>JAZHRO010000024.1:159695000-161052500 GCA_037157565.1 Thalassia testudinum
GTTCAATGAAGGGTTTGAGTCTCTGACCGTTAGTTAATCACTCTGAAATGGATTTTAAAATCGTTGCGTTGTAGTATAGATTGAATTAGCACGAAAAACAAATAAAATTTATTCACGAATGAAAGTCCATGGTCGTTCGCTGGGAGCAAGTGGCAATTCAATCTCAAGATCTTAATTCAAGCACAAGATAAGAAATTTATAATAGAACTCCAAACAATAATGATATACAAATGAAAGCAAATGTCAATAGTGTAAAAAGAATGGGGGTAAAATAGTGATTTGAATCACCAATTACCCCTTACAATAATAGCAAGAAGCACAATATCAAGTTAATATAGCCTTAAACAGAAGAATTGGACGTCAGATATCTTAAACGTCTAATTCTACAGTACTTTTTCAAGAGACTCAAGGGTCTCTCTTCTCTGCTTCTTCGACCCTCTTCTGATGCTTCCTTCTTCTTTGCCTTCTTTTCTCTGTCTTCTTCACAACTCTTCAGTGGCTAAGTGTTTAGCCCAAGGTTCTTGCACACAGAGCAAAACCCTCCCTTATCCCGCGCTCTCTCTTTCTCTCTCTCTGGGTTCTGCTCTACCAAAGCCTTCCACAGTAATGCGTAATCGGGTAAACAGGGATCCGCGTACCCGGGATTAGGGCTACGGGAGTGGGTCGCAGCCGAGGTGTGAGTATAGATTAAGCGGGTAATCAGGTGAGTGCGGTGAGCGGGGACCTCACCCCCTGTGTGTTACTTGAGGCGATGAGCTATCAACACAAAATCAATATATCTACTGCTGGTGGTCTGCTGCTCTACGATGTGGGACTATTAGTCCCTATCTTCTTTTCTACTGCAGTGGAAGGTGGACTTGATGGAGGTGCTTGTGGCGATCAATGGCTTCAATTGATCGAGCGAGTGTGTTGCTAAGGTGAATCTGCATCACCTGGAGCCTAAACCTGGAGGTAGCAGCCTGAGGACCAAACTTCAAGCTCGCTTGAAGCTGTGGTAATGGCGGACGAACACAATCACCTAAAACTCCAAAGAATGGCCTCTCGGCCACGTTAAACACATTCAGTAACTTCGTCGTGTGACGAAGATCGTGGTGGTGGCCGTGGCGTAGCGTGAGAGGGTGTGTAGGTGGCTGGCGGAGACGGAATTGGACGGAGGATGATGGGTTGTTCGGGGAGGTGTTTGGGTGGACAGGACGACGAATAGAGAGAGGGCTTTAGTTGGTGGAGTCGAGGAGAAAGTGTAGGGAGTGTCGGCGAGGCGTATGGAGTGGTGTAGCAATGGGAATGCCTCGCCAGAGTGGCCAGAGACGGGTGAGACGGAGGTAGTCGCGTGTGTCGAGGGTCGAAACAATAGTTAAATGAGGGGGAAAAAGAGTAGAGAGGAAGAGGAAGCATTTGAACCTAAAATTATGGACGAAAGAGGTAGGAGTGATGTTGGTTGTGGTTAGCCGGCACCGTGGAAGAGAGGTTCTTCGGTGGGGGATGGCAAGGAAGAATGGGAAGGAACAACTCCTGCTTTGGTCGTCGAGAAGCGGACGAAGGTGATGAAGATATTGACGCTCCCAAGTTGGCGGTTGGGAGTCTGGAGGTAGGGTTAGGAAGATGCTTTTTGTCCAAAACCTTGCTGAAAAGTTCGGTCGTACGTCAGGAGTTCTTTTATAGGCTAGAGGAAGCCCTTCCAAGCTTGGAAAGAAGCTTCTAAGCTTGAAAGGTTTTTGCGACATAGGATACCCAAAACTTTGAAAGGTTTGCATGACCTTTTGGGAATGAATTGGAACTCAAGATGTCTCAATTGGTAGGGAATTTCACAAAAAATCTCCGATTCAAATTTGGGATTGTTTGATTGAGAATCGAGTGAGAAAATCTTGCTTGAATCTCGTCGAAGCTCAATGTGTTCACACTAATGGTGGTAGGGACTTAAATGTGAAGATGATGAAGAAGTTAGGGACCTATTTGTATGAAATTCGAAAGATGAGGGACTATTAGAGATAAAGAAAGTCAGACTTAGACCAAAATCCAAACTCGATCAAGATATCAAATTGGGCTCAAATTTTGGTACAAACCTAATTTGGACGTAAGAAATCCAATGGTAAAGTTAGATTTTGATTTTAACATAGGTTGACTAGGTAATTTATGCAAAAACCTAAATTAAGGTAAATACCTATCTGAGACTCTGTTTTCGGTCAAGACGGGTTCCGATGGTCAAATTGAAGGTACCTGATCGAGGCATGCTTTTGCGAATTAAAATCGAGGTTTGGAGGACTCGTTGTCGTAGCTCGCAAAATGTATCTATCAGATAAAATTTATAACCGAAACTCGAAAAGTGAGCCGGGTCGAATGCGGGGAGGTGAACGTTTGGTTTTATGAAATTCGCGTTTCTCTTTTATTTCTTTTTTGTTGTTTTTATCTTTTCTAATTTTTTTGGTATTTTAATAGAGCAAGAGATCAGATCGACAATTACTTATCTAGCTAATCTACTTACGAAAATATGAGAGAGAGAAACAATCTATTCATAAGCAGGTGTTTGTTACAAGTACGAAAGCGAAAGAGTCTATACTACGAAAGCGAAAAGATAGAAAGAGGTGAGAGAAATCCCCCACGACAGTCGCTCGAAGAATGACTCGCTTTGACATCTCCTGGAGGAAGGTGGCGAGGAGCGGGACGAAAGAGGACAGAGCTGGAGGACGGAGGATGGGGTACGACGACATCGCGGAGAGGATCTTCTTCTCGAAGGGTGGTGAGAGGACAGCCATGGGATGCTCCACAAATAGGGATGAGGGGAGGAAAAACTATTTGATTTTCTACTTTAGAGGAACATCCCGAACTTGGGACAATCTCTCTCTAGAGCCTTGGAGGTAGTGAGACGAAGAAAGGAAGAGATGAAGAAAAATGGGAGGGATAAGGGTCCATTTATAGTGGAGGAAGGAATCAAATTCGTATACAGGACATTTAGTGACGGTCATAAACGTAGTTGAAGATTCGTCGCAAACGTCGCTGAAGATAGCCCACGTGCCCACGTTGCCGCTGCTCTGGAGCACACTTTGCGCGTTGGTCGCTCGCCTCTGTGTGCTACGCACCTGCATGCGCTGCCGCTGCGCGCCCACGCTACTGTGCGCGTGCGGTGGTGCGTGCGTGCGCATGGGAGGCCTAGGTTGCACCATGTGGCGCAATCTGAGCCATCCATCTTTTCGTTGTAGGGGCTGCTACAAAGGTGGGATTGAGTTGATGTTCACGCCGTTAGGCTGCGATCGTCGACCCAAATCCATCCGCACAGTTGAATTTGTCATTTGAAACTCTGAATTATGTCACATAGTCCCTTGACCGTTGATCTTCCTCGGACTGCATATGGTGCTACAAGACTTTGATCGAGGCGATTTCGAAGGCGTTGGACTACGGTTGTCGTCTTGATCAGATCCGTACTGTCAGATCATCAATCCGAGGCTTCAAAATAAATATCCTTCTCTCTTAACCACTAAAAGGATGCAATTAACCTAAATTATATACTACTCTAAATGTAAAATGATGCATGCTATGCAATATTTCTAACATGAAATACAAATCTAAGTCTAAGAACATGCATGAATAGGTATTTTACCCTCAATAATTATATCTACATAAGTATCAAACACTAGAGAATATTTTTCTATGAATTTTAGAGGATTTAGGTAAATTTTATCCTGACTAAAACCTCAGTTAATTAAGCGGGTCTGTTTTATGGTTTCAGAAGTTATTTAATTATCAAAATACGCAAAAATACTTTTCTGTCTGTACTGACCCACTTTTTAGACACTTAAGACCATTTGACCCTTAATTAACCCCTGGAAAAACTTACGGTTGTACTGCAATTGAGATATGCTGTTAAAACTGTAATTTTACTCCAATTTTCATATATTTCTCTCCGAATGGATTATGCAATGAATTACGGTCCTCTGGTGGTTATGTGGGAGCATTTAATGATGGAAATTGACTAAATAAAGTTAGATATGACTGATAATGACGTTATCATCACCATTCACGATAAATGGTTCAAAATCATGACTGAGTTCACTGATTTTAATAACCCCATTTCCAAACATACTTCTGACAAGGAATGATCCAATTCATTTTGATCTGAATTTGCCTGGGAATAGTTTGAGTTTAGCATCAAAGAGTATGATCTTCTAACCAAGATGGAAAGTTTTTCTTGATATGTATTTGTCATGAAAGGCTTTAACTCATTCTTTGTAAATTCACGAGTTCTCGTACACATCATTACATAGTTCCTCTTTTTCGCTCGTTTGTAATTGTCAGTGGGTTCCAACCTTATAAAGATCTAGATTACACTTCCGTACCACCCAATAGACCTTGTGCTCCATTTCGACGGGTAGGTGACATGTCTTCCTGTACACGAGTCTGAATGGAAACATACCTAATTGGATTTTTTGGACGATTCTATAAGCCCACAAAGCTTTTGGAAGGCAGGCCGACCAATCCTTCCTATCAAGCCGAACAGTGACTTGAAAGATTTTCTTGATCTCCTAATTAGACAGTTCAACCAATTCGTTGGTTTAGGAGTGATAAGGAGTCGAAATTTGATATAGCATCCCATACTTTATCATTATGGATTTAAACTGTGCATTTGTGGAATAGATTCCTCCATCAAAGATAATAGCTCATGGGACACTAAATTGTGAGAAGATGTGCTGATAAATAATAAAGCATGTCTTCTTTGATAACAGTAGATATGATATTTTCAAGATCATTCTTATAAGAAAAAATAATGTTCAACTAAAAGTAAAGATCTTTACTACATTCAAAATTAAAGATGACTTTCTGGTTCTTCATATGGAATCAATGAACTTGCTCAACTTTGTAAAAGCAAAGCATTTTGTGCAACGAATTAGCTCATGTTTTAAATAGTAATAAAAAACCAATGGACAATATTAACATTAATCTTTATTTTCTATATCAATTGTGTTCATATGCGATTTTTGCACACTTTCCCCCTGTCCGTAATGTGAAATAACATGAACCTAAAATTTCAATTTCTGAAATCCACAAAAATATTTCATTTTTAAGTTCATATTTCATGCCACTCTTGCTCCACAATGGGTAATATAACTCAATAGAATCAGAATGAACTTCAAGCATTTCAGAGTCATGACTTTAACCTATCTGTCAAAGTGAAAGCATGTTCTTACCTTGGTGGTTCCAGGCATCCATTAAGTTGGAAAAGCTTCTCAAATAAATGAAGAAAAGGTATTAGATTTGAGAGTGTAATTACATTAATTGAGATGTAATTTTTATATAGTAACGTAGGAATTCATGTTGAAATCAGTGAGATTTGAAAAAAAATTTTAGTCCCATATTGAAAGTGAACAAACTTCTTAGTTGGTATAAAAACTTCTATCTCCCATGACTTATATAGTAAAGAGTGAAAGGTAAGGTTAAGGATCACAAATGCACACACGTGTGCCCCACCCCAGCTCTGACTCAGGTTCGGATGAGAATCAATTAAGAACTTAGAATATAGACTCCTTTTGCTATAGATTTTTAATCTCACAATTTTGACCTAGATTAGTCGATCAAACTATAAAATTAGTCGACCACTTATTTTGGTCGATGGTTGATCAATTGATTTAGTTGACCAATTAAGGAAGTTTGATCGACCAAATTATTTTGGTCAATTAATGAACTTAATTGGTCGATCAATTGCCATGTTTCCATAAAATGAGAATTTCCTTAAACGTCTGGTCGTAAGTTCTATATAAAGGTCACGAGGAGACTCTCATTTGACACACAACGAGAGTAGAAAAGCTCTCCCTACCTCCTCTCTCTCGTTCTTGTCTCTCTTTCTTAATGCATTCATTCAATGTGAGATTGGTAGAAAAATCTCCAATCACTTTTGTCGATCTAACACAAGGAGATTGGAAAATCCACGAAAAATTTTTAGTTAATCAAACCATTCAGTTGGTAGATCAATCGGAAATTTGGTTTGAAACCAAATTGTCTCGGCTTCGTTCTCTTGAGATGGCTTTCGAGGACGTTTATGATCGAGGTGCGCCGAATCTTGGAAGTGGATTGTTGTAGCCTGGGAGAAGTTCGTCAAACCCCGACGTACTAGTATTGTGGGTGACAATACCTTCTCTAAGGGAGTTCTTAATGGACACTTCGATCGAAGTAAAATCTAATCCCTTCTTATTTTGTTTATTTGTGCTATTGCATATTATTTGTTCTTTACTTTATTCTGGATCTTGCAAAGTCATGTTTGACTTGCTTAATTTAATATTTTTTATCTATGCGGAAACGTTGGAAATACATATATTTTTATTTATTTATTTCCTATATGTGTTTATTTCAACAATCTTAGAGAAGGTATCGCTTAGATCTAAAATATTTTGGATGTCGGAAATAACTTTTAAATCACATGTAGACTTATCTGGTATGCCTGAGAAATTTGGTGGGCAAAATTTCAAGCGTTGGCAACAATGCATGAGATTTTGGTTCACTACCATTAGTTTGATCTCTATGTTAGAAATTGATTGCCTAATTTTGGATAAAAAAAAACCCCACTCATGATGACCAAAAGGGGGTGAATGTGTGAAATGAGTGTAATTGTATCTGTCATGGTTGCATCTTATTAGCATTGTCCAATATGCTATTTGATGTATACAACACATCAACGTCCACCGCGAAGGGGCAATGGGAGGAGTTGGACAAGAAGTATAATACTGAAGACTTTGGTATTGAATAATACTCTATCGTAAAATTCCTTAAACTCCAAATGACTGAGGGTAAATCGGTATGAGAGCAGGCACATGAATTTCTATTATTGCTCCATGATTTAGCAAAGGTTGAAATGAAACTTCCTGAGAAGTTTCAAGTTATGTCTATCATTGAAAATTTCCTTAAATCTTGGGAAAACTTCGGGATGACTCAAGCATAAAAAGGGAAATATTTCTCTAGATGATTTTATGATAACCATTGCTATTGAGGAAGAGCATAGAAAATAGAAACTTGTAATGCCTGTGACGTCTAAGGTGAATGTCATAACATCTAAGGGTAAGGAGATAAAATAAGAACAATAAAAATAAAATGAAAGCCAAATCCAAGATGTAGAAGAAATCCAAGAACAAACCATGCTAGCACTGTGGGCAGGTTGGGCATTGGAAGAAGAATTGTCCTAATAAAGCTCAGCAAAAGACCACAGATGTGAATCTTCAGGTGAATGTGATCATTGAGTAGGCTGGGGCTAGTGATTGGTATGTCTCAATAAAACTCGAATTCTATGTTATTCACGATCCAACTGAATGGCTAGTGGATATTGGAGTCAATGTACATATTTATACTGATATATCGTTCTTTTCTTCCTATCAAACCTGCAGTGGTGGGACTGTGAAGATGGGGAATAACTCTGCAGCCAATGTGCTAGGATTCGGATGTGTGGACTTGAGGTTTTCCTCGGACCGAGTCTGGACACTGCACAGCGTGTTCCACGTTCCTGTTGTGAAAAAGAATGTTCTTTCTGGTTCCTTATTAATTAGAGAAGGTTTTGAGTTAAATTTTAAATATAATAAAGTTGTTATGTTGAGATATGGAATATTTTATGGAAAATGGGTATTTATCAGATTTTGATCTATTATTTATAGTGAGATATGATGTGGATGTATCGTCTAGAAATGTTATAAATAATGTTAGTTTTCATTCGATTCAATCTGTTTGCAGTAATATTGAATCTTGTGAATATGGCATGGTAGATTGGGTCATGTAAATTTCAATTCTTTAAAAAGAATGCTAAAATTAAATATGATTCCTAAACACACCATAAATAAAACTAAAAAATGCGAGATATTATTAGCAGGCTAAACAAACTAAGAAGCCTTTTCACTCTATTACTAGAGATATCAAGGTTCTAGATTTGGTGCACACGAATATCACGAGTTTAACGGTGTGTTAACTAAGGACAATAAAAAGTATTTTATCACCTTTATAGATGACAGTAGAAAATACTCTATGTGTATTTGCCTAAGCCTAAAGATGAGGCATTAAGTAAATTCATCATCTTTAAGAAATATGCAGAAACACAAACTTAGAAAATTCTTAAGAGACTGAAGTTAGATGGAGGAGAAGAGTACTCGTCTAATTTATTTGATGAGTAGTGCTAAGCTTTTAGTATAGTTTATGAAGTGACAACCATATATTTCCTTCAATCTAATGGGATAGCAGAGCGAAAAGATAGGACCCTAGCTGACATAGTCAACACTCTCTTGCAAAGCTCAGAACTACCTACTTACATGTGGGGGGAAGCTTTGAATACAGTATGTCATATTCTAAATAGAGTTTCCCTCAAGTATAAAGAAAGTAGTCCATTTGGGATTTGGAGAAATAGAAAACCAAATTTAAAATACCTTAAAGTGTAGGGCTGCCTTGCAAAAGTGATTATTCCAAAACACAAGAGGAAGAAACTTGGACCTAAGATAATTGACACGGTCTTTCTGAGTTATGTTGATAATAGCTATGCCTATAGATTTTTTATTATAAAATCTAAGATTTCAGACATAGATGTCAACACTATTGTTGAGCTTCGCGATGCTACATTTTTTGACGATGTTTTCCCTATGAAGACTAAATTATCTTAAAATGTGACTTCAGATGATCTAGCCACTACATCTAGTTTTATTCCTGATTAAGTGGAAAGGATGTCTAATGTGGGAACTAACTTTTCTTGTTCTAAACTCAATCAAGTAGAAGAGTCTGAACCTACGAGAAATGAAAGATCAAGAATTGCCAAGGATTTGGGAAGTGATTTTATTAATTACCAAATCGAGGGCGATCCCCCTACTTATCGTGATGTTATGGCTTCTTCTGAAGTTAAGCATTGGAAAAATGCCATTAAGAATGAGATGTACTCAATCATCTTTAATGGCACTTACGAGTAGGTTGATTTACCTTCAGGGTGTTCTACTATTGAGTACAAGTGGGTGTTTAAGAGAAAACTCAGGCCTGATAGATTTATTGAAAAATACAAAGCTAGACTTGTTGCTAAGGGGTTCAAGCAAATGGAAGGAATCGATTATTTTGATACCCATTCTCCAGTAACTAGGATAACTACTATCCAGATGCTTATTGGATTGGCTTCTATTTATGATCTCACTATCCACCAAATGGATTTGAGGACCACCTTTATTCATGGCGATCTTGAGGAGATCTATATGGACCAGTCTAAAGTATTTGTAGCACCTGCGAATGAGAAAAAGATTTGTATGCTTGTTAAATCTCTTTATGATTTGAAACAAGCACCCAAGCAATGGCATAAAAAATTTGATAAAACTGTGCAATCTTTTGACTTTGTAGGTCACAAATCTGACAGATGTATCCATTCTATGATTAAGGGTGATATGTGGATTGTTCTATGCCTATATGTAGTTGATATATTATTGTTTGGAACAGACATTAGAATTGTGAATGAAACTAAGTTGTTCTTGAGAAGTTTGAGATGAAGGATATGGGTGTTGCAAATGTGATCCTAGGCCTCAAACTGATTCGATCAAGAGAGGGGATAACTATTTCTCAATCTCATTATGTTGAGAAGGTTCTTGAGAAATTTGACTATGAAGATTGCAAGGCTGTAAGCACTCCTTTTGATTCATCAAAAACTCTCTATAAGAACAAAAGTGGAACGCCTGTTTCATAACTAAGATATTATAGATTATAGGAAGCTTGATGTATTTGGCTAACTATACTAGACCAGATATTTCTTTTTCCATGTCTAAGTTAAGTAGATACACAAGTTATCCTGACCATACTCATTAGGATGCCTTACACCGAGTTCTTAAGTACTTAAAGGGAATTGTTTTCCTTAATTTACATTATGGTAAATATCCTTCAGTTTTGGAAGGATATAGTGATGCAAGTTGGATCAGTCAAATGGAAGATTCCGGGAGTAATGGTGTTACAAGATATGTCATTACCCTTGGAGGAGGTGCAGTTTCCTGGCAATCTGCAAAACATACTATTTTAGCCCGGTCAACCTTTGAGGCTGAACTATGTGCTTTGGACACCACTGAAATTGAGGCTGAATGGCTAAAGGAACTTCTTACATAAATCCCTGTGGTGGGTAAGCTAATTCCTGCGATATCTTTACATTATGATAGCATGACTTTTATAGCAAAAATTAAGAGTTCAAAGTTTAATCAGAAAATAAGGAGACGTATTCAAATCAGACTTAAGTCTGTAAGGGATTGTGTCTCAAAGAGTGATTGCTGTGGAATTTATAGGATTCAAGGATAACAGCAGATCCTTTTACTAAAGGACTTGATAGATCTTTAGTCCTTAAGCCCAAGCTTTAGATGGGATTGAGACCCATTGGGAGTTCACTTGCAGCAGCAACCCAACCTAACTGAGTGGAGATCCCCACAAGGTAGGTTCCATGTGGTAACAAGCTGTATGAGGAACTGGTTGGCACTCATTGTTAGATGTTTTTACATTTGAATCCAATCCCTGGAAGCTTGAGTACCATAAGCTGCAAATTTAAGAAAAGCAAAGGCTCTGAATGGGTTTAAGCCTTTATGGCAGAATGTGAGCAATGCATCATTGGAGAGCACCACCTATGTGAGTGTTACTGTGAGCCGTAGGTAAGGGAATATGGTCTTTCCTGATTATACTCATACAACAAGAAAAGGTGTATGACCTTTAAGAGCACTAACCCTGAAGATTATCACCAAGAACTTCATTATGTTGTCACCACTATACACTCCACATCAAAGGTCTAGAGTTCAATACTAGTTTCACTTTATTCCTGTGGTGGTGAAGGTGAATGACTCAGGTAGGGGTTCAAATCAGAAGGTACCTTTACTGAAAGCAAAGTGTGGTAGCCGAGGAATTTATCGTTAAATTTCAACAATGAAATTGTGGGGGATTATTGGATTTGAAAGCCTAATTGCATCAATTAGAATACAATTGTTATATGGTGACGTAGGAATTCATGTTGTAGTCAGTGAGATTTGGGAGAGGTTTTTAGTCCCATACTGGAAGTGGACAAATCTCTTGGTGGGTGTAAAAGGATTCTGCTTCCCATGACTTGGTAGCAAAGAGTGAGAGGTAGGGCTGGGGACCACACGCACGCGCACGTGCCCCGCTTGGCCCCAGCTTCGACTCCGGCTCGGGCTGGGACTCGGGTGAGAATCAATTTGAAACTTGGAACTTGGACTCTTTTTGCTACGGATCTTTAATCTTACGATTTTGACCTGGATTGGTCGATCAAAATATAAAATTAGTTGACCACTTATTTTGGCCAATTAATAAATTTAATTTGGTCGATCAATTAATTTGGTCAACCAATTAAGAAAGTTTGATCGACCAAATTGTTTTGATCGATCTATGAACTTAATTTGTTGATCAATTGACGTGTTTCCAAAAAATGAGAATTTTCTTAAACGTCTGGTCGTATACTTTATATAAGAGCCACAAGGGGGCTCTCATTTGATACACAACAAGAGCAGAAAAGCTCTCTCCACTCTCTCCCTCTCTCTCTTGTTCTTGTCTCTTTCTTGGTGCGTTCATTCGACATGAGATTGGTAGACAAATCCCCAATCACTTTTGTCGATCTTACACAAGGAGATTGAGAGATCCATGAAAAATTTTTGGTTGATGAAACCATTCAGTTGGTAGATCAATTGAAAATTTGGTTGTAAACGAAATTATCTTAGCTTCATTCTCGAGAGGTGATTTTCGATGACATCCAAGATCGGAGTGTGTAGAATCTTGAAGGTAGATCCTCGTATCTTGGGAGGAGTTTGTCTGACCTCAACACACCGATATTGTAGGAGGCGATGTCTTCTTTAAAGGAAGTCCTTAATGAGCACTTCGATCAGAATAAAATCTAATCCCTTCTTATTTTATTTATTTGTGCTATTACACGTTATTTATTCTTTACTGGATCTTACTAAATCATAATTGACTTATTTGATTTAATATTTTTATCTATAAAAAAAAGTTAAAAATATTTTTTTTATTTATTTATTTTCTATATACATTTATTTCAACAAAAGGATCAAAAACTCAACTCCAAAGAATAGAAATCATGAATTTACCATGATCAAAATTAAAAAAATAAAACTTAACTATATTTAAGAAAAGTTGCCAGCTACAAGGCAATAAACCAAGGGTAAAGAAATGTCATTCTTGAGTTTAACTCTTATCATCCAATCTCATTAGGAAAATGTAATCCATAGCTAAACAATCTTACCATGCCTTCCTTCCATTTCATCTGTGTACCACATATAATAGTGGTTCCTTCATCAGAGAAGGAAAATACCTTTGTAAGCTTTTCATCCTCAACGTATGGGGTAGGGGCAAAGTTCTAGCCATCAACAACATATGTAGCATAAATAAAGTTAATTATAAAACTTCAATGTGAAATTAGTTTTCCATTAGTAATTACTGAAATTAATGGAGAGACAACAAAAGAAAAATCTTACAAACGTAATGGAAAGCCTGACTTCACATCTTTGGAGTCTTCCACATCCAATGAAATTGGATACTTAAATATCGTATCAAAATTCAATCATCTTCATTCAATTCATGAATTCAAAATAGAAATATGTTCACTTATATCTACCAAAAGTTCTTGAAACGATCCCTCGAGATGTTACAAACGATAAAAGCCTTGGTATAGTAGCGACTGCAACTAACATTGACTAAAGATGAATCAAAAGTAAAAACATCAGTTTAAGGAGTAAAGCTAACATTTCTCAAAGAATATAGTGCATCTTCTTGTCTTCCTCTGACAAAGTTCTTCTAAAGCAGATGGCTCAAAAATTGAGCATGATGTACTTTTCATAGCAAAAATTTCATTTAAATAAAAAGAAATCTTTAAAGGAAAACAGATGTATGACTCAAAGCAGGAGTAAACCAAAAATATGGTAAAGACTTTATAATCTCAGTCATTTTCTCATATACAGGCCTCCTTATCTTGCTATAGTTTGTTCTTCCAAAATTTTGTCATTGGCTTCCTCGTTGATCTGACAAGAAAAATTTAAAAAGATGAAGGCTATCTATCGTGTCCAAGATAAAACAAGTTAACCATAAATATGTCAAAAATGATTATTTAAAGTTGCTCGCAATTGGTCAATGGATCCAACACAAGTCAATTTGTTAAACACAAATAATTCAATAATACGAAAAGCTCAGGAAAGAAGAGTTATCTAAAGTTCAATGATTTCTTTAAAAATGGAATCACATTCTAGTTACATGCAAAAAACATTAAAAGCCATCTGATTTCTAGGAAAAAGAAGGATAACTCCACATTAACATATCTACAAAGGCATCCATTAGAATTCCAATAGAAAATTGCAAAATTAACTAATTTGTCCACACTGGACAACCCAACACAATTTTTACTTGCAAGTTAAACAAAAGTGATGCTTCAATACTCTTAGCGAGAAGGACATTAAGTCTATCAAGCATAGATAATCCAAGGAACAAAAAGACTCAAGCCAAATAGAAAAAACTATAGAAAGACATTTAAATGAAATGTCTAACTAATCAAGAAGACAAGAAATTACATTGAAACTACTTGTATCACCCCCTTTCAATTGTTGACAACTTGCACATGGCCTGTAAGCACATGCAAAAGCCAAAAGCCTATAGTAACCAAAACTACTCTTTGGACCAACATATTACAAACAAAGAGAAATTTCCAATCAGTAAGACAAGATTCAAGATAACTCGAGGCAGATCTAGTAGATTAGAGAACTAGAACTCAAGAAAGAGCTACTAATAATTCATTAACATAACCAACAGTAGTATGTAGCATGCTTCAAAGCATGGTGGCAGCTAAAAATGAGCTTACACAGGTGTGTCAAGGACCCTCAGAGGCCAACCTTTTTAGATGCAGTGTGCCAAGCACCATTGTTGCAAGAGGTACAAGTTCTTCGTCTACATAAAATGTTTGCCTAAAAGGCAATGAAGAATTCGTATAGTGCATAGGTACCAATATAAGCGAGAAACTTTAATATAGGCACTGAATCCACTGGAAAGAAAAAACAAAGGACTCTTGATTTGTACCCTGAAATGAGCAGTTGAGATCATCTGCAGAATCACAATAAAAGTACCAAAACTTATGAGAAAGCTTGCAATGAACTAAGGTTAAAGACAACCTAATTGAAAAAGTTTAAGAAAGAAGCTACAAAATCAAAGTATACATATACGGACAGGGATCTTGGGTGAGCACATATAAATTGCCAAATCAGCAAAAAAGGCAGTTGAGCGCATATGTTCTAAATAACCATTCCAAAAGAAATTGTTTTGGATGAATTGAGAAAGACATAAAAAACTAAATCTCTTGCAATTATAAAGATTAATGAGGATGCATCAAGAAATATTTTGATTGTGGCCTAGCATTTTCTCCCTTGTTAGATAGCAGCAACATCAATCTCAGGTGGAAGCAGGGGGAGCAATACTGGTTTTGCATACTCATTGTGTTCCTTTGGTGGGTGAATGGTGACCAAGTCTGGTAGTGGTGTCGTCGAGCCAAGCCTACCCTTAGAGTCCCAAGCCAACATTTTCTTACCCTTTACGCCAAGAACACCCTGATAATGCAAACCAAGCACAAGAAAGAACATGCTAGAGCAGATCTGTAATATACTGATATGCCAGCCATAATAGCTTAAACCATGGATCAAAATTATCGAGCAATCATCATGTAAACCAAGATCATTAAAAAAAAGGGCAATGTCCACAACAAACTTGAAACCATTTCAAACTGATTCATATGTAGGAGAACAAATTGACAAACCTGGCTTAGAAGAACATGTCTAATTGTAGAGTCAATATAATCTCTAACAGGGTGACCAGAGGAAACCATATAACCATCCTTGAATTTCATGGATTTCACACATTGAGCCCTGAGCTTGCCACTCAATAACCTACCAGATGATAGCAATTTAATTTCAAGATTATGGCTCCAGTTTCCATGACAAACCTCAATACGCATGCCCTACAGTAGGAAAGCATAGGTTAACAATCTATGTTCCTATGCCAAATATCAAAAATCAAATACTTCGTTCAATCCCCAATATCAAGTCCCAACTTTCTTATTTGGAAGGTTTATACATATTCGGAAGGCAGCACAACTAGCACCATTTGGAAACACAAACATCACACGATTTCTTGAGGAAAGGAAAATAGAATCAAAGATCCACGACCCTCCAGTACAAGGACCAGAAATGAAGCCAGATGTAGACCCATGTTTCCTTACATCTGTTGGCTGAGGCATTGAATTCTTAGTTCCCATGTTTTTAATGTTTTAAACAACTTAGAACATTCATAATCCACTAAAAAAGGGATGAAAAAGTTGCATTTGGCTACGCAGATCAGCAAAGCAAACCAGGAAAAAAATTCACTGCAACTTTCAAATTCCATCTTATGGTAAGCAGACCTTGATTGTGTTAACTCGACTATAGTAGAGTAATTGATTCAGTGGAATTTTTGACAACATATTTTATGTAGAGAATGTGACAAGTTGGATGTTAAGCCTCTTAAGAGGAGTCAATAAAGACTGAAGTAGTACTATATGAAAACTATTAAATTGATCTTCATTACTTGTATCGAAGGCTCGAAATGACCTCGAATACATCAGGGTAACCAAAGAGTCCATTTGATGCAGAAAAAGACTTAGCTGAATTTTTTCTTTTTTTCTTGAGAGAGAGAGAGAGACAGCAGTTTTAGAATTTCACAATAAGGAGAAAAACCCACTGCCTTAAAGTTGACTCCAAGCAAATTCCAATCAAACCTCTATGTTTTGAAAATAGGTAGGAAGTGTGTTAAAACCAAAATATGTTAATATTATAGTCAAAAGTAGTTGGGATGGCTTTTCAAACATAAAAGCAAGTAGATTGCATCATTGCATGAAATAATAGTCAAGGCAAGACATTTCTTAAAGGACGTGAAGATAAGGAATGTGTAGAAACCAAGTAGATTTCATATTTTTAGATAGCAGATTCAATGTGACACCTGTCAAAATGGAACTGTAAATGACCTGGTAGATAGGATGGAGCATCGAGCACAACTCAACCAAGACTAATTCCACTACGGGCTACTTTCATTTTACAAGATTTTGGTTGGGCCGAGAGCCCATATAATTTTGGAAGTTAAGGCCCAGCCTGATCCTACTAAGGCCCCTTTCATTTTAGGAGCTCTAAATCAGGCCGAAGGCTCAAAAAGATTAGAAAGTAAAGGCCCAAGCCTGGACCAAAGTCCACAAGCTAAGGTTCCAAAGAGGTAGGGCCTTTTTCCAATTTAAACATACATTCTTTAAGGATAAGGCCAAATTAAGCACATTTAATTTATATATTTAAGTTGTCATAAAACTTGAACAACTGCAGTTATTATAGATACTTTGAATGCACATATATATGCATGTGCATATACATATACATGATTCTGTTCATATATATAGATACATATTTACATGTACAAAAAGAGGCCTGCATTCCCACAAGGAAATTTTCAGGATGTGACTCTGCCCAGTCAAAAAGTAAATGGACCCTATAAAAGAACAAAGCATTGCCCATATAAATTCCAGGCCCAGGTCAGAATGGGCTTTTTGAGCCAATGACTGGCCAAATCTCCATCCTACCGATAGGCATAGAATTGAACCTTAATTTGGATGCAAAATTGCTTAGATCCAAGCAAGAAAGACAATCAATATTATGTGGACTCGTGAGCTCATATCTGTTTGCTTTTTAATCCCTTAAAAAGTGAAATTCATTATCTTATGATAAGAATTGGAATACCAAGATAAAAGCAACTAGAAGAACAAGCAATAATGGAACATGTATTTCTGATTCTTCCAACCAACTAAACCTTACAGCAAAAATCATCCACCTATTGCCTGCACTATTAACCTACTTGAGCAAGGTAAAAGATAGTGACAATATAATTGAGTGGAGAAGGAAAAAGCAACCTAAAATGAGCCTAATTCAATAACAATCAATCCTTACCTTTCACACCACCTCCTTACCCTAAAATTAAAAAATATGAAGATAAGCTACAAATAATTTCAAAAAGTTGACTGGTCCAAGTAGATAATGAGATAATGCATAGTTCTGAAAGTGATACAAAAATAAAAAATTATGAAGAAATATATTCTTCAGAAATGAAGCCAAATGTACATCACCGAGACCAACTCAATCTGACGCATATATGTGCCAAAATAAATTAATAAATGTAATTATTAATGCAATTATCACACAAAAGCCCACACTAATTTGTGAAATCTAACTATATTTTAAATATTTTTGTAAGAAAAATTCATTTGCTGAATTATTCAAATTTATCAAAAATTAATTTAGCTAAGCTCAAAAAAGTTTCTCCATAACCCAGATAGGCATTAGACACTAACCCACGATTATACATTAGAATTAGAACCTTGATTGACATGTTACAAGTAGTACCTAAACATAAACATATAACTTTTTTAGAATATAAAACCTTGACATAATCATACCCAACTTTTTGCAATGTAAATCTATTTTCGTTTATGTCACTTGGATAACATACCATCTGATCAACGAATCCCATTATTTTTACCATAACGAAGCTGAAAAATCCATCATTATCTTCAAATAAAGCTAACAGAAATACGGAGAAATGGTAAAACAAAACTACATATTAACAACAACTTCATGAAGCTGCTAAATCCTCAAAAAATCCATCATAACATAATGAACTTTCAAAACTACATTATTTATCAACAGAGAAATTTTGAAAAATGTCAGAAACCAAAAGTTTGATCACTAAAAACCTCACTTAGGCATTTTAGCGAACAATTGGTGTGCATAATAGAATTCCCCAATCCTAACAAAATAAAACTCATTTAAGCATTTCAGGTCCTGTTTGTTTCGCGTATTAAGTGTTTAACACAACATGTTAACACGCCTGGAAACGAGGTAACACGCCCGGAAACGAGTTAACACGCCTGTAACTTATTCCACCCCTATATGTGAAATAACTTTAACACGCCACTTAACACGTCTAACATCCAAATGGGTTAACTCACTTATTCCACCATTTATTCCACTTCTTTACTATTCCTCTACTTATTCCACAAACTTATTTCCCTTACCAAACAGAGCCTCAGTGACAATTTGATGTGCATAAGACTGAGCACTACTGCATCTCGCACCCCAATCCTAATAGTTGCTGTGCATTTGATCTGCACACATCTTACGATTATTGCACACAAAAAGGCCAATGTCAGTTACCTCGACCTCGGGATCGCAACAAAGCCTACGATCGATCTCCTCCGCGGGGGTCGGAGAGAAGTCCAGGTACATCATTGGGAGGGGGATGGCGTCTTGGCCGTCCTTGAGGTAGCTATCGTCGTCACAGGACCACAACAACGACATGCTCCTCCGCCTCTTCCCGCCGTCCTCCTTGGCATTGGCTCTAATCCCCTACATAAGGGGTCCATGGGTGAAGCCAGTCAGGGAAGGAGGTAGAGGAGGGGAAGGGTGCATCAGCGGTGGCGCAGGAGAGGAAAGCGCGTGGGTCAAAGAGGAGTTCGAGTACGTCATTGAGAGGGGGATGGCGTCCTAGTCATCCTCAAGGTATCCATCATCGTCACGTGACCACCACCACCACTTACTGCTTCGCCTCTTCCCACCATCCTCCTTGGCGTTGGCTCTGATCCCTTGCATAGGGGGGTCCCGCAGGCAGAGCCAATCGGGGAAGGAGACGAATGAGGAGAAGGAGGGGGAGGGGAAGGGAGTGTCAGTGGCGACGTGGGAGAGGAGAGGGAGGAGCGAATGGGGAGGGCAACGTAGAACTGGAGGGGAAGGGGTTAGGGTTTGGGAGGCCCATGGAAGGAGTGACTTAAATATTATTGGTAGAGGAGGAGAGATATGGTGGTGGTGGAGGAGGAGGAGGAGGAGGAGAGATGTGCTGCTTCTCCACCAGAAGGAAGAGAGTAGTGAGGAGGGGTTCGGAGGGAGAGGGTTTAATGCGAGAAAATTACAGGTAGACTTCTGTATTTTTTATCAATAAATAATTATTTGACGACAATCATTCATCGCTATCAATAATAATACAAATAATTTTCTTTAGTTGTCATGATCGATGACGAATATACAAAATATAACGAATAAGTTAAATCATTATTATGTTTAAGAAATAATAAGAAATATTACTGATCATTGTTTTTTTTTTTTTTTTTTTTTGTCATCTTTGATTTATTTTGTTACAGTGAGAATACATATTTAAGAGAATTAGGTAAGGGTTTTAATTCAATCGATGGTGGAGAGGGTAAAGAAACATCTGCTGGAGTGTTCCTATAGGGGAGAATGAGAAGGGGGAATGGAATCAATCGGGTATACTTGATGGTTATGAAGTCCATACATATTGTCTGAACTTGCCTCTGTCAGGAGGTGAGCAGTGGTTGCATCGGTGAGATAATAGAGTTCAGGTCTTACACACTACTAGAAAAATGGGTTATGCTATCGATTATTTAAACCGATAGCAAAGGTCAGTACTCAACCTACCATCAATTGAAGAAAAGCGATTGGGTGTGCGATGGTCATTAATATTTACCATCGGTTGATTAAGCGACGGCAAATATATTTTTATTTCGATTATTAGAAGAACCGACGATGAAAAGTTGGTTAAAATTTGTTCGTTAATAGTAGGAGGGATTTGTAACTTTGATCGTCAGTTATTGAAATAACCAACAGCAAAAGTGGGTAAAAATTACATGAAAAAATTTTAGGTGCGATGATATGTATCCTTTGTCGTCGGTTGAGGAATAAGCGATGCTAAAAAGAAGTATAAAATTTGGACGGGATTAGTCACTTATATCATCGATTATTGGATTAAATGACGGTAAAAGTCAAGTTAAATTTAGCAGCGAAATTTTGGGCGCGATGGAGAGGGAACTGACAATATCATTTGCCGTCGGTTTTTGGAAGAACCGACAGCATAGGTTCCTAAATCTTTTTAGGCGCTATGGTCTACTATTCATCTTCTTCCTCTAAACCCTTGCGCCACCCCCTCGCACCAAGCACCTCCACATGGTCCTCCTCCTCGCGTCACCCCCTCTTCCTCAGGTGACTCCCCATCCTTGTCATTGTCGTCCCCCCTCCTTCTCCTCCTCCGCGTGCCGCTCCCCTCCTCCGCTGTAGCTAGCCCTACTCCTCCTCATCCTCCGCTGGTCCTCGCCCTCCTACTTCGCTGCTCCTCGCCCTCCTCCTCCTCTGCCAGCGCCCTTGCCCTCCTCTTCCTCCGCCAGCGCCCCCGCTCTCCTCCTCCTCCGCCAACGCCGTCGTCCTCCTCCTCCCCTACCCGGTGATGCCCTCCTCCTCCTCTTCCTTGGTTCTGACCCATCCTCCTCCTCCGCAACTCCTCACCTTCCTCCTCCTTCTCCAGCGGCCTCCTCCTCCCCGGCCCGTCGGCACCGCCCTCCTCCTCCTGACCGTCCCCTCCTCCTCCTCCTCCTCCTCCTCCTCCTCCTCCTCCTTGGTTCCTCCTCCTTGTCCTACCGCCCCCTCCTCCTCCTACCGACCTCGTTCTCCTACTCCTCCCCATCCTGTTGCCCTACTCGTCCTCCTCCTACTACCAGCCTCCTCCTCTTCCTCCTCATCCTGCTACGCCCTCCTCATCGTCCTTCTCCTATCCCCACCATTGCCCGACGACCTCCTCTTCCTCTTCCCCCACTACCCCTTTCCTCCTCCTCCTCCTATTGTTGCCTATGCGGCTGGCCTTTCTCCCCCTCTTCCTCTCGTCCTCCTCCTCATCCCCCTCCTGCCACCCTCCTCCTCCTATTGCCGCCGCTGTCGTCGCCTTTATTTTATAAGTTGTAGATTTTTTAATAATATGATAATATGTTATTTAATTAATTATGTTTGTGAAATTACAGGTTATCGGTGACGATCATCCTCGGAAGCTGTAGTCATTGGAGGTATAATTTTTTGAAAGGGCGTTGGAGGTATAATTTTAATATTTTTTATTTATTGTAATAATATTTTAGGTTTTTGTTAGATGGTGTGGCTTGTATGATTTATTGTGAATGTGGGGGTGCCCACTTGTTTGGTTGAATGAAATTTAATGTGGGGTGTGTCTACTTTTATGATGAGTATTATTTTGCAATGCAGGCTTATAGAAAATTGAAAATATAAAGGGAAACTCTGCCAATTTTTTTAAAAAATTGTTTCAATGTTTAGTTGAGATTGATATATGTTGTTTAGGTTTGTTATTAGGTTGTGTATATGGTACTTGGCTAGGGTTTTAGGATTTAAGTTGGGAGAGGGTTATGGTGGTTGGGTTGGGCTAGGGTTTAGATGTTTGGTATGGGTTAGGGTTTTCACTTGCTCTCGCCCTTGGTTTGCATATTTAGTTTGCGTTAGGGTTTAGGATTATAATTATAATTTGTTATTTAATTAATTTTACTTTTGAAATTGTAGGTTATCAATGTCGGGCACACTCGGAGGCTTCAGTAGTTTGAGGTATATATATATATATATACATTCAATCTTTTAATTTAATTGAATGATATTTTAGTTTTTTTGTAAATTTTTTTAATTTTTAAATTAGTTGTTATTTAGATACACACTTGTTAAAGAAGATATATGCACGCGAGGCCAAACATTAAGTATTCTAAACCATAGGGTAAAAGTCCTCCGAGTCAAATTGTATCCAAATTACTTGCCCGTCGAGACTTATGATCATGTTATACGGAAAATGCAAGAAGTGTATGTATACCTCACTTACATGCATGATGTGTTGTCTTTGTAGTATGCCATAAGACTCGATCGACTTTAGTTCAGTGAAGTACCAAACTAAAGAAGATCCTTAAAGATTTGATAATAACTTAGTTTTGCTCTTTACATGTAACCTTGTACAGTGAAATTTTGGTTGTTTATTCCTGCTCTTCTCTGGTATACCAACTAATCTTATCTAGTTTTCTACGATGCCCTTAATTGGGTGTTAAAGGAAATCTAGTTAAGGTTAGTATTGGGGGATATACTGGAGAAGTGTGGGGAAATGCTGCCAAAATTTCATCGCATTAAGGTCATCAAATCTTTGAGGATGGGCTATAAAGTGAAAACCTTAATCAACATATACATCATTCGGTCATTTCCCTTCCTAATAAGTGATTTGTTTACATTAAATTTTATGTTATAATGAATAAATCTTGGATTGGATTGCGAGGTTCAGATTACACCAGATATAATGATGGAGTAATTTCATTCCTAGATTGGACCTTTCATGACGATAGGAAGATATTTAGGTGAGGCGGTCAACTTGATAATATCTTCTGCCCATGCAGAAGATGTTTAAATAGTTCCTTGCATGATCATAATACCGTGCTCGAGCACCACATTTGTAATGGGTGGTGGCACCATTACATTATTTGAGTAGGTCATGGAGAGGAGTTGACTGAGAAAGTCATAACAATGAGAACACTGTTGACCAAGAGATCGACGAGGAAATTACTGATAGCGAAGGTGAAGAAATGTTGAACGAGATGAGAGCAGGAGAGGATATAAATATAGATGAAGAAGATCCGTTCAGTTGTAATCCGTTCTATGATGTTGTTAAGGCAACTGAGGATCCTATTGCTCTCGGCATTACGAAAATGTCAAAGTTGTCATTTTTGTTAAAGATGTTTCAACTGAAGGTTATGAATAGAGCTAGTGCTAAATTTATGTCAAAAATACTTCAGTTTATTGCTGAGCTGTTGAATAACCCTAATGATTTTCTAGCTTCATGGAATGAGGCAAGGAAACAAATTTGTAAGCTTAGTTTGGATTGTTAGAAAATTGATGCATGTTCAAATGACTGCATTCTTTTCAGAAATGAATTCGCAAATTTGAGTAATTGTCTCGAATGTGGACATAAGAGATATAAGGAAGGTAAAAATGAAAGTAAGAAGAAACAACTTTAGAAAGTTCTTCGTTACTTTTCACTGACACCTAGGTTTCAATGCCTTTTTATATCAACTAAAACTGCATGGTGGATGACATGGCACCAGAATTGTAAATCTCAATATAGAAGAATACGTCATTATATTGATTCAAAGGAGTGGAAGAGATTTGACGAAAGAAATAATTTATTCGCTTTAAAAGCAAGGAACGTGCAGTTAAGTCTTGCAAGTGATGGATTTAATTACCCAAAGCGGTTGGATCTTGCAAGCGATGGATTCAATTTAAATTTAGACCTCCAGCATATCCTCGAGGGCATGAGAATAACAATTAGGCTTAGAACCACAGGGGAGGCGAAGAATTTCCCGGGCTTTATCAGTCGAGTGGGCACAATTATTAAGTCTGTTGTGCCCATTTGCTACTTTGATTGGAGGAAGGTGCCCGTAGAGCTGAAGAGACAGTTCCTCTGTCAGTTGGAGGTAATTTCATTTATAAAAGTTGTTTATTTTATAATTTTATCTTAAAGTTATTATAAAGTAAGATTGACATATATTTTTTTAAAATAATGTAAGCAAATTACGATTGGGGTGACGATCCCAATGCCTCCTAATATATCCTTAAGCATACCGCCAAAATCTACAGGAATTGAAGGACGGGGACCAAGAAAAATGTAAGAATTTTTAAACATTTACATTTTTATTATATACATAATTTCTTAAATTATTTCTAACAATTTATATTTAGTATTTAGTTTTTCTCGAACAAGAGTTCACCCGATGAGGCAATGGGTGAAGCTCCTCCTGATGTCATGCCTGACGATTGGAAGAAGGCAAGCGAGCATTGGTTGAATCCAAAGACAGAGGTTAGTGATCTGCATATATCCGAATAGCCAAAAATGTCTATTAATGCATGTTCTTAGTATCATATTAGCATCATTCATTGTAAATATTGCATAACATGCATCATCATGCATTTAGGTCAAATTGTACAAATTGTATAGTAATTTCTTCTTTTTGGTGGCCAGGTAATAGAGCGATATTCAATCGGGGCTTCGGATTGAAGATCCAATCGTACGGATCTGATCAGGGCGACAATCGGAGTTCAATGACTCCAAGATCACCCTGATCGGACTTCCGTAGCACTAGATATAATCTGAGGAAGGTCAGAGATCAAGGGCCAAGTGTAAATCCACACTTCAGATGATAGATCTGACTGCACGGATGGGTTTAGATCGACGATGGCAGCCTAACGACGTGAAAATCGATCCAATCTGACATCCGTGGCACCATCTACAACTCACAGAAGATGGACAGCCATGATGGCGCCACGTGGCACCCATTGGTGCTAGAGCACCACAATCGTTTATTTTGATGATAATAAAACACGTGTCTTTTAACATTTGCTTTTGAGTTCTAGTTTTCAGGTCAAATTGCAAATGGGGACAGGTGTTTAGACAAAGTTCGAGCTCGCATCCATGGCGGATTGTAGGAGCTTGACAGAGGAGGAGAAGCTTCGCGAGGAGCAGAAGCTTGAAGAAGGAAAGAGATGAAGAATAGGAGATATTTCCTTTCTATTGTACTTTATATTTTGTTTATTTTGTTGCTCTTTATTTTATTTCTTAGATTCTTGTTAAACAGCCTCAAAGTACCCTAACAGTAGTACTAGGAATACTTACATAAACCCTAGGATATTTAGGTTTTCTGTAGGAACTTAGAAAATCAAAATAGAGTTCAGACAGCCTTATCAGATGTCCAATCTGGAAATCAGGCATCTAATAGTGACTTTTAACACGTCTGACTGTTTGATCAGGCATCCAAAACATCTAGGCTAAACTTAATAGGTTCTGTCTATTAGTATCTGTTACAACCCGATTCCCAAATCCCTACAGAACACGAGACCAGACCGACTCGACTGATCCCAAGACCCAGTCGTCCAACAAGAAAGTAACCAAAAAGCAGGAAAGTAAACCACATTCATTATGCTAAGCAACTAACAGTAACAAAAGTACAGTAGTAAAAAAGTAAAACTACTATAGTACACACCACCACAAAAGTAGAAAAGTAACCAGGTACAAGAATATAAAGTACAGAATGTAAGAGTACAGAAGTGCAAGAAATTACTCACTTCAACTGAAAAGAGTACAACAAGAAGCTACAACTACTGGGCTCTACTGAGCCCAGCACCCTCTGCATCCGTAGGCTCTAGCTGCTCAACACCTGGACCTGAAAGGGGTTATGAGTGCACAAAGTCAGCGAACGCTAAGTAGAGTGGCAACCAACTAACTAAAGCAGTAAAGGTGGACAGGTAGCTGTTGTTTTTCAATTACTTTCTTCAACTAATTATTCTTTTTCACCACTTGTTTTATTTATCAGACCTCTTTCTTGATCTCGAATGTTCCTCGTGGGAACGATCTTGATTGTAGTCTTTTCCAAGGAGTAAAAGGCGCACGTGGTGCTCTCCTGGCCAGGAGAGTCCCCTGTGGTGATTCTACACCTAGTCAACCACCCCAAGGTCACGGACAGACGTAACGATGACTACGGCACGCGCGATAAACGCACGGGTAGCTACCCCGCACTGGCACACGGTCAGTCGTTTTCATTAGGGGGCGCCCAAAGCACAACACGGAATCAGTATAAGGCCTAGCCCTCTCAGTAACAGGGGTCTAGCCCCTAAGAACCAAATAGGGGTCTCGTCCCTCCACAGTCCGCGCACCCTCGCCTGACTGCCCTGGTTTTCCTAGTGGGCCTAACAAGTCGGTGTAGGGTTGTTAGCTGAACCCCGGACCCCGTGGGGTGGCTAGCTCTCTCCCTACACTAGTAGCTCTCCCCGGTATAGTGTACACGAGGTCCACCGAGTCGGTGCAAAGTGGCCAAACTCACCCCAGGTCTCAACCCGAAGGCGGCAAGCACCCCTCTACACTAAGAGGTAACATGCGCTCCCCTTGGTACTACGTACTCAAGGGCCAGCACACTTCTCAAAGTATTTCCAGATCCATTCCATTTATTTCTAGGAGCTCTACTCCTAATTTCCCCGTAGGGTTCATGCTCATATTCCTCATGCCATTCCATACCAGGTTTCATCATTTCTATTTCCATTCTCAAGTTATACCCATGCAACTTATAATTCTACATTCACATTTCCATGTTCAGGTTATTCACAGGTAGCTCGTGTTTCCAACATTCACATTTCCATTTCCAAATTATATACATGCAGCTCATATTATATCATTTCACGTGTGCAACAGGAAAGTTACATACAACAGTTAACTAGCACAAGTACTACATATTTCGCAGGCAACTATTATTCATTTACAAGCAATTGTTATCATTCTATCTATTCATTCAAGACTGCAATTCATTCATTCAATACAGACATTTCAGTATTTCTAGTCCTAGGATTCATGCCATACCCTAGGTTCTAATCATTCATCCCACACATGCATTTAGGTTTTAATTAAATTAAGGGGAAGCCACTTTACTAATAAACCCAGGAGTAGTGGGGGCTTGAACAGCAGGCTCACGTGCCACAGCAAGGCCCGAATGAGGTCCTATCACAAGGATCAATCACAAGAGAATATTCAGAATAGTATAGAAAGTCTTCTAACAAGTAGAGGAAGTCATACGGAAAAACATCGATATCTTATTTGCGGAAAACGGACCTCAAACGGACCCTAAACGGGTCAAAAACAGTGTTTCTAACTCAAATCAGAAGTCTAGAACAACTTCCAGACGTCTTAAAAGTGTCCAGTGCCATACCTCAAGCATTGCGTCAATCCTCAGATGTCTAGGAACTCCTCTGGACTGACCACCTCTCTTGACATCTGAAAGCACTTCCCGTCATCTGGTAGGTAGCCAGATGTCTAAAATGCGTGGGAGGGCGTATCCCGCGCCTTCCCAAAGCGAATCCTGCATGCAGATATCCGATCTTCTCAAATCGGCATGCAAAAGGGGTGTCGGCGGAGCGGCCTGCATGGCCGTATCCGCAAAGGGACATACCTTCGCGAGACTTCCTCCTTAGACGTCTGGAACCCCCTCCAGACGTCGGCTCCATTATCTGGACGTCTCTCTAGACGTCTGATTCTAGGAAAAACCCAGAATCAGAACCTGCTTCCGCCTTTTCGCACTGTGTGTGGCCGCGCCGCGCCCTCTCGCCTGCAGCTCTGGCTGCAGCAGTGTCGGGGAGGACCTCCCTGACCCACTCCTCCGCTTTGCGCACGCGTCGCTCCGGCCATGCGCTCACCAGTGAGCTCCCACGCGAGTTCGCAAGCTCAACTCCTCCTCTCCTCACACTACTCCTCTCCTTCTCATGCCACTCCTGCGCTCTCACTTGTTCTGCTGCTCTCGCTGGAGGGAAGAAGGAAGGTGCCTGGGAAGTGGGGGAAATGAAGGTAGGGGAGGGGTTTATATCAGGTGGGTGTTTAGGGTTTTGCTGGGGCAGAAGAGAGAGAAGAAGGAGGGAAAGACGAGGGTACTGTCTGCACGCAACACGCGCGCAGACGCAAGTTTGTACCCAAGATTTTCGATTTTCAGACGTCTAGGAATGAGTCCAAATGTCTTACCAGACGTCTGACCCTCAGTCCAGACGTCTTAAAAGGCTCAACAACATGGGTCTTAACAGAATCAGACGTCCAAACCTTAGTCCAAACGTCTTAGGAGACGTCTGATGCCCTTGCCAGATGGCCAATAAGACGAAGTTGGCCTTAGCAACCTATTATTAGAGAATTAGCGTTAGTCTGACATTTTATTAGTTTCCAAACGTCCGTAGTGATTCCCAGACGTCTGATAAATAGACGTTGAGCCTCGTTAGTCGCCGAATCACCTGTGTCAGATCTCATAGTCGTTGTACTCTCTTGGAAATCTATACTCGTTGTCAACTTAGTTTTCAGATGCCCAGATCCTGTGGCAGACGACTGATCTGTCGTCTGATCATTTGGACCTAGAACCTTGTTTAGGTCTGGACAAAATAGGAAGGATACCCATCTAGAATTAGACGTCTGACCTTATGTCCAGACGTCTTAAAAGACTTGTTTTGACGTCTGGTCTGATTCAACATTATCCAAGAAGATCAACCTACCTAGATTAGATGACTGACTCTAAAATTAGACGACAACCTAGACGTCTGACCTTAATTCAAGATGTCTGATAACCCTGTTAGAGTCATGATTGAACCTGATTCCGACTTGATTTGCCTTGGATTTGCTCCCAACGGCTATGGAAGCCTTCCAAGGCCTTCCAAAGCCTTCCTAGGTCCTCTATAAATAGAGGAAAACCCTTGCCTTGCAAAGACACACCAAGCAACACACTTTCATATCAATTTGTGTCTTTTGATCTTGAGAAGAAAGCTCTAGCTTTCCAAGCCTAGTTCTATATCCAGAGAGCTTCATCTGAGTTGTGCACTCGCTCTCCCTCCACGTTTACAAGAGCATCGTTGTGCCAAAGTGTAGTTCACGCACTCGCGTCGTCACGCCGACACACTTCCAAGCAAAGGGAAGCATCTTTACCTATAGTAGCTAGGTTCATCTTTGTTATCTCTATAGGATGTTTTGTAATATATCTTTGTTATTTGTATTGGGTACTCACATTGCGAATTCATGTCTCCTTCGCGAGACAAAATCCTTCTTGTGAAGAGAAGGGGTTTTGAGGTACATGATGAGACACTCATCATGATCTCTAATTACCCCTAATTAACTAGTCTTCCCAGTTAATTAGCTAAGATTATGAATATATAAGGGTTAATTATAGAATAAGGGATATTTAGTAAAGGACTTTAAAATAAGTTTAAAATGGCATTTTATCATTCAATTAACATTATTAATAATTTAGATAATAATTAGACTCAAAATCCTATTAATCATTCCCTTAATTAATAAGTTAAGTAACTTAAAACTTAATGTATACCTAAGTATATAATAACTTAAGTGATTTTACTTAATCTAATAAATTAACTTAAAAAGGTTAAAAATGTAAATTCAAGGTGAAAACATAATATTTACCTTATTTACTAACATATATAAAAAGTTGAAAAAGATCTAAGTTAAAATAAACCTTCAAAACCTGAGTTTACATTTTGGTCCTTAATATTCATTACAATCAGGTCCTTATTTTTCACATAGGTCCTTAAGATTCATTACATTTAAGTCCCTTTTCCTCTTCTTCTTCTTCTTCAATCGAATGAACGACTGGCGGCAGAGAGTCACGCCACCGCATGATCACCTCCCTGCCGACATCAATCTTCTTTGTCCAAGCTCTTACAGCTTGCGCTTACCACCTCCACTTGATCCACCGGTCTGGATTAACCGCAAATCCTATTTTTCAGTGGGAGATAACCTCACCGTTGTTGGAGACGACGACGGAGGTTAAGCTCCTCAAGCTCCTTCTTCGGCCAGACCCCGCCACTCTCTTCGCAGCCAACTACTATAAATACCCCCTCACACCTCGGATTTTACTCAAGTTGGCTCCCTTCCCTCTTCTAACACTGCAATAGACTTCGATAGGCTATTCGTCCAAAACTCCGACGACTTTCCATTTCACTTTCCGACTTCCTCCATCCATTCTGATCAGCCGAGGAGATCCGCCATGGTCTTCCGCATCTCTGACACTGGCGCTGACCCAAGGAATGCTCCACTCCACCTCAAATCCGCCCGCCAGAGATCTTTCTTCCACCCTCTGATTTCGTCGTACGTTATGAACCTTCGGGGGAACCCTATTGACCCCTTCGTCCAGGTAACAGTAGATTAGGAGTAGGAGTAGGAGTAGGCTAGCTTAGTTAGTTAGTTTAGGTAGTTAGATTAGAGTAATTTTAGAATTTTAGTTTCATCTTCTCCGACTCCGGCGAACACCTTGAGCTCGCCAGAGCCTTAATTTCATCTTTTGAAATCACTATTCACTTCCTCCTTTCTCTCATGGCCATTTCTAATTCACTTTAATTCGTAATTGATCACCTAATCGCCTAATTCACATTTCACCTCCACCGACTACTATCACTGCCCATGGTGATAGTAGTCGACTTAATTTCACCTTCACTGGGTTCTTCATCATCTATTCACCACTTTAGAACCCTAATCGACATTATAATACCTATAAATACCACATATAAATTAAACTCCCAAATATAATTTAGTTCCTGAGCTCTTTGTCAATGACGACTTAGGAGCATTTCAAATCCTAAATTAAATATATATTTATGAATATAAACATCTGTTGACTTGTTTTAACCACTCAATCGAGTGGTAAAACAAGTCCTGAGCTTTAACCACTCAGATCCTTTAAGAAAATGAATTCACTGTCAAATCTTAACTCTAATGAAATAATGAAAAATTAAATATGATTCTGAGGTTCCTTGCAACCTCAGGATCCTTTTTAAATAAAAAATGGTAAGTTTTAACAATCTGTGTACACTTTTCATATTTTCTGGACTCACCGGAGCTCCGGCGAGCCAAATTTGTGTTTCAGCCTCTAGAACTTAGCAAGAAGCTCCAGAATGATGTAATATGGATCACTGATTAACTTGAGGATATTTGTTTGAAGATTTAGTGTCTGGAGCCAAAGAATGAAGTTCATCTTCTCCAACTCCGGCAGAGTTGGAGAAGTCTGATAGAGAAATTTAAGAAGCATTTAAGGATCCTAGAAGCTTCAATGCGATGCACTGAAGTTGTTCATGACCTCATTCCACTGTAACAACCTTCCAATTGCTCTGACGAACACACACATTTTGAACCTCAGGCGGTGAGCCTGAAACCCTAGGAATATGAGTTAGAACACCTATCTGAAGATCTTAATAAGTTCCTAAGGTTGAGAAGACTTTATTCGAGGCTTTGATTTCCTGTGGGGAAGCTTTGAACAGAAAGTCAAACTGAGTGTGATTATGGAGTTCTGAGCTCAAATTAAGGAATTGATGCAATTAGGTTGTTTTTGGGATCTTGTTTGATGGTTTTAAAGTGATTAAAGTGAGCTCAGATGAGTTATTAAGTGAGAATTTGAACTCTGTCAATTTGGGTTACTTTCGAACCCAAACTTACAGCAGTGCCATTTTGTTGAAATATGAACTTGAATCCTGCCCAGTTAAGTCAATTATAACCCTTAGAATTAGTTTAAATCAATTAGAAACATTCTTTTGTGTCTGTTGCACATATCAAAGTCTGAAATTTGAACTCTGAAGCTTTCAGAGAAGCTTCAACCTTTTGTACATTGTCTGAAGGTCTTGAGAGCTTAAAACTTACTCTAACAGATGCGGAATTAATTGTATAACCTGTATAAACCTTTAAATAAGAGAGAAAAGTCCATCTGAGGACTCTATGAAGTTAAAAACCATTTCCAGGCAATAATAACCCGTAGGAACCCAGATTTTATCTTTTAAATTGAAGTGGAAAACATCCTCTAATCCTTAAATTGACCCTGCAATCGTGAAGATCAACCTTAGAGCTTTCTAACAAACTTTAAATCACTCGATTTGGAGCTCTAAGTTGAAAGTTATGATCATTTGAAGTTGGGTCTGGAAGGGGTTAAATAGTCCCACATCGTTAGATTCTGAGCGTGCGCATGGGGATAAAACGATTTGTTACATGGGCTTACTAGTCGTCAACGCTCGGTGCACCGGTTACCGATCTGATTATCTGAGCATGTGCATATGTGTGTGCGGGCTTGTGTGCCTATGGGTGTGCGCCCTTGTGGGCGTAAGCGAATGTGCCATGGGAGGGCGAGAGGCCTGGGAGGCCGAGTTGAGCCGAATTGGCTTGAGACTATTAACCGAAATGAAATAAACCAAAATTGAACTTAACTGAGATTAGGCGAGGATCGAGTAGGGTCAGGTCCCACCCTGGTCTCAGGGTGTTATGTATCCTCGAAAGGACCTCACCGTAAATAAAATAAATTTTGGTTAAAAACAAAAAAAAAATCGGTTCAACTTATGGTTCAAAGGACAGAGGAGCTGATGTCAAGCCGCTGAAGGATGTTAAGGTTAAGATAAGTGTTGAAAGCCAAGGAAAGAATGGAGCACAGGCACTACTAAGGAACGAACTAAGGAAGGAAAAGACTAAGGAACAAAAGGAGAAGATTAAAGGAAGAGAAGAAGGCAGGAGAAGACTAAGGGAAAGAGAATAAGAGACAAGAAGAGAAGGCAGGAACAACAGAAGAGAGGTAAGAAAGAGAGCTTGAAAAGAAGAGAAAGAAAATGAGAAGAAGATAAGAGGCTGAAGAAAATAAATGAAGAATATTATTTCTCTTGCATCATTTTAATTACTTTTTTTGTTCTTAATTGTAAAAAGGCATGTTTTAATAGAATAACTTTTATTGCCTTAATTTCTTTTGAAATAAAATTAGAAAACTAATATGTTTACTTATTAATAAAGTACATCATTTGAGTAAATATATTTTTCATATGGAATTTTGTATCTTCTTTATATTTTAAATATTTTGGCAAAATTCATGTTTTAAAAATCAACTTAGTTATACTTCCTAAACTTATAGAGAAATAAAAAAAAATTGGTGAATTTGGAAAAATTATTATACCTCCCAGTGAATGACCTGGACTCAACCAGTAAAAATTTCTAAAATGTTAGGTTAATTCGACTCTATACTATACAACCGACATAATTTCGAGTTAACCTAAGTGACTTTTTCTACTCTTAATTAAGTGAATTAACTTAATTACTGAGTTGAGTGAAAAGCACGCGATCAGTACACTACCCTTGGTCTAAGTAGTATTGTTGTAATTGAGGTTCAGTCACCCTTGTTCAAGTGACTGGGTTTAGTGGATTTGATCGACTTTGCCGTTTGAGAAATCTTAACTCGAGAGGGTTAGGTGGTGGTTTTCACCCGGGTTGGGTTTCCACCTAAAAATTACTCGTGTCTTGTGTGATTGCTTATTTTGTGAGATTGTTATCTTTTTATTCCACATTTTTTACATCACGCACATCTCACCCCCTCCCGTAGGAATTTACAATTGATATCAGAGCAGGTTCTTGCAAGATTGGAGTAACACCCAGCAAGAAGATCATGGAGGGAAGCAGCTCTACGACGAGGATTCTTGAGGGGCAGTCTACCACCCGTCCACCATTCTTTGACGGGAGCAACTACCCATACTGGAAGCTGCGGATGAAGACATGACTTCAAGCCAATGACTTTACAATATGGGTCCGATGCGAGACCCCTTTCGACATCCCAGAGAGACCCACCGCAGGATACTCGCAGCAGCAGATCTCGAAACTCTCGCTCAACGCGAAAATGATGAACACGTTGTATTGCACGCTCAGGCCGGAGGAATTCAACAGAATCTCGCAATGCACCACTGCATACGAGATTTGGCACACACTCGAGGTAACTCACAAGGGTACCTCTAAGGTAAAGACTTTTAAGATAAATATTTTATCGCATGATTTTGAGTCTTTTTCTATGAGGCCTAATGAATCTTTGAGTGAGATGAACACTAGGTTCATTCTCATCGTAAATGGATTGAAAGCTCTTGGAAAGACCTTCATCAAGGGGGAACTTCAAGGGAAACTTCTCTGCTCCCTTGGACCAGAAGGGGAGTAGAAGGTCACCACCATCGAAGAGGCGAACAAAGTGGAGGACCTCAACATGGAGGATCTCCTAGGCAATCTAATGGCCTACGAGACAAAGCTGAAGCAGAAGAAGGATACACCGGAGCCAAAATCGAAGAAGACTCTAGCATGCAGAGACACATCGGATAGTGAGGTAAGTTCCGATGACGAAGATTTTAAATTCTTACTTAAAAAAATTTCCAAGTTTTGTAGGGAAGAAAAGAAGGAGAAGGGAACGGAAAGCCCGAGACGTTGCTACCACTGCAACGAAAAGGGTCATCTTCGACCCGAGTGCCCTCTTCTCAAGAAAGAGAAGAAGAAGGAGAAGGAGAAGTATAAGAAGAAGGCGTTCCAAGCGACTTGGGAAGGGTCAAGCTCAGAGGAATAAGAAGAAGAATGAAATCGCCTGCATGGGTTTCATGGCAACAGCAGGCGACAGCGAAAGCGACTCCAACAATGAGGTAAATTCTAATTTACAAGATGCTTTTGATGAATTATTTGAGCTTAGTAAATCACTTAAGGTAGAAAATAAAAATATTAAAAGGAATCTTAGCTTTCTTAAAAGTGAAAATGAAAGATTAGAAATAAAACTCAAGGATCTAGAAGCAAGTCCTAAGGATAATAACTTGTTATTAGAAAATAAAGACTTAATCAATGAAAATAGTAAATTGATTGAAGAAAACACAAACTTAAAAATCAAACTTTCTAGCTTAAAAATCAAGATGCATGCTATTGAAGATGAACTTGCATGTCTTAGGGAGAAATCAAATAATTTGATCAATAAAGTAGAAAATTTATCTAGCCCTAAGGTTGAGAAAGGATCTCCGTCAAGGAAACCCACCAACAAATACGGATCGAAGCTCACTTGGATACCGAAGAAAGCTTTGGAATCCTATTTTGTAGGTTTCAAAGAAGATATCAACGTAGAGGACTGGACCTATAAGCTCAAGAATGGTCAACTCGAGTTGGGAGGACCAAGGAGTAGACCGAGGAGGAAAACGAAAAGACCTATGAGACGGCGAACAAATGATGAACCCGTCGCACGTCGACCACCAGATTGGAGACCGACGCCGATGCCCGGACCTCCAAGCTACGGATGGGAACCCCATCCGATTTGGCATCCACCTCCATTTGGGCCATTTATTGGTCATGGTAGGTGAGGTAAAACCCTTAACCTTATCTTTTTATCATTAGCATATAGATAGGGGGAGTTAAAATTATGAGCTTATTGTCAATCATTTAGGGGGAGGTGTTAAGTTAGCTATTTTTCCTTTTGAAAGGGGGAGAAAAATATATATCTATCTTGTTATTATAAAAAGGGGAGAACATCATTCTTGATTAAAAGAAATTTAACCCAAAAACTAGAAGGGCATGATTTAAGGGGGAGTTTAGGAGAATTAAATTGATAAAAACCTTTTTGATAATGTCAAAAAAGGGGAGAATTTTATGTATTATTTATGGTTTTGTCATCATCAAAAAGTAGGAGATTGTTGGTGCTAGAGCACCACAATCGTTTATTTTGATGATAACAAAACACGTGTCTTTTAACATTTGCTTTTGAGTCTTAGTTTTCAGGGCAAATTGCAAATGGGGACAGGTGTTTAGACGAAGTTCGAGCTCGCATCCATGGCGGATTGGAGGAGCTTGACAGAGGCGGAGGAGCTTCGCAAGGAACGAAAGCTTGAAGAAGGAAGGAGATGAAGAATATGATAGATTTCTTTTCTATTGTACTTTATATTTTGTTTCTTTTGTTGCTCTTTATTTTATTTCTTAGATTCTTGTTAAAGAGCCTCAAAGTACCCTAACAGTAGTCTTAGGAACACATGCACAAAGCCTAGGATACTTAGGTTTTCTGTAGAGAACTTAGAAAACCAAAATAGGGTTTAGACAGCCTTATCAGACGTCCAATCTGGAAATCGGACGGCTGATAGTAACTTTTAACACGTCTGACTGTTTGATCAGACGTCCAAAACATCTAGGCTGGTCTTAATAGGTTCTGTCTTTTAGAGTCAGACGTCCATACCTTAGTCCAGACGTCTTAGGAGACGTCTGATGCCCTTGCCAGACGGCCAATAAGACGATCGTTGTCCTTAGCAACCTATTAGAGAATTAACGTTAGTCTGACATTTTATTAGTTTCCAGACATTCGTAGTGATTCCCAGACATCTGATAAATAGACGCTGAGCCTCGTTAGTTGCCAAATCACCTATGTCAGATCTCATAGATGTTGTACTCTCTTGGAAATCTATACTCGCTGTTAACTTAGTTTCTAGACATCCAGATCCTGTGGCAGACGACCAATCTGTCATATGATCATTTAGACCTAGAACCCTGTTTAGGTCTGGACAAAAACAGGAAGGATGCCCGTCTAGAATTAGACGTCTGACCTTATGTCCAGATGTCTTAAAAGACTTGTTTTGACATCCGGTCTGATTCAACATCGTCTAAGAAGGTCAACCTGCCTAGATCAGACGACTGACTCTAAAATTAGACGACAACCCAGACGTCTGCCCTTAATTCAAGATGTATGATAACCTTGTCAGAGTTATGATTGAACCTAATTTCGACTTGATTTGACTTGGATTTGCTCCCAACGGCTATGGAAGCCTTCCAAGGCCTTCTAAAGCCTTCCTAGGCCCTCTATAAATAGAGGAGAACCCTTTCCTTGCAAAGACACACCAAGCAACATACTTTCATATCAATTTGTGTCTTTTGATCTTGAGAAGAAAGCTCTAGCTCTCCAAGACTAGTTCTACATCCAGAGAGCTTCATTTGAGTTGTGCACTCGCTCTCCCTCCGCGTTTACGAGAGCGTCGTTGTGCCAAAGCGTGGTTCACGCACCCGCATTGTAACGACCCGATTCCCGAGTCCCTACGAGACACGAGAACCGGACCGACTCGACTAATCCCAAGACCCAGTCGTCCAACGAGGAAGTAACCAAAAGACAGTAAAATAAACCACATTCAGCATGAATATAACTAACAGTAAGAAAGTACAGCAGTAAGGAAAGAAACTACTACAGTAGGCACCACCACAACAGTAAAACAACATTTATCATATAACAAAAACTGCAGGTAAAGAAGGTGCAGCGGAAACAAAAACTACTCACTAGAACAGAAACAAAAAGGGGTACAAAGCTGTGGTAACTCTACTGGACCCTACTCGGCCCAGCGTCCTCTGCAGCCGCCGACCCTGGCTGCTCAACACCTGGTCCTGAAAAAGGTAACGAGTGTAACACGTCAGCAAAACGCTGAGTAGAGTGGCAAACTAACTAAAGGCAACAGTAGAGTGTACAGTAGCTGTTATGTTCTATTACTTCCTTTATTTACATCTTTCAATTTTTCTCACTATTTCATTTATTTCTCAGATCCTTTACTTGATCTCGAATGTCCTCGTGGGACGATCTTGATTGCAGTCTTTTCCAAAAGTAGAAGTAGCACGTGGTGCTCTCCTGGACGGGAGAGTCCCCCGTGGTGATCCTACCCTCAGTCAACCACCCCAAGGTCACTGACAGACGTAACGGTGACTACGGCACGCGCGATAAACGCACAGGTAGCTAGCCCGCACTGGCACGCGGTCAGTCGTTTCCGTTAACGGGTGCGCCCAAAGCACAGCACGGAACCAGGGCAGAGCCCTCTCAGTAACAGGGGTCCAACCCCTCCACAGTAACCAAACCGGGGCCTTGCCCCTCCACAGTCCGCGCACCCTCGCCTGACTACCCTGGTTTGCCCTAGTGGGCCTAACAAGTCGGTGAAGGAGGCTAGCAGAACCCCGGGGCCCGTGGGGTAGCTAGTACTCTCCTAACACTACTAGCTCTCCTCGGTACTACGTACACGAGGGCCAACAAGTCGGTACAGAGCGGCCAATCCTAACCCCGGGTCCCTGGGGCGGCTGGCCCCACTCTGCACTAAACAGGTACAGGTACTTCCCTTGGTACTACGTACCCAAGAGACAGTACAAACTACATCTCAGTTCCATTCCTTTTTCTTTCCAGGAGTTCCACTCCTAATTTCCCGTAGGGTTCCAGCTCTTTATTTCAGAACATCATATGTTTCACTTTCCAGATTCACGTTCTCAAATTCCATGATCTCAAACATGTTTCTTTGTTCATAACAGGCAGCTGTTAATTAAATTTACAGGCAGCTTTATATATTCCTTTCCATTTTTCCAAGACTGCAGTGATATACATTCCACTAGTTTTTCCATCCTAGGATTCATGCCATATCCTAGGATCTATCATACAATCTAGTTTCCGGCCCTAGGATTCATGCAACACCTAGGAGCTATCATTCCATATATTTCTCATTCCTAGGATTCATGCAATGCCCTAGGTTCTAGTTATGGTTCCATACTTTAACAGATTTTATTAATACTTAAAGCCACTCTACTAGGTACAACGGGAGTAATGGGGGCGTGATCGGGAATCCCGCGCGCCTCCGCGACTCTCAAGATTGCAACCGAACGAGGTCCTATCACAAGGATCAAACACAAGGAGTGTCTCAAAACAGTGTATAGCTACTGTAGGCGGGTAGAGGAATAAATTCTGAAACGAACGCAACTCGAATCGCGGAAAACGGAGCCCAAACGGGCCCTAAACGGGTCGAGAAAGACAATACTGTGCAAAATCAGACGTCTGGAACTCTTTCCAGACGTCTTAAACGGTGGATCAGAGAATTACCTGTTCGGCTTGGTTCCCCGGACGTCCAGAAGTCTGCGGGGACGTCTGCCTAGATCCAAGACGTCCGATGGTCCCTCCGGACGTCTGGGGGTCACTCCCGCCGTCTGGTACAACTTCCAGACGTCTGATTCGCAAGGGATGGCGAATCAGCGAACCTGCGCACAGCCAACCCCCTCCCTCAGTACGGTCAGTCGACAAGAAGGAAGGGGAAAGCGGAAACTCACCTTTCAGACGTCTGTATGATCTCACAGACGTCGACCTTGCCGTCTGGATATCAACCCAGACGTCTGATTCTGGAAATTTTTCCAGAAACAGAACCCTGCTCGGCCTCCGCTCGCGACGCCGCCCGCGTCGCACCTCGCGCGTCCGCTGCTCCGCCCGCAGCAGGTCCCTCTCCGTGACGCTCTGCGCCCCCTACGCCCTCCGCCGGCCGGCCAAGCCGCTCCTGGCGAGCTCGCCCTCACGGCAGAGCCCCGCCCTCGCACGCCGCAGCTCCTCCGCGCTTACTGCGGCTGCCGCTGCCGCTGCGCCCTCGCGTCCGCTCGCTCTCGCGCACAGGCAGGAGAAGAAGGAGGAAGATGGTGGAGACGGGAGGGGAGGCGCGCCCCCCCTTTTAACGCCGCGCGGAGAGGAGAGAGAAGGCGGTCGCAGCCGCCTGCAGCCGCAGAGAAGGAGGGCAGAATCGCAGGTCTGCGCGCACAGGCGCGCAGACGAATATCTCGTGCGAGCATAACTGTTCGCCAGACGTCTGTAAACTATCCCGGACGTCTGGTCAGACGTCTGGATGTGATCCCAGACGTCTTGACAGACGTCTGGGCCACCTCCCAGACGTCTTAAAAGGCGTCTGGGGCACGCGCTCGTTACACGCATCGTCACGCCGACGCACTTCCAAGCAAAGGGAAGCATCTTTATCTATAGTAGCTAGGTTCATCTTTGGTGGCTTTATAGGTTGTTTTGTAACATATCTTTGTTATTTATATTGGGTATTCGCATTGTGAACTCCCATCTCCTTCGCGATACAAAATCCTTCTTGTGAAGAGAAGGGATTTTGAGGTACACTACCCTCGGTCTAAGTAGTATTGTTGTAATTGAGGTTCAGTCACCCTCGTTCAAGTGACTGGGTTTAGTGGATTTGATTGACTTTGTCGATTGGGAAATCCTAACTCGAGAGGGTTAGGTGGTGATTTTCACTCGGGTTGGGTTTCCACCTAAAAATTACTTATGTCTTGTGTGATTGCTTATTTTGTGAGATTGTTATCTTTTTATTCCGCATTTTTTACATCACGCATATCTCACCCCTCTCGTAGGAATTTACAATCACCATCACAGCCGCCCAAACCGGCCGCAGCACCTCTTCTCAAGCTCTAAAGGTGCAGGTGAGGCAAGATCTAGGCCGTTGGATCTTGATTCAGTGAGCATGGGCACGTTCGCTTAAAACATAAGTGAGACAAAGCGGTAGCCTTAGCACGTTGGTCGCGAACACTCTCGAGAAGCCACAGGTCACGGGTTCTATCCCCACTGCGCCTCAAATCAAGGCGTAGGTGTGGAGTGGCCGATTTTAGCTATTGGATGTGGCGCGTGCGGCTGGGATGATGGCTACGTGGCCTCACGGATGGGCGTGGATCATGAACGTGCCATCGGACAAGCCATCTGACGTGGGGGGCGTGAATGTGAAGGCATGCGCACACGATTTTAAGCCGTTTGATCGCAGTGATCGGATGGCTAAGAATACACGTACGTATGCGTGAGTTGAGGCATGGGAAGAGGAGGTGCAGCGTGCGCGGCACCTACGCCCATGATCTGGGCTTTAGTGACAGTTTTATCCGTCATAAAAGACCCTGATTTAATGTTTTAAAGTGTAATGACCTATTTGCCCCCTCCAAACTACACCTATACATAGCCCTACGACCCCCACACTTTCTTCATCCCTTCCTTCACCTCTCCTCTCCAAAGCTTTAAAGAAGCTTGTCCCAAACTTGGGATGCTCCTCCAGAGTCAAAATCAAACTTTTCTCTCCCCTATTCCGGAAGTGGATCCCATGACGATGACGATGCCCTACCTCACCCCCAATTCTTCCCGATTCGTTCTCTTGCTTCCCGCTCGATCCTTCGTTTTCCAGGCGTCGCCCCATCCAGCTCGTCCTCTAAGCAATCGTCGAGGAGGATAACATCTCTCTCCCTTCTTTATCGCTTTCTAGAATAGAATTTCCCACTTTCTAGCTATAATCATTTCCTACTTTCTAGTTGTAAAAACAGTATTCAGTTACAAAGTAATTGTTCTCTCTTTCTCTCTCTGTCTCTCTTTTAGTGTTAATATCAATTTCATTGTGATTATCTCGCTTTCAAAACAAAAATACCAAAAAAATATAATCATGGATTTTAGATCGACATAGCCTCCCTGTGTTCAACCTAAAATTCTTTTGAGTTTCGGTAAATTTATCTGTTGACGGATTTCTTCGCAAATCATACTACAACGACGAGTTTACAAAACTCTATCTCGTTTGCGTAGATCATTCGACCCAACATTTTGGCGCCGTTGCCGGAGAGGCAACGATTCTCGATTTTCTCTCCGCATTTCGCGCACTTTGTTATTTTCTAACTTGTTTTTATTTCTCTTCTATTGTTTTACAAGTACCTCAACAAGGAATCTTCAAGCAGTAGAAAGGAGTAAAGTTCAATTGAAGACAACTGTATGTGCTCCCCATTCTTCCCTCCTCCATAGATTTCATTCCACAACTTTAATTCAAACCCCAATTAACCTAGGTGTTCGCATAAACCCTAGGATTAGTTTGGATGCTTTGATTTCCACTTCAACTCATCTCACCTTCATAAAAAAAAAATAAAAAGATACTTCTTGTGCGATAAATCAACATACACACTACATACACCCACTTTTAAGGCATATAACCTAACTTGATTTTTATCTACTCAACCGGGATTCCGTCCTGTGGAACCGGTACACGCAAATTAGCACATAGGAGAGTAGAAATCAGCCTAGGTTAATCGTCTTGTGTGCCTAACTCAGTGGTGCATTTCGGCCAATTGTTTGAGTTGTTTGGGCCACTCCACTTCATTTTAAAATCAACTCATCAAGTAGCTTCCCTTTAGGGTTTTCAATTTAGGTCAATACTAGGCACTCCACTTTACTTTTGATTTCAAAAGGAAAAGATCTTCACCCGTGTTTGAACATCTGGTTTGCCTCTGAAACTTGATTGAATTCACTTAATTCTAAACCCTAAAAGCTACTTACGTAAGATTTGAACATTAAAATCCACTCATCAAAATAATCTTGCTTGAAAACCCTCGTTGTGCATGCACTCACACATATTAAATCAATTATTAAGGGAACAACCTATTTTAAGGTTTTACCACATTTCATAAGTACTACAATCCTAAGCCTAAGTTAAAATTGATTAGACGTTGACCTTAAGGATCAATTCGCTCTTTGGGGCCCAGATTGAGATTGTTTACGATTAACCTACTTGTATTAGTCAATTTGATGTCTAGATAGGGAAGTAGAATCAAATGATTGTGGCTAGGGGGTACACTAGGAACCGGAGGCGCAAGCCGAAGGAAGAACCTTCTCCCCAGTCCCTCCTAATTGGTTGGATTGACTAGATACAAGTAGAGTAAATCGTCTATAATCTTATAAAGGATTTTGAGAGTCTGTAGATCCTTAGGCTATTAATCGTTTAATTCCTCAACATAGTTAATTAAGTTATTTAGACTTAATTAATTGCATGTGAAAGTAATTTAGGTTAACTTGAATTAATATTAATTGTGTAGTATAGGGTCAAGTTAACCTAACATTTTAGAGTTTAAATTCTTCTTAACTGGTTGAGTCTAGGTCGTTTACTGGGAGGCATAACTTATCTTAATTCGCCATTAATTTCTAAGCATAAATTACTAGTTACTTAATCAATAAGAATTATAACTAAAATATTTTTAAGTACATGAAGATTGCATAAAAGATGTTTACTTAAAAGCATGCAACATTCCATTAAGAAAGAACATATTTGCACATGTGATTTTCATTAAAAATCAAGTAAACATGTTTATTACACTCATTACAACTAATTATAAAAGATTAAGGCAAGAAAAAGTTATACAAATGAATACAAATACCTTAATACATCAATTAAGCTCAAAATATTAAAAGGAGACATTATTACATTGAAAAATAAGAATTAAAAATCACAAGTTTCTTTTTATTTTTTTCTTCTTCTTCTCTTCAGCCATTTCCCCTTCTTTTAATCTCTTCCGCAATTCTTTCTCTCTTAATCTTCTTTTTCTCTTCTTCTTCTTCCTCTAAACCCTCTTTGTACTCTCTTCTTTAATTCTCTCATTTTAGCTTCTTTTATTTCCTATACTATGCATGATACAATCCACACTTAGCCGATTCTCTAATCCTTAACCCATTTTTTAACTCTCATAATCCAAAAATTTGGTTAATGGGTGGCCCGACCTTTCGAGGATACACAGCACCCACAAGGGGACGGACCAAACCCTACTCAGCTGGACCTAGTTCGTTAATTAGGTTGATTTTTCATAGTTTTATCTCAATGCACAGTCCCGGCCTCCCAAGCTCACATCCACATCCACGCCCACTCATGGGCCCACGCACACAAGCATACGCCTACGCACGCTTACACACATCCGCATAGGCACATGCACATGCACATGCACACGCCCGCACCCAAGCCAGTTCTCTTTGTGCCCAGTGCTAACGACCGAAACGTCGTCGGCACTTTTTCATAATATAGCAAGGCGTGCGCTTACTCGTAACCGATGTGGGACTATTATTGTCCCTTCCAGGCCGAACTTCCGTCGAAGATTCCAGTCGATTGAATGGGCCAAATTGAGCATTTCAAAGCTCGATCGAAAGCTCTAAGGATAATCTAAAGGATTTTAACTCCAATTTGATGTTCTAATCAGTTCTGGCCCTTCGATTTGGAAGGCGAAGATGGAAGGTTTTCTCGGCAGAAATGGCCTACAGAAAGGAAACTCAGGTCTAATGATCCTCAGGAGGATATCTGACCTCCAGGTGAGGTTTGAACCATCTTCAGTAGATGGTTCCACATCTAATGATGAAGAAAGGGAACTCAGCATGGCTTCAGGAAGAGGAAGAAGCTCAATTACTTCTAACAGGAGCTTCAGAGCTCCATTTTGAGTTCTGAACATCTAGATGGAGAAAGGAAGACCTTTGGAACAGAATCAAACAACCTTAACAGGTTGTGAAGATTCAATCTGGGTGGAATTAGCGTTTGAATTTCGCCAAAAACTCAAAGAGCATAGTAATGAGTTCAAATGAACCCAAACTGACAGTAACTTGAATTCTCACTAATTCCTTAATTAAACTTAATGAAATCAATTTTATTATTCTCTAAATCATTCCGAAAAGCATTTCAACCAATTAAACCATGAGATTAACCATTAAATCCTTGATTTGGACCTGGAGTTGACCAAAATGGTCTCAGAATTGACTTTCTGCTCTAAGCTTCCTTAAATCAAATTGAAGCCTTGAATCAACTTAATTTCTCATCAGGAATTGGTCTAGGACTTCAAAACCAAATTTTGATCAAATCTACTGTGAATTCAATCATCGCCACCTAAGGTCAGAATGAGGTTTGCTCAGTGGAAGATCCTAAGAGATTCCATAGCCATCAAAGATCACGATCTTCTTCTACAAGTTCTTCTTAAGCTTTTGGATCAAATTTTAAGACCTCAACCTCATCAGAACTGTCTCTCCAACTCCGCTGGAGTTAGAGAAGACAGAGATCAATAAGGAGTTCTAGACCTCAAAGCACAATATAAATCATCAATTCCTGATCCTTAAGCCTTATATATGTATTCTGGAGCTTCTCAGGTCAAATCATGGGCTGAAGCTCAAAAATGACTCGCTGGAGCTCGTCGGAGCTGTGGTGAGTCCAGTCATGAGATACAGAGTTGAAAACCTTAGTAAATGAGGCCATTATTGACCTGTGGAGATTCCTAGGACTTAGACAGATCCTAAGATCTCCTCAATTGGCTTAGAGAATAATCAGTACACAAGATTATTCAAGGAGTTCAAGGATTAAGCATTCTGAGTTTGACAGAACTTAGAATGCTTCCTCTCACTCAATTGAGTGAGGAGAAGAGTTTTGTATGGTGAGGCAATATTAATGGACTAATTAATTAGGTGATTATCTCATCTCTGAGCCACCATTGATAGTGAGCTCAGAGAGGAGGTGGAATTTAGGCGTTTCTAATAGGATGCTCTAGAGGAGCAATTAAGCGGTTGGTCAGGTTCCTTAGGTGTTAAGGAAGTGATGAAGAACCTCAATTGAAAGTGAATTAGGTTATGGACACCTCACCATGGACAGTAAGGTATCCAGGTGAGTGTGACTAGAATTAGGCGAATAAGTGGTTAATTAGGATGGTTCTGAGGTTAATTAGGGTCATAAGGCAATGGTCTGATGATGATAGACCCTAATTGAGTGTGAAACGACCTCGGAGACCTCCACCACGGACAGTGGAGGTTGCTGGTGACAGTGATGTGGTTTAGGCGGTTTAGGTTGTATTTGTGAGTGGAAGATGGAAATTGATTTTGGAGAGATAAGGAGAGTGAAATAATTTCTGGAAGTGTGAATGAAGGCCCAGCGAGACCGGATTTGGCCTTGTTGGAGCTGAGGGAGATGAAGCTAAAAGTGCATTAAAACTAAACTAATCCTACTCCTAACTACTGCTAACCTACTCCTAAAAGTTAAAGCTACTTACTTGGACGAAAGGGGTGAGAAATCTCCGTCGATGGCTCATGATGGAGGACAAAATCAGAGGATGCTAGGAAGAACTCCAATGAGAAGTTGAAGGCGACGAGGAAGAAGAATTGGTGCTCCAAGGTTCTGTCACAACCGTCCAGAGAGGAAGAGGAGGTGAGAGAGGCGAGTCCCTCACGCGGAGGAGCTCTGATAGGGGGATGAGAGGTCGCCGGAGGTGAGCGACGAATAGCCTATCATCGGCTACAGTGGGGGAAGAGGGAAGGGAGCCGACTACCAAAATCGAACGGTTTAACAAGTATTTATAGGGTTCGGAGGCTGTGAAGGAGCTTGAATCTGGACGGGAATTTGACTAGGTTCAAGGTAACCACCTGTGTCTTCTCCGACGTCGGTGAAGTTAACCTTGAGTCCTAAATAGGATTTCAGGTACATCCAGACCGTGGGATGGAAAGATGACGGTGAGTGCAATCTCCAGGGGCTTGGCGAGGGTGGAATGGCGTCAGATGGACGGTGATCGGGTGGTAAACGCACCACCGTTCGTCGGTCGTTGAGCGGCTGAAGAAGAAACGAAGAAGAAGAAGAAAGGTATTCACAAGGACTTGGGTGTAAGACAAGCTAAAGACCTATGTGCATGAAAAGGACTCAAAAGCGATGAAACCTAAGGACTAAAACGTAAACTGAGGTTTTCAAGACTTCTTTTAATTTAATTCTTTTTTAAACTTTTTATATATGATTATAAATTAGATAAATATTATATATCTACCTTGAATTTACGTTTTTGACCTTTTTAGTTTAATTTATTTAATTGAGTTAAGTTACTTAAGTTATTATATACTTAAGTATAAATTATGCTTAAGTTAAATTAGATATTAATTAGGTAACCAATTAATGATGTTTTGAGTCCATTTATTAATTAAATTATTAATAATGTTAATTGACTTTTAATTAAGCATTTTAAACTTATTTTTAAGTCCTTTATTGATTTGTCCCTTATTCTATAATTAACCATTTTATAAACATATTCTTAGCTAATTAACTAGGGAAACTAGTTAATTAGGGGTAATTAGAAGCCATGATGAGCCTTTCATCAGCTATCCAACTTAAGGACATGCTTGTTTTGTTGTGCTGCAGGAGTTCTTATCCCCAGTCCTTCCGACCTCTTCCTAGTTTATGTTTGGAAGGAGGTCATTGAATCCCTGATTGGAAGGACCATTAGATCGTTCTAAGAGGCGTAGATTGAATTTTGGCCAAATTGATTCCATGACCGATCAACAACCTCCTCTTCCTCAGAATCAACAGGAGATGTTTCAAAGGCAGCTGGAATAAATGCAGAGAATGCAAGAATGGTTTCAGATAATGCAGGGCACTTAGCCCTTGAAGGATTTTTATGATCCTTCAAATTATGGGGAACGTCCTGGTGTCCAGATTCTAACCAGAGATGTTGAAATCAAGCCCCAAGTGTTAAGCCTGATCAAACATTTCCATGGGCTTGGCTCTGAAGACCCTTTTCAGCATTTGGAGAACTTGACTACTTTGGTCCAGACCACCAAAGCGCGAAACGTGAATGAAGAGTAGATGATCATGGGGCTCTTTGCCCACTCTCTTAGGGATCAAGTTGCTCATTGGTATAGGACAATAGGAAGTCCGATCGCAACATGGAATGATCTGAAATCGGCTTTCCTGAAGAAATTCTTCCCTGTCGGACATACCAATACTTTGAGACAAGCGATTACTACCTTTCCCCAGCGGTCGGGGATTCCAAGACTTATTGCGGAAGTGTCCACACCATGAGGTGCCAAAATGGTAGCTCGTGCATATCTTTTACCACAGGTTGATTGAGTAACGTAGAAATCACGTGGACACTTTTTGCGGAGACAATTTCCTTAATAAAGACGTAGATAGTGTGCATGATTTGTTTGAGGAAATGAGTGAAAATTCAATCAATCATGCCTCCATGGATACTTTTAACTGGTTCCAACAACCCAGATCGAATGTTAATGAGGTCCATGACTCTCATTCATTCGATATGGAACTGATTTGTAATAAACTAGATAAGGTGGACCTGGTTACCAAAAGGATGGAGGAGTGGATGCTGGAAAACTCTGTAAACAATTCTCGATCCACTCAATCCCAGAATTCGGGATTCCATTCTTCGCGAGCTCCTTCTGGATGGGAGTTTGTGAATCAATTGGATGCGGCTTAACCTGTGAGTCAGCATTATTCGGAACCGCACAGGTTCCAATCTCGGGCCTTTGATCCCAGTTTCTCTGATCCCTCCCTTTCTTTTTTTCCATCCTTGCTCTATGAGGATGTCTATGCTGTGTATGAGAACGTTAGGTCCAACCCTTACTCCAATGCTTATAATCCTGGTTGGAGGAACCACCCTAACTTCTCATGGAAAAACCCGGGGTAGCAAACTTGATTCCGACCCAGCAACTATGCTCGGCAAAGACCAATGGGTCTGGGTCATGTTTACACTCAGTTGTCCCCAATTCAGGTCAATCAGCCAGCTTGGAATGCCCGTCAACCTGTAGGGCAGGCTGATTTGAATCGTCAGATGGTAGAGATGCAAGGATTTATGCTCTAGCTCATGCAGCAAATGAAAACCTTGCTGGACAACTTGCAAACCGGGTTCATTGCTAATTCCCGTCAACCCGGATCTCTGCCATCTCAACCCGTACCTAACCCACGTAATATACAGAATCCGGGCAATCAAGCTCAAGGGTACAAGAATCAAAGGGACCCACATGCACATGCTCAATTGGTTGAGTAGGGTCCTTCCTCTTCTTCATCAAATCCGAGGTTTCTGGCTAATGAAGCCCCTCCAATCTTTCCTAACCCTCCCCAAGGCCCAAACCCATATGCATCTACTAACTCTGTTACCTTGAGGAGTGGAAGGCAAACCCTGAACCTAAAACTACCTTGTTATGATCTACCAAATCCTGGAGAACTTGAGGAGAGAAAGGAGGACTCTGAAGAAGAAATCAAGGCTCAGGAACCTGATTCCAAAGATCCGACTCATGTTCCTTTTCTTGAGGCCTTGATTAAACCTAGGAAGAAGCCTGTTGATACTAACGAGGAGCTCTTGAATATATTCAAGAATGTTGAAATCAATATCCCACTCCTCAACGCTATCCAAGACATACCGGCTTACGCTAAATTTTTAAAGGATTTATGCACACAGAAACGTAAGTCAAGAGAATCTATTCCGAGGAAGGTGATACTCTTCGAGCAGGCTAGTTCTGTTATCCTGCATCACCTTCCTCCAAAAAAGAGAGATCCAGGTGCCCCTTTGATTTCTTGTGTCATCGGAGATTATACCTTTGATAGGGCACTTCTAGATCTAGGTGCATCCATTAACCGAACAAGAGGGAGCGTGTGATTGTAATTTTCACTAAATAAAATAATTCATTTAATAAAGGAATTGTGTTGCAATGGCATGAAGTGTAAATAGTAATTGCACTCTTTACTATAGCAAAATAGAACATCTCCCTCTTTGGTGCTCGTGTGCATGGAGCCTCGGTCAGTTGCTTGTCTGCTGGTGGTGGTGCACCGACGAGGGAGCTTCGTGACAGAGGTGATGGCATGGCCGTTGAAGGCGATGGCAGCCGAACAGCGAGGAGAACAGTCTCCGGTGATGAGGCTGTGGATGGTAGTCGCGGTGCCTTTCGATGGAGTAAGGGTCGACGTCAAGTTGTCGGCGTCATGCTAGTGTGCACGGCAGTGTCCAAAGCTGGTGGCGGTGCTACGTGACGCAGCCAAAGTTGGTTGAAGGTGATGGGTTCTTCTTAGCATGTGGCCGTGGAAGAAGACGAGGAAGAGGAGCGTGGTGGCAGTCTTTTGGTTTGTGGTGTGGTCGTGGGGGGTGGTGAAGTGGATGAATGGAGAGGGACTGAAGGTAGAGGTTGATCGGTGGATTGTAGTAGAGGTGGTGAAGTTGACAGTGGGGGGTTCTTCATGGAAAGGAGATGAACAGAAGGAAGGAGAAGAAACAGAGGAGGAGTGTGTGGGAAAGAAGGTGAAGGGGAAGGGGTGTGGTTGGCCATGATGATGGTGATGGAGGTGGTGCTGGTGGTGGTGCCCTCTAGCACTGGGCACCACCGCGTCGAGGGAGAGCGGGGATTGTTGTCCACGGTGCATGCTTAAAGCACGGGGTGCATTCTCAGGTCCACGGTGGAGAAGGTGGAAGGTGGAAGAAAAGGATCCTCTCCTATGGTGTTCTCCCTAATTTTCAAATGTCACTGAGCTGCTGCCGTCTCTACGCCTCCAACTCTCTCTCCAAACCAACTTCTTCTGCCAAGAGACTCAGACAACACAACGACGTATGGTGAAGGCGGTGCCTTTGGAGAATTTGCGAGCGTACACCTACAAATAACATAAAAATATGTGACAAGACATATCTATCAACTAAAATAAACTAACACTTAGTTATAGATAATTAAAATCTAGGGAGATGTGAGTAAAATATGCTTAGGCCAATTAAATGTCCAATAAATTGGACTCATTAAATACCTTTATGCCTAAGTTTTTCTAGGCAAAATTCATGTAGAACACCAAAGACTCTAGCCGAAATTAGCCGTCAGGTTGCCTTGTTGTACCTCGCCTCTAAAGACTAGCTTGAGATACTACCCCTAAGACCTTAAGGTACCTAAGTACCAATCAAGATGCAAGCCTGGTCGGCCTAGGTTTTGGGTCGCCACTAAAGGTTTCTCAGACCCCCAAGCCTTCCCTAAAATTTATTGGTCCCAGAGGTTTAAGCATCTATGCATAAGTGTGAATGGTCATTATTCAGTCTGCGAGTGAATGAATTTGTGTTGCTATGATGGCCAACAAGAAAGAAGGGACATGCTTTTGAGATTTTTCTTTTGTAATTTGTTTTTTTGATCCATCTAAGTCTAACCTTGGATCAACTATCAACAAAGTCTGTATCAGATTCATTGTCTCCATTATCGATCCTTGAAGGGTCCTTGGCTTTTGATGCTTCGAGATAGCATCGCCCATGACAACCCCATGAACCTCTAGCAATCGACATATCGGGATAGTGCTACCCATGGATTTCTTAAGCAAATTCAAGCCTTTGGCATTGGGGGCTTCGAGATAGTGCCGCCCATGGTACCTGAACCGCACAATGCCCTTACATGCCCCCAGTAGGATGGATATCTTACGAGATAAGCATTGAGGAAGTGACATGTTAGCATCGTGTCTTCAAAGAGAGTATATACTCAACCTCTCATGTGACAGAAACTCATCCAATCAAGTTGTGTTTTCAAGCTTCTTTTAAGTCAGATCTTAGAGAACCAAATTTTCTTCAAGTGAATAATTAAAGCGATCACTTTATTAGACATTCTAAACACGACCATAGTGTGTGTGAGGGTGGATGCCTAAATTACCACGACTTACAAACAAAAGGGTAAACAAGGGTATCAAATGCTTCCAAAGTCCTTGACTTAATACCGTTACTTTGTAGCATCCTCAACCACCCGAGGAACAATCCACATCTCAACAGATACTTAGACTTTTAAGCTCTTAGAGCCCTAGGGATCTAAAGACAGTATCTCTCACTTATCTCCAGAGATAAGACACTTAAGGTCTTATCTCATCATTCTATCTAGATCAGAACTTGGATGACTTCATCCACAAAAAATGATGGGACTAACCAATTTAGCTCAACAAAGTAAAATTTTTTTTCTTTTATTTTTGGAAGAAACTAATGCACCTAAATGCATGCAAATATTTATAAATGCTATAAAACAACATCAGGTTATACCCCACCATGCCTATTCTTGATAATGTCCCCATTGGAAAATTAAATATATAGAAGAATATCACCTGAGTAGGAGAGTGGGAGGAGCTAAGGCTCCTCGAGCCGTAGTGCATCCATAACCTAGCCATCAGCAAGAGTTATGTACAGTTTGAGACATTGGCCATTTACCTTGAAAGGGTTTTGAATTTCTATTGCAATATGAGGTAAGGCTTCTATCACCATGTACAGCCCATCCCAATGGGACTTGATCTTTTTAGGGAATAATTTGAGTTTGCAATTGAAAAGATAGACCCACTAGTTGGCCTCAAAGGTCTTTCTAATGATGTGTTTGTTATGGAAGACCTTTGTATGTTGTTTGTAAGCTTGAGAGGTTTCATAGGCTTCATTGCGCAACTCCTCAAGCTCACTTAGCTCAAGCATGCAAGCCCTACCCACTCTATCCAAATTTAGATTAACATTCTTGATAGCCCAATAGACTTTGTGTTGGATTTCCACAGGTAAGTGCCATGCCTTACTATGACAAATTGAAAAGGTGACATGCCCAAGGTAGTCTTATACATTGTCCTGTAGCTTAAAGCGCATCATTCAGCTTTTTCAACCAATCTTTTCTATCGGGCCTAACAGTCTTCTCCAGAATCCGCTTAATCTCCCTATTTGACACTTCAACTTGACCACCCGTTTGGGGATGGTAAGGTATGGGTATCATGTGATTGACTCCCAAACTTTGGAGTAATCTTGTGAAGTGTGCATTCTTGAAGTAAGGTCCTCTGTCACTTATGATAGTCTTTCGACATTTGTACCCATAAATGATATTAACCTTGACAAAATGCAAGACCATGGAATGGTCATTGGTCCATATAGGTATGGCTCTATCTGTTTCGATACATAATCCATGGCCACAAGGATATACTCATATCTGAAGGACATAGGAAAGGGACCTATGTAGTCGATGCCCCAAATATCAAATATCTCTATGGGGAGAATAGGTTGTTGGGGCATCTCATCCCTTTTCCCAATAGTTCCTGGCTGCTGGCGGTGTAGACATGCGCCCACATAAGTATGTGCATCTTTGAATAATGTGGGCCATCAAAAGCCAGACTGCAGAACATTGTGGGTAATCCTTTTCCCACTAAAATGCCCTCCACAATGGAAGTCATGGCAGAAGCTCAGAACATTCCTTTGTTCTTCCTTAGGGACACACCTGCAAAATAACTGGTTAGGGCCTATTCTAAACAGCTCAGGTTCCTCCCAGTGATAAAACTTAGCTTCAGTAAGAAACTTGCCTCGCTTCTGCTTATCTCAGGTACTGGGGGTAATGCCTATGACCAAAAAGTTCACCATATTAATGAACCAAGGAGTTTTGGCCTCCACAGCCATCAGAGACTCATCGGGAAAAGTATCCTGAATACCGCCAGCTGGGGTTGATGCCTCAATAAGGATCCTAAATAGATGATCTACTACCACATTCTCGACTCCTTTTTTTATCATTGATTTCAAAGTCAAACTCCTAGAGTAGTAGACTCCAATGAATCAACTGAGGTTTGGTGCCCTTCTTAGCAAGAAGGTGCTTTAAAGCAGAATGGTTAATGTACACCAAGACCTTGGACCCCAATAAATATGACCGAAACTTTTCCAAAGTAAACACTTTTGCAAGAAGTTCCTTCTCTGTGACAGTGTAGTTTTGCTGAGAATCTGTAAGGGTCTTGCTAACATAGAATAAAACATGAGGTTTACCATCAACCCTTTAACCTAAGACCTCTCCCACAGCGAAGTTAGATGTGTCGCTCATAAGCTCAAAGGGGAGGGTCCAATCTAGTGCTTGGAGAATTGGCACAGTAATGAGGGCTTTCTTCAAGACCTGGAATGCCTCGCCACTTCTTTTATCAAACTCGAAGGAAACATTCTTTACTAATAGGTTGTAGAGTGGCTTAGAGATTTTACTGAAATCTCTAATGAAGCGCCGATAGGATCCAGCATGGCCAAGAAAAGATCTAACTTGATGAACATTGGTGGGCGGTGGAAGTTTAGAGATGGACTTGATTTTGGCCTTATCCACCTCTAATCCTCTGTCGAAAACTACATAACCCAAAATAATGCCCTGCTAGACCATAAAATGGCTTTTCTCCCAACTGAACACCAGCTTAGCCTCTTTGCAATGAGTTAAGACTTTATCTAGGTGTGAAAGGCATGGGTCAAACAACAAGCCATAGATGGAAAAGTCATCCATGAAAATCTCAACAAACTCATTGATCATATCAAAAAAGATAGACGTCATACATCATTGGAACATGGCAAGAGCATTACATAACTCGAATGGACATTCGGCAGAACGCAAATGTATCATATGAGCTAGTGAAGGTGGGTATGCTCCTGATTATCAAGGAAGATAGCTATCTGATTATACCTAGAGTACCTATCTAAGAAACAGAAGTACTTGTTCTGGCCAACAAAAGGTAAGGGGAGATGGTCTTTCTAGGTAGCTGTATTTAGACGGTGGTAATCAATGCAGACCCTCCAACCAGTTGAGGGTATAGTGGTAACCAATTCTCCCTCGCCATTTTTGCCACAATGATTCCTGCCTTCTTGGGCACCACATGTATAGGATTGACCCATTTACTATCTAAAATGGGATAGATAATGCTTGCATCTAGCCATTTCAGAATCTCCTTCGTAACAAACTTCCGCATATTGGGGTTGAGCCTTCTCTCCATGTCACGAAAGGGCTTTACAAACTCGTTTGTGTATATATGATACATGCAGAGCGAGGGGTCAACACCCTTAATATCATCTATTGTCCATGAAATAGCTTCCTTGTGACTATGCAAACACTCAAGTAAAGCTCCCTCTTGCGATTCAGATAATGCAGATGAGATAATGATGAGGAGTGTGTCGTTAAGGCCAAGGAAAGCATATTTTAGTGTGCTTGAGAGGGGTTTGAGCTCCAACTCAGGAGCTTTTTGGATTGAGGGTACAAGATAAGATGTCCTTGCCTTAGGTAGCAAGTCTACCTTCAAGGTCCAAGGAGGGGACAGAGACTTTGTGTGCACTCCCAACAACTCTTCTAGATCGGGCATATCCCCTTCATTTTCTTCAATAAGCTGAGGGTGGTCCTTAGATATGACCATTTGAAGAGGGTCACTACATAAGAGTGTTGGAGTAGTCTCTTCTATAATCTCATCAACAACCTTAATCTGGGAACAATCCTCCAATCTGGGTTGCTTGTAGGCATCAAAGACATTTAACAGGATTTTCTTATTCCCAAAGCCCATTTTAAGCTCCCCTAATCTACAATTGATAGAGGTGCTGGCTGTGGTTGAGAAGGCATGTCCCAGAATAATGGATGGCTTTGTTGGCTAATTTGATGGGCCAGTGTCGAGCACGAGAAAATCAACAGGGAAGAAGTCCTCCACTCTCATAAGGACATCCTCTAACAATCCCCATGGTGCCTTAGGTGATTTGATGGGGAGGTTGGGGCCTTGTATTCCCTGAGTTGGAAGCATCACTTTGCTTCCACAAAAAATTTGGATGGTTCCGCCACCCCAAATTGTAAGTATTAGAAGCTGGGTTATTCTTAGAGGGTGGGCAGAATCCCTGGGCCGCATTCAAATTGGCCTGAATCAACTTAGGGAATTGATTCGCCAATTTGCACTCCACAGTGGCAAGTGAAGTGCTTTGGCAAATGGAGCATTCACTTGGAGCCTAGATAATAGAGGCTGCTTGCAGGTGCATGCTGGGGTTTGCTGAAAGCCTATCAAAATTTTTATTCAATAGTTGAATCTGATAAGCCAAATCCTGAGTAGCCTTGGCTTCATGGGCCCCCATCTTCCTCTACAAGATCAATGGTTTTCTTTCTTGATAGACAGAGGACATATGAATGGAATTATCACTTAAGGTTTCAAATAAAGTCTAGGTTTCATCCTCAGTCTTGGTCATGAAGGTTCTAGCACAGGCTGCATCAATGGTTTGCCTATGCATTTCAGATAATCGATTATAGAACCTCTCGACCAATTGCCATCTTGGCACCTGATGGTGGGGGCATAATCTTAGAAGATCATTAAAGCGCTCCCACATCTCATGAAATTGCTTCCCCTCCTGCTAAGTAAAACCTGTAATCTCTCTCATGTAATGGTTGGTTTTACTCATAGGAAAATACTTCTTTAAAAATTCTCCCTTAAGGGTAGCCCAATCATTCACCCTTGCATCAAGGGTATGATACTAGTGCTTGGCTTTATCCTTTAAGGAGAATGGAAATAAGGTCCTCATTAGGGCTTTATCAATAAAGCCTTGAAGCTTCACTGTGGAACAAACCTCGGTGAATTCCTCAAGATGCCTGTAGGGGTCCTCCCTTGCAGTATCATAGAAAAAGGGTAGCAAAGATATGGTACTGCTTTTGATTTCAAATAGATTCTCCCCTCCAGGGCTTCTGATGGGTAGGGCTTCATGAGTTGTGGGTAAGAAATATTCCCTTTGCGTTCTTTGATTTTCACCAACCCTAATTTCTTCTTCCTATCTCTCATTTGCCATCTTTCTGCTCTCTTGGTTGGCTCTCCTAAAGAGTCTCTCAGGTTTAGGGTCGAAAACAAGCCTTCTCCTAAGTGAGCGCCTACCAAGCATACACCAAGCAAACATAAGGCAAAGGGTCTTTCTTTTTCTTAAAGCGAGTTAGGTCCTCAAACCGACTTCACATATTAGCTAAATAGAGTCAAGGGAGTGTTCCTCCGTTCCCACTTAAGTGGTATAAGAGAAATGACACAACTTGAGATTTCTGGCTAATTTCTGTTAAGAAGGTTGAGGTCACTTAGTTGTTATAGGTGGCCAAACAAGTTATGCAATCCAATTACACATCTTAAGTTGACCTTCGAGTGCCCTAACACCTACACCTTGTTGCAATGATATTCTTAAATGATCTAGTGAAAAGGTACTCCAAAATGGAACTAAGGGATGAAAGTAGAGCGAACCCTTCCTTTGAGGCAATGCGTTTATGGTGCCTCTTAATTACCCTTTTGTTCCTTTAAAGGGTGTCCCCCTCCTTAAAGTATTAAATCACTTGGTCAAAAGTTAATACCACTGTTACAAGGTGAAATAAGAGGGTTTGCACCGATAAAGAGATCGATGCCTATAGCCTTAAGGGTTCGAGACCTAGTGTGGTGCCTACAGTGCGTGCTCGATGCAGGGAGTGTGCATCACACTGCAAAAATGATTTTTCTTTTAAAATCGCAAGCAAGTTTGCAAAACACTTCCTGTGAATTTTAATCTTTCTCTTAATCCCTTTTCAAAATTAAAGTAACCACTTGATTAATCTTTTCAAATCAACTTGAGTGGTCTTTTTATAGAAATCCAGATGCAGTGAGTGTACAGATAACTGATGCAAAAGATAAGAATTGCATACATTGCTCTAGCACTCTATAATGCAAGAATGCACGTAATGTAAAAAATAATGTTAGAGGCTGCTCAAACAATCCTATATGGTCATCCTAAGGATATGCAACTTCTATTAGGTAGCTCGGAATTTTTTTTATAACTTAACAAGAAAAAATCCTAATTAAGCTAAACCAACAATCACCAACAATCCACAAGATAAAATAAAAACCTAATCAACTAAAGAAGTGGGAGCAAGCTCTCGAAACCAGTCCTGACTACAAGGGAGAGAAAGAAATGGAATAAACTAGTCTAAAGAATCTAAAATCTAATGTAATGAAAATAGGAAAATAGGAGAAGTCCTCTTAAATGTGCCTCTATGCTCCTCAATCCTCCAAATGCTCCTTAATGCACGTGGGATAAAGGTCGTCATGTAACCATGCCATTTTGCACTAGCAGAGGTGAGTTAGAAACATGAAGTGCAACCGATGCATCAGGCTATACCTGCACTGGGGTGTCCAAATCAGAAGAACACCCAAACAGTCCGAATCGGAAAGTGGAATAATGTGAAGTGCATCAACAGTAGTCGTCTCGTGTGGAAATTGATCCAAAAACCTTGAAATCGAAGATGAATGAGGCATTGGGTCACTTCAGAGAAGCCCAATGTTTTCACAATATTTGGGTTCATCTTCATGATCCTCCTCAATGAGATCATAGTTGAAGTTCTAGGTGTCCCTAATTAAACATATCTAATCTAAGTTGCTCATCTCCTAGGACAATCTCCATACACTCAGATGCACAATCGATGTTGGCCTGGGCGATTGCCAAAAATGGGCGACCCAAAATTATTGGTGCATCATAGAGGTTAGGAGGAACCTTTATGTCCAAAATGAAGAAGTTTGTTGGGAAGCAGAACTCACAAATTTTCACAATGACATTCTCAACCACCCCCCTCGGTGTCTTCACCAATTGGTTTGCCTACTAAATGGTCACCAAGGTGGGCTTTAACTCCCTTATTAGGAAATGGTCGTAAATAGTTGTGGGAGTCAGATTGATGGATGAACCCAAATCAAGAAGGGCCCTGTCAAATGGAGAGTCTTGCAGATAGCAAGAGATAAGTGGTGTCACAGGGTCTTTTTTCTTCGGCGGTAAGTCACTCCAAACGATCGTGCTTGCTTCCTTGGATAATACTGTCTTCCTTCCTTTCTTCTATTGTCGCCTTGGTGTGCAATAATCCCTAAATAATCTAGCGACAGCAGGGATGTCATTTATAGCCTCGAGGAGGGGGGCCTAAATATGTACTTCCTTGAACATTGTCTTGAGGTCCTCATAATTCTTCAATCCCTTTGTTTTCCTTGCTATATCTCTCATCACGACTCCAGGAAAAGGGATTGGAATCTTAGAGTCTACGGTGACTGGTCTCTTTCCTTTGTCCTCCTTAGGTGGCTCCCTATCAAGATGAGAGTGCGAAGAGGAGCCAGCCTGAGGGGGAGGTCGCAATGTGTCTTGACCCGCCTGCTTATATGGTGGTTCCTTGGTTGTAGTTCCACTCCTCAATGTGACAACTTTTGCATCGGTATACTATCCATGAGGTAGGGGAGAAGCAGAAGGAGCAGCATGGGTCGGGGTTGGCAACAAAGGTCTAGATTCGGGTTGAGCATAACCTGGGGGCATAGGAAGTGCCTGGAGTACTGCATGTGCCTGTCCTTAAGGTGCTTGGAACTTAGGTGGTGCACTCAGGTTCTACACATTTCTTGGGTTAGGGATGGATTAAGAGGGCAAGGCTCCTTATGATCTGTTCTCCTGTAGTTTGTTCTGCACGCTCTGCATCTAACCCACTAATGCTTCCAAAATGGCTAAGTAGCACTTCTCCATTTGTTGCATGTTCTTTTTCAACTACTCTACTGGGTTGGCCCGCGGTGGAGGGTCAGGGCCGGCATCGAGTAAAGGCTGGTAGATGGATCGAGACTGCTGGTGGGACTAGAAGGGATGCTGCCTAGGGTATGTGGAGGTCACATTCTCGTAAGATTTGGGCTGGTGCCATGGAGCAGGACTGGGTCTTTGTGAGTTCCTAGCCCAAGAGAAGTTAGGATGTTGGCGCCAACCAGGGTTGTATGTCTCTGAATATGGGTTGTTACACCCATAACCTTGAATGGCGTTGACATCTTCGTAGGCGGAAGATGCCTGAGATGCATAATCATTGCAAGTGTATGTACTTATATCATCTTGGTATGCATAACCCTGGTCTATTGGTACCAGATCTAGGTTGTTCATGGGTTCCTGATAAGTAGGAGCCCATGAAGAGACATAGGAAGGAAGGGGGGTAGAGGCATCCCAAGGGAGCATGTAAGCTCGAGCAGAAGGAGCTCAGGATGAGGAGTTAGAAGGACCAGTGTCTAATCCTGTTGGATGAGAATGGATAAGCTCATTGAGTTTCTTGTCGATCAAATCCACCTTATCTAGCTTCCTTGTGATTATGCCCATATCAGCCCAGGTCGACTTTGCCTGGGCCTCATGGACGAACAGTCTTTATTGGCTAGGTTTCTAGAACTGGTTCATTGAGGCAGCATTAAGTGAGTTCTTAGCTAAGGACTCGAACCACTCAAAGGCGTCGGCCTCATCCTTAGCCAAGAAGTTCCCACCACTAGACGCATCGGCTAGATACTGATGGGTGTTGTTTATTCTGTGATAGAAAATCTGATCGAGGTGACAATGACACACCCCATGGTAGGGACACTTTCGAAGAAGGTCTTAAAGCCTCTCCTTGTCCTCGTGGAACTTTTCCCCTGATTGCTGGGAAAAAGTTGGGATGGCCCACACCATTGCATTCGTGCAACCGACTGGGAAGAATTTTTGGAGGAATTCTTAGCATAGTTCCTCCCATGTAGTCATCAGTCTCTCGATGGCCTTGAACCAGTATGAAGCTTTATCCCTAAGTGAGAATGGGAATAGCTTCATGAGAGCGATCCTTATGTCAACATTCCTAGGTCGAGTTGTCTCAGCAATCCGACATAGGTCCTTCAAGTGCTGGAATGGATCTTCATTCGAGTTCCCATAGAAATAAGTCTGAATCGGACTTATTATATTCAGCTTGAGCTCGAATGTGTCTCCATTTGTGGGCATCCGAACTTAGGGTTGCACATTTCATGCAGTCGGATCATAAAATTCCCGTAGTTGCCTAGATTTTTCTCCACGTAGTGGATTTTGCATTTTGTCTAATGTGTTCATGATGGCGTCAAGGCACTGCTGGTTACGTTGCTCGAATGCAGCCATTTTGGACTCAAAAAGGGCCCTGAGGTTCCCTTCAAGGGGAGGAAGTAGTGCTCCTCGTTCAGCCATAGTAGCTGACGAGGAAGAAGGATAAGGGTAGGAAGAGGTAGGCGAAGAGAAAAGCTGCCTACGTGAGGTAGAAGGTTGCCTTGAGGTAGGTTCCCAAGGTTCGACTAATTCGGGTTGTCAAGACCTCCTACCTCGCATTCACTAGCTATAAGGGCTAGTGAAGCAGGGTAACAAGGCAAGGGCCCTTGCCTTGTTACTCTGCTTCACCGCCCTTGCCTTGTTACTCTGCTTCACCAACCCTTATAGAGATGTGTGGTCCTTTTAAGTAATTGACCAGATTTTAGAATTTGAGTACTTGAATTAGTGGGTTCTTAGGAGTTTTACTTAATAAATTAAGGCAAGTGTATCAGGAAAGCATAGGTTTTTGTTTGTTTTTGAAGCTAACCCTAGCTCCTAAGTGAATGAGCCTAGTTAATGCCTAAGTAAATATAATGTGAATTGCCTTTAATTAATGTAGATGAGGGGGTCAACCAATCAAATCAGACCTCACCTACTAGGCAAATGTATTTAAATCAGGCTCAAACAAGTTTATGTGGGTCTCTAACAAAAGACCAAACCCAAATGTTGATACCTAGGGTTTATGCTGCAACAAAACTGACAATCATTCCCTGATTAGACTTTAACAGACTCCACAGAACTTAAGAAGAATCAGAATGACTTGAAATTTGACACACAGATTCCTCTTTCAATCAAAATTCTAGGGAGTATTTTTTTGGCATTTATACTATTTCAAAGAATTGAATATGATATTTATAGTCTAAGAGTGTTAAATAGACCAAATTGACCACCTATCAATGAATAAAAAATTCACAGCAGTATTCTAGGCTTAAAAATTCTTATAAAAATACTGTAGAAACTAGGTTTTAGTGTCTTTCCAACTCCATATATTTTAGGCCAATTATATTTCCATAGTGGTCACAATAAATTCCCAAAGTTGGATGAAATCAGGTCCTGGCAGATTTCACCCCAATCTACTATTTGATTTTTCTAAATTCGCACAAATCTTCCTAATGAAGGGTGGCACTAGAAAGCTAACTTGAAAACCTAACTAAACCGCAAATTTTAGATTTTTCTAGGCTCTGGTTAGTCGACCAATAAATTTTAAATTTCAAAATAAATGTATAGCCGAATTTCCAGAAATGATGAAGGTGTGTTTTAAAGTGTTGTCAGGTGAAAATCACCACACCAAATATATATTTTTCTTCAAAAATATATTTTGTAAGTTCAAATTCGAAAATTTGAATTTAATTATTTTTATTTGAAAAATAGAACAACTAACCTAAGAGATAAGATTCTATCCTAACCTAATTTTTCTTTTCAAAATTTATAATTTTTTTTTCTTTTTTTTCTTAGAAAATACTAACCAAATCTAAACTCTAACTTTCAAGCAAACACTAAAAACCTAAAAACTAAATGCAAAGAAAATTATTTCTTTGCACCTAATTATCTTCACCATGGCCTGAATGTGTATGAAGGTCCACCACATCCACTGCCATGCACACCACAAATTCTAAACAAAAGAGATTAAATTAGAAATCAATTCAGAAATCATTGTGCTTCCCCGACAATGGTGTCATTTGATAAACGTGTTTTCAACGTAAAATTTAATCAAGTTTGGATTTCGTCATAGTATAGCATGCCAAAAACCTGATCAAAAAATATTTAACAAAACTTAAAGAGGCAAGTCTCAGTCAAACTCAGGGAGCCTAATGCATTTTTTATTCGATTTCAACTCGATTAATAAGTGTTGTTTGTGATGGCTCAACCTAATCTAACCTAATTCTACCCTAAGAAATGGACCTAGATCTAAACCTAACCTAAAGTTGCACTCCAATCTCAAGCTCTCTCATTAAGACCCCACCCGTTGGGTTCATCTCACGGATAACAAAGGCATACATGAGAAAGATATAAAAGGTAAAATTGAATTGCTCGTTGCGCACTACCTCGATTCTAAATATGTTCGTGAGGGAGTTCAAAAACACATTTGCGTCATTTACGTGAATCAGTGCAACCAGTTTTTTTAAATTTTTTTCGCTTTCTGAATTTTTTTTGTGTTTTTCGATTTTGGAAAAATGAATGCGACTAACCGAATCAACACGACAACAAGTTCCACTTTTGCCATCAGTTGAAAACCAATGGCAAATCCCTTTTAACTGATGCCAAAAAGCGACGGAATAAGTAGCGTCGCTATGTTTTTCCCACCAGTTACAAGGAACATCCGACGTCGAAATATCGTTCGTCCAGCAGATGGATTGGATCTTTTGCCGTCGGTTGGTAACCAACAGTAATTAGATTTCCTGTCACTTATCAAAAAAGCAACGTCGTTGTTACGTTACTTTGTCCTACGTTAACGCGCTGTTTTTGAGTTTTGCCGTCATTTAAAAGAAAACGTCATCGCTTGTACTAGCAATGACGAAAATATTTTTGCCGTCTCTTTCTTTAATAAGAGACGGAAAAAAACCTTTCATTCGCAAAAAAACTTACCTTTTTTTGCCATGGCTTTCTATAATAGGAGACGACAAAAACCTTTCATTTGCAAAAAAACTTATCTTTTTTTGTCGTCGGTTATTATAGAAATTGACAGAAAAAATATTTTTGTTATCTCTTTCTGTAATAACCGACAACAAATAGTCATGTTTGTTAAAAAAGTTATCTTCTACTGCCATCAATTATTGCAATAACCTATGACAAAGGTAAAGGTATTTTTTTTCAATTCTTAAAATTAGGATCCTGATACAATCTTAAAAAAAAAAGACTTTCTGAAAATTCTATACATAAAGGAATTACATATGAAAGCAAGGAGCTCAAAAGAAGTAACAAATTTTAACTACCTGGTGGATCTCAAAAGTATAGTATATAATTAAATGTTGAAAGGGTAATTAAACATTGTAATTGTCTATAACAGGTTACTTCCTTCTAGAATTCACATAATAAAAAGCCTAACATGCACCAAAAATGATACAAGCAAATGATCCTAACAATCCTGCAAATTATGGGGTATTTAGTTCTAGAAGAGTTTCTCAAGTTACAGGAAGAGATGTTGATTCTAGTGCTGACAGATTGCAGCTGGCTAGGATAAGAATAGATGAAGTTGAAGAAGATGATGCCAATGAAAGGAAAGAGTATTATGATGTGTTATTAGACAGTCATTAGTAATAAATTTTTAATAATACTTAAAAACCCACAAGCTAATTCTTACTATTAGATGGCAAAACGTCTAGGAAAAAATAACTTCTTTAAGCTAACTCGTAGAATACTAAAGGGTGATCTTCCCAAATGTTTATCAACATTAACTCTTATATGGATCCAACAAGTTACAATTATTTTAAAAAATCCATACCATTATTTCTGATCAAACGAATGGAACTAGAAACCAAACGAGTACAACATAAGTGTGAGGTTGTTGACAAGCACCCTCTCGCTCTACACCCCCTCCTTTTGGTTCCCATAGCTGTCAATGTTGGTAATCTGCCTGTAGGGGCTTTCCTGTGAACCAATAGAGTGAAAGTGCTTTGTTATCTTGTACTGTTTTCTAGAAATTTAGCTATTTTAGTGAAAAACAACATTAAACTTTCTCCCTACTAAGGTAATTAATCTATATGGGAGCATCTGATTCATAAATATGTACTTGATCACTTGAGAATTTTTAATTCATAAATACATAGTTGATTCATAAATATGTAGATCATAAAAAATAAAAGTTTAATGCATACTATATATGTTAAAATTCTTGTTGAGGATTTGGCTGGAAGTTGGTATGATACCTGGTTTTCTTTGTTTCTTTGGGATAAATCTCTTCCTTTTTTTCTCTCTTGTTTTTGGGGGTGGTTGAGTAATCCAAATTGATGTGATTTTAGCTTGTATATGATCAATCTGACTGGCAACACACCAAAAGGTCATCTTTTGACTATGATTTTAATTAGGTGTAGCCTCTATAAAAAGAATTTCATTAGGTGTAGTTTCAGCCTGTTGTGTTTTGTGTAAGAATTTCATGTTTGACCCTTAGCATGTCGATGTATGAGTAGGCATTCATCGAATATTTTATATACTTCTTATAAGAATGTGTAAGAAATTTAAGGGTGAAATGCTAAAAGAGACCATGCTGCTCTTTCAATTATGGAGCACAAGATAGGGAATTTTTACATGCTTCTCATGTCCACCAATGTCATTATGATGTTCAGTGGGCTTCTCGTCAACTTCTAATGCCTTCGAGGGTCGTAGGAGACCTTTTGCATGCAAAAAAATGAAGGGTATTTTGTCTACTTAAAAGCACGCATAAAACTAAGGGGCTGAAACCTGCTGAAAATCTGGCAAAGTTTCTCCTATTTTTCCAATATTTTCCAAAATCCTATACCTGAAATGAAGACCTAAGCATTCACACTACAACATTTAGTGGGTACACCCTACATTCCAAACACACGAAGCAAAAACACGAATACAAAACAAGCAGGAACATCCCACAATCATAAAGCACCAATAGTATACATCTAACTAGGCAGTCCATCTAAAATTGCTAGAATTTTTTGTAAATGTATTGTAGGATCATCTAACTAGGCATGAAAATTACAGTAGGATCACAAGATTTCACACCATCTTCAAAGGAAATAAGAAAAGTTGCATGAATGCATGTATAAATGTCATTAATGAAAATGATAGCTTAGGTTTGAATTTGAGTAACATCCTTGTATATGAAAACTTTCTAACATGTTCCAAATGCTAATTCCCTTGGGTTATCAGTTGATAATTAAAGATGGATTAGCTTTTAGAAATGGAGAAAATCATTATAGGGATTCCCACATTTCAATTGTTTATATGCTCACCCGCTAATACCACTAACTGAGAAAGATTGTGTCAAGCAGTCAAAGCAAGTCATACCTTCTAATGAATCTCAAGGATTTGGGAGATGAACCATCCTAGAAACTTGCATTTCTCCACAAACCTACAAGTCATAGTGTAGGTTTGTTGTTGGCCCATCCTAGAAACCTACAAATCATGATTAACTTGCATTTTTAACCATGGGAGGGACTCAAGTGGATCCTACTTTGTCATCGGCCCGTCCCTTAAGAAGATAATGAGAGAAGAAACTAAAAATAATAAAAGCAACCAAAGTTGAATCTGAATGCCCTAATATTCGACAATTACATACTTGTTTGGACTCCTTTCTATTTGGAATCCATGACCAATTAAGTAAACCAACGTCGTTAACTACAATAACCAACAAATTTTATTGTTTCTAGAGACTTCTAGTTTGAATAGATTCTTGTACAACTATTAATTCAATGGAAGTAGAAGAAAGTTTATTGTTTTATAGACTTCTAGCTCCAAACAAACAAAAAAGGTAGGAACAAAAGAAAATTGATATGATCCTACACCGAGTATGTAGAAAAAGACTTGAAGACTCATTTATCACATATGAAATAGGAAGAGAAAGAAAAGGCAATGAGCAAAAGAAAGAATATATTGAGTTACATAACCCTAAGGTTATCAGCTTGAGTGCTTTCTGAAAAGAAACAACTTTCCCATCACTATCAAAGATAGAATACCACCTATCTGGTTAGCATCTCATCCTCCTACTCACAACAATAAATATAAAACATCCAAAGAGGAGAACAAATATGAAATCTTGGCAGATATAACGTGCATAACATGAACCTAAAGAGAGAACAAAATTTGAAAACATTGAATTTCTAGTAACAAGCATGTCTATCAGCATGTCTTTAGACATTAACAATGATGAAAATTAAATATAACAAACAAGCCATCAAGCCATTATGACCATTGAGAATAAACCTTTGAAGTCATCCATCAAAATGGCCTATAGTGCTTCAATTTCCATCTCTTGCTCTTGAATGTAGTTTGAAACAAAAGGCCATGCTTAAGATGTGGAAAGAAGCCACCTTTTAACCTTTAGCTCTAAACTATTTTATCTCTTCTCAAAGCATTACAATAAGCCAATCTAAGTTAGGACTCCCCTCCCTCCCTCTTGCCTACTTCGCAAGCCTTAAACTCCTAAGAAGCTAACTAGCTAGAGAATGGGCGATCAAGAGGTATTGACTAAAGATTTAGGTTATATTACTTGTCCCTCTTATGTTTTTATCTTTTTTCCATTTGTTTCTATTGATGAGACTATCTGATCTACAAAATTGTGGGGAGATATATCAGTAGATAGCAGCCATACTTATTTTGGTTGTGATTATGGTAGGCGTAACTCCACACTCTTTATGTTTCAAGAGAAAGCACTCTTAACTTTTCGCAGATGAAAATACCAATCTTGAAGGAGTAGAAACTGGGGACTGAGAGAAGGTGAGTAGCAGGAATAAGATTAGAGAAAGGGTGAACAAATACACAAGTTCAACATGACTTTATTTAAAGCCAATGTCTTGCGGAACAGTGATCTATCAAAGATCTGTTGTGGTGGGCTTGATGCAATAAGAGTTCTATCAAAAGTAAACATTGTTACCAATTCTTGCTCCCTTTCTTTCTATTGTCAAACATTATTTGCTATAGTATTTATAGGGGACACATTTATCCTACTAAAAAAAAATCAACTTCTTGAAATAAAGAGAGATGAAAACTAAGACCCAAACTCCTTTTTCAAAAAAGTTGGGTGATGGAAAAGAGAGCATTAAAGAAAAATAACTTGGAATGAAAAATATAATTGCACTGTAAGATTGCAGGTTAACAGAACTGAATGAGAAAGATCAAATTTAGTGAGTTCTGCATTCAAGAAACACACCTCAGGATATAATTGCAAACATTACTTACAAGTTCCATGTCCAAAATCTTCAAAATACTTCCAACCTGATCAGCAAAATGAACAATTAAGGACACTTAGTATTAGCCAAACTTGTAAAAGTAAATAATTTGTTTTAAGTGCAAAATTAGATGTCCGAGAAATATTGAGTTTCAAGAGGCCAAGTGGCAAAAGATAGTAACCAAAGCACAGGAAAACTTTAGGGGCAGAAAACATTGATTTTCCATGTAATTGGTGTATAAGACATAAGACATAGCTTCTGATAAATCTGACAGGTTATTTGTGCATCCACAACTATACTATTAGCATTGTCTTTCCTGATATCTTCATATCTATCTTGAATATGGTCAGATTTCAAATAATTTCTTATCACATTATCATATTACGATTGGATATTCCCTTTGATCAAGCAAACTTATTAGTCTCTTTAAGATAGAATGTTAGGAATGAAAGGAAATCATTTGGAGAATGATTATTAGGATATTACCCACCAAAATGACAGTATAAGAAGCATGAATAGCTATCTCCCTGGCATAATGCATTCTGATGCATTAAACAGAAAAAGTTATGCAAACTGATGAACTTAGGAAGGAAATGTAGAGATATCCACAACAAATAATATCATTCTATAAACATAAATAAATAATTTTTTTTTGAAAAGAAAAACTTAAACACATTAAAAAAGAAAAAAGCCAAAAAGTAGTATTTGAAACAAGGAATGAAAAAGAGAAAAGTCTCATGAGCATAAAGAAAAACATGAACACATTAACACCTAATTTTTAATTATATTAGGTTACCTAATATAATGTAACCTAATTACTACAATTGATGTTTTTAAAAAAACATATTATTAAAAAAAAAACCTTGAGGATGAGGGGAGGAATGGGAAGGTAGGAGGAGATGAGGAAGGGGGAGGGGGAGGGGGAGGAGGGGCAAGGTAGGAGGGAGAGGAGGAGGAGATGAGGACAGGGAGGAGGAGGAGGGGGAAGGTAGGAAGAGATGAGGAGGAAGCGGAGGAGGAGGGGGGATGACTGAGAGGAGGAGGAGATGAGGATGGAGAGGAGGAGGAGGGGGAAGGCAGGAGGAGATGAGAAGGTTGAGGAGGAGGAGGGGGACCGTTGGAGGGGGAGGAGGAGGAGGAGATGAGGAAGGGGGGCAATAGGGGAGGAGGAGTAGCAGTAGGAGGAGAAGTTGTAGACAAGAAGGAGGAGGAGGGGGGTTGCAAGGAAGAGGAGTAGAAAGAGGAGAGGGGCAAGGAGGAGGAGGAAGACGAGGAGGAGGAGGGTTGCGGGGAGGATGAAAAGAGGAGGGTGTGGACGAGGAGGAGTAGGAGGAGGAGGAGGAGGTTTTCGACGAGGAGGAGGGCTACGGTGAGGAGGTTTTTGACGAGGAGGAGGAGGAGGAAGACGAGGAGGAGGAGAGGTAGCGACGAGGAGAAGGAGTTCCGCTGACGAGGAGGGAGGAGTGCGCACTGTGTGGGGGAGGAGAGGGTTCTACGAGGGATACAAGGTCTGACATTCGCCGTCGGTTTAATTAATAAGCAGCGACAAATGTATAATTCATTCTCAATTCTTGTGCCCAAAATTTTGAGGCAAATTTTAGGTCAACATTTGTCGTCACTTATTATAATAAGCGACGACAAATGTATAATTCAATCTCAATTCTTATGCCCAAAATTTTACGTCAAAGTTTAGGTCGACATTTGTCGTCGCTTATTATAGTAAGCGAGGACAAATGATCATTACATATTTCTTTTTGAACGAGGTAGGGGCGCTCAATTTTAGTGTGGTCTTCTTCGTCGCTTATATCACTAAGCGACAGGAAAAGTATTTTTACCGTCGCTTGCGCAACCAACGGTAATGAACTAACTGCAAATCACCTTTTTCTAATAGTGCAAACGGAGACCTAATCTAAGTGGTGACCAACGACGGTGATGTGGTAAGTGATTTGATGGGATCGTTGGTGCATGAGATGTGTGAGGTATGGGTGGGGAGTAGGAGTGAATCATGTAGTGGTTGTGATGATCAGTGTAATGATGAAGAGAACAATTAACATATTTTTGCTATTTTTTTCTTTTGCATTTCTTTTTATGGGTTTTGATTTTTGAAACGCAAATACAAATCTAACTAACCCTAAACTACGCGAGCAAAGAGAAACCCTAAGCTATCCTAGGAGTTGGGTGTGTGATGGTGATGGTGAAAGTGGACAGCCAGCCACCCCTGATAGTGGTGGTGAGGTGAGGCAAAAATTGGTGATAATGTAAGCGAGGGAGAAAGCGATTTCAAGATCAAATCACGTACAACATATTATTCAAAATAAGCTACTAGATTGCATAAAAAAATAAAAATGAACATATCAGCTTGCACAAATAACAATAGAAGAAAGATTAGCATAAAAAAAAACTACACAACTAGCAAACCGCCCTACCGGTAATGCCAATACGGTCGTCGACTCTAGGGTGGTGGTGGCTAGGCTTGACCATGGAGGATCACCTACATGCCACTAGAGGGAGAGGACACGCCCAAAGCTATGGAGGAGCTATGGCATGACTTAGAGAAGAAGCTTGCACAAAAAATAAAAAGAAGAAGTGGGACAACCCCTATCTGGAAGAGGATAGGAGGGTGGCGATGGTGCTCAAATGAGGAGGGCACCACTGGCCTCGGATTGGTGGTGATGGTGCTCAAATGAGTAGGGCACCACTGGCCTCGGATTGGTGGCAAAGCAAGGGAGGTGGCCAGGCAATTAGGTAGTGGTGGATGGCCTATAGGTGGTAGAAGGAGGCTTGGAGGTGGTGGCATTGGAGGTGGAAGAAGAAAGGAAGAAGAAGATGGAATGAGGAGGGGAAGAATGAAGGTGGCGACCACTTAAGTTGGGGGTTTTATCAAGTGGGGAGGATTAAGTTGTCACCACTTTTAGTGGCTTAGGTGGGAGGTTGGGTGGTCACCACTTTTGGTGAAAAGGGAGGGAAAGGGTTGACATTGAGTGAGTTTTGTGGGTGTGTGCTGTGTGTTTACAATTCGTAGAGGAAGTGGTGTTGTTTAGGTTAGGATTGGGTAGGGTTAGCCTAGCCTAGGTGGGTGCGAGTCTAATTAGATCTAAGTGAGTCCAATTAGGTCTGTGTGAACCCAAGTAGATATGGGTTAGCCTAATTAGTTCTAGGTGGACCTAATTAGATGTAGGTGGGCCTAATAGGTCAATGGCTAACCCAATTGACTCAGGAAGAGTCAATTTTGGTTGCCTTTAGCCTAATGAGGGATCTAGCAGGGGAATTAGGTTAAGGATAGTAGAACTGGAATATGGATAGGTGGATAGGGTTTGCAGATAGTGAGAATAAGGGTATGGATAGTGTTATCCACTGTCTGGGTTCTAGGGTTTGTTTATTCTAATGTGAAGGTGGTTTAGGGTTTTAAGGTTAGTTGGGATAGGTTGTCCTATGTTTCTAGGGATAGGACTAGGGTTATCCTCCTCTCTCTTATTTATTATTTCATGCAAGCCTCTCTCTCTCTTCTCTCTCTTCAGTCTTTTGCCTTCTTATTCTTCTCTTTATTCTCCTTTCCAACATCCGCAGTCCTTTCTGCTTCTGGTTATTCTTTATCCAAGTCAGGATCATCTCATGATCTCTTTATTATCTGCAAACAAGGGTAAAATATCAAATAGCAAGATAATATGACATTATTTTATGTACAGTTGTATAAAATGATGTCATGAATGATATGCTACTTATGAATGCACTATATACAAGTTTAGCTAGGTTTCTAACATAATTTAGGTTAATTAAGTCCTATGATTACTGTACAATCACCTACTTAATAATCAAAACCCGAACCTACTTAGGAACTTGTAGAAAGCCTAAGGCTAGAATTCGATGTTTGATTTGTTATCTCCACCCACCTCACTCGCTCAAAAAGAATTATATAAAAAAAATTTTCTCTGATTGTAGGACCAAATTAAAAGCTACACACTTAATCATCTCACAAGTCTAACTTAAGGTGCACTATTTTTCTGATTCTATCTCTTTATTGGGATTCTGATCGGTGGACCTGATACACTTGAACTGAATATACATGTAAGTGACTAGAAAGCCAAATAGGTAAATATCTTTGTGTGCCCTAACCTGGTGGTGTGAAAGGCCAATTGATTGACCTGTCTGGGCCGTACCACTTTATTTAAAATTGAAAATTCAAGTAGCTTTCTCATAAGATTCAATTATAAGGTATGAACTAGGCACTCTACATTTTTTTTAAGATATTTAAGGAAAATACTTATATTCATGCTTTCACAACCTGGTGTGCCTACAAAACATTATTTGAAAATACCGAAAACTTGAACCCTAAAAGCTACTTTAGCAAGATTTGAACTTTGAAATATGCCTCACCTCTATAATAATTTTGCTTAAAAACCCTTGGTTATGCACGCACATACATATTAATCAATCATTAAGGGAACAACCCATTAATAACCCATCACATTCCAAGAGCTCATTAAATCCCAAGCCTAATTAAAAGTAGACGTTGGGCCTAAGGATTAGACTTTGATAAACACTTGTTTATCATCATTCTTAAGCTGAAAATCACATCTAGTTCCTAGGTTTCCAAACTACATTATGGTATTGGGTTGCATTTAGGCATTCATATAGTTTAGGCATGCATTGCAGTATTGTCCTTTAACATTTGCTTTTATATGCTTCCTGTCATTATCAGGGAAGATCACACAGTGGAAATCACCAAAACCCTGGCAATGTAGAAGGCAAAAGTTGAAGAAAGAGCTCATTCCAGCTGGATCTCAGCTCATTCCATCTTACCTCATCTGGATTCTAGCTCAACCAAGTTCAACGCACCTGGATCTAGCTCATTCCAGCTCAGCATAGCTCTACTAAGCTCATAGCAATTCCAGTCAACTTAGCTTAGCTACTAGTTCTCAACTAGCTAAGCTAAGTCAGCTATGTCCACAACAAGCTCAGGGTAGCTCAACACCAACTCATGAAGACTCACCCTAGCTCAACTTAGTTGAGCTTGTCTACTAGACCTAAGCTAACTATTTTAGCTAGCTTAGGAGTCTTCATGAAGATTAGAACCTGCTCCCCTCAGCTCCAGAATAGTTGAGATCAACTCAACTTAGCTCAACCTACTCAACTTAATAGCTAGCAAAGAACTAGCTAGCCAAGCTAAGTAGCCGAGCTCCTAGAAGACCTTCTTCAGCAACAATTAACTCCATGCAGAATCAGAGCAGCTCAAGCCTCCTTCTCAGTTAAACTCTAGCTCATCCTCTACTACTAGGCTAGGTTAGCTAGCTTAACTTAGCTCCACCTAAGGTCCACTCTATGGCCATCCAACCCCCACTTAAGCGCCACTACTACACCCTCTTACCTAACTTAAACCACCACTAAAGCCCTTACCCTTTTGGCGCCAAGTAGAGGAACCCCTTAGCCCCACAACCACCACCAAAAGCCACTTAAAAGTGGGGCCAAAAACATCTTCTAGAAACCCCATTTTTGGCACCAACTAAACCCCTAAATCACCACCCTACACCTACCCACCTAAGCCACATCTACCCTTGGATTTTGGCGCCAAAACAACCCCTTCTAGAACCCTCTTAAGGTGGCACCAAAACCCACACAACCCTACACCCATGGCCGACCACCAAGGGTGGCCAACCACCTTAACCACTACCCTAGACACCCCTTAGGTTAGTGCCAAATTATCCTAACCCTAGGATCCCTTAACCACCCATCTAACCTAATCCTAGATATCCAATCTCCATGCAACCAGCCCTCCTTCCATTCCCATTTATACCCCCTACCTACCACCTAAAAACACACCCTTGGCTACATATACATTCTACCTAGCCATCCAAAGAACAAGAGAGAAGAAGATTAAGGAGGCTGTAACGTCTCAAACTTGGATTTTTGAATCATTTCAGACTAAGCATGTCAAGATAAATTTGTTGACACTTTTCGTATGCAAATCAAAACCTACGCTAATTTTAAAATGCATAATTAGATTGAAAACCCATGTGTTTTTCGTTTTTACAATTTGGACCTCGAATCATCGATTCGAAAGTACGTTAACTTTCTGGTGTTGCGAGGAATTCTATAATATGTTTCGTGTGGCAATCAAACCTCGGGTGTGCAACATGTGTGTAAACTGCGAATGAACTCACGTGCGATTTACCTTAGGGATTGCATTTTGCAAACGACCTCCGTTTGGAAATCCATGAATTTTATTGAATTTCTTATCTTGTAATGATTCCAAGGAAACATGTTTTGCTAAAATCTAGGTTCATTTGAGTTAGTTACGAGATTGCTAGTAGTTTAAGTAAAAAAATAATATACATGAAATTACATTATAGAGATCTATAAAAGGAGATGGAACGGAAGAGAGAGAGAGATCGAGAGAGAGAGATCGAGAAAGAGAGACAGAGAGGAAGAGAGAACGAGAAAGAGAGACAGAGAGATCGGGGAGAAAAGAATGAGCAAGGGAGAGGAAGGTCGGCAGGGATCGTCGACGAACGGGAGGCCGCCGGCGGTTGTCGTAGCACCGGTGGCGGTGCGTGGCTGCGAGGAGGATTGGCTGTGTGAGGTCCTCTCCTCTATCCTTTTCTCCTTCTCCTTCTTCTTCTTCTCTCAAACGTGCATGGGCACGGGAAGGGGAGAGAGAGACAAGGAAGAAGGAAGAGGAGAGAAGGGAGAAACAACGACGACGAGGTGGACGAGCGACTGCCGTGGTCGGGAAACACCGGCCGATCAAGGAAGCGACGCTGCCATGGGTGCAACTGCACCCATGCATGAGTGCGTGAGAGAGAAGAAACGAAGCCGTCGAGGGGCTGGTGGCGGCCTCGTCGACCGTTCTCCTTCTTCCACGCTGATCCCGCTCGGGTGTCGGGAGACGACCGGCGGTGGCAAGGAGAGGAGATCCATGCAGGCATGCATGGGTCGCTCGACGTGAAGTAGCGCGGAAGAAGAGCGAGGGAGGAGGAGGAGACCGAAGTGGGGGGCCTCTGGCGACCAGTGGGCCACTGGCTAGGCCGACGAACGTGGCCGGCGTTGGAGCAGAGGCGAGGTCGGCAAGGGGACGTCGACCGGCGTGCGGTCTGGTCCCTGTGAACAGTACGCGCAGGGGGAGGATTCGCGAGGAAGAAGAGGATTAGTTGAGGTTTGGAAAACTTGCGAGTTTAAATAATAGCTTTTCATTATTTCATTTTAGTCCCTGTGAACGGATTTTATATTACTTAACATCTTACTATCAGAATTATTTTGCGCAGATCGAGAGCCTCCGAGATCGGAATTAGGCGATCCAAGACTCGATCTCAGGGTTCTTGAGGGTGTTGGATGCATTCGTACGGCTGGATCGGTCAGTTGCTGCTCCAATCCTCGAGACACGCGCTAGATTCCCGTCTTAACGTCGGTTCGTATTTTGATCCGTTTGGGGATCAAACAATGTCCGTTTCTCACATTTCAAGACTCGTTGGAATAGTCTTTTCATGAATTACACAAAGGTAAGTTTTTAAATTTGATTTCAGGAATCGTTTCTTTCGTGAAATTTTTTCAATGAAACTTATGACATTTTTATTTTCCTACGAATAATCCTGACGTCGATCTAGACTCGGAGCGCGTAGAAATAAAAGGGCCCTAGAAAAGTGAAAGAAAAATAATGGATGCGCAATCCGGAGTTACCATGACCCTTCGGCGACATTAGGTAGAGTAATCTCTCCCATTTTCCGTACAGTTTATCTACATGATTTTCCTCGTGTATTGCACTATTTAGCGTACGTTCCTGTCTCTTGCTGGGATCGGACCCATTTATGTATTTCTTATTACTCTAGGTACTGGAATATTAAATATGGATAATGTAAATCAGGTTGTTGTCTTGGAATGTGAATAATCAAATTGATACAGTTAACTGCTGGATTAAAAGGAGTTAATAACAATTTATTGGACCGTGTTCATGAATTAACTAAATTATGACACACTTAGAATAAAGGATGTGATCTTAACATCGCATGAATGAAATGAATTCTATTTTGAGTAAAATTGACATCATCAGAATGGTTAAATTATGATTTAATGGAAACCATGATCGGAAATTTAAAATTTTCGGAAAATGACTAAGATAAAGGATAATGTGAATATTAATCCTGGAACTAAAAGTATAATTCTTGATATAGTTGATTGGATACCAATAAATGATACAGTTATCTAAAAATGATTAAATAATCAGTACAACGAATATGTCAGGAAAACAAAAGGAATAGATGACTGGTTTTTCAACCCCGTTGCTTGCCGGGATTTCGGCCGTAGCTTTAGGTCTTTTTAGACTTGGTTTAGGGGCTAGTTTAGGGAGTTGCTGGCCTCCCTACGACTTTTTGGTTAGGCTTAGTGGCCAACTGGGATAGTGGATTCGCAAGGCTCGAGGTTTGGAGTAGTTCTTTTGGTCGGTGGGTGGGTCATTGGCTGTCTGTAGCTCAGCGTATATAGTGCGTGTACGTGTTCACACCATACGATGTAACCGCCACCCCTTTCCTCAATGACCCTAGGGTGATGGAAAGTAGCGACTCGATGGGTATAAGCGATCCTCTCAGCTAGGAGGGTGGCTTATACTGGTCTTGCGCTGTAGGAACTTACATGAAATCCTCTCGTGCCTTGAGACATCGATTGATAATCTGTAAACTATAATAAATTGGGCTTCCAATATACGAAACGGAACTGGATAACGAGATGCTTAATAAATGGATTAATAGTACCCATTCTCTCTTGTGCTTGGTTACTATTGCACTTTATTGTTGTTGTTTCTACCCTACTCAGTTTTTCCTGACATGTTTTGGTTTTCGTACTCAGGTGTACTTGACAGTTTGCCAAGGGATTTCCGTTGTACATCTCCTTGGATTTATATACTATGGTAAATTTTTCGGTTAGTATTCAATTTATATTCCTTTAAATTTTGCAATATAAATTATTTATTGGCTATGTTTATATTTTATGATTGTGTTGGGTGACTGCGATCTTGTGGGTGTTTGTGCTAGTGTTAGCACACAGCGACTCGAGTTCCGTCAGTTGACGAGACTCAAGTTGTCACAGAGGCAAACCCTTGCCTCTTTGATGCCTCCTTCTTCTTCCTTCTTCCTTGGAGCACACCAAGGGGCAAGCATCATTGGGGGAACAACCAGACAAGGAGGAGCATAGGGGTGGAGGACGTCCACCCTGAGGAGGAAGAGAAGGGCATCATCTCAAGGAGGAGCATCTCAAGAAGGAGTCCCTTTTCAATTCCAGGAGCTTCTAGACTTGGAGCAAGGAGTCTTCACCTTCAATTTTGCTGGGAGAATTTTCCATTCTTTGTCTTTCTTCTGCACTAGTTCAATTGTAGAGGCATTCCTTTACAATCATTTGTAAGGTAGCTTTTCTCTCGTTATTTTTTTTTTTTTGAAGAAAAGAAGAGGAAGATTACTTGAGATCGGTAATCATCTGGTAATTGTATTAATTACGTAATAAAAGGAACATGCCTACAGATTGTGTAGCCAGAAATCAAAGAGAAAAGGAACCTCCCCCATTACATTATCCACCTAACCCCTTTGGGCATTAAAAACAACTCCATTTCACTGTAGCCACATGCACCAAATAGTAGCAAAAGCAGTGATTCGACCTGCCACATTGTGTGTAGCAGTCTCGAAGAGAACTCCAAAAAAGTTGGAAGTTGCCACACTTTGGAGTATGCAAATGAAGACGATCCCACACATCCTTGGCGAAATCACAACCAAAGAAAAGATGATCCACATCCTCTTCCATCAAACCACATATTTGACAAGAAGTATCCATTTTAGGGGACCACTTTTTATCATCCTTTTAGTGAATAGTTGTTCCCTCCGTAGTAGCCAAAGAAAAATTTTAATATTTTGCGGTAGGTGACATTTCCAAATCATCCCACTATCCACATGCACTCCAGCTGGAATTTTAGCACCATCAGAGTTTGCTTCATAAGCATTTTTAACCATGAATTCTCCATTCCTCCCAACATTATCGAGGCAAGTGCCTGAGGCGTTGAGGCGACGAGGCGAGGCACTACAGGGAGTTGTCGCCTTGATGAAGACCCAGGTGATGGCCTTTGATCAGGCGACGCGCCTCCTCGCCTCGCCGCCTCATCGCTTGAACCCTAGACCGTTCGAGAAGTTTTTTTTTTTTAAAATAACAAACTGAGATTCCTCAACGACCTCTCACATTCCATACGAGAGTCCTATTTACGTGTGTGAAGAGTTTTCTCATCTCCACGCCAACCCTCATGCCATTATCACTAGAGCGGTAGAGCAGCTCGAGCTTCTTCGACCACCATCATCGCCTGAGCGTCGCTGCTTGCCTTCTGTGCCACCTCCTCGACCTAGATCGCCCAGGTATCTCTTCAACCTACACCCCCTGAGCATCATCGGCATCGGCTTGAGCTTCTTCATTTTAGCAATGAAGCTGGGAACAAAAGAAGCCTTGCCTTTCGTTTCGACGATGAAATTGTAAACATATATATATGTTATGTTCTATTTATATATATAAGGATAAATCGTAAACATATATATACTATTATATATATGTTTTATATATTATATATACTGTAATAGTAATATAACATAAGTGTAAACCGTTATATATATATATAGTATGTTATAACATAAGGGTATTACATACTAAGTATATACATTTATTGTTATGTAATATATATGTATGTTACCATCGTAACTATGTATATATATAAATATCTATAAATGTGTATATATACTATTATATATGTATGTAACATTGTAACTATGTATATGTATAAGTAATATATATTGTTATATTTGTATGTAACTATATATATAAGTATGTATATATACTGTTATATAATGTGAGTATGATATCTGTTAGTATATTATGTTTGTTTTCAACTTACATAATGTTAGATTAGTGTTTGCAACTTTGCATGTATTTTTAATTATGTAGATGGCTAAAACAAGGTGGAAGCACCCATGTTGGAAGTATGTCATATTGGAGGACTCAAAAAAGACTAATGATACGAAGTGTACTTTCTGTGGTAGGATAGTAAAAGGGGGGATTCATAGAGCTACTTGACATATTACTGGTGGTGATAAGAACACAACAATATGTCCAAAAGCTCCACAACATGTGAGAGAGGAGTTGAGAGAATATCGACAATCTAAAAAGGAAGATAAAGAAAGGCTCATGAAAGATTTTGTTTACAATGAGCCGCTTAACGATGATGATGATGGAGATGAAATAGTAGAAGTGAATGTCTTATGAGGACTCATGGATAGATTCACAACTAAAAGAATAGTAGAAAATCCTACACAGTCACATGCAAAGAAGGCTCGAATCATGATAGGTGCTAGTGGAAGTAGAAGTGGTGGATTTCCTCTAAGGAAGAAGTTTCATGGACTAATAGATAAGTTTACGAAGGTTGATCCTGAGAAGGTGGTTCGGGAACGAAAAAGGAGATTGTTGACAAAACAAGCTACAATTTCTGAGGTTTTCAAGAAGGAGGGAAGAGATGCTGTTGTACGGATCATTGCAAAATGGATGTACTGTAACAACATTGCATTCAATTTGTTAAAGATATCTGGTTTGAGATAATGATTGAGGCAGTTGGTCATTTTGGCCCTAGATTGAAGCCTCCTTCTTACCATGATGTGAGAGTTTCTTTATTGAGATATTATGTGAATGAGACTCCGGATTTCATCACCAAACACCATGATGCTTGGAAGAAATATGGATGCACATTGATGATAGATGATTGGACAGATAGGAAAAGTAGAACACTTATAAATTTTCTCGTCAATTCTCCAATGGAAACTATTTTCTTAGAGTCCATTGATGCCTCATCCTACGTAAAGACAGGGGAGAAGCTTTGCGAGCTGATAAGTGGCATGATCGGTCGCATCGGGGAGGAATATGTGATTTAAGTCATCAGTGACAACGCATCGAATTATGTTCTTGATGGTAATAAATCTTTGTTTATTTTAACATACGTATTATCTTTACTAATGTAAGCATTGTAAAATATAAAAAATATCATTTTTCTTTTCCATAGGCAAATTACTGAAGGCTAAGCATCCTCAAGTTTGTTGGACTCTTTGTGCTGCACACTACATCAATCTGATGTTGGAAGATTTTGGGAAGTTAGAGGATGTAAAAAAAACACTCAAGCATGCAATGCAACTGAGTAGTTATATATACATGCATCCTTTAGTCTTAAATTTGATGAGGCAGTTCACAAGTAGGGAGTTGTTGAGGCCTGTAGTTATAAGATTTGCTACGTCTTTCCTTACCTTACAGAACATTCATAGACAAAAAGCAAATTTAAGGAAGATATTCACTTTAGATAAGTGGATCACTTCTAAAAATGCAAAAGAAGAGAAGGGAAAGAAGGCGACAACAATCATCATGATGCCTTCATTTTGGAATAAGGTTGTATACATTCTCAAGGTTACATCTCCTCTTATGAGAGTGCTTCGTCTTGTTGACTCATAGAAGAGGCCTGCAATGTGATACATATACGAAGAAATGGATAGAGCTAAGGAAGCTGTCATAAAGGCTTTCAACGGTAATGCTGAAAAGTTTGGACCTATCTGCGACATCATTGATAAGAGATGTGATTGCCAGCTTCATAGGCCTCTACATGCAGCAAAATATTATCTCAATCCTGAATTCTCTTATGAAAAATCAGAGTCTTGATTTTGATTCAGAGGTTATGAATGGATTCTACAATGTCTTGGTAAAATTGGAGCCTGATGAGAGTGTGCAAGACAAAATAACATGAGAAATTTCTATTTATAGAAATGCACAAAGACTCTTTGGAACACCTATGGCTATTAGACAAAGAAATACCATAGACAAAGGAAAATCATTGCCCCAGGTAGTCAAGTGGTATAAATTTTTTATAGTAACTTTCGATTTCCAGTTGCTTATTAATATTATATAACTTGTTATCTTTTTATAGTGGAGTGGTGGAACCTCTTTAGTGGGTTTGCACCTAACTTGGCAAAATTGGCACTGTAGATGCTAGGTCTTACTTGTAGTGCCTCGGGATGCGAAAGGAATTGGAGTGTATTTGAAAATGTAAGTTACAAACCAATTCACAATATGCATTGCATTAATTTTATTAGGTAATTTTATATTAATCCTTTTATTTTGGAAATCTATATAAGTTCACTCAAAGAAAAGAAATCCGTTGGCATAACAAAAGTTAAATGATCTTGTGTTTGTTAAGTACAACGAAGCTTTGAGAGATCGATGTGAAGATAGGGATTATCATGATCCCATTTCTCTCTAGGAAATTGATGATTCAAATGAATAGCTATTAGGGAGACTGGAGGAAGATGAGGAAAATGCAGGTGATGATCTTATGTTTAGTGATGATGATCTCACTTGGGGCATGGTTGAGCTTGCATCGATTGGGCATTAATGAGCAAGACACTTCTTGATGTACTCGAGCTCGTGCTACTACAAAGAAAAATGGTCCTAAGCAGGCTAAGGGAAAAGGGAAAGCTCCAATAATTATTGAAGAAGAGGAAGTGTATGTGGACAGTGATGAGGAAAAGGAAGAGGAAGAGGAGATTGAAGAAGTTGCTGATGACGATGACGATGACGATGACGATGACGAATTGAATCTTGAAGATGATTCTGATGACTAATGTGTTATATTATTTGAGAATTGAGAATTGTTCACTTCAATGACAATTTTGGTTTTTATATTTTTCTACCTTAATTGTGTGGAAGCTTTTCTTTCTTTACCATTTAAAATTATGTGAAACAGTTTTTGGCAATACAATTGTTATCCTTTTCTTTTACTTAAAGTCTCCAACATTGTTATTAGACATATTTTTATAAACTTAATACTATTAAATTGAGTTAATAAGACATATATATACAAACAAAAAATCGATCGCCTCAATTCACTTGGGCTGTCGCCTCTCTCCTCGGGCGATTTTGAGCTGTGTCGCCTTGGTATCACCTTTCGCATTGGCAGCATTGATTCCTCCAAAGAAAATAATCTAGTTGCCCCATAGCTGGCTGCCACTCCGAAATGAAGCCAAGAAATTGCTGAGATTCATTGTAAGTCTACCCCGAGAGGTCGTCCGACAGAAGGTGAATATCCCATGCTTTTCTCTCCTCATCCCAAAGATCAGTGACCGTTACCCTCTTATTTACAGCAAGATGAAAAACTCTAGGATACAGTTCTAAAAATGAACCCATGCCACACCAATTTTCAGTCCAAAACTTGAATAATCTTCCATTTCCCAAGGCCGATTCAAAAGCAGCAGCATATTTCCCCATAATCTGTCGCAAAGAGTACCAAAAAGTTGGCATTCCACGAGTAGCAGCAGATCTTTCAGTCATATTCATATTTGATCCATAGGCATCATTTACAATAGTGGAGACCATAGATTCTTCACCCGAGAGGAAATTTCCTCCAAGATGCTGTTGTGACACATTGTTTCATTAATTGCACCCACCTCTCGGGAAAACCCCTTCTCCTAAGCACATCCCATAAGTACCTCCAAGAAATAGAGTCGTAAGCCTTTGAGAAGCCTACCTTCCAAATGAAGGCAGGAGCCCCTCTCCTTCTCCATGCTGCAGTCATTTCCTTAGCCAAAACAAAAGAATCCTGCAGAGAACGACCTTTAATAAGAGCTGATTGGACGGGGGATATAATATCAGGCATAACCAGATGTAGCCTGTTTGCAAGTACCTTTGCAACCACTAAATAAATCACATTTGACAGGGCAATTGGTCGAAAATCATCAACTAACTTTGCACCCGGTTTCTTTGGCAATAGGAATAAATAAAAACAGTTCAAGTTATTAAACATCTATTACCTTCTATAAATTCTTTCACAAGGGCGAGCACATCATGCCCCGCCACATCCCACATCTCCCTAAAGAAGAGAACCTACAAACCATCAGACCCAGGCAATCCCTCCACCTTTAGGCCTTTAAGTGCTACCAACACCTCCTCCTCTCCAACCTCCTTCAAAAGATTCATCTTCACCTCTTTCTTCACCTGCTCAAAAACAAATGACCCCAGTTGCTAATCCCTACAAGGTTGTCTCCAAGTGAAATCAAGAAAATGCATCCTAGAAGCCTCACAAATCTGCTCCCTCTGACGTAGGGTGGAGCCACCATCTTCCAAGATGCTGATCAGATTTTGTCTCCTAGTGCTAACTGCTAGATGAAAGAATTTTGTATTGGAGTCCGCCTCCTTAAGCCATAACTGATGTGAATTTTGCCTACAATCCATTTCTTTCTTATGATCCTCCTCTCTAATCATCACCTGCATATGTCTACGTTCATTACAGTCATGAGTAGACAGAGGGGGCGTCTCTTTATGCCTATCCAAATTAGAAATCATCTTCAATGCCTCCATCCTCCTCTCCTCCCTACATTTGTGCAAATCACGCTTGAAGTCAATCATAGTCTGTCTCACCGCTCGGACTCTACAAGCCACCATTCTCGCTACCGATGAGGATTCTGGTGTGGCAAACCATGTGTCTCGAATCAAATCCCTAAATCTAGGTTCTTTCAACCAAGACTTACAGAATTTGAAATAAGTAGAGAAACTTGTTGCCTCATTGCTGGACCATAGGATAGGTGTGTGATCTAAAAAGGGTCTATCACATGCACCCACCTTCACCCCACGAAATGCTTCTGCCATCAATTTGTTACATAGAAACCTGTCCAAACAGGAGGTAGCCCCATTTCCATTTCTCCACGTAAAGCACGCACCACTAGTGGTAAGTCAATCAGCTTCAACTCCTGTACCATACGTTGAAAATCAATCGATGCCCTGTCTATTCTCCCATCTAGTCTGTCTTCCAAATGAAGTGTTGCATTGAAGTCCCCTCCCAATAACCAAGGCTGTCCATCCACAAACCGTGAAGCTTATTCTATTTCTTCCCAGAAAAGCTCCCTAGTTGAATCTTCACAAGAACCATAAGCACCAAACACAACAAAATGGAATCCATCTATTTTCCTGCTAAAAGCTGCCGTAGCAACCCTTCCTGGCACCAAGGAAGACTCCAGCACAAAAGTGTCACCATGCCACAATATCAGAATGCCCCCTGACCTCCCATTTGCCTGCACTTCTAGATATGCATTATATCTATCACCACATATACCTTTCTTGATCTAAGCAGTCAAAGCCTCAAGATGAGTCTCTTGCAGCAACACAATATCCACCTTCCATTCCATCAAGTATATTCTCAAAGCCACCCTTTGTCCTTCATCCCTCATCCTGCGCACATTCCATGAAAGAATCTTAATCATGAGAAATATGGCTTGACCCCCCTCTGTGCACCTTCTTCACCCCAATCACCTTAGCTACTTGAGCGTCAACCACACTGAATTCTCCTTGTGTCTCGCCAAAATTGCTCTTTGTAATATGCTTCTTCCCAGTTTTCTTCCTCTATAACAAGAACTGAGGACCAATCTATGTCTTTGTGAGACAACTTTGGGGCGTGAAGAGGATCTGCTCGATGTCAAACGCACCATCCCCGATCGTCCCTGATTATCAGGACTCTTTTGCCATCCCTATGCCCCCACATCAGACGCGACATCACCAATTACATCGAAGCTTTCCACAAGATGTTCCTTCTCCATGTTTCGGGGATGAAAAATGGAGCCAAAGGCGATAGGTGTCTTGAGGTCCTATTGAACAAGGAGAGCAGCAACAAGAAATTTTGTTCCTTGGCAATGAAACACAGAAACAACCTTCGGGAACATTGCGTCAAGGGTGAACCCACCACGTTTGGACTCACGCACGGGTCCGGAGTCCATCTGGAGATCGCGCGACACATTATTCCTCCTGCTCCCAAGCACACGATTCTCCACCTCATCCTTCACCATCGTCTTCAACCTCGAAATAGCCTTGCACCTCATCTGTAGCTTCGCCTGCATCTTGTCATAAGCGCTGGCCTGCTAAAACAGAGAAGCAGTAGTAGAGAGCTCCATTCCTTGGGGTGAAACCAAGGAAGGAATCTCTAGAAACAAAGCATCAAGGGTGAACTCAACACGTCTGGACCCTTGCACGGGTCCGGAATCCACTTGTGGTTCACGCGATACCTTTTTCCACCACTCACAAGAACTCGATCATGTCTTTCTCCTTCGTTTTCCATCATCAAGGCCTCCATCATCACATGCTCCATTGGAAAAGGATCCTACATGTCATAGAAATGAGCAGCCGAACGATTCCCTTCACCAAGAAAAAGTAGGTTAGTTGGGATTCGAATATACCCACCATGCCCAAACCCATTTAAGGATCCGGGACCAGCCTGCACATGCGTTGCTCCTTCCATGTTTTGTGTGCTTTGTAGATTTGGAAAAGTAGCAACCCGCCTGCACATGACCAACCTGCACATGTGCTATTCTTTCCAAGCATTTTGAGCTCTATAGATTTGGAAATGCAGCCATTTCGGTAAGTCCAACTTCGCCCCTGCCATTGCCATGGCCCATGAATAGATTTGGAAGCCCATTCATGCCACCGGGATCAGCCTACACATGCGTTGTTCCTTCTATGTTTTGCGTGCCATGCAGATTTGGAAACACAACAGGACTAGTCTGCACATGCGCTGCTCTTTCCAAGCATTGCGTGCTCAGCAGATTTGGAAACGTAGTAGGATTAATCTGCACATGCGTCATTCTTTCCAAGCATTACATGCTCTGCAGATTTGGAAATGCAGCCATTTCGGTAAGTCCAGCTTCGTCCCTGCCAATGCCTTGGCCCACGAACAGATTTGGAAGCCCATTCACGCCATTTCCAAAAATAGATCCCATATTTGAATTCTGAGAAATTTGTGGCATCTTCACAGGCTGGCCTTCCCCTGATTTAGTGATTGGCTTCCACATTTTTGGGGGCTGACGATGAATGCCCCTACTTGCTGCCTCTGACCGCTGCCCAATTTTGCCTGTTGCCTCTGGCCTCTACTTGGCCCGATCTCCATTGCTGCTCGTAACCATCTCCTCTCCAACAGCACGGTCACCATTCATGGTCGAATCTTCTTCCATGATTGCCTCTACGTACAATCGGCGGTGATTCCCAGCAACTACACTAAAAGAAACAATACACACACACCCCCCAAAATGCAGCACCTCCCTGGAAGGCAACATGCTCCCTACCAACAATTCTCCTTCAACTAAAATGTTTGAAATATCTCCCTCAAGGAGACCAAGACCACCACACCTTCGAATCCGTGCAAAGGAAGCACACAATGTAGTAACCGTGGCCACCGTTCTCCACCTTAAAGGAATCCCCATTACATGAAAGGCAATGGTAGGATGCAGAGGCACCCTCTCATCAGACGCACCTTCATAAACACTCAGAGGGGACCAGCGAACACTAACCTCATCATTGGACATCAATTCATACTTCATATGAATGATATTAGCAGCTTTTACACCAAACACCAAAACCTTCCTCGCTCCAAAGACTGCCACCTTCCAGACATGAGAAAGTAGACTAGCATTACCAAGAAACAATCTCACCCTCTCCACGGAAGGAGAGCCCACAAGAAAAGTCTCCACCATCGATGATCCCAACACCAAGTTGTTCACCCCCACCTCATCAAACCAAGGGGTCTTGACCACCATCGACGAAAGGTTGCTCGGTGGAGGAGGAAGACAAAAATCATTTGCATTGATCCCAACTCCTAATCCTCCTACGTTGCATGATCCTCCCATCTTGTACGACCCTTGACGATGCCCAACACCATTGCACCTTAGACACACCACACCATTCCTACAGTCCCTCACCCAATGGCCCCTCTCTCTGCACTTGAAACATATCTCCTACCACCGAGAGAGGGAGATCCTTTTGTCACCACCTCCCCTCCTTCACCTACACCTCATCGCATCGCCCCCTCTATAGACCTTCAAATAATGTTTTACCAAGTTGAAATCAATTATTCTTTAGTGATGGAGAATGAGGGAGGGAGGTAGGGCCACCCTTTGCTTTAAATAATGGCAAGGCAGTAACTATGCTTTATTTCACCTATCAACTTCAAGATTCCTAGCCTGTAGTCTTGTTAGACATCATCATGACATGCATTTTTTTTTTCCCGTTAATGCAATAGCCTTTCTTTGATTTTCCTATGTGCTAGTTCTAGTGATTGCATTTTTTTGTTTAGTGCACCGCACTCTTCTCTTCTAATTACCTTAGGCACACTTGCCTGGGTGAATTTAGAAGAGAAGATAATTTTTTTCACTTAGGCATAGTTCATTTAGTCGTGTGTTTTGCATTGTTGTCCCAATTATCTTTTCAAAACCTTAAAAGTTGCAAAATCATAAAAATATAAATTAAGGATTTGAGAGAGCAAGATTGAGAATCGATTATTGATTAACAAATTGACCTTCTTGGACAACCCTAGATACTCTACTATCTAGGTTTACAAATTTTAAAAGTTAATCGGATTTACGCGTTACAATGATTTAAAAACCCTCTTTACAAAATCACGTAAATTCCTTATCAGATTGACTTTTTGGGGTTTGGATTGAGATTAATAGTGATTAATTTGCTCCTACTAGTGCATCTGATGTTTATTTAGGGGAGTTGTGTCAAACGACAACAGTTGGGGGTGATGAGAACCTCATCATGAACCCTAACTAGCACAATCTAACCTAGATATGTAAGAAAAATCTCCTACATTACTCAAAGAAAGGCTTAACTCAGAGAATTCTGAGTTCAAAAAGAAAATAAGTCATAAGGGGTAAAAATGCAATTTCACCAACACAATTTGCAAATAGGGTAATTAAGGGTCCAAACACAGGTCAAACTAACCTAATAAGAATGAAAGTGGGATGATCTGACCTAACAAGGGCTACAGCAACTCCAAGGAATTAAATGACATTCTGTAACCCTAAAACAAACCCACTTCAATTCACGAGGTTCGAGGTAGGGTAAAAATCAACTAAACCCTCTAAAATTCATATAAAAATAATCTCTAGGGTTTAGAACCTTCAATTTGACCTTAGAAACCCATTTTGACCTACATTGAGAACCATACCCAATTAATGATTTAATTTAGGTTTTTACGTAAATCGGCCAGTCAAACATGGTCTGACCTAGAAACAAAATTCATCATTAAAATCCTTAGGTCCAATTTAGTCATGCATAAAAACTTGAGCCTAAGAAGAGACCTCCTTGACCGACTTTGCAATTTGGTCCTCATCATTTACTTTTTCACCCTCAACTTTCGAAACCCTTGCATTTTGGCCCCTAATTTCCTCATTATTTTTTGCATTTTGGTCCCTCCTGCAAGTCTCTGCGCAGCACCATGCTCCGGCGACTTTGCGCAGAGCATGGCGCCGCGCAGGGTGAGGGAGGCGTCCTGCAAAGTAAACGCGAAGTTCCCTGCAACGTCTGCTGTCACAGGGACTCGGCCATGCCACCTGACGACGCCCACACCTTCCGTGCGAACGCGCGGAAGGTATGGGTCTCGTCTCCGACCATACTCCGGCGAGGGACGCACATCGCCTCCCTGTGTCCGACCCTCCGCCATCGCCTTTATAAAGACCAACGTCGCCAGCCAGTTCTCCCAGCTCGGTCTTGACGGAGAATCCCTCAACCCTTCCTCTCTCTCCACTCCGACAGGAACCCACCAGCTCCGGTGGCTCCTCCTCCTCCTTCGTCGCTCTGCTGTAATACCAGCAGCAGAGCCACCTTTACCTGATCTCCCCGCGTTGCGCCGCACCAAGCGCGCACCTCCCTGCCCTCTTCCTCGCCGCCGCTCTCTCCCTCTGGGTGTTTCTTCTCCGGCGACAGTCGGTACGGCTGCCCGCCGCTCCGGCCCCCCTTCGTCCCCGTAGGTAGGTTACAGTTACTTCCCTTCCTCCCTTCTTTCTTTTCCCCAACTTAATTTGCTTGATCGCCCTACGACCACGCCTGACCACCCTCATCTTCCCCACCTCCGGTCACTCTCCGGCGAGTCGTCCCCGTCATCCCACAACCCCATATGACTCGCCAACTGTCCCAAAAGCTCCACCTCACTTCACCAAACACCCTCTGCCCCTCCACTACCACTCCACACCTCCACAGCACACCCCCGATCAAACCCACTTTTCCGGTTGCAGTCCGACCTAGGGCTGCCGCCATACACCACCCCGCGACCTGCTGCACCCCCACTACCTTCGCCGTGCCACGACAAAGGTTCCCCTGTGGTTTGATTAGGCCGAGAGGCCCTATTTGTGTTAGACAAACTTTCAGCTCTCGCCGCCATTGGCGACGACGCAAGGAGCTTCCAAGCGAGCTCCAGGCCTCGAAGCGTCAGGACTCCAGCTGAGGCGAATTGGGAAGACTCGGGTGAAGGCAGGCAGCTGGTTTGCGAAGGGAAACGAGGACGCAGCTACTGAGGCGAGGTCGTGTCCTTCCTGCAGGCGCGTGCGAGAAGGGACAAAGTTTAGTCCCACATCGTGAGTCTTCAAATCGCCGCACCACTTTAAATTGTTTTTGTGTATACGGCTGGTTGCCTCCGAACGCACCTGGGGTGAGGTCCCTCGCCCATCACCCGCCTCGTCTGCGGATTCATCTCGTGGACCTGGTGGATCCGACCCGACACTACCCTGCACTCCTCGCGCACCACCCACGCCGATGCGCCTGGTCTCGGTTACGCAACCCGACCCATTAACCCGGCTCTGGGAGAGCTTCCTGTGAGTGGTTTATAGAGAGAGAGACGTGCAGGTAGAGGGAAGGGCTAGGTTTTGCTGTGCCCTATGCAGGAATAGGGCGCGAAGGAGGCAGACTCAACACTTAGCCGCAGGAAGGAGAAGAAGAGGAGAAGAAGAAGAAGAAACCCTGAAGAAGCCTTGCAGCTGAGCAAGGTAGGAGACCAAAGAAGAAAAGAAACAGAGGAAGAAGAAGGCTCGCCAAAGAAGAGAAGAAGAAGAAGCAGTGAAGGAAGAAAAAGAAGCACTGTAGCAGACCGCCGTTTAAGTCTTCTGACTGCGGTATCAGACGACGGATGAAGCTTCAGAGGAGATAAAGCAGAGAGGAAGAAGAAGAAAAGAGAAGGCTCCGCAACTGAAGAGAAAGAAAAGAGAAGAAGGAAGAAAGAAGCAGAAGAAGACTTCGCGCAGGAAAAGAGAAAGAAGAAGAACTGAAGAAGAAAAGAAATAGAAGACAAGCAGAAGAAGAATTGGAGGCAACAGGAAGAAGAAGACCCGTAGAGACACTACAGCTGAAGAAAAGCCAAAGAAGAGAAGAAGACAAGCAAAGAGAGAAAGAAGAGAAGAAGAAGAAGCCAAAAATCGAAATCTATCTCTCCCTCTCTCTCTTATTTTTGTAATAAAGAAAACTCTGTACTTCTAGAATTCTAGTAGCTCCCTGAGTTCGACCTCGGGAAACCAAACTATTTCCGAGTAAATTTTGATAGTAACGACAACCGTAGATGTCTTATTTTACACTATAACGACGTTACTGTAATAAGCACTAAAACAAACAAAGATTAGCCGCGGTTGAAAAACTCGTTACCAGGGGGTATTAAAGGAACTTAAGATGAAAGTTGTGGGAAGAACCTTCTCCTCAATTCCACCCTCTAAATGGTTGGATTGATTAGATAGTAGCCAGTAGGTCTCTAGGCTACGGATAGGCTTGTACTTGTGCTGAAAGGATTATCTTTTGTCCTTCTAACTTCCTTACGTTGTATACTTGGAAGGAGGTCATTGAACCCTCATTTGGAAGGACTTTTAGACCATCATTCTAGGAGAAGGTTGAGTTTTAACCAAGCAGATCCCATGGATAATAATCAACCACCACCTCCTTTGAACCAGCATGAGCTTATTCACAAGCAACTAAAGCAACTGCAACAGTTGCAATCTTTGTTCCAGCGAATGCATGGTTAAGGTGCCTGGCCCTTGAAGGATTTCTATGATCCTTCAAATTACAGGGATCAACCCATAGTTATGATCCCCACTGGCGATGTCGAGATCAAGCCCAGGTGTTAAGTCATATTAAACATTTTCATGAGCTTAGCTCTGAGGATCCATTCCTCATTGCAAATAACTGACAACCCAAATCTCTACCATCCCAACTCGTACCCAAGTTGAGAAATGTCCAAAATCATGGCAACCGAGCCCTAGGACATGGTAATACTAGGGAACTACACGCACATGCTCAAGTAGTTGATCAAGGTCCCTTATCTTCTCATCCTGGATATCACTACATGGAAAAGCAAGCTCCACCTATCTTCTCTACCCCACCTTAAGACCTGAACCCAAATTCTTTAGCTAACTCCATTACCTTAAGGAGTAGTAGGCAAACCTAGGACTTGGATGGACCTTCATCTAGCAAGCAAAACCCGGGTGAGCCAGAGGATACAATGGAGAACAATAAAGAAGAAATCGAGGCTCAGGAACCCAAACAAGAAGAACCAATCCACATCTCATTCCTTGAAGCCCTTAAAAAACCTAGGAAACCTAATTCAGCCAATAGCAATGAAGAGCTTTTGAATATTTTCAAGCAAGTTGAAATTAAGATTCCACTCTTAGATGCCATCAAGCACATCTTAGCCTACACGAAATTTCTTAGGGATTTGTGTACCCAGAAATGTAAGCTGAAGGAACCCACTCTGAGGAAGGTGATTCTCTCTGAGCAGGTTAGTTCTATTATCCTACTTTACCTTCCTCAGAAGAAAAGAGATTCAGGTGCCACCTTGACTTTTTGTGTCATTGGGGGCTACACTTTTGATAGGGCACTATTGGATCTTAGTGCATCCATCAACCTAATCCCAACCACCCTACATGAGAAGTTCGAGTTAGGTGAGCTTGAAACCACCTCAATAACGGCCCAATTAGCCGACCATTTGGTCACCACTCCGAGGGATGTTATTGAGGATGTTATTGTTATGGTTAAGGACTTTTATTTCCCTGTCAATTTTCTAGTCCTTGATGTGGATGTACTAGAGGAGTTGAAAACCAAACCCATTATTTTGGGGCGTCCATTCCTGGCTACCACGAAGGCTAACATCAATTATGAAAACGATAGCATGGAGATCGCTTTTAGGGATAGAAAGTTACAACTTGATATTTTTAAGGTGACAAATAAATTTGAGGATTGTAGATACCTAGATGAAATTGAGGAGACTGATCACATAATTGAGGTGTGAATGTTGATTAATGTAATTGAGGAACCAATTGACACATGCAACGCTGACCCACAACCCTCTGTGGCAGACCTGCCACACCCCAAAGACGTTGTCGGTTCTAGCTATTCCCAACCTCTTCCCTTAGATTTTCCCGGTGAATCTTCACCTGCAGCTTCTTTATCATCAATTTAGAACCCACCCAAGCTGGAATTAAAACCATTACCTGAGAACTTGAAGTATGAATTCGTAGGACCTAAGAAGATGCTCTCAGTGATTATAAGTGCTAAATTAAAGAGGGAGTAAGAGATGAAATTGGTTAAGGTCCTTAAGAAAAATAAAGAGGCAATTGGTTGGACCATTCATAACTTGAAAGGGATCAAACCTACATATTGTAATCATGGGATTTATTTGGAAGAAGGATCCTGCCCTTCTCACCAGATGCAATAGAGACTTAACCCCAATATGTTAGAAGTGGTTAAGAAAGAGATAATTAAATGGCTCGATGCTGGTATAATTTACCCAATCACAAATAGTCCCTAGGTTAGTCCCGTGCAAATTGTTCCTAAGAAAGCTAGAATAATCGTGGTGACTAATGAGAAAGAAGAATCGATGACGACTCATTCAGCTTCTTTTTAGAGAGTTTGCATTGAATATAGGAAGCTAAACACAACCACTAAAATGAATCATTTTCCTCTACCCTTTATTGACTAAATCCTAGAAAAGTTAGTTGGGCAAAAAAACTTCTGTTTCCTGGACAGATATTTAGGATACAACCAAGTTTCAATCCATCTCAAAGGCCAGGAAAAGACAACATTCACTTGTCTCTACGGAACCTTTGCATTTCGTAGAATATCGTTCTGGCTCTGCAATCCACCTGTGACTTTTCAAAGGTGCATGCTCTCCATCTTTACAGACATGGTAGGGAATTATCTAGAACTATTTATGGATGATTTTTCTGTCTTTGGTGACTTTTTTGACTCTTGCCTAGCTTAACTTGGAACTGACCCTTAAAAGATGCATTAAGACTAGACTAGTCAGTAGCTGGGAGAAGAGCCACTTCATGACCTAAGAAGGAATTCCCTTGCGCCATGTAGTCTCAAACAAGGGAATCGAAGTAGACCAAGCCAAAGTTCAGGCAATAGCTAAACTTTCCCCACCTACGTTGGTTAAACAAATCATATCATTCCTTGGCCATGTGGGTTTCTATAGAAGATTCATTAGGGACTTCTTCAAGGTTGCTTGGTCGTTGAGTAATCTTCTAGTCAAAGGCCAGCCGTTCGAATTTAATAAATCATGCCAAAAGGCATTCGATTTATTAAAAACGGTGGTCACCTATGCTCTAGTGTTGCACCCACTAATCTGCATAGCCCCCTTTCAGAATTTATGTTGAACTTCTCATATTTCTTTATAACCAAATGCTACGAGATGAATTCACTACTAGGGAAGGGAGATTTGGTGATGGATATTTAGTGACAGTTTTGGGAACTGTCACCAAAAGTAACCTATGGTGACAGTTCCACTCAAAACCGTGACGATAGAGGGAGAGTGAGATTTGCTTTCTGCTTTGGTGACGGTTCCAAGTGGGACCGTGACCATAGTATACCTTTGGTGACGACTCCACATGGAACTGTGACTATGTCCTTTCCTTTGGTGACGGTTCCACTTGAAACTGTCACCATATCTTTCCCTCGTCCCTCTCTGCATATCCCTTTGGTGACGGTTTCAAGTGAAACCGTCACCATAGCCTTCCCTCGCCTACCCGCCCCCACCCGCATTTCCCTTTGGCGACGGTTTCAAAATTTTCTCATCCCTCCCACGCACCCTCCTCCGAAATTCCTTGTTGTCGCCTGTCCTGCCCCCATCACCTTCTCCCTCCCCCGACTCCCCAGCCTCCTCCTCGACGGCATCAACCCCCTGACCATCGCCTGCCTCCTTCCCTCTCCCGATGACGGTGCCTATCCTGACTCCCACTCAAGGTCGCCCGCAGCACCTCGCCTACCCCTCTGGATTGATCACCACCAAAAACCAACTCTTGCTGCTAGTACCTTCCCCCTCCCTCGACTGTCCGACTTAATCCCTGACGATGTCACCTCCCCAGACCATCCCCAACCCCCTTCCCTCTCCTGACGAAGGCCCTCCCCTAACCATCCCCTCCCCAGCAGCATGTCTCCTCCCCATCAAGACTGCTACCTCTCTCCCTCCCTCATCTTCCCCAACAACACCTCCATTACCACTGTTGCTACTACGTATAAGTAGGGTTAATCTGCCACTCTTCCTTCATTTTATTTATTTGCTTATTTCATACCTCCTCCTCCAACTCCACTTATCTTGATCTCCTGTTATTATTGTTGTTGCAGTACTTGGTGGATTTATTGGCTACGGGGTGGCTCAACGAGATCTATTGATCTTGGATTGGCTCAAGGGTTTACACGCACTCCAGGTGTTTAATGGTATGCGAACAAGTTTTCAAACTAGGAAGCATTTTTTGGTCATAAACAACATGCATCTAGGAAGCTTCTTAGATAATCTTATCTACATCATGGTAGTTTTGCTATAGACCAGACCATTATTAGATGGTTAATCCCTCTACCCATGATGTGTTTTGTTAGTGTGGAGATGAAGAAGAAGAGGGTGTTTGTTGCTCATGACCACAAGGAAATCCTCTTGTTGCCTTCTTTTTTTTTTTCTCTTCTAGTTTTCTTGAGGTCACATGATGAGTTTCCAATCTTAGGTCTTTACAAGAGTCTGTGTGTTTGATTCTTTTATTGCTGCTATTTGGTGGTGTGTGTGTGTGCTTTGAAATATCTCCAAGGGGGGTTGTTGATTCTATTTATATCACCATTGTTTTCATTTCTCCTTTACTGCTTGTTTATATGATCCAATATTTGGAGACATTGATGGGCAACATAAAGTTTAATATTGACCTTAGATTGTTGTGGCCCCCATGCCATGCAAGAGCATCCAACTTGTACCAGTTGGCTTTAGTGGGGAAACCCTATCTCTTAATATTAACCACATCTTAATGTCTATGACTCTACATGTAACACTATCTTGTCTCTACATGAACTCTAACCAGTTGGCATGTTCTTGAACTTACGTGAGCACACAAGCTTTGATATGGCTAAAGACTTTAAAGTTGGGTGGATCATTTCTAAGAAAACTTTGCGATAAATTCTCTGACATTTCCTCCCCTGCCCCCCAAACATGCAAACACACACAACAGAGAGGGAGGGAAGCAGAAATTGTGACATTGATGACACAAAACAAATCTGAATGGAGGGAAAAAATTCCATGTAGTTGCTTATTGCCTCTCTTTGCTTTGTAACTTCACTAGAAAATGCACCCTCCTGTATGTGGTCCTTCTAAGCATATATTTCTTTGAGAAGTCCACCCTCCTGTATTCCTCCTTTGGAGATTTTTAAGGGAGAATTTTAAAAAGTTCATCGAACTTGTTTTCCTGAAACATATAATTTTCAATGCAGTATCAACAGGGGGCATGAGACTTGAACCTGTAGCTTTCAAGGGGGTTTTCCAGCAGAGGTGTTATTATATAGAACTCTTATTAGTTTGTTAACTGCATCTGCACATTGCAAAGCAAGCCATATTCTTCCTTAGAAAGTATGCATACATGAGAATTGAAATGCACCTTCCAACTTGTGTTCTGTCCAATGTTGGATTTGGAGCTTTCAATTCATCCCAATTTCTCCTGTCACGAGCACTGAACACTATCAAAGTACTTGTTAATCTATCCAACCTATATTTTATATCTTCTTGAATTTTCTGTTCAAAAACAACTGAAATCGCTATAGGGCCATAGCTTGGTATATCAGCTTTTTATCTTGGTATTTACTGATTCCCACATTTGGCCAAGAGTGTGCACCTCTGCCAATCAGTACCTTGTGTGGTTTATTGTAGAATTCAACTAATAACGCCTCGGGGATATTAAATATTGCATCGGGGTTCCTAATTTTTTTTGCATCGGGGATATTAAATATTGCATAGAATGTGGTCTGGAGGGCTCGGGGCGACAACAGGCGACGCCAGGGCAGTGACCGGTGGAATCAGGGAAGGCGAAGGATGGACTACTTGGAGGTCGAGGGCTTGGAGGCAGAAGGAGCGGAGAGACTCTGATGTGCATGGTAAAAGGGTGATGGAGGCGAGGTGGACTGATAGAAGGGGCGCGAAGGAGAACGGCAAGATCTTATGTTTCCGTTGCCGGCGGCGGGGACATATGGCGGCTACTTGCCGATCTCCCGTGGTGTGTTTAGAGTGTGGGGGATTTGGTCACAAGAGGGATTCGTGCAGGGGTCTTGGGGGGCAGATGAAAGAACATCTTTTCCCGGGGTCTAGAATTTTGAATTCTAGGGCTTTGCAGGAGCCTCCTTTGCCCCTTTCTTTGCGCAGCTCTGGGGAGCATACGGTTGATGTGGATGTACCTATGACAGAGAACATCAAAGCAGCAGAGATGGCTTTGCGTGGAGCGCTAGTCGGAGAGGTTTTGTCTAGAAGACTGACGATGGAGAATGTGCGCAACCTGGTAAGCTCTCTTTCCCTTTCGACCAACTCCTGGCAGTTTGCATTTTTGTCACCTACACGATTTGTCCTCTTTGGGTTGGGGATGTTGGATGTTGAGAAGCTGCGATTTCAAACGTCTTGCAATGATGGCCTCACGGTGATCTGGAGACTGGTTTCTCCCTTTGATGGAGCCTTGCTGGAGAGGCCACCCCAGAGAGTGGGTTCCAGATCAGGAAAACTTGAGATCAAGGGATTACCTTTGCATCTGAGGTCGAAGGAGGTCGTGACATCCATGATATCTGGATTTGCATCAGTGGCAGAAGATGCGATTGTTGGACTGCTGGAGGGCAATGGGACCTCATTGAATGTGATGGTCGATGTATTTAAAGCTAGCTCAGTACTTGATAGATTGATTCTGAGATGTGGTGGGAGTTCATGGTTGCTGCGGTTGAGGTTCTTGGTGGGTGACACTGTAGCGAAGCAAGATAAGTTGTCTAGATCTGAAGCTGGTGAAGAGGCGGCTACGCAGGACTTATTCACGACTCCATTTGAAGAACCCCCATCTATCAAAAAACGTAAGGACCTTCATGTGGGGGAAAGGGGGGAGGTATCGACTGAAGAGAAGGAGGAATCGAGTTGGGTGGTAGCATCAAGACCAACGCCTGTGGTGGTAGGGGATGAGTTGCCAATCGGTGAGGAGGCTGAGGGGCAGGGGGTTCAAGAGACTCAGCTTGAATTCCTGAAGGATAAATAGGATCTGCACGTGATGGAGGGTCTTAAACTTGATGGTGGTTCTTGAGCTAAAATTGGTAAGGGCAGATCACCTTATAGCCTCAGATAGAGGAAGTCAAAGGCTGACATACTGATGGATGAAGACAAGATTGCAGAGGTTATGCAGGTATGCAAGTGCCAAAACCTCAGGGGGGAGGGATCTCATGAGGATATATGAGAATCCTCACTTGGAATGTGCGTGGGTTGCGCAACAAAAGCCGGAGTGCTTCTTTGATGAGATATTTGAGAGAATGGGGGATTGAATGTGCGATCATTCAAGAGACGCACATTGAGAATAATTCTGATAAGCTTTGGTATGACTTGTTGGCTTCGGGGATGAATGAATGTGTGAAGATTGATGCACAAGGGAGAACGGGGGGTATTGCTATCTGGTGGAGGAAGGTGTGGGCTCAATGTCTGGAAATTCACAAAACCAAGCACATGTTGACTTGCAAATTCCAAATTCACAAGGGGCATGAGTGTATCTGGGTTATTGGGGTATATGGCCCTTGTGTTGCATCTGCTAGGCAGAAGTTATGGGAGGAATGGGCTGCTGCGGCTGAACTAGTGTAAGGGGGAGCATTGTTGACAGGTGGTGACTTCAATTGTGTGCTAACAAGGGCAGACAGGCCTACTGGTGGCACAGACAGCTCAGTTGTTGACTTCCAGATGGTGGTTCAATCTATTGAACTGAGTGAGTATCCGTCTTCTAGTGTGGAATTTACATGGCGCAATGGAAATGGGCTGGCATCCAAATTAGACAGATTTTTTGTGAATGTGAACATTCTTGAAAGATTTCAGCTGTCGACTATTAGTGAATTGGACCGACCTTTTTCTGATCACACCCCTTTGGTGTGGGACAGTGAGGAAGAAACCCAAGTTGGTTCATACTTCAAGCTTAGAAGATCATGGCTGAATGAACTGGGTTTCTATCAGATGGTCAGTTCATGGTGGCAAGCTAAAAAGGTGGAGGGCTCTGCTACTATCAAATTGGCATCCAAGCTGACTGCTTTGCACACTGTCTTAAAAGAGTATGGCATTACTGTAAACATGATAAGGCATCAAAGGAGGATGGAGGCTCTGAGTAACATTCAGGAGCTGGATTCTAAGGAAGCAGTTGGCCCTTTATCAGAGGAAGAACTTGCAGATAGGAAGGTGTGGCAGGGTGTGATACTGGATGAAGATCTTAAACAAGAAATTGATTGGAGGGAGGGATCAAGGCAATTATGGCTTAAGGAGGGAGATGCCAACACGAAATTCTTCCATCTTGCGGCTAGCCCTCGGAGGCATGCTAATTTTATATCTTCTATTCTCAGAGATGGACACAGGATCTCATCCATTCAGGAGATAAGATCAGAAGCCATCAAATACTATAGAGATGCTTCTCGAGCAGTTAAGAGGGGGGAATGGAGAATGGCAGGAAGTTATGCTCCTAGTGTGACAAGTGAACAAGACTCTCAGCTGACAGCAACCATCACTGAACATGAGACCCTGCAGGCAATTAAAGAACTCAATATGGAAGGTTCCCCAGGCCCTGATGAGATACAAGTCTTCTTTTATAGAGAGATGTGGAATGTGGTGGGCAAGGAAGTGATGGATGTCATTAGAGAGTTTGAGAAGGGGAATGCTGGTTTTGAAAGGATCAATAAGTCATATCTCTTTTTACTGCCTAAGTCAATGGGAGCAGAGAAGTTCTCAGACTTTAGGCCGATCTCACTTTCAAATTCCATCTACCTTGTTGTTAGCAAGATTTTAGCTAACCAGTTGAGAATGGTTCTGCAGAGTCTAATCCATCCAGTGCAATCTGCATTCTGCCTAGTAGATCACTCCAAGAATCTTTCATTTTGGCTTAGGAAATGGTGAGTGGATGACACAGAAGGAAGTGCAAGGCATTCATGTGGAAAGTTGATTTTCAGAAGGCATATGATTCGATCTCTTGGCCATATCTCTGGGAGGTTTTTAAAAGGAGAGGTTTCCCTCCTTTATGGATCTAATGGATGAAACGTTGTATCACAACTGCCTCCTCTTCTCCACTGATCAATGGGAAGCCTTGAGGTGTTTGGATTCAACCTCAGCGTGGGGTTAGACAAGGATGTCCTTTAGCCCCCCTAGTCTTTAACCTTGCGGTGGATGGGCTTGCAAGGTATGCATGCAGATTGGCAGAGGTGGGTCTAATCAGAGGGTATTCACTATCCAACAGGAGAAATCTGGCCCCCATTTTGCAATATGCAAATGACACGGTATTCTTTATGGAAGGGACCAAGCCTACTGCACATGCTCTGGGGTTATTGATAAAGATCTTTAGGGATATTTCATGCCTAAAATTGAACAAGGAAAAGTCTACCTTGATGTGTTTTGTCATGAATGAACAGGAGCAGATGGATTTGGAGAATACATTGGGATCACCTCGAGCTAAACTCCCATTGAGGTACCTAGGACTGCCATTGAGGGCTGCAAAGCTGAAGAAATCTGATTGGAATATCTTGTTTGATAAGGTCTCTGGTAAATTGAAAGGATGGAGTAGTAAGTTTTTGTCTAAGGGTGGGAGATTAATCCTTCTTAACTCGGTCATAACATCCATCCTGGTCTTTTACTTTAGCATTTTCAAGGCCCCGAAGTCTATTTGGAAACGATTGGATGTTATGAGGAAAATATTCTTTTGGAAAGGAGCTGGCCATGAGGGTAGCTTTATGCAGCACATCAAATGGAATAAGATCTGCAGGCCAAAGGAGACAGGTGGTATGGGGATTAAGGCGCTCAAGGAGTTCAATGAGGCCTTATTGATTAAATGGGCCATCAAGATTCTGGATTGTAAGGAGGATTTGGTGGCAGATTTGATCAGGGACAGTTATGGTGGATCTAATAGCGCTCTGCAGAGGCTACAACCGGTGAAACCTTCCCCTTTTTGGCGATCAGTTATCAATGCAATCAGCAATTATTGGCACCTGCTGCAGCCTAGGCTCGGAGATGGTAGGGACTTTAGTATGTGGAACGAGCAATGGTCTGGTCTGGGGGTTCTGAAAGAGGCGTTTCCGAGGGCTTATGCTGCTGTTGCAGATAAGGAGGCTAAAGTCAGCAGCCTGTGGTTTGCTGTAGAGGGCTATTGGCGACTGGAAGGGCAGGAACATTGCAGAGCAGGCACTCGATTATGGGAGGATAGGTAGAACCTAATGGCTGCACTACAGCAGGTGCGTCCTAGGGTGAATGTGGCTAATACTTATGACTGGAATGGTGTATTTTCAGTGCAGCAAGCATATGAGAAGTTCATCAGGTCTAACATTGAGATGGAGAGTGACCCAATTGACAAGAAGATATGGCTATTGAAAATCCCCTTGAAGGTTCAAATATTATTGTGGCTTTGCAAACGGGAAGGCCTGATCACTAGTAATCTTAGACACAGAAGAATGGGGACTACTTTGAATGCTTGCCATCTCTGTGGGTTACATACTGACAGTACGTCGCATATTTTTTCCTCTTGCCTGGTCACAGACAAGATTTGGAGGATGATTTGCTTAGAACCTCTTCCCACCTGGGATTCCCTTTGGCATAGGTTCATTGCTCCTGGACGGCCATATGGGGGTATGGCTGCCATTTTGTGGTGTGTGTGGAGGGCACGTAACGATAAATTTTTTCAGGAGAGGCCGATTAGATGTGAGAACATTGTAAATGAATGCTGGTCCCTCATACACAGTTGAGGATCTTTTTTGTAATGTTTTATTTGATATGAAATATACTGCCCTCTGAATTGCTATCGTCTCACGATAGCACTCCTCACTGTTTAAAAAAAAAAAAATACTGCATTGGGGATCAAAGGTGATTTTGTGTTTGCACCGGTGATATTAAATATTGCATCGGGAATCAGAGGTGATTTTATGTTTGCACTGGCGATATTAAATATTACACAAGGAATATTTAAATTTTGATCCGGTGATCAAAGGTTTTTTGGGATTGCACTAGTGATTAAATAGATTGCACCGGTGATATTAAGTATTGCATTGGGGTTCCTAATTTTTTTTTCATCGGGGATATTAAATATTCCATCGGGGATCAGAGGTGATTTTGTGTTTGCACCGGTGACATTAAATATTGCATCGGGGATTAGAGGTGATTTTGTATTTGCGCCGGTGATATTAAATATTGCATCGGGGATCAGAGGTGATTTTGTGTTTGCACTGATGATATTAAATATTACACAAGGAATATTTAAATTTTGATCCGGTGATCAAAGATTTTTTAGGGTTGCACTGGTGATTAAATAGATTACACCGGTGATATTAAGTATTGCGTCGGGGTTCCTAATTTTTTTTTACATCGGGGATATTATTTGCTAGGCTGGCCAATAAGGTTCGGTGCACCTACCTAACAGTGAGCTTCGGTGACGGTTTTGTGTGGAACTGGCACCGAAGCTTAGGGCTTTGGTGATGGTTCCACCTACAACCGTCACCAAAGCCCCGTGACAGAAGTTGTGGAACGTAGCTAACGGCGGGCTTCGGTGACGGTTTTGGGTGGAACCGTCACCGAAGCTTAGGAATTTGGTGACGGTTTTAGTTGAATGGTCACCAAAACCCTACGGCTTGGTGACGGTTTTGTGTGGAACCGTTACCAAAGCCTTTGGTAACGGTTTTGCATGGAACCGTCACTAAAGACCCTTCCGCAACGCCACTTTTGCTGTCGCTAATTGGTGACGGTTATGAGTCATTTGGTTACGGTTTTTAACCGTCACCAAAACCCTAATTTCTTGTAGTGATTAGTGTTGTTAGATGCATTTCAATATTATTTTTCTTTTTTCAGCAGGTTTAAGGCACCTTTCGTAAAACAGCTTCAAGGAAGCGTCATCAAGAACAAGTCAATTATCAGGTGTGAATACCTCGAATGCCTTATTGACAAGTAGCAAAAATGTGGAATAATTTAAGACAAACCTGCAGCAGTAGCATGAGGCCATAAGATTTGTTGAAGATCAGAAGCATCTACAATCTCACCCCACATGCAAACTTCACCTATTATTCAGGCAGTAAATTAAGCCTAAGTGAATCACTTTCACTTTATTTCTCTTTCTACATTTGCTTTTGAACTGACACCAGAGTAGATAATCATGTATACCACCGCCATTTAGGATAGCTTCTAAATGGTTCTGCAAATACAAAGATAGTGTAGTTGAGATGAGCATTGCTTTTTTCTTTAAAATTCCATTTACTCCATATATGTATAACTGTGTTATAGTCTATTCATGATTAATAATAGGAAATGGATTTACTCCTGACCTTTTTAATCAAAGAGATAGTGACATATTCATATTTATTTACATAATTTATGCCTAACTATTATCAATTTAAAGGTAAATTAATTCACATTGCATTATATTAAGTTAGAATAGTCACTTGGCATCATTTTATAAATATTGTACTTTTAGGGGTTTAATTATAATTTTATTACAACTTATATCTAGTATCTTGATGTCATCGTTTATACATGTACAGGTACTAGGTATAAATCTGATTGAAGCATAACAAGGAGAAGAAATAGGATTGAGCTAAACTACATAGAGAGGTTGGGCCACTTGTTTACCTACACCTTAACTCAATTGGACCTTAACTTTAGCCTATTGAGGAACCTATTTTTTCACCTAAACTAAACATTTCCTACCCGTGTAACCTAGGATCTCATCCAATACCCTACGTAAATTTCCTCGCCAAGCCCTTACGTTATACATGTACAAACTACCGAATTCCACCAAGACCCCTTTGTTTCAAACTTAAAAATATCCTAAAAGTATTCTCTAAATATCCCTTACCTACACCTATTTTTTATTCCCTAAAACCCAAGTACTTGACATTCCCATTTATCCCTCCAACACACCCCCTACGTAAATCCCACTTACAACCCACCGTACTTCCATCTTATTTCATCCTCCCCTCTCCAACGAACTCTATCCCTCCACCGTACTCAACGCGGATGCGGGCCCCTCTCTCTCAATTACCTAAACGCCCGTAAGCGTCCCCCTTCCCGTCAATTCTTCTCGCTCACGAGCGGTCTCTTATCCCACATTCGAAATCATTGTCTCCCGTCCATGTCCCCTCTCCTCGCCACCAGAAAATCCAATCTCCTATTCTCTCCTCACCTCCACGATCTCCACCTCACCACGCGGCTCTCGTAATTAGATCTGCATCTTCGTCTCAACCCCGTCTTCATCTTCATCACGATCGGACCACACTTCAACTCACTACTTTCTTCTCTGTTTATATTGTGATTTCTTTTTTGTAGGAATTGCCGTAGTTGAACTCTAATTATTAGAAATAAAAGTTTTATTTTTAAATTATATTATTTATATCTCCTACTTCTCACCCCTTGGTCATTATATATTGTAATTTATTTTCATTTTTTACCATCATTCTCTTTATTTAAAAATACTAAAAAAATTAGTTAGTATTTCATTTCGTGTTTTCTTACATTTAGATTAAACTATCCTACACTTCTCTTTTTTTGACTTTGGACTTACCAAGATCTCTATTATTTTTATTTTTATCTTGAAAAATTATACCATAATAAACATTTTATCATTTAATTATTTTACAAAATCAGACAGTAGTTTTTTTATTCTTTGGATATCATTAGTTTTCTTCCCAAACATCCTTTCAATTTCTATTATATTTGCTTGTTCTCACAATGATGGCAATAGAGCAAAAATCCAAAACAAATTTAGCCCAACCATGTTATGAATAAAGGATGTGCAAATCTTGGTTTAGTTTCAACGCAAGCTTCAATGTAAGCAAAAGAACCATGCGATGCTAAGGTACACAACATAAATTTCCATAGACAAAGAATAATTGGATTCTCCAGTATAAACCAGCTTCAACTTCAATTTGAACCACACGTGTGGAGGTAGGAAGTGAAACCCTAGTTGATCAAAAGGCAAAAAAAGCAGAACTTCATTCCAATCAACACTGGGTCAACCATTCATTAACATAATTAGTAAAGGCTCAATTAATGTACTTTAGCCCACTTGTTTGGTCCTTAGCTAATCATGTTAATGCACATAACCTATTTTACTAGTCCACTACTAATCATGTCAAGGCACTTGTTTGTTCACTTTGCTGATCATGTTAATGCACTTATTTGATGATTGCTTCAGTCACTTGTTGAACATGTTAGTGCACTTTTCCACTTATTTGGTCCTTTGCCAATCATGTTAATGCACTTAAACCCACTTGTTTGCTCTAGTGGTTTTAATAGGATTCGGATCTAACCCTTTTAAGCTTTGTTTATCTGCCAACCAAGCATTAACATATTAGCAATTTAGCATTACCATGGTTGATAATAATGAAGAAAAGTAACACATTTAATTTGGATGCAATAATTGAAAACCTTGGTTTAGTTTCCAATATGCATAGACATAAATTTTAGCAACTATTGATTACCAAGGGAACATAGGCTACAACAGAGATTAGAGAGAAATCAGTTCTTCTTGGTAGAAGGCAAAAATTCACCCTTCTTTCTTGAAGAAATAACTTTTTGTTAAAGAATTGAAAATATAAAAATAGGCAGGAAAGCCTATTGTAAAGATATAAATTGAAATCTTTTGCCAACCTACAACGAATTCGGTAATCTCCTCATAACCACACAATATTCAGAAATTACACCTCGTGTAGCAAGTGTTATGAACGCGTGCCCTAGATGTATTTTAAGACGTCTGGGAGGTGGGCCAGACGTCGGACCAGACGTCTGGAATCACTTCCAGACGTCGTATCAGACGTCTGGGATCGTTTCCAGACGTCTGGAAATCAGTTATTTTCAACACGCGCGGGATGTCTGCGCGCCTGAGCGCGCAGACCGCATATTCGCTCCTGCGACTGCAGATTCTCGCCGCTGCCGTCTCTCTCTCTCCTCCTCGCGCGGCCTTAAAAGGCCATGCGCTCTCTCCCGTCGCCTCCACCCCTTTCCTCTTCTCCTTCCAGTGCGCGAGAGCGGGCGCGGGGTTGCTGCGGCAGCGACGGCCGCAGTGAGCGCGGAGGGGGTGCTGCGTGCGAGAGCGGCGCTCAGCCGTGAGGGCGAGCTCGCCGGGGCTGCCAGGGTCGGTCGGCGGGGAGCGCAGCGGGCGCGGAACGTTGCGGGAGGCCTGCTGCGGCTCGAGCAGCAGGCGCACGAGGTGCGACGCGGGCGGCCTCGCGAGCGGAGGGCGAGTCGCACCCTGGTTCTGGAAAAATTTCCAGAATCAGAAGTCTGTGAGGATAGCCAGACGGCGAGGTCGACGTCTGGAAGACTGTCCAGACGTATGAAAGGTGAGTTTTCCGTCTTCTTCTTCCTTCTTGTTGACTGACCGTACTGAGGGAGGGAGATGGGTGTGCGCAGGCTCGGTGAATCGCCATCCAACGCGAATCAGATGGCGGGAGTGACCTCCAGACGTCCGGGGTTACCATCGGATGACTGGGAACTAGGCCATGAAGGTTTCGTCCCTACCAGGAGGGGTGACGTAATAAATTGCGGAAATAAAAATATAAAGCAATATCACAAGAAATTAAGCAATCACACAATGTACACAGGTATTTTTAGGTGGAAACCTAAACCGGGTAAAAACCACCACCTAACCCTCTCGAGTTAGGATTTTCCGATCAACCTAGTTGATCAAATCCACTAACCGAATCACTTTGAACGAGGGTGATTCAACCTCAATACAACCACGCTACAAGTACGAGGGTAGCGTTCCTCAACCCCTTCTCTCCACGAGAAGGATTTTGTCCCACGAAGGAGACGGGAATTCGCAAAGCGAATACCCAACCAAATAACAAAGATAAAATAAACAATAGTCCTATAGAGCCAACAAAATAATTAAACCTAGCTTCTATAGGAAATAGGAAACTCCCCTTTGCAAGGAGTGCGTCGACGATGACGCGGGTGCGTGAGCCACGCGATGGCGCTACGTCGCTCTCGTGAACAACAGCGGGAGAGCGGGCGCGCAAACTGTTTGATGCTCTCAAGATGTAGAACTTGAGCTTGGAGAGCAAGAACTTCTTGGACACAAGAGTGTGAAAGTGTGTAGCTAAGTGTATCCAAGTGTATTTCTAAGTGTCTCTTATATGTTTTTGTGTTACAAAGGTTCCCCTCTATTTATAGAGGCCTAAGGAAGGCTTTGGAAGGCTTGGAAAAGCTTCCATAGCCGTTGGGTGCAAAGCCCAAGAGAATCAGGCCGAAATCAGGACAATGATTACATTTGACAGGGTCATCAGACGTCTAATTATGTCATCAGACGTCTGGAAGGCCACTTTAAGACGTCTGATTCCAAGGTCAGACGTCTGATTCTATGCGGGTTTCTCCCTGACTTGAATCAGATCTAAACAGGGTTTTTGTGCAAGTCCATCAGACGACATTCAGGACGTCTGGAACTATGTATGGACGTCTGGAAACCTACTTTTACTGTGGGAATTGATTTCCAAACGTTGCAACGGCTAGAAAATCTCTGAGAAGAGATTTTGGGTCAGCCGAGGCAAAACGGTCATTTATCAGACGTCTGTAAAGTCCTATGGACGTCTGATAAGGCTCTATCTGGAACTATGTATGGACGTCTGGAAACCTACTTTTACTGTGGGAATTGATTTCCAAACGTTGCAACGGCTAGAAAATCTCTGAGAAGAGATTTTGGGTCAGCCGAGGCAAAACGGTCATTTATCAGACGTCTGTAAAGTCCTATGGACGTCTGATAAGGCTCTAACGGTCATATTCTTGAGTGTTTTCTAAGCCAGCCAACGGTCCACTAATTGGACGTCTGGCAAAGTCATCAGACGTCTCCTAAGACGTCTGGTCTAAGGTCTGGACGTCTGATTTCATCAGACAGAACTAACTATGTCCAGCCTAACAGTTATCAGACGTCTGAAACAACAGTCAGACGTCTTAAAATTCTTTATCAGACGTCTGATTTGTGAATTAGACGTCTGGAAGTGCTGTTTGAACCCTATATTGGTTTTCTAAGTATTCTACAGAAAACCTAAGTATCCTAGGGTTGTGCCGGTGTTCCTAGGACTACTGTTAGGGTTTTTTTGAGGCTCTTTAACATGAAATATCTAAGGAAATAAAGAGCAACAAAAGAAATGAAAAATACAACAAGTACAAAAGAAAGAATCTATCCTATTCTTCTTTTCCTTCCATCTTCAATCTTTCGCTCCACGTGAACCTCCTCTGTTTTCCGTCAAGCTCCTCCAATCCGTCCTGGATGCGAGCTCGAGTTCCGTCTAAACACGTCCACATTTGCAATTGACCTGAAATATAGGACTCAAATTGCAAATGTTAAATAACACGTGTTTTGTTATCATCAAAACAAATGATCGTGGTGCTTTAGCACCAACAGGCCAGACGTCCCCGCAGGCTTCTGGACGTCTGAGAAACCACGCAGAACAAGGTAATTCTCTGATCCACTTTTTAAGACGTCTAGAAGAAGTTCTAGACGTCTGATTTTGCACAGTGTCGTCGTTTTCGACCCGTTGAGGGCCCGTTCGGGTTCCATTTTCCACGTTTCGAGTTGCGTTCTTTCCGGAATTAAATCCTCTACCCGTCTACAGTAGCTATACACTGTTTTGAGACACTTCTTGTGTTTTATCCTTGTGATAGGACCTCGTTCCGTTGCAGTCTTGGGGGTCGCGGAGGCACGCGGGATTCCCGATCACGCCCCCATTACTGCCGTCGTACCTGGTAGAGTGGCTTTTAAGTATAACCTGTTAAATTGTGGAATCATAAATAGAACCTAGGACATTGCATGAATCCTAGGAATGAAAAACAGATTGAATGATAGATCCTAGGTGTTGCATGAATCCTAGGGCTGGAAAACTAGATTGTATGATAGATTCTAGGATACGGCATGAATCCTAGGACGGGAAAACTAGTGAAACAGATGAATACTGCAGTCTTGGAAAAATGGAAAGGAACAAATAGCTGCCTGTAATTGAATTAACAGCTGCCTGTTGAATAAATAAACGTGTTTGAGAACATGGATTGTGATAACGTGAAACTGGAAGGTGAAACTTAGACGTTCTGAGTTGGAACCCTACGGGGAAGTAGGAGTAGAACTCCTGGAAAGTGAATGGAATAGAATTGGGGAAGTGAGCTAGCCCTTGAGTACGGAGTACCAAGGAGAGCGACTGTCCTCCTGTTTAGTGCAGAGCGGAGCCAGCCGCCCCAGGGACCCGGGGTTAGGACTGGCCACTCTGTACCGACTTGCTAGCCCTCATGTACGTAGTACCGAGGAGAGCTACTACTGTAGGGAGGTACTAGCTACCCCACGGGCCCCGGGGTTCTGCTAGCCTCCCACACCGACTTATTAGGCCCACTAGGGCAAACCAGGGTAGTCAGGCGAGGGTGCGCGGACTGTGGAGGGGCAAGGCCCCTGTTTGGTTACTGTGGAGGGGTTGGACCCCTGTTACTGAGAGGGCTCTGCCCTGTACTGGTTCCGTGCTGTGCTTTGGGCGCACCCGTTAACGGAAACGACTGACCGCGTGCCAGTGCAGGTTAGCTACCCGTGCGTTTACCGCGCGTGCCGTAGTCACCGTTACGTCTGTCAGTGACCTTGGGGTGGCTGACTGAGAGTAGGATCACCACGGGGGACTCTCCCGGCCAGGAGAGCACCACGTGCTACTTCTACTGTTCGGAAAAGACTACAATCAAGATCATTCCCGCGAGGAACATTCGAGATCAAGTGAAAGATCTGAGAAATAGATAAATCGTGAGATAATTGAAAGACTTAAATAAAGAAAGTAACAGAACTTAACAGCTACTGTACACTCTACTGTTTCTTTAGTTTTAGTTGCCACTCTACTCAGCGTTTTGCTGACGTGTTACACTCGTTACCTTTCAGGACCAGGTGTTGAGCAGCCAGGGTCAGCGGCTGCAGAGGATGCTGGGCCGAGTAGGGTCCAGGAGAGTTACCACTGTTTCTTGTACCTCTTTTTGTTCCGTTATAGTGAGTAGTTCTTGTTTCCGCTGTACTTTTCTTTACCTGCAGTTCATATTTAGTTATGAATGTTGTTCTACTGTTGTGGTGGTATATACTGTAGTAGTTTCTTTCCTTGCTCCTGTATTTTTTTACTGTTAGTTATATTCATGTTGAATGTGGTTTATTTTACTGCTCTTTTGGTTACTTTCTCATTGGACGACTAGGTCTTGGGATTAGTTGAGTCGGTCCGATTCTCGTGTGTAACGAGCGCGTGCCCCAGACGCCTTTTAAGACGTCTGGGAGGTGGCCCAGATGTCTGTCAAGACGTCTGGGATCACATCCAGACGTCTGACCAGACGTCCGGGATAGTTTACAGACGTCTGGCGAACAGTTATGCTCGCACGGGATATTCGTCTGCGCGCCTGTGCGCGCAGACCTGCGATTCTGCCTCTTTCTCTGCGGCTGCAGGCGGCTGCGACCGCCTTCTCTCTCCTCTCCGCGCGGCGTTAAAAGGGGGGAGGGGGCGCGCCTCCCCTCCCGTCTCCACCATCTTCCTCCTTCTTCTCCTGCCTGTGCGCGAGAACGAGCGGACGCGAGGGCGCAGCGGCAGCGGCAGCCGCAGTGAGCGCAGAGGAGCTGCGGCGTGCGAAGGCGGGGCTCTGCCGTGAGGGCGAGCTCGCCAGGAGCGGCTTGGCCGGCCGGCGGAGGGCGCAGGGGGCGCAGAGCGTCGCGGAGAGGGACCTGCTGCGGGCGGAGCAGCAGACGCGCTAGGTGCGACGCGGGCGGCGTCGCGAGCGGAGGCCGAGCAAGGTTCTGATTCTGGAAAAATTTCCAGAATCAGACGTCTGGATTGATATCCAGACGGCAGGATCGACGTCTGTGAGATCATACAGACGTCTGAAAGGTGAGTTTCCGCTTTCTTCTTCTTTTTGTCGACTGACCGTACTGAGGGAGGGGGGTTGGCTGTGCGCAGGTCCTCTGATTCGTCATCTTTGCGAATCAGACGTCTGGAATTTGTACCAGACGGCGGGAGTGACCTCCAGACGTCCGGAGTGACCATCGGACGTCTGGGATCTAGGAAAGACGTCCCCACAGACTTCTGGACATCCGGGGAACCAAGCCGAACAGGTAATTCTCTGATCCACCGTTTAAGACGTCTGGAAGGAGTTCCAGACGTCTGATTTTGCACAGTATTGTCTTTCTCGACCCGTTTAGGGCCCGTTTGGGATCCGTTTTCCGCGATTCGTGTTGCGTTCGTTTCAGAATTTATTCCTCTACCCGCCTACAGTAGCTATACACTGTTTTGAGACACTCCTTGTGTTTGATCCTTGTGATAGGACCTCGTTCGGTTGCAGTCTTGAGAGTCGCGGAGGCGCGCGGGATTCCCGATCACGCCCCCATTACTCCCGTTGTACCTGGTAGAGTGGCTTTAAGTATTAATAAAATCTGTTAAAGTATGGAACCATAACTAGAACCTAGGGCATTGCATGAATCCTAGGAATGAGAAACATATGGAATGATAGCTCCTAGGTGTTGCATGAATCCTAGGGCCGGAAAACTAGATTGTATGATAGATCCTAGGATATGGCATGAATCCTAGGGTGGAAAAACTAGTGGAATGTATATTACTGCAGTCTTGGAAAATTGGAAAGGAATATATAAAGCTGCCTGTAAAATTAATTAACAGCTGCCTGTTACGAATAAAGAAACATGTTTGAGATCATGGATTTTGAGAATGTGAATCTGGAAAGTGAAACATATGATGTTCTGAGATAAAGAGCTGGAACCCTACGGGGAATTAGGAGTGGAACTCCTGGAAAGAAAAGGAATGGAACTGAGATGTAGTTTGTACTGTCTCTTGGGTACGCAGTACCAAGGGAAGTACCTGTACCTGTTTTAGTGCAGAGTGGGGCCAGCCGCCCCAGGGACCCGGGGTTAGGATTGGCCGCTCTGTACCGACTTGTTGGCCCTCGTGTACGTAGTACCGAGGAGAGCTAGTAGTGTTAGGAGAGTCCTAGCTACCCCACGGGCCCCGGGGTTCTGCTAGCCTCCTTCACCGACTTGTTAGGCCCACTAGGGCAAACCAGGGTAGTCAGGCGAGGGTGCGCGGACTGTGGAGGGGCAAGGCCCCGGTTTGGTTACTGTAGAGGGGTTGGACCCCTGTTTCTGAGAGGGCTCTGCCCTGGTTCCGTGCTGTGCTTTGGGCGCACCCGTTAACGGAAACGACTGACCGCGTGCCAGTGCGGGCTAGCTACCTGTGCGTTTATCGCGCGTGCCGTAGTCACCGTTACGTCTGTCAGTGACCTTGGGGTGGTTGACTGAGGGTAGGATCACCACGGGGGACTCTCCCAGCCAGGAGAGCACCACGTGTGATGAGAACCTCATCATGAGCCATAACTAGCTCATTTTGACCTAATACAAAGGATAAAAGCTCCTACATATCTCAAGGAAAGGCTTAACTCAGAGAATTCTGAGTTTAAGGAGAAAACAAGTCATAAGGGGTAAAAATGCAATTTTACCAGTATAATCTGCATACAGGGTAATTCATGGCCCAAACACAGGTCAAAGCAACTTAATAAGAATAAAAGTGGGATGAAATGATCTAGCAAGGGCTACAGCAATTCCAAGAAACTAAATGATAATCTGTAACCCTAAAACAACCCACTTCAATTCACAAGGTTCCAGGCAAAGTAAAAATAGAATAAACCCTCTAAAATTCATAGAAAAATAATCTCTAGGGTTTAGAACCTTCAATTTGGCCTTCAGAACCCATTTTGACCTACATTGAGAACCATGCCCAATTAATAACTTAATTTGGGTTTTTACGTAAATTGACCAGTCAAACAAGGTTTAATATAGAAATGAAATTCACCATCAGATTCCTTAGGTCCTAATTAGTCATGTATAAAAACTTGAGCCTAAGAAGAAACCTCCTTGACCGACTTTACACTTTGGTCCTCATATATTTACTCTTTGGCCCTCAACTTTTGAACCCTCGCATTTTGGCCCCTAACTCTCCTTCGTTCTTTGCGATCAGGTCCCCCCTGCAAAACCTGCCAGCACCATGCTCCGGCGACCTTGCGCGGAGCATGGCGCCGCGCAGGGTGAGGGGGGGGACCTGGCAAGTAAACCGGGGGTGCCCTGCGTCGTCAGCCGTCGCAGGGACACCCCCCTGGTCGTTATAACCCACCATACCGGCCGTGCGAACGCACGGACGGTATGGGTTCTTGTTTCCGGCCATCCTCCGGCGAGGGAGACACGTCGTCTCCCTCCGCCTTCCTCCCTGTTTGATCCCTATAAATACCCCCCGTTGCTCCACCGACCGGGGCAGCTTGGATCTGACGGAGAAAATCCCCAACTTTCCTCTCCTCTCCCTCCGGCAGACGCCCACCAGCTCCGGCGGTTCCTCCTCCTCCTCCTCTTCGCTCTGCCGCAATACCAGCAGCAGAGACCTCCTCCCCTGCTGTTCCTGCGCCACGCCGTACCCAGCTGGCGCCTCTCCAGCCCTCTGCTCGCCGCCGCCCTTTCCCCTGGGCATCTTCTTCTCCGGCGACAGTCGATACGACTGTCGCCCTGCCCCGGCCCCTTTCATCTCCGTAGCTAGGTCAGAACTCCTCCCCATCTCCCCCTCTTTCTTTTCCTCACTGTCTTTTATTTGATTAAACCCTCGACCGCTCCTGTTCACCCTCACCTTCTCCGCCTCCGGCCATCCTCCGGCGAGCCGCTCCCATCACCTCAGCAACCCACACGGCTCGCCGACCACCGCAGGACCTCCGCCTCCTCACCCTGATCAACCCCCGCCCTGCCACTTCCCCCACATCACCCTCTGCAACCCCACCGAACAAACCCATCCTCCGACCCACAGTCCGACCTAGGGCAGCCCTTGCACGCCGCCCCTCGCCTCGCCACCACCCACACGAGCTTCGCCGCACCCTGGCGAAGCTCCTGGCACTTTCTGATTAGGCCGAGAGGCCGTTTTCTTGTGAACAGGCCACCCGACCTCCGCCGCCATTGCCGTGCAGAAGAAGCTGCTTCCGCCTGCAGCTACAGGCGCGCCACGCTCAGCGCCACGCCCAGATTCAACTCCCAGGCCTTGCGAGGCGTTCCGACAAAACACCAGGCTCGCAGCTAAGGCAGAAGGCTTCGCGTGACGCCGCGATCTCCCGCTACTTTCCCCGCTGCGGGCGCGCAATTGAGGTGGGACATTTAGTCCCACCTCGGAAAAGCCTGAAGAGGCGCAGCAATATAAGATGCAAAAGTGCTGGAGGTTTACTGCCTCAGCACACGGGGTGAGGTCCCCTTCACCCGCCCGGTTACCCGGTCTCGTCCGCGCTCACGCCCCGCGGACCTGACCCGACCCGACCCGACTTAGACTGACCTGCACTCCTCGCCCACCACGCACGCCGGTGGGCCTGGACCCGGGCCTGACCCGAACCCGATTACCCGGCAGCTCTGGGAGAGCTTTCCCAAGAGTGGTTTCAGAGAGAGAGAGAGACGCGGGGGGGGGAAGGGTAGAGTAGGTTTTGCCTCTGACGAAAAACTCTGAAGTGTGCAGGCACAGGTGAAGAAGAAGAACCGCGGAAGAAGAAGGAAGCTGACTGTAGCAACAGGCAGTTTAAGTCGTCTGATTTGGAAATCAGACGACGTCCTGAAGGGAAAAGAAGAAAGACGGAAGAAGATCTGAAGAACAACAGAAGAAGGAGAGGCAGAGGAGAACACAAAAGAACAAGGGAAGAACTGAAAGAAGAAAAACAAAGAAGAAGAAGGAGATCTGAAGAAAGAAAGAAGAGCATCACCTCTGCAGAAAAAGAAAAGAAGAAGAAGGAGATCTGAAGAAAGGAAGAAAGAAGAGCATCACCTCTGCAGAAGAAGAAAAAGAGAAGGAGATCTGAAGAAAGAAAGAAGAACATCACGAGGAGAAAACAAAGAGAAAAGAAGACAACAAATTCTTTCCCTCTCTCTCTTTCTTTATTTTTTTTGTAAAAGAAACATGAATATCTCTAGAATACAACTTGCTCCCTGAGTTCGACCTCGGGAACTCTTTTATTTTCCGAGTAAAAAATTTATATATTTGAAATGTTGGCAACAACTGGCTATACTACAACGTTATAACAATAAAACCCGGTTGAACCAAGCACTTCATTTTGGCGCCGTTGCCAGGGAGCAACGGCTATTCTAGAGGTAAACATTCCTGTTTCTTTTTTTTTAATTTTTGATAATCTCCTCTCTTTTGTGCAGCTACAGGAACTCAAGAAGACAAGCAACCACACGACAACCACTCCGAAGACAGGTAAATTTTTTCCTCTCACTATTAACCCCTAAACTCTAAAGAGGAAGAAAAGAAAAGAACAAGCAATATAGGGCTAACCTGTCTTCCATACTTAGTAACCATAAAGAGTTGCATGTTTTCAACTCATCACTCCTGCACACTATTAAGGGTATTTAAGGGCTAACACATTCTTGCTTGAGCCCTAATTGCCCAACAAAGAGTTAAATGGACCAAGTAGAGCCAACATAAGGTCAAACATTAGGATTTCAGTAGAGACACACCCCTTAATCAAGAATTGAGGAAATCCAAAAGTGGTGTGCCCAAGCCATTGATTGAAAATAATTAACAAGAAAAATCCTAAACAATTGGCTCTCTCTAAACACTTGAACCCTAAAAGACAAGACCTGAAAGCTCTCAAAGAAAACAAGAGGTAAAGTTGACCCCTTTGGGTCAACCAACCTTAAATTAGGTCACTCTTTGCACTTAAAAAGACTAAAGTTCAAGTGAAACCTTAAGCACCCTGATCTTAAAATTGGTAGACTTAAGAGGTCAAGATCCCCATTCTGGTCTACCTGGAACCGCAGTGACAAGAGAGGTCGGGTGGGGGAAACCCTGTAACCCGTGGGGACGCTCTACCGTGTAGGGGTCTTCGCGGGACTCTCCCTCTCTGGCTGCCCAGGTAATTCTCAGGTGGACGATCTTTCTGATCAAGGGGTCCATCTGCCCCGCACCTCTATAGTCACCCAACACATTTTTGGGTGTCTTGATTGGGTCCAGCACCTTCTAAACTTACCTCTTCCAACAGTGCATGTACGGAAGGAGGTCCCTAAGACCACCCTTAAGACCTCCATTAGAAATTCGCTCTCGTCAAGGCTAAGCCTCGGCTCCTTTGTTTTTGCAGAAATCATTCACATAGCCCCTCTTTCCTCTGATTCTGAACAAAATCCCCTTCTTCCATCGTGATTCAAACTTTGATTCTATATCTTGATTCCACCACCTGATCCAATTATGCAGCCTAATTACCTAGCAAGACTACCATTCAAAAAACCTGAATATCTGAGATCCATGAAAGATAAGATGATTGAGGATGCCCTTGAAATCTATGAAATCAAACCCTCAACACCAGTAGAAAACATTCAGGTTGATGTCCCAACAACCACAGCTTTCAACATAAACTGTGCCCAAATTCTATTGACTGAAATTTCAAAAGGATCAACCCGAGATATGCTCATGACAGGATACATTGAGATGGAAAAATTACACCAATCTGAATACCTTCAATGCTTGACAAATCCTGTACTTTGGGAACAACACCAAGATGCCCTTATGGAACGGGTAGAAATGATGAAATCAGTAGAACAAATTATCAACCAGAAATACCCGTATATACCAGAAACAGAGGATGAACCATCTTGGAACAATATTAAGGAACAATCCAGTTTCCCAGATCTCGGGATTGAGGCACAAAGTGGTTGTAAAATCCCAACCCAGATAGAAGACAATGTTGAATTAGGTTGGGATATTGCAGGAGAACACAATGATGAGCCAAACTTAGACCATGAATTGTCAAGCCTAGAATTTCAAAACTCCTGCAATAATAAGATCAGAACTGAACCCTCTGAGGGTATAAATTCCGCCCCTTATTTTGATAAGGTGGCCCTCGAAGGTTATTCGGACTTAGGTTCTAATAATTCTACCCACATCCTAAGCCTAGAACCTAGATCTGAAACTTATTGGGAAGATTATGAGGCCCCTTATGAGAAAGATCAAAATTTTACAGAATATGATTCCGGGCCTCTATTTGATGAATATCCCTCTCCAACATCTTCAGAAAATCTGATCGATTTTCCAGAGAACATGCCAATTTATGATACAGAGACTGAGGAGTTGGACGAGTTGGATTTTAATTGGGTCTATCCTACCAGCTTGGAGCTTGAGCCTAGACAGAATACCTTTTCGAGCCCAGAATTGACATATAGGCTAGACCCCAATCAGGCTGCTGATTCCACATCTGATGATTTTTGCTGTGGTGGAATTCATGATCATGAATCTCATTTTCGCCAACTCTCCGACAATTTCAAATCTGACTATAATTGCGGAGAGATTCCCCTTCCTGAACACGCCAGGCCTATCTACGACCTCAGTTCTCATGACTCTAACTCCGACTCTGAGGTCCTGATTCCCGAGATCACTGATAACACAGAATCATTCCTTTTCGATCCTCAGGAACCAAAAACAGAAAATGCCAAGAGTGATTGCAACCAAGAATCCAAATTTTTTCTCGAATCCGATTCCTTTCATCCTACAAACACTCTTCTGGCATTTGATAGTTACCCAGAGGACTCTCTACAGAAAATCACCTATCATCTGTTTCTAGAAGAGCCCTCGTACACAATGGCCACCTCATCCCCACACACAGAATGGATCAAAACCTCTCCCAAACCCCGACCCGCAACCGGACTCAATTTCTATTCAGATTCACCTCTCACCGAGCCGATTGCATTTCCACATCAGGTTTCGAACATTGATCAGACTACATACCATGCTCTATCATTCTCTGATCACCCCTGTAGGGTTTCCGCGTCATTCATTGATTATTCTACGGGTCCCTACTCTGACCAGGCTGATTCGACTCAGCCAAACCTTGCGTTTACACTTCCACATCTATCTGAGCTTCATAGTTTATGGTGGGTTCCACACCTTTTTATCCACATCTATCAACCCACCAGATTGATTGGGTTTGGGCTGCATCATCAGCCTGTTGATCTGAACAAGCACCTGGTTGGACCAACCAGGCTCTTAATCAAGGTGCAATTAAGATCGTCCCACGAGGACATCCGAGATCAAGTAAAGGATCTGAGAAGTAAATGAAATAGTGAGAAAAATTGAAAGATGTAAATAAAGGAAGTAATAGAACATAACAGCTACTGTACACTCTACTGTTGCCTTTAGTTAGTTTGCCACTCTACTCAGCGTTTTGCTGACGTGTTACACTCGTTACCTTTTTCAGGACCAGGTGTTGAGCAGCCAGGGTCGGCGGCTGCAGAGGACGCTGGGCCGAGTAGGGTCCAGTAGAGTTACCCCAGCTTTGTACCCCTTTTTGTTTCTGTTCTAGTGAGTAGTTTCTGTTTCCGCTGTACCTTCTTTACCTGCAGTTTTTGTTACATGATAAATGTTGTTTTACTGTTGTGGTGGTGCCTACTGTAGTAGTTTCTTTCCTTACTGCTGTACTTTCTTACTGTTAGTTATATTCATGCTGAATGTGGTTTATTTTACTGTCTTTTGGTTACTTCCTCGTTGGACGACTGGGTCTTGGGATTAGTCGAGTCGGTCCGGTTCTCGTGTCTCGTAGGGACTCGGGAATCAGGTCGTTACAAGATGGTATCAGAGCAAGGTCGTCCCGAGAAGTGAATCAACTGACTGGAAAATAACCAATTCACATGTTTATAGCTAGAGTAGCCACCACAACATATCTTTTGACATGAGCTCTTAGAAGTGTTGTTAGGTACCGTCTGTTTTGACGTTTCCATTTTGTTTCGCGTCTCCTTGCAGGAGATGCCTCGTCGTGGGACTGGCGAGACTGGCCGCGGGCGCGGCCGAGAGCGAGGTCGGCGAGGTGGACGTGCTGTCGTTGACGTCTCGGTGGACCAGCCACCACTCCCTGGCAGCTAGGCCCAGGATCTCGCCAGACTGATACGGGATATTGTACGAGAGGAGCTCCACCCACCGCCCCGAGCACCTCCTCCTGGGGTTGCAGAGGGGGAGTCCTCTGTGGGACCACGCGACGGACGCGGCGCTGGACACGAGGGAGGGGATGGGCCCCTGCCGCCCCCACCTTCCTCCGACACTTCTGTACACGAGGCACCTTCGCCTGAAGGTGCACCAGCACCTCCCCTACAGCACCACTTCGAGCTGTTCGGACAGTTCCGGAAGCTGAAGCCCCCCTCCTTCAAGGGGGATGAGGACCCGACCGAGGCAGAGGACTGGCTTGAGCAGCTGGAGAAGATCTTCGACACCCTTCGCCCCCCGGTGGAGTGCCGCGTGGCCTTTGCCACGTACCAGCTGGAGAGTGCGGCACACCGGTGGTGGAGGGCGGTCCGGGGACTGGAGAGGGACGAGCCGACGTGGGACCAGTTCGTCACCCTCTTCTGCGAGCAGTACTTTCCCCAGACGTGGCAGGACCAGAGGAGGCGGGAGTTCCACACTCTCCGCCAAGGGACGATGACCGTGAGCGCGTACCGCACGCGTTTCTTGGAGCTGTCCCGCTTTGCAGCGACAGCGGTAGCCACTGAGGAGGAGCGCCTTTGGAGGTTCACCGAGGGGCTCCGGCCTGCGATCCGGGGGTATGTCAAACCCCTGAAGCTGCCGACGTTTTCGAGGGTGGTAGAGGCAGCTATGACTTACGAGGAGACCAACCCGTCCGCGCGAGAGACCGACGACGGGCGGAAGAGGCCCTTTCAGCCAGACTTCTCACAGGGCCGGCGAGAACGGAGACACGTGGCGTCCGCAGGAGAGCCATCACGTTGTGCAGGGCCATCAGTGGCCTTTGGGGGCCCTCGACAGGGGCCAGTCGCCAGCACCGGACCCCCGCCTAGCCGACAGCAGGGACTCACTGAGGGCGGGAGTCGGGTTCCCCTCTGCTACCAGTGTGGCCAGCCGGGCCACGTCAGGAGGGACTGCCCATCTAGGGCAGGAGGTCAGCAGATACTTCCCGCGCAGAGCACTGGAGGCCGCGGTTTCCAGGCGCGAGGAGGAGGACCGCAGTCGCGAGGAGGGTACCGGCCAGCACCTACCCGTCCGACGCAGAGTGTGGCTGCTTCGTCCGCACCTAGAGCTGAGGGGCGTATCAACGCCCTAACACACAGGGACGCCAGAGCTTCGGGATCCGTGGTAGCAGGTATGGTTTCAGGTGCATTTCGGCACTTCGGGCGGCGAGACTTTTGAGCCAGGGGTGTGAGGGCTTCTTAGCTTGTGTGGTGGCAGAGCACAACCCCGTGGCAGACTTCCAGAGCATCCCGGTGGTCAGAGAGTACCCCGACGTGTTTCCAGACGAGTTACCAGGACTACCGCCCGAGCGTGAGATCGAGTTTGAGATCTCACTAGTACCAGGGACCAGCCCCATCTCCACCGCGCCATACAGAATGGCACCGCTTGAGCTGCGAGAGCTCAAGTCTCAGTTGCAGGACCTTTTGGAGAAGGGTTTCGTGAGGCCCAGTGCATCTCCCTGGGGAGCCCCGGTACTGTTTGTGAAGAAGAAGGATGGGACCCTACGCCTTTGTGTGGACTACCGACAGCTGAATAGGGTCACCATCAAGAACAGATATCCACTGCCGAGGATTGACGATTTGTTTGACCAGTTGCGGGGTGCCACGGTGTTTTCCAAGATCGACTTGAGGTCTGGATACCACCAGTTGAGGATCAGGGAGACCGACGTCTCCAAGACAGCTTTCCGCACCCGGTACGGACACTACGAGTTTTTGGTCATGCCGTTTGGGCTGACCAATGCCCCCGCTGCTTTCATGGACCTGATGAACCGGGTGTTCAGACCGTACTTGGACCAGTTTGTGGTGGTTTTCATAGATGATGTACTCATCTATTCTAGAGATCGGACGCAGCACGGACAGCACTTGCGGATGGTTCTGGACACTCTGAGACGACGCAGGCTGTACGCCAAATACAGCAAGTGCGAGTTCTGGTTGAGGGAGGTGACCTTTTTGGGTCATGTGATCTCTGGAGACGGCCTGGCGGTGGATCCCGCCAAGGTCGAGGCAGTGCTCAGGTGGGAGAGACCACGTTCAGTCACTGAGATTCGCAGTTTCCTGGGACTGGCAGGTTACTACAGACGGTTCATCAGAGGGTTTTCGCAGATTGCACGTCCTATGACACAGTTGACTCGGAAGGATGTGCCTTTCGCTTGGACAGACGCCTGTGAGGCGTGTTTTCTAGAGCTGAAGGAGAGGTTGACCTCGGCTCCCGTGCTCACCATCCCTGACAGTAGTGGCGGGTTCGTTGTGTACACGGACGCTTCCTTGCAGGGGTTAGGAGGTGTGCTCATGCAGAGGGGTCACGTGGTCGCTTACGCTTCGCGGCAACTGAAGCCCCATGAGCATACCTACCCTACCCACGATCTAGAGTTGGCAGCTGTTGTCTTCGTGCTGAAGACATGGAGGCACTACTTGTACGGTGAGACCTTCGAGATTTTTACAGATCACAAGAGCCTCAGATATCTTTTTGACCAGAAGGAGCTCAACATGAGATAGAGACGTTGGTTGGAGCTCCTGAAGGACTACGACTGCAGCATCTCCTACCACCCGGGAAAGGCCAATGTGGTGGCTGACGCCTTGAGCCGTAAGGCGCCCGCACGCTTGGCCAGTCTACAGTTACAGAGTTGGAGCCTTTTGGAGGAGGTGGGCAGTTGGCGACCTCTAGAGTTACGAGGGTACTGTGGGGCAGTGACGGTGACACGGCAGACCAGGCCAGAGTTGATAGACCGCATCATCACGGGACAGATGGCCGATCCGTACTTGCAGTCTTTGCGCGACAGAGTACTATCAGGGGACCCAGGGGACTTCTCTTTCACAGACCAGGTGTTACGCTTGAGGGGACGGCTGTGCGTCCCCAGAGACGAGGAGCTGTTGAGAGAGCTCCTGACTGAGGCACACGGTTCCAGATTCACCATACATCCCGGAAACACGAAAATGTACCATGACTTGAGACGCGAATTCTGGTGGAGAGGGATGAAGCGGGATGTGGGTGAGTTCGTGCAGCAGTGCTTAGTGTGCCAGCAGGTGAAAGCCGAGCATCAGAGGCCTGCAGGGCCGCTTCAGCCGCTTCCAGTGCCAGAGTGGAAGTGGGAGAGCATCACCATGGACTTGGTGGTGGGCTTACCTGTTACCCAGCGAGGACACGACGCAGTCTGGGTAATAGTGGATAGATTGACGAAGACGGCACGATTCTTGCCGATCCGAGTCACTTTGGGACCAGCACAGTTGGCAGAGAGGTATATCCGTGATGTGGTGCGACTACACGGAGTTCCGCGGGAGATCGTATCCGACCGGGATACCCGCTTTACGTCCCAGTTTTGGGCTGAGTTTCAGCAGGCTTTGGGGACGAGGTTGAGGTTTAGCACGACTTACCACCCCCAGACGGACGGACAGTCGGAACGCACGATACAGACACTTGAGGACCTTTTGCGTGCCTGTGTACTAGACTGGAGGGGCTCTTGGGAGGAGCACCTGCCCCTGGCGGAGTTTGCATACAACAACAGCTATCACTCGAGCATCGGCATGGCTCCCTACGAGGCTCTGTACGGACGGAAATGCACGGCACCCTTGAGTTGGGTTGAGGTGGGGACCAAGTGGGAGGTTGGCCCCAGGTTGATCCGGCAGAGTCAGGAGGTAGTTGAGCAGATCCATAGACGACTCCGCACTGTCAGGAGCAGACAGAAGAGCTACGCAGATCGCAGACGCAGAGAGGTGCAGTTCGAGGTTGGGGACCACGTCTTTCTTCGTGTTTCGCCCATGAAGGGCTTACAGCGGTTTGAGGTGAGAGGAAAGCTCGCGCCGAGGTTCGTGGGGCCCTTTGAGGTCCTGGAGCGGGTTGGACCCGTTGCTTACAGACTTGCCCTTCCCCCGCAGCTTTCTGGTGTGCACGACGTGTTCCACGTGTCCAACCTCAGGAAGTACGTAGCCGATCCCAGCCACGTACTGAGTCACGAGAGCGTCGAGGTGAGCGACGACCTGACCTACCCCGAGCGGCCAGTACAGATCCTAGACCGAGCAGTTCGCAGGTTGAGACGAAAGCAAGTACCCCTGGTAAAGGTTTTGTGGAGGAGCCAGCGGTACGAGGAGGCTACCTGGGAGCCTGAGGCGGCAATGCGGGAGCGGTACCCAGAGCTTTTCGCGGGTACGTCTTTTCGGACCGGCTTCGGTCCTCTTTGAGTTTGTTATGGTTATTTGGACATCCTTTTCCCGCACCCTAGTTGGCGCAAGTTTCGGGGACGAAACTTCCTTTGAGTTTGTTATATTGTAACGAGCGCGTACCCCAGACGCCTTTTAAGACGTCTGGGAGGTGGCCCAGACGTCTGTCAAGACGTCTGACCAGACGTCCGGGATAGTTTACAGACGTCTGGCGAACAGTTATGCTCGCACGGGATATTCGTCTGCGCGCCTGTGCGCGCAGACCTGCGATTCTGCCTCTTTCTCTGCGGCTGCAGGCGGCTGCGACCGCCTTCTCTCTCCTCTCCGCGCAGCGTTAAAAGGGGGGAGGGGGCGCGCCTCCCCTCCCGTCTCCACCATCTTCCTCCTTCTTCTCCTTCCTGTGCGCGAGAACGAGCGGACGCGAGGGCGCAGCGGCAGCGGCAGCCGCAGTGAGCGCGGAGGAGCTGCGGCGTGCGAAGGCGGGGCTCTGCCGTGAGGGCGAGCTCGCCAGGAGCGGCTTGGCCGGCCGGCGGAGGGCGCAGGGGGCGCAGAGCGTCGCGGAGAGGGACCTGCTGCGGGCGGAGCAGCAGACGCGCTAGGTGCGACGCGGGCGGCGTCGCGAGCGGAGGCCGAGCAAGGTTCTGATTCTGGAAAAATTTCCAGAATCAGACGTCTGGATTGATATCCAGACGGCAGGATCGACGTCTGTGAGATCATACAGACGTCTGAAAGGTGAGTTTCCGCTTTCTTCTTCTTTTTGTCGACTGACCGTACTGAGGGAGGGGGGTTGGCTGTGCGCAGGTCCTCTGATTCGTCATCTTTGCGAATCAGACGTCTGGAATTTGTACCAGACGGCGGGAGTGACCTCCAGACGTCCGGAGTGACCATCGGACGTCTGGGATCTAGGAAAGACGTCCCCACAGACTTCTGGACGTCCGGGGAACCAAGCCGAACAGGTAATTCTCTGATCCACCGTTTAAGACGTCTGGAAGGAGTTCCAGACGTCTGATTTTACACAGTATTGTCTTTCTCGACCCGTTTAGGGCCCGTTTGGGCTCCGTTTTCCGCGATTCGAGTTGCGTTCATTTCAGAATTTATTCCTCTACCCGCCTACAGTAGCTATACACTGTTTTGAGACACTCCTTGTGTTTGATCCTTGTGATAGGACCTCGTTCGGTTGCAGTCTTGAGAGTCGCGGAGGCGCGCGGGATTCCCGATCACGCCCCCATTACTCCCGTTGTACCTGGTAGAGTGGCTTTAAGTATTAATAAAATCTGTTAAAGTATGGAACCATAACTAGAACCTAGGGCATTGCATGAATCCTAGGAATGAGAAACATATGGAATGATAGCTCCTAGGTGTTGCATGAATCCTAGGGCCGGAAAACTAGATTGTATGATAGATCCTAGGATATGGCATGAATCCTAGGGTGGAAAAACTAGTGGAATGTATATTACTGCAGTCTTGGAAAATTGGAAAGGAATATATAAAGCTGCCTGTAAAATTAATTAACAGCTGCCTGTTACGAATAAAGAAACATGTTTGAGATCATGGATTTTGAGAATGTGAATCTGGAAAGTGAAACATATGATGTTCTGAGATAAAGAGCTGGAACCCTACGGGGAATTAGGAGTGGAACTCCTGGAAAGAAAAGGAATGGAACTGAGATGTAGTTTGTACTGTCTCTTGGGTACGCAGTACCAAGGGAAGTACCTGTACCTGTTTTAGTGCAGAGTGGGGTCAGCCGCCCCAGGGACCCGGGGTTAGGATTGGCCGCTCTGTACCGACTTGTTGGCCCTCGTGTACGTAGTACCGAGGAGAGCTAGTAGTGTTAGGAGAGTCCTAGCTACCCCACGGGCCCCGGGGTTCTGCTAGCCTCCTTCACCGACTTATTAGGCCCACTAGGGCAAACCAGGGTAGTCAGGCGAGGGTGCGCGGACTGTGGAGGGGCAAGGCCCCGGTTTGGTTACTGTAGAGGGGTTGGACCCCTGTTTCTGAGAGGGCTCTGCCCTGGTTCCGTGCTGTGCTTTGGGCGCACCCGTTAACGGAAACGACTGACCGCGTGCCAGTGCGGGCTAGCTACCTGTGCGTTTATCGCGCGTGCCGTAGTCACCGTTACGTCTGTCAGTGACCTTGGGGTGGTTGACTGAGGGTAGGATCACCACGGGGGACTCTCCCGGCCAGGAGAGCACCACGTGCTACTTCTACTTTTGGAAAAGACTGCAATTAAGATCGTCCCACGAGGACATCCGAGATCAAGTAAAGGATCTGAGAAGTAAATGAAATAGTGAGAAAAATTGAAAGATGTAAATAAAGGAAGTAATAGAACATAACAGCTACTGTACACTCTACTGTTGCCTTTAGTTAGTTTGCCACTCTACTCAGCGTTTTGCTGACGTGTTACACTCGTTACCTTTTTCAGGACCAGGTGTTGAGCAGCCAGGGTCGGCGGCTGCAGAGGACGCTGGGCCGAGTAGGGTCCAGTAGAGTTACCCCAGCTTTGTACCCCTTTTTGTTTCTGTTCTAGTGAGTAGTTTCTGTTTCCGCTGTACCTTCTTTACCTGCAGTTTTTGTTACATGATAAATGTTGTTTTACTGTTGTGGTGGTGCCTACTGTAGTAGTTTCTTTCCTTACTGCTGTACTTTCTTACTGTTAGTTATATTCATGCTGAATGTGGTTTATTTTACTGTCTTTTGGTTACTTCCTCGTTGGACGACTGGGTCTTGGGATTAGTCGAGTCGGTCCGGTTCTCGTGTCTCGTAGGGACTCGGGAATCGGGTCGTTACATCGTGTCTCGTAGGGGCTCGGGAACTGGGTCGTTACAGCAAGAAACTGCCAATCGCAAGAAAACACACATGTTGCTCTTTGTAGCTACAAGAACACCTGACCAATAGTCTTAAAAAGTCTCAAACAGTCCATAAAGGCTTTGCTGTTGCCCCACCAACTGGCATGCCTTTGGAAAGTCTTTAATCACTTAACCCATCAAGTGCATCATCATCTTCGTCACCATACCCCATCAGGAGAAGTAGTGTATCTGACAAATAGGATTTAAAATAAAATCTCATTGGCACTCCCATAAGCAAGAGATGATTGTAGACTAATTATATGCTGGAGATATTATACTAGAGATAGCTTTTGCCTTTTGTTTCTGAGGAGTATTTTGACTTTGGGATTTTGGAGGGGATTTTGTCATAGTGAATTTGGGGGTGGTGGTGGGGGTATCATCCTCGGAGGGGGAAGTGACATACTCATAGGAGGTGGTGGAGGCATTCTCCTTGGAGGTGGTGGAGGCATTCCATTGGCAACAGGTTGTGCCAAGTTCCTTGGTGGCAACATAGGTGATATGACTTCAAAGCTGCATTTGACTTCAAAGCTGATTCCTGCTATGTGTTCTACAAAACAAATGCATGTTGATGACCTGGAAACAACATCAAATTAGACTAATGGTTGGGATAGTTGAATCACACCCAAAACTACAAAAATCCGGTCATCCAAGCCCCATGTGATACAGATTAGCCATTGATGTGGAGTGCAAAAGGCTTGGATGGTCATATTAGCATGTAGGAATGTCAAGAGGAGACCAAATTTGAAGGGAAATTATCGAAGGCAATTTGAATTGACAATCGTACTACATCAATTAAGACATAAACACCATGAGAAAATGAAGTTATTCTGCCAGAGTTGGAAAGAGATCAATAGTGGATGTCCATAAACAAAGAGGTTGAATAATGTTGTTAATCAAACATTCCCTGAACATGGTAAAAAATGTGACACCCAAGGTAATTTAGGCCATTATCAAGTTAGTGAGACTTCTAGAGTTATATAATGAAGACAATGTAAAATCATGGGAAAAGACAACCTATATGGAAAAGGAAACTATCATCTCATACGAATAATTAGAAAACTTGGAGATTTTTCGTGTTGCATAAGAGATTAAAAGAATAGATAAACCCCCAACTAGCTTCAGTTCGCAAAACATTGAAAAGAACTAGATTCAAAGAAGGTCAGAGAAAATACCTGGAATAATAATAGTAAAGCCAGCAGAGATGAAGGATAAACGAAGCCCGAAATATTGAAAAACATTTTCTTCATTCATATTTGGTGTTTTCACAAAAAAAGTAATGCTTTCACTAAAAAAGAAAACCAATAAACAAAGCCTGAAATATTGGTGTTCATTTCCAATTTTGAATGGAAAAACCAACAATTTTAGTTAAGTCAACTTGGCTTGTGATATGTACCTTGGGGCATGTAGCTAATCAAGATTCAGGACCAAGATAGAACTAACCCTGAATCAACATCTCGATGATTTTGGTTAAGTGGTTTCCCTCATATGGCTAGACTAACCCATGTCTCTTTTCGTTTTACCATTTTTTTTTGGGTGTGTGCATGTGTGTTTTGAGAGAGAGAGAGACAGATAGACCCATATCTTGACTCAACTTTTTATAGTCATTTCATATAAGTGATCGTGCTCTTTTGATTCTTAAAATAGGTATGTAAATGAGATTGGATTTTTACAATTCATCATATAAATGCTTAGATGAGATGCATACAAATACTTTGATGAGATGTGTTCTTTCATTTTAGAATCAACATTTATTTGGACAGTTAGAGGTTTTCTAACCAAAAGAACTTGAAGACTCCTAAAAACACATTTAAGGTGATTGGCTTTGATGACCAATACAAATAAGTTGCAATTTTTTAGTTTAGATAAACTCATTCCATCCACTCCCAATAGAACAATCAAAGATCAAGGTAAATTCTTGGCTTGATTACTTTTCACAAGTCAGTAACAATGTAATTAAAAAATGATTCAACACATGACTTCAGGACTTTGAATCCACAAAACAACTTAATCATTTTGAAAAGGGGATGTAAGTGCTCTGAAAGTTCAAAGTGAATCATGACTATAGCATAATATTATGAATGATTTAAGGAAAATGGGGAAAGAAGATAATAATGTGATGTCAAATTTACATAGGATGAAAAATCTGCTAGTACATAATGCACATGATAATCAGCATGTATTGGCTTATCTTTGAGCTACTCCTAAACAATTAAGCATGTCTTATGACTTTCTTGAATATGTTTGCATGAAGCTTCAGTTCTACATAGAGTTAAACCCAAAAGGAAGGAAATTTCGAATAAGTCTAAGCAAAGAGTGCCAACCTCTGGTTCAATGGAAAAGAAAGTTTCCTCTCATGGAAAATATTCCAAGATTCTATTCTTGGAAAGAAAATAGTTACTTAAATGTATTATTTGTAGCTTTTGATGGAAGAACTTCAACTTTACATAAAAACTAGGATAGCAATTGAGAGCAATTTTTACAATAAACAACGTGTCTTTAAAACAAATTACAGTGCTACAAGAAGCCATGAGCAACTAACATTGAGCAAGGTCATCTCCTAATAATGCAAAATTGAACTGCTAAGGTGTATGCATTTTCTGCTCAAACGAGATAGAGAAAGACTTGCATCACAAGCCGCCACTTTTATATAGACTATAACCAATTGACATTTGTATATGAGAACCTCCACCATCCAATAACTTAGAAACCAAAAAGGGAATTTTAAAATACCTAATGAGCTGCTGAAGGTCCACATGCCACAGCTGGTAATTCCTGGAACTTAGGCTACTATGGTCGTCACTCTACTTCAATGATTGTGCTAGAATGATTTTGACTGCTCGTATTGGTAGGAGATGCAGTGCTAGTTGTCGATGTTGTGATAGTAGACATAGAAGTCGAGGAAGGTGCATTTCTAAGTGCCTAAGAAACTTGTTGTAACAGGGTTGCTTGTGGATAAATACCACCATATCCTGAATAGCAACACCCTTAGTAATAGAAGGACACCAGGTTAGGGTTGAGTGTAAATATGAGAGCTTGAGGTGGTAGGCAAACTAGCACCAAAATACATAGGTGTGGTAAGGCCAACTGATGTTGTTACTAATGAAGATGTAAGGGTGTGGTCTGCTGAGGTTACAACAGGTTTAACCACACTAGCATCTATGGTTGAGATTTAGACACCCACCAATAACTGTTGAGATGGTGGAATTGCACCATACACTTTAAGAGTTGCCATTCTGGGACCCAAAAACATGTGTACCATTAACTGAATAGTATGAATAGAAATATTAATTTTATAAAATTTCTATCATGACCATTCATAAGCTTCTTGGTCAAGCTATGGAACTAAAATAGAATGATGAACTAGGGATTATCTAAAGCTTTGCATGATCTTCCAAGTAAGAAGTGTGCAAACAAAGTAAAATCTCCACAAACCTAGAAGCACCGCATTATGCAGCAATTGTGTCTATTAGGTTTTTAGCCAAAATTCTTGCCTCTTCCAAGTTTCTTGAATTGGTTATAAATAAATGAATACGTTGATGTGCTTTTGCAACATTGGTGGGCATTAAGAAAAATAAGTGAGAAGATGAGGATTTCTATTAAATACATGACATATTCTTAGGGTTGGCGACTACCAACAACAGTAGAACTTTCAATATGTGCTACATCTCATCCTCTAAGTACCACATTTGTTCCTGTTACATTCATAATGTGACTTATGTATTAGTCCTGTATGCACAAATCCGAAGCACCAACAACAGAAAAACAATCTCTCTCAATTGTGTGGAGATGTCAGGGGGAGCATATACATTAGTAACTCTTGAAGCCACTAAATAACAAATAGCAAACTGCAATAAATAATTAAAAGTAGAAACAAATATCAATTCCTCATAACACAATTTCTAGAAAATATTAATTGCCATAACACTAAGGGACAAAATTCTATCAATAAAGAAAATTCCTTGCCAAATAAATAAACTTCTTAAATGAAAACATACAAACTGCACTAACTGTTCTTTGGAACTTAAGCCTAAACAACTAACAGAACAATCTAGACAAATAAAAAAAAAAACTCAAACTCAAAACTATGACTCCAAAACTATACTTTAGGCCAAATCTAAATTATATAGTGTATGAAACTTCTTTGGACATTTCTTCTTCTTGAACTTCCCACGTCTATTAAGAGTTCCCGAAAAAGATAAAGAACCACATTAAATTATCACTCTTGCAAGTATAGAAAATTATAGTGTTTGGTAAACTTATACATTACCTTGAAATAGTAAGTCTTTTTCATTGAATCAGTAGCATCTCCTATAGTTTGGATTTGTTCAAACGGTCTAATTAAAGGCTCATCTTCCTCGATTGCAACTTCAATAACGACCCCTATATATTTTGAACTAATTTGGATGCCTCCAATGCATTGACTTGGATCAATTATCTATACTCGAGCTAGTGTAGCTTCAACTTCAGCAGAATCTTTACCAAGCAATGAAACCTCCTACAATAATGAAAACTTAGAATCTATACTGAGCTATGATCACTTAGAATACATAAACACTTCAATTGTACCTGTCCTCTAGAAAAAGTAATTGGAACACTTGCATGTTGCCTTTTTGCAATTCTTATTGCATTCTTTAAGGGGTTATCTTCTTGTCTTTCCCACAAATGAGTACATGGATTATATGCACTAGATACGTTAATAAATAGGGCTATTGCTAGTAGTAAAGGAACCATGTACAAAGTACCTCAATTGAATCCCTGATTTGCAAGTTTAGTCGGGTCAAAGAATTTAGCATTTCTTTTAAACTATTTATCTCTTGACATTATGATGTCAACATTTCATCCATCTTTTTGTCTTGAGCATCCAACTTTTCTTCAAGATTTTTCTCCCTTAAACGTTCTTCCTTGTTTTCTGCTCCACTCATAATTGACGCTCCTAACCCATATCCATGCAAATATTTTACTTTTCCAGGTCTCATTATGGTTGTATAAACCTCATCGATGTGAGAAGGATCCACTAACTCCTCTCCTTTCTCCATGGCATTTGTTAATTGTTCCTAAGCATTATCCAACAAAAAAAAGTAGAAAGAAAATTCCATGACTTGTAATAAGAGGAAGAGAAGAAAAGGTAAAATTCCATTTCACGAATGGAAGTCTTACAATTTTGTCTGCAACCTCAGCATTAATAGGTGCACCATCCTTTTTCTTGTGTGCTGCTATGAACACTTCTGCATGAGTTACTTTTCTTCTAGTTTCCTTCTCCATCTAACACAATCCAAGGTACAATATTAATCATTATATATGTGAGAATTTTAACCAAAAGGCGTGTGAAATACTTCATGTTTCAGACATGCATAACTTTTGGTTCCTATTGTGTAGTTCATTTTTAATTTCAACCTATTTGATTTATTGGTAGCAGAACGCTCCTGCAATACAAGTATATAACTATAAAATGTAACAATAAAATCAACCTAACTGTAAACTACTAAATTTAGCATAATTTACCTTGAATTTTTCAGTATCCTAGTATTCATTGAGAGATTTTCATTGTTCTTATGAAGCACAAGGATCATTATCATGCACCTTCTCTTCAAAAGACCAATCAAGCTTGTAATAAGATTCATTTTGCTTGCCTTTAAAATCCATCCATTTTTTTGCTATTGAATTCATGATTCATTTCTTTATCTTTATATTAAAATCAAATTTATTCTGCATGAATATTTAAAAAAGAATGTCAACCCATAACTTTTGGTTCCTATTGTGTGGTTCATTTTTACTTTCGACCTATTTGATTTATTGGTAGCAGAATGATCCTACAATACAAGTATATAACTATAAAATGTAACAATAAAATCAACCTAACTGTAAACTACTAAATTGAGCACAATTTACCTTGAATTTTTCAGTATCCTAGTATTCATTGAGAGATTTCCATTGTTCTTATGAAACACAAGGATCATGATCATGCACACCCTCTTCAAATGACCAATCAGGCTTGTAATAATATCCTTTTGCTTGCCTTTAAGATCCCTCCATTCTTTTGCTATTGAATTCATGATCCATTTTATCATCTTTTTGTTAAAATCAAATTTATTCTGCATGAATATTTAAAGAAAAATGTCAACCCAATTTTCTTTCCTAAGGTAAAGATATAAATTGAAACTAATACCATTAATAAGTACCTGAACAAGTTCAAACATTGCCATGTTCCTATGATTTGGAATCAACCTCCAATTTGTGCAATCTAAAGGAGCGAGTTCTGAATTTCTAGCAATAGTTCCCAGAAAACTTTTCAAGTCGTTTTGAGTAGGCCCAATGGGTTGGTTCAACTCCTTCATAACCACAAAAATCTTATTTGTATACTTATTGCCCCGTAACTTCTAACATGTTGTGAGACCTCGTTTATTCTTTTGATTATAATCCACTGTTAACAATATAAAAAGAAATGTTTTAGGTAAACAAACATTATGTTAATGAAAATACATTTATCGATAATATGTTGGGAGCAAAGAGAAATTAAAGACCATGACAATATATTCGAAAGCAAAAAGACATGGTTGGTAAAGATTTGTTCATATTTTCTTTATCCATTATCATCAATTTATTCATGTTATCCTTAAGTAAAAATTCACAATATTATAGAATATTATGCACATTTTCATATATTGTATGTTATCCTACCATTTTCAGCTACTTTAGACGATGTGATTTCCTCAGTTCTTGCCTGAGACTGATAACACAAATGTTGTGGATCTAAGCCATGTGAAGATGGCAATTTTCCCTTTTCTTTTTGCTGGGTTCTTGTTTCTCATAGCCTTTCGAACCTTGAGACCTGTCCACATGTGACTGAGCCACTCTTTGTGTTTCTTTAAATCATATTGGTTTGTCATGTGATTGATTGATTGCAGCTAAATTTTTTTTCGATTGAGATCCAATAGGTGGAGGAGCCTTTATAGAAGGGATATCTTGCCTTCTCTCATTTATGGCGAATTCACCTCTAACTCACTTTCAATTCAATATCCTAGAGTTAAATCAAGAACAAAAGAGATAATTTAAACATAATAGAATGAATAGTAACAAATTAAATAAGATTCAATAAACATTTAAAATAATTTTCAAATAATAGCTCACGTTAATTCAAGTTGTCTTTCTCAGACTCAATGTCAAGAATGGTATCCATGTTAATGACATTTAAGTGTTGCTGCCATATTTCTTTGGTGAATGTTTCACCATCCATATCATTTTTATTACATTAGCATTATCACCATTCTCCAAATAATCTTCCACATGTGCACCTGTACAAGTACTATCTAAATGCTCATCAATATGTGCATCTACAACATTATCTTTGATGCCATATGTGTTTCTAGGTCTTGTTTGAATCACAAACTACTAACCTTTGCGATTAGGATGTCGAACATAGAAAACTTGATGAACTTGAAATGCTAGGACAAATGGATCGTCTAAATAGCCAATTTGCTCTAAATTCAATAATGTAAGACCATCATTCTTTCTGCTTTAGACCATACCAATTGACATTTGAATAACACAATTCTTAATTTGTTATAATAACTAATTTGGATAATATTTGTCAACACGCCATAGTAAGCAATAGGACCTGTTGTAAGGTTTGAATCACTAGCTTTCGAAAAGCACTCTGTATCAGCTATACTACTAGTTATTACGACCTGATTCTCGAATCCCTACAGGACACGAGATCGGACCGACTCGACTGATCCCAAGACCCAGTCGTCCAACGAGAAAGTAACCAAAAAGTAGGAAAGTAAACCACATTCACTATGCTAAGCAACTAACAGTAACAAAAATACAGCAGTAAAGAAGTAAAACTACTACAATACACACCACCACAATAGTAGAAAAGTAACCAGGTACAGGAATATAAAGTACAGAATGTAAGAGTACAGAAGTGCAAGAAACTACTTACTACAACAGAAAAGGAGTACAAAAAGAAGCTATAACCACCGGGCTCTACTGGGCCCAGCACCCTCTGCAGCCGTAGGCTCTGGCTGCTCAACACCTGGACCTGAAAAGGGGTTATGAGTACAAAACGTCAGCGAACGCTGAGTAGAGTGGCAACCAACTAACTAAAGTAGTAAAGGTGGACAGGTAGCTGTTGTTTTTCAATTACTTTCTTCAACTACTTATTCTTTTTCACCACTTGGTTTATTTATCAGATCTCTTTCTTGATCTCAAATGTTCGTCGTGGGAACGATCTTGATTGCAGTCTTTTTCGAAGAGTAGAAGTCGCACGTGGTGCTCTCCTGGCCGAGAGTCCCCCGTGGTGGTCCTACACCCAATCAACTACCCCAAGGTCACGGAAAGACGTAATGGTGACTACGGTACGCACGATAAGCGCACGGGTAGCTACCTCGCATTGGCACGCGGTCAGTCGTTTCCGTTAGCGGGTGCGCCCAAAGCACAACACGGAACCAGTATAGGGCCTAGCCCTCTCAGTAACAGGGGTCTCGCCCCTCCATAGTCCGTGCACCCTCGCCTGACTACCCTGGTTTGCCTAGTGGGCCTAACAAGTCGGTGTAGAGCGGCTAGCTGAACCCTGGGCCCCATGGGGTGGCTACATCTCTCCCTACACTAGTATCTCTCCCCGGTACAGTGTACATGAGGGCCACAGAGTTGGTGCAAAGTGGCCAAACCCACCCCGGGTCTCAACCCAAAGGTGGCAAGCACCCCTCTACACTAAGAGGTAACATGTGCTCCCCTTGGTACCACGTACTCAAGAGGTAGCACATTTCCCATCGCATTCCCATATCCATTCCATATATTTCAGTAGCTCAACTACTATTCCCCCATGGGGTTCATGCTCATATTCCTCAGGCCATGCCATACCAGGTTTCATCATTTCTATTTCCATTCTCATGTTATACATATGCAACTTGCATTTCTACCGTTCACATTTCCATATATAGGTTATACACAGGTAGCTCGTATTTCCATCATTCACGTTACCATCCTCAATTTATATACATGCAGCTCGTATCATATCATTTGACATACACATAGGAATTTACATGCAACAGTTTGCTAGCACAAGTACTTTACATTTCACAGGCAGCTGTTATTCATTTGCAGGCAATTGTTATTATTCTATGTACTCATTCAAGACTACAATTAAATCATCCATTACAGACATTTCAAGTGTTTCTTTCCCTAGAATTCATGCCATAACCTAGGTTCTAATCATTCATTCCACACATGCATTTAGGTTTTAATTAAATTAAGGGGAAGCCACTCTACCAGTAAACTCAGGAGTAGTGGGGGCTTGAACGGTAGGCTCACGTGCCTCAGCAAGTCCCGAACCCGCAAAGGAAACCAGGCCTATCACAAGTATCAATCACAAGAGAATACTCAGAACAGTATATAAAGTCTTCTAACAAGTAGAGGAATTCATACGGGAAACATCGGTATCTTAATTGCGGAAATCGAACCTCAAACAAACCCAAAATGGGTCAAAAACATTGTTGCTGACTCAAATCAGACGTCTGGAACAACTTCCAGACGTCTTAAAAGTGTCCAGTGTCATACCTCAAGTCCTGCGCCATTCCTCAGATGTCCAGGAACTTTGCTGTACCGTCTGGACCCAATTCCAGACGTCCGACCACCTCTCCGGATGTTTGGAAGCGCTTCCCGTTGTCTGCTATGTCGCCCAGACGTTCGAAATGAGTGGGAGGGCGTGTCCCGCGCCTTCCCGAAGTGAACCCTGGACGAAATCCACCAAATCTCCTCAAAAAGGCATGCAACAGTGCCTCAGCAGAGCAGCCTGCATGGCCGTATCCGCAAAGAAGACGTTCCTTCGCGAAGTCTACTTCTCAGTCATCTGGAACCTCCCCCAGACATCGGCTACGTCGTCTGGACGTCTGACGTGCCTTCGTGTGTGTGTGAAGAGGTGTCGTTATAGTTGCACTTGATACGTCGGTTTTAAAAGAAGTAAACGGAGGTGAGTCCGAGTGTCGATCTCAGGGAGGCGTGGAAATCGGATTTTGTTTACCACTTGTTGTCACGAAAAAGGTGGAGTTTTGCTTGCGAAAGAAACGGTTTTGAAAAGCGAGAGATAGAGAGAGTTTAGGGTTAGAAAGCTCTTGGTTTTGATCATGCACTTTAAACAGAAATTAAAAAGGCAACTAAATGAAAAATAATTTCATTAAACATGCATTCATAGTTCATGGTTTACAATATTAAATACATGCTTCAACAAAAGTAAATGAAAGCTTAAAAGAGAGAGAGAGAGGTAGAGAGAGAGTGGAGAGCGACGAGGCAGCCACGGCGGTGGAGGAGGCTCCGTCGGCGGCTCGTCGTCTCCGGCGATTACAAGAGTGCCTAAGACTAGCTAGGAGAGGAGTGGAGTAGTTGCAAGTGGGAGAGGATGCCTTGAATGGTGGTAGAAGGGGGTTTAAATAGAGTTAAGGGCTTCCTAAAAGAAGAATGTGCTTTAGCGACATCCAGAACGTCGCTAAAACCGCTTCCATATACGTCGGTGAAGGCCTTCTGCCGCCGGTCAGCCGCCCGCCCCTCTCTCTCTTCAGGCGCGATCCGTGGACGTCGAACGAGAGCCGTCCGATTGATGATCGGACGGCTGAGATCCTCCCGCGCCTGCGCTAGGATCGCGCTTCGGGCGTGCGTGCGCGCGCGCGTTTCCGCCCGGCGTGCGCGCGCGCGTGGGAGGTGGGGTGCTGTCGTCGCGCCGCGTGGCGCGATCCTAGCCGCTCGCTTCTGATCGCGCGGCTCAATTTTGCCGCGCCCTTCGCCCGCAAGTGATTTCCGCTCCGCGCGATTCGAACGCGCGTCGCCGCGACGCGGGCGTGCGCGCTAACCGTTGCGCCACGCCCGCGCTTTGTCGCGGCGACCGCGGGCGAGCGCGCGGATCTCGGCCGTTCGATCGAAGATCAACGGCCGAGATGCGTCCTTGGCTGGCTTGGGGGCGTGCGGGCGGCGGGGGCGGGGCGACGTGGCGCGTTCTAGGCCGTTGATCTCCAGATCAACGGTCAGGATTTCTTGGGCCCATTATGGGAGCTCCGGATGTCGGATTTGGCCGATTTTGAGTCCGTTAGACTCCGTTCGTCGTCCTGAATCCATCTGTGCGGTCCGATTGCTCATCTGAGGCCTGCTTTGACAAATGCTTTACACAAATGGCCATTAATACAGTTTATAAGCAATCTTGGTACTTGATGCATGCAATGCTCCTATTCTACTTTATGTTGTGCCTTTTATTCTAAAGATGGGCCATATTCAACCTAATTACTACCCCCTTGCGTGGTGTTATCATACCCCCATGCTTACTCCTTGCTAGTCCCTAGCAAGGTTTATTCTAGCCTTTATTTCTTTGCCGAATTCAAGAAGTAATTGCTTAGGCGCTTCGTTACTTGTCAATAAGAGGAACTATACGAAGATCTTAATCTACAAAGACTAAGCAGCGCCTGGGTGTCTGCCAAAATACGAATCGCCCGAATCCTTGCTTTGTATATATAACTATACTTATGTATTCGTATATATCTATATATGTCTTTTTAGAATTTTTAGAATTCAGTGTGGGTTGGTAACTTTTTACGGCTACCCAACCCACCCAAAACTCGGTCAAAACCCTAAGTGCTAAGCATCTTGGTGTGAATGTTGTGATAGACTTACTTAACGGTAATTGAGACAGACTTCGAGTTTCTACGCCTCTAGGTGACCGGAAAAGAAAATAAATTTTTGCCTGAAGGTGTATTTGTTCGATTGGTAGCTTTCTCCCTGCGTTCATTTTACTTGGGGTCAACACAAGGATTTTCCAGTGTATATCTCCCCGGCTTGTACTACTTCCCCGCTTCTTCCTTAGGTGTTTTTGGTCTTCTTTTTTTGTGCAATTATTGAGCTGGGCTCTAGACAACCGACCAATGGGCTGTTACCCACGATCACTTGCCAGCCATACTTGTGCGGTGAAGTGTGGTTTATTTTCTTTTTTTTTTTTTTTACTTATTATTATTTTTTTACGTAGGTGGCTTCCCTAATCTCAAATGTACCTAGAGGCAGTGAAAAAGAAATGGCCTGTGGCTGGGTTCTGGACAACCTGCCAATGGGCTGTTACCCACGACAACTTGCCAGCCATACCACCCTAGAAAGTTCATTAGCTACCCAATTTCTGTCAAAATCTCCGAGAAGTGAGTCTGTGCAAAAATGTGTGTAGATGCTTAGACTCAAAGTTTTCCTGAGTTAGAGGGTGAGTTGATAAGTCGTATACTTATTACCTTATTTATTAGGTGGATTAGAATAGCTTAAAGTTGCAAGGGTTCGCCGCTAAATCCATATTTTAATGGACACCAGGGCTAATTAAGCCTGAAGGCCTGAAAAGTCTAAGTGTTTAAGTTCTTTTTGTATTATTTCCCACTATTGACAAGTTTCTAATGCCTAAGTTTTTCTTCCTAAATTCTCTTTTTTTTTTTTTTTTTTCAATTAATTTATTCATTCAGACTGATTAATTAAGCTCAGGATTATGCAGTTTACCATCCCCCCCCATGCTTAAGTTGGACAATGTCCTCATTGGCAGATGCATGGATGCAAAAGGGTTCAAAAAGATAGTACCTGAGTGACGTAAACTACCAGATCAGTCTGAATCCACTGGGTTGCCTCCCAGGAAGCGCTGAGTTTAACGCCTCCAGCTGGGCGGTGCCTGGTGTCAGCCCTCAACAAGGGTGACACTTTCCTTGGGGGGTACCTGGGCCAGGAAATGCTTCAATCTTTGACCATTGACTGTAAAGGTGTGCCCGGTATTAAGATCGGCGATTTCGACTGCCCCATTGGAAAAGGGCTTGACCACCCGAAATGGTCCTGTCCATTTGGACCTAAGTTTCCCTGGAAAGAGTTTCAGGCGTGCATCAAATAGCCAGACTTGTTGGTTTGGCTCAAAGGTTTTCCTATGAATGAGTCGGTCGTGGACGGCTTTCATTTTCTCCTTATATAGCCGACTATTGTCAAAGGCGTCCCGACGAATTTCTTCAAGCTCAGATAATTGAAGAGTCCTTTGCGCACCAGCTAACTGGGGATCCATGTTACATTGCTTAACAGCCCAGTAAGCCCGGTGTTCCAATTCGACAGGGAGATGGCAAGCTTTGCCAAAGACCAAGCGGTAAGGTGACATGCCTATCGGGGTCTTAAAAGCGGTCCTGTATGCCCACAGGGCATCATCAAGTCGTGTGGACCAGTCTTTCCTGTCAGGTCTCACAGTCTTCTGTAAAATGTTCTTGATTTGTCTGTTTGAGACCTCAGTCTGCCCATTTGTTTGTGGATGATACGGGGTGGCAATGCGGTGGTTTACCCCGTATTTTCTAAGTAGGGCACGGAACTGGGAATGGATAAAATGGCTTCCACCATCACTGATCATGGCCTTGGGTATTCCAAAATGGGAAAAGATGTTCTTCTTTACAAAGTCCATGACCGTCTTGTGATCGCATCGTCGGGTGGCGACGGCTTCAATCCATTTGGAAACATAGTCTACCGAGACCAAGATATACTCGAAGCCGTTGGATGGTGGAAAGGGGCCCATAAAATCGATACCCCAAACGTCGAAAATTTCGACAATCAAAATGGGCTGAAGGGGCATCATATCTTTTTTGGTCATTGTCCCTAGTGTTTGGCATCGTGAGCAAGTCTTGGCAAAGATGTGTGCATCCTTGAATAGGGACGGCCAATAAAATCCAGACTGCAAAACTTTTGCAGCTGTTTTCTTGCCAGAGAAATGGCCGCCACATGCTTGGTCATGACAAAAGGAAAGCACACTCTGAACCTCGTCTTCGGGGAGGCACCTCCTGATGATCTGATCAGCACAGAGGCAAAACAGCATGGGATCATCCCAGAAATAGTGCTTGGCCTCAGCCAAGAACCTGTCCCGTTGCTGTCTGGACCAGCTGTGCGGGGTTTGTCCTATAACCAGGTAGTTGACATAGTCAGCATACCATGGCATTTTCTTGTCTTGCACGGCTAGGATGTGTTCATTAGGGAAGGTATCAGATAGAGGTAGGGAGGGTCCAATGTGGTCTGGATGAAGTCTTGACAGGTGGTCAGCCACCACATTTTTCGATCCGGCCTTGTCTTGGATTTCCAGGTCAAATTCCTGCAAAAGCAGGATCCATCTGATGAGCCTGGGTTTTGCGTCCTTTTTGGCCAACAGGTGCCGGATGGCTGAATGGTCGGTGTAGATAGTCACGTGGGATCCCAGCAAGTATGATCGGAATTTTTCCAGTCCAAAGACTACAGCAAGCAACTCTTTTTCTGTGACCGTATAATTACGCTGGGCCTCGTCCAACGTTTTGCTCGCGTAGTAGATCACCACGGGCTTCTTGTCTTGCCTTTGTCCCAGGACAGCGCCTATGGCAAAATCTGATGCGTCACACATAATCTCAAAATCCTGGGACCAGTCTGGGGGTTGAAGTACAGGTGCGGTGGAGACTAAGTCCCGGAGGGTCTGATAAGCCTGGGTGCAATCAGGAGACATGTGGAAAGTTGCGTCGTTGGCTAGAAGGTCGGTCAAGGGTTTGGAAAGTTTGGAAAAGTCTTTGATGAACCTTCGGTAGAAGCCAACATGTCCTAGGAAAGAACGAATCTGTCGGACCGAACTAGGTGGAGGAAGTTTGGAAATTAAATCAACCTTAGCTCGATCTACCTCGATGCCCTTATGCGAAACGATGTGTCCGAGGACAATTCCTTCTTGAACCATAAAATGGCTCTTTTCCCAACTTAACACCAAGTTAACCTCGATACATCATTTCAGGATTTTCTCCAAGTTGCTCAAACAATGGTCGAATGAATTCCCGAATACAGAGAAATCATCCATAAAGACCTCCAAGTATTCACCCACCATTTCTGAAAAAATGGCTAGCATGCAACGCTGGAAGGTTGCGGGTGCGTTGCATAACCCGAACGGCATTCGACGGAATGCAAATGTGCCATACGGGCAAGTGAATGTGGTCTTTTCCTGATCTTCCGGAGCAATTGCGACTTGGTTATATCCTGAATATCCATCCAGGAAGCAAAAATACTTCTGCCCTGCCAATCTTTCAAGGATTTGGTCAATGAATGGCAAGGGGAAGTGGTCCTTCTTAGTGGCTTCGTTAAGCTTCCTATAATCAATACACACCCGCCATGCGGTGGTGGTGCGGGTGGGAATGGATTCGCCATGATCATTAGTGACAACGGTGAGCCCAGCCTTCTTTGGAACCACTTGAGTGGGGCTCACCCAGGGGCTATCAGAGATAGGGTAGATGATGTCGGCGTCGAGCCACTTGATAATTTCTTTTTTAACGACCTCCCGCATGTTAGGGTTTAACCGTCTCTGCATCTGGCGGGAAGGTCGGGCCCCGTCTTCCAGGTAAATCTTGTGGGTGCAATAGGTGGGGCTAATTCCTCTTAGATCTGAGATGGTCCAACCAATGGCGGCCCGATGTTCTGAAAGAGTTGCAGTCAACCTTAGTTCCTGATCCTTGGTTAGATGGGAATTAATAATCACTGGGAAGGTCTGGCCAGGTCCCAAGAAGACGTACTTGAGATTCTCGGGCAATGGTTTAAGTTCAGGTGCGGGTGGGACCACAGTCGATGGGAATGGAAAGGGCGGTAGTTGATCAACATTGATTTCTTCAAATGGTGTCATGTGATGATACTCAGCCTTACAGAGGTCCACAAGTAATGATGGTGGCGAGTCAGAACTACGGGTTTGGTGGTCTGAGACAGAATTGAGGGTAAGGCATTCCTCGATTAAAGTTTCCACGGGATCATGTTCCTCAATGTAATCACAATCAAAAGACTTTGTTGCCCAGAAGATATCTAATTGCATTTTCCTGTCTCCGAAGGCGATTTCCATACATCCCGTGTCGCAATCGATGTTTGCTTTAGCCGTGGCTAAGAAAGGTCTGCCTAAGATTATGGGTGCGTTCTGTAATTTTTCAGGGACTTCCATGTCGAGCACCAAAAAGTCGACTGGGAAATAGAAGTCCTTGACCCGTACAATCACGTCCTCGACAACCCCCTTCGGGGTTTTCACTGATCTATCCGCCAGCTGGATGGTGACAGGGGTTGGTGCCAGCTCCCCAAAGCCAAATTGGTGGTACAAGGTTGTGGGAATTAGGTTGATAGAAGCACCTAGGTCCAGGAGCGCTCTATCAAATGTCATGTCCCCGATGTTGCAGGAAATCAGGGGTGCTCCTGGGTCAGTTCGTTTGAGTGGAAGGTTGCTTGATATCACGGAACTGGCTTGCTCAGAGAGTACAACCTTCCTAGGTGCTTGAGGTCTCGGCTTACGCTTGGGTGTACAGGCATCCTTTAAGAACTTGGCGTAAGCGGGGATGTGTTTGACAGCTTCTAGAAGCGGAATATTAATCTGTACTTGTTTAAAAATTTCCATCAGCTCCTCAGTTTCCACAGTATTCTTTTTTCTCTTGATTGTTTCCAAGGCCTCAGGATAGGGTGTCTGGATTGGTTCCATGTTTGGGTCCTTGGTTGGTGCTTCTTCTAAGTCGGGTAAAGTCTCGGGGAGAGTCGGCCATTTGGGATCCTGGGTTTTGGTGCCGCTTCTCAAGGTCACCGCATTCGCAGAGGCATTGGGGCCATGGGGTGATCCTTGAGAAGATGAGGATGAAGAGGCGCCAAACCCAGGAGGTGTTTGTGGAGCCGGTTGGACCATATGAGCCTGCCCGGGGTTGCCTTGGAACCCTTGCGAATTGGGGCCTCTGTTAATTATGTTTCGCGGGTTTGGTTGTGGTTGGGAAGGTAGAGATCCTTGCTGTTTACAGTCCAAGAGTTGGCTTAACTGTCCCTTTACCAAGGCCATTTCTTCCTGATGTTTTTGGTTCATGTCAGCCATCATCTTTATTAGGGTGTCCATTTGGTTTTGTGGGGGAGGGGCCGCCCTATTTTGGTTATATTGGGGTCTAACTGGTGGTCCTTGCTGATAGGGGGGCAAGTGTGGCTGTTGGTTTGGCCTGGGCTGGTTTTGGAATTGCGGTAGTTTCTGGTTTGTCCAACCAAAGTTGGGGTGATTACGCCAGCCGGTGTTGTAAGTGTTGGAGAAAGGGTCAGGTTTTGCATATCCTTGGACGGCTTGCACATCTTCTAGAATAGCCGATGTTGATGAAGAAGGAAGGGAGTAATCAAGGGTCGAAGGAGCAAAGGTCCCTCCTTGGAACATGGTTGGGGGTTGTTCCAGGTTTAGTTGGGTGAAGGGTTGGACCAGGTCAACATTATGTGCTCCTTTTGCTAGGGTGAAAGTCTGCAAGGGGTTCCTGGTCTGGTTTAGAAGCTCATCAATCTTCTTGTCCACCAATTCCACTCGATCCAACTTTTTGGCAATAATGTCCATGTCAACCATTCCAGAATTTGCTTGCACCTCATAAATCCCACCACGGGGTTGACTGGATCTGTTAAACTGGTTCATGGAGGCATTGTTGAGCGAATTCTCGCTCATAGACTCAAAGAGCTCAAACGCGCTCTCCTCGTCTTTGTTTAGGAAGTTTCCCCCGCATGAGGCATCGACGAAGTTCCGTAGGTTGCTATCCAGACCGTGGTAGAAGATCTGAGCCAATTGCCACCTTGGAACTTCGTGGTGTGGGCATTTCCTCAAAAGTTCATTGAATCTTTCCCACGCCTCATGAAATTGTTCCCCACCCTGGAGTGTGAAGGTAGTGATAGCTCTTCTGAGGGCATTGGTCTTTCCTATGGGGAAGAATTTCTTTAAAAATGCATGCCTCAGTTCCTCCCAGGTGGTGATGGGTCTACCTAGGGTTCTAAGCCAATGAGAAGCCTTGTCTGTTAATGAGAAAGGGAACATCTTGATTAGAACAATATCAAGGCTAATGTTCCTAGGTTTTACTGTTCTTGCTATGCGGTCGAGATCTTCTAGGTGCTGAAAGGGGTCTTCATTTGAGCTTCCATGAAAGTGGCTCTGGATTAGACTTAATACATTAGGTTTTAGCTCAAAATCGTCTCCCCCTTCGGGGATCCTAAGGTGTGGCTCGACTCTAATGGCAGAAGGGTTATAGAAATCACGGAGGGGTCTTGGCTGGTTCTGAAATGGTGGTAAATCAAGTGGTGGTTGTCCTGGTATGTCATTGAAAGGTGGTGGTTGTTCTTGCGGGTTCTGTAACCGTTGTATGGCTTGCATGATGGTGTGGATTTGTCGTTGCTGAAGCCGATGGTTAGCATTGATTTGAGCCTGGACGACAGCCATAGCATCTGGTGGGGGTTGATCTTCAGCCTCATCTACCATAGGTTCAGCCATGTTTTCAACAGAATTACGTCGCCTAGATTCCTGCCCCAAAACACACAATTCGGGATGCAGTGAGCGCCTCCCGTGCATACACTAGAGAAGAACTGGAGGGGATGCGGAGGGCGACAGATGCGAGAAATGTGTTTCAATCAAGCACGCAAGCCTAATCCTTATGGTGTATTCCTTAGGAGACCTAGAAATCTCACAAAGGGTGATTAAGTCCGTAAGCACTGGACCTCCCTTCTCAAGGCTAATCTGGCCAGGTTGATTACGAGGGGATTGCAGGGAAGGTTCTTCCTTTGGCTTACGCCTCCGGTTCCATAGACCCCACAACCACGGTCGTTTGACACTGCCCCGCAGCCTAGTCACCAGATTCTACCAAGGGAATGAAAGCCAAGTGCCTAGCAGACAAAACATCACCTTTTGAGACTTAACTCAGTCCTGCCTAGGGCACGTCTACTCAGTTTTAAAGGGCTAGGATAGTGCTTGTGCTTAGGGTGATGTGATGAGGCGTTGATTGGGGTGGTGCCTCTTAATGTTCTACTTTCAAAGTGTGTGCTTCTAGCAAAACATGATTTTCAAGCAAGGATTTGTTAAGATATAGTGTCTTTTTAGTGTTTCATCCTTACTTAAGTACTTTTTAGGGTTAACGTGTCTTAATTTTTTCAAACAAGTTTCAGTGGGCACGTCAAGTTCTGCACACAACTTAGTGAAAGTAGATTTCCTTTTATTTTGTAGAGGCTCTAAAACCCTAGTGTACTCATCCTGATAATCATGCAGCTTCTATTAGATGAGTCAGTTTTAGGGTTGAGTGGTGCGGCCCAGGTCAACTCACGGTGGCTTCGCAAACACCACTCAAGAGAGAAAGAAAAGAACACTCCAAGAATTTGTCCAGTATATTAGAGTGTACATTTTTTTGTAGGGTGGTGTGTTAAGAATGTGGGTCAAGCAATCATTCGCCACGCCAATTTTTTTCAGTTTTTATGATTTTTTTTTAGCTTTTTCACGCAAGCAAACAATGAGAGAGAGAGAGTACTCACTATCGGTCCTCGAGGCGTCTACTTCCTTGCTACCATAGTGGAATGCGTCGCTTCGCCGTCCATGCGCCGAATTCCTGCATCCGTCAAGTAAAAAGGAAAGTAGGGCATTAGACGATATGAGAATGAAGGTGGAATGGAGGTGATAAAACAAATCCGTTGCCTCCCCGGCAACGGCGCCAAAAACTGACGTGCCTTCGTGCGTGTGTGTTAAGAGGTGTCGTTATAGTTGCACTTGATACGTCGATTTTAAAAGAAGTAAACGGAGGTGAGTCCGAGTGTCGATCTCAGGGAGGCGTGGAAATCGGATTTTGTTTACCACTTGTTGTCACGAAAAAGGCGGAGTTTTGCTTGCGAAAGAAACGGTTTTGAAAAGCGAGAGATAGAGAGAGTTTAGGGTTAGAAAGCTCTTGGTTTTGATCATGCACTTTAAACAGAAATTAAAAAGGCAACTAAATGAAAAATAATTTCATTAAACATGCATTCATAGTTCATGGTTTACAATATTAAATACATGCTTCAACAAAAGTAAATGAAAGCTTAAAAGAGAGAGAGAGAGGTAGAGAGAGAGTGGAGAGCGACGAGGCAGCCACGGCGGTGGAGGAGGCTCCGTCGGCGGCTCGTCGTCTCCGGCGATTACAAGAGTGCCTAAGACTAGCTAGGAGAGGAGTGGAGTAGTTGCAAGTGGGAGAGGATGCCTTGAATGGTGGTAGAAGGGGGTTTAAATAGAGTTAAGGGCTTCCTAAAAGAAGAATGTGCTTTAGCGACATCCAGAACGTCGCTAAAACCGCTTCCATATACGTCGGTGAAGGCCTTCTGCCGCCGGTCAGCCGCCCGCCCCTCTCTCTCTTCAGGCGCGATCCGTGGACGTCGAACGAGAGCCGTCCGATTGATGATCGGACGGCTGAGATCCTCCCGCGCCTGCGCTAGGATCGCGCTTCGGGCGTGCGTGCGCGAGCGCGTTTCCGCCCGGCGTGCGCGCGCGCGTGGGAGGTGGGGCGCTGTCGTCGCGCCGCGTGGCGCGATCCTAGCCGCTCGCTTCTGATCGCGCGGCTCAATTTTGCCGCGCCCTTCGCCCGCAAGTGATTTCCGCTTCGCGCGATTCGAACGCGCGTCGCCGCGACGCGGGCGTGCGCGCTAACCGTTGCGCCACGCCCGCGCTTTGTCGCGGCGACCGCGGGCGAGCGCGCGGATCTCGGCCGTTCGATCGAAGATCAACGGCCGAGATGCGTCCTTGGCTGGCTTGGGGGCGTGCGGGCGGCGGGGGTGGGGCGACGTGGCGCGTTCTAGGCCGTTGATCTCCAGATCAACGGTCAGGATTTCTTGGGCCCATTATGGGAGCTCCGGATGTCGGATTTGGCCGATTTTGAGTCCGTTAGACTCCGTTCGTCGTCCTGAATCCATCCGTGCGGTCCGATTGCTCATCTGAGGCCTGCTTTGACAAATGCTTTACACAAATGGCCATTAATACAGTTTATAAGCAATCTTGGTACTTGATGCATGCAATGCTCCTATTCTACTTTATGTTGTGCCTTTTATTCTAAAGATGGGCCATATTCAACCTAATTACTACCCCCTTGCGTGGTGTTATCAACGTCGCTCCAGACATCTGATTCTGGAAAAACCCAGAACTAGAACCTGCTTCTGCCCTCTCACGCCGTGCGTGGCCGCGCCGCGCCCTCTCTCCTGCTGCTCTGGCTGCAATAGTGTCGGGGAGGACCTCCCCAACGCACTCCTCCGCCTTGCGCACGCGCCACTCCAGTCGTGAGCTCACCAGCGAGCTCCGACGCGAGCTCGCAAGCTAAACTCCTCTCCCTCTCACGCTGCTCCTCCTCTCCTTCTCACGCCACTCCCGCATTCTCACTCGCTCTGTTGCTCTTGCTGGAGAGAAGGAGGAAGGTGGCTGGGAAGTGGGGTGGAATGAGGGAGAGGAGGGGGGCTTTATATAAGGGTGTGGGTTTCGATTTTGTTGGGGCGGAAGGAGAGAGAAGAAGAAGGAAAATGAGAGGAGTGTACTGTCTGCGTGTAGCACGCACGCAGACGCGAGCTCGTACTCAAAATTTTCGATTTCCAGACATCTGGGAAGGTGTCTAGACATCTGACCAGACGTCTGACCCACAGTCCAGATGTCTTAAAAGGCTCAAACAGCACAGGTCTTAACACTAGTACTCCACTATTTTGTGTTTTTTTATTCCCTTGTTTATGTTTGTATGAAATCTAAAACCATTTGTTATGTCACCATCATAATAAACTTTTATGTTGTGTGGTCCTCAAGCAAGCACCTTAAGCTCTTATGATACGTGCTTTATTTTTGCCTTTTCCTCAATCTACATACAAAAGCAAAAATGTTAGTTATGACATTGACAATTAACAAGGAACTTATCAAACTCAATAGCAAGTACCATACATGTTGGTTGAACCAATCAGGAAATGTATTGATGTGGAGATTGCTCAATTCCTTTATGGATAGGTGTTGAATTGATTTTAAATTGTCTTGATGCAATTTGGGCTTAGTGAAAAATCTAACTATATGATATAAATTCCAACAAAATCAACGTACACAACTTCTTACTTTTTAAATGGCAATACTGCATCACAATTTGATAATATATACCGCTATGCCTGATTCATAAAAGTAGGGTCGAGAACTAGCAGAGTTCCTTTTCCAATTGCTTGGCCCGATTGTGAAAGTGCATAAAATCCTTAATCTAGGGTATCAAAGTCATCCTTAACATTTGTCGATAACCTACTGATTCTTGTCTCAACACCTTGCAAGTGTCTACAACAAAATGTAAGGCATTTGTCTGCTAGATATCCTTCTGCAATGGAACCTTCTGGATGACTTTTGTTGCGAACATATCTTTTTAATGTCAGAAGGTACCTTGTAAAAACAAACTACATAAATTAATATTGTCAAGGGATTGTCCAAGTGAATTACTTGAAATAAAGTTTAATTACCTATCAATTGGGTGCATCGATCGATATTGAACAGGTCACTTTACCTCCGTAGCTAAGTGTACTGGCAAATGCATCATTATATTAAAGAATGAAGGAGGGAATATTTTTTCCATTTGGCACATTGTAACCACAAATCCTCGTTTCAATTGCTCAAGATGGCTTCATTGATTTCCTTTGAGCATAGATCTCTAAAGAACTTGCAAATTTCTGTCAACAATAACCTCACATTGTCATTCCTTACAGCAACTGCTAACGCCAATGGAAGTAGTTGTTGCATTAAAATATGGTAGTCGTGACTTTTCAAGCAAAGATATTTTGTGTGGGTATACTTATGCATCTAGATATGTTTGATGCATACCTATCTGGGCCCTTTATTCTTTTAAAAAGTTTGCATATGTGATTTTTTTCTTTCTTCTTTAATGAAAAGCATGCAGGTGGTAGGTTCATCTTATTTCCTACAACATCTGGGTGCAAAGCATGCATGATATTTATTTCCTACAAATCAAGATGACTTGTTACATTATCCTTGTTTTTTTTGTCCAACGCTAGTAATGTTCCTAAAATACTTTCACAAATATTTTTCTCAATATACATTACATCAAGATTATGTCATACAAGATTTCCTTTCCAATAAGGCAAATCAAACAAAATACTTTTCTTTATCCAATCAGGCTCGTACTTACTTTTGTTGTTAGGATGAATGTCGATAATACTAGGAATACCTTCCAACTATTTCAAAAGTTCATTGGTAGATAATTTCTTTGGCGACTCCCCAAACTCTTGCTTACCATTAAAGGATGCCAATTGTCTTCAAAACTTATGATTCATAGGAAAAAGGCGTTTATGACCCATGTATATATTTTTTCGACTATAGCGAAGATATATTGAGTTGGTGTCCTTATTTCTTGAAGGGCATGCCATGTATCCTTTTGTTATCCATTCAGAGATATCACCATAAGCAACAAAATCATTAATAGTCCATTAAAGTGAAGCACGTAACTAAAATAAATCTTCTTTAGACGCATCATATGTTGAAACCCCAAGCCATAACTCTTGTAACTCCTCAATTAAAGGTTGCAAAAAGAGATCTATATGAGGTTTCGGACCAAATTTACTAGGGATCAATGTTGATAACATGAAATTGATTTATTTCATGCATAACCATAGAGGCATTGTAACAACCCCATTCCCGAGTCCCTACGAGACACGAGAACCGGATCGACTAGACTAATCCCAAGACCTAGTCGTCCAACGAGGAAGTAACCAAAAGAGCAGTAAAATAAATCACATTCAACATGAAATATAACTAGCAGTAACAAAATACAGCAGTAAGAAAAAGAACTACTACAGCATGTACCACCACAACAGAAGAACAACATTTATAACATAACATGAACTACAAGTAAGGAAAAGTACAGAGAGTAACAAGAACTACTCACTATAGTGGAACAAAAAGGGCACAAAAGAACAGTGGTAACTCTACTGGACCCTACTCGGCCTAGCGTCCTCTACAGCCGCTGACCCTGGCGGCTCAACACCTGGTACTGAAAAGTAACGAGTGTAACACGTCAGCGAAACACTGAGTAGAGTGGCAACTAAACTAAAGAAGCAGTAAAGTGTACAGTAGCTGTTTTATTTTCTTTCTTTCTTTATTTACGTCTTTCTATTGTTTCACAATTTATCTATTTCTCAGATCCTTCACTTGATCTCGAATGTTCCTCGTGGGAACGATCTTGATTGCAGTCTTTTCCGAAGAGTAGAAGTAACACGTGGTGCTCTCCTGGCCGGGAGAGTCCCCCGTGGTGATCCTACTCTCAGTCAACCACCTCAAGGTCGCTGACAGACGTAACGGTGACTACGGCACGCGCGATAAACACACGGGTAGCTACCCCGCACTGGCACGCGGTCAGTCGTTTCCGTTAACGGGTGCACCCAAAGCACAGCACAGAACCAGTATAGGGCAGAGCCCTCTCAGTAACAGGGGTACAGCCCCTCCACAGTAACCAAACAGGGGTCTTGCCCCTCCACAGTCCGCGCACCCTCGCCTGACTACCCCGGTTCGCCCAGTGGGCCTAACAAGTCGGTGTAGGTGAGCTAGCAGAACCCCGGGGCCCGTGGGGTAGCTAGTACTCGCTCTACACTAGTAGCTCTCCTCGGTACTGTGTACACGAGGGCCAAAAAGTCGGTACAAAGTGGCCAGACCTAACCCCGGGTCCCTGGGGCGGCTGGCTCCACTCTGCACTAAGCAGGTAACAGGTGCTTCCCTTGGTACTACATACCCAAGAGACAACACACTTCCACATCTTTCCTTCTCAGTTCCATTTCATTCTCTTTCCAGGAGTTCTACTCCTAATTCCCTGTAGGGTTCCAGCTCTTTTAACTCAGCACATTCAGGTTTCACCATTCCAGTTTCACGTTCTTACAACCCATATTCTCAATCATGTTCATTTATTCATAACAGGCAGCTGTTAAATCAATTTACAGGCAGCTATTATTTCCTTTCCACATTTTCCAAGACTACAAAATCTATATTCATATCACTAGTTTTCTAGTCCTAGGATTCATGCCGTACCCTAGGATCTATCATTCAATCTAGTTTTCCAGGCCTAAGATTCATGCAATACCCTAAGATCTATCATTCAATCTGGTTTCTCATTCCTAGGATTCATGCAATGCTGATGAGAGCCTCATCATGAGCCATAACTAGCTCATTTTGACCCAATAAAGAAGATAAAAGCTCCCACATAACCTAGAAGAAGGCCTAACTGAAGGAACAAGTGCTTTGAGAAGAAAATATGAAATAAAGGTTAAAACTGCAATTTTACCATTGCAGTAGATAAACGGGATTTCTCAGAGGCAAAACATAGGTCAAATGGTCTAAATGAGATAAAAAGTGGGTTGAGTCAATCAGAAATGGGTTCATGTGCAATCTAAGAACTAAAAGACACTTGGTAACCCTAAAACAGACCCGCTTAAATTAACAAGGTTCCGGTCAGAACAAAAAGCAAGTAAACCCTCTACAAATCATGGAAAAACATACACTAGGGTTTAGAACACTTAATTTGGCCTTTGGAACCTAGTTTGACCTAGATTAGGGTCCTAGCTCTTCAATTAACCTAATTTAGGTTTTTACGCAAAATATCTAGTCAAACGAGGTCAAACCTGAAATCTAACTTCTCCATTGGATTCCTTAGGTCCAAATTAGGTTTATACCAAAATTTGGACCTAAGGAGAGGTCATCTTGACGTACTTTGCAATTTAGTACACCCAAATCACAAATTGGTCCCTATCTTTTGAATACCGTTGCAGAGAACCCCCTAGGTTCTTCGCCTCCTTTGCAAACCGGTCCTGCCGCCATTGCTAGGGCAGAACCGAGCTCCGGCGAGGTTCGGAGAGGGATTGCTCTCTAATCCCTCAGAGATTCCCTCCCAGAAATGGAAGGAGAATTCTTTGAAGAATTGCCTTCCATTTAAGACCGATATCGATCCCTGGTGTGAACCCAATCTCTCGTGCGAACGCACGAGAGATTTGGGTATCCTAGCTCCTTTCCATCTCCGGCGACCAACCTCAGGCAATTACGTGCCCTTCACGCCCTGCACACCAAGTCCAGCGCCTATATAAGAACCCACAACTCCGGCCGAAGAGGCTGAGCTTGGTTTGGCCGAGGTTCCACCCCCAATTCCTCTCCTCCTGCCCGGCCAAACTCCCAGCAGGCTCCGGCGAGGCCCCCTCCCCTCCCTCTTCGCTCTGCCACAAAACCAGTGGCAGAGTTAACTTCCTGACCTTCCTCCGCGTCGCGCAGTACCAGCGCACGTCGCCTCAGCCCCGTCGTCGCCGTCGTCCTCCCCCACTGGGCGTCATCTTCTCCGGCGACAGCAGGTACTGCTGTTCGCCCTCCGTCCCCTTTCGTCCTTACAGTTAGGTTAGAACTCCTCTCCATCCTCTCCTCTCTCTTTTCCCCTTTTATCTCCCTTGATCGACCCTCGACAGATGCTAACCACCTCCATCGTCTTCGCCTCCGACCGCACTCCGGCGAGCCGCCCACACCACTCCAGCCCTCCACACGGCTCGCCAACCACCTCGAAAGCTCCGCCTCACCTCCAGGAACACACTCCACCCTACCACTGCCACTCCAGCCCTCCACAATCACCCCCCGACCAACCCACCATCTCCGGCCACAGGTTGACCTAGGCACGCACGCCTAGGCCGACCTGCGGCCTGCAGCACTGCCCACTGCCTTCGCCGTGCCACAGCGAAGGTCTCTAGCTATTCTGATTGGGCCGAGAGGCGCGTTTTGTGTATGACAGGGTTTGAGCCGCTGCCGCCATGGACGACCTCTGATGAAGCTCCCACGAAGCTCCAGGCACCCGGTCTTCCGGGCTACAGGTGCTGCATACTAGCGCGAGTGTCGCAAGGTGCACGAGTCCAGCCAAGGAGCGCTAGCAGAGCCAGCAGCTGCGGGGCAATCGCACGACGAGGCTTCTGCAGGCGCGCGTGAAGGCGAGACCAGATAGTCCCACATCGTGGGATTGCAACCCTCAGGTACCATATAAGTTGTTTTTGTGTTTTACTCTTATCGCCTCAGTAAGCACAGGGGTGAGGTCCCTCACTGATCCCACACCCGCCTCGTCCGCGGCCTGACCACGCGGACCTGGCGAATCCGACCCGACCTAGACCTACGCACTCCTCGCGCATCACACACCTGCAGGTGCGCCTGGTCCCGGGTACGATCCGACCCGATTATGGCTGTGGCTCTGGGAGAGCGGTTTCAGTGAATTGCTTGAGAGAGAGAGATGCGCGGGTAGAGGGAGAAGGGTTAGGTTTTGCTCCTGTGCAGGCAGGCTGAACGCAGGAGGAGAAAGACTTGGCCGCGAGAAGGAAAAGAAAGAAAGAAGAAGGAACGGCAGAGAAGAATAGAAGAGGAAGAAACAAGGCAGAGAAGAAGAAGCAAGAAAGAAGCCTTCGCAGGAGAAGAAAGAAAAGAGCAAGCCAGAAGCAAAGGCACAGAGAAGCCAAGTGAAGACTTTGCAGAGATCAGAAGAAGAAAAGAAAGAGCAAAGACTGCAGAAGAAGAAGAAGAAGAATAATCAAGAAGAAAAGGAGAAATGCTTTTAAGACGTCTGATCACAAGATCAGACGTCCAATTTCATATTTTTTTGCCCTAACTCCTTTTAATCGCATACATTCATACCTGAATTGATATTTTGAGTAAATTAGAGTGTTCAATTACATTTTGATTTAGTGGTAAGTTCCATTTGCTCCCTGTGTTCGACCTCGGATACTCCGGTCTTCGAGTAATAAAAACTTTGTATTTGTTCGAACGTTTTGTCGGTTATACTACAACATAATACGCTTTAAATCCGCACGAAACGCCCGTGAACATTTTGGCGCCGTTGCCGGGGAGCACTGCACAATTTACCACTAGTCTCTACATTCTTTTTATCATATTGAACACTAACTTGCCCTACTTTCCTTTGATGTAATCTTGCAGGTACTTCATGAGAAAATCTCTCCCGCAAGTCAACCACTCCAGGGCAGGTAATTTCTTTTCTTCCTTAATCATCCCCTAATCTTTGAAAGACAAAAGGAAGAAAATCAAGTTAGGAATCAATTGCCTTCTTTATATAGTAATCACCATCTCTAAGGCAAAACATTTCTTGATTTTGCGAAAATTTCTGCAAATATTCTTGAAGTTGGAGTGATTTTTTTTCCATCCCACAAATTCTTGTGCCTAATTGAAAATAAACGCTTAATCTTGGCGGACCACACACTTCTTGTTTATAAGTCCAAAGAGAACTTTTGAAAAAGAAAAAGAGGATTGGAAATAGAACCAAATTAGGGTTTCCACATTAGGGTCTTGAAGCGCTAGTCACACATGCCTGTGTAAAAGGAAATAAACCCTCCCGCATCAGTGTGCTACCCAAGCCCTTGATTGAAGAAAGTTAAATAAGACAAACCCTAAAATTGAGCTCTAAAATCACTTGAATCTTAAAATTTTCTTTTGACCTAATAACCTGGGAGTCAAATCAGGGTGATCTCTAGGCTCCGAGCTTAGAATCATTCTGCCATCTATAGGACAGGTCAGGTGAAGTTGACCCCTTGGGTCAACCAACCTCTAAATTAGGTCACAATACCAAAAACATCTAAAGTTCAAGTGAGAACCCTAAAAGCACCTTTGAAATAAAAAGTGATAGACTTAAGAGGTCAAGGTCCCCATTCTGGTTTACCTGGAATCTCAGTGACAAGAGAGGTCGGGTGGGGGAAACCCTGTAACCCGTAGGGACGCTCTACCGTGTAGGGGTCTTTGCGGGACTCTCCCTCTTTGGCTGCCCAGGTAATTCTCAGGTGGACGATCTTCGGATCCAGGGGTTCATCCGCCCCAAACCTCCATAGTCATCCAAACATCTTTTGGGTGTCGTGATTGGGTCAAGAACATCTCCAGTCCTGCATCTTTTCTCTATAGAGCACACACACTCATTTTCAGTGGGACTCGTTATTCAGATCTGATCGCTTCATAACACATCTTGAGTCAAACTCTGATCGTGATTCCACCACCTGATCCAAATATGCAGCCGAACCACCTAGGACTACCAGTCGAGAAACCTGAATACCGGAGATCCATGAGAGATAAAATGATTGAGGATGCCATGAGATTTTATGAAAATGAAGAAACCTCAACAACAGTAGGAAACATTCAGGTTGATGTCCCAACAACCACAACCTTTGTCATAACTTGTGTCCAAGTACTATTAGCAGAAGCCAACAAAGGATCAACCCGTGACTTGCTCATTACTGCATACATTGAGATAGAAAAACTGCACAATAGTGAATACCTTCAATGTATGACAAATCCTCGACTTTGGAAGCAAGACCAAGATAGTCTTGAAAAATGGGAAGAGATAATGAGATTAATAAAACAAGTGATTGATCAGAAATACCCGTACATACCGCCAACAGAGGATGAACTATCTTGGGACAACATCGAGGATAAATCTGATGAGCCATAACTAGCTCATTTTGACCCAATACAAAGGATAAAAGCTCCTACATATCTCAAGGAAAAGCTTAACTCAGAGAATTCTGAGTTTGAGAAGAAAACAAGTCATAAGGGGTAAAAGTGCAATTTTACCAGTATAATCTGCATACAGGGTAATTCAGGGCCCAAACATAGGTCAAAACAGCTTAATAAGAATAAAAGTGGGATGAGATGATCTAGCAAGGGCTACAGCACTTCCAAGGAACCAAATGATAATCTGTAACCCTAAAACAACCCACTTCAATTCACAAGGTTCGAGGCAAAATAAAAATAGAATAAACCCTCTAAAATTCATAGAAAAATAATCTCTGGGGTTTAGAACCATCAATTTGGCCTTTAGAACCCATTTTGACCTACATTGAGAACCATGCCCAATTAATAACTTAATTTGGGTTTTTGCGCAAATTGACCGGTCAAACAAGGTTTAATATGAAAATAAAATTCACCATCAGATTCCTTAGGTCCTAATTAGTCATGTATAAAAACTTGAGCCTAAGAAGAAACCTCCTTGACCGACTTCACACTTTGGTCCTCATATATTTACTCTTTGGCCCTCAACTTTTGAACCCTCGCATTTTGGCCCCTAACTCTCCTTCGTTCTTTGCAAACAGGTCCCTCCTGCAAAACCCTGCCAGCACCATGCTCCGGCGACCTTGCGCGGAGCATGGCGCCGCGCAGGGTGAGGTGGAGGACCTGGCAAGTGTACCGGGGGTGCCCTGCGTCGTCAGCCGTCGCAGGAGCACCCCCATGGTCATTGTAGCCCCCCATACCGGCCGTGCGAACGCACGGACGGTATGGGTTCGTATTCCGACCATTCTCCGGCGAGGGAGACACGTCGTCTCCCTCCGCCTTCCTCCCTGCTTCAACCCTATAAATACCCCCCGCCGCTCCACCGACGAAGGTAGCCTGGATCTGACGGAGAAAACCCCCAGCTTTCTTCTCTTCTTTCTCCGGCAGACGCTCACCAGCTCCGGCGACTTCCTCCCCCTCCACCTCTTCGCTCTGCCGCAATACCAGCAGCAGAGACCTCCTCCCCTGCTCTTCCCGCGCCACGCCGCACCCAGCTGGCGCCTCTCCAGCCCTCTGCTCGCCGCCGCCCCTCTCTCTGAGCATCATCTTCTCCGGCGACAGTCGATACGACTGTCGCCCTATTCCTCCCCCTTCGTCCCTGCAGTTAAGTTAGACTTACTCCCCTTCTCCTCCTCTTTCTTTCCCCGCTTTCGATTTAGTCAATTAAGCCCTCTACCGACCCTGTTCACCCTCATCCTCTCCGCCTCCGACCACCCTCCGGCGAGCCGCTCCCATCACCTCAGCGACCCACACGGCTCGCCGACCACCGCAGAACCTCCGCCTCCTCACCCTGATCCTCTTCCGCCCCTCCACTTCCCACCAAACACCCTCTGCAGACCCACCGAACACACCCACTCCCTCGCTCACAGTTTGACCTAGGACGGCCTGACAGCTCCATCTCGCCCCCTGCAGACCCCCTGACCACCTTCGCCGTGCCACGGCGAAGGTCCCCCGCCTGTCTGATTTGGCCGAGAAGCCGTGCTATTGATTTCAGGTTCCAGGCCTTGACCGCCATTGGCGAGGAAGCTCGAAGCCTGCTCGAGGTTGCTTCAAGCCGAGATATCCCAGGTTGAAAAGCCACGGCCAGCGCGGAAGAGTCTCGCGCACACACCCTGGCCCTCAATTGGAGCTGTGCACCTCAACGGCTGATGCAATTGGAAGCGCCATCCCTGCTGCAGGCGTGAGAGAAACGGGTGCGCGGATAGTCCCACCTCGGAACCTCTCGAAGGCGCGCGGACGCATAAAGGCAAAAACTGCCTTATGCTGTTTGCCTCAGTTACCACGGGGTGAGGTCCCTCTCACCTGACCCGAACCCGATTACCCGGTAGCGCTCTGGGAGAGCTTCCGAAGAGTGATTTCAGAGAGAGAGATACGCGGGGGAGGGGGGTAGAGTAGGTTTTTGCCTTGACGAATAAACTCTGAAGTGTGCAGGCCAAAGAAGAAGAAGCAGACCCGCTGAAGAAGAAGGAGCTGCTGCACTGTAGCGAAGGCATTGTTAAGTCGTCTCAGCACCGGGGCAGACGACGGAAGGTCAGCAGCCAAAGAAGAAGAAGACCCGCTGAAGAAGAAGGAAGAGCAACGGCCATCGCGAAAGAAGAAAAAGAGAGGTCAAGGCAGGTGAAGACAAAGAAGGAATGAAGAGAAGCAAGAAGCAAGAAAAGAAGAAGACGATCTGACGAAAAAGAAAGAAAGGAAACAAGGAAGAACAGAAGAAGAAGAGCACGAGGGGAAAATCTGAAGAAAGCAGAAGAAAAAGAAGAAGAAGAAGAAGAAGAAGAACAGGAAGAACCAAAGACAAAGAGGAAGAAAGAAGAAAAGAAGAAGAAGCCAAATTTTCATCTCTCTCTCTCTCTCTTTATTTTTGTAATAGAACTTGTATATCTCTAGAATACAACTTGCTCCCTGAGTTCGACCTCGGGAACTCTTTTATTTTTCCGAGTAAAAAATTTTATATGAAACGTTGGTAACAACCGGCTTTACTACAACGATATAACACAACCCGGTTAAAACCCAACGCTATTATCAGGGCACAAAATGGTTGTGGATTCCCAACCCAGATGGAGTATAATGCACCTAATATTGAAGGTTGGGAAGCTCCAAATGCAGGAAAAGACCATGATGAACCCATTTTAGAATCCCAAGACTCCTGCAAGTATGAGAGTAGAACTGAACCTCTCGAGGGTGTAAATTCCGTCCCTTATTCTGATATGGTGGCCCTCGAAGGTTATTCAGACCTAGATTCTAGTAATTCCACCCACATCCTAAGCCTAGAACCTAGATCTGAAACCTATATTGAAGATTTCAAGGCCCCATATGAAGAAAATCAATCTCTTAATGAAGAATATGATTCTGGGCCTCGATTTGATGAATATCCCTCGTCAACCTCCTCAGAAGAACTAATCGAGTTTTCGGAAGTCATGCCAATCTACGATACAGAAACCGAGGACTTGGACGAGCGGGGTTTCGATTGGCTCTGCCCTACTAACCTTGAACCTGAGCCTCTACCAGATAGGGACACCTTTGTAAGCTCAGAATTAACATTTAGGCTAGATCCCAGTCAGGCTGCTGAATATACAACATATGATTTATTCTATGGTGGAACTCATGATCTAGAATCTCATTCAAACTTTGATTTTCGCAAACTCTCCAACGATCTCGAATCTGACAATAACATCGGAGAAAATCTACCTCCTGATTATAACATGTCAATCTTCTTTGAAGCCACCTGCTCCACAGATACAGAACCAATCAAAACCCGTTCCCCACCCCGACCCGCAACCGGACTCAATTTCTATTCTGATTCACCTCTCACTGAGCCGATTGCATATGATTCAACTCCATATCTATACCGGGTATCGGACACTGATCAGACCACAAATCAGGAGCCTCCATCCTTTGACCGTCCCTGTAGGGATTCCACACCTTACATTGATTATTTTTCGGAACCCTACCCCCACCAGGCTGATTCGACTGAGCCCGAACTCGAGTTTTCACTTCCATATCTATCAGAACATCACTGCATTTGGTGGGTCCCACATCTGCTAATCTACATCTATCAACCCACCAGACTTATTGGGTTTGGGCTGCATCATCAGCCCACTGATTTGAACAAGTACCTGGTTGGACCAACCAGGCTCTTAATCAAGGTGCTTATTTTCCAAAACTCCATTGATTTGACCACTCCCTCTCCACCCCATTTTTCGCTCGGCTGAAGGCATTAAATTTAGCGCTTAACGGGAGGCAACCCGTCATCTCAAAAATAGAGACCCGTCTGATTAGCCGTCTGTACTCCACGTCTATTGCACCTTGAGTTCAGCCTTAGACAGTTGATCCCACCTCTGGTACACGTATCAGAGCTTAAAATCATTCGCATCACTCATTCCCGACCCATTCACCCACCCGATATATCCTGTTCTAAGCCCCTGACCTCAACACTAATTCCCACCCTCTGTTTACAATGAGGACATTGCAAAACTTAGGCATGGGGGGGTGATAAAGTGCATACATACAAAACCAAGAAAAAATCAGAAGGATTCTCACAAAAAATTCGCATATGTCAAAAACACAAAAAATTGAAAAATTACGAAAAAGAACAAAAAAAAAATGGGGAGGGAGGAAATGTTGTGAGCCATATAATCATAAGGAGGAGAAAAAGAGCAAAAATGAAGAAAGGAGCACAAAAGGAAAAGAAAAAGAAAAAGTCATTAGTAAAAGATTAAGGGGTTAACTGAAGTTCTAGACCGAGTCAAGAAAAAGAAAAGAAAAGTGCTACGGAGATATAACAAGAGATTAGCGGGAACGCTGGTCTTAGGCCTTTTGGGCTAGTATCTTTAGCTTAAAAATTCACGTATCCGTTAAAATCTGGATAATCCTCAAGAGGTTGAGGAAAATGCGAAGCTTGAGTATTAGGTCTAAGGCTTAGGAAGTATTCAGCCTCGTTAACTGACCTCCGGTTTGCGGGATTCGGTAACCTAAGCACCCCAAATTCACACACAGTCTGGTTCAGTGCGCATAAAACATCCAAAACACGCAAGAGCGTTTAATATTCTGAAAAAGTCACCTAGATTAGGAGCGGCCAATCAACACAAGTTGATTGGGACGAGTTCCCAGCGCGGAGAGGTGGGAAATTCCCCTCGAAGATGCGTAACAACATATCATCTCCTCGGTGCTTGTCTCTTAGGATATTTAAATATCCTACTGGAGGCATGTAAGCACTCTGCTGGTTCAGACACCATGGGTGGCATTATCACGAAATGTCAATCGCCAGGGTCTGAATTCGGCCACGGAACGCCATGGGCGGGATTATCTCGAAATCTCGAAAGCCAGGGTTCCGGGGGTTGCCATGGGCGGGATTATCTCGAAATCTCGAAAGCCAGGGACCTTTGAGGATTGATGATGTGGACGAGGAATCCGATACAGACCGTGTTGAGAAGCTAATCCGAAGCTAGAAATAAAAAAGAAAAGAGAGAGAAAAGCTCTCCAAACAAATAAATCTTCTATCTCTCTCTTACAAAAAGCGCACTGCAAACTGAACTTAGGCTAAAAATATCTCAAGCACGGGTGCTTTAACCCCGGAGTCCAACAAACCCTGGGTTAGGTTCTGTGGGCCGTAGAAACCTTTGCAAAAGACTGAGGCTAAAGCGGAACAGGTCCGGATTTTGGTTGGTACTTGAGTACCTCTAGGCCTATTGTCGGCATTCCCACCTAATCACAAAAGAAAAGGAGAAGCACTTATCATTGTTGACAACATTCAGGGTCTAGAACGGAAGTTAAAACTTTGAAATTTTGCTAAGGGACTAGCAAAAGCTAGGTATGGGGGTATGATGAGAGCCTCATCATGAGCCATAACTAGCTCATTTTGACCCAATAAAGAAGATAAAAGCTCCTACATAACCTAGAAGAAGGCCTAACTGAAGGAACAAGTGCTCTGAGAAGAAAACATGAAATAAAGGTTAAAACTGTAATTTTACCATTGCAGTAGATAAACGGGATTTCTCAGAGGCAAAACATAGGTCAAATGGTCTAAATGAGATAAAAAGTGGGTTGAGTCAATCAGAAATGGGTTCATGTGCAATCTAAGAACTAAAAGACACTTGGTAACCCTAAAACAGACCCGCTTAAATTAACAAGGTTCCGGTCAGAACAAAAAGCAAGTAAACCCTCTACAAATCATGGAAAAACATACTCTAGGGTTTAGAACACTTAATTTGGCCTTTGGAACCTAGTTTGACCTAGATTAGGGTCCTAGCTCTTCAATTAACCTAATTTAGGTTTTTACGCAAAATATCCAGTCAAACGAGGTCAAACCTGAAATCTAACTTCTCCATTGGATTCCTTAGGTCCAAATTAGGTTTATACCAAAATTTGGACCTAAGGAGAGGTCATCTTGACCTACTTTGCAATTTAGTACACCCAAATCACAAATTGGTCCCTATCTTTTGAATACCGTTGCAGAGAACCCCCTAGGTTCTTCGCCTCCTTTGCAAACCGGTCCTGCCGCCATTGCTAGGGCAGAACCGAGCTCCGGCGAGGTTCGGAGAGGGATTGCTCTCTAATCCCTCAGAGATTCCCTCCCAGAAATGGAAGGAGAATTCTCTGAAGAATTGCCTTCCATTTAAGACCGATATCGATCCCTGGTGTGAACCCAATCTCTCGTGCGAACGCACGAGAGATTTGGGTATCCTAACTCCTTTCCATCTCCGACGACCAACCTCAGGCAATTACGTGCCCTTCACGCCCTGCACACCAAGTCCAGCGCCTATATAAGAACCCACAACTCCGGCCGAAGAGGCTGAGCTTGGTTTGGCCGAGGTTCCACCCCCAATTCCTCTCCTCCTACCCGGCCAAACTCCCAGCAGGCTCCGGCGAGGCCCCCTCCCCTCCCTCTTCGCTCTGCCACAAAACCAGTGGCAGAGTTAACTTCCTGACCTTCCTCCGCGTCGCGCAGTACCAGCGCACGCCGCCTCAGCCCCGTCGTCGCCGTCGTCCTCCCCCACTGGGCGTCATCTTCTCCGGCGACAGCAGGTACTGCTGTTCGCCCTCCGTCCCCTTTCGTCCTTACAGTTAGGTTAGAACTCCTCTCCATCCTCTCCTCTCTCTTTTCCCCTTTTATCTCCCTTGATCGACCCTCGACAGATGCTAACCACCTCCATCGTCTTCGCCTCCGACCGCACTCTGGCGAGCCGCCCACACCACTCCAGCCCTCCACACGGCTCGCCAACCACCTCGAAAGCTCCGCCTCACCTCCAGGAACACACTCCACCCTACCACTGCCACTCCAGCCCTCCACAATCACCCCCCGACCAACCCACCATCTCCGGCCACAGGTTGACCTAGGCACGCACGCCTAGGCCGACCTGCGGCCTGCAGCACTGCCCACCGCCTTCGCCGTGCCACGGCGAAGGTCTCTAGCTATTCTGATTGAGCCGAGAGGCGCGTTTTGTGTATGACAGGGTTTGAGCCGCTGCCGCCATGGACGACCTCTGATGAAGCTCCCACGAAGCTCCAGGCACCCGGTCTTCCAGGCTACAGGTGCTGCATACTAGCGCGAGTGTCGCAAGGTGCACGAGTCCAGCCAAGGAGCGCTAGCAGAGCCAGCAGCTGCGGGGCAATCGCACGACGAGGCTTCTGCAGGCGCGCGTGAAGGCGAGACCAGATAGTCCCACATCGTGGGATTGCAACCCTCAGGTACCATATAAGTTGTTTTTGTGTTTTACTCTTATCGCCTCAGTAAGCACAGGGGTGAGGTCCCTCACTGATCCCACACCCGCCTCGTCCGCGGCCTGACCACGCGGACCTGGCGAATCCGACCCGACCTAGACCTACGCACTCCTCGCGCATCACACACCTGCAGGTGCGCCTGGTCCCGGGTACGATCCGACCCGATTATGGCTGTGGCTCTGGGAGAGCGGTTTGAGTGAATTGCTTGAGAGAGAGAGATGCGCGGGTAGAGGGAGAAGGGTTAGGTTTTGCTCCTGTGCAGGCAGGCTGAACGCAGGAGGAGAAGGACTTGGCCGCGAGAAGGAAAAGAAAGAAAGAAGAAGGAACGACAGAGAAGAATAGAAGAGGAAGAAACAAGGCAGAGAAGAAGAAGCAAGAAAGAAGCCTTCGCAGGAGAAGAAAGAAAAGAGCAAGCCAGAAGCAAAGGCACAGAGAAGCCAAGTGAAGACTTTGCAGAGATCAGAAGAAGAAAAGAAAGAGCAAAGACTGCAGCAGAAGAAGAAGAAGAATAATCAAGAAGAAAAGGAGAAATGCTTTTAAGACGTCTGATCACAAGATCAGACGTCCAATTTCATATTTTTTTGCCCTAACTCCTTTTAATCGCATACATTCATACCTGAATTGATATTTTGAGTAAATTAGAGTGTTCAATTACATTTTGATTTAGTGGTAAGTTCCATTTGCTCCCTGTGTTCGACCTCGGATACTCCGGTCTTCGAGTAATAAAAACTTTGTATTTGTTCGAACGTTTTGTCGGTTATACTACAACATAATACGCTTTAAATCCGCACGAAACGCCCGTGAACAAATGCCCTAGGTTCTATTAATTGTTCCATAATTGTAACAAATTATGTTAATAATTTTTAAAGCCACTCTACCAGCTACAACGGAAGTACTGGGGGCGTGGTCGGAAATCCCGCGCGCCTCCGCAACCCCCGAGACTGCAATGGGATGGGGTCCTAACACAAGGATCAAACACAAGGAGTTTCTCAGAACAGTATATAATTACTGTAGATGGGTAGAGGATTTTATTTCGAAAAGAACGCAACTCGAAACGCGAAAAACGGACTCCGAACGGGCCCTAAACGGGTAGAAAATGACGAAACAGTCCAAAATTAGACGTCTGAAACCTCTTCCAGACGTCTTAAAATGTGGGTCAGATGGTACCTTTGTTCTGCGTAGTCTCTCAGACATCTAGAAGCCTACGGGGGCGTCTAGCCTAGTTCCCAGACGTCCGATGGTCACCCCAGACGTCTGGAAGTCCTTCCCGTCGTCTAGCACTGCGGCTAGACGTCTGATTCGCGTTGGATGGCGAATCTCAGAACCTGCACGTACCCACTCCTCGTTCACAGTACAACGGGTCGCAGAAAAGGACGAAGGATGAAAATAACTTACTTTCTAGACGTCAGGACAGTCCTCCAGACGTCTTCACCGTCGTCTGGTTGGAAGCCCAGACGTCTAATTCTGGAAAAATTTCCAGAATCAGGGCTCGACTCGCTCTCCGCCCACGACGCACAGCCGCGCCGCGCCTCGTCCGCCTGCTGCTCGAGCTGCAGCAGCCCTCCCGCGTCACTCTACACCCGCTGCTCCCCCGCTGGCCGGCTCTAACTGCCCAGGCAAGCTCGAGCCCTCACGGTTGAGCTTCTCCTCGCTCGCGCAACACCTCCTCCCGCAACTCGCCACGGCTGCCGCTGCCGCCGCTCGCTTGCGCTCGCGCTCTCGCACCGGCTGGAAGATAAACAAGAAGGAAGCGGAGGAGATGAGAGTGAGGGAGAGGGCGAGGGCCTTATAAGGCCGCGCGGGGAGAGAGAGAGAGAGCGCAGTCTGCGCCTGCAGGAGGAGAGAGGGAAAAAGAGGGCGTTCGCAGGTCTGCGCGCGCAGGCTCGTAGACGCAATCCTGCGTGCCGCAGAAATTAAATCCCAGACGTCTGGGCCGCCTCCCAGACGTCTTAAAAAGACATCTTGAAACCACGTTCGTAACGGGCATATTGTAGGGTATCAAGATAATTAATAGGCCATATGCTATATTACGATGACAAAATTCCAAGTGGATTAAAACCATCAGTTGCCAAACCAAGTTGAACATTTCGAGGATTCGAAGAGAATCTAAGTGTTTACTCTCAAAGGTTTTCTATGCCATAAAATCTACTAGGTGTTTCATAATACCATCCTTTGGGCGATCTTCAAGATGACACTCATCAGAGAAGAAGTCTTCGATGACATAAACAACTTCTACAATCTAGGCTTTAATGGAAAATTCCACATAACTTGGGCATGGATTTTCTTGCCTCTCTTACCATTTGCATCATCCACTGGTTCATTACCACTTTTCCTCCATCTAGAAGCATCACACACTTTACAACTGACATCATTTGCATTCTCTTTCCAATATAACATGCATTTGTTAGGATATATGTCAATTTTCTTGTAGCTGAGTTCAAGTGCAAATATTATCTTTTTAGCTTGATAAAAGGACCCTGGATGCGCTTCTCCTTCGGGAATGCTTGTTTTACCAATTCTAATAACATGGTGAAAGATTTATTTGTCCAAACTCAAAGGCATTTTATTCGAAAAAGTGGACAATAAATGATAACTTGGTAATCTTTTACATCCCGGATACAATTCTTGTCCAGCATCCTTAAGCAAGCTAACAAATTCATTTATTTTGCTATGAAGACCACTTGAAGACCCATATTCCATGTAATATGTGTCATTATTAAAATTATGCAACCCAAAATTCTCATATATCAATTCATTTATTTGATCTTGGTCTTTTTCTTCACTACTTTCAACATTACTTTCATTAGCATGTATGGGTACTTCCACATGAAAAATCCATTGAACATATCCTTGTAAAAATCCATTGCAAATTAAATGCTCGAATATTACTTTCCTATTTGCATGGTTAGAACATGCTCTATAAGGGCAAATAATGGTGCCATCTTTTGATGCTTTCTTAAAAGCGAAGTCAATGAATTGGATAACAGATGTCAAATATTTAATACTTGTTTGATCTTCTTCAAGGATCCAACTTCTATCCATTGTTTAATACTCAACCAAGTAATAAATACCTGAGGTGATATTTTCAAAAGAGATTACAAATAAGCTCCATTAATATTTACAATGAAATGAAACTTTCAAAGTAACATACATAATGAAAATGAAGTACCAAGAGCATCAAAACAAAACTAGACAAGATGAAAATCTATGCATGCTTCTGGAAATAAATGAGGGATACATTTACTACCAATGGATATTAGTGGGCAAATTTTGACAAGTTGAAACAACCATGTGAAAAATTTGCCAAAATTTTCATGCAAGTGATATTTATATTATGGCATTGATAGAATGAAGCTACTAAAGGTTTCTTAACAATCCTAAGGTCTTACTTGGACTCTATTTGCTCGAATTTGTGCTCTGATACTATTACCAGTGTGCAAACAAGTGATGACAAGGTCATCTTCTCTTTTCTTATCTATCATTGTTATTTTTGAGACCTCAAGTTTAACACCTTGGACTAAGACTAAAGCCACTACTACATTTTCATTTGACAAGGCAAAAACATTAAGATCCTAAACCAAATTATAATTTTTCTCTTTTCACAATGTCATTTAGACTCGCAAGGTGCAAGGCTTCATCTTCAACTGGATGAGTAGCCCAGTAAAATGGGCCATTTAAGCTTGCAACTTGAGTTTATAGCAACAAGTACCAAAATTCACCCAAATATAACAATATTGTCCGCAACATGAGTATATTGGGGCAAACAGTTGATTCTTGTTGCCATTGGTTCCAATTATTAGGGATATCTTGACTTGAGGCTACGATAATTTTTTGCAAACTTATCATCGATTATTTAACTTCTATTACTACTTTATGACCTAATCTATGTATTGTTTTGGTTAGTATATGCATATCAATCAAGCTTGCACAAAGTTAGTATAATCGTTTATGTTGATATAAAGTTGGTGCAACCCTTAAAAGGGTATGGATCTAAATTTTTAAGGACTTCGAAAAAGTCCAAATATAGGACCTGTTTCTTATAACGTTTGAGTTGGCCACTGGTTCTTTTTCTTTTGGGAGTTGGCAATTGGTTAATTTGCCAAGCAACTTGTACCAATGAATTTAACCAAAGCCTCCAATATTCTTCAACTTTTTAACTTACTAAATCGGTCAAAGGTACTAGGAATTACTTATACCATGATTCACAAGCCTTCTTTGAAATATATGCTTGCCTCTCTGAAATGATGTAAAAAATTATTTTCGTCATAAAATAGATGAAACCTTAATGCTTTGTTGCTTAATGTAGTGTTCAGTTTTTATCCTTACCTTAATTATTGGTTTTCAATTTCATTCATGCTTGTAGAGAAGATAATCTCTCATCTTAAGAGCTTACAAATGAAATGTGGTTACATCCTAGTTATTGGTTGAGATGAACACTGTTACGACCCGGTTCCCGAATCCCTACGAGATACGAGAATCGGACCTACTCGACTGATCCCAAGACCCAGTCGTCCAACGAGAAAGTAACCAAAAGAGCAGTAAAATAAATCACATTCACCATGTATATAACTAGCAGTAACAAAATACAGCAGTAAAGAAAAGAAATACTACAGTATACACCACCACACATGTACATAAACACGGAGCTTACAATTAAAAGAGTACAGAGGTAACAGAACTACTCACTACAACAGGAAGAAAAGTACAGTGGGTACTACACAGTAACACCACTGGGCTCTATTAGGCCCAACGCCCTTTGCAGCCGCCAACTCTGGCTGCTCAACACCTGGTCCTAAAAAGGTAACAAAGGTGACACGTTAGCGAAACGCTGAGTACAGTGGCAACTAAAAGCTAAGAAACAGTAAGGTGGACAGTAGCTGTTATATTTTTAATTTCTTTCTTTATATTTTTCGTTTACTCGTTTTCGAATTATCCCTCAGATTCTTCTTTTGATCTTGAATGTTCCTCGTGGGAACGATCTTGATTGCAGTCTTTTCCGAAAAGTAGAAGTAGCACGTGGTGCTCTCCTGGCCGGGAGAGTCCCCCGTGGTGGTCCTACCCTCAGTTAACCACCCCAAGGTCGCTGATAGACGTAACGGTGACTACGGCACGCACGATAAATGCACGGGTAGCTACCCTGCACTGGCACGCGGTCAGCCGTTTTCGTTAACGGGTGCGCCCAAAGCACAGCACGGAACCAATATAGGGCAAAGCTCTCTCAGTAATAGGGGTCCAGCCCCTCCACAGTAACCAAACAGGGGTCTTGCCCCTCCACAGTCCGCACACCCTCGCCTGACTACCCTGGTTTGCCTAGTGGGCCGAACAAGTCGGTGTAGGAGGGCTAGCGGAACCCCGGGGCCCGCGGGGTAGCTAGTGCTCTCCCTACACTAGTAGCTCTCCTCGGTACTGTGTACACGAGGTCCAAAAGTCGATACAAAGTAGCTAGACCAAACCCCAGGTCCCTGGGGCGGCTAGCTCCGCTTTGCACTAAACAGGGGGGACAGTCGCTCTCCTTGGTACTCCGTACTCAAGGGTCAGCTCACTTCCCCAATTCTATTCCATTCACTTTCCAGGAGTTCTACTCCTAATTCCTTGTAGGGTTCATGCTCTTTTAACTCAGCCAATTTAGGTTTCACCGTTCCAGCTTTATATCCATATAATCCATGTTCTCAACAGTAATTATTCATTTATAAACAGGCAGCTGTTAACCAATTTATAGGCAGTTATCATTTCCTTTCTACTTTTCCAAGACTGCAATGTATAGATATTCGTTTTCCAGTCCTAAGATTTATATCATACCCTAGGATCTATCATTCAATCTAGTTTTCTAGTCCTAGGATTCATGCAATACCCTAGGATCTATCATTCAATCTAATTTTTCAGTCCTAGGGTTCATGCAATGCCTTAGACTCTATAATTATTTCACAAGTGTATAATCTTTGATAAATAATTTAAAGAGCCACTCTACCTACGAAACCGGGAGTACTGGGGGTGTAATCGGCAAGCCCGCGTGCCTCCGCAACCCCCAGGGCCGCAACGGAACGAGGTCCTAACACAAGGATCAAAGACAAGAAGCTACTCAGAATAGCATACGATCACTGTAAACAGGTAGAGGAACTAAATCTGAGAAGAACGAAACTTGAAACGCGGAAAACGGACTCTGAACAGACCCTAAACGGGTCAAAAATGACGACCCTGCCTAAAATCAAACGTCTGGAACTTCTTCCAGACGCCTTAAATGATCGCTCAGGTCATACCTTGATCTGTGTGGTCCTTCAGACGTCTAGAAGCCCGCTGAACCATCTCGACTTAGTTTCCAGACGTCCGACTATCACTCCGGACGTCTGGAGACCCCCTCCGTCGTCTGGTGCTGTGCCCAGACGTATGATCTATGTGGGATGTCATGCCTTTGCGCCTTCCCGAACAAATCCTGCACACACATGCGCCCTCTCTCAACACCAAAGGAAGCAGAAGACTTCGACGGAAACGGCTGCATGGCCGTGACGCGAAAGAAGATAAAAATAACGTACCTTTTAGACGTCTGGACCTTCCTCCAGACGTCTCCTTCGTCGTCTGGACGTAAGTCCAGACGTCTGATTCTGGGAAATTTTCCCAGAATCAGGACCTCCTCGCCCTCCGACCGCAGTGCATGGCCGTGCCGCACCGCGCCCGACTGCTACCTGAGCTGCAGCAGCTTCTCCGCGGCACCCCACACTTGTTGCGCACCTCTCGGTCGGCTCTGGCTGCTCCGGCAAGCTCGCACCCTCGTGGTCAAGCTCCCTCTTCCTCTCGCAACAGCCCCTCCTCCCCACGCACTCGCAGCAGCCGCTGCTGCCGCTCTCGCCCGCTCGCTCTCTCGCTGATAGGGAGAAGAAGAAGAAGAGGGCGGTGGAGTGAGGGTGAGGGAGAGGGAGAGGCGTATTTGAAGGCAGCGCGTGGAGAGAAAAAGAGGAAAGGTTGCGTCTGCAGGGAGGGAGGAAAGAGAAGGAGGAGGGCGGCGGGTTCAGTCTATGCGCGCATGCGCGCAGACGCAAATCAGTACGCCAAAAAAATTTAATTCCAGACATCTGACCAGACGTTTGTACCACTTCCTAGACGTCTTAAACGACGCTTGATGCCCGGTTATAACAAACACCATTTCATGATAGCAACTGAACTTAAGAAGTTAAAAATAAAATTAGGTTAAGGTTATCTCTTCTGAAATTTTGATGGGCAAATCCTACTGAAATTAGATGAAGAATGAGTTACAGTTATCAAATTTTTAGCTTGATATTCAAACCTGCACTATTTTTTTGTCACTGGATGTGTTTGGATGAGAGTGTGACTTTGATAGTAGTAGTAGTTGTTTGAAATTAGTACTATCATTTGATTTCATCTTGCATCTTGTTGTTCTCATTATTCTTAGACTACAAGTGTACATAATTAGGAAGAATGTTTTTATGTGACCCTAAAAATGCTCATAAATTCATAGGTGGGATGAGAGATACTTTCATAAACACAAACCATGAGGATTTTTTTTGACTTTTAACATCCAATTTTCCCACTTCTCATAATCAGTCTATTCCTCTCTTTAGAATTGTAAGCTTACCTTCCTTATGTTTGGTTCCTCTCTTATCTTTCTTTGTTTCTATCCCGTGCATTTGTTACACCTACTTGGTTTCCTAGCAAGTAAGAAACTAATTTCAATGAAGGGGTTTCAAGAGAAAAATATCTAACAATGGGAAAAGTTGCAAGTTGAAAGTGCTTTCTCATGCGAAATGACTTGTCTCTAAGGTCTCCAACCACCTTGGGAAAGGTCGATCTTGTGCCCACCCTTGTTGAGAAGTTTCCTTAATATCAAATTTTTATCCCTACCTGTTCAAAATCCTCAAATTCTTTTTTCTTTTCAAAAGAAAGAATCCTCGGATCCTTTTGTTGGTGCAAGAGCACCACGATCATTGATTTTGATGATAACCTGATCGCACGTGTTTCGCGAGTTTGAAATCAGGGCTACGAGTAACCTGTCGTCATAGTTGCAAAATGTGTGGTCAAATAAAATTTATACCGAAATTCGAAAAGTGAGTCCCAGGTTGAACACGGGGAGGCGAATGTTTGGTTTTATGAAATCCGTGCTTCACTTTTATTTGTTTATTTTATTTTTGTCTTTTCTAATTTTTTTGGTATTTTTAACAAGCAAGAGATTACGTCGATGAAAACTTTATCTAGCTAATCTACTTGCAAATATAAAAGAGAGAGAGAGAAAGAGAGAGAGACGATCATCTATTTATCAATGAATGTTTGTTACACTACGAAAGAGGGAAAAAATCTACACTACGAAAGCGTAAAAAGATAGAATTGGGTGAGAGAAATCCTCTTCGACGATTGCTCGGAGGACGACTCACTCTAACGTCACTTGGAGGAAGGTGGTGAGGAGCGGGACGAAGGAGGATGGAGCCGGAGGACGGAGGATGGGGCAGGATGACGTCGTGGCGAGGATTTTCTTCCCAAAGGTCGGTGAGAGGACGGCCACGGGATGCTCCACGAATGGGGATGAGGGGAGGGAAAACTGTTTGGTTTTACTCTAGAAGAGCATCCCGAGCTTGGGACAAGCTCACTCTAGAACCTTGGAGGTGGTGAGAGGAAGAAAGGAAGAGATGGATTGGAATGGTGGTGGGTAGGTCCTTTTATAGTGGAGGAGGAAGATCAAATTCGTATCTAGGTCATTAGTGACGGTCGTAAACGTCACTACAGCCATCTCTGAAGATCCGCGCCATTCAATACTCCTGCTGGCTCGTGCATTACGCGCGCACGCGCTATGCTTCCATGCCAGCTGCACTTGTGCCCGCTGCCGCTGTTGGTATTGCGCGCACGTATGTGCTGCGCACTACGTTGCTACTCGCGCCACGGCGCTTGGGTGCGTGCGTGCCTCCGTGGTGCGTGTGCCCCCATGCTGCTGTGCGTGGGCGGCGGTGCATGTGTGTGCGTGGGCGGCCTGGGTTGCACCACATGGCACGACTTGGGCTGTCCATCTTCATTCCTTTGTAGAAGGTGAAACCGTGCTCGGATCGAATTGATTTCCGCATTGCCGGACTACGATCGTTGCTCCGGATCCATCCGTACGGTCGGATTTTTCATCTGAAACCCGTAAGGATGTTGCATTGCCCCTTGGCCGTTGATCTTCCTCGGGCTTCATATGATGCTAAGGGACTTCGATCTGGACAATTTCAGAGGCGTTAGACTCTGATCGTCGTTCTGATCAGATTCGTATGGTCTGATCGTCCATCTAAGGTCCTGAAATAAATCTCCTTCCTTCCTATCCATAAAAAGGGCCTAGTTAACCTAAAATATATACAACTATTCTAAATGCAGAATGATGCATACTATGCAATATTTATAACATTAAATGCAAATCTAAGCCTACGAACATGCATGAATAGGCATTTTAACCTAAATGGATGTGTCTATATCATAACCAAACACTTGGTATTTAACATTTGCATTGATTTTAAGTTTCAGGAATAAATGCAAATGAATTCAAGTGTGAAGAAGCTCAACAGCTTGTATCCATGGCAGATTGGGGGAGCTTAATGGAGGAAGAAGTAGAGACGGAGCTTTGCGTGGAGCGAGAGCTTGAAAATAAGAAGAATAGGATGGATATTTGTCTTCCATATATTTCGTATTTGTATTTGTCTTTACTCTTTTATTTACTTAGATACTTGTTAAAGAGCCTGAAGTGCCTTACCATAGTCCTAGGAATACTATTCCTACACTAGGACACTTAGGAAAACCTTAAAGTAGAATCAGAAAACCAATATAGAAATTAGACAGCCCAATCAGACGTCTAACTTGATCATCAGACGTCTGATAATGACATTTTAAGATGTCTAATAGTTGTATAGACGTCCAAACACTTAGGTTGGATTTAGTATTCTCTGATCATTACTTTAGATTTAGTGTTCTCTGATCATTACTTTCAGACGACTAGCCGGTAGTCCAAACATCTTAGACGATGTCTGTTGACCTTGACAAACATCCAGCAATAGGATTGTTGGTTTGTCAGAACATGATTTTCAAGGATTAGCTTTGATAGTATTAATATTACTTTCTAGACGTCCATAGAGCCTTCTAGACATCTGATAAAGAGACGTTATACGTAATCTGACTCGAATCTTGATTTGTTAGATGTATATGACTGTTAGAGCCTCGGGAAATCAGTTCTCGTAGAGAATCTCATATCAGACGGCCAAACATTATGTCAAACATCCGACCTGTCGTCTGACCAACAAACACTAGAATCCTGTCTTGATATGGTCCAATTCCAGGAATCAAACCCATCAAGAATTAGCCGTCGTATAACCTTCACAAACATCTTTCATCTAAATCCAAACCAATCCTGATCATCAACCCTTCAAGATCAACCGTCTCACCTTTAGATCAAACGAAGCCCCAGACGTCTGACCATGAATCTAGACGTTTGAAAACCTTGTCAGATTCATAATTAACCTTGATTTCATTGGGATTGTGGCCCAATCTCTTTAGGGTTGTTTCCAATGACTACAACCAAACATTTCTTAGGACCTCTATAAATAGGAGAGGTCCCTTCCTAAGCTAAACACACCTAAGATACACTACTTCCACCATTTGTGTCAAGGAAAAGAAAGGAAATCATCAAGAAGTGATCTTGCTCTCCAAGCCTTGTTCCATACACTTGAGAGCACCGAAACTCTGTCAAATTCACGTTGAATCTCTTCTATATTAGGGAAGTCCTTCTTGCTTATAGTAGCATAGATTTATCCCTACTTTGTGGCTCTATAGGTATTTTTTTTGTATTTTGTTTTTAATTGGGTATTCGCTTTGCGAATTCCTGTCTCTATCGCGAGACAAAATACTCCTCGCGAAGAAGGGGGTTTGAGGTTACACTACCCTCGTGTAAGTAGAGTGGCTGTGAGAAGTTGTGTCACCCTCGTTTAAGTGACACGGTTAGTGGATTTGATCGATTAGGTCGATCGGGAAATCCTAAACTGAGAGGTTTAGGTATTGGTTTTTTCCTGGGTTTGGGTTTCCACCTAAAAATCTTTGTATCTTTGTGAGATTACTTATTTGTGAGTTTGCCTATATTATTTCCGCATTATTTTCGTATGACACAAATCTCACCCCCTCTCCTAGTTTGAAATTACACCTTTGACATTGTCTTTTGAGAAAGGTATGTGCAAATAACTAGTGCAAAGATAAGCGTGTGTTATCAATAGCTATCCCACTTTGTCAAAAGCATTACTAGGCTCTCTATATGGAATTCTTAACATAGAATCTTGGTCCCTTAAATAGATGAGCATTCCTTTGCTACCATATCGACCATAAAAAAGCCATTGGAGCCCTCATCACATCAATGTGTAAATCCATGATCTAGGAGTCAAGCATTTGTGTAAGAGCCCCACCAAAACAGATTCTACGAGCTATTGGCTTGTAAGTCTTTTGACCAAATTATTCAGAAATGGGACATGCAAAAAATAGATTGTTAAGGCATCTTACAACTTAGTTTTCACTGAATTTTGCACTGCTCTATTTGGTGTTTACGTATTTGAAATGGTCAAAGCATTTATATTTGTTGCTAATATCCTTTTTGTTAACCCTACTCTTTTTTTCTTTCATTAAATGAAGTTGAAACATATGACTAGGTTTTGTTCCAAAGATACAATTCATGCCAAAGATATGCTTCCTTAAATAAATAAACCATAATTAGTTATTTTTTTTAAGGATGCATCTATAGTTAACCAAACAATTATCTTCCCCCTCCTTTGTGTTCTCTAAGTTTAAGGTGGTGGAATGATTTATTATTTATGTAGATACTGTCAGTGTGGTTTGACTCCTAGTACATTTGTTTTTACATTTTGATATTGAGAAGTTGTGACAGGATGCACATTATTAGTGGCTGAAACCTTCACAAGTTTCCCCTTGTATCCAAATAGCAAGAAGGTATGGGCATGGTTCATCTAGTTCCCTTGGATCCATTCTTGCTAAAAGAGGGTGTGAATTTAGCAGTTCGTACATTTTGTGCGTTGTATGCAGATGGCTAACATTCTTTTGTTTGGGCTGAGGACTTTGCCTTTGGCTTTAAGAGGATGCAATGTTAGAGATTAATGGTAATTTCCTGCAACTGATACCACTAATTAGAGAAGAGAAATTACACACTTGCATCGATGCCTTTGGTTGCTGCCTCAATTTAGATCTTATGGCTCTATTTATGGAGCTAGTAGCAACAATGAGGACCCATGGTGCATCATTGGCGATAGAAAATGGTAAATGACCAAAAATTCTAGCAGCACAACTCACATGAATACATTTCCGAACTGCAAGTATTGCAATGACATAGTCAAACTTCTCCTAATAGACATTGAGATTATAAGGACATGTAAAAACAACAAATCTTTATTGCAACATTTGCCTTGGTATTTAACAAACATAATTTTCTGTATGACTTTTTATTCGTTTTCGTCCCAACTTCAAAAGGCCCCTAGCATAATTCCACAACACAACCGATTTAACCACATAAGAATTCAAAACCACACCAGACAAAGAATGAATTAAAGAAAGGAACATGATTGGAATTCCCATCCTATGCAAATCACAACAAAACTATCGCATAACATAAGACCACAAATTCAAACTTGCAAGTCACGAGGGTGGAACATAGGTAGGCCAACTTGCCTTACAATGAGCGACCCAAAGGAGTTCCCAAGGAGTTCCCAAGGAGCATGACGACGTGCAGGCTTGTGAGATTGACGAGGGTGTAGTAGGCTGAGGTCGACGACGAGCAGGAGGTTAAGAAGTAGGGTAATCGATGATGAGGATGGGGATGAGGGTGGGCACTCGAGGGTTTTGGGTGGCGGAGGTTGTAGAGGAAGAGGACGGTAGTAGAGGTTGTGATTGCGGGAGTTGGGTGAGTCAAGGGTGGTGAGGTTGACGGTGAAAGGAATTAGGGAAGGGAGGGAGCATGAAAGCCAAGCCAGTGATCGCAAGCCTTGGGAGAGCAATAGGATTTGGAGGGGGTAGCAGAGATCATGGAATGATTGTCGACCTTGGGAGCGCAAGGGGAATCGAATGGGAAGGGGGTGGCGAGGATCGCGGGATGGTGGCAAACATTGGGAGTGCTAGGGGTCTTAGTGAGGAATGGGGCGGCGGAGATGTTGGGATGGCGTGATCGATGGGAGATTCACAATAGGAATTGGCAGGGAAGAGGGTGCCAGATATAGTGGGATGATCAAGTGAAGATTTTCAAGTAGAATCCGAGGGGAAAGGAGGAAGGGCAGGGTGCGCGCGAGGAATTTGGGCGTAAATCATATTTGGAGGGTTTAAGTATTTGCTATAATTATTTTGTAATTTGTAATTATTTTTTATTATCTTAAAAAATTATATGATTTTAAGAATCACATTATTATTGTCATAAATGAGCACTTTTGTAAAAGTATAATTTAAATTATATCTTGGTGCATTAATTAACATAAGTTTTCAACATTGCTATTACATTGCATTAATTTTTGCCTGCATGTTTCCCAACAAAATGGGATTAGAAGGTTTTTGGATATTTAAAGGGATAAGTTTGAGTTTAGTTTTTTCCTCTTTATGTTATTAAAAGAAAAATGTTAAAGATGAAGTAGTGGCCTTCTTTTACTTATACCAATTGGATGTTTAACAAATTAGCATTAGTGGCAAATATTTTTATCACTATTGCCTTCGATTTAGGGGTAATTGTATACTGGCATAAATAACAATTACCCCTAAATCGAAGGCAATAGTGATAAAAATATTTGCCACTAATGCTAATTGTTGTTTGACAAAAAATATTATATATAGTGATTGTTGCATGTAATATAGCGACTAAAATTGATACAACATTTAAAATTTATTAACTCGAAAATAAATGTGAGTTCAAGGTCATCGCAGGGAGCAAATACGGAATTCACAACACTAATCGCAATATTAATCAATGAACACAATGATAAATACATGCAATGAAAATCAATAATTAGAATATATTCAATAATAGATAAAAATACATCTCAGGAAGCAATGGGATAAAAAGAGAATTGGGACCTAAAAATGCTGATTTGAATGACCATTTAATTCCCACGTTTAAGCACATATCATAAGATACTGTCTCAACCAAGCCAAATTTTCCAACATTGATCAGAGTCAATAACAAGCACAAGTCCTTGAATAACCTCACAACACAAGTCACAAGAGATGTCAGACCCTAAGGTCAAACGACTTAAGTCGCCAAACCACAATACATGGCACAGAACCAACACAGAGCCTCAGGAACAAGGCATAAGCAACCAGCCTCTCGAAATGCCTAAGTGTTGGGCGTGTGAAGGCACGAATTTTAAGGTCAACGGTGCAAAAACCACCCCCTCACCCTCCTTAGAATCTCCTCTACTTAAGCAGGTATAAGGGTATGCACAGTAATGGGTAATTAAATCCAAGCATAGGGACTCGACTCATTGGCGTGGATGGTGAGTAAGGAGTGGAGAGTAGGGAGTAACAGGGACCTCATCCTAGTGTCATGAGGCGATAAGCCTTATGACAAAATCAATTTATGCTGTTGCTTCAGCTTTTCCCACACGATGTGGGACTAATTGGTGTGACCTTTTCCTTTGCTTCCTTCATGTCCTGCAACAGGGTTTTGACAGGTCATTTACGTGCGTGTTTTGAAATATGTCGTAGTTCGTAATATAGTCACGTGAAACCCTTGATAAAAAATATTTGTAAATTAACGAGATGGTGAGTCTCGGTCGAACTCAGGGAGGCGTTATGGAAATGCGAAATCTAATTCTGATCCTCTCTCTCTATTTGCTAAAACTCATGTCAATTTATAATTACTTACATATTAGTGCACGAAAGGCTGTTGCTACAGATATGCAAGATTAAAACAGGAAACTTTAATCACAATAAAATATGACAATGAAGCTCATGGTGATTTTTGCAACACGTACATATATATATATACATATAAAAAGATGATTTTCATTGAGTTTGGGATGATTGCTACAAAGAGAAGCTTGAGGAAAGCTTGTATAGGAAAGCTTAAACAAAACAACTAGCTAGTAGAAAACGAGTGCATGCATGGATCTACGGGGAGATTACACATGCATCATTGAGGGGGATGAGTGAGCTATAGTACTAATCACACGGGTTTCACACGCTTGAAATCGGGGTTACGAGTAACCCATCGTCGTAGTTGCAAAACTCGTGATCAAATATAATTTATACCGAAACTCCAAGGGAGTCTCGAGTCGAACACAAGGAGGCGACATTTATTTTGTATGAAAACTGCACTTCGATTTGTTTCTTTTTGGTGTTTTGTGGTTTTTTTATTTTTGAAATAAAAAAGGACAAGCAATCACAAGAGAGAGATGGAATCGAATATGATATATTGCATGAATATAAATTACAATAATCTAGAAAACATAAAAAGAGGGGGAGGTAAGAGAAATCTCCTGAATAGGCTATTCGGCGAGACGACAGCGCCTGGTGGAAGCTCAGACAAAGGAGGTGAGGGGCTGGACGACGGAGGTGAGATGCAGGAGGACATCGTGTAGAGGAAAGCTTCAGTGTGGCTCCAGAATGGAGGTGAGAAGGTAGAGATGATTTGCTACCGAAATGGAGGTGGGAGGACGACTCTAAGGCGATCTATGAATGGGGATGGGAAGAGGAAGGAATATTTGGTGGGGCAGAGGTTCGCTACACTAATAAGAGCCTTGGGAGCATGAGAGTAAGCTCCAACGGAGCGTTGGTAGGCTTGATAGAGCTTAGGAGTAGGTGAGAGTAGAGTAGGTAGAGATGGTTTGGTAAGGGAGGTGTGTAGGCCTTTATATAGTGGATGGGAAGAAGAGTAGCCCACGCACAGGCATTCAGCAATAGCTACAAGCATCACTAAAGGCCGGTCAAGCTGTCGCCAAAAGATCCGCGCCTCTTCAAGGCCTTGGCTGGCACACGCACTACGCAGGCCATTTAGTGACAGTTGTAAATGTCACTAAAGGCCCGCTCTTCTGTCGCTGCAGATCTCGCGCCCACCGCTCACGCTTGCTTGCTGTTGCTAAGGTTGGATGCACCGCATCTGTTGGATTTAGAAACGAACGGCTGAGATGGCACGGAGATCGCGCCTCTTGATTTCGCGTGGGATGGCACGTCCTCAAGGTGCGTCGGCAGCCACGTGCTGCATCCGTGCCCATCGAGTGGTGCCACGTGGTGACGCCTCCGCCGTTGGATGGCATCCAACGGGTGCAATCAAATCGCACCTGTTGTTCGCTGTGAGTTTCGAACACACGCCCATGGACGGGGAAAAGAACTCCACCCACTGTGCTGAGGGTGGTACTGTGTCACGCTTTGGCTTTGTGGCTATGCACCCACGACCGTCGGATGCGAGATCGCACGGCCGAGAGCAGAGCGCACGCTTCATGAAGTTTGCGGCTTCGCCTTCAGACGTCTACTACGGCTGCCGGTCGTCTTAACTATGAGCTCAAGGGGGCACGTTTGCCAGTGTGCAGGGTGATGCTGGCCGTTTGATGGCTTGAGTAGGGCAGCTTGGATGGCGGCACGTGGCACTATCTAGGCCGTCCGTCTTTATCTTCTTGTAGAGGGTCCTATAGAGCTCAGATTGAAGCAATTCTCGCGTTGACGGACTGCAATCGTCGCTCTGAATCCATCAGTACGGTCGGATTCTTCATATGAAGCCTATAAAGATGTCGCACTGCCTCTTGACCATGTAAAATGACAGAATTAATGTACATGATATACAACTATCCTAAATGCAATGCAACGGATGTTTGTGCAATATTTATATCATGATATGCAATGTTAGGCCTATGAACTATCGTAAATAAACATTTTACGATGAATTTATACATGTTTATCAACTACTAAGTAGAAAAGAATTGCAGAGAAAAAACTCATGAAGAACTACTTATCTATGCTAGCAGAAGGAAGGGCATCGGAGGTGGTCTCCAATGGCCTTTGAGATGGAGGTGGTAGGGAGAAGAAAGAGGGGCAGCCAATGGTTAGTAGGTCGGCCCTTGGAGGGAGGAAGGAGAGATGATCTAGCCTTGATGTGGAGGTGGAGTAGCCATGATGGACGTGGAGGTGGAGTAGCCATGGTGGATGTGGAGGTGGAGGTGCTCATGAAGGTGGAGGTGGATAGTGGCCAAGCTAATGGGAGACTAGATGGGCGCCCTTGGCCATCCATGTAACGAACGCGTGCCCCAGACGTCTTTTAAGACGTCTGGGAGGTGGCTCAGACATCTGACAAGACATCTGGGAGCACATCCAGACGTCTGACCAGACGTCTGGGATCGTTTCCAGACGTCTGTAAAACAGTTATTTTTCGCACGAGAGATTCGTCTGCGCGCCTGTGCGCGCAGACCCGCGATTCCTCTCTCTCTCTCTTTTTCCCTCTCTCTCTGCGGCTGCAGGCCTGCCGCGCTCTCTCTCCCTCCTCCTCGCGCGGCCTTAAAAGGCCACGCCTCCCCTCCTATCGTCTCCACCGTCCCCTTCCTCTTCTCCTTCCTGTGCGCGAGAGCGAGCGAGCGCGAGGGCGGCAGCGGCGGCCGCAGTGAGCACGGAGGAGGTGCGGCGTGCGAGGGCGGAGCTCTGCCGTGAGGGCGAGCTCGCCGGAGTGGCTTGGCCGGTCGGCGGAGGGCGCAGGAGGCGCGGAACGACGCGGAGAGGGACCTGCTACGGTCTGAGCAGCAGACGCGCGAGGTGCGACGCGGGCGGCGTCACGAGCGAAGGCCGAGCGGTGCCCTGTTCTGGAAAAATTTCCAGAATCAGACGTCTGGGTTTATAGACAGACGGCGAGGGAGACGTCTGGAAGATCATACAGACGTCTGAAAGGTGAGTTTTCCACTTTCTTCTTCCTTCCTGTCGACTGACCGTACTGAGGGAGGGAGTTGGCTGTGCGCAGGCTTGCTGATTCGCCATCCTTTGCGAATCAGACGTCTGGAAGTTGTACCAGACGGCGGGAGTGACCTCCAGACGTCCGGGGTGACCATCGGACGTCTGTGAGCTAGGCCAGACGTCCCCGCAGACTTCTGGACATCTGGGAAACCACGCTGAGCAGGTAATTCTCTGATCCACTTTTTAAGACGTCTGGAAGAAGTTCCAGACGTCTGATTTTACACAGTGTCGTCGTTTTCGACCCGTTTAGGCCCGTTCGGGCTCCGTTTTCCGCGATTCGAGTTGCGTTCTTTTCAGAATTAATTCCTCTACCCGTCTACAGTAGCTATACACCGTTTTGAGACTTTCCTTGTGTTTGATCCTTGTGATAGGACCTCGTTCAGTTGCAGTCTTGGGAGTCGCGGAGGCACGCGGGATTCCCGATCACGCCCCCATTACTCCCGTTGTACCTAGTAGAGTGGCTTTAAGTTATTAAAATCTGTTAAATTATGAAACCATAAATAGAACCTAGGACATTGCATGAACCCTAGGAATGAGAAATAGATGGAATGATAGCTCCTAGGTGATGCATGAATCCTAGGGCTGGAAAACTAGTTGTATGCTAGATCCTAGGATGTGGCATGAATCCTAGGATGGAAAAACTAGTGGAATGTATAATACTGCAGTCTTGGAAAATGGAAAGGAATATAAAGCTGCCTGTAAATTGAATTAACAGCTGCCTGTTATGAATAAAGAAACATGATTGAGATCATGGATTGTGAGAACGTGAAACTGGAAAGTGAAACATATGATGTTCTGAGATAAAGAGCTGGAACCCTACAGGGAATTAGGAGTGGAACTCCTGGAAAGAAAAAGGAATGGAACTGAGATGTAGTTTGTACTGTCTCTTGGGTACGAAGTACCAAGGGAAGTACCTGTACCTGTTTAGTGCAGAGTGGGGCCAGCCACCCCAGGGACCCGGGGTTAGGATTGGCCGCTCTGTACCGACTTGCTGGCCCTCGTGTACGTAGTACCGAGGAGAGCTACTAGTGTTAGGAGAGTACTAGCTACCCCACGGGCCCCGGGGTTCTGCTAGCCTCCTTCACCGACTTGTTAGGCCCACTAGGGGAAACCAGGGTAGTCAGGCGAGGGTGCGCGGACTGTGGAGGGGCAAGGCCCCGGTTTGGTTACTGTGGAGGGGTTGGACCCCTGTTACTGAGAGGGCTCTGCCCTGGTTCCGTGCTGTGCTTTGGGCGCACCCGTTAACGGAAACGACTGACCGCGTGCCAGTGCGGGTTAGCTACCTGTACGTTTATCGCGCGTGCCGTAGTCACCGTTACGTCTGTCAGTGACCTTGGTGTGGTTGACTGAGGGTAGGATCACCACGGGGGACTCTCCCAGCCAGGAGAGCACCACGTGCTACTTCTACTTTTGGAAAAGACTGCAATCAACATCGTTCCCACGAGGAACATTCGAGATCAAGTAAAGGATCTGAGAAATAAATGAAATAGTGAGAAAAATTGAAAGATGTGAGTAAAGGAAGTAATAGAACATAACAGCTACTGTACACTCTACTGTTGTCTTTAGTTAGTTTGCCACTCTACTCAGCGTTTGCTAACGTGTTACACTCGTTACCTTTTTCAGGACCAGGTGTTAAGCAGCCAGGGTTAGCGGCTGCAGAGGACGCTGGGCCGAGTAGGGTCCAGTAGAGTTTACCACAGTCTTTTGTACCTCTTTTTTTTCTGTTATAGTGAGTAGTTCTTGTTTCCGCTGTACTTTTCTTTACCTGCAGTTCATGTTATATGATAAATGTTGTTCTACTGTTGTGGTGGTATCTACTGTAGTAGTTTCTTTCCTTACTGCTGTACTTTCTTACTGTTAGTTATATTCATGCTGAATGGGGTTTATTTTACTGCTCTTTTGGTTACTTCCTCGTTGGACGACTAGGTCTTGGGATTAGTCGAGTCGGTCCGGTTCTCGTGTCCCGTAGGGACTCGGGAACCGGGTCGTTACAATCCATGGGTCTTTTTTATAGTCCCATGGCAAGCCTCTCCTCTTGGTCGACCAAGAGGTTGGGAGGTTGTTTTTAAATCCATAAAATGTGGATCTAAAAATTTGAATTACTCTTGGTTGTTATTTTTAACAACCAAGGTAATATCACATGGATAAGAGTTCTAGAGAACTCTTACTATGTTTTCGGCTAGGTGAGGGTGTGTGCGTGTGCGTGAACATGTGTGTGTGTGGCTAAGTGGTCTAGTGGTTTAGGTTAGGTCCTAAGGGTTAGGGATAGGTTAGGTCATAGAATTAGGGTTAGAAACCCTAAGTACTAAGGTAGATGTGCAATTAAACTTGCAATAAGGTTAATTGAGTGAGTGCAAACCTAATTGAGAGTGAGATTACTCCATTAAGCTAAGCTTAGGTCAATTGGACTCTCACTGAGTCCAATTGAACTTGTGTGGGTTGAGATCTGAGCTCAATTGGACTCTATGAGTCCAATTGACTAGTCAAATGTAATTTACTATGATCCAAGTCAATTGGTCTTAGTGAGTTCTTAGGAGGGTCTAGGGGTAGTGTATTAGGGTTAGGGTACCTTAATTTAGGTTCCCTAGGGGTTAGAATCGGGGTTTTGAGGCTTTCTAGGCTAACGTGACCTAATCTAAGGTTGGCTAAGGCTTAGGATGGCCTCTAAGGCTATCCTAGGGCTAGGATTGGTCCTAGGTTCTTCATAATTTAACTATACATTAATTTCTACTTAGTAGAGTAGCATACCTCAACCCTACATTATTTCTTCTACTATTTATTCTTAAGTCTTCTACTCCAGCTCTGCTGCAACTCCAGCTTCTCTTTATTCTTCAGATCCATGTTCAAATCCAGCTTTTGATCCAGCTTTAGATCTTCTTGTTACCTACAATCCACACAATGCACTTAATCAGAACATTATAACATTATTTGATGCATAGCTAAAATAAAGCAAGAAAGATGCAAAGTATGCTCATGTATGCATAGATTACACTAAGTTATGCTAAGCTCTAACTTAATTTAAGTCATTTAAGACCTATGATTACTGCACAATCAGGTTTTGAGCGTCGAATCGAGGCTACTGCTGAGGTTTGTTCTTCCAATTGGAAGCTTGGAGGGCTTCTCAGCTTCAGTTTGCGTCGATAGAGGGTGGTGGTGATGGTGATGACAGTTGGAGATGGACGAACGACATTGATGAAGATGACGACAACAATGGAGCTCCGACCGAATACCTGAAGTATGAACACAGGCTAAAAGCCCCAGTTAGAGAGCTCAAAAGCTTCACCTTAGTGTGGCGAGTACGCTAGTGGTGGTAGTGAGGTGATTGGAGCGCTAGGGTGGCCGGACGATGTCGGAAGAGGTCGTCCTGTGGTGGGTTGTCCGAGGGAGGTGTAGGGTGTTGGTTTTGTGAAATTAGGTTAGGGGTTTTGATAAGGGAGATGAGGTGGAGCTTTTGGTGGTACGAGCGTGGTGTATTTTGGTGTATGGAGGGTTCATGGCTTCGCCGAAGGCATTGCCGGCGTTGGGGAAGATGGAGGGGAAGAGAGGTGAACGACGGTCGAATCGAGAAGATGAAGGGACGAATTGAGGTTAGAAAGGGAGGAGTGAGAGAACCTATTTGTTGGACGAATAGAGCGAGGATTCATGCCGACTTTGATTAACCAGTGTCGAAGACGAAGGGAACTTCGATGAGGGAGACAACAACGAAGAAGGGGTTGGAAATGTTGGGGTTGTGGCCGACCACCATCGAAAGAAGTCGAGGAAGAAGAAGAACCAACCAATTTGGCTATTAGCTGGCCTACAGAAGGTAGCGGAGGAGGTTGCCGGAGTCGAGCAGGAGGGCAGGTGGAGAAGGGTTGAATTGGAGGTTTTTGGGCCTAAACTCGACTAATTCTAATCACTGAGCATCATGGAGTTTATATAGAGCTCAATTGCGAGCTCAGTTGGAGAAATTTGCAAGTATGATTCATGATTTTGGAAACCTAAACTCGCTGATTTCACAAGCTTGGTGGGAGCTCATCGCTCCAAATCAGGGCACGAGACCTGGTTCATTTGGAAGGGGATCAACTCAAGATTAATTCCTCCAAGTTTGGAGGGATGTGATCCTGAGTTGGAGAAATCCTCTTCCAAAGATTTGTGATTGGAGTGTTAAGTTTCTGATTAGGAAACCTACTGTTCAATGACAGCAAGGACCCAATTGTAAAGGAGATGAGAAAATTAAGGCCCTATTTGCAAGAAACTTTGGAAGTTAGGGGTCTGATTATGAGAAATAGAGATCTTAGGGACTGAATTGCAGACTAGGTCAAGATAGACTCTGATTAAGACCAAATTTTGGTGTTAACCTAATTTGGATCCAAGAAATCTAATGGTGAACTTGGATTTAAGTTTTAACCATGTTCAAATGGACAATTTGCATAGAAGTCCAAATTAGGGCAAATTCCCGTCAGACCTCTGTCCTTGGTCAAAATGGGTTTAGATGGTCAAACTAAAGGTGCAAGACCTCTTGGAATATTTTTCTATGAATTTTAGGAGGTTTAGATTGATTTTAGCCTGACCAAAATCATTCCAATTCGAGTGGGGTTGGTAATTAGGTTTTATGTATTGTTTTGATTCTCAAAATACGTGAAATCCTGTTTTTGTCAGTGTATACCCACTTCTTGGTTTTTAATGCTCAATTGACCTCTAATTAACCCCTCAATGACCTTGTGGTTAATCTACATTTGTGATGTGATGTTAAAATAATAGAATTAACCCTATTTTATTATCTTCTCTGAACAAATTAGAGTGGAATTGTGGCCTATAGGCGATCATTTAGGAGCATTTATCTCTTGATTTCAACTAATTTAAGCTAGTTATGGAAAATGATGATGTTACCTTCAGTGAAGTAAGTCACAATTGCCACTAAATTGAAGGCAATAGTAGCAAATATATTTGATACTAATGCTAATTGTCGTTTGACGAAAATATTATAGTAGCGTGAGTAAAAATTGCCTCTAAAATAAAGGCAATAGCAACAAATATATTCACCACTAATACTAACTGTTGTTTGAAAAAATGTTATTGTGGTATATACAAAAAATTGTCGCTAAATCAAAGGAATTAGTGGCAAATGCATTATATGTTACTATTTAATTCACCACTAAAGGTCATTTTTTTTCTAGTGGAGGGAAGAGATATGATGGTATGATAACTAATTCATCTAAATGATACAATAATGTTTTGAAAGGTTGTGGAGGATTACTAATTATTGCTCTTGTTGTAGCAACCTACTTTTGTTTGAACAAGTACTGAGCGTTACAACAAAAGAAAAGCCATGACTACAGTTCTTTCTCCAAATTTTGTTCGAGCTGTGAATAGGGAGACCTCGAACTTGTGAAGATTACATGTTGTTAGATTAGGTAGGATGAAGTTCAAAATTGGAGAAGAACTATATTCATTTGACGTTTAGATTAGTCCATTAATGGGAAGAATAATGCAATATGTTGTTGCAGTTACATTTGATTAAAGCATCTCGTTTGTAGGCATGTGTCGGTTGTTTGTGCGTATATCATATTTGATCATGTTTTGCTTTGCTTAGAGTATTATAAAACAATAAACTATCAATCGACGTATGCTGAATCCTTTAATTCCATCCATGACAAGAGATTTTGAGGATACAAAGAATCTCCAGAGTTACTGTATCCAAATATCACATATGCTCAGGTAGATCACATGTTGAAAGGATTAGAAATAAAATGGATGAAATGAGTCGTTATCGTATCCCTCGATACTCTAGGTGTCAACAACAAGGATACAATAGAAAATCATGTTCCAATAAAAATGCCAACTAAACGAATATTGGGTAAATTTTTAACTTCATTTTCGTTTTCCTAATTCTTATAAAATCTAAATTTATATTTTCTTTTTTTGTTTTTTCATTTAATTTTTATTCATTATTTTAAATCTATATTCATACCTGCCATTTTTTATGATATAATAATAGATGACACAGCATAACATAGATAATTATGAGTTTATCCAGAGAAATTGACATTATATCTCCGATTTAGATTGCCATGTTGTTACACAGGTTTTGTATAATTATATTAAGTAATATTACTCTTTTACATACAAATTATTATCAATTTATTATAATTATAACACCTTTTATTGTAAGTAAGATTCATCAAACATACCAAAATAAAAATGAACTTAGTGTAACAGCAGTCACAGGGTTTGGAGAGACCTTATGTTTGCCTAGGCTGCAACTCAATCATGCACTTATGCATACTATTGTGGAGCAATGACATCAAGAAACTCACATGTTCAATATGCCAGAAGGAAAAGCAATCGTGACATTGAAAGATGTCATGATTTTGATGAGCCTTTGCATATATGGTCCACCAGTTATAGGTGTTGTACAATGTAGAGACTAGAGAGAGAAATATGTGGAGTTACTTGGAGAGGATCTAGATGAGAATCTAAGTAAGAACTTAACCTCTAAATGGTTTAATATATATGATGTGGTTGAAGTCTAAGCTTGTAGATGACATCGAATCCATAGTGACAAAAGATGATGCGATTATATATGCTCGAGGCATAATTTTGATTTACCTGGAGGCTAGCATCTTTCTAGATTTTACCAAAAATAGGGTTCCAATTAGGATATATGCACAATACACAGACAATATTTTCTAATAACATTTTTATACATGCACTACAAGAAAAACTACTAAACCGTCGCCAAAAGTAACAAAACTGTCTTAAGTTGGCATCACGGAAGGTTGCGAAGTGAATAGTCTTTCGCGACGATTATTAATACCAATCGTCTCTAATAGTACCAACTCTATTTATCGTGATTAGCTTTCTTTTGCGATGACTTATAACCGTCGTTAAAACACTTTCACGACGGTTGTCTAAACATTGCAAAAAATAGGCTGTGAGGAGGGGTGGGTTGGTTTGCTAACTTTTGCTACGATTTTATAATCGTCACAAAAGGTACCTTGGCGATGGTTATTCAAATAACTGTCGCCAAATATATATATCTATATTTTTAATTGATTAGATTTTATCAATGTAGTGAATGGTAACATTTAAATTAACCAACGTAACATCCTATAACACATACATAACATTCAATAAAACAAATATAATACGAAATAAACATTACATTACTACAAACTAACTTAGAGAATGTTTACAAAAGAGTAACATTACATAAATAAACCCTAAACATTATGTAATAAAAAAATATATATAAAGAAAAGATGCAAGCTAAACTCCCGCACCAATATCATGATTAGGCCCTCCTATGCCAAAATCATCATCTGGCCCACGACATACAGGATAATGGAAGCTCCTGTGATCAGGTCCACCTCCACCTCAAAGAATGGTCATCATCTCCGCTCACTGCACCTGCTGTTGCACCTATTGCTGTGCCATATGCTCCTTGAAAATCAGTCTCTGATGGTAGATCTCCTCTCTAGTAGCTCGCAGCTCTCCAGTCACGTCGTTCAACTGCATCTAGGTTTGCTGTACCTGCGACCTCAGCTACTCCACCTCAGCAGAAGACGTGCCAAATGATCCCTTTCGTCCGTACCAAGTGGTGAGTGTTTGTCTCCGACCTCCACTGCGAACAAATCTACCATGTTTTGGAGGCATGATTGTCTGGAAAGTCTCCTCATGTGCCATAGGAGGCTGCTGGGTCGTAGAGTTCTCGTTTGTAGGCGAAGGTGGGTGGGTCGAGTCGTACATTTCTCCCTAATTACATTTTATGTAAGTAATATGTTCGATTGAAATGAAAGTTAAATTTAAACAATTTAAAAAAAAACTTACACGTTTGGCTTAGTAGGTCTCGTAAATTCATGTGTACCCGCTGTCCGTAACCTTGCTATGAGTGATCTCATAGACTTCAAGATGATCTAATTGGGCACCGTCATTCATACTCGCCTAAAATTAAGTAAATACAAAACATAATTAATAATTTAAAGTTACATGCATGTTAATTAGAAATATAAATAAATACGAAATGTACTTACATATCTTATCTTAAGCTTATCAATACTCATCCGACCCAAGACATGAGTCTGCGGTGGAGCTTTGGCCATGTTGGTCTTGTTCTTCTTTACCTAATCCTATAGAAAATACATATAATATTTTTATTAGTAAACAAATTAATAATAAGTAAATTTTAACGCATAACATGTTATTTAACTACCTCCGTCTCAGGCTTCCTCTAATGCAATATGGAAGGAGGTACATTCCTCAAGGCCTCCTCATATGACTTATTCGCAAAATACTAAATAACAAAAAAAATAAATTATATAATTAAAATGTATATATTAAAGAAATTTAAAAATATTTTTCTTACCATTTTTTTCATATGAAGTCTTCAGTCTCGATGGCGCCTCGACGCATGGCTGAGGATATACTTGGAGGCCTCTGGATCGTCCCCCCATTTGAAGATTGCTTATAAATTAAAAATTTATATACATCAAATCACATTAAAAGAAACATATATAAACCTGAATATATATTAATTACCTCTAAGTGACGAATAATCTCCCTCTTGAGCTCCTCTGAGACAATCCGCTAATCAAAACAAGAGGGGGGGATGATGCTCTTCACAACCTTGGGGAGCCTGCGGCTAAATGAAGGGTAGTCGGGATCTTCCTTACTAGAGGTGATCTTCACCTTCACCCTCGTGCCCTTTAGTACAACCTCTAAGTCCCCATTTCTCGTTGAGCCTCTTCCTTTATTCTTCAATGAAATTAATAACAATAGTATTATGAATAAAAAGTAAATACTAAATTTAAAATTTTTTAAAATATAGAAAATAACAATTTACTTACTAGTAGTATTGGGCCCTGCCTGATCAGGGTCTATGTTGGTCTCAAGGTGGCCAACCTCAGTATCCCTCTCGTCCTCTCCCTCCTCGTCCCCCTCCTCATCCTTGTCGTCGTGGGAGTCCTGTACGTCGTCCCTACCCTCTCGTCTTACTCAGGGTTGTGACTATCAACCTTCTCCTCAGGCTTGGGTAATGTCACAAACTCAGGGATTACTGGCTTCTTCCCCTTCCCTGTAAAAAGGGATTGTGTAAGTGCACCCGGATGGATATATGTGTGTGTATGGGGTGGAATGAAATTGGGAGTGGGTACTAAATTTGTATCGGTGGTAAGAGTGTAGGGGTCCTGGGGAGGAGTAGGTTGGGTAGGGAAGGTCTGGGTGCAGGGAGGCCGTGTATGAGGAGGCTGTGTACTAGGTGGCTGCGTGGAAGGAGGTTGTGTGGTATGGGGGTCTTGGGAATCGGGGGTAGTGTTAGGACTCCTCCGATGAGAAGCCCACTTCTTTAGTTTCACCATCTGCACAATACAAAGAAATAATTAGTGATAAAAAAACACATAAGTATATAATTCATATGAAAAAATGTATATAACTGAAAGCAATCAATAATGTTACCCTAAAATAATACTAGCCGTGTATAAGGAAAAAATTAATGAAACTGTGTCAACAATCTATAATAAAAGTAACCAAATTATTATATTAGTGTTAGAATGATTTATGAGGAAATTTATATTATACAAAAAAGGTTTGTAAATTATATCTTATATATCAATGTTTGTTGCACTTGGATTTAAATCTAGTTATTGAAGTTCTTGATATGCTTTGTTTCAAAAAAAGTTCTTGATATGCTTCTAGTTCTAATTCAGGTTTCCCTTCCTTTTGAGAATCGTAATAACAATGTGGCATTGTTCTAATGGGAATTACCCATACACTTTTGCTATTATCAGTCACGTAGAAGATTTGAGAGACATGACAAGTTGAAGTGAACGATTCAATGTTTGAAGAATTCGACGGTTATTATTCAGACTTATATACTTGTTCTTCTTAGCAACCTTAAACCCGATGGTTTCCCTATAAACATCAAACCATTCACACTTGAAGAGGACAAGTCTACGATTATATCTGAAGCTAATATTAAGAATTTTCTCAATCTGTCTATAATAACCATCACACCCGTCGGCTAATTCACAATGAACAACCCCAGCTTGCTGTGTAGCCTTTACATCATCAATAGATTTGATTCTGTATTTGAAGTCATTTATGATTTACCCAGAATGATAATGCCCATAACTTAACGAAAGATTAGATATTACGTCAAAATCTTCCACCCACCGCGAGTCATTATTTTCTTTCATTTTAGCAACACGTTGCTTAAACCACTCAAGAAAGAGTGGATTGCGTGCATTTGGATGTAAGATTGTTTAAATTCATCGTAGAAAGGGTCGACTTCAGAAATTTACTTTAATATATACAAGTGTGCTAATTGTCGATCTAATTCTAAAATCAAAATAAATTCTGTGTAGAATTGACCTTCCTGAAATTTTAAAAATAGAAAGATAATCTCCATCATGTTCGTTGTATCCCATGTCATAATTTCTCTTGAAATGGTTGAATTCGTGGTCTGTCTCACCCAGATACATGCTACAGAAGTTCATGGATTCTTCAACTAAATATCCCTTGATAATTGACCTTTCTAGCTTAGCTTTATTTAACACGTAATCCTTTAATTTTTTCAAATATCTCTTTATAGGATACATCCATTTATATTGAACTGACCCTGTGATCTTTGCTTCATTTGCCAAATGTATTGTTAAATGCACCATTATGTTGAAAAAAGGTAGGGGAAAAATCTGTTCCATTTTACACAATGTGATGACAACTTTTATGTCCTAATAGCATAACATGTCAACATCTAAAGTCTTTGAACAGATAGCTTTGAAATATCGACTCGTGTCTGTAAAAACATCTATAACGAGATTAGGTAAGGCTCCACGTATGGCTAATGGGAAAAACACTTACATATAAACATGCGAGTCATGACTTTTTAACTTACTAATTTTTTTTTGAGATTCATTAACACAGTACGACAACTGTGATGAGTAGCCATTCGGCACCCATATCTCCTTTAAAAATGAGATTATTTTCTGAATCTGTTTGTGCTTTAAGCTGTATATAGCATTTGGGAATTCAACACTGCCATCATCCTTTTCTGTCAGATGTAGCTCTGGATGAATGCTTAAAATTTCCATGTCTTTTCCTATTTTTATTATGTTTTTTGGACTATCTGTTAAATTTAGGACATCCAACATATTATCTATGACATTTTTCTCTGTATGCATCACATCTAGGTTATGTCGGACTGTCAGATCTTTCCAATATGGGAGTTGCATGAAGAAAATGCTTTTTTTCTTAAAGCTTGAATGCTTTAATGCAGCAAGATCTTTTTTAAAAAGATGTCTCGATCTTATGTTTCCAAGTTCTTGCAATTTCTGTATTATTGTTACTCCTGACAACATAATAGAATATGTGCTTAGCTTATTTCTTGGATTCCTAGAGGAATATCGACAAGATTTGCTGTCAAATTTATCCTTGAACTGTGTTGTTCGCTATTTGTGGTCAATTGAAAGGAATCTGTGGTGAACAAAGTAACACTACTCGCTTCTTTTAGGCAATCGGAGATAATGTGTGTCATCTATACAAATTGGACATGCCAATTTTCCTCTTGTACGCCATCCAAACAGATTTGCATATGCTGGAAAGTCATTGATAATCCACAGCAATGTAGCACGCATCATAAGGAATTCTTTCTTTCCTACGTTGTATGTCTGAAGGCCATTATCCCACAATAGTTTCAATTCATCCTCCAATGGTTGCAAGTATATATCTATAGCATTTCCTGGTTGCTTTGGGCCTAGGATCAACAATGTCAACATTATAAACAACGATCGCATGCACAACTAAGGAGGTAGGTTGTAAGTTACCATCACCACTGGCCATATTGAATATGACGGATACATATTCTTAAATGGATTAAATCCGTCGCTTGCAAGACCCAATCTTACACTATGTGATTCTTCTGCAAATGATACATGTTTGTTATCAAATTTTATCTACTCATCAGAATCTATGAGGTGACGAATGCGACCATCTTGTGATTTGTTTTGCTCATGTCATTCCATCAATTTAGCAGTCTTACTTGATATAAATAGGCATTGAAGCATAGGAATCAATCGAAAGTATTGTAAGATCTTCTCTACCTGTTTCTTACCATGTTGATTCCCTGATTTTCCAACCTTATATCTTGATGCACCACGCTCCAGACAAGTATCAAGACTAGTATATTCACTTCTGAACAATACGCAATCGTTCGGACAAGCATCAATCTTTTCTCAATTCAAGCCCAGTACCCTAATCTGTTTCTTCGCATTATACCACAACTCCGAATAACCTTTAGGCTTAGATAGGAGCTCTTCGATAAATTCAAGTACCTCGGACATTAATTTAGATGTGGCTCTATTGATAACCTTCATCCGAAATAATTTCAATTGAAATGTCAACCTTGACATAGAGCTCATTGTAGGAGCAATTGATTCATTTGCTACCTTAATAGCATCATAAAAGTTGTTACAACTTCATAACGTGTCACTATCGTCTACATCGTTATCTGACGCTCTAAGTTCATCCAACATCTCCTCAATCCCCCATCACCTTTAATATTACCGGTAGGCTCCTCATCAACATTCATTGAATTAGTTTCATAAATTTCCACGACGAATTCTTTATGAGCAATCCACTTGGTGTAATGTTGCCACAAACCATTACGGATTATGTGCTCTAATACAGTATTATGATCATGTACTTTTCCATTTAAGCACATCGATAAGGATAGAAAATCAACTGTAGAAGTTTCCCTCGTTTGAATGATTTCCTATCATCATGAAAAGCCCATTCCAAGAACTCCCGTACTCCATTCTTATATCGAATGTAATATGAATTTCTCAGACTAATCCAAGACTTATCCATAATAACGTAAATAATTATTAACAGATATAAAGGTTTCAAGTTAATGTCATATTATATCTATAAACATTTACAAGGAAAAAAGCTACCCTTACATGTACCTAATTCACCACTAATTATAAATAAACATTGACATGTTATATATATGTTTGTATTTTGATTATGATTTTCACTTTAATAGCCAATCTTTGAACATTTGATTACAACGTTACTTGTTACATATAACTAGTGTCTAATGAAATTTCGGCAGCATTTCCTTGCACTGCTCCAGTATATCCCCTAGGACTAATCTTAATTACATTCTCATAACTCTCATTTAAGAGTGCGTTAGGAACGTAGATAAGATCAGTTGGTATACTGGAGAAGAGAGAAAAGAAAATACCGAAATTCCTCTAGACATCGTATGTAACAAGTAACCCTAAATTGTGATCAAATCTTCAAGGAACCCCTTTGTTTAAAACTTCTTTAAACAAATGACGACGGCTCTTATGGCATGCTATAAAGACAACTTTGTGCATGTATGTGAGGTATACACTCACTCTACATTTTCCGTATTTCATGATTATAAGTGTCGACATGCAAGTATTTTGACACGATTAACACCTCTCAAAACCTGTTAGAATAACTATTATTTGGCCTCAAGTGCATCTAGATTTATGCAAGTGTGTGTACTATTAAGAGTTGATAATCAAATATTTAACACAAGCAAAAAATGTGAACAAAGGTAATTAATAATAAGCAACATGCAATTGATAAAATTAAATAAAATTAACATTTCTAACAAGTGAATAATTATAATCAATTACATGTAAATTTAACAAAATTTATTTCACAAGTAAATTTAATTTCCAAAATTTATTTCACTGGTAAATTGAATAAAATTTCACATGTAAATTTATTTTACAGGTAATTTAATTTCATAAGTAAATTATTTCATAGGTAATTTGATTTTTTTAAAAATAAAAGATAAATAAAAAAAATTGGGGGGGGGGGGGGGACATAGCTCTAAAGGAGAGGGGTGGTTGATGAAGGAGGAGGAGGGGGGCTTAGGGGGTGGTGGGGGTGTGGGGAGGGAGGGCATAGGGGGCAGCGGCGCGGGGAGGGAGCAAGGGCATGGGGTTGTGGCATGGGGACGAGGGCGGTGCGAGGATGTGGGGGGTGGCAGCACGGGGGGAGGGTGGGGGGGTGCGAGGGGTGGTGGTTGCTCACCGGAGCGAGAGAGAGTCGACAGTGGGGGGGGGGGGGGGGGGGACGACGTGAGGGAGAAGTGTGCTTGAGAACGGTTGCACAAGGAGAAGGTTTTGGGGGGAGGGGGAAGGGGGTACGTTCGGAGAGTTATATTCACAATTGGCGACGGTTGATCGAGTCAATTGTCGCCAAAAAAGAACTGACAAGTTGAACATTCGCGACAGTTATTTTGATAAACCGTCACCAAAAATTACTTGTGACGGTTAATTGAGAAACCGTCGTGAATGAACACGAATTGACTTTTCAGTTCGTACCCTCTTGTAGATATTTTGTGTAGCGATACTCGTTAGCGACAGTTAATGATTGACTTTCTCGTAATGCCCTAAAAATTAACCCGCGCAAAATATCCACAGAAAGGCGAGAGTGCACATTGGTGAAGGTTAATTCTGGACCGTCGCGAAATGTCCTAAACCCCCCCAATAGCGGAAAATATTTAGAGAAGGGTAGGAGTGTGCTTTCGCGATGGTTAATCCTTAACCATTACTAAATGTTTTCAATTGGCGACGGGTTGTTCGTAATCGTCGTCAAATTTCTAACAAAATTACAACACATGCTTCCAACTCTAATTAGTGACATTGCAAAATATAATCATCACTAATTATCCACTATTAGCGATGGTTTCGAGATAGTTGCAAATTAATGGTCATCAATGTTGATTTTTCTTGTAGTGGTGTTTTATCAGTACAATTATACATTTATAGGTATTTATTACTTTTGGAGGATCTTGAAGTATGCGAGCAACTTATCTAGGGGGCTGCTTCACTTGCTTAGGTCTATTCACCTAGATCATGACGATCTTGAGAGAGAAAAAGGAAGGGTTGCATGAGAAAAATCATTGCGAGCTACAGGTGAACGCGGGGGAAGAGACCGTAGGCAACATAGGAGAATATTTAGTGTGTTTAGTAATGTTATAAGTAATGTTGTTTGACCGTCTTAGCGTCATTGACTATAAAAAATATTATTTAATATTTCTTTGAGTTAAATGTATGAAATGTTATCTTTAATGCTTGAGAATTTAATAATAAATCTTTTTTTTATATTTAAAATATGTGTACAAATTAGCCTTTATTTAAGATTTTGAATAAAAGTGTATTAGTAATTGAGTAGAGTTTGATGATGGTTAGTAAGTGGTTCATTTGGTTTCTAGTTATAAGCTCAAAATATTAAAATTTTACCCCTATTCAAAAAATTACATTGCTATTTATAATCTAACACCTAATAAATATTTATATCGAATACGATTTTAATTTACAAAAAATTATTAAACTAACTATTTTAATATCAAAAATCACATTAATCTATTTATTCAAGACATGCAGAGTAACTTTTGAGAGTTATAACACATATGACATCATCAATTTATATATGAGTTGAGATACTAACCCACTACCATTTATATTTTTTTTGAATTTAATGACAATGTATAAGTACATATGTATCTTTGCACATGTGCACATGCGTGTCTATATATATATATATAATTTATATGTGCTGTGTGTATATACACATAAATGTACATAAAACTCATGTAAACCATTTAAATAAAAATGTACACATATTACATATAAGTATATATATATATATAAATATATATGTCTACACATTATATATAAGACACTTAAAGGTTGTTGGAAAGTCATCAGATAATTTATTTCTTACATTTACGAGAGATTACATGTTATTGGACGATCTAACAAACTATTAAAGGTTATCGGATCATTGGATAATCTGTCCTGGACAATATTAGTGATGTGATAGATTGATAACGATCTCTGATTTTATTTAAAAAAATTTATGTTGCGACCGTTTTCTTTATTTTAAACAATTTATGATTCGCTCCTCGTTTTCTAGCTACCTTCGAGCTTAATGCCTTTATGGTAAATTCCTTAATAAGGGGTCTTGTCTCAGTTTAGTTTTGACAGGTGCCACGGTAAACAGTCCTCACTCAAACTGGTGGAGGGCGAGAGACACGGCTCAGGCCCCCCGCCCCCTCCCAGGTCAGGTGGTAGCACCAAGCGAGCGAGCAAGCAAGATCTCTTGCTAGTTTGCCATTTGTACCGTTGGTCGGTACCAAATAGATCATCATCCTTCAATCATCCATTTATTATTTCTTCACCTTCTTCTCGATCGTAGTCGTAGCCGTAGCCGTATGGGGAGGAAGAGATTCCTGCTGTTCCTCCTCCTCCTCCTCCTCGTCCCTGCTATTTTTACCGGATCAGAAGCGTCTCCTTCAGGTAACCCAAAAACCTCTTCTGACTGACTATCTGACCAACCAACCAACCAAACAAATTGATGAAACAACCGCGTCGTTGTTAACTAATGTTGTTGTTGTTGAGCAGGGACACTTGTTAAGCATTACTTGTCCTCTCTTGTGAAATGGGCGACGTCTTCTTCCCTCAGGATCCCTCATTCTGGTGGTATCGTTCCTTCCTTCTCCAAAATTTCACCCTCGCCTTCTCTCTTCCGCTGGTTCTTCTCTTTTCTTTGGTGTTTTTTTTTAAAATTATGTATTCCTCCTTCCTTTTTTTCGTGGTTTAACTAGATGGAGGAGACGTCGTCCAGTTCGAGAGCGGGTATTTGGTGGAGACGCTCGTGGAAGGGAAGAAGCTCGGGGTGGAGCCTCACACCATCCGCGTCTCCCCCGAAGGGGAGCTCCTCGCGGTCGACGCTCTCAATAGCAACATTGTTCGGATCACGCCGCCATTGTCCCAATATAGCGGGGCTAGACTGGTTGCTGGATCCTTTCAGGGTTATTCCGGACATGTGGATGGAAAGCCCAGTGATGCTCGATTCCATCACCCTAAGGGCGTTACCATGGATGATAGAGGAAATGTCTATGTCGCAGATACTTTCAACCTTGCTATCCGTAAGATTGGGGAAGCAGGTGTGTGTGGGCTTTGATTGTTTGACCTGGATTTGGTCTTTCATTACATATGCTATGCTGCCTCTGATCCGAGGAAAGTTTATTGGAAAATGGACTTTCTTACTTACAGGTGTAACGACGATAGCTGGAGGCAAGTCGAACATTGCTGGATATAGAGATGGACCCAGCGAGGATGCCAAATTTTCTAATGACTTTGATGTGGTGTATGTTGGCAGTACCTGTTCTTTGCTTGTCATCGACAGAGGCAATGCTGCTATACGTCAGATTTCCCTTCAGAAGGAAGATTGTAACTATCATTACAGCTCAATATCAACATCAGGTTTGCTAGTACCAAATGATCCACTCCCGTCTACTTTAACCTGCTCAGCTTCAGAACTTGCATACCAAATTAGTTGAATTCATGGTCTAGATCATCTTCTGGTGAATGTGCATTTTTGTGGATATTTGCATAATATGTCTCGATTTTCCTCACCAAAGGCACTTGTAATAAAATAGTGCTTCCCTTAGAAATGTAAAGTTGTGCATAACAGACGTCTCTAGTTGTGATCTTCTTCTTTCTTTGATGTGGAAGCGATCTGTAGATTGAATCTTAATTATGGTCCGCTACCTTGCATCATCATCCCTTTTTCAGTCTTCTTAACCTATAGAACAGGTAGAAATGTTCCTCCTAGGAACCACCTAATTACATATTCTAAATCTAGGAGTAGTTAGGTAATATCCATTGGAAATCTGAGAGGATGCAAAAGATGGTAGGTAAGAATGGGACCTTTCATGCACTAATTATGTTTGTGTGGGGAGACATGATTGGAGGAACCTGTTCTTAGGCCATGAAGTTGATTGCACTTTCGTTCCTTGATCCTCTTGCCATTTCTCTATTCCTATCTTGTCGTCTTACCTAATATAAGAATGTAATTGTTTCCTTTTGTTCAATGAATTAAACACCACCAGATCCACTCATGCAATGAGAAGTTGCCCATTTTGCTTGGATCTCGTTTATGGTCTTTACCATTAACATCTTGTTTATTGGTCTTTACTGTTTGGTGTGGCCCAATTAGTTAACATTACCATCCTTAATTTGGTTAGCTGTAAAATTATACCATTGATTTAAATGCCGACGGCATGCCGTCAGCAAGGGCATTTCCGAGCAACGATCGTGCCGACATGAAGAAAGCATCGATTTACAGGGATTTCGTTGGCATGTCGTCGGCATGGTCGGCATGCTGGCGAAATTGGTGCCCATGTCTAGGTTGCTATTGATTTTTTTAATTACTTTTGCTATTTTTGTTGGTATGCATCGGCATGCCCTCGGCATGCCCACGGCATGCTCATCGGCATGCCAATCGAAAAACGGGCATTTCCACGGCATGCCCTCGGCATGCCCACGAAATGCACAGTTGGAATTCATCGGCACGGCATCGAAATCGGCATTTCGAACCTTGAATTATACTACTCTTTTACTTATTCGAGTGTATAGAGTTGCATAAATGTTTTATAATTACTAGGTGTTTCTCGGTTAGACTCCATGTATGTGTTATTGCATAACATGATGAATGTTGTAAATGGTTTTACGAGGCCTTTAAAAAACCATGAAGTTACTAGAATAATTCTGTTATGATGAATGAGAGTTAGTTTTCAGGAACCTTTTAGGTGTTAACTTCCTTTGGTTAAGCCTCTTCCATTCCGAGTTGTGAGAAGAAGAGTTTTTTCTATCTTTAAGAAAAGCTCTAGACCCCATATATATATATATATATATATATATATATATAGAGAGAGAGAGAGAGAGAGAGAGAGAGAGAGAGAGAAGGGTTAGGAACAATTACTTGTAGACCCAATGGAAAAGCAAATAGCACTAGAAGAAATAAAGATAGAAAAACTATGTCTCCTTACACTCCTTAAGCTAGAACATAGATATTCTTCATCTCAGCTTGGCACAATATCTATCAAAGTTTTTTTTTTTTTTTTTGAAAAAAGGAAGGTGGTATCCAATTGATAACCACTCAGAGAATATATTAATTAAGGCCAAGCAAAATGGCCAAGATTACATAGTTGATGCCCAAAAATTTACTAAGGTAGAAATGCAAGAAATATGTGAAGAGTAAAGAGTGCATCATCATTGAAAAGAAACCCTAGCATTTCTTTTATAATAGAGAGGTTTGGAAACATTACAAAGTTATTCAAAAACAATGTAAAATGGGAAATACACCCTTAGGCTCAATACTCCTCTTCAAGTTGGGGCGTAGATATCAATGAGATCCAACTTGTTGCATAGGACATTAAGACGTTTCTTCTTAAAAGCTTTGGTGAATATATTCACTAGCTGAAGCTCAGAGGAGACATAAGGAGTGCTATCTTCTTGGCAAGAATTGCATTACGAATAAAGTGGAATCTACCTCAATATGTTTGGTTCTCTTATGAAAGATTGGATTTGAAGCAATATAAGTGGCTAACTTGTTATCATAAAGAAGTGGAACTGGCATAGTGACCTGAATGCCCAAGTCCTGCAGAAAAGTGGCAACCCACATAATCTCACAAGTAACCTGAGCCATCGCTTGGTACCAACCTCTTCACTTGAGGGAGTGACAACACCTTGCTTCTTACTCCTCCGGGAGATTAGGTTCCCACCAAGGTATATTGCAAAGCTTGAAGTAGAATGCCGATCATCGACAAACCCAACTCAGTCTGCATTAGAATAGGCTAGAATGCGCAGACTGCTACCATCTCTGTAGTAGAGTCCTCTACCTGGTGTCTCCTCGAGGTACCTAAGAATAAGGCAAACCTCATGCTAGTGATTCTATTGTGGAGTTTGCATGTGCTGGCTAGCTTTGCTCACAACAAAACTGATATCAGCTTCGCGATAGTATGGTAGAGCAAATGTCTCACTGTACTACAGTATCAGGTGATATCCTTATATAGCGGGTCCTTCTCATAAGAATGTGTAGGTAGCGGCTTCACGAGTATACCAGAAGGCTTGGTCTCAAGCAAGCTAGCCTCTTCAAGAATCTGCAACGTATATTGCCTCCATGACAAGGAAAGACACGATCCCTGTAAGTTGAAGAAAATGAATCCTTTTATTTTACTGAGCCGACTCTACACTTCTTTATATAGATAGAGGTGAGGAAAAATTATAACAAGAGTCCAACCAAAAGAAATAAATAACAAAATAGTCCTCAACATAACGTAATACTCCCTCTCAAGATGGAACATATATATCAACCATGATCAGTTTGTTCCTACACTTCTCAAACATAGGGTGAGATAACGGCTTAGTAAACATATCTGCAGTCTGTTCTGATGAGGCTAGGCAAGTAGTACAGAGCAAACCCTGCTGAATTAGGCTCCTGGTATTATGGCAAACCACTTCCACATGTTTAGTCCTTTCATGGAACATTGGATTGTTAGCAATATAAGTTGTAGCCCTGTTGTTACAATACATCTCCATGGGCTCCTCAAGAATAACATGAAGGTCTCGCAAGAAAGATCGTATCCATATCATCTCTTCTGCTGTGTGTGCCATAACGCGGTATTCTAATTCACCGCTCGAGTGTGACACCACTGTTTGCTTCTCCTCCAGGTCATCGGATTCCCTACTACAAAGGTATGGAAACTTGTAGTAGATTTTTTGTCCTTAACATCACCTGCATAGTTTGCATTTGAATAAGCAACAATAGTCATAGGAGCTTTCTTCTGGAACAAAAGATTGCGACCTGGACACTCTTTGATGTACCTCAACACCTACATCACTGCCTGCCAATGATCAGCAGTAGGTTTGTCCAAAAACTGACTTAGCTTACCTACTGTAAGACCAATATTTGACTTAGTGATGGTTAGATACAGTAGCTTCCCCACCAGCTGTCTATAAGCCTTCTTATCCATCAACTTCGCTGTGTCATCAAACAAATGAACCTTTGGATTTATATGGATATTAGCACCCTTAGATCCAAGCATGCTTTCCTCTTGGAGAATGTTTAGAGCATATTTCCTCTGAGACATAACAATACTCTGTTGGATGGTGTCGCGTTATGTTATTTTTATGTTTCTTTATTCTGTATGGACCATGGTGTTATTTTCCCACACCTCTTCTCTTATAAAGAGGTGTAAGGCTCCCTATAATAAGATTTGACGAATTCTATTCTTCTATTTGGTATTAGAGCATCGGTCTTAGACTGTGGCTTTAGATATCCCACCCCCAAGGTCTTCCGAAACCCTAACCCATCGAACTCCCTTCTCTCCCTCTTTCTTCGACGTCGGATCTACCTCTCCGGCGGCGCTCCACACGAGCACAGCGGCGGCACAAGTAGCAGCAGCGGCGGAGTGACATCTTGCCCCTTTGTGAGCGGCAGAGGTGGTGCGTAAGGACGTTAGTCTCTGGTTTTGCCTGTTTGGTGTGCAGTAGCGATAGCAACCGATTGGTCCACACTTGCTGACCGCAGTAGTGGTGGCGGCGAGGCTTTAGGTCGGCGGAGCAGCGACCATAGGTAGCGGACGGCCTCATCGGTGGCGGCGACAGTTCTTCAGGCGTTTGCTGTTGCTACAGGTGGTTAGGAAGGGTTTGCAGCCCTGATCTAGGGCTGCGTCTCTTGTAGATGTAGGGAGAAGCCCTCCGTTCTCTTGGGGTCATCTCGAGCTCTCTCCTCGCACCTAGGTTAGGCCAACGCTTGTCCAAGGGGGGGTTCTTGTTGAAGATGCAGATCTGAACACGTACTGTTTTAGATCTATTGGTGTTTGCTGAACAGTGGTATGATTTTCTCTAGTTTTATGGATCAATTTTGGGTGTATATTTCCCGTAGTGATGATTTTTGGGTGTATATTCCTCGTATTACATGAGTCTTGGGGTGTGTATTTCCTATTTTCTTTGGATGTAGTTTGTTTGACACTAATGACAGAATTTGTGTTTAGTGCATCAGGAGCCACTATGGTGCATGGTGGCTGATTGATGCGTCACATCATTTGTGCAGTGATCAGTCCTATTTTCGTTTGCTACAGTCTGTTCCCCAGGAAGGACTGTACAGGTGGCTGATGGTTGATGCACCCCAGTTCGGGGTAAGGGGGAGGTATCTGTGACCACCAGTTTGCAGCTGTTTGGTGCGTTGCATGTGCCAGAAGTCCCACTGAGTTTGTTATCCGTGAGCAGAATCATGAAGGATCTCAATTTCAAAGTGATCTTCGATGATGTCAGATGTGTTGTTTAGGACAAGCTCACCGGGAGTATTGTTGTCAGAGGTATGGAGGAGAATGTCGTTTATCGTCTGGGATAGGAGCCGTTTGCAGGAGTTACTCGATATGGTAGCAGGAGTGTTCTACAGTGGCATGTTCGTCTTGGCTACTTGTCTCTGAATCGCCTCAGGAGGGTGATACAACATATTTCCTCAGCTGCTATCATATAGTGCGATGCTTGTCAATTGGGTAAGCACCATCGATCATCTTTTCTAGCTAGCACCTTTCTTGGATCCTTGACATTATTTCAGTTGCTCCATATGGAGGTATGGGGACCGAGCAGAGTCCCAGACTGGATAGGACACTGGTACTACTTGGTTGTCGTAGATGATTTTTTTAGAGTCACGTGAGTGTTCTTGCTGAAGAGCAAGGCAGAGGTTGGAGGATGCATAGAGACTCTTCTTCTGGAGATCAACACACAACATTCAGCTACAGTGAAGATGGTGCAGACTGATAATGCTCTTGTATTTTGCACTGCCAGACTTAAGGAGTTCTATAGGATCCGTGGAATTGTCCACTAGATCACTTGTCCTCACACTTCACAGCAGAATGGAGTTAGTTGGAGAGAATGAAAAGTCTTATTCTCAAATGAAACTCTACGCCTCTTTATATAGAGGGAGGTGTTGGGAAAATTACAACATAAGTCCAATAGCACGAACAATAACAAACAACTCCAAAACAGTAATAAAATATAACTAATAAAACATAACTAGAGTGCTCTACCAATACTCCCCCTTAAGTTGGAGTATATATATCAATAACGCTTAGCTTGGAACAATACTTATCAAATGCAAATCTCGTAAGGGGCTTTGTGAATGTCTGCTATCTAATCTTCAGAAGATACAGATGAAGTGTAAATGATTCCACACTGTATCGGGTCTCTAGTGTAGTGGTAATCAACCTCAACATACTTTGTCCGCTCATAGAACATTGGGTTGTTTGCAATATATGTAGCAGCATGATTATTACACCTCATCTCCATTGGTCCCTCTAGTTGAACATGAAGATCATGTAGCATTGTTATGACCTAGACCATCTCTGTAGCTGTCTGAGCCATAGCTGTGTATTCTAACTTTGCATTAGACCTGAATACCACCTGCTGCTTCTTTCTTCTTCAGGTCACTAAGTTTCCTACCGTATAAGTGCATAATCTAGTTGTTGACTTCTTGTCTGTTATGCACCTTGTATAGTCGGCATCAAAATGGCTAACAATACTCAGATGGGCCCTTCTGAAATAAGATACTTCTGCCAGGTGCTTTCTTCACATACCTAAGCACCTGTATAGTAGCATCCCAATGTTGCTTGGTCGGCTTGTCCATGAACTGGTTGAGTTTTCCAACTGCAAGTGAAAGATCTGGATGAGTAATAGCAAGATACAATAATTTATCAACCACCTGCCTATAAGATCTGCTATTTACAGGCGGGGACTCAACATCATAGAGATGTACTTTGGGATCCATGGGTATATTAGCAGATTTGGACCCCATCATTCTTGTTTCTTGCAAGATATCATGGGCATATTTGCGCTAACTAAGAACAATACCTTCTTTGCTACGTGCCACTTCAATCCCAAGAAAGTATTTGAGTTCTTCCAGATCCTTCATCACAAAGACATCAACTAGCTTCCTTTTTACCTCAACTATCCCAGCAAAGTCATCTCCATTAAGAATCAGGTCATCCACATAGACGAGTACAATCACTCCCCTTTTACTCTTTCTGACAAATAAAGAGTGATCGGTAGAAGATCGTATAAGCCCCATGACTTGTACCTCCTCTGAGAGCCTCTAGAACCATGTTCTCGGACTCTGCTTCAAGCTATAGATGGCTTTCTTCAATTTGCATACACATTCCCCCTGAGCCTCAAACTCAGGAGGCTGTTGCATATAAACTTCCTCTTGAAGATCATACAAAAACGCGTTCTTCACATCCAATTGATGAAGAGGCTAGTTGTAGTGGACAGCTACAGACATCAAAATCCAAGCAGTAGATAGTCGAGTAACATGAGAGAAGGTATCAAAGAAATTTATCCTATATGTTTGGGTAAATTCCTTTGCCGTAAATCTCGCCTTGTAGCGAGAAATTGTGTCATCGACACCCAACTATTTTGGCATGAAGAGGCAAGGTGGTCAAGTCCCACGTCCCTCTAGAGCGTAGAGCAGCCATCTCATCCTTCATGCTTGACTCCATTTTGGATCCAGCATAGCCTGCTGATGGGAGGTAGGAACATGTGTCGCAGAGAGAGCAGCTATGAAAGTAGCAAATGAATTGCCAAGTTGACAGTAGAGATTGTTTGTACTGTACGATATTGGGCACAACTCCGTGGAGCCTTTCGAATGGCAATTGGAAGATCAAGATCCTCCTCAATATGCTTAGTAGCAGCTGGAGAAGACTCATTAGAGGGACTTGCACAAGTACCACTAGGACAACTCACGTCAGTATCAACCCATACCTGACTAGGGGAGAAGACATGTGGCTGAGGTAGCAGTAGAACTTTGAGACGAATTAAGAGGAAAACTGGCTCTGTGATGTTTTCCCAGTTGGCATGCATCACACAAAATCTCTGTAGCCAGAGAAATAAGAGGAATGACGCATCGAAGCCTATCCAGTGAGGGGTGCCTAAGATGATGATGCCACTGAAGAGCTGTACCAGCACTAAATGCAATCTCGCCCTGACACAGCAGCAAATGGAGTTTGGATTAGGCGATACACACCCCCTCCTCATGTCCGCCACCAATTGTTCTCTCGGTGAGTTTGTCCTGAAAAATATAGCCTAATTCATCAAATATTGCAAGACAATGTAAGTCTTTTGTAATTCTACTAACGGACAAAAGAATAATTGGAAATTCTGGAACATAAAGAACATTAGGCAGCATCAATGCAGGAGTCATTGCCATATCTCTGCCATGAACCCTACACTGCCTGCCAGTCGCTACCTGCACAGATCTCCCTGAAGAAACATCATGAACCTGCCTAAAACATGTCTCATCCCTACTGAGATGCTGAGATGCACCTAAATTCACTAACTACAAGGCACTGTCAGTGTTACCAGACCTCTAAGCAGAAGTCATACTTGAAGTGGCCAAGGTGGAAGTATCAGTAGTAGTAGTAGTGATCTCCTGGGTCAACTGGGAGAGGTAATGGACCACAGCATCATAGTTTGCACGAAACACCATGTCGTTCACCTCCTTTGAAGAGACAGCCTAGTTGGCCATGGGAGGTCGACCATGCTTTGTCCAGCAAAAGGCCTATGTATGGCCAATCTTCCCACAGTGCGAGCAAATGGTGTGAGGTCTACCACTCGTACCCCGACCACGATGCCCTCTCTTCCTAGTGGATGAAGCACCACGTCCTCCACGTGTAGCAGCAACAAGCACGAGTGTCTGTCCAATTTCTGACATGGATGACTTGACAACCACCCTGCTCACATGGCTATAAGCCTCCTCTAGAGATGGAAGCTCAGCCAGAGTAAGGATCTGGGACCTAGCAGCCTCATGGTCCAATCCAGGTCCATCAAGATACTGTAGGACAACATACTCCTTCCTATGCGCCCTCTGAGTGGCACAAGTGCAGACAAGTCGACAGACATTGTACTTCTCAAGGAGCTCCTTTAGAGTGGCATAGTACTGCGAAAGTGACTGACACTCCTGTTTGAGACTACTAATAGCGTGGTGAATCTCAAACACTCTGCTAGAATTCTTCTCATAAGAATATGTATCATGTAGAGAATCTCACATCTCCTTGACGGCCTTGTAGTATATAATCCATCACTAATCTGAGGCTCAACAGAATTCATGATCAAAGCGCGGACCATTGAATTATCTTTCTTCCATGTGGCATTCTTTCCTTATTTATATTGTGGCTCCAACTCTAATAATAGATGTTCCTTATCATCCTCAATAGTCATGAGGAACGTCTGAGACCATTTAGCATAATTGGTCTCGTTCAACTTGGCGATAGGAACAAAGAAAGGAGATTTGTAACACCCATTGCCCGTAGCGGTAATCGACAACACTTCTGAAGAATTTGAGGAGGCCATTGTGCCTTAGGACTGTTACAAGATACCACAGATATTATCTGAAACCAATATTCAGATCTGAAAAATCACAAACTAGAGAGATGTGATCTCTTGATCATGAGATCTAATATCAAAAGACCCTAGATAACATCCCAAGAGTCACGCACACCCTTTGGATCACGACTTAGCGCATGTTAGGGTGTGGGAAATACCCTAACAACGCTTCTACATGGTGGTGCGCCTCCTTTTTGGTAAGATTATGCCACTAGCCCTTCTACCTACTGCACATGGCAGGCAGGAGGATAGGGCCGCAAGAGGCGGCGTAGCTTGTCGGAGAGCTGGTGGCGGCGTTGCTGGTAGTGAGATCTGCCGGTGGCGGTGCTTAGTAGGTCCACAACAGCCCCTAGACGATTGGTGGAGGCAGCTTGCTGTGGTCAGCAGTCACTGACGATGATCGCCAGCGGCTGCTGCCATCGCAGCACTGGTCGGAGAAGCCCGCAGTAGCTTGCTAGAGCTAGCGAAGGAGGAGGTTCGCTAGTGTGGGCTCCTGAAGATGTAAACCGAGGAGATTAGGGTTTCGGTGGAAGGTTTCAGAGGCTTACGAGGGGTGGGATGCCACAATGCTGATTTAGGATCGCCACTCTGATACTAAGTCCGAGAGAATGAAAAGTCTTATTCTCAAATGAAATCCTACACCTCTTTATATAGAGAGAGGTGTTGGGAAAATTACATCATAAGTCCAATAGGACAATAACAGTAATAAATAACTCCAAAATGGTAATAAAACATAACTAATAAAACATAATTAGAGTGCTCTACCAACAGAGTCACAGAGCGGAAGCACAGACACTTGTTGAATGTTGCCTGTATACTATTGATTCATTACAATGTGCCGTAGAGATACTGGGGGGATGCAGTTCTGACAATGACTTATCTCATCAACAGGATGCCTAGCTCAGTTCTTCATGAGCAGATACCGGTTCTTCTTCTGCATCCAGACGATGAGTTATTTCATGTGTCTCCTAGGACCTTTGAATGTGTTGCATTCATCCATGTGTCGTCACTTGGTCGTGACAAGCTGGCTCACGCGTTATCAAGTGCGTATTTTTGGGGTACTCTAGGACATAGAAGGGGTACTGCTGCTATGATCCTCTGTAGAACGAACATTATGTTAGTGCCGATGTGACTTTCCATGAGGATACACCATACTTTTCAGTCACTGGACAAAGGAGCTCTTATGATGATGTTGCCTTTCTTCCCCTACCTATTCTGTGTGTAGAGACTTAGGTGTCTACTTCTTAGTCCAGATCTTCAGCTGATAGACAGGTGAGCTCTTCATCCCTGGATGACTTTGAGAGATTGCATGGGCTATTTTGTACCTATCTTAGGCATTACACTATTTTTTAGAGGTCTCCTCCCTCACTAGCAACTGGTGGTTCACAAGTAGTTGAGAGGATACCTGATGCCAGTGACAATTTGGTTAGACCTGACTCCCTTGACAGTGCAGATCACTATAATAGTGAGGTTCATTCTGCAGTGACTTAGTCAGGTGTACTAGATGATTTAGATCTCCTTATTGCTATTAGGAGCGCATCACGCACTTGTGAGTCTAGATATCGGGTTGCAGGTAGTTTGGCTACCAAGGGTCTTGCTCCTCAGTTTAACAGCTTCTGTCAGACACTTATAGCGTCACACATTCTGTCTACCTACCAACATGCCATGTTTGATCCAAAGTGGCGTCAAGCCATGGAGAATGAGATGTCAGTACTTCGGAGCAGACAGACTTGGGATCTCATCTCATTTCCTACTGGCATGACTGGTTGGCTCTCGATGGGTCTTTACCTTGAAATATAACCCTGATGGGTCTATTTCGAGGTATAAGGCTAGGCAGCAAAGGGGTTCACTCAGACATATGGAGTGGACTTCTTTGATACTTTCTCTCCTGTTGCGCAGTTTACTACTGTCTGGATACTTATTGCTGTTGCTGCTCACAGAGACTGGCCGTTATACCAGCTTGATGTGAAGAATGCCTTTCTTTACAACAATTTTCAAGAGGAGGTTTATATGCAGCAGCCCCCGGGTTTCGAGGTTTAGTGGGAGTGTGTGTGCAGATTGAGGAAGGCAATCTATGGATTGAAGTAGAGTCCTAGGGCCTGGTTCCAGAAGTTATCAGAGGTGCTCCACCAGATTGGTTTGAGGCGCTCTACTTCAGATTACTCATTATTTACCAGGAAGATTGACAGGGGGATTGTGACACTCCTGGTATATGTTGATGGTCTTATCATCACCGGGGATGACAGAGATGGGATAGACGAAGTCAAGAGGCACCTATTCTAGAAGTTTGTCATGAAGGATCTGGGACAATTGAGGTATTTCTTGGGCATTGAGGTTGCACGTAGCAGGGATGAAGTGGTGCTCTCACAGAGGAAGTATGCTCTTGATCTTCTTCAAGAAACTGGCATGTTAGCAGCTAAGGATACAAATATTCCCATGTATCCCAAGGTTCATTTATATGATGAGAAATCTGAAGTAGTTGACAGTAGGGTCTACAGGCAGCTGGTGGGTAAGCTACTTTACCTCACCATCACTTGTCTAGACTTGTCTTTGTTAGTAGGCTTAACCAGTATATGGATAAGCCAACTCGACGACATTGGGAGGCTGCAATGCAGGTGCTTAGGTATGTGAAGAAAACACCAGGACGAGGATTATTGTTCTGTAAGGGGACGTCCATGGGGATTGTAGCATACTCTGATGTTGATTATGCTGGTTGTGTTTGGGACAAAATTTACCACAGGGTTTTACACCTTCGTTGCAGACAATCTGGTTACTTGGAGGAGGAAGAAGCAAGCGATTGTATCTAGATCTAGTGTGGAGTCAGAGTACAGGGCCATAGCCCAAACAGCCACCGAGATGGTTTGGGTCAAGTCAGATTTTCATGTTCCTCTGGATAGCTCTATGGAGATGTGGTGTGATAACAGAACAGCGATCTACATTGCCAATAACCCTATGTTTCATGAGAGGACAAAGTATATAGAGAGTGACTGCCATTATACTCGGGATCTCATTCAGCATGGGACATTACATACCACGAGTGTCACTTCTGAGGAGCAGGTTGCAGATGTCTTCACAAAGCCCCTCGCAAGATTTGGCTTTGAGGTGTGTTGTTCCAAGCTGAGCATGGTAGATATTTATGCTCCAGCTTGAGGGAGAGTGTTAGATGGTGGCACGTTATGTTATTTTTATGTTTCTTTATTCTGTATGAACCATGGTGTTATTTTTCTACATCTCTTCTCTTATAAAAAGTAGGGCTCCCCATAATAAGATTTGACGGATTTTGTTCTACTTTGCTTGTAGAAATCTCAATGCCAAGAAAATATTTGAGCCTTCGAAGTTCTTTTATAGCAAACTGGCGTGCTAAATACTCTTTTAGTTGAGAATTACCAGCTGTGTCATCTCCTATGAGTATAAGATCATCAACATACACAAGTAGAGCCAGAACACCACACTGGTTTTCCTCACAAACAATGAATGATCAGACGAGGACCTTTGCAACCCAATAACAGCCAACGCCTCTGATAGACGCTGAAACTAGGCTCGGGGGCTCTACTTAAGGCCATAGATGACCTTTCATAACATGCAAATCCACTCTCCCTGTTCTCTTGAAGGTCGCCATAAAAAGAAAGGCATTTTTGATGTTCAGTTGATGTAAAAATCATTTATAGTGTGTCACCACAGAGATAAGTATACAGAGGTGGTGAGACGAGCAACCAGTGAAAGTTATCATAGAAATTCACCCCGTACGTTTGGGTGAATCCTTTGGCCACAAGACGAGCCTCATACCTTGAAATTGACCAACCGGGGTTTTATTTTAAGGCAAAGATCCACCTAGCACCAACCAGGTGCGCACCAGAGGATAACAGAGTGAGCTCTTATTTGCCTCTATCACGGAGAGCAGACATCTCTTCCTCCATGGCAGACTTTCAATGCGGATTTAGGAGAGCCTGCTGGTATGAAGTAGGTATCTTAGAGTTAGAGACAACAATAGTGAATGCATGAAACTCAGTACTAAGAGAGTCAGTGGAGACTGCACTCCCAACTACACGGTGCTGAGCATAGGAACAAGGAGCTTTCCGAATTGCAATAGGAACATCATCATCAACATCAATGGATACAGGACCTAGGGAAACATTAATAGGAGAAGCACTGTTAGTTGGCTCAATACATACTTGATCGGGGGAGAACGATGGTGGCTCAGTAAGAGTTGGAGAAGAGGGGGTGGGTGTAGGCTTCTCTCTGTAATTAACAGGTTGCTAATGCGTAGTAGCACTGAATGTCTTCTCATCTAGTGGTACTACTCTGAATGTGTTCATAGGTTGCTTTGAAGAAGTAACATGCATGTTACTACTAGCAAAATAATCCATGGATACTGGAGGCACAAGTATAGGTACAACAATCGTCACATCATGTAACTAATGAGCGGACATGGAGAAATATAGAATAGACTTGTGGAATGTGACATCTGCACTGACATAGTGCTTACGATGTGTGGGATCAAAGCACCTATATCCTTTCTGAGTGCGACAGTAGCCAAGGAATACACACTTGACTGCTCTGTAGGCAAGTTTATTATGGCCAGATCCAAGAAGATGTATAAAGGCAACACAACCAAATGTCCTGGGAGATACTAAAATAGATTTGCATCAGGATACACCACTGTCCATGGTACCTGCTCGTGAATCATAGATGAGGGAAGCCTGTTAATAAGATAACAGACTGTAAGCACTGCATCTCCCCAATAGATGTGAGGTACACTATTTTGAATAAACAAGTCACGAGCTGTATCTAGAATGTGTCTATGTTTTCATTCTGCAGTCTCATTCTATTGTGACGCGTGGGGGTAGGAGGTCCGATGCACAATACTAAGGGAGCCATAAAACACCGCCAGCTGTTTGGTGCAATACTTTAATACATTATCTATCTTGATAGTTTTAATACAAACATCAAATTGATTTTTCACAAAAGCCACAAACTATTGAATAATAGTATATTTATTATGCATAAAAAATAGCCATGACATGTGAGAAAGATCATCAACTAGAAGTAATAATAATGACCTTGTCTATCTGCTACACAACTACGACCCCAAACATCATAATGAACTAAATCAAAATATGCTGAATTACTAGGCTACTTAGACATTGGAAAATTGGATCTGTGGTGCTTCCAATTGGCAAGCATCAAATTGAACCTTTGTAGCTGGCGAAAGATGTGGGATGATCTGGCGTAGTTTGTCCAGAGATGGATGGCTTAATCGTCTGTGCCACTATAAGGCACTCCTAGCAGGACTCATTTGATAGGTTGCAGCAACTGGACTCTACACTAATCGGTACACACCCCCTCCTCATGTTCGCCACTAATCATCCTCCCTGTCATGCATTCCTTAAAGGTACATCCAACAACATAAAAAATAACACGGCAATTCAATTGTTTTGTAATAGTACTAATAGAAAGCAACTGCATTGTCATGTCAGGTACGTAGTAAACATATGAAAGATGTAAAGTAAGAGTAATAGATACCCCTCCTTTCCCATAAATGGGGCATGCCTACCATCTGCAAGTTGGAGTGAACGTCCTTGTGGAACATCCTGTATACCTCCAAAACATTGGGGATTCCTAAACAAATGATCTGAAGCATCGGAATCTATCAACCACGTACTACTCATACCTGATGTTGAGGCATAAGCTGTTGTGCCTGAAGACTGAGGTTGATCATGAGTCAACTATGCTAGACGCTGTACCACTGCATGATAGCCTGCCTCTGCAAGTGTAACTAGCTCAGTAGAAGTCATTGGAGCAGAAATTACAGTAACTTGGTTGACCACAATAGGCCTTCTAAGTTTATTTCAGCACTTGGCCTCATCATGACCAATTCTCTCACTGTAGGTGCATGTAGGCTTACTGCGTGTAGCATCACGTCCTCTACCTTTGCCATGAAAAGATCCACCCCGTCCACCACGGGTGCTAACAGCTGCATGGGTAGAGGAGGTATTAGAGGAGACTATATCATGAGTAGACTAAACTAGTAGCCTACTAAGCCTCTTGTAAATCTCCTCATTAGGAGGAAGCTTAGATAAAGGAAGGATCTGAGATCGAGCGACAGCATAATTATCACTTATACCTGCAAGGAACATGTGAGTAGAAAATTCCTTCCCGTGATCTCTACATGTGGTAGATGTGCACATGGGTCTGCAAGCATTATATTTCTCCAAGAGGCCTTTTATAGTGGAGTCGTACTGTGGCAAGCTCATGGACTCTTGCTTTAGGTGACATAAATCATAGTGTATCTGGAAAACTTGAGTTGAATTTAACTCATAAGAATAAGTAACTTTCAGGCCATCCTACATCTATTTGGCTGACTTGTAATACATGATCTTATCTTCAATGCGAGGAATCACACTATTCAAAATCGAGGCTCTTACCATAGTGTCATCTTTATTCCAGGTTGCATATATCCCCATTTTCTGCTCTAGTGGTGCTTCTGTGAGCATGACCTTCAATAGTAACAAGAAAGGTTTGAGACCAACAGAGGTAATTGGTCTCATCTAGCTTCACAATTGGAGCAAAAAAATAGGCTTTTGTACACCACTTTCTACACCTTGCCCTGAGGAAACTTCTGACTCTAATGAGGAAGCTATAATACACCCACAACACAAGTAACTTCGCAAGATATTGCAGACCACATATCTGAATTTCAGCAACAAACACAATATCTGGGGAATACACACCTTGTAATCCACACATACACGGTTCAAAACTCCATCAACACTTTAAAGGGGAATACACACCCAAAATATCATCAAAACAGGGGAATACACACCCCAAACATGGTCCAAAGGTTTGAAAAAGTCATAACACAGCACTAATGATGCATTAATACATCTCCCGAAAGACCTTTAGCTTTAGAACTCCATCAACAACGAGCCAAGGACCTCCTTAGACCTTGTAGCAGGTGATATCGGATGTTATTGCCCTCTCCTTGCTGCCGGACAAGGACCGGTAGCGAGAGTGGTGGGAAGAGAGGAAAATCGATGGTGGCTCGTTGCTGCTGCTGGCCTGCGGCGTTACTGCTGCTGTGGGCCGACGGTGGTATTGCTGCTGCAGTGGGCCGGTGGTGGTGACGCTACTGTTGGCCGACAGTGCCGCTGGTGGTGGCGGTGACGAAGTTGGGTGGTAGGGTTAGGGTTTTCTTAGTGGTGTCCTCAACTTAACTTTGATACCAAGTTAAAGAAAGTGAATCCTCTTATTTTACTTAATCGGCCATTCATCTCTTTATATAGAGAGAGGTGAGGGAAAAATTATAACAAGAGTCCAATAAAAAAAAAAATAGCAAAACAACCCTCAACATAATGTAACATTGTCGAATTACTTCAATCCCCAGAAAATACCTAAGATCATCCAAATCTTTGGTAATAAAAGTGGACCGTTAAAAGGACTAGGTCTGGGTAATTCCATCCTTATCATCGCCAATAAGAATCATATCATCTACGCTAACAGCAAGAATGATAGCTTGGCTACGATCGCCATACCTAGTCTTCTTGACAAATATAGAATGGTCTGAACTGGAGTGCTAGAACCCATTCTTCTCAATCTTTGAGCTGTGCCTCTCAAACCAAGCACAAGGACTTTGCTTCGACCCATATATAGTCTTCCTCAGGCAACACGCAACCTCCCCTTGACAACTATACCCTGGTGGTTGTCTCATGTATACCTCTTCTGATAAGTCACCATATAAGAAGGCATTTTTGATGCCCAGTTGATATAAAGGCCAACTCCTAACAACAGTAACAAAGATGATAATCTTGACAGAAGTAATATAGGCCACAGGAGAGAAAGTCTCAAGATAGTCTATCTCAAATATGAGTACAGCCCTTGGCAACAAGCTTGGCCTTATATCTATCCACAATCCCATTAGCTCTATACTTGATGGTGTAGACCCATCTGTAATCAACAACTGTAGCACCGGGGGGAAAAGGTATAAGATTCCAAGTCTCCCGAGATTGTAAAGCCTGCATCTCTTCATCCATTGCTGCACGCCACCTAGAGTCCTGAGAGGCCTGAACAAAATCTTTTGTGATAATGGCTGTGGTAATGGCTGAGGCAAACTGGCGAACTCCATCCTCTAGGTAGGCAACTCTTATATACTGAGATAAAGGATGAAGAGTACATGCTCTGCTGGACTTCCTTGGCACTACCTATTCGGTATCTGAACCACTCTCATTAGACATAATAGGATGGGGCACGGCATCAGGCGAAGTCTGTGGTCTTCGATGGTAAACTTGTGTCTCCTCCAAGGTGGCCTGTATAGAGGTTCCTTCCTCTGAGAAGTATGGAATCTTCTCAAAGAACATAACATCTGCCGTAACAATGTATTTTCTGTGGATTGGGTCATAACACCTGTATCCCTTCTATGTTCTAGAATACCCAAGGAAGATACATTTGACTGCTTGCTTAGGCAAAAGTCAATAACTGATCTTTTACTTCTCTGTATTCATGTCCCGAAGCAGCAAAAAGCTAAACTAATTAGATAGTCTCCCTCTATCTTATCATAATAGTAACATTTGAAGCAATGGGCTTGATGGAATCCCGCTCATCCCAAAGATTTTTTAATGAACCACAGCAATTTGATAAGCTCATGCTTCATTTCTTGAATGTTTGGATGTGCTCTAATACATGATAGAGATGACCAATGTTCGTCTTCTAACAGTGTATCTCATGCAATACGTCCCACATTTTCTGTGTAGAAGAATAAGCCATAACTCGCTTAGCAATGGATTCCTTCATGCTATTAAGCATTCATGTAGCTTCCCTATCATTCTGCATCTCCTATTCTGCAGTCTTGAAGGTAGATGGCTCATCTTCAAAAAGAATTTTCTTGTGACCATGTGAACCAACGAACCTAAGAAAAGATGTGGACCACAATATAAAATTTGTCCCATCAAGCTTAATTGAAGTTCCTTGCATCTGCAGTGAAGAACCTGGGAAACAGAGATGCAAATCTTGAACATTCTACTTGCTATCTCTCATACTTTATACGGCCACAATCAACCACAATAATCTTGCACTACTCAATCACATCACCAACACAATTAGAAACACACTTGTGGAGAGGAATCAAATCATCCTAGAACCTCTCCACGATTTTTTCATCATAAACAAAGTGAAGAAAAGGAGGACCTTCTACTGTTGTTGGATAGGCAGCAACAACCTCAGATCACCTTGCAACCTTCTTCCTTGCAACCTCGAGCTACAACTAGTAGTTACAACCTCTGCAGTACTTGCAGTAACAGCCTAGACAATATTTGCATAGCAATCTCAAACCTCTCGCTTGTTGCAGCAGCATAAGATCTTCTGTAGGGACTCCTTGTGCAACAATAACAAACTTGGTGATGTTGTTAGTGACGTCACTCAACTGTAACAACCTTGATGAGGCTGCTTCCTAAGTGACAGGAATCGCTGGACAGTCGCTGAGCTTTGGCTGAGGGTTGCTGATCGTGAGATGATCGTCCTTGTGCTCTAGGCAACGACTGCTGATCGTGTGCTAATCGTCGCTGAGTTCTGGACAGAGCTTTCAAGCAAGCTGGATTGTAGGTGCTAAAAGTGCCAGAGGTGCTGGAATGAGCAAGAGCCTTGGAAAGGAGAAAGAGAAACGATGAAGAGAATCCACGACGACAATAACACCGGTCATTGTCAGTGAGAGAGAGAGGATGTCGTGAGGTGGAGGGTGAGGTGGTTTTGTTTGGGTGGGATATTAGGCCCTAATATAGGATTGTTTCTCTGATACCATGTTAAAACTGAAATGACATCAACTATTATGGGGTCCCTTAGGTCCTTTATATAGAAAGCAACCAAAGGGACAAAGCATATACAAGGACCAAAAAGAAAATAACGGGGATTGAAAATTAGAAACAATTATTCTAACAAATGTAATTTCTTATATTATTCAAATGGCTTGCCAAAGGCACACAAATTCCAATAGATAGAGCTCAAATTCCACTCAAACTAGCTGTGTGAATTCCATTTTGAGAAGACATCTATATTCAATATTGGATTATATAGACTAGCTTCTTGACATATTTGCTTTACACTGTGCGAAACCTCAATCATTGGGTTGTTAAATCTACATAGCTCAAATGTGGATATAGACTCTTGTTTCAGGTATAAAGGCATATGCTTCTTTCCCTAAAGATAATGATCGAAAGAGGATTTCTATGCTCTTAGTTTGGTTGATCAACCCTTTGATCATGCTTATGTGACAATTTCAAAATTTTCAATTTTTATGGAATCCTTTTATCACGAATCTAGTCAAATATCAATCTCATATAATGATCTTAGAAGATTACCATATCTTTCAAGATTGGGAACTATGATCAAGACAATGATTTAACGATAATGATCATATATAGATCTGCATCTTGTATTTTATCCAGATAGTTGATTCACGATCCCCACTTATTTGATTAGACTAACCTTAAAAGTATAAATGGGATTGATAACACATTTATACTAAAAAAATAATCATTAATTAGAAGAACGGAGATGACAAATTTAATTAATGTATCAATTACATAATTGGATGGCTCTCCAAGGACGTGCAACTCTAATAGTTTGTTTTACTTTTGGTACTTCAAGTAGTACGGTTGCTTTAACTATTTTGGAGGATTTTGAGTTGAGACCCTTGTTTTGATGAAATAAAATTACACAATCTTTCACGATCAAACTTGCACAAATCAAAGCAAATCATTTTCTACGAGGATCAAAATGAAGATTTATATAAAAATGTCAATGTAACTTTTATTTTTATCTTTTGAGTTTAGTATAATTTCTAAGTAACCTCAAAAATTATTTCTCATGTTTCTAAGTTGCTAATTATTCGTTTCGAATCTTTTCGTGACTAAGTGTGTAAGATAATTGATCAACCAAAATAGAATTGATCGATTAAATTTATCGACAAAATAGATTCAAATTCAAATTTATTTTTTACACAAATAGATCAACCAAAATCAAAAGTAAAATTAATTGAATAGTTGATTGATCAACATAAATTATGGATTGATCGGGATCTACCAATAAGTAAAATTGATCGATCAATATGACTCGAAAAATAGTTTTTGAACTTCTTAAGTTGACTTTGTTTTACTTATAAATAGGACTAAGTGAAAATCATTTCAAAACATAATCAAAATGGTCTATTTCAAAAGAAAAAGTGCTTTCACACTCATTTCAAAAGTTTCATGCTTTTGCCCCCTTTCCAATGCTCATCTTTCAAAGAATATGATTTCATGCCTTGAGAAAAGTTTGGTTTGTAATTTAATTTCTTGAGGTTCTATAGGATTTATATTTTGTATTATTTTCTTTTTGCTTTGCTATTGAAGTGTCACAAAAAAAGTTGAGATTTGGTACTTGAAATATTGGTACTCTGACTGGTAAGCTCATAGAGATTGTAGATGCAATGAGAAGGAGAAAGATTCAAATTCTTTGCCTTAAAGAGAATTTAGTAGATAAGAGAAAAAGTAAAGGAAATTGAGAGAATATGTTTCAAATTGTTGTACTCATGAAGGGATAAAGGTAGAAATAGAGTTGGTATTATTATTCCTAACGATTTAAAGGAGAGCGTGGTTGATGTTAAGAGGATGGGTGATTGAATTATTTGATAAAATTAATCTTAGAAGAGATTTTAAATGTCATTTCAGTTTATGCACTTCAAGTTGGTCTAGAGGAAGTAATAAAGAAAGATTTATGAGGGGGGCTTAATATGATAATTCAAGGAATCTATAAAGAGAAATTATTTTCTTAGGTGGAGATTTAAATTGACATGGGGGAAAAGATGTTTGTGTATGCAGGAGTGCATGGAAATTATGATTTTGGTGATAGGAATGAAGAATGGAAGATTTTCCTTGATTTTGTAATGGCTTATGATCTTTTCATAGTAAATACCTTCTTCAAAAAATGAGAACATTTGATAACTAACAAAAGTGGTCTAACAAGAACGCAGATTGATTACTTTGAGAAGAAGAGATCGTTTATGTTGTACAGATTGCTGGATTATTTTAGGGGAAAGTTTAACTGCTCAGCATCATCTTTTGGTGTTGGACATGTATATGAAGAAGTACAAGAAGAGAAATTGGTGTTTAAGAATAGAGAATTAAATGGTGGAATCTTAAGAAAGAGTAAGAGAAATTTAAGGAGTAGATGATGCAATAAGAGACTTGGGATCTTGATGGAAGTGCTGATGAGTTGTAAGTAAATATGGCAAACTGTATTAAGGTGGCTAAGGAGGTGTTCTGTTTGTTTAATGGAGTTCCAGGATAAAAGGAGGCTTGGTGGAGGAGTGAGGAAGTGTAGGAGACAATTAAAAGAGCTTACTTCAAAGTTTTATATCGAGATAAGATTGATGAAAATATGGAAAACTATAAAAGAGCAAAGAAAGTAGATAGGGAAGCAAAAGCAAAAACTTAGGAGCATTTTTATAAAAAAGTTGATTATAAAGAAGGCAAAAAAGATATCTTCTACCTAACTAAAGCAAGAGAGCTGAAAACAAAGGACCATACACATGTAAGGGGCATTAAGGATGACGAAGGAAGAGTGCTTATAATTATTGAGGATATAAAGGTAAGATGGAAAAGTTATTTTCATAAGTTTTTTTAATGGAAATCAAAATAATGATATCATCTTAGGGGAATTAGTCACTTCAGAAGATTACATGAATCAGGCAAGCTATCAAAGGATATAAAAGAAAGAAGTATTGGATGTTTTAACGATGATGAAAATTAGGAGGGTTGTTCGGTTGATGATATCCTTAGGGATGTAAGTCAGAAAAAGTGAATGATCTATTGAACTTTGAAATCCTACACCTCTTTCTATAGGGAGGTGAAAGGGAAAATTGCAACATAATTCCAAGCAAAAATATAATATAACAAAAATAGTACAAAAAACTCATGGAGTGCCTCAATAATAAACATCATGCTAGTACTTCTCCTTAAGTTGGAGCATAGATATTGATTATGCTTAGCTTGGAACAACATATGTCAAATGCGAAGCGAGGAAGATGCTTCGTGAATATGTCTGTTGTTTGATCTTTAGAGGCAAATGAGGTGGTATAGATGATTCCACGGTATATCAGGTCTCCAGTATAATGGCAATTAACTTCAATGTGCTTTGTACCTTCATGAAACATTGGGTTGTTTGCTATATAAGTAGTAAGGCGATTATCACACCTCATCTCCATTGGCCCCTCAACCTAGACATGCAAATCCTTTAAAATTGATCTAACCTAGACCATATCTGCGGCAATTTGTGCCATGGCACGATACTTAGATTATGTAGTTGACTTGGATATTATATGCTGCTTTTCACTCCTTCAAGTCACAAGATTTCTTGCCAAATAAGTGCAAAAACCTGTGGTTGTCTTCCTGTCTGCCATACAACCTGCATAATCTGGATCAGAATAGTCAACTACATTCATGGATGTTCCTTTCCTGAACAAGATACCCCTACCTAGTGCTCTTTTCAGGTACCTGAGCACCTGCATAGCAGCATCCCAATGTTGTTTGGTTGGTTTATTCATGAATTGACTGAGCTTCCCAATTGCAAGAGAAATGCAAGAGAAATGTCAGGATGAGTAAGAGTAAGATATAGTAATTTACCAACCAACTGCTTATAGGATCTGTTGTCAATAGGTTGAGACTCAATATCATAGAGATGCCCTTTAAGATCTATAAGTATATTAGTGGGCTTTGAACCTAGCATCTGTCTCTTGAAACACATCAAGGGCATACTTATACTAGGTTAGAACTATGCCATCTTTGCCCCGTGTCACCTTAATGCCCAAAAAATATCTTAGCTCAGCCAGACCCTTTGTAATAAAGGAATCAACTACCTTCTGCATGATCTCTGCTATCCCAGCTCTATTGTCTCTTGTGAGAATAAGGTTACCAACATAAATAAGGAGTGTCACAACTCCTCCCTTGCCCTTCCTAACAAAGGGAGTGATTTGTAGAGGATATCAAGAGTCCCATAGCCTATACCTCCTCTGATAACTTCTGGAACCATGCACGTGGATTTTGCTTCAGGCTATAGATGATCTTGTTCAGCCTAGATACACACTCTTCCTGAGTCTTAAAACTCGGAGGTTGTTGCATGTAGACTTCCTCCTGAAGATCGCTGTAGAGAAAGTGTTCTTTATGTCCAATTGAAGCAACGACCAATTATAATGTGTAGCTACAGAGAGAAGGATGTGTACAGTAGGAAGCCTTGCCATTAGAGAAAAAGTGTTGAAAAATTTCATTCTATAGGTTTAGGTGAATCCCTTCGCAACTAATATAGCTTTGTGGCGTAAGATGGATCTGTCTAGGTTATACTTCAGTGCAAACACCTAACGACATCCTACAACCTTGGCATTTCAGGGAATATCTGTAAGCACCCATGTCCCACGAGAATGCAAGGCTACCATCTCCTCCATGGCTACATGCCTTGTTGATGTGTAGTAGGAATCTGTGTAGTAGATAACACAACAGTAAACATAGCAAATGACTTTCCAAGATTGGCATTAGGCATTGCCTTAGCAACCTGATAATGAGCGCGGCTACAAAGAGCTTTCCGAATAATAATAAGATCTAGATCCTCCTCAATCTCCTGCAAAGTATCAGGGGAAACATCTTCCCTAGAAGGTTGGCCATAATCACTTGAAGGACTTATACTATCACCACTAGGACAACTCACGTCAATATCAACATATACTTGACTAGGGGAGGAGAGAGAGGTTTTCTGTAAGTAACTGGCAATCTGTGGACGAGTAGGCTCTAACTGTTATATACTGCTATCCTCTGTAGTAGTAGTGTCTTGACTATGAGTAATCGGGATTTGTTCCAAAGGAACTGGTGGTACTGGCATAGGAGTAGGATGCCCCTCAAATGATAATTGATGACCAATAGTATGGAATTGGCTCATGAAATGTAACATCAGGATTGACATAGTGCTTCTTGCCTAGTGGGTCATAGCACCTGTATCCTTTCTGGGTACTATTATATCCCAGGAAAACACATTTCATAGCTCTATGGGCAAGTTTGTTTTTGCTTGGTCCCAAACTATGAACAAAATACCCTGGGTGGTACATGAAATAGTTCTTTGTCTAGATGAACTTGCCATGGGATTTGCTCCTATATTATTGAATCAGGGAACCTCTTGATCAACACGTAGTAAGTACTGCATCTTCCCAATATATCTGTGGAACATTGTGATGAATAAGCAGTGTTCTGGCCACATCAAATACATAGCGATGTTTTTTCTCAACTAGCCCAGTTTGCTGTGATTTATAGGGACAAGATGTCTGATGAATAATACTAAAAGACATGTAGAAGGTAGTCAACTTTGCCGTGCAAAATTTAAGTGCATTATTAGAACGAACAATCTTCATAGTGGTAGAAAATTGGATCTTTATTTGCATATAAAAGTTTCAATCACTGATCTAGCATCAGACTAATTCCATAGCAAGAATAACCAAGACATTTTAGGGTAATCATCCACAACAAGTAAATAAAAGCGACGATCCAATATGTTAGACACTCTACTTGGACCCTAGACATTCATGTGCAACAAATCAAAATAGGAACCAGAGCTCTGGGAGAACTAGCAAGAAAATTGGTGCGATGATGCTTCCCTAGTTGGCAAGCATGACAGTAAGTTTCAGTAGTAGGTGAAATGTGAGGAATGATGTGTCGTAGCCTATCCAACGAAGGGTGTACAAGTCGACGATGCCACTGAAGAGCTGCATCAGCACTAAAGACAACCTCTCCCTAGCATGTAGCAGCAAACAATGTCTGGATTAGGCGATACACACTCCCCTCCTCATGTCTGCCACCAATCGTCCACCCCGTGAGCATGTCTTGAAAGGTACAATCCAATTCATCAAAGATGGCACAATAATATAAATATTTTGTAATCCTGTTAACTAAGAAAAGGCTACTAAGAAAGGAACAAATAAAACATCTAGCAATCTCAATGATGGAGTAATTGCAACATCTCTACCATCAATTCTGAAATGCTTGCCATCTGTTACCTGAACAGTTCTATCAGGAGGAATAGACTGAATGTGCTAAACATAGTTTTGGTCTCCACTCAGATGATGAGATGCTCCTGAATCTACTAGCCACATAGTGCCATCAGAAAGACCACTACTAGAACTTAAGGCAGAAGCTATACTTGAGGAGGCGAAAGAGGCTGTATTTGTAGTAGTCGTAGGCTCTTGTATTTATTGGGAAGGCACTGTACCGCTGCATCATAGTCGGCACGTAATACAGTATTGCTCAACTCTTATGAATAAACATCTTGGTTAGCCATAGGAGGTCTACCATGCTTAGACCAATATGCAGCCTCTACATGATCAACCTTGCTACAATAAGAGCATATAATTCGAGGTCTGCCAGTTTGACCTTGACCACACCCTCTTTCCCTGGTAGATGGAGCACTATGTCCTCTAGTAGCCAAATGCAGAGGTTTTCCCAACATTTGGTGTGGATGCCTTCACAGCCACTCTACTCATGCGACTGTATGCTTTCTCAAGAGGTGGGAGCTCAGAAAGTGTTAGAATCTAGGACTTGGTTGCCCCATACTCAGGTCCAAGTACATCAAGACTATAGGACTGCATATTCTCTCCTGTATGTCCTCTGAATAGCATAGGCGCAGACCGATCTGCACGTATTATATTTCTCTAGGAGCCCCTTCAGGGTAGCATAATATTGGAACAGTGACTGACCTTCCTGCTTCAAACTGCCGATCTCATGATGTATCTTAAAGACTTTGCTGAAATTCTTTTTATATGAATATGTATCATGTAAAGAATCCCACATTTCCTTCGCCATCTTATAATACATGATGCTATCATCGATCCGGGGCACCACTGAGTTCATGATCCATGCTCGGACCATGCTATTATCCTTCTTTCACGTGGTTTATTTCCTAGTCTTATTTTGTGGCTCCGTCCCTATCAAGATATATTCCTTATCGTGTCTCTCAACCGTCATGAGGATCATTTGAAACCATCTAGTTGATCTCATCTAACTTCGCGATTGGAGCAAAGAATAGAGTTTTGTTAACTCCTTGCATCCGTAGTGGTTTTCGATGTCACCTCTGAACTGTTAGAAGATACCATGGTGCCTATGGAAGAGGGAAACACGCCACCAACAGAGATATGAAAGGTGATTTTTGATTTGAAAATTGTAGATCAGGTTGTGACTTCTTGATCTTGAGATCTAAGACCTAAAGGTCTTAGAAATCATCCCAAGTGACATAACGGTCTTTTAGGATCAATCGACACGCATGCTAAGACACGGGGAAACCCTTAGCAGCATCCTTAAGGGGTGCTTCTCCTCCTTGCTGGTGAGGGAGACCCCCACCAACCACCACTAGCTGCTGGCGGTGGCTATAGGCGGCGTTGGAGGGCAACTGACGGTGACCTATTGGTGATGCTGTTGTTGCTGTTGCAGCCGGCGGTGATGCTGTTGTTGCTCCTTGGTCAGCGGCGGCAGCGATAAGAACCAGAGAGAGAGAGAGAGAGAGAGAGAGAGAGAGATGAGGGTTAGGGTGGAAGGGGTACGGAGGCCTTGAGCAGGTAGGATACTTGAACGCTAATCTAGGATCGTCGCTCTGATACCATGTCGGAAAAAGTGAATGATCTTACTGAACTCCGAAGCCCTACACCTCTTTATATAGAGAGGTGAAAGGGAAAATTACAATATAAGCCTAGGAAGAAATATAAAACAACAAAAATAATACAAAAAGCTCAAGGAGTGCCTAAATAATAACTATCAGGCTAACAATGTATGGGGAGTAATAGGAGAAAAGGGTGTAACATGGCTCACAAATTTTTTTTAATATCATTTGGAGAGGTAAAAAGATGTCAGAGGAATGGAGGAAAAGTTTTATGATACCTTTATACAAGAATAGAGATATACAAAATTATTCCAATTATAGAGGTATTAAATTGATGATTCATACGATGAAAAGCTTTGAAAGAGGACAATTGAAACAAGGTTGAGGTAAGTCTCCGTAGTAACTGAAAATTAGTTTGGATTTATGACAGGTCAGTCTACTATTGAGGCAACACACCTCCTAAGATGTATGATGGGGATTTACAGAGCCAAGAAGGATTTACATATGATTTTTATTGATTTGGAGAAGACTTATGACTTAGATCTTAGGAAATATCTTGTGGAGAAGAGACAAGTACTGGTTCTATATATCAATCTCATAAAGGATATGTGCTATGGAGCTGCAGCTTATGTAAGGACCAAGCATGGATTGGTGGATGACTTTAATTTCACCATTGGTTTGCATCAAGGATTAACTTTAAGCCATTATCTCTTTACCTTGGCCATGGATGAGTTGACGAAGCATATTCAAACTAAGGTGCCGTGGTGTATGTTTTTTTCCAGGTGACATTGCATTGGTTGAAGCAACAGGAGATGGAGTGAATAGAAAACTTGATCTTTGGAGAGAGGTCCTGAAAGCTAAAGGCTTACAGCTAAGCAGGACAAAGATTGAGTATATGGAAAGTTTAGTACTAGAGGGAATAATGAAAGGATAGATGTAAAAATTGGAAAAGAGTGCATTCCAATGAGAGGTGTTTTCAACTACTTAGGATCCATTTCTCAACAAGATGCTGAAATTGATAGAGATGATATATATAATTAATGCAAGGTGGTTCAAATGGAGGGGAGTATTTGGTGTTCTTTGTAATAAGAGGGTTCGTTTAAAAGTTAAAGGAAAGTACTATCGAGCAGCGGTAAAACTTGCCATGCTATATGGTTCTAAGTGTTGGGCCATCAACTATAGCCATGTGCAAAAGATACCTGTAGTAGAAATGAAAATGTTATGATGAATGTGTGCTCATATAAGGAAGAATTATATTTCAAATGAGATTATTCGAGAAAAGGTTGGGGTGGTACTGATAGAGGATAAAATAAGGGACAGTTTAAGGTGGTTTTAGACATCCACAAAGAAGGTCATTAAATGCCCTAGTTAGGAGATGTGAGATGGGGGTTGAATCCGCTAAGAGGGCGAGGAAGACAAACAAGTGTTGGAAGGAAACTATTAAGTATAATCTCAATTACTTCAATTTAAGTTTAGAAATGACTCAAAATAGAACTGAGTGAAGGCAAAGAATCCATATAGCTGACCCAACTTAGCATTGGAGAAGGCTTTTCCTGCTTTGATTGGGACTCAGTGTGTTATGATTTTCGAGTTGTTCTGACTTCTCTATGTATAAGAGTAGTGGTTTATAAAAGGTTGTGTTAGCATTTTTTATGTTTCTTATTATATAGGTTACGGGTGTTTAGACCCTTAGGGGCATTTATGTACTTTTAACCTGTGCCACCCTCATTCAAGTGGTGAGGATAGTGGATTGACTAGCCTTAGCCTAGTGGGGAAAATCCTAAGTTAAGAGGTTTAGGTATTAGGTTTTAGCCAAAAGGATTTTCATTATAAATTAGGTGTACTTATCTCATTTTTGTGATTTGATTTGTGATTTGATATTATCATTTTTTTTATCGTACACTATTCACCCCTCCTTTAGTGTAAACATTTAGATACTACAGGCACTTTCATTTTGCCTTCTAGACAACCCGAAGGTAGCTGAGGAAGAGGATGGTTGAGATGATGATATTGATTTCCGTATTGCCTTGCATAAAGGCACCGAGTCATGCATTATACGTACCATTTCCAAACATGTCTCTATGGTGAGCTTGACCATACAAGTCAGTCTATTAGTGGATTGTTAGCTATATTACATTGACTAATCATTAGGAGGCACTCTAGATCCAAGGTGGGCCATGAAGGTTGAGTTGCTAGCTCTAGTTTCATGGGACACTTGAGCCTGATCAAACCCTCATTTGATGTTGTTGTCATGGGTTGCAAGTGGGTATTCATTGAAAAATATTATCCTGTTGGATCAGGTAAGAGATATAAGGCTTATTTGGTTACTAAAGGATACATTCATACCTATGGTGTAGATACTTTGACACATTTTCTCGTTGCATGACTATCAACTGGCAACTGTTAGGATTCTCATCTTTGTTACTATCTGTAAGAGCTAGCCCTTATACCATTTGGACGTGAAAAATGCAGACCTTTATAGTGATTTACAAGTCTATATTTAACAATCCTGTGTGTTTTAGGTTAAGGGGAAGCAAGTTGTGCAGACTTCATAAGATGATTTATGGCCTCAAGTAGAGCTTGTGATCCTAAGTTCCAGAATTATTAGATGTCCTTGAATGTATTAGCTTTAGGAGATCCTTAGTGGATCATTCTCTTTTTGTACATAGGATAAAGGGACTATACTGATGCTATTATATGTGGATGACAATATTTTGACTGAGGATGACACATAGGTAATCAAGGTTATTGTTGGGAATAAAGGCCACGTGGCCTTACCATGTGGTAGCCGATAAAAGCCTGTCAGGATCAGCGGTCAAGGGGTCCAAGGGACCATGTTTTGATTTTGCTTTAGATGTCAAATTTGCTATTTTTAGTATTTAGGAAAAGATGTTTTAGGAATTAACTTAGAGATAAGATCATTCTTATTTTAGAAATAGGATTTGTTTCCTATTATTGGGATATGTTTTCTCTATAAAAAAGAGCCTTCCCTTGTAATTTCTTTTGAGCATTAATAATATTCCAATCATTCAAGGCTCCTCTCCTCTCTCTCTTCTTCTATACAAGGCCACCGGCCACCGAGAGCAACTAGCCACATTAGTTGGCCATCCAAGGCCATTGGCCTCTTTAAGTAGCCACTGGCTGCTCTCCTCTCTTCTTGTTCCACATGTGGATAGTCTACACGTGAACTGTTTGCCCACTCTAAGAGAGCCTCACGCTCCACGTTGCGCAATTCTCTACAGCTACAAAGGAGTTTCTAGTCTAATACTTTATTAGAAAGGACTTGTGATCACTCTACCTCTAGTACTTTCTTGGGATTTAGGTAGCTAGAAATGCTCGTGGGGTTGTTCCATCCGAAAGGAAAAATGTGGCAGACCTACTCCAGAGGACTAGCATGTTGGGTGCTGATATGGCTTCTATACCCATGAACTTGAGTGTATGCCTGTATGATGATGACTTAGGACAAGTTGATCCTAGGTAGTTCAGATGTCCTAGTGGGAATGCTGATATATGTCATTGTAACATGCCCACATATTGTTCTTGTAATGAATAAAGTTAGCCAATTCATGGATAAGCCTCAAAGGATACATTGAGATACAACCATAATGATTCTCAAGTACTTAAAATCATCTCTAGGAAAGGGCTTGTTATTTACACATGGAGGATTCTTAGACATGGTAGCATACACTTATATAGATTATGCAAGATGCCCAAAGTATAGAGAGTCTACTATTGATTTTTGCACCATTGTAGGAGGCAATTTAGTCACTCCAAGGAGTAAGAATTATATCGTGGTGGCTAGATTGGCTATTGAATTTGAGTATAAGGTCTACTTGTGACCTAATGTGGATTCGCTTTGTTCTAAAGAATTTACATATCTTTGTATCCTAGTCTTATGGAGATGAGATATTGTAACAAGGTTGCTTTATTTATTGCCATCAATGCTGTTTTCCATTAGAGAACTGAGTATATAGAAGTGGATTGCCATTACGATTAGAACATGATTCAAAAGGGGTTTATTCGTGCCTCTTATGTGGGCATTAGGATATCAGGCTGCATATATATTCACCAATGCTTTTTCTCGCACTTCATTCAACTAGTGTTGTTCTAAGTTGGGTATAATTGATATCTATTCTCTAACTTGAGAGGTAGTACAGAGAGAGGTCTTATTTTCCCTTTTATTTTATTTTGCCATCTTTGACCCATTTACTTTTTTTTTTCCTTTAGGAACTTGTCTATAATTTTGCCTCTAACCTCTCCCTACAAATAAATGTCTAGGGTTTCCTTGGTGAAAATTAGAAACTCATTTTCTTCTCAACGAATTCAATTAGAACTAGGGAGATATATTTGTAAATTTCAATAATTTAGGAGCATATGCATGAAAAGACAAAATGCACCCCATGATCGTGGCTTGCGAGAAATAAAATTGTCTCAAAATCACCTCAAAAATCTGTCGAGGTTATCAAAGCTTTCACACCAACTTTTTCTTCTCACTCAATTGCATGATATGCCCATGCTTAACTTTGTTGTGTATGTGGCTGACCATTTAGGCTTGCCAAATCTTATTGCGAAGAAATGAAAAAAAAATTACCGCATTTGCAGATGTTATCATGGTTGCTGGTTCTGTGCTGTTGGGCTATGTATCGTGCTTTCTCCAACGTGGATTTGGATCTTCTGTATTTGAAAAGGTTGTATGCACGCTGCATGTTGAGTTTGGGAATTTCTGCTCTCTTTCATGACGAGCACTTACGCAACAAAAGAAAAACTATAAACTCCATTTGTTTGAATTTGGCATGCAGAAAGAGGAGTCTGGTGGTGAAGTTGAAGGCTCTGGCACCCTGGAGAAGCCTAAGTTACACGTTGAAGCTCTTAAGGAGGACGTTGTTGCGGGTTGGCCTTCTTTCGGGAGGCTTGTCCTTGATCTGTCAAGATCAGCTGTTGAAGTATTTGGCAGTGCAGTGCTGTCATTAATCCCTGGCCATCTCTTTTGGAGGTCCAAGAAAGGCATCACTCCAAAAAATCATGTTGTGATGCCCGAGGGAAGAATACAGCCACGCCTGCTACAGAAGCAGAAGAATTCTCTGTTCCCTTCTGAGACCGTTGCTGCTCCTTATGCAAGTAGCACCACCACCTTCACACCTCCAAAACCTCAGAAAGTAAGCAAGCTGCCAATTTTCAAAGATCCTTCACTGTCAGCCAAGCACAGACCATCCAAGAGGCACGACTTTGGGGATCTTTATGGAACCAGTGAAGCTCAGCAAATTGGCTCAAAGGTCCAGAAAGACAGAATGAGATATCGTCATCATGACAGAAGTGAAGTTTCTTTTGCTAATGCTGAGACTGAACAGAAAGCCTCTGAGGTGAAACCAATAAATTATGCAGATGCCAAGTTTGACCATCTCAACATCAGGAACAAGGTCGGGACGAATAATGCTTTCAAATTCTAAGTATCTTTGCAATATTATGACTGGAGCTTAGCCTGTCCTTGTTAAAAGGGCGGAAGAATACTTATTTCGGACAACTTACGTATCCTGCACGGCTAATGGTCATAAATGGAAGATTTTGTGGAATTTTTCATTGATATGCCTTTAGCAACTACGGGAAGGTATTATTGTTGTACTTCCTCAATAATCAGTAGGGATTATAGTAGTATTTTCTATGTAGAGATAGAGGCGGGTTGTAAAGTGAACGATGTGGGTCAAATCCTGCTAATTATGGCTACATCCTTTGACTTTTGTTGCTACGTTTAAGGGTAGGAAGCAGTGCACACACACACACACACACATAATTGGAAAATTGGAATATCATTGAATTATAAACGGCAGCCCATTCGGAGAAGTTAAATAGTTTGTTCAAATTACACAGTTGAGCTAAATCATGAGGATGAGTGTTGCTGACATTTACAAATCAACAGTGGAGTCATCATTTTTGTTCAACCAAAAGATACCATTTAGTGGTCGTGTGTTCCCTTTGGAAACCCTAAGCATCACCCCAACCCAGCACCATGTTGACCACTTTACATTCCCCATCGCCTGCTTCTGTGGGAGATCCCTTGACCTCTCCTTGGATTCATCCTCTAATCTCTTGGCTCTCAGCCTTTGACCAAAGAATTACTATGAGAAGCTATCCCTTGGATCTTTTAACCCCCTACTCATGTGGATCCTCATGACGTGGTGGATCAAACATCTACAAGCACTCATGTCCATCCTTCTCAATGTGACTGACTCTACAATGACCAACTGTTAGGATATTAATCATGTTAGAGTTGGATACACTCCTACTCTTGGTTGTGCTTATCGATTAGAAGCTTCCTATCTCTTTGATGTGTACCACGAGGCATGGCTCGATGGAAGGGAAGCCAAGTACAATCATGCTAGCTATCAAGGACAACTAGTTATGACTATGCACAACTGTGAAGAGGATGCTAATAACAATGCTAAAGGATTGTTCCTGGGATTGGAGGGAATTTTGTGTGAGTCCATCAATTGAGGGTGGAAGATTAGAAGGTGGAGAGAGCTTTGAGGGTTTGAAGTGCTCAAACTCTGCCTGCCACTACCACAACCACCTTCTCTTGTTTGTGTTGGAAGCCTTGAGTCTAGCTCTTAGATGCCACCTTTCAAAGTAGCACCAGAATTGAAGATTCTTTTCGATGATTCCACTTCCACCCTAGTCTAGGTGCGGTCAGCAAGGTAATTCATCACTTGGTGTCCACGTTGGGTGATTGCTAGGCATACCTTCAACATAGAAACACTTCTTCCCTCTTTTCTTGTGTTTTCTTTATTCTAACATGTTATTTTGTTTTTGTCTAGGAGTGTGAGTAAAGGGAGCATCTCCCAAAATGAGTACTAATTAAGTAACCTCTAACTTGGCTTAAGTCATATGACCTTGGATCCCTAGCTTGATGCAAGATATAACTTTAGAAGGTAAGACAATTTGCTAGAGTAAACAAAATCACACCTACAAGAGTTAATTATCCAATCCATCATCTACTCAATTTTAGGCTTGGGATCTATGACCTTGGAGCCCTAGGTTGAATGTAATGGGCGCTAGAGAGGTGGTTGCAAACAACACAGGCAGTTTATGGGAAAGCTACTCTACCTCAGTATTACCAGACTAGATATTACCGTTGCATTGAGAAGACTTAGTCAATTTATGGTTAAGCTTACAAAGCGACATTGGGATGTTGCCATGATGGTCTTGAGATACATTAAAAAGACACTTGGACTTGATTTTCTGTTTACTTGAGGTACTTTCATGTCAGTAGTGACATATTTTGATGCTGACTACGTAGGTTATTCATGTTATTTTGCACCTATGTAGCTGACAATTTAGTGACCTGGAAAAGTAAGAAACAAGCTGCAGTCTCTAGGTCGAGTGCAGAATCAAAGTATAGAGTTATGGCTTAGACAATTATTGAACTCAAAGATTTGATTCAGAAAGGCTTGTTATATACAACTCCTATTGCTACAAATAATTGGATGATAGATATTTCTTGTTGTTTTAAGCTGAGCATGATAGATGATGAAGCGGGGATTTGTCGCGAAAAAAGCTTTGAGTTTCAAAGCCCGTTGTCGTAGTTCGATTCGCAAGAAAATAAATCAATTAGATAATATTTATAATCAAAACTCAAGGTGAGTCTTGGGTTGAACACAGGATGGCGAAAGTTTGGTTTGAAAAATCCGCGCTTCGCTTTTATTTCTTTTTGTTGTTTTTATCTTTTATAACTTTTTTTGTGTTTTTATCAAGCAAGAGATTAGGTCGATGAAAACTTTATCTACTTGCAAAAGTAATGTAGAGAGAGACAGAGAGACAGAGAAACAATCATGGATTTCTAATCAAATATTTATTACAACTATAAAAGTGGGAAAACTACATTATGAAAGCAAAAGACAGAGATAGGTGAGAAGAATCCCCCTCGACGGTCGCTTGGAGGACGGCTCGCTCTGACAGCGCTCGAATGAAGGTGGTGAGGAGCGGGACGAAGGAGAACGACAGCGGAGGAAGGAGGATGGGGCAGGACGTCGTCGCGGCAAGGATCTTCTTCCAGAAGGAGGTGAGAGGACGGACATGGGATGCTCCACGAATGGGGATGAGAGGTGGGAAAATGTTTGATTTTTACTCTAGAGGAGCATTCTGGGCTTGGGAAAAGCTTTCTCTAGAGCCTTGGAGGTGGTGAGGAAAAAAAAGAAAGAGATGGTGAAGAATGAAAGGGGGTAGGTCCTTTTATAGTGGAAGGAAGAGGAAGAAATCTGTCCAAGGGCTTTAGTGACAGCTGCAATCGTCACTAAAGACCATGCAGGCTGTCGCTGAAGATTCGCTCCACCGCTGGCACATGCATCACGCGCTCGTGGTCCTCGAGCCTTGTCGCGCATGCGTGAGCTGCTGCATGCTGCTTACGTTGCATAGGCTGTGCTGTGTGCGCGACCGGTGTTGCGATGTGTCCAAGTGCTAGAACCTCCACCATTACGCCATGCTGCCTGAAGTATCGAGAAGATGGCGTGGGAGCTATGGGTGCGGGGGAACCTTAGCAAGATCCAACGGCTATGGTGTGAGATGATGGGGCACCTGTAGTTGCTGATGGTCAGTGTTGGGCAGCCTAGATGGCACCACGTGGTGTCATCTGGGCCGTCCATCTTCTTTCTATTGCAGATGGTGCCACAATGCTCGGATCGAGATGATTTCCACGTTGCTGGACTGCGATTGTTACTTCGGATCCATCGATATGGTCGGATTTTTCATTCGAAGCTTGTAAGGATGTCGCATTGCCCCCTGGCCATTGATCTTCTTCAAACTTCATATGGTGCTGCAGGATTTCGATCTAGAGGATTTCGGAGGCGTTAGACTTCGATCGTCGTCCTGATCAGATTCGTACGGTCAAATCATCCATCCGAGGCCCTGAAATAAATCTCCTTCCCTCCTGGCCATAAAGAGGATGCAATTAATCTAAAATATACACAACTATTCTAAATGCAGAATGATACATGCTATGTAATATTTATAATATGAAATGCAAATCTAAGTCTAGGAACATACATGAATAAGCATTTTAACCTAAATAGATGCGTCTACATTAATAGATATGTAGGCATTAGTTTGAGGGGGAGTGTACACTTACATGTTTTTATTTGACGTTTACATTTATTTGTTTTGTATACCTTTTGTTTGTCATTGGGGTTCTGTTGTTATTTGCCCATTTTCTCTCTTTATATAAAGAGAGGTAGGGCTCTCACAATGAAATAAGACCTTTCATTTCTTCCCACTCAGTTGTTCTTTTCTTTTTTTGTTCTTTGTAAATTTATTTTCATAATTAGTTCTTTGTTTGTTCAATTTATATTTTTGTTTGCATTTAGTAATTGTGTTTTTCTTTCCCAAAATTATTCTATTATTTATGTTTATTCGAAAATCCTATAAATTTTATCATCTTTCTACATATTAGTTTAGTTTCTGGAAAAATTTCATTTGCAAATTTGTTATAGAATAAAATTAAAAATTCATTTACATTTCACACCTTACATTGTCATGAATTAATCTACTTTAGAAGTTACTTTTACGTGAAAATTAGTAGAATATTATTTAGGTAGTTTTTTTATTTCTGTTGATTTTATTAGCATTTTTATATTTATGCATAATTATTCTCAGTAAATTGCATTTATTTCCCTATTCTATGCATTAGTCCTTATCTTTTGGTTTTGTTATGTTCTCTTATTTTAAAAACACCAAAAAAATTTAAAAATTTAAAAATATTAAAAAATATTGATTTAGCAAGTTGGATGATTTCCTCCTTGTGGTTTGACTTAGGTTCCCATTATAGTCAACCTTTATTTATTTTTGTAAGTTAAAAAATTATTAAACTATTATAATTTTGTGTTAGGACACACTTAATACTTGTGAACCATTGTGATAGTTTTTGTTGCCATTACTAGGGAGGCAAAAAATCTAAGTTATTTTTTATTGCATTTTTTTACATTTAATTAGATTTTCTTTTATTGCATTTGTATTTGCATTCTAGGTTACCATTCATTGGCTTTTGTTTTGTTTATGCATTTTGTAGGAGAAGACCTTGGGCCAATCTAGATTAGCTCAGGCAAGTAAGTTGACTCCTGTTATTCATTACTTGCATTAGGGCATTTGTTAATAATTGTATCATTATCGTTTCAAAAAAAAATAATTTGTGAATTAGTCAGTTTTTGTTTAGTTGCCTTCCATTTATAAAAGGAAAAAAGAATCTCGTGCCCTAAACCTATGCTTTATTAGAAAATAGCATTATTATTAGGGCAATCATTTTAGAATGCATTCACTTACAGAGGAATCAAATTGCATTCTTTGTGATTAATCCTCTTGAAATTCAGAACACATTATATGTATCAGAATTTAATTATCTAAAGGAAGATACATTACCAACAATAAGTTTGTTCAAACCTCTAAAATTCGACAGTGGAACTTAAAAATATATTTAATCAAGGCAAAACCCTAAATGACAAGATTGCAAAATTAAAGGACTTATTTGCTTAGTTGTTACACTACACCACATTTTAAGGTTGCATTTAGTACGGGGATAAGGTTATATCAGGATAAAGTACTATAGGAATAAGTGGAGAGGCATGTTTGGTTGGATAAAATGATTAGTAGTGTGATGTGATGTTTGTGAATGATTTTTTAATATTATGATATAAGTGTGAGTAGATTGATGTGATATAGTGAATGTATGTTAATAGATATATTATGTTGAAGTAGATATATTTTAACATATATTGATGTTGATGTAATGTAATAGGATAATTTGATATTGATGTTGATTGGTGGAGTGGAATAGGTTGTATGCTTTGACTTAGAATTAATTCTTGTGACTTCCTTTGGTAATCCTTTGATTAGGGGATAACACTTGAGTTATCTCCTAGCCAAACGAAGCCTAATTGATCTTTAAGGCAAACCACCCCTCTAGCACCCATCACATTCAACCTAGGGCTCCAATGTCGTGGATCCCAAGCTTAAAATTGAGTAGATGATGGATTGGTCTTGTATTGTTTGCTATCCACTAAAGGTGCCTTTGCATCATATAGTCGTGGCTTTGGGTTCATAGGTATATTTGTGGGTTTTACCTTAAACATTCTAGTCTCCTGTAGAACATCTAGTGCATACTTTTTGTAAGATAGAACTTTGCCTTGCCTACTGCGAGCAACTTCAATCCCTAGACAGTACCTTAATGGACCCAAATCTTTCATCACTGGTCAGTCGCTCCTTAATCTGTGCTATATCATATGTGTCATCCCCTATGACAATTAAGTCATCAACATAAACTAGAAGCACTAGCAGACCTTTCTTTGTCTTCTTGACAGACAAGGAATAATCTGCTGAATCTCTGAAAGCCATCAGACTCCACCACCTGAAACAATTTCTGGAACCATGCGCATGGACTCTGCTTGAGTCCATAGACTGCCTTCCTTAGCCTACATACACACTTCCCCTTTGTCTCATACCTAGTAGGCTGTTGCATGTACACCTATAAATCGCTGTATAGAAAAGCATTCTTTACATTGAGCTGCTGCAGTTGCTAATCATAATATGTTGTAACAAAAACCATGATCTAGACAGTCCATAATCTCGCAATGGGAGAGAAGGTATAAAAGAAGTCCACCTCATAGGTTTGGGTGAACCCCTTTTCCACCAATCGTGCTTTGTATTTGGCAATGGTCCCATCTGGATGAAACTTGAGTGCAAATACCCATCTGCACCCTACAAGTCTAGCTCCTGATGGAAGTGGTGCAAGCTCCCATGTGCCTCTGCTCTGAGGTGTACCCATCTCCTCCTCCATGGCTTGGTGCCACTTTGGATCAAGCATGGCTTCTTGGTAAGAAGCATGCATAGTCGTAGAGTCAAGGGCTCTAGTAAACCCTGCAAAGGTTGTCCCAAGGTCAGCTGTGTAGATATCTAGCCACATGGTACTTGTCACATGACTTGGGGGCCTTCCGAATGGCAATTGGAAGGTCACTATCCACCTGAGCATCACCATCTATAGGCTCCTCATTTGTTCTTACATCATCACTAGGAACTAAAGTGTCAGTGTTTAAAGACCGTGTGCTCACTTGATGTGGGGAGGCTAGAGACATGGAAGGAGGGGGCATATGGAATGTAATATGTGGCCTTTGATAAGTAACTATAGGATCATTAAATCGATCCTTCTCACAAGAGAAGTAGGATGCCCATCCATAGGTATCGCATCAAAAAGAATAGATGGAATTGGCATACGGCCCACATCAGTCATAAGAAAAAAGTTGCTACTAGTAGAGAAATATGGTACAAACTCATGAAATGTCACATCAATAGAAATATAATGGCAAGTGTAATGCCCTGAAATCCGAGTTCGAGTTGTTTCGGAGTGGTTCGGGTCACTTCAGACTTGTTGGTGCACCTTTGGTTCGGTATGAGTATGAATACCTCGTAAAGTGTGAAGAAACACTCATTTTTTGTCAACCCTAAGTCAAACCTTATCAAATAGGTATCATATCGGGTACCGTTGAATTCCTCTTGTTGCAAGCTTTTCAACAATGCTTGTTTTACGCGAATTTGAGGTGTGTAGCTCGAGTTATGTCCAAAATAAGTAAAAGAGGACCTGACTGTAAGGTGAACCAAACCTAGAAGCAAAATTCAGCAATTTACCCACTAATCCTAAACTTAAACCTAATGTTGGGTCTATAAATAGGTGTCATTAGGTTGAGGGCTGTTATTCCTCTCAAAAGCCACTTGGATTCAAAGAGAAAGAGAGAGGAAAGTAGAAAATCAATTAGGAATCCTAATTAAGTTTCGTAGGGACTTAATTGTGATTTTGAGAAGTTCGGGCTTCTCACTACAAATCTTGCAGCAACGGTTGTGATGTGCAACGCATGCGTGATGCGTGGTGGCGGCAGTGCATGAGGCGACAATGCTTGGCGAGTTGAGTCGCGCGAACACTAGTGTTCTCGTGGAGGGGGAGAGTGCAGGCACTTAGATTGCTGACACGTGGCGAGATTCATGGTGTAGCGCGCGGGTAGAGCGATCTAGACTGCATGGTGAGTGCCAATCAGGGGCTGAGATGTGGTAAGGCATGTAGTGGCGGCTGGTTTGGTTGAACTTATTAGATCGGTGATCGGTTCAAGAAACGTGTATAGGTGCTGTTGGAATCATATCGGCACGTGCTATGCGTTGGTACACTTTATTTTCATCTTTGAGTACTGTATCATTAGTGAAAAATCAGAAACATGTATAGGTGTTGTCCAACCTGTTCTTGGCATTCTTTGCTCAAGGACTCTCGATGCGTGTGCGAATTACAAGGAGGGTTTGACACACGTCCTTGGGTTTTTGCACATGATCTGTAGTCACCATGACCCTCCGGTGATGTTAGGTAGTGTAGTCTACCCTTCTTGTATTTCCAGTTTGTCTTCGAGTAATTGTGTACCTGTCTTGTGGTTTTTCATGTACATCACATTGGTTAATGTGAGTTTCTTTCTTTACTGAGTTTGGAACCCTTTTGAGAGTTTATCTTTATTTTTGGGTACTTTAATATGAAATAGAATGATACTACGTGAATGATTAAGATTAAGAACCTTAAATGTGACTCTATTATCTCATGTGTGAAATGAGCTCTGCTTTTCGTGAAATAAGTATCATTGTGATCGTTAATTAGTAAATTACTTGGGACCATTGTCAAAAATTGGAAACAATTTGATTAACGGTTGATTTTGGGTATGATGTGAATTGCTTCATACTCTTAATCTATGAACACAATTGTTGGAAACATGTCTTGGATAAGTGATGTTATTAACTTAATTATCTGGAAATAATTGTGAAATCAATACGACGGAGTTGTCGGGATGTAGAGATTGGATAATTGGTTTTAGCTCTGCTACTCGTCGAATTGGCTATAGCTTTAGTCCCTTGAACTAGTTATGGGCTGGATAGGTAGTTGTTGGCCTCCCTACGACTCTTTGGTTAGGCTTAGTAGCCAACTGGGATAGCGAGATGTGTGGCATGAGTTGTTCTTCTCGATCTGTGGGTGTGTCTTTGGTTGTTTGTGGTTTAGTGTGCATAGCGCTTGCGTGTGTTCACGCCACATGTTGTAGTTGCCATCCCTTTCCGTGATGACCCTAAGGTGATGGATCGAGGTGACTTGATGAGTATAAGCCACCTCCTTGGGCAAGGAGATAGCTTATACCTACCTTGCATCTCAGGAAGTTACACGAGATCGTCTCATACTCGAGACATCGATTACCAAAATATGGACTTTAATTACTTGGGCTTTAATGCATATAAATAATAAATGAAATAATTGATGACATAGTATCCTCTTCCCTTTTTGCTCTTGCTTCTGTTGTTACCTATTGTTGTTGTTCTACTTTACTCAGTTTTTACTGACGTATTTTCTTTGGTTTTGTACTTAGGTGTTGCTAAGAAGCTCGGGGTAGTGGCTACTGTTGGTCTTTCTACCGTGGGATTGAGTTCTGCTATAGGAGAGGCTCCGTACTAAGCATTGTGGCTTAGTTAGTTTTGCTTTCGCTTATTGGACTCTTTACTTTAGTCTTTTAGTGGTTGTATTAGCATTAGAGCATTAGTTATTCTTTTGTTTTCTGTGGTGGATTTTATTTTATATTGTTAGCATTTTATATTTTCATTTAATACATTATAAATGAATGTTTGACTATTGATGTTCTATGGCGATGTGTTGAGTAACTGTGATCTTGTGATTGCCGTGCTTCTTATTAGCACCTGACGACTCAGGTTTTGTTGATTGGCGAGACTTGAGTCATCACAACAGGAATTAAGTAGATCAAAACATTTGTACCCCTTTTGGGTTCTAAAATAACCCAAGAAAACACACTTGATAGCTCATAGTGCTAGTTTGTCCCGTCCTAGACTCAAATTATGAACAAATGCAATGCATCCAAAAATACAAGGGATGACTGAAAACAAAGGATGACCAGTATGCAAAACCTACCACAAGATTTGTTCATGAACTACAGAGTTCGGCATCCTATTAATCAACAAATAGGTTGTAAGAATAGCATCCCCCGAATCTAAAGCAGGTACAGTATGGTGGATAAGTAGGGTGCGTGCAACATCAAGAAGGTATCTATACTTTGTCCTAGCAACTCCATTCTGTTGAGAGGTATGAGTATAAGTGGTTTGGTGCATAATCCCATTATTATAGAAAAACTACAACAAGCAAGAAGTACAAAATTCCAAAGCATTGTCAGATCGAAACATTTTAATAGTGGCTGAAAATTGGGTCTTTGTTTCCATAACAAAACTTTCAATAATAATTTCAACATCAGATTTATTTTTCATCAAGAATAATCATGTAACACGAGAGAAATCATTACTAAGAACAATAAAATAGCAATGTCCAAGATGGTCAGGAACTCGACTTGGACTGCACTCATCCATATGAACTAAATCAAACAGAGCAGATGCCCCTAATATGAGTAGAAACGAGAAAATTGGGATGGTGGTGTTTGCCAAGATGGCAGGTATCACAGGTAATGGTGGTATTGGCAAGTATGTGAGGTATAGTACATGTTTAAGTCTCTTCACAGGAAGTTGGCCAAGGTGAGGATGCCACTGGATGGGAGATCCAGTGGCCAAAGCAGTCTACTCTTGACACATAGAAGCAGTTATAGCAATCAAAGAGCTACTCTGAGTCGGTCTTGCAAGACATAAGAGTGTGCATAAAAAATGGCTCTGCAATTAAGCTCCTTGGTAATGTGGTTAATAGAAAGGAGACTGAGCGAGAAATTTGGAACATAAAGAACATTCAGCAACGACAAGGTAGAGGAAAGAAACACCTTCCTTTTTCCAACACCCTGTGACAAGCTACCATTTGCCACCTGCACTATCCTGCATGGAGGGATAGATCTCAAGTTAGAAAAGGCATCTGAAGTGTTGCATAAGTTCTATGAGGCTCTTGAATCCACCAACCAGTCTCTCGTACTAAGTACAAACAGTGAATAAGCATCTACTATACCTGACGAGGGGGCAACTGCAGCTATCTCTTGACGAGTAGGCTAGGATGGCTGACTGAACTTCTGTAATATCTTAAACTCTGCTCTAGTCACGGTGTTAGCCATAACAGTAGAAGTCTCTTTGTCTTGATAGTAGTAATAGGCTTCCCATGCTTCTGCAAGCACGTAGCCTCATTATGACCCAATTTGCCATAATAAGTGCACAGAGGCTTAGGACGACCTATTGAACCTCATCCATGGCCACGACCACGAGTAGAAAGAGCTCTTCTCCAGGAACCATGAGAGGAATCCAATGTAGTCGTTTGACTAGTAGTCTTAGTAGAAGCCACAATCACAATAATCCGGCTAAGTCTAGTATGCGTCTCCTCAAGTGTAGGTAGGTCAAAATTTGGTCTTGTGTAGTAGCATATTCTAGCCCCAAGTTAGACAAAAACAAGGAAACTGCAAGCTTGCTCTTGAAAGCTATGATAAACACATGAGTATCGTTGTTAAAATCGATTTGTTGTAGTGTTGTGCATTAGCAAATCCTTAAAAATTGGGCTCAATTAATTAGAATAGATTTGGGAGTCCTAAGTCGATTCATGAGGAGGAGATTTAGATGTGTTCACTCTTGCTTCTAGTCTCTCTACTTATGATATTTTGGTGTTTTGCTTTTGTGTTTTTTTTGATTTTTTACTTAATGAAAGAAACAAACAACTTTGTTTTGTATTTTGATAGAGGAACGAGAAAGCAACCAAGACAAAAACACTTGAAAACTTGAAATATCAAATTTCATTAAATTTGAATATTTACAAACCAACACACGACATAAAAGAGGGAAAGCTTTCTGTTACAACTCCAAATGTGGTGTAAACACTTATACAACTCGATAAAGCAAAGAAATATGTACAACACTTAGGCACTCACACTCAACATGATGATGAATGATGTGATATATGAGTTGTGTGTGGAGTGCTAGCGCATAGAGGTGAACTAAGTGAGGGTAGTGTTGGAAGGGGGTTTTAAGGGTTAGTGTAAGGGTGATTGATGTAAACACATTTATTAAGGGTAAAATACCTATTCATGCATGTTCCTAGGCTTAGATTTACATTTCATGTTATAAATATTGCATAGCATGCATCATTCTGCATTTAGAGTAGTTGTATATAATTTAGGTTAATTACGTCCTTTTTGTGGTTAGAAGAGAAGGATATTTATTTCGGAGCCTTGGATTGACAATCCGACCATACAGATCTGATCAAGACGACGATCGGAGTCCAACGCCTCTGAAATTGCCTTGATCGGAGTTCCGTAGCACCATATGCAGTTCGAGGAAGATCAACAGCCAAGGGACTAGGAGACATAATTTGGAGCTTCAAATGATAAATCCGACAGCGCGAATGGATTTGGGTCGACGATCGTAGCCTAACGGCGTGAAAATCGGCTCAATTGGACCTCTGTAGCAGCCCATACAACAAGAAGAAGATGGACGGCCAGACTGCGCCACGTGGCGCAGCCCAGGCCGCTAGCACATGCACGCAGCACCGTAGGTGCGCGCACGCGCGCGGGTGTGCAGGAGCGCATGCGCACAGCGCCAGCGTGTGGGCACGCGTACGCGCGCGGCAAGGCAGGAGCGGTGCCAGCGCAGCATAAAGGTGGACTATAGCGACGCATGAGCTGGACTTACAGAGACACTTACAGCCGTCGGTAATTCATCGCATGGCAGCAAAGCCAGCTGTGGGCGCCATTGGGCATGAGCTGCCTACAGCGACATTTCCAACGACGGCCTGGATGTCACTAATGGTCCCATACCAATTTTTGCCTCTTCTCCACCACTATAAAAGGACTTTCACCCCCTCCCTTCCAAGCCATCTCTACCTACTCTAGTCCCACCTACTCCCAAGCTCTAGCAAGCCTGCCAACGCTCCATTAGAGCTTGTTCTCAAGCTCCCAAGGTGCCTATTAGTATGGCGAACCTCTGCCCCACCAAATACTCCTCCAACTTCCCATCTCCCTTCATAGGTCACCTTGGAGCCGTCCTCTCACCTCCATTCCGGTAGCAGATCATCTCCATCTTCTCACCTCCATTCTGGAGCTACGTCGAAGCTTTCCTCAACCCGACGTCCTCCAGCATCTCACCTCCATCATCCCGCTCCTCATCTCCTTTGTTCGAGCTTCTGCTAGGCACCGTCGTCTCGCCGAACAACTGATTCGGGAGATTTCCTCTCACCTCCCTCTCTTTTTATGCTTTTGTAGTTCATTGTAATCGACATTGAATTGATATATATATATCTTATTTGTTCCACATCTCTATCTTGTGAATCATTTGCTTGTCTTTTATTTCAAAAACACAAAAAAATAACAAAACCCTAAAATATCAAAAAGAAACGAATCGAAGCGCGATTTTCAACTAATGTAAACGTTGCCTCCCTGTGTTCGACCCGGGACTCCCTTGGAGTTTCGATATAAATTTTATCTGATCGACGTGTTTTGCAATTACAACGACAAGTTACTTGTAACCTCGATTTCTAACTCGTGAAACACGCGCGACCATTTTGGTGCCTTTGCCGGGGAGGCAATGGAATTTACTTTATTGTTTATTACGTTTCTTTGCATTTACATAACATTAACCCTACTTGTCTTTGATCTACTATCTTGCAGGTACCCTAGCATGGAGATCCAAGTGCGGTAGACCAGAGTAAAGTGCGGGTAGAGTGTTTTGTAAGTGTCCCCCACACCACCCCCACCTTAGTTTTCATTCCATAACCGAATAACTCAAACCCAAATCAACTTCGGTGCTTTTTATGAACCTTATGATAGATTTGGTTGTTTGTTTGCCACCTCCACTCACCTCGCCATCCACATACATAAAAATAAAAAATAAAAAAAAGTGTTATATGATTGTGGGATTTTTTGTAAGCTACACACTTAACACCCACAACTTCTCACCTTAAGGCGTACAATCACGTCGATTCTACCACTTAACCGAGATCTGACCTGTGGACCCGGTACACTTAATTCAACACACAAATAAGTGAGTAGAAATCTGAATAGGTCAAAAATTTCTGTGTGCCTTAACTAAGTGGTGCAATAGGCCAATTGATTGAACTGTTTGGGCCGCACCACTTAAGATAAAAGCGATTCATCAAGTAGCTTGCCACTTAGGGTTGATTTTTAGGGCTGAACCAGGCACTCCACATTTTTTCTTTGATTTCTAAAGGAATATATCTTCACCAGTGCTTGCAAAACTTGGAGTGTTTTCCTAAACTTAATTGAATATACCTAAGATTAAACCTTAAAAGCTACTAAACAAGGTTGAACTCTAAAAGGCACATCATCAAATAACCTTGTTTGCAAACCCTGGTTGTGCATGCACACACATTTTAACTGATCATTAAGGGCACAACCCATCTAAAGGGCCCATCACATTCCTGAAGCACCATTGTCCCAAGCTTAACTAAAATTGATTAGACGTTGGCCCTAAGGACTGGTTCGCTCATCGAGATCCAGATTGAGATTATTCACAATTAACCTGCTTATACTAGTTAATCTGATGTCTAGCTAGGGGAGTACCGACTAACGACCGCGGCTGGGGGGTACACTAGGAACCGGAGGTGCAAGACAAAGGAAGAACCTTCTCCCCAGTCCCTCCTTCTAACTGGTTGGATTGCCTGGACATAAGTAGAGTAAATCGTCTATAATCTTAAGATGGATTCTGAGATTCTGTAGACCTTTAGTCTACCCAACCCAAGGACATGCTTGTATTTTTGTATTGCAGGGTTCCTTTCTCTTCTGATTTCCCTCCTTACTTCACCATGTATGCTTCCACATCCTACACACATTTCACATCCTATCCTCCTACCACCACTTACCCCCAAGATGATTACTATCCCGACTTAACTTGTAATTATCCATCCACTAGCCGAGATGACTTTGATTGGGGATATGAATCCGGACCTCAGTGTCCAGGGCCTAACTCTGGATAACAAGACTATGATTATTTTCCTTCCCAGAGCAATAATGATTATGGATCTCCATCCTTTGATGACCAAACCAACCCTATCTACAATCAGGAGGGATATCATGATTATAACACCTACCCTCTCCAGTATTCCACTGAATATAGGTCGCCACCATCCTTTGAACAACCTAGAATGACCTACTTTCAGGGAGGGACCCGAGAACCTCGGCATCTTGACTCCCTTAGATTTAACCTAAACCCACCCAAACCTGAACCGAACCAGTCGGTTCAGGTGAACCAGATCCACGATAGGGTGTTGGCTAATTTGAGGAACACTATACAATCTTTAGAAGCTCAGCCAACACCATGCACTGAAGCACTAGAGCCTATGATCAAAATGATTGATGAACTTAATAGTTCTCTATTGGATTTGCTCCAAAGTGTTAGGGATAGGGACTTGGGTGAATTTCTTTTTGGGAAATTGTCGAGGTTGAGGATGAAATTTGTGGTTGCACTAGTCAAATCTTGGGATGATTCTCAAGATGAATCCCCTTCAAGAGAGCCAATATCTGAACCCGCTTAGGCACCTGTCGGGGCGGATACATTTTCTGAGACTGGGGATGACCAAGATGAACTAGAGCAACCATTTGAGGATGAACCGATTTATTCACCTGAGATCCCTGAGCCAGGGAGTAAGGAAAAATATGTCTCCACGGACCATGAAATGACATGATTTTGAGACATATATAAATGAGGATCATGGATTCTTTGACTCTGAGGGTGAAGGATCTTTTGGTGAAGTCTCACTTGAACTTAGGGAAGAGGATTTTAGTGAGACAAATGGGCTTGAGGAATCTGACAAACCAGTTGATAGCCCAATTATTGAAGATTTGGATTCGATTGGGGCTAACTTGGAGGATTTGAATCCTCATTTACTAGAAGATTCAATCAATAGCCCCATTCCTCAACCACACCCCAAAGGGATTGATTTTGATTTGGAAATCATTGTACCCAAGTCAATCTTGAGTCGGCCATGATTTCTGGACTTGGGAGAATCTTATGGGGTGAATGATATGTTAGAGGTCCCGAAACCTGAGCACCTGATGTTGGAGGATAGAATTGTTGAAATAAAAATTTGGGAGGCTAATTCTGAGGGAAGTTTGATTTTGGATCTAAGGTTACCAATTGACCTAAAACCACCTACTTTCTACCAGGACCCTTACGGTATCTTTCACGTGCAACCCAACCTCGAAATAATTGATTATTTTTCTGAGCTAGATGTTAAGTGGACAACCACACCTATTGAACCATCTTTACCTGTTGTTCGACACTTTGGTCTTGGGTTGCACACCACTAAACCGCAGGCCCGGCCTCGCAAACACAACAACCTTTGGTTCTAGGTGATTTTCATCCAGAACCTGAGAACCACTCGACCCTGGGGCATGGGTCTGCACTATAATCTCATCCACGTCTGTGGACATCTTCTGCAGACGGGTTTCAGGATCAACCTTTTGATTTTGATTCTGACCCGCACTTGTGAATTCTCAATTTCTTCTTTGTATGTATGTTATGCTTAGTTGAAGGCATTGAACTTAGTGCGTGTGTATACACTCTTCTCTCTATAGAGTTGGTCGGATTTTCACGACACTCAGGTGATATTCTGTTTACTTCGCCCTTTTCATGTCTTTATTTTTACAATGAGGACATTGCATCATTTAGGCATGGGGGGCAGATAATCAATTCCTAAAATCATTATGTTAACTCCATAGAATTTTTTTTAGTTTCTTGTAAAATTAAAAAAAAATTGAAAATTTGAAAAGATAAAAAAAGAAAGAAATTAGGAAAAGAGAACTTAGGCATTTGGAAGTTATTACTTTAGTAAATGATACGAGAGGACCTAAACACTTAGACTCTTCAGGCTTTAATTAGCCTGGGTGTCCACTCGAATGTGGATTTAGTCTCAAGTCCTCGCCAATTAAAATTTATTTTAATTTGGTAAATAATTTTGATAATAAGTATGTGACTTATCAACCCGCCCTCTAATTTGGGGGGACTTTAAGCCTAAGCATCTACACACATTTTTTTGCACTGACTCACTTTCCGACGATTTTTATGAAAATTGGGTAGCTAATGGACCGACTTGGGTGATATGGTTGGCAAGTTGTCGGTGGTAACAGCTCATCGGTCGATTGTCCAGAACCTAGCCATAAGACTATTTTCGTTGTACTGCCTTTAGGTAAATCTTATATCAGGGAAGTCACCTACTTAGAAAAAAGAAAGAACCACTCAAAAAAAAAAGAAAGAAAAAGGAGAAAATAAAAAAATAAATAAAACCACACTTCACCGCATGAGTATGGCTGGCAAGTTGTCGGTGGTAACAGCTCATCAGCCGGTTGTCCAGAACCCAGCTCACAAGAAAATGCACAATAATTCCCAAAACACTTAGGGAAGAAGCGGGGAAGTAGAATAAACCAGGGAGATATACACTAGGTTCGCTCTTGTGTTGACCCCATATAAAAGAAAATAGGGAGAAAGCTATCGATCGTAAAGATAAACCTTTAGGCAAGGTCACCTAGGGTCGCAGAAATTCGAAGTCCATCTTAACGGCTGTTTTGTGAGTCTATCACCTTTTCACAAAGTTGCATAGTACTTAGAGTCCTTTTCGAGTCTTGGGCGGGTCGGGTAGCCGTAAAAAGTTATCCCGGAACTCTCAAACTCCAAAAGTACAAAAAAATTAGAAAAGAAGAAAAATAAAAAAAATTCTTCCCTTCTCAAATAAGGCGAGAACTTAGGCGGTCTGCATTCTGGTAGGCACCTGGGTACTGTTGAGTTTTCGTAGTTTAGGACCTTAGTTGAAATTTTCTATTGTTAATAAACGACTTAGGCATAAGAGATTTAATCTTAATTTTGACTTTATACATAGCATATAGTTTAATTTTGCTAGGGACTAGAAAAAGATAGGCATGGGGGTATGATGTAAACACATTTATTAAGGGTAAAATGCCTATTCATGCATGTTCCTAGGCTTAGATTTACATTTCATGTTATAAATATTGCATAGCATGCATCATTCTGCATTTAGAGTAGTATATAATTTTGGTTAATTACGTCCTTTTTGTGGTTAGGAGAGAAGGATATTTATTTCGGAGCCTCGGATTGACGATCCGACCGTACGGATCTGATCAAGACAACGATCGGAGTCCAACGCCTCTGAAATCGCCTCAATCGGAGTTCTGTAGCACCATATGCAGTCCGAGGAAGATCAACGGCCAAGGGACTAGGAGACATAATTCGGAGCTTCAAATGATAAATCCGACCGCGTGGATGGATTTAGGTCAACGATTGTAGCCTAATGGTGCGAAAATCGACTCAATCCGACCTCTGTAGCAGCCTCTACAACAAGAAGATGGATGGCCCAGACTGCGCCACGTGGCGCAACCTAGTCCGCCAGCACACGCACGCAGCACCGCACGCGTGCAGTAGCGCAGGTGCGTGCGCACGAGCGCAGGTGCACGTGGGTGCACGGCAAGGCAAGAGCGGCGCCAGTGCAGCATTAGGTGGACTATAGCGACGCATGAGCTGGACTTACAGCGACGCTTACAGCTGTCGGTCATTCATCGCATGGTAGCAAAGCCAGCTGTGGGCACCAGCGGGCATGAGCTACCTACAATGACGTTTCCAGCGACGGCTTGGATGTCATTAATGGTCCCATACCGATTTTTGCCTCTTCTCCACCACTATGAAAGGACCTTCACCCCCTCCCTTCCAAGCCATCTCTTCCTACTCTACTCCCACCTACTCCCAAGCTCTAACATGCCTATCAACGCTCCATTAGAGCTTGTTCTCAAGCTCCCAAGGTGCCTATTAGTGTAGCGAACCTCTGCCCCACCAAATACTCCTCCAACTTCCCATCTCCCTTCATTGGTCACCTTGGAGCCATCCTCTCACCTCCATTCCGGTAGCAGATCATCTCCATCTTCTCACCTCCATTCCGGAGCTATGTCGAAGCTTTCCTCAACCCGACGTCCTCCAGCATCTCACCTTTGTCGTCCCGCTCCTCATCTCCTTTGTCCGAGCTTCTGCCAGGCACCGTCGTCTCGCCGAATAGCTGATTCGGGAGATTTTCTCTCACCTCCTTCTCTTTTTATGCTTTTGTAGTTCATTGTAATCGACATTGAATTGATATATATATTATTTGTTCCACATCTCTATCTTGTGAATCATTTGCTTGTCTTTTATTTCAAAAACACAAAAAAATAACAAAACCCTAAAATACCAAAAAGAAACGAATCGAAGCGCGATTTTCAACTAATGTAAACGTTGCCTCCCTGTGTTTGACTTGGGACTCCCTTGGAGTTTCGGTATAAATTTTATCTAATCGACGTGTTTTGCAACTACAACGACATGTTACTTGTAACCTCGATTTCTAACTCGCGAAACACTCGCGACCGGTGAACATATAAGTAGTGCATGTAACGTCAAATGTAGTGTTTATGACAATAGTGTTAAGTTGGACCTAGACGTCAACTTTTTGGTGAGGGCTTTGGTTCGGGAAGGTGACAACATAGTGATTGGTGTGGGTTAGAATCTACTTGGTGGGGAATGTGAAATGGGTCGGGACGGCCATAAGTGATTTAAGGAGTTAGGTCAAGCTCATAATCGAACACCTATGGTGTATGTGTAGTGGTAATGGTTGAGGAATGGTTAGGACTAGGTTCAAAGGAATCTAAATGGTGGATTAGGTGTTGGTTGTGGGTTTCTATAGATTAAGTGTGAGGTGTGGGTTAGGGAAGGGTGCTTAGAATGGTGGTAGGATGATATCTAAATGTTTCTTAGTGGGTAGATGAGTGAACTTGGTTCTAACTGAGAAGTTCTGGACTAAACAGAGTCTATCAGACATCCAAGAATAACTTTGTATGACTTAAGTGTCCAATTTGGACGTCCATGATGTGGTCTGGATGTCTAAAAATGGAGCAGAGTGAGTGTTCTGAGTTTTTGAAGTTGGGTTTGGGTTTTGTCTGCAGGTTTTGGATGTCGAGAGTGTGGCTCTAGACGTCTGATCTATATAGGTTGTGTTTGTAGGTGTGTTTAGGGATTGGAAATGGGTCTTAGGTTTTAGGAGGCTAATAGGGGTTGACTAAGGGTTGGATGGCTAATCTAAAGGGAGGTTTAGGGAGGGTTTTAGATGGTCTAGTTTGTAATGTGATGGGAACATATCATGAGCCATAACTAGCTCAATTTGATCTGATGAAGTCAGTAAATGCTCCTATATAACCGCCAGAGAGCCTTAATCCATTGCATAATCATTATGAGATAAAGATAAGAAAACAGGGTTAAAACTGTAATTTTACCATCATATCTCAATTGTAGTACAATCACGGGTTTTCTCAGGGGTTGAACAAAGGTCAAATGGTCTTAAGAGTGTAATAAGTGGGTTAGAACAGACGGAAAAGGGTTTTCATGTGTTACAAGAATTAATGGACATCTGAAACCCTAAAAATAGACCCACTTAATCTACCAAGGTTCTGGTTAGGATAAAACTCACTTAAACCCTCTAAAATTCATAGAAAATTATTCGCTAAGGTTTGGTATGCTTGATTTGACCATCAGAACTCGTCTTGACCTAAAATAGAGCTATAGGTAGACTTTTGCCCTAATTTAGATTTTTACATAAATTACCCAGTCAAACTAGATCAAAACCAAAATCCGACTTCACCATTGAATTTCTTAGGTATAAATTAGGTTTGTACCAAAACTTGGGCCTAATATGAAATCATCTTAACTTAGTTTGCAATTTGTTTCTGTCTGACTCTTTTATTTCACACATCTGCCCCTAACTTTTGAATCCTTTGCATTTCAGTCCCTAACCTTCTCATCATCTTCACAGAAAGGTCCCTCTACCATTATCGCTCAAGAATCCTACTCCAGCAAGCTTCATTTGGAGTAATCTCCCTGATTGATTGATGAAACCTTCTCAAAATCAAACCGAAGATTATTTAGGAAATCCTCTTTCCATTGGGACCAACCTTGGATCCCACTCTTTCCCAAAAGCTTGTGCAAACACTTTGAAGTAATGGGTATCCTATTTTTGTGTAAGCTCCAAGGTTCCCAAGCTTGTTTCCAAGCTTGGAACCCCCTCCTATGGCCCATATAAGCACGCCCAATGCCTCACCATGCTTCTCAGCAAGTCTTGGCACGCAAAAGGCCCTAGAAACCTACCTCAGACCACCGTAGACCCCTGCTCCGACGATCTCTTCGACCCTCCTCTGGCCGTCCAACGACCAAATTGGTCGGTCCTCTCGATTACCCTCTTCGTTGCGGCCCTCCCCAACCAATGGGAGGTCGTGGCTCTGCCTTCGTCCTTGTCGCCGCCTCGCCGCCTCTACCTCCTCCGGCTTCGGTCGACCAACATCGGAGCCCTCCACCTCTCTACTTCACCCCTAAGTGACTCTATCTCTTCCTCTCTCCCTCTATTCTCTTCCCTCGTACTCATAAACCACTCGCGACCACTGCACCGGCCTCTCGCACTTTGTCCTCTCCACCTCCGGCAAAACTCCTACGAGTTCGGCCAACTACCATAGTCCACCAAATAGCCCCGCGCCACTTCCATAAGTTCCGCCGCATCACCCTCTACAAAAGCCCTCAACCTATTTCACGATTTACGCACCAGAACACCTCCCTAAACTCAAGCACTTCCGCTTCACCTTCTCGAGGTTGTCAGGCCTCCACCATCACGCCTTGCTCATGCTGCACCCACCGCCACACTTGCCATTCCACGACGATCCCTCTGGATTGTTTTGTCATGGCCGCAAGGCCGTACTTTGCATTTTAGGTGTTCGCCGGACAGCTGCTGCCGCCTCCGCCTTCTCCGACTTCGATGGCCTTGTTCTCACAGTGTTCTTCCTCCCCTCCACACCCAGGTGGTGCGGAATCCCTCCAGCTGCAGTTCCAAACTCCTGATTGAAGCAACTAGTGCCTTCCTCTCCCGCAATTGCAAGCTTGACCTGCTGCTGTTGATGCACGAAGAAGTTGTGGGACTTTAGTCCCACATCGTGGGTTGCTGAAGTGCATGCGCGGCTTAAGTTCTACATTTACTTGGTTTCCTCAGTGAGCACGGGGTGAGGTCCCTCTCCACGTGCGCACACCACACCTGCCCTCGCTCGTGGCCATGCCACGCAAGTCTGGGCCTTTGTCCATTTACCTGGATACCCGAGTCCGATCTGGTTTGCCTGATTCTGATAGATAAAGAAGAGAGAGAGTGGGGGGGGGTTTGCCCTCTGCTGCTCTCTACACTTGGAGAATTTGAAGAGGCCTTTGCCTCTGTTGGCGTGCTGAGCCTTGTGCTGTGCCTTCTCTGGAGCTTAAGAAGGTAGAAGAAGAGAGAAGTCTACACCTATCCCTGAGGCGTGAAGAGAAGAGAGGAAGAGGCCTTTGCCTCTTTTAAGGCATCTGAGTGCCTGTTCTATCGTCTAATATTTTCTGATACCTTGGTTCTATTGGTTAAATTGAGACTTGCTTGTCTTATATGATTATGTTACTTTGAGTAGCTTGCAAAGCTTAACATTGTAGGGTAATTTGGTGATTCAAATCACCATTTTACCTCATTCTTTTGACATTATATGACATTCACTTTCATTTATATATTATTCTTGTTTGGAGTTCTATTTTACATTGCTATTATTGCAATCTTGAGAATTATTTTGTCACTGCCGGGGAGCGAACAACATTTTGGCACCATTGCCGGGGAGTAACGCACAACTTAGATCTCTTGATTGTAATATCAGATTTGATACTAACTTGCTATATCTCTTTTGACTTTGATCTATTTTAGGGGGATTCATTGAAAGAAGATCAACCGCACATGCGAGATCATTACAATCTCGTTGCGGTGGAAATCGAACCTCGAGTCCAAATCCCCGTTGGAGGTCCTGATACTGAACTCAAGCCCAACATGATTCATGCTATTCCCAAATTCCATGGGCATAATTCCGAGGATCCTTTCCAGCATATCAAGCAACTCAAACATCTGGCCCCTACCTTCTGGTCAGAAGCTCAAAATTGGGATATCTTACTCATGAAAATGTTCTCCTTCTCTCTCATGGATAAGGCTGCTCACTGGTACCAAACCTAAACGTGTCCAATCAATACATGGGTAGAAGTACAATCCGAGCTTCTGAAAAAGTTCTTCCCTGTTGGTCGGACAAATGCTCTATGGCACCAGATCACGCATTTTACACAGCAAGCAGGAGAACCACTTCACAAGGCATGGGATCATTTTCTGGATCTCATGCGAAAGTGTCCCCACCACGGAGTTCCTAAATGGGAACAAGTTTAGTCTTTTTACCAGGGACTTCGTGAGGATATTCGATTATTCGTCAATGCGACCTGTGGAGGAAATATCATGGGTCAATATAAAGACACCGTGTGGGAGATTCTCGAGAATATGTGTGAGAACTCCATCAATAATGAATCCATGGGCATGTTTGACCGGACGAATGCTTGTGCATTGACGAATCCAAAGGGAGCACGTGAGATGAAGGGCTTATCCTCTTTCGTCGACTTAGAACTGATGGCCAGTCGCCAGGACAAGGTCTTTATTATTGAGAAGAATGTGGATGAGCTAACTCGACACCTACAGCGAGCCACCTCTGCATAAAACCCGTTCATGCAATCGCCCTCTAGCAGGGAGGTTGTGCATAACATCTACCATTAATCTTCTTGGGGGATGGACCCATATCCACCCACGCCTGATTCAGGGTTCGGAGGAAACTCTGGACCCATCTATTTTAGTTGGGGGAACTTTGAACCCTCGTATTTTGACTTTCCTGAGACTCCTCAGACCTACGAGGACCTCAACGTCATCCAGAATGATCCATTCTCAAACACCTACAACCCTAGATGGCGTAATCATCCTAATTTCACGTGGTCAGGGAATAATCAAAATCAGAGACTTCAATATCAGCCCCGACCACAAGTTTCTTGTCCATCTTAGTCGCCTCAGCCTCGGCCCAACCCAACTTATCAATCCGGGCCAACTCACGTAGATCAAATGACTCTTATCCTTCATACTTTGGCTGACATTCAGAAAACGAATGCGACTATGCAAAAATAACACAAAGATGAGATCACAGAGGTTCGCAATCAACTCGCCCAGATGGCAAATCCCCGCTAACCTGGCGCACTTCCTTCCCAACCTCTTTCGAACCCAAATAACGTGCCGAACTAGAGGCACCTTATGAACCTAAATCAGGGCCAAGCTCACTTTGTCTATCAAGCTCCTTCTGCTCCATCACCCAATGGGATGGAGGCTTCGACATCATACGCGGGTTATCAGCAGCAATCACCTCTTTTGCCCACACCAACCGAGAACCAGGCAGGACTAAATTCTGTTACTACCCATAGTGGCAAAGCAACACATGACCCACCTTATCCAAGCCACTTTTAGCCTGGTAATGCAAACCTAAACCCTAGGATAGTCATCCAGGATACCTTTACCCTAGATCAAGAACCTGGACCCATTCTAGAGGAACCTGCAAAAGTTCAATTTCCGAAGGCCTTGACCAAAGGAAAAAGGAAACCCCAACCTGTGGCACTTGAGGAGGACCTGGTCAAGCTCTTTGAGAAGGTCCAAATAAACATCCCCTTGATGGATGCAATATACCACGTACCAGCTTACGCGCGATTCCTAAAAGATGAGTGTACACCCAAGGGTAAGTCGTGAACCAAAGGTGGGAACCCAATCGTACTGTCGGAACAAGCTAGCTCCATCATTTTGAGCAAGCTCTCTCCTAAGGCAAAGGACCCTGGTACCCCTCTAATTTCATGTAGGATCGGTGATTTAGAATTTGACAAAGCCCTTTTGGATCTAGGAGCTTCCATCAATTTGATACCTACATCCCTACTAGACTACTTTGAGGAATCTGAACTTAAATTGACAGAGATGATTTGTAGTTGGCAGATCGATCTATTAAGTCACCAAAAGGAATTCTCGAAGATGTCATTGTTAGGGTACATGATTTCTACTTCCTAGTGGATTTCATAGTCTTAAACATGGATGCTCCTGAGAACTTGAAGAATACATCGATCATATTACGAAGACCTTTTCTAGCCACAGCTAGGGCCAATATTAATTGTGAGGAGGGTCAAATTGAATTAAAATTTGGGAGCAAGACAATGAAGATCGATATCTTTAAGGCTCAACAAGGAATTAATTGCAAAGTTATAAAATAAATTTGCGATATTGAGGCTGTGGTTGATGACCTATGTATCGAAGAAAATACGACTATTTCTGATCAACCACAAGAATATCAAAACCCGTAATTAGAGGAGCCTGAACCTAACCTAGACACACCCATAGCTCCTTCCTTTGCTCCCGACACCCACCCTGAACCACCTACTGCTGTTGACAACCCAGTTATGGAATTAAAGCCTCTTCCCGATCATCTCAAATTTATCTTTTTGGGTTCCAATCAGACGTTTCCTGTGATTATCAACTCCTGACTCACAACTGATCAAGAAACACTCCTAATTTCTGTTCTCTAGCAGCATCGGAGAGCCATTGGATGGACTCTCGATGATCTGATTGGTAACAGCCCCTCATACTACATACATCACATCTACACTGAAGAAGGCTCACGACCATCCCGTGAAATGTAGAGATGCCTAAATCCAAATCTGCAGGATGTCGTGAAAAAGGAGACCATCAAGTGGTTAGATGCAGGGATCATCTACTCGATCTCTGACAATCAGTGGGTGAGTCCAATCCAAGTTGTGCCTAAGAAGGCAGGACTCACCCTGATCACGACTGAAACTGGAGAAACTATACCGACCTGTATAGTGAACTCGTGGAGAGTCTGCATTGATTACAGAAGACTCAATTCCTCAATGAAGAAGGATCATTTCCCACTACCGTTCATTGATGAGATCCACGGGAAACTAGTAGGAAATCAAATTTTCTACTTTTTGGATGGGTACTCCGGTTATAACCAAGTTGCAATCCATCCTGAGGACCAAGAGAAGACCACCTTCACCTGCCCCTTCAGAACATACGCATTTCGGAGGATGCTGTTCAGTCTCTGCAATGCACCCGCTACTTTTCAGTGGTGTATGCTTGCCATATTCTCAGATATTGTTGGTGAATACCTTGAGCTCTTCATGGATAACTTCTCCGTATTTAGAGAATCTTTTGTTGATTGCCTCCTACACTTGGTCCAAATCCTTAGGCGGTGTATCGACGTGAATTTGATTCTTTCCTAGGAAAAGAGCCACTTCATGGTACCTGAGGGAATTGTCCTGGTGAACAAGCTCTGATACCAATTGTAAAAGCTCTGATACCACTTGATAGGATCTAAGGATATGGAATATATATGGCTATGCGCATAAAAACTCAAACACAAAATTAGTAATCACAAGAAAGATTTGCACAATCAATTCAAATCACAAAAGGACACAAAATGTATAGTGGTTCCCCTCCCTTGGGTACTCCACTACCTAAGCCTCCCAGCTTAGGGTTTTTAACCTGATTCTCTCAACACCGAGAGAATCAATTTACTAAACCAAGGTAATTAATGGGTTACCTCAACCCAAGTACCAAAACAGGTTTGTTACAACCCAACGAGTAAATGCTCAAGAACAAATGAAATACAGGTGTAAGAAAGAAAGATCTTACAACTAAGTTCCTAAGCCTCTCAAGAAATGTAAATATAATGTTACCGATTTGAGAGCCTAGAAAGGACGCGAATCGTGTTGAATTGCGTGAACAAAACACGTTAACGTGTTTGCAAACCCGTAGCATGATTGGAAAGCAGCAAACACGATTTCTTCTCTTGAATATGTGGTGGAAAATATGAATTATAGCTCTAGGGATTTTTTTCTCTTTTCTCTTGTCTCTTGTGTGCAACCAAAGAGTCTTAGGGTCATTTTATAGAGTTTAGGACCTAGGATACTCGTCTACTAGACGTTGGGATTTAATTCCCAACATTCATATTGTTGGAATTATTATTTCTGCCGTTCTGTTTTGGGCCAACGGCTAGCTGGTACCGGTACTAGCAGCTCACTGCCACTACTAGTACATGAGTCCTGGTACCAGTACTCATCATTGGTACCGGTACTTGTGACTCCCAGGTTTGAAATTCCTTGGGCAAGGTAACCTACCTGTACCGATACTCATCATGGGTACCGGTACTTGTAAGGTTCAGGCCAGAATTAAGCCTTCAACTTGTAGCCAACATGTACCAGTACTCATGATTAGTACCGGTACTTGTTCACAATTTGAGACGAATTCTCAAACCTGTGCCTTGCAAATACCAGTACTGATGAATAGTATTGGTACTTCCTTACAAGTACCTGTTTTAAGTATTTTAATTCATTACGTACTTTGAAAATGTTCGTAATATAAATCATAATTTATCTTTAATTGATTTTACGATCTAAGTTATGATTCTTTGTTAAGAGGCATATACAATATATAAATATAAAATCTAAACTAAAGAAACTAGGGTCGAAGATGATCTTCTCCTTGACACATCCTTGTCATCCTCCATGACATGACCATCATGCCTCCATCATTTCTTGTTTGCCTTGCTCCTTCACCTAAATCTAAAAAACACTTAATGGCAAACGTTAATCCATAATAATTTTGTTAACACCAAAACAAGATGTGGAACAAGGTTCCAACAATCTTCCCCTTTTTGGTGTTGACAAAGCTATCTTGCAAATAGATAATTAAAAAATTTAACAATGTTATATGAAGGAAAAATTTTCATTTTAATCCTCCCCCTCAATATAAGCTCCCCCTAAAAATATTACTATTTGCCCTTTATTTTTCTCCCCCTTTTTGTCAATTACAAAAAAATGAAGAAATATCATACCATAAAATTTACCAATAGTAAAATGGAGCTTGTGGATACCAAGCATCTCTCGTCTAACATTCTTGGTTTTCATTCAACCTATAAAAAGGTTGAAGTGTTCCATTATGTGCCTTGAATACCCATTGATTACTTTGATCTACTCCTGCAAAACAAATATCTTTTCTTGGTACTCATTTTCTTGGTCCTTTAGAGTTAGCACCTTTCAAATCCCAAGATTTATAAACTTTTTAGTGTTAGATCTATAATTCTTGGAATTCTTGACCTTTTGATAAATCCATGCATGTCTAGGTGCATGTGATTTATTTTGTGTGTTCTTCTTATTATTGAACTTCGCTTTAAAATTATTACAAAATTCGGTATTCAACCTAGTTGTTGTTTTTAAATTATTCAAAGTGTCCTCAAAGTGTTCATAAATATTTCTAATTCTACTATTTTTACATGTAATTGATTGTTAGTTTCTTTGGGCATATCTAATTCTATTTCTAAACAAGATTTCTCTATTTCTAGAGTTCTACAATTATCATGCAAAACCTTATTTTCCCTTTTAATCATCCTAGCCTTATTATATAAATCTTCATATGCTTGTACTAATTCATTAAAGGTGACTTCAGAATCTACCTCATTTTCCGAGTTTTCGTTGTTTGCCATTAGGCAAAGCTGTGCAACTTCTGTTTCTTCAACCTTACTTGTACCTTCATAGTTGATTTGCAAAGTGTTCCAAATCTCGTAGGCGGACTTGCATGCGGAGATCCGGTTGAACTCCTCCCTTGATAATGCACAAAAAAGTGCATTCATCGTCTTTGCGTTACCTACGATCTTCTTTTGATCCGTTGTCCAAGCTACACCTTCCTGCGGCTCTAGATCCATGTACTTCTCTTGAATGAGAATCCAAGACTCCTTGTCCATTGCTTTGAGGAAGACTTGCATCCTCCTCTTCCAATACCCGTAGTCTGTCCCATCGAAATAGGGAGGACGGGTGGATGATTGTCCTTTGGTGCACCTTGATGTGGAGGCCATTGCAAGTCGAGTTGTTATGTCTTCTTGCAACCGGGCTCTGATACCACTTGAACAAGCTCTGATACCAATTGTAAAAGCTCTGATACCACTTGATAGGATCTAAAGATATGGAATATATATATGGCTATGAGCACAAAAACTCAAACACAAAATTAGTAGTAACAAGAAAGATTTGCACAATCAATTCAAACCACAAAAGGACACAAATTGTATAGTGGTTCCCCTCCCTTGGGTACTCCATTACGTAAGCCTCCCAACTTAGGATTTTTAACCCGATTCTCTCAACTCCGAGAGAATCAATTTACTAAACTTAGGTAATTAACGGGTTACCTCAACTTAAGTGCAAAAATGGATTTGTTACAACCCAACGAGTAAATGCTCAAGAACAAATGAAATATAGGTGTAAGAAAGAAATATCTTACAACTAAGTTCCTAAGCCTCTCAACAAATGTAAATATAATGTTACCGATTTGAGAGCCTAGAAAGGACGCGAATCGTGTTGAATTGCGTGAACAAAACACGTCAATGTGTTTGCAAACCTGTAGCATGATTGGAAAGCAGCAAACATGATTTCTTCTCTTGAATATGTGGTGAAAAATATGAATTATAGCTCTAGGTATTTTCTTCCCTTTTCTCTTGTCTATTGTGTGCAAACAAAGAGTCCTAGGGTCATTTCTAGTTACGTCTTCTTGCAATCGGGCTCTGATACCACTTGAACAAGCTCTAGGAATTTTCTTTTCTTTTCTCTTTCTCATCATCATGCTTCCATCATTTCTTGTTTGCCTTGCTCCTTCACCTAAATCTGAAAAACACTTAATGGCAAACATTAATTCATAATAATTTTGTTAACACCAAAACATGATGTGGAACAAGGTTCCAACACCTGGGACATCTCATCTCTGAAAAAGGCATCCAGGTTGATCGAGCCAAGGTGAATCTAATTTCCAAACTCCCTATGCCTAGCTCGGTCAAGGACATCCGATCCTTTCTGGGGCACATCGGTTTTTACCATCGATTCATTCCCAATTTTTCTAAACTCGCGCTCCCCCTTACTAATCTTCTATCTAAGGATCCCCCGTTTGAAATTTCTGAGGAGTGCACTCAAGCATTTGAGATCCTATGTGATTTAGTTACCCAAGCACCTATCCTGCAGTCCCCTGATTGGTCTCAACCCTTTGAGATCTTGTGCGATGCATCTGATTACGCTGTGGGTGCGGTACTTAGGTAGAAAATAGATGGGAAACCCGTGGTCATCTATTACACTAGCAAGACACTTGACGAGGCTTATCGTAACTACACAGTTACTGAGAAAGAGCTGCTAGCCATTGTATTTGGCCTGGAAAAATTCAGATCTTATCTTTTGGTTTCCCATGTCATTATATACTCGGATCACACTGCAGTGAGGCACCTCCTCGCGAAGAAGGATGCGAAACCTTGACAAATGCGATGGATCTTGCTGTTGCAAGAATTTGATCTCGAGATTCACGATAAAGCAGGAAAATAGAATGTGGTAGTTGACCATTTGTCTCGTCTTCCTTCCTCCATCATTGACCCGTCTGGTCCGATCACCGTGCATTTTTCAAACGAGCACCTGCTAGCCATTCACAGTCTCCCATGGTTTGTTGATATTGTAAATTACTTGGTTACCTGGAAAGTTCTGCTAGATTGGGCGACTTCTAGGCAGGACAAATTGATTGTCGAGGCCAAGTACTATATTTGGGAGGAACCACACCTTTTCCTCATTGGCAATGATCAGGTGATCCGAAGATGCATTACTGATGACGAGGTCACTGATGTGATGTCATTCTATCACGACCAGGCCTGCGGTGGCCATTTCTCTGGACGTAAAATCGCAGCGAAATTTTTGCAGTGTGGGTTCTTTTGGCCCACTTTGTTCAAAGACACAGACGTATTGTAGGGCATGCACTCGTTGTCAGACCCTCGGCAACATTGGCCCACGGGATATGATGCCCTTGAACCCGATTATTATGTGTGAAATCTTTGACTTATGGGGAATCGATTTCATGGGACCATTTCTTGGATCTAACAGCTTCGAGTACATTCTACTCGTTGTTGATTATGTCTCTAAATGGATTGAAGTCGTCCCCACGAGAACTAGTGATCATAAAGTTGTCCTTCGATTTATCTAGGAGAACTTCTTTACTAGATTTGGGGTTCCTAAGGCCATCATCAGCAATGGCGGGTCTCATTTTAGTTATGTGCACTTCCAATCCCTGATTAAAAAGTATGGGGTGTTGCATTGTATCTCGACTCCTTACCGCCCCCAGGCTAATGGATTGGCAGAACTGTCGAATCGAGAGATCAAGAAGATCCTTCAGGTTACTGCTCATCCTGATAAGAAGGATTGGTCTACTTGCCTTCTGGAAGCATTGTTTGCCTATAGGACCACCCACAAGACCCAATTAGGCATGTCTCTCTTCAGATTAGTGTACGGAAAGGCATGTCACCTTTCCGTCGAGATGGAGCACAAGGCTTATTGGGCAGTACAGAAGTGTAATCTGAATCTGATGAAGGCTGGAATACACCACCGATTGCAATTGGGCGAGATCAAGGAACTACACAATGATGCATATGAGAACTCGCGTATCTAAAAAGAGTAGGTTAAAGCCTTCCATGATAGACACATTATATGAAAATCTTTTCACCCTGGTCCAAAAGTTCTACTCTTTGATGCTATGCTCAAACTGTTCGTAGGAAAACTCATATCAAAATGGATTGGACCATTCCTGGTGAGACGAATCTTTAGAAATGGAACCATTGAAATTAGTGAACTCAGCTTTGATTCTGAACCCTTTGTCGTGAATGGTCAGAGACTCAAATCGTTCGTCGAACTCACTAACTCAAACTTGGTTGAGGTATCTTTTACCCTCCATTCTCCCTGAGCTCATTACGCTCGGCTGATGGCATTAAACTCAGCGCTTAATGGGAGGCAACCCGTCATCTTTTTGAAAAACTCGAAACCCTTCTTGCCACATTTTATGTTGAACTCATATTGCACTTTAGGGTACGTCCATTAGAATAGCCGACTCCACCTTTGGTACTCGTACCCGAGCTTGAAATCGTCTGCAACAGTCACCCCGACCTGTCCACCTACCTAAAACCTGTTCCAATGTTTGATCTAAGCTAAATTCGAACCCACTTAATTTACGATGAGGACATTGCAAATCGTAGGCATAGGGGGATATTAAAGTGCAAAACACTGTGAGAATCACTTCACAAGAAAGGGTTTCGTCAAAAAAATTACATATTCCAAAAAACCAAAAAAATAAAAATTGAAGAATAATAAAAAAGAAAAAATGGAGAAGGGAGGAAATTTTGAAAGATCAATTTGCATATCATGTTGAGGAGGAAAAAGGGGAGGTGATATAAATATCAAAAAAGGAGCACAATTTGAAATAAAAAAGAGATGTCATTAGTAAAAGATTGAGGAATCTACTTAGTTCTATACCAAATCAAAAGAAAGTAATAAAAGGACAAAAGTGCTAAGGGATAAAAGAGATTAGTATGAATAGTGATCTTAGGCTTCTTAGGCTGTGATTTTAGGCTTAAAATTCATGTATCCGTTAAGATCTGGATAGTCCTTATGAGGTTGGGGAAAATGCAAAGCTTAAGTATTAGGTCTAAGGCTTAGGGATTATTCAGCCTCGTTAATTGACCTCAGGTTTGCGGTACTCGGTAACCTAAGCACCCCAATCTACACAGTTTGGTTCAGTGCACTTAATTATCAAAATCATGCAAATGCGTTAATTTTGTTATGAAAAAGTTACCTAGATTAGGAGCGGCTGATCAACACAAGTTGATTTGGAAGAGTTCCTGGCGTGAAGAGGTAGGAAATTCCCCTCAAAGATGCGCAATAACATACTGTCTTCTCGGTGTTTGTCTCCTAAGATATCTAAATATCCAACCGGGGGCTTGTAAGCACCTTGTGCTAGTTTAGATGCCATGGGCGGCATTATCACGAAATGTCAATTGTGGGGTCTGGATTTAGCTACAGAATCCCATGGATGGGATTATCCCGAAATCTCGAAAGCCAAGGTTCTAGGAGTTGCCATGGGTGGTGTTATCTCGAAGCATCGATTGACAGGAACCCTGCGAGGATTGATGGTGGGAGCTAGGAATCCGATACAGACTGTGTTGTAAAGCAAATCTGAAGCTAGAAATAAAAAAGAAAAAAAGAGTGAAAACTCTCCAAAAATGCAAAAAAAATCCTCTGTCTCTCTCTTACAAAAACGTACTGCAAACTGAACCTGGGCTAAACATGTTACAAGCATGGGTGCTTTAACCACGAAGTTCAACGAACCTCAGGTTAGTTCCTGTGGGCCTTAGAAACCTTCGCGGTGGACTGAGGCTAGAGTTGGTTAGGTCTGGATCTTGGTTGGTACTCGAGTATCTCTTGGCCTACTATTTGCATTCTGACCTAATCTACAAATAGAAAACACACATCAAAATCTAAGCATAAAATGGCATGGTCTAGAATCTAAGTTAATTCCATGAGATTTTGCTAAGGGACTAACAAAAGCTAGGCATGGGGTTAAGATGGGAACACTATCATGAGCCATAACTAACTCAATTTGATCTGATTAAGTCAGTAAATGCCCCTACATAACACCAGAGAGCCCTAATCCATTGCATAATCATTTTGAGAGAAAGATAAGAAAATAAGGTTAAAACGGTAATTTTACCATCATATCTCAATTGCAATACAATCACGGGTTTTCTCAGGGGTTGAACAAAGGTCAAATGGTCTTAAGAGTGTAATAAGTGGGTTAGAAGAGACAGAAAAGTGTTTTCATGCGTTATAAGAATTAATGGACATCTGAAACCCTAAAAACAGACCAACTTAATCTACCGTGGTTCTGGTCAGGATAAAATTCACATAAACCCACTAAAATTCATATAAAATTATTCTCTAAGGTTTGATATGCTTGATTTGACCATCAGAACCCATCTTGACATAAAATAGAGCCACAGGCAGATTTTTACCCTAATTTGGGTTTTTGCATAAATTACCTAGTCAAACTAGGTCAAAACCAAAATCTAACTTCACCATTGAATTCCTTAGGTCTAAATTAGGTTTGTGCAAAATTTGGGCCTAATCTGAGATCATCTTAACCAAGTTTGCAATTTGTTCCTGTTTGACTCTTTATTTCATACATCTACCCGTAACTTTTGAATCTTTTGCATTTCAGTCCCTAGCTTTCTCATCATCTTCACAGAAAGGTCCCTCCACCATTATCGCCCAAGAATCCTACTCCAGCAAGCTTAATTTGGAGAGATCACCTTGATTTATTGATGAAACCTTCCCAAAATCAAACCGGAGATTCTTTAGAAAATCCTCTTTCCGTTGGGACCAACCTTGGATCCCAACTCTTTCCCAAAAGCTCGTGCGAATGCTTTGAAGGAATGGGTATCCTATTTTTGCATAAGCTCCAAGGTTCCCAAGCTTGTTTCCAAGCTTGGAACCCCCTCCTATGGCCTATATAAGCACGCCTAATGCCTTACCGTGTTCCTCAGCAAGTCTTGGCACGTCAAAAGGCCCTAGAAACCTACCTCAGACCACCGTAGACCCCTGCTCCGGCGATCTCTTCAACCCTCCCCCTCCGGCCGTCCAACGACCAAATTGGTCGGTCCTCTTGACTACCCTCTTGTTACGAATGTGGCATCAAACGGGTTTTTAAGACGTTTGGGAAGTGGCCTAGATGTCTGTCCAGATGTCTGGAACCCTTTCCAGACGTCTGGTAATAAATTTTCGCGGCGTACGGGGTTGCGTTTGCGCGCCTGCACGCGTAGACTGCACCTGCCGCTCTCGTTCCTCTTTTCTTCTCTCTCTTCCTACAGACGCGCCGCTCTCTTCTCTCTCTCCCCGCACGGCCTTATAAGAACACCCTCGCCCTCTCCCTCACCCTCATCTCCTCCGCCTTCCTCTTCTCCTTCTCCCTGCCAGTGCGAGAGCGCGAGCGAGCAAGTGAGCGGCGGCAGCAGCGGCCGTGGCGAGCGTGCGGGAAGGAGGGTTGGAGGGGAAGGGGAAGCTCAACCGCGAGGGTTCGAGCTTGCCGTGGCAGCTAGAACCGGCCGGCGGGGGAGCGGCGGGCATGGGGTGTCGCGGAGGGGCTGCTGCAGCTCGGGCAGCAGGCGAATGGGGTGCGGCGTGGCCGTGCGTCGCGGGCGGAGAGCGAGTCGGGCTCTGGTTCTGGAAAATTTTCCAGAATCAGACGTCTGGGCTTACGACCTGACGACGGTGAAGACGTCTGGAGGACTGTCCAGACGTCTGACAGGTAAGATATTTCTATCTTCCTTTTTCGTGCATACGGCCATGCAGCCGTCCGCCGCGACTTCGCCTGCGCTTCGTCGTGCTGAGAGCAGGAGTGTGTGTGCGCAGGTTGCACTCGGGAGGGCGCGAGGGCTCGCCATCCCACGTAAATCAGACGTTTGGCTGTAGTGCTAGACGACGGAGAGGACTTCCAGACTCCGGGGTGACAATCGGATGTCTGAGAACCAAGCCAGACGTCCCGGTGGGCTTCTGGACGTCTGAAGGACTACGCAGAATTAAGGTATGATCTGACCCACCTTTTAAGACGTCTGGAAGAGGTTCCAGACATCTGATTTTTGACAGTTTCGTCGTTTTTGACTCGTTTAGGGCCCGTTCGGAGTCCGTTTTTCGCGTTCCGAGTTGCGTTCTTTCCAGAATAAAATCCTCTACCCGTTTACAGTAATTGTATACCATTCTGAGAAACTCCTTGTGTTTGATCATCGTGTTAGGATCCCGTTTCGTTGCAGTCTTGGGGGTTGCGGAGGCGTGCGGGATTGCCAACCACGCCCCCAGTACTCCCGTTTTCGCTGGTAGAGTGGCTTTTAAATTATTTAGTATAAATTGTTACAATTATGGAACAATTAATAGAGTCTAGGGCATTGCATGAACCCTAGAACTGAGAAACTAGATTGAATGATAGATCCTAGGGTATTGCATGAATCGTAGGGCTGGAAAACTAGATTGAATGATAGATCCTAGGGTTCGGCATGTATCCTAGGACTGGAAAACTAGTGGAATATATAAATATTGTAGTCTTGGAATAGTGGAAAGGAAATAATAGCTGCCTGTTATGAATGAATAAATATGATTGAGAATTTGGGTTGTATGAACGTAAAACTGGAACAGTGAAACCTATATTGGCCAAACAAAAAGAATACAAACCCTACGGGGAATTAGGAGTAGAACTCCTGGAAAGAGAATAGAATGGAACTGAGAAAGTGAAACGTGGAAGTGTGTTGTCTCTTGGGTACGTGTACCAAAGAGAGCACACATTACCTCTTAGTGTAGAGGGGAGCTTGCCGCCCTCAGGTTGAGGCCGGGGTGGGTTTGGCCACTGTACACCGACTTGCTAGCCCTTGCGTACGTAGTACCGAGGAGAGCTACTAGTGTAGGGAGAGCACTAGCTACCCCACGGGCCCCGGGGTTCTGCTAGCCTCCTACACCGACTTGTTAGGCCCACTGGGCAAACCAGGGTAGTCAAGCGAGGGTACGCGGATTGTGGAGGGGTTGGACCCCTGTTACTAAGAGGGCTCTGCCCTATACCGGTTCCGTGCTGTGTTTTGAGCGCACCCGTTAACGGAAACGACTGATCGCGTGCCAGTGCGGGGTAGCTACCCGTGCGCTTATCGCGCGTGCCGTAGTCACCGTTACGTCTGTCAGCGACCTTGGGGTGGTTGACTGAGGGTAGGACCACCGCGGGGGACTCTCCCGGTGAGGAGAGCACCATGTGTTACTTCTACTTTTCAGAAAAGACTGTAATCAAGATCGTTCCCACGAGGAACATTCGAGATCAAGTGAAGCATCTGAGAAATAAATCAATCGTGAAATAACAGAAAGACGTAAATAAAGAAAGTAAAGAATATAACAGCTACTGCACACTCTACTGCTTCTTTAGCTTTTAGTTGCCACTCTACTCAGCATTTCGCTGACGTATTACACTCGTTACTTTTCAGGACCAGGTGTTGAGCAGCCAGGGTCAGCAGCTGCAGTGGATGCTGGGCCTAGTAGGGTCCAGTAGAGTTACCCACAGTTCTTTTTGTACCTTTCTTCCACTGTAGTGAGTAATTTCCTTGTTACTCCCTATACTTCTTTATTGTAAGTTTCATGTTATGTACATATTTGTTGCTCTACTGTTGTGGTGGTGTATACTGTAGTAGTTCCTTTTCTTACTGCTGTATTTTGTTACTTCTAGTTATATTCATGCTGAATGTAGTTTATTTTATTGCTCTTTTGGTTACTTCCTCGTTGGACGACTAGGTCTTGGGATTAGTCGAGTCGGTCCGATTCTCGTGTCTCGTAGGGACTCGGGAATCGGGTCGTTACACCTCTTCATCGCGACCCTCCCCAACCAAAGGGAGGTCGTGCCTCTGCCTCCGTCCTCGTTGTCGCCTCGCCGCCTCTACCTCCTTCTCCGGCTCCGGTCGACTAACACCGGAGCCCTCCGCCTCTCTACCTCGCCCCTAAGTGACTATCTCTTCCTCTTACGCTCTATTCTCTTCTCTCGTACTCACAAACCACTCACGACCACTGCAACACCCTCTTGTACTTTGTCTTCACCTCTAGCAGAACTCTGGCGAGTTCAGCCAACTGCCATAGTCCACCAAACACCCCTGCGCCACTTCCATAAGTTCCGCCTCATGACCCTCTACAAAAGCCCTCAACCTATTTCTTGATTTACCTACCATAACACCTACCCGAACTCAAGCACTTCCGCTTCACCTTCTTGAGGTCGTCAGGCTTCCACTATCATGCGCACCTCACGCTACACCCACCACCACACTCGCCATTCCACGACGATCCCTTTGGACTATTTTTTTGTGGCTGCAAGGCCGTACTTTGCATTTTAGGTGTTCACCGGATAGCTGCTGCCGCCTCCGCCTTCTTTGACTTTAATGGCCTTGTTCTCATAGTGTTCTTCCTCCCCTCCATGCTCAGGTGGTGTGGAATCCCTCCAGCTGCAGTTCCAAACTCTTGATTGAAGCGGCTAGTGCCTTCCTCACCTGCAATTGCAGGCTCGATCTATTGCTGTTGATGCACGAAGCTGTGGGACTTTAGTCCCACGTTGTGGGTTGCTGAAGCACATGCGCGGCTTAAGTTGTGCATTTGCTTGGTTGCCTTAGTGAGCACGGGGTGAGATCCCTCTCCATGTGCGCACACCACACCTGCCCTCGCCTGCAGCCACGCCACGTGGGTCTGGGCCTTGGTCCATTTACTTGGATACCCGAGTCTGATCTGGTTTGCCTGATTCTGATAGATAAAGAAGAGAGAGAGTGTGGGGGGGGGGTTGCCCTCTGTTGCTCTCTACACTTGGAGAATTTGAAGAGGCCTTTGCCTTTGCTAGCGTGCTGAGCCTTGTGTCGTGCCTTCTCTGGAGCTTAAGAAGGTAGAAGAAGAGAGAAGCCTATGCCTCTCCCTAAGGCTTGAAGAGAAGAGAGGAAGAGGCCTTTGCCTCTGTTAAGGCGTCTGAGCGCCTGTTCTGTCGTCTGATATCTGCTGATACCTTGGTTCTGTTGGTTAAATTGAGATTTGCTTGGCTGATATGATTATGTTACTTTGAGTAGTTTGCAAAGCTTAACATTGTAAGGTAATTTAGTGATTCAAATCACAATTTTACCTCATTCTTTTGGCATTATCTGACATTCACTTTCATTTATATATCATTCTTGTTTGGAGTTCTATTTTACATTGCTATTATTGCAATCTTGAGAATTATTTGGCCACTTGCTCCTGGCAAACGACCTCAGATTTCTTTCAAGTATAAATATTGTTTGTTTTTCGCGCTGATTCAATCTATACTACAACGTGATGATTTTAAAACCTGATTTAGAACAAACAACATACTGGGATTGGTGAATGGTGGATAGGTGATGGAGGTGATTATGGTTGTGATGGGTCCATGTTAGAGGGCTTAATTAGTCTTAAGTACATAATTGTTGGAATGGTAATTTAATTTAAAAGCATGCATTACATTGATAAAATTAATTAAGCTATAGAATTATCATTCTCTACATTTCATTTATTTTTACATACTTTGTTAGGTAGTTTGACTAATGACTCAGTTGTTATGCAAGGTCATTTTTAAGAAATTAGTTAAGTCATGAATTATTCCTGCATGTTTATTTGATACATTGCATCTTGTTATAAGGTTTAATTTTTGATGTACTTATATTGCAGGGGATAATTGAAATCTTGGCATTTTAATTGAACACCAAAGTTAGGAAAGATTTTGAGAATCAACTATTTTTGGAGAGGCTCTCCTATCCCTCATTATTTTTGGCAAGATCAAATCCTCCACTATATCAATCACCGAAGTCCACCACCTATAATTCTCTATTTGTTTCCATCTAAACCCACCGCCTACCACTTTGCTCTCCCTTTTTTTGACCGCTAAAATCCATGCACACCTAGTGCTAACCCCCTCTTTGTCTCTCTCTCTCTCTCTCTCCAGACACCCATCGCCCTCGATCACCTGATCTCTCTCCTCTCCTAACACACAACGCCAAAAAGCCCTTCACGTACCCTGCATGCATTTAAGCCCTTGCATCCTTCGTTCTCTTTCCCTCTCACTAACACACAAAACCCCACATACACCTCTCCAATCACGTACAGAGATAGCAGACCCTCCTCTCATTTTTCTCTTGACCGCAGTACACCCTCCTCTTGCTCCTACTGCCCACTTGATTGCGAAGCAATCATAGGACTTAAATGACCTAAATTAAGTTAAAACTTAGCATAATTGTAGTGTAATTGATGCATAAATAACATACATTGCATCTTTTCTGCTTTACTTAGATATTCATGAAATAATGTTATAATGTACCAATTAGTGCACTATTTGGAATTGTAGGCAATAGGAATCTTAGGAGATGGCTTGAAGCTGGAACTGAAGAAAGGAAGAAGCTAGAGCTGCAGCAGAATTGGAGTAGAAGCCCTGGAATAAAGATGAAGGCATAATGTAGGGATGAGGTATACTACCTTACTAGTAGAATTTAATGCATGAGTTAAATTATGAAGAATATAGCTTTAGGATAACCCTACAGACCTTCCTAAACCCTAGCCACCCTTAGATTAGGTCACCTTAGCCTAGAATACCTCAAAACCTTATTCCAACCCATATCTGGACGTCCAGATAGGTTGCTAGACATCCAGGACCCTTAGACACCACCCACAGAGCCAGACCAAATTTTCTGCGGAATCCCAAGACAAGGTCAGACGTCCAATTTCTGCGGAATCCCATGACAGAACCTCAAATTCACCCTAACTCAACATTGGACGTCCAGACCAGAGATTTGGAAATCTGATTTTGAAGTATAAGTTGTCTGATTACTAAATCAAATGTCTGGAACCCTTTTCTAGATGTCGACTTTGAAATGAAGCCTAGATCGTGATTTCCTAAGCCCCTAAACCCAATTCTACACCCTAAAGAACCTAAATTAAGGTGTCCTAAGCCTAGTACACTACCCTAAGACCCTCCTAAGAACCTAATTAGGTTCTCACTAAATCCAATTGACTTGCATCTAAGTCAATTACACTTCACCTAGCCAATTGGACTCATAGAGTCCAATTGAGCTTAAACCTCAACCAACACAAGTCTAATTGGATTCAGTGAGAGTCTAATTGACTCAAGCTTGGCCTAATTAGGAGCTTTCTCTCCAAATTAGACACACATCCACTCAATTAAACTTGTAATAAGTTTAATTGCACTTATCACTTTAGTATTAGGGTTTATAACCCTATCTGTAGAAACCTACCTAAACCTAATCACCTAGACCTATAGGACTCGACCTAAACCACCTAGCCACACCCACATATTCATGCACACACACCCACACACTAACACCTAGCCACCCACTCTGGAGACCTCTAGAACCTTCACCTAGTGGCGCCACCTTGAAGACTATTTTAAGTCTTTCAAGGAGTCCACAACCACACCCATGAAATGTAGATCTAAGAAGACCCATTTCAAATGGGGTGGCCGGCCATGATGGAGGCTCTTCTAGAGAACTCCACACTTCTCTAGAGCGTCTCTCCCTTACTCTATTTAAGGATCTAAGGGGGTGGCTAAAAGGCCCATCTAGTTCTTGGATGGCACCTCCAATCATCTCTCCATTAGTGAGTGATGAGAGAGTCATCATGGCTCTTAAATACCCCTAATTAACTAGTTTCCCTAGTTAATTTGCTAATGATATGTATTATTAAGGGTTAATTATAATAAAGGGGATTAAATACTAAGGACCATTAAAATAACATAAAGACACTAAATTAATTATCTATTATTCATAATTATAATTTAATTAATAATTTGGACTTAAATACTACACATTTAGCAAGTTAATTAATATTTAATTTAACTTAAGTAATATTTAAACCTATGTAATTAACTTAAATAACTTAATCATTTAAATAAATATAGCTAAAAAGGGTAAAAACGTAATTTCAAGGCATAAATATAATATTTATCTAATTTATAATCATATATAAAAAGTTGAAAAGAATTAAATTAAATTAAGCTTTAAATGCCTCAGTTTACGTTTAAGTCCTTAGGTTCTATTTCCGTTGAGTCCTTTTATTCAGTTTTGGTCCCTAACTTCTCTTGCACTTTAGTCCCTGTGTACACTGCCGACATCACCTTCTTCTTCACACTGAACGACTGAGGACGGCTGGTGTCCACATCACTCGATCACTCTTTAACATGTGTTTGAACTCCTCCATCCTTGCCGCTAGCCTTCCCCTCATCGCCACCATTCCATCCTATGGTCCCGATCTTCCTAAACCGAACAAACTCTGGCACGGTGACTTCACCGTCATCGGAGATGAAGGACCCTACACCTTTGCACCTGGACGCGATTGCTTCCAGATGCAAGCCCCTTACCTCCATCGCCACCTATAAGTATCCCCTACCTCCTTCGAATTCTCGAAGTTGACTCCCTTCCCTCTTCCCCATACTGAGTTGATTGATAGGCTATTCACTCCAACTCCGACGACCTCCCTCCGCTTCCACAGTCTACTTCCGTTCATCTACATTCCCTTCCAAGATCCGCCATGCTCCTCCACGTCTCCGGGCAAGGTAGCGACGACGGACACATCCTCCACACTCCGCGTTCGCTCGCCGGACTTCTATCCCCTTCCCTCTAATTTTCTCATTCGTCACGGTCCATTGACGGAGTCTTCTACCTCCTTCGTCTAGGTAACAGTAGAGTAAGGTTTTATTTTAGTGTAGTTTAGATAATTAGTTAGTTAGTGTAGCTCAAATGTTTTGTAATCCGTCATTTTCTTTAGCTCCGGCGAGCTCCTTGATCTCGTTTGGAGCACTGTTTTGTTTTTTAAAATCATTGATCACACTATAGCTCTCCACGATCATTTCTAGTTCATTAATAACACACTTTAATCAGCTCTCACACCTAATCCATTACACCTTCACCAGAGACCTCCATTGTCCATGGCGGAGGTTCTCTGTCTTAGAACACCTTCATTAGGGGCCCTCCGCCACTCTATATCACTTAAGGGCCCTGATCACCTATTAATTAGCTATATATTACCTCTACAGTAAACGCCCAATTTCACTCCACCTTCTGAGCTCACTGTCCATGGCAGCTCAGAAGGGGTTTTTATCACCTAATCATTCACTTCTCACCATTGCAAGACTCATCTGAGTCTTTTTCCTCACTCAATTGAGTGAGAGGAGTGATCTTGAGTTCAGGCAAACTCAGGATCTATTTTAATTGAATTCAAGATAAATCTTTAAGTTTGACTGTTAATTAAAGTGATTGATTGGCTCCTGAGATTCCTTGTGATCTCAGGAGACTTCTAAAATAATTTCTGAAGTGTTTCATTGGAGAATCCAAATCTAGTGAATTCGTTTGGTGTTCACTGGAGCTCCGGTAAGCTCCAGCGAACTTATCTTTTAGCTTCTGCCTTCAGAACTTTCTCTAGAGCTCCAGATCACTTCCTGTTGATCTAAGAATTAAGAATTGTATTTAATATCGGTGCATAGTTGTTTACATCTCCATACTGATCATCATCTTCTCCAACTTCGGAGGAGTTGGAGAGACTAATTTGTTGAGGTTTTAAGATTGATAACAGATCCAAAAGCATGAGTAGAACCTAAGAAACTTATTCCAAGTGTTAGAAAGATCTGCAAACTCTTCCTCTGATCTGTCGAACAGACCTTATTTCGAGTTCAGGAGATGGATCTAAGAACACCTCTAGACCTTTAACTTGATTTTGAGATGATGGATTGATTCTGGAGAATGAATTGGATCTATTTAGACCTTTAATTTGATCAGAGAAGTTTTGAATGTGAAAGTCAAACTTTGAGCCTGTTAGGTCAAACTTGAGTTGAACTTGAGGAATTTAGGCTTGATTTTATGATTAAGTTGTTAAGGTTCCTGGAATGATTTAAAATACATTTAGATTGGTTTAAGTGAGTTTTAATGCGGATTAACTTAGTTTCCATCCACTGTCTAGTATGGGTTATTTTGGAACCCAAAACTGTCTTTGAGCATTTTTATTGAAATTTGAACTTAAACCTCATCCAATTATGTTGCATTTGATTTTCTAAAGATGTTCAGATCTCTACTTGATCATTTTAACTTTTTGTTGGACTGATTCTGAGCTCAATCAGAGCTCTGAAGCTTCTAGGTCGAAGCATTCAAGCTTCTGCTCCTTTCTAAACCTTCCAGACCTTCCTCTTCTCCCAAACACTGCGGAATACCTTACTGAAGGTATTCAGATCCTCAGTTGAGAGGAATTTTCTCTCGCGGGTCAATAGACCTGAAGACTCATCTCTACAGGCATTTCTTGACATGGCAGAGCAGCCATTATTGTATCGAAAAACTACGTGATCAGAGTTGGATTTGAAAACCCGTCGTTATAGTTCGATTTGCGAAGTAATTTGTCAACAAGTAAAATTTAACCGAAATTCGTAAATAAATTCTGGGTCGAACATAAGTAGGCTACGTCGATCTAAAATGGGTGATTATATTTTTTTCGTATTTTTGTTTAAAAGCGAGATAATCACAATGGAACTGATATTAACACTAAGGGAGAGAGAGAGAATAATCACTTGATTTATGAATAATGTTTTTATAGCTAGAAAGCGGGAAATGATTACAAGTAGAAAGCAAGAAAGGATTACAGCTAGAAAGCGGGAAATTCTATTCTCGAAAGCGATAAAAGGAAGGGAGAGAGATGTTATCCTCCTCGACGATTGCTTGGAGGACGAGTTGGACGGAGCGACGCCTGGAAGATGGAGGATGGGATGGGATGAAGGAAGACGAAGTAGGAATGAGGTAGAACGTCGTCGTCGTAAGATCCACTTCTGAAATGGGGGTAAGAAAACTTTGGATTTGGCTCTAAAGGAGCATCCCAGGTGTGGGAGAAGCTTCTATAGAGCTTTGGAGAGGGAGAGAGGTAAAGGAAGGGATGAAAATTTCGTAGGGTAGGGGTCTCCTTTTATAGTTGTAAGGATTAGGGGTAATTTGGTCATTATAAATTCAAAATATTAAATGAGGGGTTCTTTAGTGACGGAATTAAACGTCACTAAAGACCCGATCGTGGTGTTACGTGCACGCCCACCTGTGTGCCCTTTCCATTTCAGCGTAATTGCGCCTGCTTGTGTTCTTGCAAGATCATCGATCTTCAGCCGTCGAATCGTCAGTTCAGCACACAAGCACACCTCTTCTCAGCTGTCCGATCTCGCATCCAATGGTTCAGAATGTGTCACGTCCCTCGCGTCTGATTGGATGTTTGAATCTACGTCTGATCATGCGTGCGTGAACCACGTGCATCCATTACACCACATCGCCCGCTCCTCGCCCGCATGATTTGCATCGAATGGCTGAATTGAATGCGCCTCGTGCCTTCACCTCAATTTGAGTCTTGCGGGGATTCGATCTCGTGGCCTCTGCTTCGTGAGCGCGCCCATGACCAATGCGCTACGACCTCGTCTTTGTCTCACTTAGGAATTAGGCACGTGCGATCGTGGCCGTTGGATCTTGGGTCCGTGCCTTTGCCTTCAGAAGTGCAGCTGCAGGTCCTTGGGTCTATTGGGCGGTTGAGATGGTGCCATGTGGAGCCATCTTGGCCGTCCATCTTCTGTGACTTGTAGAAGGTGCCACGGATGTTGGATTAAGCTGATTTTTTGCACTGTTAGGCTGCGATCATCGATTCAAATCCATCCATGTGGTCAGATTTGTCATCTGAGGTGTGGATTGACACCATCTTGGTCCTTGATCTTTGACCTTCCTTGAATTATATCTGATGCTACGGAAGTTCGTTCGGGGCGATCTTGGAGTTGTTGAACTCCAATCGTTGTCCTGATCAAATCCGTATGGTTGGATCCTTGATCCGAGGCCCCGATTAAAAGTTATCCTATCCTTGGTCACCAAAAGGAAGAAATTACTATACAATTTATACAATTTGACCTAAATGTATGATGATACATGTTATGCAATATTTATAATGCGTGATGCTAATATGGTACTAAGAACATGCATTAATAGATATTTTTGGCTATTTAGTTGTATGCACATTACACCCCCATGCCTATCTTTTGCTAATCGCTAACAAAAACTACACGCTATTTATAAAAGAATTAGGATTGGATTACTCGGGCAAAAGTCATTTTCAACATTAAGAAATTTTTACTTAGGACCTGAACTTCAAAGACACAACAACGCCCGAGTATCTGCCAAAATGCAGACCGCCTCAAGCCCTCGCCTTATTCAAAGAAGGATCTCTTTTTCTCTTTTTCTTCTCTTCTAATTTTTTTTTAGATTTTTGAGTTTAGGGTTTCAGAGGGGCTTTCTACGACCACTTAACCCACCTAAGACTCATTGAGAACCCTAAGTTCTAAGCATCTTTTTGTGAATGTGATAGACTTGTTGATTGGTAAATAGTCCCTAGGTGACCTTAAAAAGAATTCTGCCTAAAGGTGTATTTATACAACCGGTAGCTTTCTCTCTACTTTTATTTTTATGGGGTCAACCAAGGGTGAACCCAGTGTATATCTCCCCGGCAACGGTGGCAAAATGTTGTAGCGGAAAACTATGTGATTGGAGTTAGATTTGAAAACCCGTCATTGTAGTTCGCTTTGCGAAGTAATCTGTCAACAGATAACATTTAACCGAAATTCGTAAAGAAATTCTGGGTCAAACATAGGGAGGCTACGTCGATCTAAAATGGGTGATTATATTTTTTTGGTATTTTTGTTTAAAAGAGAGATAATCACAATGGAACTGATATTAACACTAAGGGAGAGAGAGAGAGAACAATCACTTGATTTATGAATAATGTTTTTATAGCTAGAAAGCGGGAAATGATTACAAGTAGAAAGTAGGAAAGGATTACAGCTAGAAAGCGGGAAATTCTATTATCAAAAGCGATAAAAGGAAGGGAGAGAGATGTTATCCTGCTCGACGATTACTTGGAGGACGAGCTGGACAGAGCGACGCCTGGAAGATGGAGGATGGGGCGGGAAGAATGACGAAGCAGGAAGAAGCAGGAACGAGGCAGAACGTTGTCGTCGCGGGATCCACTTCTAGAATGGGGGTGAGAAAACTTTGGATTTGGCTCTAAAGGAGCATCCTGGGTGTGGAACAAGCTTCTATAGAGCTTTGGAGAGGGAGAGAGGTGAAGGAAGTGATGAGAATTTCGTATGGTAGGGTCTCCTTTTATAGTTGCAAGGATTGGAGGTAATTTGGTCATTACAAATTCAAAATATTAGATGAGGGGGTTTTTAGTGACGGAATTAAGCGTCACTAAAGACCTGATCGTGGCCTTACGTGCGCACCTGCCTGTGCGCCCTTTTCTCTTCAGCGTAACCGCGCCTACTCGTGTTCTTGCAAGATCATCGATCTTCAGCCGTTCAATCGTCAACTCAACGCACAAGCATGCCTCTTCTCAGCCGTCTGATCTCGCATCCAATGGCTCAGAATGTGCCGTGTCCCTTATGTCTGATCGGGCGTTTGAATCTACGTCTGATCACGCATGCGTGAACCGCGTGCATTCGTTGCGCCACGTCGCACGATCTGCATCGAACAACTGAATTGAATGCGCCCCACGCCTTCACCTCAATTTGAGGCTTGCGGGGATTCGATCCCGCAGCCTCTACTTCGCGAGCGCACCTACGACCAATGCGCTACGGCCTCGTCTTTGTCTCACTTAGGAATTAGGTGCACGTGATTGTGGTCGTTGGATCAAGATCCAACGACCCATATCGTCTGTGCCTTTGCCTTCAGAAGTGCAGCTGTGGGTCCTTGGGCCAATTGGGTAGCTGTGATGGCTCCACATGGTGCCATCTTGGCCGTCCATCTTCTATGACTTGTAGAAGGTGCCATGGATGTCGTATTGAGTCAATTTTTGCACCGTTAGGCTATGATCATCGATTTGAACTCATCCGTGTAGTTGGATTTGTCATCTGAAGTCCAGATTGACATCATCTTGGCCCTTGATCTCTGACCTTCCTCGGATTATATCTGATGCTACGGAAGTCTGATTGAGGTGATCTTCGAGTCATTGAACTCCAATTGTTGCCCTAATTAGATCCGTACGGTTGGATCTTTAATTTGAGGCCCTGATTAAAAGTTGCCCTATCCCTGGCCAACAAAAAGAAATTACTGTACAATTTGTACTATTTGACCTAAATGCATGACGATGCATGTTATGCAATATTTACAATGCGTGATGCTAATATGGTACTGAGAACATGCATTAATAGACATTTTTCGCTGTTTAGATGTATGCACATCATCCATGTTCATCACTCGAATAGGTGGATCAAAAGTGATCCAAACACCAAATTGGTGTTACATTTAGATAGAGCACATCAACAGCTTTCGATCGAGCTTTATTTTGCTCAATTTGGTTGATGGAATCAGCTAGAATCTTCATTTGAAGATTTGTCTGTCGTGACTTTGCACAGAGAGGGGGAGCTCAAATTAGGTCCCACCTTAGGAGTGAGTGGGTGAGTGCTTTAGTATAATATGATTTTGTGCCCCCAGCGCTTCAGTCAACAGCGTTGGGTGAACAAAATCAAACATGATCTCTTTAGCATATTGGGTGCGTGCGTATGCACGTGCATGTGTGTGTGCGCAGGCGTGCGTGCCTGTGTGTGTGCCCAGGTGGGCGAGTGAGCTTGTGATGGGCTTGAGATTGTGCATAGTGGAAAATGGATAAAAATACACCTAATATGAATCAAGCCTGGCTTAGTAGGGTTTGGTCCCACCCCTCTGGGGTGCTGTGTATCCCTGAAAGACTGGTCGCCCATTAACAAATTTTTGTTAAGTGAGTTAAGCGGGTTCGTGCATAGTTAAAAAGAATAGGTGTTAAAGTATTAAAATAGTTAAGAAAGAAGAAGAGATGGAGAGGTAGAATGAGATAAGTGAAGGACAAAGAGAACTTAAGCTAAGGGTAAGGAAGAGAATTAAAGAAGAAAGACTGAAGAAAGAGGAGAAGGAACATAGGTTAAGCGAGCAAATGAAGAAAAGGCAAGAGCAGAAATTAAAGAGAGCGAGAGAGAGAGCACAGAAGAAGAAGCGAATTAAAGAGAAGAAAATGATAAATTGAGAGAAATTAAAGATTAAACGTCCAATGCATATTTCAGAAGTCTAATTCTTACTTTTAGGTCGTCTATCTCTTTTCTCAGACGTCTGACAAGGGTTGAAGCTACTATATTTTCTGTATTCAAGTTCTAAATGTTGTACAAGGCTTGATCATTCTTGTAAACATTTCTTAAGCCTTTTATTTTGTAATAAACATGTTCTATTTGGATTTTAATGAAAAAAATCTTTCTTGTATACTTGTTCTTATTAATGAAATATTGCATGCTTACATTGTTAAATCTTTTGTGCAATTATTCATTTGCTTAAAATTTATTGTAATTATTAATCTGATTGATTAAGTAGCTAGTAATTATGCTTTAGGAATTAAAGGTGAATTAAATTTACTATTATGCCTCCCAGTAAACGACCTGGACTCAACCAATTAAATGAAATTAAAAGTCTAAAATCTTAGGTTAACCTGACCTTATACTGCACTCACGACAATAATTTGAGTTAACCTAAGTTTCTTTTGATACACTTAATTACGACTAATAACCTTAATTAACTATGTTGAGAAATAATGCATTGGTGAGCTCCATCATCTCCATCTCCACTCCACTCCACGTCCTAGAGGTAGAGCACCTCCACCACCTTCTCAAGAGGCCGGCCAACCACCTTGGCCATCCCACTTTTTCCCTTCCCACCACCTCAGGCCACACAGCCATTGGAGACCACCTCCAATGCCTGCTCTCTATTAGCTAGCTTAGCTCTTCATAGCTTTTAATTCGTGCATAATTTTCTACTTAGTAGCGTAGTAATCCTCTTCCTGAACGGATGCATGCATAATCTTTCTTAGATCCATGCATGCATCACTATTTTGGTAGCTAGAAGTGTTGTTTTTAAGGTTTCCTATATAAGCATTCCTCTAGATTCGATTGTAATGTCACTATTCTTTTTGAGGAAATGAAATCAATAGTTGCCTGACATATATTTCTACTTTACATATTTATCTTGATGCAACAAAATGTCGATCCCCGAGGATATTTATGAATTAGCGATTGATTCATTTTTTGCTAGTCGCCATTGTATTATTAAAGCCGTGCGAACGTCAACACACACTTTCACATTCGTGATCTATTTGACGCACGCACACGTTGTCCGCGTAAATAATGCGACTGGCGTATCTCTAACTTGCACTTTAGAAATTAGGGTCCAATTTTGAGCAAGTATAAAATCAAAATCAATCTCGTTTCTTAAATGCCTCCTTGAAATCGACTAAGACTCACTGTCTTATTACATAATTTTTGTTTGAGTCGTAATTCGCACTATGCTACGATGATTTTATCACTAAATCCATGTTTTACAACTTCAACACCACTCTCCGTCAACTGCGAGAGAGAACAACACTGCGCACTGCCAACTGCGACCACCACCGTGCCATCTACTCACTGCCCTCTCTGATCTCAGCAGCAACCACGATCATGCCCGTGCTCTCGCCACCACGTAGTGTAGGGATCACCTTCTTGTTGTCCCCAACGACCGCGACTTCGATTGTGCCCTTCCTTGACCGTGTTCTCCTTGGTGCTCTCAACATGCTCTCTCCCTCAAGAGCAGCCACCACTATGACAATTGCACACCTTGGCTTCCTTCGGCCACGTGGCGACAATGTGTGGCCCCATACCGCGCTTCCTCGACCTTCATTGCACTCGCTCCCGATGTCCACATATCGACCGTGTCCACAATCACATGTTCCTACTGCAACTACGTCTTGGTTTTGACTCTCTAAGCTTGCTTTGATTTTCCTATCATATTTGATTAGTTCCTTATTATTGGAATTCTTACTTGTCATCCTTATATTTGACTACTGAACCTATTTGCATTTATATGCCTCACTGTGGAGATGACATTATTTCCGTGGTTCATTTTTTTATTTTTATGTGGATGAATGAGATGCATGTTTGAGTTGATTACGTATTTGATACGTTCTTATTTGAGATTACTTGTTGATATGGGATTTTTGCACCACGCCTGATACTACGATGCATCATCATTACTATTATCAGTATTATTCTTATCATTATTATTATTATCCTTATCATTATTACTCCTATTATTATTACTATTATTATTTGCAAAAGCAAAAAAAAATTCCATATCAAATGGTATTGTTTTCAGGGAGGCAGCGGATGCAATAGGTTTACTTGGTTATATCTATATTTCTAATTCATTCTGAGGTGCACATTGACTAACTAATCTTTTTTTTTTTTTTTGTGTGAGAGGAAATCAACGTGTTGGGATGACAAGTGTAATCGACCCATCGTGTGGGCCTTGAGCCATGCCTACAAGAACATGTGAAGAGAAGGAAGGAGACCTGGATCCTGCGGCTAGAAGGGATTCACCTTCGTCATTTATTCATTTAGTAGATTAGATTTTAGGTTTAGACTTTAGACTAATATAGCTAATTTTATTTCCTTGCTTTCTCGCCCTTGTAGCATCAGGGTTAGTTTTTGGGGGCATGTCCCCACTTTGTTTTAGGATATTTTTCAGGGGCAATTTTTTTGGAGTCTGTTCCCACCTATTTAGTGATTAGGATTTTATCGTTTGGCGTGTGGTTTGACGATGCATGTGGTTAGTTTAGTCTAAATTATTGCTTGCTTGCTTTATTAAAAAAAAAAATTCTCAAGCTGCCTATTTAGAAGTTGCATACCCTTAGGTGTATGCATTTTAAGGGTGATTGAGCGACATGTTAGATCTACTTTACCTGCATTGCGAGCATTATTTGCACTAAGATTGCTAAAGTTAGGTATATTCTGATTACGCATTTAATTCTGGGCTAAATTTAAATGCCACTTGATTTTGATTGAATTTACTTAATTAAGTGGTCGCCTAACTTAATTTGGGACTGTTAATCATATTGGGCCCTAAAAGAAAAATCACACTTGATTTGATTAAAGGACTCATGTGTGATTCTTTTCAAAGTAAATTGATTTATGGTTTGATGCACACAAGCACCACAAGGCACTCACTAAGGGGCACTAGAGACTTCTTTCTATCTCATCTCCTTGCACCACAAAGAGAGCTAGCCAATGATCAACAAGTTTGTCTCATCACGCAACCCCAGGGAGTTTGTGGTGAGTACTCTCGATTAGAGGCTAAATCTCTTTGCGAGTAGGTCTTAAGGCACTACGAAGGTCGACCTAGGATGCGTAATTGATGGTGTAACTTGTTTTGCCACCAAGAGATAATGTAACTGACTTCTTTTCTTCTCTAAAGAGCCTGCCAGGAATCTCAAGTCACATTCGCCCTCTTATACTACTAAAGTGGGAATGGATGAGCCTAAACTTGACTCCATTTGACAACTCTAAGAGGTTGGTTGGAGGTTGGCTTAAAGACCTAATTGATCTTTAAACAAAAGAAGAGTCCCATTGCCTTGTGTTTGATTGGGATGTGTGTGTTTTTTAAGACATATTTTCAAATGGATTACAACTGCTTCACTTCATATCCTCACCCCTAAACACCTTTTCCTGATCCCAGGACTCGCATTTATCCATCCTCTGATGGATATCTTGGTGAACAATGGGATCCTTTCTACTCTTACTATAGGAGTATTGGTCTGGTTAATCTCCAATCCTGTAATTACGAGCAGAACCTAGGAGAGGGATGTCCCATCCCCAGCCCACCCATGACTATACCCAACCCACCCACCCTTGATGATTCTAGTTATTCGGGTTGGACAACAACTCCTAGGTCCTTTGATCACCAACTTGATTTTCCTCCTACTCACCATGATAGTCTCTCCTCCTTGAAGTTGGAATTGCAGAAATATTTAGATGAATCAAATAGAATTACGAGAGATATTTTGAGGGAAATTGGTGACTCACAGGAAAACTTAAGCCAAATAAGCTACCCTCTAATTACTAGCCCTGAATCCTCCATGATTGATGATCCTTTCATGATTAGTCCACTCCATTCAATGGAGGCTAAGGACCAAATCTCGTGGAATAGCCTTGATCATGACATATGGCCTTTAGAGGAAGGTGAATCACCCTTAGACTTTCCACCTGAGCTTTATTGGAGCCAATCAAAGGGGAAGATGGTCCCATTAGATGAACTCAACCCAACTAATAGTAACTTTGTTACATTTGATGAAAAGGGGTGTAGTCAAATAGTCAATCCAACTCCCTTCTTGATTTGAGGCAGAATTACACCATAACCAAGGGATTCTGAGCCTACACCTTGCCCCTCTGAGGACCTTGCACCTCCGTTAGATTTCCCTTAGGATTTTGATTCTAAAGTTAATAAATTTCATGACTCTTGGGTGTTAAAAGGAATCATATTAGAAGGAAATGATAAAAACCTGGACCCTCTATTTAGGGAACCAACATCTACCATTCAACATTCTGAGGATTTACATGTACCCAACACAAGTGACCCTAAGGGAATTGATACTGAATTAGAAGATTTGGATGAATTTTAGTCTAGGGGACATGATGAGTTGATTTTGGAGGAGGATGATGAAACAATGGAGGAGCCTGGACTTTGAGTTTGGAGTGACTCCAAGGAGGAGTATGTATTATTTGATGAATTACCCTCTAAGGATGTGATTGATTTAACTAAATTTGAATTCCTACCCACTATTGATTTTGAAGATCATTCTCCCCAAACTTGGGAACCCTTTGAAGCAACTGATACACTTGAGGATAGTGAGAATGTGATGGACTATCTTCCTGATTCACGTAGAACTTCAACTCTTGGGAGGATGGTTTCCCCATATGTACTTCACTTTGAGATTACTGATTCTCCTCCTATAGATGATTAGGGTTCGAGGAACAATGCCTACACCATCTCTCCTAGCATTCTCCAAGAGGACCCTTCACCCTTCCTTAGTGACTAAGACCCTCTTCTATCTGTGGACTATTATGAATTTGACACACCGAATTCCCAGATAGACCTACCTGAGACATGACCTGATGTTATTGAGGAACCTTCACCTCAGGTAGACAAGGGGCCTGAGGAGGTTTTTATACCATTTGTATTAAGAATTTGGGATGACACTTAAATTTGATATGTATTACTTGAGGATACCAGGGACCTAATGATCGAGAGAGTCCTCTCGAATCTTTTTGTCTCTACCTCTCCTCCTCCATTGGCTTTTGAGGAAGCACCTATGGCCATTAATTGAGAATCATCTAAACTCCCTAGAGAGGATTTATGTGAACAGCAAGATCTCGGGGATGTAATCATTTATAATAAAGGATTCCACATGTTGGGTGCTTTTGCCCTGTTATCACATGTGTATGCTCCAGAGTCAACCATTGATTCACTTCCTCCCAAGAGTGAACCCATGACTCCATATCCCGATAGGAGCATTTATGCTTGCAGGTTAATTCTGATTTGTATACAAAGGGCACTAGGGATGACTTGGCTTATCATGATAGGTTGTTTGGATTAGATTAGAGCCTACCAAGGCATCTTTGGCTTTGGTTATCTTAAGACAACATCAAGACTTAAACTCCCTGGAAACCAGCTTCCTCAAATCTCTGCTCATTTTTGTTTCTTTTGGGGAAATAACCAGACCAATACATCTTGTTGTGGAGTGGTTGGTATGGATTGACACTTGTCCAAATTAGTCCATCATCCTTAGGGTGTTCCTCTTAGAATGCTCTATTTCCCACATGCGTCTGCATGAAAAGCCATTATCTCTTCCCCCTACACTTACAATGGTCACTACTCATGTGTATTATGTGAGACCTCCAAAGGTGGCCTAGAAGTTTCTCATTATCACTTGTATTTGGCGAGCATTTGGCATCACACTCCATCACCAGCTCGCCAACATCCTGGGTTACTTATTCAGCAGGTTTGCTTTGTTATGAATCTTTTTTGAGTCTCCCTCTACTTTTATAGACCCTGATACAGGAATTGTCTGTTTGGCTCATTAGGAGGAAGCCCAACTCTCCTTTAGGTACTATCGACCCTTTTGCATGCAACGAGGACATTGCACATTTTAGGCATGGGGGGGTAATGGTAATACTTGGGGATTTAAAGAGTGCATTACTATATATATTTCCATATATACAAAAAAAAATCATTACAGAAAGAGAAAAAGGAGCAAAAATGTATTAGTCCCAGTATGTGATTATGGAAGAGGTCACCTATGTTCTAGGTTGGAATGAATGATAAATTTAGGCTTGAAGTACCAAACCTTAAGACATAAGTGAGATATATTGACTTTAGACCTCCAGGGCTTGTTTTGGCTTAAAAATTTGAGTATTTGTCAAGATATGGATTATTCTTCAAGTAATTGAGGAAGTTGAGAAGTTGATGTATTAAGTCAAAGGCCTAGGGAGTATCTGACCTCTTTGTCTACCCTTTGGTTTGCGGGTCTTAGTAACTTAAGCATCCACATCTTACACACTGGTTTGGTTTGGTATGCTTAATGAAAAATAATTTCAAAAATTTCTCCATCTAAAAATGGTTTCCTTAAGGATTTGACTTAAGAAAGGTTCGAAAACACAAGTTGATTAAAAGAGTTTCCGCCGCATGAGAGGAGTAAATACTCCCTTTAAGGTTGCGTTATAATATGTTATCTCCTCGACACTTGTCTGTTAGGATATTTAAATATCCTATACCATTGGTGGCATTATCCCGAAATGTTGATTACCAGAGCCTGTATTAGGTAAAGAATGTCATGGGTGACACTATCATGAAGTGTCAATTGTCAGGGTTCTTAGGGTTGCCGGGCAGTGCTATCTTGAAGTATCGAATGCCAGGGACCCTTCGGGGATCGATGATGGGAATAAGGAATTTGACACAGACTGTATTGAGAGCTAATCCGAGGTAAGAGTAAGAGGAATCGCAATAAAATTCTTAAAAGAAAAATCTCAAAAATTTCTCTTTCATCTCTGTATGAAAAAATGATGGCAAACTGAATCAGGACCACTTGCACGAACGCATGGGTGCTTTAATTTCTGGGGTCAACAAACCCTTGGGCAAGCATTAGGAGCTTAAGAAACCTTTGCTGGAGACCCAAAGCTAAAACCAATCAGGTCTGTATCTTGACCGATACTTGAGTACCTTAAGGCCTAGGGATGGTATTTCAAAATTGTCTCCAAATGTGAGACACGTTAAAGCATCCTAACGGCAACTTTTGGTCTAAAGATATGGTTCTTCTCCATATGATTTTGCTCGGGACTAGTAAAACTTAGGCATTGAAATATTTGATAGGTCCATGTTGGTGGACTTAATTAAAGGTTAAGTACATCATTGTTGAAATGGTAATTTAATTTCAAAGCATGCATTACATTGATACAATTAATTAACTTCTAAAATTGTTATTCCTTGCATTTCATTTATTTTTTCATACTTTGTTACATAATTTGATTAATGACTCAATTGTTATGGAAGGTCATTTTTTAGAAATTAGTTAAGTCGTGAATTATTCTTACAAATTTATTTGATACATTAGATATTGTTATAAAATTTAATTATTAATGTATTTATATTACCAGGATAATTGAAATGTTGACATTTTAATTGAACACCAAAGATTTTAAGAATAAACTATTTTTTGAGAGACTCTCGTATCCCTCATTATTTTTGGCGTTATCGGATGTGTAATCGGATCCTCCACCATGTCAATCGCTGAAGTCCACCGCCTCCAATTCTCTATTTGTTTCCATCTAAACCCACCGCCTGCCACTTTTTCTCTCGCTTCATGCCCAGTGCTACCCCCCTCTTCGTCCCTCTCTCTCGCTCTCTCCAAACACCCATCACCCCCGATCACCAGATCTCTCTCCTCTCCCAACACACAGCGCCAAAAAGGCCCTCACGTCCCCTGCATGCACGGATGCCCTCGCATCCTTCGTTCTCTCTCCCTCTGGTTAACACACACAACCCCTTGCACACCTCTCCGTTCACGGACATGCACAGCAGACCCCTCTCATTTTTCTCTTGACCGCAGTACACTCTCCTCTCGCTCTGACTACCCACTCTCCGTCAACTGCAACAGAGAATAACACCGCGCACTGCGAACTGCGACCACCACTGCGCCATCTACCTGACCGCCCTCTCTGATCTCCGCAGCAACCACGACCACGCCCGTGCCCTCGCCACCGCGATAGCGTGGGGATCACTTTCTTGCTGCCCCCAACTATCGTGACTCTGACCGTGCAATTCCTCGACCGTGTTCTCCTCCACGCTCTCGACACGCTCTCTACCTCGAGAGCAGCCACCACTGTGACAACTATGCACCTCGACTTCCTCCAACCATGTGGTGGCAGTGCGTGGCCCCATACCGTGCTTCCTCCACCTTCACCACGCTCACTCCTGACGTCCACATATCGACCGTGTCGCCAACCGCGTGTTCCTATCGCGACTACGTCTTGGTTTCGACTCTCGAAGTTTGCTTTTATTTTACTATCATATTTAATTAGTTCTCTTATTATTGGAATTCTTAATTGTCATACTTATATTTAATATTGAACCTATTTCCATTTATATGCTTCCAGAGATGACATTATTTTTGTGGTTCATTTTTTATTTGATTTTTTTTAAATAAATGAGACACGTTTAAATTGATTACATATTTGATGTATTTTTATTTGAGCATATTTATTGATATGAGATTTTTCCACCATACCTGATACTATGATGCATCATCATTACTAGTACTACTATTATTCTTATTATCACTATTCCTATCATTATTATTATTATCATTATCATTATTACTCCTATTATTCTTACTATTATTATTTGAAAAAGTAAAAAAATTTCCCAAATCAGGTTGGTTGTGAGATGGTTATGGTGATGGGATGGAAGGGTGAATGTGATGGTGATGGTATTGGTGGTGTGGGAGATATCAAGAAACACAAAAACGAGTGAAGTACATCAACATATACAAGTTAGTGAAATGAAAGCAAGGGAAATAAGAATCTATAAAAGAGACTAATCTACTTGCATAAAATGAAAGGGAATAAAAAGACTTACAAGAAAGTAAATCTAACTACAAAGAAACATAATATAAGAAGATTGAGGAGAAGGTGTCCTCTCCAAAGAGGGCTCCAAAGAGCCTTGGGGAGGTAGTAGAGATCCATGGACTTGAGCCTACTCCACCTTCACCTTGGAGACCCAATGGAGCCAAGGAGGGCCACAGAAGGCAGCCATTGGCCCAAGGGAGGAAGAAGCTTAAGAGTGGAATAGTGAGGGAGTGGAGTAGGAGTGGTGCTGCCCAAAGAAGAAGAGAGGAGGCTGGGGAGGGTGGGGGGGGGGTGGGGGGCTGTTTTGGCTATTGATGAGGGTTTTTATAGAGTTTAGACTAAGGTATGGTGCACCTAGGGATAGGTATAGGCATAGGATAAGAAGGCACAAGTTGTGGCCTTTGAATGGTTCTAGAGGGGGCTAGAGAGAGTGCTCTCCAAGGTGGCCCATTAGTGGGTGCTGTGGAGTTTAGTGTGGGATTAAGGGAATGTTTAATTAAGGTGGCATGGGGTTTAGGTTGAAGCGGACTTGGTTGTGGGCCTAGTGTAGGTGTCTAAATTGGTGTAGGGGAAATAGGTAGAAAATGGTTGTTGGCTAAATTAGGTCATGGGTTGGTTGGTCCTAATTTAGGGTCTAATTGGGGTGGCACATTAGTTGGTGTGTGGGAGGTTAAGCAGGTCTAGGTCATGTGCATTTTTGTGCTTATGTGTGCGAATGTGTGTACATTGCAAACTTGACACGTGTATACAAATTACAAGTGAATGCACATGGGTGTGTGTGATTGTGTGTAAGTGGGTGAAGTGAATGTACGTGGAGTGCATGCATATGCATGGGATATGTTGGGGTTGTCCTGGTTTCTCTCCCTTTCATCTGTCTCTTTATCTGATTTGATATTGATATTTTCATATTTATTTATCTTAATTAATGCCTAACTAATGTTAGTCTAAGGGTAATTTAGGTTAGATTGCATTTAGTTAGGTACTTTCTTAATCGAGCTCATTTGGAAGAGGACTAGCCTAGTTGGTGGATCCATTTGGAGACCCTAACCCAAATTAGGAACCTAATTACCTAGCCTAGAAATCCCTTAGGACCAACCAAAACCTTGTCCTAACACCTGTAGTGGTCAACCACTTAGGATGCGTAATCCTATCCACCCAAAAATCCCAACAAAACCTAGGAAAACCTAGAACATATCCTAACCCAACAAACCTTATTTGGCCATCCCTCTTATCCTTCAATCAATACTATTTTACATGGTCAAGATACACCATAATTTATCCACCATTAGATCTAAATCCTAAGGTCCTAAATTTCCTACCTAAATCCCTATCTTAAAATCCTAAACCAAGTCCTATTCCTAATCCTAAACATAATCTTGAAATTCATAATAACATGGCACAACTTTAGTATTTTAGCCATAACTTTCTCATTTTAAATCTAAATTGAGTGCTTCAAGTTGCATTAGAAAGTTGGTTTCGAGGGCTACAACTTTGATTTTATGAGAAACTTAAAATTTGAAACAAAAAGAGGCTAAAAATTTGAGAGAATTATAACCCTCCATCATCCTCTCAAAGCCATCCTAGCCCTCCATTATTTCTGACAAAAATCTAACCTATTCTATCACCTAGCCCTTGATCTTAACCCTTGATCCCTAGCCCAATTAATTCTAGCCCTACACCTTAGTGATCCTAGTCAATCTAAACCAACCAATAGGAAGCCTCCAAGCTTCCTATAAAAATCCCTAGCCAACCCCTCTTTAGGCATTCAACATTCTTCCACTTAGTCTCCCACCTCCACATAGTCTCTAACTACTAGAACTAGTCTTCTTCTGTGCCATCTTTGGTGATTCTGGTGGGTGTACCTTCGCATTCGCATCTACGTCGACGCTTCGGACTTCACCTTCGAAGTCCGGACTTCACATTTTCCTAGTCTAGTTCTAGTTGTAGTAATTTAGTTCTAGAAGCATTCTACTAGTTCTACTTGTGCCAAAAATCTTATCTTATTCAATAAAATTTCTAGTATTTATTTTTCAACTTGTGTTCAAGTTGTATGGTTTCGAGTATTTAGTTAGAAGTTGCATGCTATAAGATTAGTTCTAGTAATCATCTTAATAATTGATTCTAGTTCTAGTTTGGAAAGTGATTTTAATCTGTTTGCCTCCCTGCGAATAACTCGAACTTGACTTTTAAATTACGATTCTCATATTTATGAGTTCAATCAAATTATATATTCAAGAGTTTCTGTATGCATTTTACTACGACGAAAAATGATTTCTCGCAATCATACCCATGAACAGAATACTTTTTGGCACCATTACCTGGGAGGCACGGATTTATTTTCGTCTTTCGATTTCATATTTGCCCTAAGTTACTAATGTTGGTGCTAGAGCACCACGATCATTTGTTTTGATGATAACAAAACACGTGTTATTTAACATTTGCACTTGGAGTCTCTGATTTCAGGTCAATTGCAAATGTAGACGTGATTAGACGGAATTCGAGCTCGCATCCAGGACGGATTGAGGAGCTTGATGGAGAACAGAGGGGATTCGCGAGGAGCGATAGATTGAAGATGGAAGGACAAGAAGAATAGGATAGAATTCCATTTTATTCCTTTCATGTACTTTTGTCTTTATTTTCTTACTCTTTATTTCCTTAGAAAATTATGTTAAAGAGCCTCAAAGTACCCTAACAGTAGTCCTAGGAACACCGGCACAACCCTAAGATACTTAGGTTTTCTGTAGAGAACTTAGAAAACCAATGTAGGGTTCAAACAGAGTTTCCAGACATCTAATTCCCAAATAAGACGTCTGATAAAGTATTTTAAGACGTCTGATTGTTGATTCAGACGTCTGATAACATTTAGGCTAGAGAAGTTAGTTCTATCTGATGAAATCAGACGTCCAGACCTTAGACCAGACGTCTTAGGAGACGTCTGATGACTTTGCCAGACGTCCAATTAGTGGACCGTTGGCTCTCTTATCATACACTCAAGGATATGACCGTTAGAGCCTTATCAGACGTCCTTAAGCCCTTCCAAACGTCTGATAATTGACCGTTTTGCCTTGACTGACCCGAAATTCTCTTCTTAGAGATTTTCTAGCCGTTGCAAATCCATTCCCACGAAAAAGTAGGTTTCCAGACGTCCAGACATAGTGCCAGACGTCCTGTATGTCGTCTGATGGACTTGCACAAGAACCCTATTTAGATCTGACTCAAGTCAGGAAGGAACCCGCCCGAAATCAGACGTCTGACCTTGAAATCAGACGTCTTAAAGTGGTTTTCCAGACGTCTGATGCCAGAATTAAACGTCTGATAACTCTGTCAGTGCAATGATTGTTCCTAATTTCGGGTTGATTCACTTGGGCTTTGCACTCAACCGCTATGGAACCTTTCCTAAGCCTTCCAAAGCCTTCCTAAGGCCTCCATAAATAGAGGGGAACCTTTGCAACACAAACACACACCTAGTTACACACTTTCACACTCTTTTGTGTCCAAAAAGACTCTCTTGCTCTCCAAGCTCTAATTCTTCATCTTGAGAGCATCAAGCTTTGCGCACCCACTCTCCCGCCGTAGTTCACGAGAGCGACGTAGCACCATCGTGTTGTTCACGCATCCGCGTCGCCGACGCACTCCTTTCAAAGGGGAGTTTCCTAATTCCTATTGAAGCTAGGTTTAAAATTACTTTGTTGGCTCTATAGGATTATTGTTCTTTTATCTTTATTATTTGGTTGGGTATTTGCTTTGCGAATTCCTGTCTCCTTCGAGGGACAAAATCCTTCTCGTGAAGAGAAGGGGTTGAGGAACGCTGCCCTCGTACTTGTAGCGTGGTTGTATTTGAGGTTGAATCACCCTCATTTAAAGTGATTCGTTTAGTGGATTTTGATCAACTTGGTTGATCGGAAAATCCTAACTCGAAAGGGTTAGGTGGTGGTTTTCACTCGGTTTGGGTTTCCACCTAAAAATACTTGTGTGCTTGTGTGATTGTCTATTTTGTAAGATTGTTTATATTTATTTCCTTAATTATTACATCACCCCCTCCTAGTGGGGAATTACAACTAATCCATCTTGCCTTGTGTTTGTTGATCTATGTGCAAGAATCAGAAAATATGAAGGAAATGGTGAGGAAATACAAGTAGGATTTGACAATTTAGAGGTAAGTAGCCGTATCTTATATTAGGATTAGATTTGATTTCTACATAAAAAAATAAAAAAAGGTGTTTTGCTTGATCGTTAGATTAGTTTGCTTTGTTTTCTTTGCTTTCATTAAAAAAAAAAAATAAAACCACCTCCTAAAAAATTATATTTTTGGTGGACATTATCTCTTTGGAATCAACAAAACCACCTCCTAAAAATTCAGATTGCAACCAAATTCACTTTTCAAAAATCATTTTCTAAATTTATATGTGACAAAAAATTCTAAACTTGTTCCTGGACATAGGTATTGAAGTCATAAAGATTGTGGCCAAATTTTATACTCATTTGATTTATATTGAATTTTTAAAAATTCACGAACTGTAGTGATATCTTATCTGATTTTTCTACTTGAGTTGCAGTATTCTAAAAAACATAGGAATTTTTATACTACTTTGATTGATATGAAATTTACAGCATTTGATTCTTGTGATAATTAAAAATCTCGCTACAATTTGAGAAAATTTTTCTGAGCATGTTTGATTACAAGAGAAATCCAAACACTGACTGGGGGTCAAATTAGACCTGAAGACCCTAGTGCACTATTAAATTAGAAACAAATATAAAACGTACATTAAAAATTTTGAAAAAAATTTTCTGATCACTCTACTTAGTTGTGTACTAGGACCATTGATTGCTTCGCTTAGGTCGCACCACCCTTGGCATTGTGGACTCAAATTTCATCATTTAACACTATCTGCCCTTATTGTTTTTGCATTAAGGTAGAGCATACTTGCATTTCATACTTAAAGGAAAATTTTTAAATAAATTGGGACTTGCAAAACTCCTTGTGTGCCTCACTAGAATTTTTCTTGAATTTATCGAAGTGAACCCTAAAATACACTAGTACAGGCATTGAATCCTAAAAGTCACCACATCAAATAAGCTTGTATTGTAAACCCCTTTGCATGGCACATACACTTCCGAATTGAATTAATTGGGAAACCACCCCTCTCATGCCCATCATCTAATCCCTTGCACTTTAAATCCTAAGCCCTAATTAATTTGATAGATGTGCCAACTAGGTTGGATTTTATTTTCCAAACTGAAGCTATGCCTAGTTGGTTGTATTTAAGGCCTTGTCTATTTGGAATAGTTGGTGACAAGAATGGTTGGTGTAGTAATCGCGCTAACCTCTAGTAGTGTCTCGCCATGCGGGTGTCCTAGGGGGTCCCACTCTTCTGGCTAGCCAAGTAATTCAAGGGTCGGGTCATTTAGCTAGGGTTAGCAAAATTTGGACTAGGTCCAATAGGGGCAACCCTCTAGGGCTAGAATTGATTGCTTGAATTGTGCCCATAGTTCTCTCTCCTATTCTCTTCATATCTATAACACTCTTCCGAGTGTATGGACAAAATCCACACTTGATACCACCTTTGAAAAGAGAACCAAGGAGGAGACTGATTATTGGTGAATCTAGTTCTACATTTGACTTGGACTTTGATCTTGATTTGATGGCTAACCCAACCAACCAGAATCCACAACCAAATCAGATGGATCCTCATTCCTAGATCCAAACCCTCCAACTCTAGTTGAATCAGTTTCAACATAACCATCGGACCCAAATGCAGGAGCTACTTGAGATTTTACAAATCCAACCGGGAAGACCCTTGAGGGATTTTTACAACCCTATCTAGTATTAACACCAACCTTATGTTAGGGTCCCACATGTAGAAGCTAAATTTGAGATTAAGCATTCCACTATACAACTCCTACCTAATTTTAAGGGCAACAATGATGAAGACCCCTTTCAATTCTTAGAAGAGTTCATAGCCATTAGTGAGAATTAGAATTCCTAATTACATGATGATGTGTTAAAAATGAAACTCTTCCCTTTTTCCTTAAAAGAGAGCTAGTCATTGGTTAAGGTATATAGGAAGACCTGTTAACACATAAGGGGAGCAAAGAGGTGCCTTCCTGAAGAAAATTTTCCCCATTGGAAAAATCAATACACTTAGAAGAGTTATCACCACCTTCTCCCAACACCCTAAAGAAACATGGCATGAAGCTTGAGAGAGATTCATGGATTTAATTAGAAAATGGCCACATCATGAGGTTCCTAGATGGTAACTAGTGCAGATCTTTTATCACAGGCTTAATGATCATATGAGGAGCCTTATAGATGCAACCTATGGAAGCAACTTTATGAGTAAGGATGAAAATAATGCTTTTGACTTATTTGAGAATATGAGTGAGAATTCCATGAATAATGCCTCCATGGAAACTTATGGAGGATCCATGCAACCTACAGGTGGAATTTATGAGGTCTAAGAGAGCTCTAGTAATGTGGATATGAACTTGATATGTGAAAAATTGGACAAAGTTGAGTTTGTTTCGAAAAAACTGGATGAGCTAATGAGACAAAATAGGAAGGGGGCAACCCTCCCATCACCCACCATCCAAGCTCCATCAGGGAGGGAGTTTGTGAACAAGCTGCACATGGCTCAAGATGCGAGCCAACTGACCTAGGGTCCTCAGGGGACCCACGTAGGGACCTTTGATCCTTGCTATCCTGACTCCACACACTTATCCTCATCATCATCTAGATATGAGGATGTGTCAGCTATCCAAGGAAATAGTAGAAATCATTTCTCCAACACTTACAATCCTGATTGGGGAATTCAGCCGAATTTTTCTTGGAAAAGCTAAGGGCAAGGAAACTAACAGATTACACAGCCTAGACCCTATCAGATAAACCTTAGCTTACCTAACACTTATAACTAGGGTCAAACCTACCAACCCTTGCTCCTGAACTAGCCTAGCCAAACTGAGTTGGTTATTCTGAACTAGAACCAACAGTTGATGGACACTAACACTTCAATGTTGCAAGCTATGCAACAGCTAACTCAGTCATTAGGGACCTGAAGAACCAAATAGGGTCTAACCCTGATGATAGGCAAGTTGGTGCCCTCTCATCCTAGCCCATTTTGAACCCTATAAACATGCCTAATTAGGGATACAATCCTCAAGGGTTCAACCAAGCTCATTGAAAGAGAAATTTTCGCTTGATTAAGATAGATGCAATAGGAATGATATGTTGTATTTTATGTGGAGGAAAATCTCTTAATCAAAAATTAAAACAAATATCAAATTAAACCATAATAAAGATGTCACATCCATAGGGAGGTACGAACCAAATAACTCAAATGTTTCCACATTAATCTTGATTCCAAAAAAAAAATGCTTAGCAAGATTATTCTTTAAATGAGTCTTTTTGTTCCAATCAATTCTTTCATTAGATGAAATAATAAAGGATGAGAGAGTTAAAGGATTTTGCATGCAATTGACACCTCAGAAATTAGGAAAAATACCCAGTGCTTTTCACCTAATAAATATTTCATCACTTCATGATTATCTTAGTCATGAGAGGTAGAGAGAGAGCTTGTTGGCAGCAAAGTAGATCTCGAAGAATAGAGGGAAAGAGAGAAAATTCCACGCAATATATATAAACTCAATTTAAAAGTAATAAATAGTAATCGGCAATGGTAGCACATGTAAAATTTAATGCAAATGCTACTATAGCAAAACAGAGGATGGAGGAAGGGTGGCCGTTCGAGCTCTCTGGACAGCCGCGGCCGACGTGGAGGGTGCCTTCAGACCTGGCGAGGTGCAAGGAGTCTAATGATGTGGGTGGCGAGAGCTGAAGTGGCTACTGGCGGTGGGAGGAGCGGAGGAGAGGCTGGTGGCGTGGTTGGTGTCGACGGCAAGGGACCGCTTGAGAGATAGTGCATATGGGGTGGGATCGATGGTGAGGACGTGGTGAGTGTGTAGGTGATGTTGGTGAGGAAGATGGCAGCTGAGATAGTCACTGTGGGCTTGTTGGTGAGGGTGTGTGCGTTGGGTTTCTTCAGAGGTTGCAGGTGGTAAGGAAGAAGGAAGAAGGAAGGGGGAATGTAGAAGGAGCTTAGGCTGTGGGCAGTGGCTATGGTGTTGGTGGCTATGGTGAGGAGTTGGGTGGCGGTGATGGTGGTCGTGGTGTTGGACGAGAGCTGCTGAGGTGGTGGCAGCATTGGGTTCCTTTGTGGAAGGGAGGAACGGGGGAGAAGAGGGAAATGAGGAAGAAGGAGATGAAGGAGATGGAGATGAAAGGCAGGGGGAATGGCTGATTGGTGGTGCACGCTATCACCGAGGACCACTGCGATGATGGAGAATGCCTATGCCACAGCATACACCATTACCACGGTGTATGCTCGATTTCACGGTGCATGCCTGCTGCACGGTGGTGGCAAGGGAGAAGATCCCCACAAGGGGAAAGATCAAAAGATGCCCCTTCAAAGGAGAAGAGCCCTTGCTTTCTAAAATCTTTGCGAATCTATTCCTCCTCCTCTCCCCTTCTCATGGCTGCAGCTAACTCTACCTAAAAATAGCCATGATCTCCCTCTCGGTCGATGGTTATTCCCTGCATTTCACACAAAACATAATTATTTATAAAATATATGAAATTACACTATCACCATATATTCACAATTTTAAATGCATGTAACATAAATTAATCCATCTATATATAATAAGATGCTTATGCTAAGAACTATAAATAATCGAGACTATTATTTTTAGGCTTAATAATAGTCTAGCAAAATGGATTCATCACTCATATGATTCAGCAAGTTCCTTTGGCTCCCCCTTCTTTTTATTCATCTCAAGTTCCACATCGTTCCTCACCTATCCTTCCTACTCCTCTTTCTGAAGGGAATCAGTACCCGCCTTCCATTGCTAACCCCATTACCTTGAGAAATGGCAAGACCACTCAAAATCCCATGCATCGAAATAAAAAAACCCACTAGGATCTTGATAAACCAATTCTGATTAATACACTCAAGGTGGAGGATGAGATCCAGGTTCATGATTTTGAGGAACCAAAGATCCACATCCCTTTTCCTGAGGCCTTGGATAAGCCTAGGAAAAAGAAGACTGAGCCTAAGAATGAGACCTGGTTGGATGTGTTCAAACAAGTATAAATTAACATCCCACTTTGGAAGGCATTGAACACATCCCGGCTTGTGCCAAGCTTTTGAAGGATTGACTACTACAAAGTGCAAGCCAAAATCAAGTAATCGTGAGAAGGTGATCCTTTCTGAATAAGCTAGCTCTGTTCTCCCAAGGGATTTACCTATCAAGAAGAGAGACCCATGAACCCCCTTGATTTCTTGTAAAATTAATGATCTAACCTTTGACAGGGCTTTAATTGTCTTTGGGGCTCCCATCAACTTGATGCCACTAAGATCTATGAGTTTATTGGATTTGGGGACCTTGAACCTACTAAATACAAATCCAATTGGCCGACCAATTTGTGAGACGTTCGTGGGGGATTTTAAGGGATGTAATTGTTCAAATTGATAATTTCTACTACCCCGTGGATTTCATTATTTTGGATCTTAACATTCTTGAGGATTTGCGACGAGCCTCGATTATTCTCGGAAGATCATTTTTGGTGACTGCGGAGGCCCTAATTGACTGTAAAAATCAGTACTAGAAGAGGCGCGTTTTGGTGCTTTTGTGGCGATGGTTTTGAAACCGTCGCCGAATGTGGCAGTAAACACCCCCCATAGTGGCACGAAGTGGAATAATTCATTAAATTGGTGATGGTGTCAAAACCATCGTAGAATACATTTCAGGGCCGTTATTGATGTACCATCATTAAAAATGTCTTGAATTTATAGCTACGTGTGTGAGAATGAATTTTTTAACTGATTCGGTGGTCATTTGAAAAAACTGTCATGGATGGTGGCATGGATTTTTCACTCCATGCGGGAAAAATGGATTTTATAATACATTCGGTGATGATTTTATAGAAATCATCGCCAAATGTGGAATATTAGGGTGTGACTTGGTGCCCTCCTTAACTCATCTTCCTCATCTTTCTCAACTCCTCTCCTTGCTGCGCTCCTCCTCAGTGTGTCGCAATCGTCCTCATTGACCTCCTCGCCACTCGTCGCTCTCCTCATCTAGCCTAAGTGTGGATCTCCTTGTCGTCCTCCTCTAGCCTTGCCCCCCCTCCTCCCTTTGATGCCCTCTCCTCCTCCAGGCCACCATCTCCTCCTCCACCTCCCCCTCCTACACCCGTCGACCTCCCCATCCTCCATGATCGAAACCCCCTTCCCCCTCCTCCAGCCCCCCCTCCCTGTCCTTCTCCACCTCCCCAACCTTGTCCTCCCCCTCCTCCACCCGTCCACCTCCCCTACCTGTCCACCTCCCCCACTTAATGGCCTAAACCCCCCCTCACCCTCCACCAGCCCCCCCCGCACCGACCCTATCCTCCTCCTCCACCTCCCCCTCCTCCACTCATCCACCTCCCCATCCTCCATTGCCCAAACTCCCCCCTTCCTTCAGCTGCCCCCCTCCAGCCTTCTCCTTTTCCTCCACCTCCCCCTTCCCCCAACAGGCCTTTTTCCCCTGCCACATGTGCTTATCACATCAAGGGAAATCCTAAATGAACATTATAAACTAACCATACCTCATTAAGAGGGTAAAGTGAAATTGATCTTCATCAAGTTTGGAGGTCGAACCATTCATCATATTGGAGGACCTGATCTTCATGGAGCCAACAATCTAGGGTCAAGAGAGTCACTTATTGCATCATTGCCTAATGGAGAGGAGTGAGCTATATTCTAAAGGTCAAGTTGCAACAAATTCAAAAGCCTTAACTTGGCTTGAAATGGTGAATAGACTAATCTCATGGTAATCCACATTAAATAGATCATCTACCAAGTAAAGCAAACCATGGATTCAAGCATCCCCTCTAAAATTGAAAAAATGAGCATAACTTCAACTTAATCTCTAGAAGAAAACTTTTATGAATGGTATTATAAACAATGTGCAACTCCTAAACCCCCCATTCTATGACCTTCAAGCACATAAACCTCTAGTCATGTGATGCCCAGTTGTCTCAAAAAGCTTAAATCTCTCAATCCAATGGATATAACCTTTAAGATCCTGATAGCTTATGACCTCCAATGTCAGTTGCCTACAAGGGTTTAGATTGTTAGAACCCTTGCTAACCTATAACCTTTGATGCCCTTCCATCTATGTATTAAGTGATTTAATTAATTATGTGTATTACATAATCAAAATCTCCTCTTCATTTCCTTCTCATTGTAGTAAATTATTTACTAAAGTTATTAATAACATAGTAGTTGGTTATTTAGTTTATTTTATATTTTTGAAATTATAGGTTGTTTGCGATAGTTACTCTTAGAAGCTTTCGAGGTATCATTTTAATTATTCTAATTTAATTTTATGATATTTTAGGACCATGTTAAATGTAGGGTGTGTTCACATATATTATATTTTGGTGAATTGATGGTGGGGTGTGCCTACTTTTCTATCTTTTGATTGTAATTTTAGGATTTTATTAGATGTGGGTTGTGCCCCCATATATGTTCTTATGCATTTATGTATTTTCTTTGTTATATTTTTAATATGGGGTGTGCCCACTTCTATTTCTGTATGTGTGGAGTGATTTATTTGGAATGCATGTTTATGGAAAAAATTAAAAATTTAAGGGGAAACTCTGCTAAATTTTTTTAAAAATTCATTATGTGCAATATATTGGTTGGTTGGTGTTTTATTGGGTTATGGTTAGGTTACGTTAGGATTTGGGTAGGATGATGTCTAAGATTGGGATGGAGTTGGGTGATGGTTAGAAGGTTGGGTTTGGGCTTAAGGTTGGAGTTTGGTTGGATGATGTTTGTTTTGTGTTTGGTATTGGGTTGTGTTTATGGTGGTTGGGCTAGGGTTTAGGGATTGAGTTGGGCAAGGGTGAGGGTGGTTGGGTTGGGCGAGGGTTAGGGTGGTTGAGTTGGTTTGTGGTAGGTTTAACTCGATTGGGTTGTTTTAGGGTTTATGAAAGGGGTTGTGGTAGATTTAAGTTGATTGGGTTGTGTTAGGGCGTAGGAATGGGGTTGGGCTGGTAATGGTGTTAGTCATTTTTATAATTTTGTAATTAAAATGTAATTTATTATAATTGTTAGATACACACACTTGCACAATTTTAGATGCACATGAGGCCAAACATCTAAGTATTCTAACTCCTACGATGAAAGTTTTCGGAGTCAAATTGTGTCAAAATACTCGCCCGTCAAGATTTATGATCATGTTATACAGAAAATGCAGTGTGTGTATACATCACTTACATGTACGATGCTTTGTCTTTATATCATGTCATAAGTGCTGATCATCTTTAGTTCGGTGTAGTACTGGGCTAAAGAGGGTCCTTGAAGATTTGATCACAACTACGTTACATCGAGCCGGTGTTTGGAGGAATTTTGGTAGCATCTTCTCGCTCTTCTCCGGTATACCAATTGATCTTATCTACATTCCTAAAGCACCCTTAAATGGGAGTTATTAGGAATGTAGTTAAGGTTCTTGGAAGGTATACTGGAGAAGTGCGAGGAGATGCAGCCGAAATTTCTTTAGACACTGGTTACATCTAACAAGTAACGTTGTGATCAAATCATCAAGGATGGACTATCAAGTGAAAACCTTCATTAAAATGCACGAATCATCCCTACATTCGTTTCTAAATTTCTCATGGTTTACTGTAAATGGTAGGTTTCCATGGACAAGTCGTGGATTGGTTTGAGGACCTTGGATTACACTCAATATAAGAGTGAAGTCCTTTCATTCTTAGATTGGGCCTAACATGAGGATAGGAAGCAATATAGATGAGAACATCAGGAGAAGATATTTTCTCTATGTAGAAGTGTTTGAATGGATATGTTCAGGATAGAAACACTGTATTTGAGCACGTGATCTATAAATGTTGGTGGTAGTATTACATAAGTGGACAATGCATGGAAAGGAACCGACTGAGGAGGTCACAGGGAATGCAATGGAAGTTGATGACTCCGATGATGATGTCAAAGGGAATCAAATTGATGAGATGCTTAATGAGATGAGAGTGGGTGATGTTGAGATTGGAAATGAGGAAGAAACATTGAGAAGCTGTAATCAGTTTTATGAATCAATGAAGGTAGTAGAACCAATTGCTCTCGAAATTAGTTCGATGACTAGGTTATCATTCCTGTTGAAGTTATTTTAGATGAAAGTTATGAATAGAGCTATGGCAAAATTAATGTCAGAGGTCCTTTAATTCATATGTGAGTTGTTGAATAATCCTGGTAGTTTTTCCGAGTCATGGTGTGAAGCGAAGAAGCATATTCGAGGGCTGAGTTTGAATTGTGAGAAGATTCATGCATGTCTGAATGACTATGTTATACAAAAAAGAGTACGTAGGTTGAGTTCCTGCCCGGACTGTGGCGAGGGAAGATATAGAGGAGATATAAACAAGGAAGAAAGGTTCTTTAATACTTTTCGTTGATTCCAAGGCTCCAACGACTATTTATGTCGAGTAAAACAGCAACGTGGAAGGGATGGCATGCAAACAAGTCACAAGATGGGTGTATTCATCATCCAGGAGATTCTGAAGAGGAAAAAATTTGATAGCACACATTTTTCCTTTGCCGGGGATTCGCGTAATATTAGATTGGGACTTGCAAGTGACGGATTTAATCCTTTCAAGAACATGTACTCGTCGTATTCCATTTGACCAGTCATTTTGGTTACTTATAACTTACCTCCCTAGCTTTGTATGCGATCCTTATTCATGATGATGACATTTCTAATCCTAGGTCCAAAGCAACCGAGAAATGCAATTGACGTGTATTTACAACTGTTGGTAGATGAATTGAAACAATTGTGGCATGACAACGTTCAAACAAATGACGCACATAACAAAGAATTTTTTAAGATGTACATAGCATTATTATGAACCACAAATGACCTTCCAGTATATGCAAACTTGTTAGGATGGAGTACGAAGGGGAAGTTAGCATGTCCAATTTGCATGTAGGAGACACATCATTTGCATCTACCTGAAAGTAACAAATTTTGTTATTTAGGATATCATAGATTTCTTCCTAATGAGCATAGATGGTGGACATCACAGTTTAAAGAAAGATTTGATAGTAAAACTTGTTGATATTCGAGCAGAAATCTGAGAAATATGTTGAAAATAGATTCCACCATGTTGTTAGGATTTGAAGTAATGGAAAAATTACTAAAACTTGGCAACATTCAATTAGGTCGTACATTTAAGGACCTTATGACTTTGAAGGATTCTGGTTTCAAAAAGAAGAGCATCTTCTTCATGGAGCTCTTCTATTGGAAAGATCTTATAATCCATCACAACCTTGATGTAATGCATTTTGGGAATAATGTCATGGATAACATCTTAGACGTGATACTTAATAGATAACCTAAAAGACATGTTAAAAATGAGAAATGATATGAAAAAGTTGGGTATTTGTCCTGAGTTGCATGTTATAGAGGGAGAGGATTTCCCATTAGCTGTGTATAGTCTGAATCAAGATTAGAAAGAAAGATTATTCTCCTTCTTGAGGGGAATACGGGTTCCTAAAGGGTACTCTTCATAACTTTCGCGTTGTGTGAATGAAGTTTAGAAGAAAATTAGTGAGTCAAAAAGTCATGATTCTCATGATTATTGGAACGACCAAATTGTTACCACACTATCAAGATGGAACAAATATTCCCTCTGGCCTTCTTTGACGTTATGGTACATCTTACGCTACATCTTGTAAATGATGCAAGAGTTGGGGTACCTGTACAGTATAGATGGATGTATCTAGTTGATCAGTTCTTGAAAAAATTGAAAGATTGTCTTAAATAAGGCAAAGCTTGAAGGGTCAATTATCGAAGAATATCTTATGGAGGAATACATAAACTTTTGTGCAATGTATATGGATGATCTAGATAATTGATTAAATCAACTTGAGAGAAATTTTGATGGAGGATACAATGAAAATGATGATTCTCTCTCCATTTCTGATACAAAGGGAAGGCTAATCCTACGAATAGAGTATAAATCGATCTTAGAAATGGAATGAAAGTTAGTGCACTTAATAGTAATTTGATGTGCAGATGAAATTTAAAAAGAAGGCCTTTAGGGGGAATCAGGAGGCAACGATCAAGGAGGAGGCCTAGACTCAGTCTCTAGTCTCGCAGCCTCCTCCTATTTCCCAGCCTCCACCATGGCTCCAGACCTCCCCATTGCCATCCTAGTATATCCCTAGCCCACCTTAGGATATTACCAGCACCACATACTATGTTCCCACCCCTGCGTAAAGGTCATATAGGCAGCCTCCTCCTAGATCCTAGTTCATACCCCCACATACTCTTTCCCAGGGGCGTCACCATCAGGGGAAGGGTAAGGCCTCACTTCTTTCTACCTAGCTTCCTTCTACCACTTACTTTGTTGAGGATCCTTATGATGACGAGGATGATGAGGAGGTTGGTAGGGAGGATGTACAGGAGGAGGAGGTATAGGAGGAGGTGCTTGTTACGACTGATGTAAGCACAACTATGCATGTTGCGACTGAGGCAGGCATTAGTGCTGGTAAATAATTTGTGCATCTTTTATTTTAAATCTTTTTTTCTCGAAATTATAATTTTATTAACTTGTATTTAATTTAATAATAATATGATATAATTTATTTTCAGGTAAGAAAATAAGGGGTCCAACACGTAATCAGTATCTAGATAGATTACCAGTAGGTACTAGGATCCCAGTCGAGGTTAATCCTTTGGGGAAAGTGATGAGAGACTCATCATGATATCTAATTACCCCTAATTAACTAGTCTTCCTAGTTAATTAGCTAAGGTTATGAATTTATAAGGGTTAATTATGAAATAAGGGATATATAGTAAAGGACCTTAAAATAAGTTAAAAGTTATATTTTATCACTCAATAAACATTATTAACAATTTAATTAACAATTGGACTTGAATCTTATTAATCATTTCCTTAATTAATAAGTTAAGTAACTTAAACATAATGTATACCTAAGTAGATAATAACTTAAGTAACTTTACCTAACCTATTAAATTAACTTAAAAAGGTCAAAAATGTAAATTCAAGGTGAAAACATAATAATTACCTTATTTACTAACATATATAAAAAGTTGAAAAAGATCCAAGTTAAAATAAACCTTCAAAACCTGAGTTTACATTTTGGTCCTTAAAACTCATTACAATCGGGTCCTTAAGTTTCACATAGGTCCTTAAGTTTCGTTACATTTTAGTCCCTATCGCCTTCTTCTTCAGCCGAATGGACGGCTTGCGACGGAGAGTAACGCCACTGCACGATCACTACCCTGCCGACATCAACCTTCTTTCTCCAAGCTCTTGGAGCTTGCGCTCACCACTCCATCTTCATCCACCGGTCTGGATTAATCAGAAATCCTAATTTTTGGTGGGAGTTAACCTCACCGTCGTTGGAGACGACGCCGGAGGTTAAGCTCCCCAAGCTTCTTCTTCGTCCAGACCCCGCCACTCTCTTCGTCCCCAACCACTATAAATACCCCCTCACCCCTCCGATTTCTGGCAAGTTGGCTCCCTTCCCTCTTCTAACACTGCAGCCGACTTTGATAGGCTATTCTCTCTGCAACTTCGACGACCTTCCACACCACTCTTCGACTTCCTCCATCCATCTTGATTATCTAAGGAGATCCGCCGAGGTCAGTCGCGTCTCTGGACACGGGCGCCGACCAAGGAGATTCTCTGCTCTGTCCAAATTTGCTCGCCGGAGATCTTCTCTTGAAACCCTCTGATTTCTTCGTCTACTATGAACCTTCGGCAGAACCCTATTGACCCCTTCGTCAAGGTAACAGTAGATTAGGAGTAGGAGTAGGAGTAGGGTAGTTAGGTAGGTAGTTAGTTAGGTAGCTTAGTCATAATTTTAGATTTCAAATGTTCACCTTCTCCGACTCCGGCGAGCTCCTTGAGATCGACAGAGTCCTAGTTTTGTCTTTTGAAATTGTTGTCCACCTTCCTTTAACCCTCATGACCATTTCTAATTCATTAAAACATTAATTTGATCATTAATTCGCCTAAATCACTTCCACCTCCATCGACTACTATTGTCCATGGCAGAAGTAGTCGAGCTAATTCCACATCCACAGGGTCTTCCATTATCTATTCATCACCTAAGGACCCTAATTCTCACTATAATTCAAGTAATTACCATCTATAACTTAAATGCCCAAGTTTAATTAAGCTCCTGAGCTCACTGTCCATGGTGGCTCAGGAGTAGTTAAAATCTTTAATTATATATATATAATTATGATTGCAATTATCTGTTGACTTGTTTTGACCACTCAATTTAGTGGAAAAACAAGTCCCGAGCCTAATTCAACTCAGATTCTTAAAGAAATTGACTTACTGTTAAATCTTAGTTTTAATGAACAAATGAAGAATTAATTGAGTCCCTGAGGTTCCTTGCAACCTCAGGAACCTTCTCAGATTAAAAATGGCACAATTCCACAACCTGTACACAATTTTCACTTTTTCTGGACTCACCGAGGCTCCAGCAAGCTTCGACGAGTCAAAATTGATCTTCAGCCTACAGAATTAAATGAAAAGCTCTAGATCAATGATTTAATGATCACTGGTTGCTTTGAGGTTGTTTATTTGTGGAATAAGTGTCTGGAGTTTAGATTGAGTCTTCATCTTCTCCAACTCCAGCAGAGTTGGAGAAGTTTGTCAATTAAGTTTAAGTTGCATTTAAGGTGTCTAGAAGCTTCAGTGTAGTGCACTGAAACTGTTCATAACCTCATTCCATTATAGAAACCTTCTAGATTCTCTTACGAACAAAACACATTTGAAGCTCAAGCGGAGAGCTTGGAACCCTAATTTCTAGGGTTAAAACACCTATTAAAGAGGCTAAGCAAATTCCTGATGTTGAAAGAACCTTATTTGAGGCTTTAATTCCTTGTAAGAAGGCATTAATCATAAAGTCAAATTTTAAGCCTTTACGGTCAAACCTAAGTCTGAATCTTGAGTTCTGAGCTTGATTTGAGGAATTGATGAGATAGAATGGATTATGAGATCTTGTTGAATGATCTGAAGGATATTTAAGTGAGTTCAGACTTGATATTTTGTGAGAATTCAAACCCTGTTAGTTTGGGTTACTTTCGAACCCAAACTGATAGCAGTGGCATTTTGATGAAATTTGAAGTGAAATCCTGCCCAGATCAATTTGTAACAACCCTTAGAACTTGTTGAAATCAATCAGATATGTTCTTCTGTGTCTGTTGCACATTTTTAAGTCTGAAATTCGTTCTCTGAAGCTTTCAGAGAAGCTTCAACCTTCTGTACACTTTTTGAAGCTTTTAGGAGTTCAGAACCTCTACCTAAAGCTGCGGAATAATCTATATAAACCATTTAGACCCTTACTGAGAGAGCTTAAGTCCATCTGTGGACTCTGCAAAGATAAATTTTATTTCCAGGCAATAAAACTTGTAGGAACCCCCTTATTTCACTCTTTAAATTGAAGAGGAAATCATCCTCTAAACTTAAAATTGACCCTGGAACCTTGTAGATCTACCTTAGAGCTTTCCATCAAGCTTTGAATCGCTTGATTTGGAGCTCTGAGTAGGGAGATATCATCAATTGAAGTTGGGTCTGGAGGGGGAAACATAGTTCCACATCGGTAAGACACGAGCGCGCACCTTAGTATAAAACTGACTTGTTAACTGGGCTATGCAGTCGTCAGGCGCTCGGTGCGATCTGAACATCTGACCATTCGAGCATGTGTGTGTGTGTGCGGGCATGTGTGCCTGTAGGTGTGCGCCCAAGTGGGTGTGCGAATGTGTTGGCCCTAGGAGGGCAAGGCCTGGGAGGCGGTTGAGCCGGATTGGCTTGAAACTATGAATCGAAAAATAAATCGAAATCGAACCTTAATGAAATCAGGCGAGGATCGAGTAGGGTTTGGTCCCACCCTGATCTAAGGGTGCTGTGTATCCTCAAAAGGACCTCGCCGTAAATAAAAATAATTTTTGGTTGAAAAGGAAAATCAACCCAGTTTAGCTGAAGGAAAGAGAATGAAGGAACTGATGGCTTAGGAAGCTAAGGAAAGAAAGGAGAAGATAAAGCATAAAGAGAAGAACATGCATGAAGATTAAGGAGGAGACTTAAGGAAATACTAAGGGAAGAAGGCAGGAGTAGAAGAAGAGAGGAAAAAGAGAAGAGCTCGAGAGAATAAGAGAAAAGATAAAAAGAAAAAGAGAAAGAAAGAAGAAAAGAGAGAGATAGAGGCCGAAGAAATAGAGAAAAGAATTTATTTTTCTTGCATTACTTTAAATTTCTTTTTGCTTTTAAATGTTGTAATAAGGCATGTTTTAATAGAACTTTATATTGCCTTAATTTCTTTAAAATAAATTGGAAATTAACATGCTTACTTGTTAATAAAGTAGATCATTTGAGTAAATATGTTCTCTTATGGGATTTTGCATATTACTTTATTTTAATCAAATATCTGGGCAAAATTCATGCTTCCATAGTTAACTTTAATATACCTCCTAAACTTATAAGGAAAATAAAAGATAACTAGTGAATTTAAATGAATTATACCTCCCAGCGAACGACCTGAACTCAACTAGTAAAAAAAAAATTCTAAAATGTTAGGTTAATTCGACCTATACTACACAACCGACACAATTTTGAGTTAACCTAAGTTACTTTTCTCTACTTTTAATTAAGTGAAATTAACTTAATTACTGAGTTGAGGTAAGGAACGTATCAGAAAGCAAAGAATTACCCGAAGTTCACTAGTCAACTGGTGATGATTACGAAGTCGATAGTGCCTCTTTTATACTTTGACTGGAGGAAAGTGTCAAAGGACTCGAAGGTGGCATTTAATCGCGAGTTGCAGGTAAATGCGTTTCCACTATCCATTTTACAAATCTTAATTAAAATTTATTTATATAATATTTACAATTATTCTATAATTGTAGGGGATATTTGATTGGGGGCCCGATCTGAATGTGCCCAAGTATATTCTGAAGCACACGGGTAAGATCCACCATGGTTGGAGGAGGTGAAGAATACGGTAAGAAATTTAACAATTTAAAAATACAACAGTTACAATATTTCTTTTAAAAGTTGGTAACAATTTATACAAATATTTTAGCACTTTAGAAAATAAGCCATTTGAGGAGGCATTGAGGAATGTGCCTTCAATGGTTACACCTAACATTTCGATGGAAGTGTGCGAGCATTGGAAGTGCTCCAACTACATAGGTAAATAATTATTTGTTTATATTAGTTACTTTAAATTATTATATTTTTATTTAATACTAATAATTTTTTGTAGGAGCAAGCTAAAAAAAATAAGGCCAACAGGGCCCAACCTCCATCGCTGACCCATTGCTTGGGTCGAATGAGTATTACTCATTAAGAGTCAAATATGTAAGTAAAAATATTTATTTACATTCAATATATCCATAAGAATATATGTAAGATAATATTTCATCCTATATTAAATTTTAGGCTGATGCACACGAGGGTGCTGAGCTAGATCAAGTGGGAGTTTATGAGCACACTCACAGTAAGTAGACACTCGATGGCCCCCATGCATGAATTCATGAGATATATCAGGAGAGATATGTAAGTATCATGAATTTTTACACTGCTAACTTACTACACTAATTTACATATTGAAATAATTACAAATGTATTTATAGGCTCGTATGATGGATTTGATCCATTCTCCTGAGGTCACAGGCAAGAACTCCGTGACCATCTCACAGGAACCTCTAATGACACTAAAGGTGACATTTAGGTCTGTGATGCCTTCGGAGCACAGAGGCTTTATTTGTAGTGTGGGAAGGACCATGACTATCTCTTCCTGGTGTGGGAGGAAAGGATCATCGTCGTTGACAAAGTGGAGAATTTGAGTAAGAAGATGGAGATAATGGAATGTCGAGAGGTGGAGAAGAGATTAGAGGATATTATCTCGGGGCTGTAGGCAGCCACTGCTAGGATGGAGCGACATGACGAGTTATTAGAGCAATAGAGCCAACAGTTGAGGGAACTAATGGCATTCCTCTGAGGATTTGGACCTAACCATTCAACGTTTCATGCACCTCCATGATGGGATGATGACGTTAGGGGTGGACCAGGTGCTGGTGGCATAGGTGCTCTAGTGTAGTGTATATATCATATATACCTTTTGCAATAGTTGAACTCTTTTTATATATAAATGATTTGCATTTTTATTGTAGTTTGATTTACTTTTATATTTTAGTTTGGTAGGTAGGTACGTTGATGAATCTCGACATTTGCAATCATAATAAGAACACTATTGTCAGGATTTTATCCCCGGCAACGGCACCAAAAATATGATCGCCGACAATCCGTATTGCATAAAAATAATGATTTAATGGTGTCGTTCTTGTAGTATAATGTCACAATGCAAAGAGATGTCATGTCATTTTATCTATTTACATAATTTTTATTGGTTTATTCAATGTCATTTACTGGGAGATAGTTATTGATATACATCACTCTCTATTTTCCAAAAATATCAATTATATTTACAAAATGAATCAATGAATCAAAGACTAAATGAATTGAGTTAATTACAAAGTGAATCAATTAATTCTAACTAAAATGCCTTGAACATATTTGCAACTAATCAGGCATCAAAAAGTAAGTAAAACTACTCTATGTTAGTTATGTACAATTATCCTAGACAATACCAAAGTGTAGGTACAAAAATAATAAACAAATATACTAACAAATACTATACTAACATATATACAAACCTACTAACTAATATTAAACCTTAGATAAATTATATACAAACAAACAAAACTAAACTACTATAAAATGCTACATTGATAGAATTAAGTGTTGCTAAAGCCTTCAAAAACATCAATAAAACTTATGTACATAAAAGGCTAAAACAAGCACTTATATATATACATTACTCTTTATATATAAATATATAGTGTACATGCTGAAGGTTCTTCCCTACGAGGAGGGGTGACGTAATAATTGCGGAAATAAAATATATAAAGCAATCTCACAAAATAAGCAATCACAAAATGTACACAAGTAATTTTTAGGTGGAAACCCAAACCGGGTGAAAACCACCACCTAACCCTCTCAAGTTAGGATTTTCCGATCAACCTAGTTGATCAAATCTACTAACCGAATCACTTTAAAACGAGGGTGATTCAACCTCAGTACAACCACGCTACAAGTACGAGGGTAGCGTTTCTCAACCCCTTCTCTCCACGAGAAGGATTTTGTCCCACGAAGGAGACGGGAATTCGCAAAGCGAATACCCAACCAAAAGACAAAGGTAAAATAAACAACAAACCTATAGAGCCAACAAAGTAATAAACCTAAGCTTCTATAGGATTTAGGAAACTCCCCTTTGCAAGGAGTGCGTCGACGATGACGCGGGTGCGTGAGCCACGCAACGGCGCAACTTTGCTCTCGTAGACAACGGCGGGAGAGCGGGTACGCGAAGGGAATGATGCTCTCAAGATGTAGAACTTGAGCTTAGAGAGCAAGAGCTTCTTGGACACAAGAGAGTGGAAATACTTGATCTTAGTGTATTGCAAAGTGTTTCTTGTGTGTCTAAGTGTTTTTCTTGTGTGTCTAGGTGTGAAAAGGCTCCCCTCTATTTATAGAGGCCTTAGGAAGGCTTTGGAAGGCTTAGAAAAGCTTCCATAGCCGTTGGGAACAAAGTCCAAGAGAATCAGGCCGAAATCAGGACAATGATTACATTTGATAGGGTTATCAGACGTCTAACTCTGGCATCAGACGTCTGGAAGGCCACTTTAAGACGTCTGATTTCAAGGTCAGACGTCTGATTCTATGCGGGTTTCTCCCTGACTTGAATCAGATCTAAACAGGGTTTTTGTGCAAATCCATCAGACGACATACAGGACGTCTGGCACTAAGTCTGGACGTCTGGAAACCTACTTTTACTGTGGGAATTGATTTCCAAACGTTGCAACGGCTAGAAAATCTCTGAGAAGAGATTTTGGGTCAGCGAGGCAAAACGGTCATTTATCAGACGTCTGGAAAGACCTAAGGACGTCTGATAAGGCTCTAACGGTCATATTCTTGACTGTTTGCTAAGCCAGCCAACGGTCCACTAATTGGACGTCTGGCAAATTCATCAGACGTCTTCTAAGACGTCTGGACTAAGGTCTGGACGTCTGATTTCATCAGATAGAACTAGCTATGTGCAGCCTAACAGTTATCAGACGTCTGAAACAACAGTCAGACGTTTTAAAATGCTTTATCAGACGTCTGATTTGGGAATTAGACGTCTGGAAGTGCTGTTTGAACCCTATATTGGTTTTCTAAGTATTATACAGAAAACCTAAGTATCCTAGGGTTGTGCTGGTGTTCCTAGGACTACTGTTAGGGTTCTTTGAGGCTCTTTAACATGAAATATCTAAGGAAATAAAGAGCAACAAAAGAAACGAAAAAATACAACAAGTACAAAAGAAGGAAATCTATCCTATTCTTCATTTCCTTCCATCTTCAATCTTTCGCTCCACGCGAACCTCCTCTGTTTTCCGTCAAGCTCCTCCAATCCGTCCTGGATGCGAGCTCGAACTCCGTCTAAACACGTCTACATTTGCAATTGACCTAAAATCTAGGACTCAAATTGCAAATGTTAAATAACACGTGTTTTGTTATCATCAAAACAAATGATCGTGGTGCTCTAGCACCAACACATGCATCTACAATACATATGTGTTCCTTATTTATTATACATATACTTATACAAATACTATTTATATATATATACAGTATGCATATTATACACATATTTATATACTTACAAGTATATGTATACATAAATACACATCTTACACACACAACACTAACACTCACTGATCAAACATGCTTAGAGTAACGGGGAGGGGTAATGGGTTTTATTAGTGCCCAGTGCTTGACGACTGGTGAGGCTAATGAGAGAATTGCTTATATGTGGGTGTAGCAGCTTGTGTGTACCCAATGTGGCACTATTAATAGTGCTGAAATGGCGAGTGCGAGCGTTTGCTGGAGCTAATTTTAGCCCTTGAATTGAGTGCCAAATGAAGTCCAATTTCATAATAAAATATATGGTTAGAAAGCCCTTCTATAGGGCTACTCAATTGTATAATTAATTTATAAAAATAACTTGTTTAATTATATATAAAAATTAGTTAAAGTTAGTGATTTATATATGTTAATTTAGGGTTTAATTACTTAATTAATGTACAAATTAATAAATTAATGATACAATTGACTTTATAAATAGTTAATATACATAAGAAGGTATTTATTAAACATTTTAAATTTATTTTAGAACATTTATTTTAATTTATATACACATTTTTATTAGATATATATATAATTTAGTTATAAATAATATTATACAGTATAAATATATTGTAAATAGGTTGAAAATATTTAAAATTAACATATATAATTGTACAATATAAGTTACTTTAGTAATAACTTAATTTATTAATTTATTTTATTTTAACTTAATAATTTAGCTAATTAACTTTATAACTTAATAACTTATAATAAATACATAAATAAATAAATATACAGATATAATTAGTTATATAATGATTACTTTAGTATGTATATACAATAATAAATATGATTATACGTGTTTACTTATTGATTTATAATTATCCTAGTATATGTACATATAATTTACTTTAAATAAATAGATAATTATATAATTAATATATATACAATATAACTCAATATAAATACTTAAATAATTATAATACATATATACATTAGTTATGTACAATATATATATATTAACTTATCTTTAAATAGTATATACATGTATAAATACAATATACATGGTATTTTTATGCATTTTTGGGTATTTTTGAGTTTTTATGGTGTTTATACATTCTACAGAGGGTGGATAAGAGAGAGAGAGAACGTGAGATGAGATGAGAAGAATTTCTTTTTGTGATTTTTATATTGAGTTCTTTTATTAAGTTTCAAAGTCTACCGAACTGTTGGTTGGTATGTTTTACTAAGTTGGGGGTTTGGAATACTTTGTAACTTCGCAAACACTTAAATAAATACTTGATCTTACTCAAGATAGGTTTATTTTTTTATATAATTTTTTTATGATTTTTATTTATTTACAAAGGAACACAAATTATACCTTGAATGAATGTTGAAAGTGAAACCAAGGCCAAGAAATCCATTCTATGTGCTGTGAAAGGCATGAAACCACTCAAATACATCCAACACATTGCATGAAAGATGGTTGAAACATTAAACATGATTTTCACTTATAATTACAATAAAATCGATGTTTAGACAATTATGACAAATCTAGTTTGCTGACAATGAATCAAAATGGAAAGATTACAAGTTATCACATCAAATTAAAGGTCAAATTAATGTACATGAAAGCTTACTCAATATGTTCTAATAGTATATAGATGTCAACTACATGAGTTCCTCAAAAACTAGTTCAAATAATTTTCAGTCCAAGACAAACAGTGGCTGCAATGATTCTCAGTAGCTAATGTTGCTGCTGCTACCATTTCCAACATTTGAATTCAGCAGCTATTACTGCTCAAATGCAGCAGATCAATTCTGTTGCTCTTGCTGCTGTATCTGCAGTAGAAAATCCATCTGCTGCTGCATCAAAACAACTGGCAGCCATTGCTACTACATGCTGCAGCAGTAGACTTAGACCTAATAGGTATGCTTTAAAATATCTGAAAATCATCCTAAGATCTGGGAAATTAGATCTAAAGGATACCAATTCTAGACAATCCAAATTCTTCATCAATTTACTTAAAATCAGGGAGTAAAAACCATTAGAAGATTCTCAAAATCTAGATCTCATGTTCCAAAACCTCAATTACTTTAATTTTGATCATTACCTTACATTATAGACAATGTAAGGGTAATAGATCAAACTAAGCATCAAATTCATTTTCAACATGAATCAAAACCTCCCCAAAAGTCCTTAACAATTCCTTCAAACTCTGGAATCAGATTGAACTTGTTCTCTTTTAAAATCAACTTGTTGCCCTGTGTTGCGTCGAAAATCGTCGTGTTTTAGAAATGACGGCGTTGTAGTATTGTGACAAAAATCGATACAACATTTAAATTTAAAAGTGCTCGAAAATAAGAATTGAGTCCGAAGTCGTTTGCAAGGAGCAAATATGGAATTTACACACTAATCATAATATAAAATAGATGAGCACAATAATTCATGAAAGATATGCAATGAATATCAATAATCAAAATATATTTAGTAGCGAGGATGAAGGGGGAGAATGCTCCCGCTGTGGTTGACGAGATGCGGAGAAAGGAGGTGAGGATGTTGGGCCAACCAATTTGGTCGTTGAGTGGCTGGAAGAGTAAGAGCATGAGGGTTGTCGGAGCTTCGGTCGGGGATGGTCGGGGAAGAAGAAGAGGGTTTTTGGCCTTAAACTGAGCTAATTTGAATGCTGGGACTTAGGGTAGCTTTTATAGAGCTCAAATGCGAGCTCTAAAATGGGGAAGAGGCGTGAGTTGTTCATGGTTTCAAGGGAAAAGGATCTCCTGAAATCTCTAGCTTGCATGGTCTTGCTGCTTCAAATGAAGATCCCATACCTCAATTGAATTGTTCTTTACTGTCTGAACACCAATCCCACCAAATTTGGTTGGATTTGGTGTTGATTTGCTGTGGTTTTAGGTCAATCAAAGGTGCCAGTGTAGGATTTGACTCATCAATGGCGGCAGGGACTGATTTGTGAAGGAGGTGACAAAATATAGGGACCTAATTACAAAAAACTTGAAAGTTAAGGGGCTGATTGTGAGAAATAGAGATCTTAGGGATTGAATTGTAAACTAGGTCAAGATGGACTTTGATTGGGTCCAAATTTTGGTCTTAACCTAATTTTGACCCAAGGAATCTAATGGTGAACTTGGTTTTGAGTTTTGACCATGTTTAACTGGGCAAATTGCATAGAAGCCTAAATTAGGGCAAAATTTCGTTTGAAACTCTATTCTAGGTCAAAATAGGTTCAGATGGTAAAACCAAAGGTACCAAACTTCTTAGAATATTTTTCTATGAATTTTAGGAGGTTTAGATTAATTTTATCTTGACTAGAACCTCTTCAATTCGAGTGGGGTTGATAATTAGGATTTTGTGTACTGTTTTGGTTCTCGAAATGAGTGAAACCCTGTTTCTGTTAGTGTGGACCCACTTCTTGGTTTTTAATTCTCAATTGACCTTCAATTAACTCTTGGGTGACCCTGTGGTTACTTTGCATCCATTATGTGATGTTAAAATTATAGACTGAGCCCTGTTTTATTATTCTCTCCTCAAAACAAATTTGAGTGGAATTATGGCCCTCAGGTGATCATTTAGGAGCATTTATCTTTTGATTTCAACTAATTCAAGCTAGTTATGGCGAATGATGGTGTTACCATCATCCTAATTTGGGCTTTTATTTTGAATTCTCCCAAGTGATCTGATCACCAAGAGTTCCTAAACACTATCAATTAGTGTTTAGGACCTCAGGCAATCCTAAAAAAACTACATGGGTCATTGTGCCTTATCTCAGTGAATCTGAGATTCCTTGGCTAAACTACCCAAAATGCAACTCAAATTGTGCTTATGCTCTTCTGAAAATTAAAAACCAAATCAAAACACCTCAGATTCATCGCATTACCTAATTGAATGAAGGAAAACTCGAATCACTTAATTAAATTCGTCTAAACTCAAATTGACTCCAACTCTAGAAATTGGGCATTGACATAGACACATCTATTTAGGATAAAATGTCTATTTGTGCATGTTCCTAAGCTTATAGATGCATTCCATATTATAAATATTGCATAGCATGCATCATTCTGCATTTATAATAGTTTAGACAAATTTTAGGTTAATTTACGTCATTTTGTGGTTAGGAGAGAAGGAGATTTATTTCAGGGCCTCGGATTGTCGATCTGATTGTACAGATCTGATCAAGATGACGATCAGAGTCCAACGCCTCTAAAATCGCCTTGATCGAAGTCCCATAGCACATTGTGCAATTCGAGGAAGATCAATGGCTAGGGGGCTAAGTGACGTAATTTGAAGCTTTAGATGCCAAATCTGATTGCATAGATCGATTTGGATAGACGATCGCTGCCCAACGATGCGAGAATCAACCCAATTCGACGTCCATGGTGCCACCTACAAAGTAAAGAAGATGGATGGCCATGATGGTGCCACGTGGCACCATCAAGCCACCCAAATCCACTTAAGTCCCTTCGTTCAACTTCATCAAGCAATCCCAGCTGTTGGATCTCAATCCAACGATTGAGATTCACGTGACCCAGCGTTCAGCCTCAAAGAAGGAGATGAGATCTCGACTGGTGGATCTTCATCCAATGGTCGAGACCGGGCACCATAGCTTTCGTCGGGTTGACAAACTCGTGCTCTTGGCTCAATGGTAGTGCGCTCACCTCTCAAAGAAGAGGTGCAGGTTCGAGTGGCGATTCGTTGCAGCCTCCACAGCGTTAACAAAATTGGACCGCTCGATCACCATTAAGCAGTCAGGATTGATACATGCGAATGAACGCGCGATCGCATGTGTGGTCTGACGCTCCATCTGAGCGAGCGATCTAAGCGCACAATCTTCGCGCAATCTCGACCGTTCATCAAGGATCGGATAGGAGCGTGCGAGCATAGTTGCGAGTGAGCGTAAGTTGGGCCTTTAGTGACATTTGTGGTGGAACTTTAGTGATGATTGTAAATGTCACTATTGACCCATGACTTTATTTTGCCTCCTCTCCTATATTTTAAAAGGAAGCTTGGCTTACAAATCCCCAACACCTCACAAAAATCTCATAATTCTTTTTCGCTCAACCATCACACAAATCCTAGACCCAACCAAACCTCCTTTGTACTAAGTCAACAAAATTCCTATTAGAGACCATTTGAGCTCTCCCTGCATCACCAACTTGCCATTTTCATTGATCATCTCTTTGGCAAGCCCATTCTCACCCTTTGGGACCCATATCTTGGGGCTCGGAAACTTTGCTCTTGCAGCCTTAATGTCTATAGTTTTTATTTAAGGACTATGCATAGCTGAAGGCAATAAACTCAACACCTGTACAGTTTGTTTCGGAACTAACTGGATTTTCACGGAATATAGGTGATGATATTTTTTCTATTCTATCATGTTTCTTGCCTTTATTTTACAATGATGACATTGCATTAGCTAGGCATGGGGAGGTGGAGACATTATGATTATTTTGTCAATTCTATAATAGCAGCTTCTTGTTATTTCTCTAAAAAAAAAATTTAGAATTAAGAGAAGAGAACTTAGGCATTAGGAGTTGTTAACTTTAGAAAGCGATACTTTAGGACCTGAACACTTAGACTCTTCAGGTCTTCGGGCTTAATCAGCCTGAGTGTCCACTAAAATGTGGACCTTTGTCTCGAGTCCTAGCCACATTAATTTTATTTTAATTTGGCTAATAAATAAGGGTGATAAATACATGACTTATCAACCTACCCTTTGATTTGAGGGGACTTTAAGTCTAAATCATCTACATACTATTTGCATTGACTCACTTTTTAACGATTTTTATGGAAATTAAGTAGCTAATAAACTCTCTAGGGTAGTATGGTTGGCAAGTTGCCATGATAATAGCTCATTGGTTGATTGTCTAGAGCCCAACTACATGACCATACTCTTTCTATTGCCTCTAGGTAAATCTTAGATCAGGAAAGTCACCTACTTAGAAAAAGAAAAAAATATATATACTTAAAAAAGAAAAAAAAAGAAAAAGGAGAAAAATAAATAAGCTGCACTTCAATGCACGAGTATGGCTAACAAGTTGTCGTGGGTAACAGGCCATTGGTTGTTTGTCTAGAGCCCAGCTCACAAAATATACGCAAATAATTCCCAAACACTTAGGAAAGAAGTGGGGAAGTAGAATAAACCGAGGAGATATACACTGAGTTCGCCCTTGTGTTGACCTCATTAAAAATTTGAAAGTAGGGAAAAAGCTACCAGTTGAACAGATAAACCTTTAAGCAAAAACTCTTAAGGTCACCTGGGGTCGTAGAAACCTGAAGTCCATTTTATTGGTCGCCTAGTGAGTCTATCACTTTTTAATGTTAAGATGTTTAGAACTTGAAGTTCTGTTCGAGTCTTGGGTGGGTTGGGTAGCCGTAGAAAGCTGCCCCGAAACTCTAAACTCAAAAATCCAAAAAAAATTAGAAAAGAAGAAAAAAATAGAAAAAGATGTATCTTCCCTTTTCAAAATAAGGCGATGACTTGGGCGATCTGCATTTTGGTAGGCACTTAGGCACTGTTGAGTCTTCATCGTTTAGGACCTTAGTCGAAATTTCCTTTTGTTAATAAATAACTAATGGCTTAAACGATTGAGTCCTAATTCTATTTTTATGCATAGCATATAGGTTAATTTTCCTAGGGACTAGCAAAAGATAGTCATGGAGGTATGATGTAGACACATCTATTTAGGATAAATTGCCTATTTATGCATGTTCCTAAGATTATAGATGCATTCTATATTATAAATATTGCATAGCATGCATCATTTTGCATTTAGAATGGTTTGTATAAATTTTTGGTTAATTCGCATCCTTTTGTGGCCAGGAGAAAAGGAGATTTATTTTGAGGCCTCGAATTGACGATCTGACCATATGGATCTGATTAAGATGACGATCGAAGTCCAACGCCTCTGAAATCATATTAATCGGAGTCCCGTAGAACATTATGCAATCCGAGAAAGATCAATGATTAAGGGGCAAGGTGACACAATTCGAAGCTTTAGATGTCAAATTCGATTGCATGGATGGATCTAGATCGACGATCGTAGCCCAACAGCGTGAAATTTGACCCAATCCGATGTCCGTGGTGCCACCTACAAAGCAAGAAGATGGACGGCCATGATGGCACCACGTGGTGCCATCACAACTGCCCAAATCCACTCAGGTCCCTTTGCTCAACTTCATCAAGCAATCCCAGACGTTGGATCTCATTTCAACACCTGAGATTCACGTGCGCCCAGTGTTCAGCCTCAAAGGAGATGAGATCTCGATCGTTGGATCTTCATCCAACGGTCGAGATCAGGCACCACAGCTTCCGTCGGGTTAACAAACTCTTGCTCTTACCTCAACGGCAGTGCACTCACCTATCAAAGAAGAGGCACAGGTTCGAGCGGCGATTCCCTGCAGCCTCCACAACACCAACAAAATTAGACAGCTCGATTACCATTGAGCAGTCAGGATTGGTACACGTGGATGAACACACGATCGTACGCGCGGTCCTAGGCTGCATCTGATGTGCCATTTGAGCACGTGATCTTCACGCAATCTCAACCGTTCATCAACAATCGAACGGGAGCATGTGAGCACAGCTGCGAGCGAGCGTGAACTAGGGATTTAGCGACGTTTGCAGCATAGCTTTAGTGACGATTGTAAATGTCGCTGTTGACCCATGACTTTATTTTGCCTCCTCTCCTCCACTATAAAAGGACCATTACCCCTCCCATTCTTCCTCATCTCTTCCTTTCTCTCCCTCACCACCTCCAAGGCTCTAGAGAGAGCTTGTCCCAGGCCCAAGATGCTACTCTAGAGTTGAAAAGAAATATTTTTTCCCGCTTCTCACTCCCCTTTGTGGAGCATCTCGTGGTCATCCTCTCACCACATTCGGAAAGTAGATCCTCGCCACAATGCTGTTTTGCCTCATCCTCCTTCCTCTGACATCGCTCTCCTTCCTCCAACTCCTTACCACCTTCATCTGGGCATCGTCACAGCGAGTTGTCCTCCAAGCGACCGTCGAGGGGGATTCTTTTCACCTTTATCTTTAATCACTTTTCTAGTGTAGTTTTAATTAGTTGTAATAGACATTGTTCGATTCTATGAAATATTTCTCTCTCACTCACTCACTCACTCACTCTCTCTCTATTATTTTGCTAGAGTAGCTTAGAATAGATAACAAATATTTTGCTTGATACTTTATCTTATAAAAATACCAAAAAAAACTCAAAAGATAAAAACAACAAAAACAAATCAAATCGAAATGCGGATTTCAAAACCAAACGTTCGCTTCCTCATGTTCGACCCAGGGCTTACCTCGAGCTTCGATTATAAATTTTATTTGGTAGCGGATTTCTACGCACTGCGATGATGTGTTTTCCAACTCAAATCTTCATGCATATGAAATCATGCCCATCAGGCGTGAAATCCAAATATGAAAGAATCGAGCGAATTGGTTCAATTAAAACCAGATTGGGGGTCCTCGTGAACATATGAAGTGGTTGAGAAGACCCCCAGATGGATTTGATCGTGAATCAGATCTAGAAGTTGGTGAACTTCAGATCTAATTCAACTCTGATGGAGTGATGAATGGATTTAAACATGAGGGAAAATAGTGAATGTGGATGATGATGCGTAGAGGAAGCTGTATGAATCAATACGAATACGTGAAAACACCTCTCTGATCTGAATTGATCGAAGAGGGAAAAATCGAGGCTAGTCTAATCTATTGCTAATCCACGCTACCAAATCTTTGAATTGAGCAACTGATCTACTCTACTTGATCTACACTACACTAACAACTACCCTAGAAAGTAGTAGATCCTAAACTAAGTGGAAGAATGGGACTTGTGGGTCAATAGTCGGTGGTTGAAGAAGAAGAATGGAGGGAGGGTACTCCGGTGGATTGAAAGCCCACTAGTGGAGCCTTGGGTCACCCTCAGGTGTTATGTGATCCCTAGTGGCGAGGAGAGGTCGAAGGAGTGTGGAATTCTGATGCGGATTTTACGTGGTTTGTAAAATACGTCGTTGTAACGTGCAAAACTGATCAACTCTTAAATTTATAAACCTAAATAGTGGCGTATCTAAGGTCGTCCAAGGAGGCAATATATTTGCAAAATTAAAATCCCTTACTTAAAGATGGAACTCAACTTTCTTTTTGGTGTTTTATATATATGATTTTTTTTTTGGTTTTGAAATAACGAGAACAAGGCGGGTTTGTTGATAGCAAGAAAATTCTCTATACTAATCCATTACACTACTATTATAGTGACAAGTAGAACCTCTCCCTAAGCTCACTCTAGGCACGTGGAGGCCTAGAGTAATTAGGGAGAGGGAGTGAAAATGATTAAATAAGAATTCTACAAGACTATGCAACAACAAGATTAAAGAAGGCAACTTTGATTAAAAGAGAGAGTATTTTACAAAAAACCCTAGTAGATGAATGCTTCTACTACTAGATAATTGCAACAAGGAAAATAAAACACAAATCTTCCTGAATTGTTGGTGAAGAGGGGAAGCTCCTTGCTCCAAGCTTAGTGGCTCCTAGGCTTGAAAAGGGCTCCTCCTTCCTTGAAAATGATGTCCTCTAAGGTGGTAGCTACCACCTTTAATTTTCCTCCTCCAAGGGTGGACGTCCACCCTAGGTTCTTCTCCTTTGCCTGGCCGTCCTCCTTGAAGTGGAAAGCTCCTCCTCCTTGGCGTGGCCCAAGTTGAAGAGAGTGGAGAGAAGAAGGCACTGATGGTGACGGTGGCTTCGAGAGATAACTGGGTTTTATTGTTATGTCGTTGTAATATAGCCAGTTGTTGCCATCATTTCAAATATATAAATTTTTTACTCGGAAAAGAGTTCCCGAGGTCGAACTCAGGGAGCAAGTTGTATTCTAGAGATATACATGTTTCTTTTACAAAAATAAAGAAAGAGAGAGGGAAAGAATTTGTTGTCTTCTTTTCTCTTTGTTTTCTCCTCGTCTCAGATCTTCTTCTTCTTTGTCTGCAGAGGTGATGTCTTTCTTCTGCAATGGTAATGCTCTTCTTCTTCTTTGTTCTGCAGAGGTGATGGTCTTCTTTCTTTCTTTCTTCAGATCTCCTTCTTCTTCTTTGTTCTGCAGAGGTGATGCTCTTCTTTCTTTCTTTCTTCAGATCTCCTTCTTCTTCTTTGTTCTGCAGAGGTGATGCTCTTCTTTCTTTCTTCAGATCTCCTTCTTCCTTCTTTTCTTTTTCCAGCCAGGGACGTCACCCCTCCTTCTTTCTTCTTTTCCCTTCAGGCCGTCGTCTGATTTCCAAATCAGACGACTTAAACTGCCTGTTGCTACAGTGTCTCCCTCGGCTTCCTTCTTCTTCCGCGGTTCTTCTTCTTCACCTGTGCCTGCACACTTCAGAGCTTACGTCAGAGAACAAAACCTACTCTACCTTCTCCCCCCGCGTCTCTCTCTCTCTGAAACCACTCTTGGGAAAGCTCGAAGGGAACATCCTTGGAGAGAAGAGTGGTCAGGGGGCGTGCGATTTTTGAAAAATCAGGGATAAATCGTCGATAAAAACCGACATGCCCTAAAAAGGATCGGATGTCCCTGATTGAGGTAGGCATAGGAAGGTGAGAGATCAGATTAACCTTAGCTCGATCCACTTGGATACCTTTCTCCGAAATTGAGTGTCCCAGGACAATTCCCTCAGGCACCATGAAATGGCTCTTTTCCCAGGAAAGAACCAAATTCACATCGATGCACCGCCTGAGTATCTGGACCAAGTGTTGGAGGCAATCGTCGAATGATGCTCCGAAAACTGAAAAGTCATCCATGAAGACTTCCAGATAATCACCTACCATATCTGAGAATATGGCAAGCATGCATCGCTGAAAAGTAGCGGGTGCATTGCAAAGACCGAAAGGCATCCTTCGGAAAGCGTATGTTCCGAAGGGGCAGGTGAACGTGGTCTTTTCTTGGTCCTCAGGATGGATTGCCACCTGGTTATAACCGGAGTACCCGTCAAGAAAGCAGAAGAACCTATTTCCCGCAAGTTTTTCGAGAATTTGATCAATGAAGGGTAGTGGGAAATGATCCTTCTTTGTGGAGGAATTTAGTCGGCGGTAATCTATACAGACTCTCCACGAGTTGGCTAATCGGGTAGGAATGATTTCTCCGGTCTCAGTCGTTATAGTGGTGAGTCCTGCCTTCTTGGGCACGACCTGAATTGGGCTCACCCAACGACTATCGGAGATCGGGTAGATGATCCCGGCATCTAACCACTTAATGATCTCCTTTTTCACGACCTCCTGCAGATTGGGGTTTAAGCGTCTCTGCATTTCACGAGAAGGTCGTGTGCCCTCTTCTGAATAGATATGATGAGTACAATAAGAGGGACTTATTCCAGTCAAATCATCGAGAGTCCATCCGATGGCTCTGCGATGTTGCTGGAGGACAACAATCAGACGGGATTCCTGTTCAGGACTGAGGTTGGAATTGATAATCACAGGAAGGGTCTGATTAGAACCCAAAAAGACGTATTTCAAGTGAGCAGGAAGGGGTTTCAGTTCGAGGATGGGGTTTTCAGCAGCAGCGGGTGGTTCAGTATAGATGTGAGGTTCAAGGGTGGGAGTTACTGGGTTGTTCACATCTGGATTCGACTCCTCTGTTTGCGGGTCAAGATCCTTCTGTGGTTGATGAGGCATACTCGAGTCATTCTGGAGGTGTGATTCATCAACCAAAGTCTTGATGTCACAAATTTGTTCGATGACGCCGCAATTAATTCCTTGTTGGGCCTTAAATATATCAATTTTCAGTGTTTGATCTCCAAACTTAAGCTCTATTTGGCCCTCCTCACAGCTGATGTTGGCTCTAGCAGTAGCCAAGAAAGGTCTCCCTAGAATGATTGGTGTATCCCTAGGGTTCTCAGGTGCATCCATATCTAAGACTATAAAGTCCACTGGAAAATAGAAATCCCGCACTCTCACGATAACATCCTCGAGAATCCCTTTTGGTGACTTTATAGATCGATCTGCTAATTGTAATGTCATCTCGGTTGGTTTTAGCTCAGATTCTTCTAGATGGTCGAGTAAGGATGTGGGTATCAGGTTTATGGATGCACCCAAGTCTAACAAAGCTCTATCAAATTGGGTACCACCTATCTTACAGGAAATCAGGGGAGTTCCAGGATCTTTTGCCTTGGGTGGGAGTCTACTGAGGATTACAGAGCTGGCTTGTTCTGACAGAACAATTGGGCTCCCTCCCTTGGTTCGCGGCTTACGCTAGGGTGTACATATATTCTTTAAAAATCGTGCGTAAGCTGGTACGTGGCGGATTGCATCCATCAAGGGGATGTTTATGTGGACCTGCTCAAAAAGCTTGACCAGGTCCTCCTCAGGGGCCACGGGTTTTGTGGTCTTCTTTCCCTTGGTCAGGGCCTCGGGAAACGGGATCTTGGTTGGTTCTTCTAGGATAGGTCCAGGTTGTGGATCTGGAACAGCGGTACCTTGGATAACTATCCTAGGGTCATGGTTATCAGGCTTGGAGTGGTTTGGATAATGCGGGTCTTGAGTTGTTTTACCACTACGTGTTGTTACAGAATTTAATCCGGCCTGATTTTGGTTTGGGTTTGGTAGGAGGGGTGGCTGCTGCTGAAATCCCGCATAAGAAGTTGAGGCTTCCATCTCGTCTGGAGATGGAGCAGTAGGGGCCTGATAAATCCATTGAGCGTGGCCTAAATTTGGATTCATAACGCGCTTCTGGGTTGGCACGTTATTTGGGTTAGGAAGAGGTTGGGAAGGGAGTGTGCCTGGCTGGCGAGAATTTGCCAACTGGGCCAGTTGAGTTTTAACTTCAGTAAGCTCGTCCTTGTGCTGTTTTTGAATAGCCGCATTCGTTTTTTGAATGTCAGCCAGAGTCTGAAGGATTAGGGACATTTGATCCTGATTTGGCCCTGATGGATAAGTAGGGTTGGGCCGAGGCTGAGGCGGCTGGTAATGACGAGGGGGCTGTGGGCGGGACTGAAAAGGTGGTCTTTGAGTTTGGGAATTTCCTGCCCACTGAAAATTGGGATGGTTTCGCCATCCAGGGTTGTAAGTGTTGGAGAATGGGTCGTTCTGGATGGCGTTGAGGTCCTCGCAGGTCTGAGGAACCTCCTGAGAGTCAGGGAAAGGGGGAATGGAGTTCCCTCGGCTGGTGTAGAAAGGATCGGATGATCTTCCAGTCCACGAATCAGATGGGGATGGATATGGATCCATCCCAGGGGAAGATCGGTGGAGGATGTTTTGCACAGTCTCCTGTGTGGAAGGAGGTTGTGCAAAGGAGTTACGCGCGGAGGTGGCTCGCTGCAAGTGCTGAGTCAGCTCATCCACCTTCTTTTCAATGATTGAGACCTTGTCCAATCGACTGGCCATTAATTCCAGGTCGACTGATGCGGACAGGCCCTGCGTCTCATGTGCTCCCTTAAGATTCGTCGCTGCGCGGGTATTCGTCCTGTCGAATAATCCCATGGAGTCATTGTTGATGGAGTTCTCGCACATGTTTTCGAGAATCTCCCATACGGTGTCTTCATGTTGACCCATGATGTTTCCTCCGCAAGTTGCATTGACGAAAAGGCGGATGTCCTCACGGAGTCCCTGGTAAAAAGATTGGACTTGTTCCCATTTAGGAACTCCGTGATGGGGGCACTTTCTCATGAGATCCTGAAAACGATCCCATGCCTCATGGAGAGGTTCTCCTGATTGTTGAGTGAAGTGTGTAATCTGATGGCGCAAGGCGTTGGTCCGACCAACGGGAAAAAACCTTTTCAAAAATTCGGATTGAAGTTCTTCCCAAGTGTTGATCGGCCGGGTCTGAGTTTGATACCAATGGGCGGCCTTGTCCATAAGAGAAAAGGAGAACATCTTCATGAGAAGAATATCCCGATTTTGCGCATCTGATCCAAAAGTGTGGGCCAGATGCTTTAGCTGTTTGATGTGCTGGAAGGGATCTTCAGAATTAAGCCCATGGAATTTAGGTATAGCATGAATCATGTTGGGCTTTAATTCGGAATCAGGTCCTCCAGTCGGGATTCTGACTCGAGGCTCAATGGCCACCGCAGCAGGATTGTAGTGGTCCCGCATCATAGGACGCTGTGGTGGGTGCACGAAGTTTTGGAAGAGGTCATTGAGTCGCTGGAGCTGGTGTTCCAGATTATTTTCTTCCTCAACTGGCTGAGCCATGATGGGGGAAGAAGAAGAACTTGGTTCTGAATCAGAAGAGAGAATAATGTGAGGGTGTTGCTGCACAAACACGGGCGTCGAGGCTTGGCCTTGACGAGAGCGAATTTCTAAAGGAGGTCTTAAGGGTGGTCTTAGGGACCTCCTTCCGTACATGCACTGTTGGAAGAGGTAAGTTTAGAAGGTGCTGGACCCAATCAAGACACCCAAAATTGTGTTGGGTGACTATAGAGGTGCGGGGCAGATGGACCCCTTGATCAGAAAGATCGTCCACCTGAGAATTACCTGGGCAGCCAGAGAGGGAGAGTCCCGCGAAGACCCCTACACGGTAGAGCGTCCCCACGGGTTACAGGGTTTCCCCCACCCGACCTCTCTTGTCACTGCGGTTCCAGGTAGACCAGAATGGGGATCTTGACCTCTTAAGTCTACTAATTTTAAGATCAGGGTGCTTAAGGTTTCACTTGAACTTTAGGTGTTTTTGTGAACAAAGTGGCCTAGTTTGAAGGTTGGTTGACCCCAGGGGTTAACTTCACCTAGTGGTTTCCTTGAGAAGTTAGGCCTTGTTTTAGGGTTCAAGTGTTTAGAGAGAGCCAATTGTTTAGGATTTTTCTTGTTAATTATTTTCAATCAATGGCTTGGGCACACCTCTTTTGGATTTCCTCAATTCTTGATTAAGGGGTGTGTCTCTACTGAAATCCTAATGTTTGACCTTATGTTGGCTCTACTTGGTCCATTTAACTCTTTGTTGGGCAATTAGGGCTCAGGCAAGAATGTGTTAGCCCTTAAATACCCTTAATAGTGTGCAGGAGTGATGAGTTGAAAACATGCAACTCTTTATGGCTACTAAGTATGGAAGACAGGTTAGCCCTATATTGCTTGTTCTTTTCTTTTCTTCCTCTTTAGAGTTTAGGGGTTAATAGCGAGAGGAAAAATTTACCTGTCTTCGGAGTGGTTGTCGTGTGGTTGCTTGTCTTCTTGAGTTCCTGTAGCTGCACAAAAGAGAGGAGATTATCAGAAATTAAAAAAAAAAAGAAATAGGAATGTTTACCTCTAGAATAGCCGTTGCTCCCCGGCAACGGCGCCAATTGATGGTGACGGTGGCTTCGAGAGATAACTGGGTTTTATTGTTATGTCGTTGTAATATAGCCAGTTGTTGCCATCATTTCAAATATATAAATTTTTTACTCGGAAAAGAGTTCCCGAGGTCGAACTCAGGGAGCAAGTTGTATTCTAGAGATATACATGTTTCTTTTACAAAAATAAAGAAAGAGAGAGGGAAAGAATTTGTTGTCTTCTTTTCTCTTTGTTTTCTCCTCGTCTCAGATCTTCTTCTTCTTTGTCTGCAGAGGTGATGTCTTTCTTCTGCAATGGTAATGCTCTTCTTCTTCTTTGTTCTGCAGAGGTGATGGTCTTCTTTCTTTCTTTCTTCAGATCTCCTTCTTCTTCTTTGTTCTGCAGAGGTGATGCTCTTCTTTCTTTCTTTCTTCAGATCTCCTTCTTCTTCTTTGTTCTGCAGAGGTGATGCTCTTCTTTCTTTCTTCAGATCTCCTTCTTCCTTCTTTTCTTTTTCCAGCCAGGGACGTCACCCCTCCTTCTTTCTTCTTTTCCCTTCAGGCCGTCGTCTGATTTCCAAATCAGACGACTTAAACTGCCTGTTGCTACAGTGTCTCCCTCGGCTTCCTTCTTCTTCCGCGGTTCTTCTTCTTCACCTGTGCCTGCACACTTCAGAGCTTACGTCAGAGAACAAAACCTACTCTACCTTCTCCCCCCGCGTCTCTCTCTCTCTGAAACCACTCTTGGGAAAGCTCGAAGGGAACATCCTTGGAGAGAAGAGTGGTCAGGGGGCGTGCGATTTTTGAAAAATCAGGGATAAATCGTCGATAAAAACTGACATGCCCTAAAAAGGATCGGATGTCCCTGATTGAGGTAGGCATAGGAAGGTGAGAGATCAGATTAACCTTAGCTCGATCCACTTGGATACCTTTCTCCGAAATTGAGTGTCCCAGGACAATTCCCTCAGGCACCATGAAATGGCTCTTTTCCCAGGAAAGAACCAAATTCACATCGATGCACCGCCTGAGTATCTGGACCAAGTGTTGGAGGCAATCGTCGAATGATGCTCCGAAAACTGAAAAGTCATCCATGAAGACTTCCAGATAATCACCTACCATATCTGAGAATATGGCAAGCATGCATCGCTGAAAAGTAGCGGGTGCATTGCAAAGACCGAAAGGCATCCTTCGGAAAGCGTATGTTCCGAAGGGGCAGGTGAACGTGGTCTTTTCTTGGTCCTCAGGATGGATTGCCACCTGGTTATAACCGGAGTACCCGTCAAGAAAGCAGAAGAACCTATTTCCCGCAAGTTTTTCGAGAATTTGATCAATGAAGGGTAGTGGGAAATGATCCTTCTTTGTGGAGGAATTTAGTCGGCGGTAATCTATACAGACTCTCCACGAGTTGGCTAATCGGGTAGGAATGATTTCTCCGGTCTCAGTCGTTATAGTGGTGAGTCCTGCCTTCTTGGGCACGACCTGAATTGGGCTCACCCAACGACTATCGGAGATCGGGTAGATGATCCCGGCATCTAACCACTTAATGATCTCCTTTTTCACGACCTCCTGCAGATTGGGGTTTAAGCGTCTCTGCATTTCACGAGAAGGTCGTGTGCCCTCTTCTGAATAGATATGATGAGTACAATAAGAGGGACTTATTCCAGTCAAATCATCGAGAGTCCATCCGATGGCTCTGCGATGTTGCTGGAGGACAACAATCAGACGGGATTCCTGTTCAGGACTGAGGTTGGAATTGATAATCACAGGAAGGGTCTGATTAGAACCCAAAAAGACGTATTTCAAGTGAGCAGGAAGGGGTTTCAGTTCGAGGATGGGGTTTTCAGCAGCAGCGGGTGGTTCAGTATAGATGTGAGGTTCAAGGGTGGGAGTTACTGGGTTGTTCACATCTGGATTCGACTCCTCTGTTTGCGGGTCAAGATCCTTCTGTGGTTGATGAGGCATACTCGAGTCATTCTGGAGGTGTGATTCATCAACCAAAGTCTTGATGTCACAAATTTGTTCGATGACGCCGCAATTAATTCCTTGTTGGGCCTTAAATATATCAATTTTCAGTGTTTGATCTCCAAACTTAAGCTCTATTTGGCCCTCCTCACAGCTGATGTTGGCTCTAGCAGTAGCCAAGAAAGGTCTCCCTAGAATGATTGGTGTATCCCTAGGGTTCTCAGGTGCATCCATATCTAAGACTATAAAGTCCACTGGAAAATAGAAATCCCGCACTCTCACGATAACATCCTCGAGAATCCCTTTTGGTGACTTTATAGATCGATCTGCTAATTGTAATGTCATCTCGGTTGGTTTTAGCTCAGATTCTTCTAGATGGTCGAGTAAGGATGTGGGTATCAGGTTTATGGATGCACCCAAGTCTAACAAAGCTCTATCAAATTGGGTACCACCTATCTTACAGGAAATCAGGGGAGTTCCAGGATCTTTTGCCTTGGGTGGGAGTCTACTGAGGATTACAGAGCTGGCTTGTTCTGACAGAACAATTGGGCTCCCTCCCTTGGTTCGCGGCTTACGCTAGGGTGTACATATATTCTTTAAAAATCGTGCGTAAGCTGGTACGTGGCGGATTGCATCCATCAAGGGGATGTTTATGTGGACCTGCTCAAAAAGCTTGACCAGGTCCTCCTCAGGGGCCACGGGTTTTGTGGTCTTCTTTCCCTTGGTCAGGGCCTCGGGAAACGGGATCTTGGTTGGTTCTTCTAGGATAGGTCCAGGTTGTGGATCTGGAACAGCGGTACCTTGGATAACTATCCTAGGGTCATGGTTATCAGGCTTGGAGTGGTTTGGATAATGCGGGTCTTGAGTTGTTTTACCACTACGTGTTGTTACAGAATTTAATCCGGCCTGATTTTGGTTTGGGTTTGGTAGGAGGGGTGGCTGCTGCTGAAATCCCGCATAAGAAGTTGAGGCTTCCATCTCGTCTGGAGATGGAGCAGTAGGGGCCTGATAAATCCATTGAGCGTGGCCTAAATTTGGATTCATAACGCGCTTCTGGGTTGGCACGTTATTTGGGTTAGGAAGAGGTTGGGAAGGGAGTGTGCCTGGCTGGCGAGAATTTGCCAACTGGGCCAGTTGAGTTTTAACTTCAGTAAGCTCGTCCTTGTGCTGTTTTTGAATAGCCGCATTCGTTTTTTGAATGTCAGCCAGAGTCTGAAGGATTAGGGACATTTGATCCTGATTTGGCCCTGATGGATAAGTAGGGTTGGGCCGAGGCTGAGGCGGCTGGTAATGACGAGGGGGCTGTGGGCGGGACTGAAAAGGTGGTCTTTGAGTTTGGGAATTTCCTGCCCACTGAAAATTGGGATGGTTTCGCCATCCAGGGTTGTAAGTGTTGGAGAATGGGTCGTTCTGGATGGCGTTGAGGTCCTCGCAGGTCTGAGGAACCTCCTGAGAGTCAGGGAAAGGGGGAATGGAGTTTCCTCGGCTGGTGTAGAAAGGATCGGATGATCTTCCAGTCCACGAATCAGATGGGGATGGATATGGATCCATCCCAGGGGAAGATCGGTGGAGGATGTTTTGCACAGTCTCCTGTGTGGAAGGAGGTTGTGCAAAGGAGTTACGCGCGGAGGTGGCTCGCTGCAAGTGCTGAGTCAGCTCATCCACCTTCTTTTCAATGATTGAGACCTTGTCCAATCGACTGGCCATTAATTCCAGGTCGACTGATGCGGACAGGCCCTGCGTCTCATGTGCTCCCTTAAGATTCGTCGCTGCGCGGGTATTCGTCCTGTCGAATAATCCCATGGAGTCATTGTTGATGGAGTTCTCGCACATGTTTTCGAGAATCTCCCATACGGTGTCTTCATGTTGACCCATGATGTTTCCTCCGCAAGTTGCATTGACGAAAAGGCGGATGTCCTCACGGAGTCCCTGGTAAAAAGATTGGACTTGTTCCCATTTAGGAACTCCGTGATGGGGGCACTTTCTCATGAGATCCTGAAAACGATCCCATGCCTCATGGAGAGGTTCTCCTGATTGTTGAGTGAAGTGTGTAATCTGATGGCGCAAGGCGTTGGTCCGACCAACGGGAAAAAACCTTTTCAAAAATTCGGATTGAAGTTCTTCCCAAGTGTTGATCGGCCGGGTCTGAGTTTGATACCAATGGGCGGCCTTGTCCATAAGAGAAAAGGAGAACATCTTCATGAGAAGAATATCCCGATTTTGCGCATCTGATCCAAAAGTGTGGGCCAGATGCTTTAGCTGTTTGATGTGCTGGAAGGGATCTTCAGAATTAAGCCCATGGAATTTAGGTATAGCATGAATCATGTTGGGCTTTAATTCGGAATCAGGTCCTCCAGTCGGGATTCTGACTCGAGGCTCAATGGCCACCGCAGCAGGATTGTAGTGGTCCCGCATCATAGGACGCTGTGGTGGGTGCACGAAGTTTTGGAAGAGGTCATTGAGTCGCTGGAGCTGGTGTTCCAGATTATTTTCTTCCTCAACTGGCTGAGCCATGATGGGGGAAGAAGAAGAACTTGGTTCTGAATCAGAAGAGAGAATAATGTGAGGGTGTTGCTGCACAAACACGGGCGTCGAGGCTTGGCCTTGACGAGAGCGAATTTCTAAAGGAGGTCTTAAGGGTGGTCTTAGGGACCTCCTTCCGTACATGCACTGTTGGAAGAGGTAAGTTTAGAAGGTGCTGGACCCAATCAAGACACCCAAAATTGTGTTGGGTGACTATAGAGGTGCGGGGCAGATGGACCCCTTGATCAGAAAGATCGTCCACCTGAGAATTACCTGGGCAGCCAGAGAGGGAGAGTCCCGCGAAGACCCCTACACGGTAGAGCGTCCCCACGGGTTACAGGGTTTCCCCCACCCGACCTCTCTTGTCACTGCGGTTCCAGGTAGACCAGAATGGGGATCTTGACCTCTTAAGTCTACTAATTTTAAGATCAGGGTGCTTAAGGTTTCACTTGAACTTTAGGTGTTTTTGTGAACAAAGTGGCCTAGTTTGAAGGTTGGTTGACCCCAGGGGTTAACTTCACCTAGTGGTTTCCTTGAGAAGTTAGGCCTTGTTTTAGGGTTCAAGTGTTTAGAGAGAGCCAATTGTTTAGGATTTTTCTTGTTAATTATTTTCAATCAATGGCTTGGGCACACCTCTTTTGGATTTCCTCAATTCTTGATTAAGGGGTGTGTCTCTACTGAAATCCTAATGTTTGACCTTATGTTGGCTCTACTTGGTCCATTTAACTCTTTGTTGGGCAATTAGGGCTCAGGCAAGAATGTGTTAGCCCTTAAATACCCTTAATAGTGTGCAGGAGTAATGAGTTGAAAACATGCAACTCTTTATGGCTACTAAGTATGGAAGACAGGTTAGCCCTATATTGCTTGTTCTTTTCTTTTCTTCCTCTTTAGAGTTTAGGGGTTAATAGCGAGAGGAAAAATTTACCTGTCTTCGGAGTGGTTGTCGTGTGGTTGCTTGTCTTCTTGAGTTCCTGTAGCTGCACAAAAGAGAGGAGATTATCAGAAATTAAAAAAAAAAAGAAACAGGAATGTTTACCTCTAGAATAGCCGTTGCTCCCCGGCAACGGCGCCAATTGATGGTGACGGTGGCTTCGAGAGATAACTGGGTTTTATTGTTATGTCGTTGTAATATAGCCAGTTGTTGCCATCATTTCAAATATATAAATTTTTTACTCGGAAAAGAGTTCCCGAGGTCGAACTTAGGGAGCAAGTTGTATTCTAGAGATATACATGTTTCTTTTACAAAAATAAAGAAAGAGAGAGGGAAAGAATTTGTTGTCTTCTTTTCTCTTTGTTTTCTCCTCGTCTCAGATCTTCTTCTTCTTTGTCTGCAGAGGTGATGTCTTTCTTCTGCAATGGTAATGCTCTTCTTCTTCTTTGTTCTGCAGAGGTGATGGTCTTCTTTCTTTCTTTCTTCAGATCTCCTTCTTCTTCTTTGTTCTGCAGAGGTGATGCTCTTCTTTCTTTCTTTCTTCAGATCTCCTTCTTCTTCTTTGTTCTGCAGAGGTGATGCTCTTCTTTCTTTCTTCAGATCTCCTTCTTCCTTCTTTTCTTTTTCCAGCCAGGGACGTCACCCCTCCTTCTTTCTTCTTTTCCCTTCAGGCCGTCGTCTGATTTCCAAATCAGACGACTTAAACTGCCTGTTGCTACAGTGTCTCCCTCGGCTTCCTTCTTCTTCCGCGGTTCTTCTTCTTCACCTGTGCCTGCACACTTCAGAGCTTACGTCAGAGAACAAAACCTACTCTACCCTCTCCCCCCGCGTCTCTCTCTCTCTGAAACCACTCTTGGGAAAGCTCTCCCAGAGCTGCCGGGTAATCGGATTCGGGTCATGCCCGGGTCCAGGCCCACCGGCGTGCGTGGTGGGCGAGGAGTGCAGGTCAGTCTAAGTCGGGTCGGGTCAGGTCCGCGGGGCGTGAGCGCGGACGAGACCGGGTAACCGGGCGGGTGAAAGGGGACCTCACCCCGTGTGCTGAGGCAGTAAGGCTAGTGCACAAAATCAATTTAAACAGTGGAAAGGTTGTGAGGCTTACCGATGTGGGACTAAACGCAGACCTTTCCTCGCGTGCGCCTGCTGGGAGACCGCGGCCTGGCTTCTGCAGCTGCGGCTTCGATTTGCGTAGGTTGCTGGCTGGCTGCTTCGCAAGACTCCCCGTACTCCGCAGCAGCTGGAGACCTGGAGTCCTCAAGCCTGGAGCGCGGGAGAAGCTGCTTCAATGTGCGTTAATGGCGGTCGAACCTCAAAACCTGTCAGACACGAATATGGCCTCTCGGCCTGATCAAACCACTGGGGAACCTTCGCCGTGGCACGGCGAAGGTGAGGAGCTGCGCGGCAGGCCGCAAGGTGGTGTCTGGCGGCAGCCCTAGGTTGGACTGCAACCGGAGGAATGGGTTTGTTCGGGGGAGCGTTACGGAGGTGTGGAGTGGCAGTGAAGGGGTGGGGGGTGCTCAGTGTGATGAGGCGGAGGTTCGGTGAGGGTCGGCGAGGTGTGTGAGGCTGTGGAGCGATGGGAGCATCTCGCCGGAGGGTGGTCGGAGACGAAGGGGGTGACGATGGTCAGGGTCGGTCGAGGGCTTAATTGAATAAATTGAAAGCGGGGGAAGAAAGAGGAGAAGAAGGGGAGTAGTTCTAGCTTACTTGCAGGGACGAAGGGGGAGGAACAGGGCGACAGTCGTATCGACTGTCGCCGGAGAAGACGATGCTCAGGGAAAGGGGCGGCGGCAAGCAGAGAGCCGGAGAGGCACCAGCTGGGTGCGGCGTGGCGCGGGAAGAGCAGGGGAGGAAGTCTCTGCTGCTGGTATTGCGGCAGAGCGAAGAGGTGGAGGGGGAGGAACCGCCGGAGCTGGTGAGCGTCTGCCGGAGAGAGAAGAGAGGAAAGTTGGGGATTTTCTCCGTCAGATCCAAGCTGCCCCGGTCGGTGGAGCAACGGGGGGTATTTATAGGGATCAAAACAGGGAGGAAGGCGGAGGGAGACGACGTGTCTCCCTCGCCGGAGGATGGCCGGAAACAAAAACCCATACCGTCCGTGCGTTCGCACGGCCGGTATGGTGGGTTACAACGACCAAGGGGGTGTCCCTGCGACGGCTGACGACGCAGGGCACCCCCGGTTTACTTGCCAGGCCCCCCCCTCACCCTGCGCGGCGCCATGCTCCGCGCAAGGTCGCCGGAGCATGGTGGTGGCAGGTTTTGCAGGGGGGACCTGATCGCAAAGAACGAAGGAGAGTTAGGGGCCAAAATGCGAGGGTTCAAAAGTTGAGGGCCAAAAAGTAAATATATGAGGACCAAAGTGTAAAGTTGGTCAAGGGGGTTTCTTCTTAGGCTCAAGTTTTTATACATGACTGATTAGGACCTAAGGAATCTGATGGTGAATTTCATTTCTATATTAAACCTTGTTTGACCGGTCAATTTATGCGAAAACCCAAATTAAGTTATTAATTGGGCATGGTTCTCAATGTAGGTCAAAATGGGTTCTGAAGGCCAAATTGAAGGTTCTAAACCCTAGAGATTATTTTTCTATGAATTTTAGAGGGTTTATTCTATTTTTACTTTGCCTTGAACCTCGTGAATTGAAGTGGGTTGTTTTAGGGTTACAGATTATCATTTAGTTTCTTGGAATTGCTGTAGCCCTTGCTAGATCATTTCATCCCACTTTTATTCTTATTAAGCTGCTTTGACCTATGTCTGGGCCCTGAATTACCCTGTATGCAGATTATACTGGTAAAATTGCATTTTTACCCCTTATGACTTATTTTCTTCTCAAACTCAGAATTCTCTGAGTTAAGCCTTTCCTTGAGATATGTAGGAGCTTTTATCCTTTGTATTAGGTCAAAATGAGCTAGTTATGGCTCATGATGAGGTTCTCATCAGGCACCAAAGGGGCTAGTGATGTGCCCCTTTAATCTTCTTCTCTACTCCTTCTTCTTGGCCGTAGGTATAGGTGGATGTAGGTGGAAGTAAATAATGGAGGATGGGAATTATGTGGTGGTAGGGTAGGGTATTTATAGGATGGGAAGGGGGGTGGTTATGGTGTTTTTTTGGAGGGAAATGAAGGGGTGCTTGGATATTTTTGGAGGGAAAAATGGGAGGGAAATGAAGAGGTGCCTTGGTTTTCCCTCCAAAAATACCTTCTAGAAGGCAATTTTGGAGGGAAAAAATGGAGGGTGGAGATGGGTTTTGATGGTGGATGTAGGGTGGTGACGGAAGGGATAGTTGGCACCAAAATAAAGTAGTAGGGTTTTGGAGTTTTGATAATCTGCATATCCTTAACACTCACAAAAACACATTAAAAAGATAATAAAAAGTGCAATGCATGCATAACCTAATTGATGCCTAAATGCATCCCAAAAACCCATTTGCGGAGCAAAATCCTAAGAGCTAAGTTATTTTAATGCATAAAAATGATAATTAACTGGCATTTATCAAATTCCATTGCAGTTGCAATGGAACCAGGGGTCTATTGATGAGAGGAACCAGAGTGGATGAAGCAATCAACTCCAAGAAAGGTAGGAGGGGGAGCTGATAGCTCACGTGCGAGGCCATGGGTAGTGTTTAAGTAGGTATTGGAGTGGATCAAATCACCAGCGTGTGACTTTAATCAAATTTAGGGCGGACGGTGAGATGAGAGGAAGAGACATGTGAGAAGGAAATACTGACCATTAGATTAGATCTGGGAGAGACAATGGTTCTTCGTGCAAGGTCGTGGGAAGATTGGATGAAGATTCATCGTTGGATGGATGGAACAAGGAATCGACGACCACTGCTTCGCGAGTTCTTATGAATAGTGCATGAAGAAAAGAACTGCTATAGGTGTATTGGTGTTCTTACATCGATACCCTTATAGTGAAATGATGTGCAATTTGCAAGAAAGGCCTATTAGTGATAAACATCACTACAGAGTGGTCCCTAGCCTCTATCAAATGAGTCTGTGCAGTTTACGAAATGGTTTATGAAATGTTTTATATGCATGAAATGTAAGGGAATGAAGGACCTATATGTAAACAATTAAATACAAGGTCCTAGTGATGTCTCAATGCAACCAAGTTTTTATGATAGCTTAATTGAACATTTTAGAAGTTAATTCAACCTTGATTTGTACTTTCGAGCTCAGAAATGTGTTCAATTAGCAATTGGATCATCAATTTACATTTATGAATAGAATGTCTCATTAATTGACCTAATTGTGCACTTTTAACATGAATTTGATGTTTTAGGCCATTTTTCCTTAAATCCCATACTTAACCCATTTATTGTGTTAATTAGATAGTGTTTAACTTAGTTTCTAGCTTAACTTGGGCATTTTAGCTATGAGTCACACCTCATCATACGTGTACCTATAAACCTTAATTAACAATTTTACTTTTTAAAAAAAAACACCTTAGATTTGGTGACAGTTTTAGGAAAATCGTCATCGATTATAATACAATGACATTTATAGCACCGCCATTGAATACCAAATTTTGGCACCACTTACCCTCCTATTAACTCTTCTATATTGACAACAATAAGATAACTTTTAGCGACGGCTATCACCTGTTGCAAAAAGTCAAAATTTCCTTACACAGCCTACTTTGGTGCTATGTTATGGTTTTGGTGATGTCATTGTCAAATCTAGTGACAGTTTATAGCTATCCCTAAATGAAAATTTTTCCCACGCTAAATATTTCTCCCTCCCACATTTGGCAGTGGCTTTTCACATAACCGTCGCTAAATATATATAACAACGGTCAACAACCACTGCAAATCATCACGATCTTGGGACCTGGCACCGGGAGAGAAAGTAGCGGACATGATTTTAACCGTCGCTAAACTCTTGCAGCGACATAATATTCAGCGATGACACGTAGTGATGGTTTAAAGGCTTTTGGCGATGGTTTCCACATGTTGCCAAAAGACTCTTTTTGTAGTGAATGGGAATATACAAATAGACTTTGGGGATGAAAAGATGAAATTGGAACTTTTTAAGGCTATTGATGACTTTAATGAAAGCTATGGGCTCATTGAAGAACTCAACCAGGTTGAGGGTTTGATTGAAAGTGCCTGTTCGAAAGTCTTAGAATTTTAGGAACATACAGATGAATCTAAATACGAGGCATTTCTTTTTGAGGATCATGATAATTATACAAGAGGGGGGTGAATTGTATAATTCAAATATTCAATGAAAATAATGTCAACCACAAAAATTCAATCTACAAATAACACCAAGATTTATAGAGGAAACCCAAACTGGGAAAAGCCTCTACCTAGTTGATCCCCAATTAGGATTTTCCTCTTGCTCTGTAAGCAAGAAATCCACTAAACTTCACTACTTCAACCGAGGGTAGTAAGCCTCTATCACATGCCCCTTCTTGTACAACCCACAAGAAGGTATTTTGTTCTTCACTCACTGGAAGAATGGGAAGCCAACAACCCTAGCACCCAAATTATAACAAGTAGAAAGAATATATAACACAAATTGATACAAGTCCTATTGAGCCAATGTGTAAGTATTTTAATCAAATGTAATACGACTTAAAAATATATTTTTTGAATTCCCTTTAGATATGCTTATAACTTTTATTGAAGGGAAACATAATTTATGTAATTGATATGCAAGTAGAACTTTGATAAGTATTTTCTTTCTATTTCCTTTTGATAGAAAGTTAAATTTAATGCTTAGGAAGTATATCTTAGAATGCTTAGAATCAAAAGATATTTAAAGATGTAAGTGCTTGATTCTAATAGAGAGAAAACTTAATTAAATAAAACTGCTTCCAAGAATAACAAGATAATATATGAAGCAATATCAAGTAATCAAAATACTCCCTTGTACTTCCCTTTGAAGAACCAAATTAGGCGTAAAGGAAGTAGAGAAGATCCTCTTCTAGGATCACCAAGTTGGTGCACACAAGGGAATAAGAGACTTGAAGCCTTTTCTTGAGGCACTTTAGATGGGAGTCGATGTATGTTTCAATGAAAGCACAAAGTTGGCATGGAGTATTCTTCTTTGATGGTACAAAATGGCATGGAGACTTGAAGTAACCTCTCAAGATTTGTTTCACAAGTAGAGAGTAGGAGAAAGTTGTGTAGAAATGTGCTTTTGGTAATGAATGTTATTGTAAGAATAAATGAACCCATGTAGGGTATATATAGAATAAAAATAGGAAGTTATGATCTTTTGAAAGGGTGTGAATCCAAGAGGTGCCAAGTTAATAGTCGTTTGTACATGTTGAAATTTGAGTATAATCGTTTGGAGTTAGTTTAGTTGATTAGTTGATTGATTAATGCACGCAGATTTGTCTTTAGAAAAATCACAATGTTCTATCTAGCAAAATTAATTGATTAACTAATTGATTAATTTTATAGCTAGTTGAATCAAAAGTAGTCATTTGAGGTTTTTTTTTTGGCATAAAGGTGTAATTACACATGTAACTTCCCTTACGAAGGGATGTAACGTTTGAAATGTATAACTATCATTCTAGAAAGTGTAACCACCCATTGTAGAAGAATAATTATCATTTAAGATATATTTTAAATGAATTTTACACATCTTTGAGTAATTAGAATATCTTAAGACCATTCTAAAAGGATGATTAATATTATAATATATTTTAGAGCATGTTACACGCATGGGATTTATTTTATGTATTTTAGAGTTTATTTATTTATTTTATGCACATGTAATACATTAGAAATATTACAAGTAGGCACTTGAATTAATTTGTCCATGTAAATGAATGTATTTGGCTCTTAACAAATTATCTAGTAAGCAATACAACATCAAATTAAATGTAGGAGAAGCTTGGAATCATCAAATTGAATCTTTTAATATCTCCTTTTGATGCAATCCATATCTTTTAATAATAATAGAGCCTCCTTTCATCATTATTGTGATCTTCAACTTTATATCTGCAACAACTTTATGACATGATATGATAATACATAAAACGTCAAAATAAATATAATTATAACCTTAGTACTAATAATCTCCCCCTTCTTGATGTTTTTGTCAAAATATAAAGTTGTGTTGAATATGTTAACTGATTGCATTTATTATTTCATTTGCTCCCCCTAGCAAACATAATTTGATATCTCTTTAACCATCTAACTCTTTTAATATCTATCTAATGCTAACATCTACTTTGCATACTTCTCCCCCTTTTTGACATAAAACATGAAAAAGAGAGGTCATGATAAGAAACACTCATAACTAGTAAGCTTATAAAAGGAAGAGTTCATACAAGCATAACTAGTAAACATGCCATAGAAGAAGAGTTTAAAAGACATACACAACCAAGCAAGTAAAATAAGTTCTTTACAATGCATCATGAAACTAAACTAGTAGAGAGCTAATCAAACTAGCAACCAAACTAAGTAGATAGCTGACTAAACTACTATCCAGCCTAGCAACTATAGAAAGAACTAAGGTAAACTCTTCTTGATGTCCTTGATCTCCATGTGAAGAGAGGAGATGTGCTCTTGAATATTATCAATGACCTTTGCCATTTGTCTTCTATCATCTTCTTGACGCTGCATGATAAGTCCATGCCGGGACATGTAGATGGGGTTGCAATTAGCTTCCACATAATCCCAATCTTCATGGTAAGGCCACTTTGCACATTCTCATCTGGAATAGCATAAAAAACAAATTCAGGTACACTACGAGAAGAAGAAAGACCACTCTCACTAGCAGGATCATCATCATGATTTTCTTTGCTTGCCATTCTCTTCAAAGTAGTTCTATCAAAGTACTCAACATGTCCACGAGATCACAAGAAAGTGGAAAGTTCAAGTAGACAAAGATATGAGTTAAGAGTGTGCTAATTGGTAGAGAGGAAGTATGGATTGAGGCCATGTGGTTGAAGATGATCATGGGCCAATTCATCTTGTATTTGTTGAGAATATAATAGACCAAGTAGGCGATGTGTTTGGGACAATGATTATAACCAGAAAAATTTTCAAAGATATTCCAATCAATCACCTAGTGAGGAATTTGGCAACAAAGGTAAGTTTATAGGTGGCTAAGTCTTTGCTATTAGATTCTATGTCATCAGAGTCAAGAAGAAAATGACAAACACTATAAAAAGGAATTTCTTGGAAATAGATTCTATAGGGTGTTCATCAAGGTTCAAATGACAAATGGTAACAATCAACGATGGGGTAATTTCTAGATCAAAGTGTGGTAGAGATGAGGTAATGTGTTCGGAGTCTACCATGGTCAAATTAGCATAAAACATCCTAATAATGGTAGGATCGATGCATTTAACACTTTTGGCAAAGTGGTGACTAAAGTAATAGGCCACATTTTGATAGGTAATGAGTTCTTGAATATCATATTCTTCAATGTCCCTAAAATGTTTAAAGACAAGTGGTCTAAGGGCTTTCATTGTAGTTTTGTGAATGGACTCATAAAAGGTATCCTTAGCCGACGTGGAGATGAACAATTATTCCGAGGAAGTGTTTGGATTTGTTTGAGGTGTAGGTGTAGGAATGGGAACAATAGGTAGTGGGGGCATTTGGGAAGATGGATCACAGGTTTTGGTTCTTTTAGGTGGACGTGTCTTTGTTTTTGAGAGGAATGATGAATCAAAAGGTAATGTATAAAAGAAGTATGTCATCCAATAGAGTATCATGTATCATCGCACAAAATAAGCAACAAAAAGAAACACAACAATCAATTTTTCTAATCAATTATCTAATCGGTTGAACAAGAAATAAATAAAAGGAGAAAAAGAGTTGAGAAAATGTACCATTGGGAGAGAGAGAAAATTCGGTGAGGATAGCCGTAAGGAGGTGGGACATTTGGTATTGAGGAGAATAGAGAAATTGTGGTGAGGAGGAAGAGATAATGGTTGTGGTGCATTCGAACATCGTTGTATTTAGGAAAATATTACGTAGTAGTATAATGATGAAAATCAATGCAAGATTTAAATTTATAATGCTCGAAAACTTGTGAGTTTCGAGGTCGTTCGCAAGGAGCAATTGTGGCAAATCAATCACTTAATCACAATAATCAGGAATAATGCAAGTGAATTAAATGATATTCAATTAATAACAAAAATGTATTTCAAAAGTTAGGGACAAAAATATAAAAATAAAGGACTAAAAATGGTGGTTGAAACTACCAATTAGGCCCTACAATTAAGCATTAATCCCAACAGTACTCAAGATCTCAAATAACTCAACAGTAACCCTCAATCACTTTTCCACGTCAGACCAAGCTCAAATAAATCCACAGTGCCTCAAGTCAGACATTTGCAAGGCACAACAAATGCCTTGACCTCCACGCTCAGATCACCTCAGAAGTGTCTAAGTGTTGGTACACACCTCGAGGTGCTACAGTGCAAAACCTCCCCCCTCCCCCCTCAAATTTTCTTCTTTCTCTTTCTCAGATCCAGTTATAGGCTAATCGGGTGAACAATAATCGGGTAATCGGGTCATAGGTCCAGGCCCGCATACGTGTGTCGCAGGCAAGGGTGCACACGTGCGGTGAGCGGGGACCTCACCCCCGTGTGCCGAGGCAATTAGCCCTCTCACCAAAAACCTTATTAACCAAAATTTGGTTTAGGTTCCCATGATGTGGGACTATGTCTGGTAGGTTCCTCTTCGTGCGCAGCAGTGAAGATGCCTTCGCAATTCATGCTGCTGCTTTGTCATTGTTCTCGATTGGTGGTGCAGTTGCCTTCACGATGTGAAGCCACGTCTGTTGAAGGTGGTTGCAGGTTGGATGCTGGCGAGAGAGAGGCAGACGTAGTCGGAGAAGGTGGTGGCGAGTGGGGGTGTTTGGTCGGATAAATTAAGAACCAAAGTCCTCAATTTCTTGAGGGCTTTTGGCCTAAGAAGTGAGGCAGAGCTAATGGTGGTGGCGGCATGCGGTTTGGTGTGGTGTAGCGTCGACGCGAGCTTGCCAAAGCTCGTGTTGGCCATGGGGAAGATGGTGGGAGAGTAGGTGATACGGTGGTCGATGTTAAGATCTAAGGATGTAGGAGTGACTTACAGAGGGAGGGGAAGAGATTACCATAGCTTAGGAAGAGAGAGAGGGATAGAGACACCATGCTTGGCGTTGGCTAGCGGATGTGGGGATAAGGGGTCGATGGCAAGATGACAAGGAGGAAGGAGAGGTCGAAAGCGATCTTGCTTTGGCCGGTAAGACTTGCGACTAAGAGGGGAAGCCAGAGGGTCATCAAATTTGATGGTTGGACAACTGGAGGTGGAGATCGGAGAGGGTTCGCTGGAGCCGAAGATGCAGTGGTCGGAGGAGGAAGAGGGAGGTTTTCCAGGTTGTTGTTGGCTGGGGAAAACGTGGGAAGGACCTATGACTTAAATAGAGCTCAAATTGAGAGAATTCCCAACTTTTATTTGTGGTTTAGGCAAGTTTTGATTCTGTTAAATCAGAGCGTTGCTTGAGCTCTACATTCCAAATCAAAGCTTAGTTTCTTGCTCAAATTGGAGAGAATGATCTTGCCATCAATCTCTTCAAGTTTGGAGGGATTTGATGTTTAATCTGAGAACTTGCCAAAACAAGTTAGGCGGTTTGGGTTAGGGATCCTGTTCACATCTTCAATGGTGGCAGGACTTGAATGCAATAACAATGACAAAGATAGGGGGCTATTTGTAATAAGCTTGAAACTTAGGGGTACAAGTGTGAGAAATAAAGTTTTTAGGGGCTAAAATGCAAACTAGGTCAAGGTGGACTTTGATTGAGCCCAAATTTTAGTCTTAATCTAATTTGGACCCAAGGAATCAAATGTGAACTTGGATTTGAGTTTTGACTATGTTTACTGGGTAAATTGCACAGAATCCCAAATTAAGGCAAATTCCTGTTTGAAACTCTGTTGTAGGTCAAAATGAGTTCAGATGGTCAAACCAAAGGTACCAAATCTATTAAAATATTTTTCAATGATTTTTAGGAGGTTTAGATTAATTTCATTCTGACTAGAACCTTTTCAATTTAAGTGGGGTTGATAATTAGGGTTTTCAATTATGTTTTCGTCCTCGAAATGCGTGACACCCTGATTCTATTAGTGTAAACCCAAGTTTTGGACTTTATGCTCAATTGAACTTTAATTAACCCCTGAGTAACCCCGTGGTTAGTTTGCATTTGTGGTGTGCTGTTAAAATAGTAGAATTAACCCTATTTCCTTATTTTCTTCTTAAATCAGAATATTATGGAATTGTGACCCTCATATGTTCAAGTAGGAGCATTTACCAATTAAATTTGACTAATTGTGGCTAGTTAGGACCCATGATGGTGTTACCATCAGGTTGTGGAGAGAAATCGTTTGAAAAGAGCGGAAAGAGAATAAATAAGAGGGAAAAAATAGAGTTAGTAAGGGAGAGTGTGTGAGCCACTCATTCCGAATGTCTGAATTTCAAACATAAGGTCACATCTGACAACTGCTAGATTCTATTTGCTCAAAAAAGGAACTGCTGGTCTTTTGAAAAATAAAAAATAAAAAGAAATCATTCCACTTATGTGGACGCAAACAAAAGGAGAAATTAATCAATAGCCTAATTGATTAATTTCAATAATTAGCATAAAATAGAATAATAAAAACAATATTTTTGCTGAGCCAAACAACTAGTATAAAGATGCAAATAGAACATACCGTTGCTTACAAACTAAACACATATTCAAATGTTCTCAAACATAAATAGACAACATAGAAAGCATAGAAATAAAAACATAATAAAGAACTATTTCTTCTTCAAGTCTTCAATTGCATTCTTTATGTCTTAAATGTTTTGCTCTGGACTTAAAAGAAACTATCATCCTCGAATGCCTTGAACTTCATGAAATGATCCAGAAAATTTGTAATAATCTTTGCCATTTGCTCGCGGTCATCTTCCATCCTTGCATAAGATTTGCAATCCCATTCAAGCAAGCAGGATTAGTGTTGTCATCCTCCATGAAATCTCAATCATTGTTGTACGGATTTTGAGGATCATTATCTAGAATAGTGTAAGAAGAAAGAATAGATGACATCACATTGTGTGAATCGTATGAGGAATTGGGAGAATTTTCTTCAATCGGAGGACCATCTTCAATAGGAGGATTGCTTTGATGAAAATTGTCCAAGGAGTGAGTAATGAGATGAATAGACTTGTTAACATGATGACATGCTAACAGAACATGATGAAAAAAATAAGATGGGACAACAATGTACCAAATGGTAGAAAACCATCTTGGGAATCAATCATATGGTTAAAAATCATTACGGGCTAGTCCAATTTAATACTATGGATATTACAAAAGACAATGTAAGCGGTTCTCTTGGAACAAATAGTTAAATTGGAATTGTTGCCAAAGAAGTTCCAATCAATAATGAATGCAAGAAATTGTGCAATAAGAGAGATTCTTGGTTGGAAGCTCTTGATTGAAAACATCATAAGGAGTAACCAAAAGAGAAGGATAAACATCGTCAAATGAGATACCATTTTCAATATCGTCCCATGTTTGTCCTTTCATGTTAGTTTTGCAAATATAGGTAATAGGTTAGACGTTAATCAACATTTGGCAACTAGGAACAATAGATCTAAGAGCAAGAATTTTGTCCCTTGACGGCTTATGTAAGAGTTTGATGTTGGCAGAAGAAATTTTAACCAAAGAAGGATAAATTCCATCGAATGAATTTCTAGAGAAATTTGGACCAAAGAAGTGAAGCATCTTTTGAAAACTAAATAGAGATTTGATATTGTGATGATTAACATTCTTAAAATCATCAAATAAAATAGGGTGTTGAGGAAGAATATAAGAGTAATAAATAGAAGACCATGATTTTACTCTAGAGGAAATGTGATCAACATCATGAAGTAATCTTATGAAGCGAGTATTAAGACTTATGATGTCAAATTTATGAAAAATAAGAATAAGAGTAACAAGGAATTAGAAAACAATAATCATTTGATCATAAAGAAAAAAAGAGTTTTCAAGAATAGAAACTACCATAGGTTGCAACAAGATGGGGATACACTACAGAGTGTACACGGCCAAGAGAGAAATGAAGGGAATGAGAGAAATTCTCTCTTAAAAAGGGTTGGTAATCATCCAAAAAGAAAGTGTTAGGCAGTTGCAAAAGGTTCTGAACTAGAAATTAATTGATTAAGTAATCAATTAATTTAGACAATTGAAAGAGATCTTAATGACTTATTAAATGAAGATAACTGGTTTTGATGTCCATTAATCAACATAGAGTAGATAATTAAGAGTAATAATAAGATCTTTTAACACAACAATCTAGAAAACAAACAATCAATCAATACATTCAAACATCAATTAAAGTACATATACCTAATTTTCTTCTTATTGTAAAGAATCTTTCTATTGGTAAAGGTTTAGTCAATATATCAACCAATTGGTCATTTATAGAGATAAATTCAAAATTAATGTTCCTTTTAGTACATTATCTCTAAAGAAATGATGTTTAACATCAATATGTTTAGTTCTTGCTTGATGAACAGGATTATTTGATAAATTTATTGCACTAGTGCTATCACAAAATATTTTCATATTTGAAAAATTTAATCCTACATCATTTAATGTTTATTTCATCCATAACATTTGTGAACATACTACAACAACCAAAATGTATTCAGCTTCTATGGTGGATAAGGCAACACAATTTTGTTTCTTTGAAAACCAAGAAACAAGAGATTTCCCTACGAAGTGACATGTTCCACTTGTACTTTTATGGTCAGTTCTAATTCTTGCATAGTTAGCATCATTGAACACATAAATATCAAGTGAAAGTCTTTTAGTATAAAATAAGCCAAAGTTTTAAGTAACTTTTAAATGTCTAAAAATTCTCTTTACAACATTTAAATGTGATTCTTTAGGTTTTTATTGATATCTAGTACATAAACATGTAGAAAACATTATGTTAGGATGACTTGTAGTTAAATAGAGTAAGGTTTCGATCATACCTTAATAAAGAGTTCGATCAACATTCTTACCACTTTCATCTATATCCAGATGGGCATGTGCAACCATTGGAGTACTCTTGCCTTTGAAATTCTCCATTCCAAACTTTTTTGATCTATCCAAGACGTATTTTGATTGATTTATAAAGATGCCATCTTGGAGTTGATAAACTTAAAGTCCAAGAAAGAACTTCAGTTCTCCAATAAGACTCATTTTGAATTTAGCTTGCATAATCTTTGCAAAATCTTGACATAATAGATCATTAGTAGCCCCAAAAATAATATCTACATATGTTTAAACAATTAGAATTTTTGAATTTTTCTTTTCAGTGAAGAGTGTAGTGTCAACCTTTTCCATTTCAAAATTTGATTTACATAAGTAATCTTTTAATCTTAAGCTCTTAGAGCTTATTTTAAACCATATAAAGCCTTTTTAAGTTTAAATACATGTTCAGGATGATTTTTGTTAATAAACCCTAGTGGTTGTTTTACATAGATGTCCTCTTTTATAAATCCATTTAAAAAAGTTGATTTTACATTCATGTGGTGAAATTTAATATTAAAGTGTGATGCAAAAGCTAGAAACATACAAATTGATTCTAGTCTTGCAAATGGTGCATAAGTTTCATCATAATCAATACCTTCTTCTTGATTGTAACCTTGTGCAACTAGCTTTGCCTTATTTCTTGTTATTATTCCATTTTCATCTATTTTACTTTTGAATGACCATTTGGTTCTAATTAATGATGAATTTTCAGGTTGTAGAACTAAGTCCCATAGTTTATTTCTTTCAAATTGATTTAATTCCTCTTCCATAGCAAATGTCCACGATTCATCTTTAAGAGCATCAACATTTTTAGATTCCACTTAAGATACAAATGCATTACAAGTAAAATTGTTCAATTGACTTTGAATTTTAACTGTCTTTTATTTCTCCAATTACAAGATATTTTGGATGATTTTTATCAAATTTCCATTCATTAGGACGATTATGTATATTATTTTCTTTTACATTTGATACATCAAGAAAGTGATTGTCATCTTCTTCACTATCAGTTAGATTTTCTTGATAGGAGTTGGCGGATCTTCATTAAATTTTACACGAAGGGTTTCTTCCACAGTCAATGTATTCTTACTAAATACACGATATGCCTTACTTCTAGTTGAATATCCAATGAATATACATCCTTCTCCTTTAGGGTCAAATTTATCTAAGTTTTCTTTAGTGTTAAGAATATAGCATTTACTTCCAAACACTTTAAAGTAGTTTATTTTAGGTCTTTTATCAAAGTATAATTCATAAGTAGTTTTATTTGTTAGTTGTCTAATTAGCACCCTATTTAGTACATAACATGAAGTATTTGTGGCTTCTGCCCAAAAATATCTAGGTAATCCAGATTCTATAAGTAGAGTTCGAGCACATTCTTGTAAAGTTCTACTGTTACGTTCAACTACTCCATTTTGTTGTGGTGCTCTTGGAAAAGAAAATTCATATTTAATTCCATATTCTTCACAATAATTAGTAAATTGTTGATTTTCAAATTCTCCTCCATGATTTGATCTTATTCAGGTTACTAAATAACCTTTTTCATTTTGTATTCTTTTAGAAAGTATTTTAAAATATTCAAAGACTTGATCTTCTTTGTGTTTTAAGAAATATACCCAAGTAAACCTAGAATAGTCATCAATGAAAACTAAGCAATTTCTACAATCATTTAAACTACCAACTTTAGTTGGACCAAATAAATCTAAATGAATTAATTGTAGGGGTTTATTAGTTGAAATTTCATTCTTATTTTTAATGAACTTCTATAAATTTTGCCTAATTTACAAGCATCACATAAAGAATGTGTTTTATACCTTTTGTTTGGTAATCCTTTAACAAGATTAAATTTAGCTAATTTGTTTTATATATTTATAAAGAAGATGTCCTAATCTTTTGTGCCATAAAGAAATTTCATCATTAGATGTAATTAGACAATCAAAAGTGTTCTTGTTATCTATTACAACAATGTAAATGTCTTTGTATCTTTTTCCTTCTAATAATATTTCTTTAGTGATTTCATCCATAATTTTAAAAATTTTGAAATTAAATACAACTTCAAATCCTTTATCACATATTTGACTTACACTTAATAAATTATGTTTATGACCTTTAACTAATACAACATTATTAAAAGAAGATTTACCCTTTCCAATGGTTTCGGTACCAACAAGTTTACATTTATGATTGTTTCCACATGTAACCATACCTCCATCTTTGGGTTCCAGACGAGTGAATAAACCTTGATTGCCAGTCATATCTTTTGAACATCCGCTGAACACTCTGAATCCATTTTTTGATTTATGATAAATCCATTCCTTGTAATCAACATCTTTTCTTCTTACAAAATAAGAATTCAAAATATTCTTTGGTACCCATATTCTCTTGGGTCCAGCATTGCTAGTTTCCTTCCATTCCTTTTGTGGAATGAAAGAAATTCCTTTCTTTCCATTTTGACTAAGAATATGATCATTACTAGATGAATATGAGAAATTAGAAAAACCAAGACCATTTTTATTATTTTTAGGTCTTTGTAAAGAAAGTAATTTATTAATATTTTTCTCTTCCTTTTGTAAACTTGCTAAGATCATTTACAAGTTGCTCAGATTTATTTTTCAACATAATAATATCATTTTCTAGAACAGAAATCTTATCTTTCAATATATGAATCTCACATTTCAGAATAGAATTTTCATCACTAACATTTTTATTTTTAGCAATGCATCCTTTATTTTTAGATTTGAGCACTTTATAGGAATTATAAAGATCATAAAATGCTTCAATTAATTCTTCGAAAGAAAAATCATATACCTCATTTTCCAATGCCATCAAGCCAAAATATGATGTTTCTTCATTTTTTGAAATATCAACTTCATCTTCACTTGAGCTTGATTGAGAATCATCTCAAGTTACTTGCAAAGATTTCTTTTTCTTGAACTTCTGTGGAAATTTCTTTAAGAATGTCGCATTCTTCTTTTTGAAGTTTTCTTTCTTCAGAAGAGGGCAATCCTTTGTCATATTTCTAGTCTTTTTACAATTATAGCAAGTAATAGAATCCCCTTTCTTTTCTTCCTTTCTCTTCCTGAAATTCCTTTTGGTTCTCAAGAATTTCCTAAACTTCTTAGATAACAAAGCAATATATTCTTCTTCACCATCATTTGATGAGTCTTCACTTTCATTAGCAACATGAAAAGCTAATTGCTTTATGTTGGCTCTTCAGACTTTTTTTTTGCATGACTTTACTCTCATAAGCCATCAAATTTCTAATGAATTGCTCCATATTAAAATTTTCAACTTCATTTACCTCTTCAATAGCAGTCACTTTAGATTCAAAAACATTTGTAAGTGAAAGCAAGATTTTAGCTTCTAATTCACCTCTTACAAAGTTTTTGCCCAAAGCTTTAAGATTGTTGACAATATCGGTGAAGCGAGAATATATAGCCTTGATTGTTTCTCCTTCCTGCATCTCAAACTTCTCAAATTCATTAGTAAGCAAAATAATCTTTGAATTTTTCACCTTCCTGGTTCCTTCATGAGTAACTTGGAGGTCCTCTAAATTTCATTAGTAGTGCATTAAGAAACCTTGTTAAATTCTTCAAGACTAAGTGATGACGGCAGATTCGCACGCGAAATGGTTTGAGTTTGGAAACCCATCGTCGTAGTTCGATTCATGAGAAAATTTGTCGATCAGATAAAATTTATAATCGAAACTCAAAATGTGAGTCCCAGGTCGAACACGGGGAGGCGAACGTTTTGTTTTGAAAGATACTCATTTTCTTTTTTATTTATTTTTATCGTTTTTATCTTTTCTAATTTTTTTGGGTATTTTAATAAGGCAAGAGATCATGTTGATGAATTCTAGCTAATCTACTTACAAAATATAAAGGAAAGAGAGAGAGAAGAACAATCATCTATTTATGAAAAAATGTTTGTTACAACTACGAAAGCAAAAAAGATAGAAAGAGGTGAGGGAATCCCCCTCGACGGTCGCTTGGAGGATGACTCACTCTGACGTCACCCAGAGGAAGGTGGTGAGGAGCAAGATGAACAGGGATGGAGCTGGAGGACTGAGGATGGGGTAGGACGGTATCGCGGCGAGGATTTTCTTCCCGAAGGGCAGGGAGAGGACAACCACAGGATGCTCCACGAATGGGGATGAGAGGTGGGAAAACTATTTTCTTTTCTACTCTAGAGGAGCATCTCGAGCTTGGGACAAGCTCTGTCTGGAGCCTTGGAGGTGGTGAGAGGAAGAAAGGAAGAGATGAAGAAAAATAGGAGGGGTAGATGTCCTTTTATAGTGGAGGAAAGAATCAAATTCGTATATAGGACATTTAGTAATGGTCATAAATGTTGTTGAAGATCCCACTCATGCGCCCTTGCTATCGCACCGCTGGCACGTGCTGCACACGCCCTTGTCGTACGCGCATGCGCACGCGCGATATGCACCGCTACCCCTACGCTTGCGCTGCTGCTGCGCACGTGCCCTTGGGCTTGCGCTGCTGCTGCGTGCGCCCTTGTGCTTGCACTGCTGTGCGTGTGCGGCGGCGTGCGCTTGCGCATGGGTAGCCTGGGTTGCACCACGTGGCGCAACCTGGGCTATCCATCTTCATTCGTTTGTAGGGGATGCTACAGAGGTCGAATTGAGTCAATTTTCGTGCCGTTTGTTGACTCGAATCCATTTGTACAGTCGGATTTGTTGTTTGACACTCTGGATTGCATCACCTAGTCCCTTGGCCATTGATCTTCCTTGAATTCATATGATGCTACGGGACTCCGATCGAGGTGATTTCAGAGGCGTTGGACTCTGATCGTCGCCTTGATCAGATCTGTATGGTTGGATCATCAATCCGAGGCTTCGAAATAAATATCCTTCTCACCTGACCATTGAAAGGATGCAAGTAACCTAAATTATATACAACTACTCTAAATGAAGAATGATGTATGATATGCAATATTTATAACATGAAATGCAAATCTAAGCCTAGAAACATGCATGATTAGGCATTTTACCCACAATAATTGTGGCCACATCACTAAGAGTGCAATAAAGTGCATTGATAGCCTTAGAATTTAGCACTAATTGTTTCTTTTGGTCATCAGTATATTGTCCAGTTTCTGGCTTTGTAAGTTTGTTGAAAGGATTTTCAACCATATCCCATATATCACAGTCGCTAGATTGCAAAAATATTTTCATGTGTTGCCTCCAGCATGGATAATTTCTTCTATCAAATAGTTGTGGCTTAGAAATGGAAAAACCAATGTTGCTAGAAGTAGCGACAATTTCTCTAGTTGCCATGGATCTTTCTCACCTAAAAGTTACTTTTGAAAATTGTCAAACATAGGCTCTGATACCAAATGATAATTGTACAAGAGGGGGGTGAATTGTATAATTCAAATATTCAATGGAAATAATAGTAACCACAAAAATTCAATCTACAAATAATACCAAGATTTATAGAGGAAACTCAAATTGGGAAAAACCTCTACCTAGTTGATTCCCAACCAAGATTTTCCCCTTGCTCTCCAAGCAAGAAATCCACTAAACTTTAGTACTTCAACCAAGGGTAGTGAGCCTCTATCACAATCCCCTTCTTATACAACCCACAAGAAGGTATTTTGTTTTTCACTCACCAGAAGAACTGGAAACCAACAACCTTGGCACCCAGATTACAACAGGTGGAAAGATAGCAAAATTGATACAAGTGCTATTGAGCCAATGTGTTGAATATATCTTGATGTAAGAGAAACAAAATTTTATGTAGTTTATATGCAAGTAAAACTTTGATAATTATTTTCTTGCAACTTCCTTTTGATAGAAAAATACATTTTATATTTAGGAAGTGTTTTTGAAAATATTTAGAATCAATAATATGTTCAAAGATGTAAGTATAAGATTCTAATATCAAAAATTTTGAATGATCAATTTTGCTTCTAAAGATAACAAGATATGTATATGAAGCAAGATCAAATGATCAAAAATAATACTCCCTTGAACTTCCTTCTCAAAAGTATGAAGTAGGTGTGGAGGAAGTAAAGAAGAAGATCCTCTTCAAGGATCACCAAGTTGGCACACATAAGAGATGTAGAAGCCTGAATCATTTTGTTGAAGCACTAAGTCGACGTGGAGTAATCTTGTTTGAAGACACAAAAATGGTGTGGAGGCTTGAATCAACTTCTTAAGATTGTATTCGTAAAGTAGAGAGTAGGAGAAAGTTGTGTAGAAATGTTCTTTTGATGATCAATGTTGTTGTAAGGATGAATGAACTCATGTAAGGTATATATAGAACAAAAATAGGAAGTTATGATCTCATGAAAGGGTGTGAATCCAAGAGGTGCCATGTTAATAGCCGTTTGCACTTGTTGAAATTCAAGTATAACCGTTTGGAGTCAGTTTAGTTGATTAGTTGATTGATTAATACACTCAAATTTGTCTTTGGAAAGTCTTAGTGTTCTGTCAAGTAAAATTAATTGATTAACTAATCAATTAATTCTGCTTTTGACAAAATCAAAAGAAATAGTTATTTGGGTAGTTTTTCTTTTCCAAAAAGGTGTAACTACACATGTAACTCCCCTTATGAAGGGATCCAACATTTGAAAATGATAACTACCCTTCTAGAAAATGTAACTACCTATTCTAGAAGAATAATTATTATTTTAAGATATATTTTAAATGCATTTTACATATTTTTTAGTAATTAGAATATCTTAAGACTTATAATTACAATTCTAGAAGATTGATTTAGTATTAGAATATAAGTTAGAGCATGTTACATGTGTGGGATTTAGTTGAAGTATTTTACAGTTTATTTATTTATTTTTATGAGAATGTAATACATTAGAAATATTACAATTAGGCACTTGAATTAATTTGTGCGTGTAAATGAATGTGTTTGGCTCTTAACAAAATATTTAATGAGAAATACAACATCAAATTAAATGTAGGAGAAGCTAGGAATCATCAAATTGAATCTTCTAATATCTCCTTTTGTTGCAATCAATATCTTTTAAAAATAATGGAGCTTCCTTTCAACATTATTGTGATCTTCAACTTAATATCTGCAAACAACTTTATAATATGATATGATAACACATAAAACATCAAAATAAATGTAATTAAAACCTAAGTGCTAACACAAGAGACCTTGAAGTCCAGCTGGGGAGATATACACCTTGTGTGTTGACCTTAGGATAGAAAAGTTGTGTGGAGAAAGATGCTAAATCCTAGTATGGCCTAACCAAATAGGTTGTCCCAAAGGGAGCATAAAAAGATTCTGAGTTTTATTGAATACTTGGAATCAACTTAGTTTCCTATCTAGAGAGTTATATTATTTCACACACAAGATGATTGTTTCTCACATTCGAATAGAACCTTGGGTAGGTCGACTTAGTCAGAGAAGGTTACTCTAGCGACCCAAGTTAGATGGCTAATAGGATTTTTGATTTGATTTGGCTAGTCTAAATTTGAGTCGATACTTTAGAACTTCTGTCGTTCCATATTTTCGGTATGGATGTGACATAGCTTAAAACTCGCAAGTGGTCTCTCGTGTAAATATTATTTTTTCGCAGTTTTTCACTTAGACTTTTGCTCGAGGACTAGCAAAAGATAGGCAAGGGGGTATGATATTTCCATATTTATTTATGTTAATTAATGTCTAACTAATGTTACTCTAAGGGAAATTTGGGTTAGATTGTATTTAGTTAGGTTAGATTAAGTATTTTAGGTCATTTTGTAAATAATGCATACTCTTGGGCTTTTATGCAATTCTTCCTGCAATGGTATCTGGTACCTTGATGTGTTTATTTTTATATGAGCAGATACAAAATTTTAGGTTGATCGGAGCAAGGTTGATTAGACTTTCTGAATTAAGCTCATTTAGAAGAGGATTAGCCTAATTGGAGACCCTATTCACTTAGACCCTAACCCAAATTAGGAACCTACTTGCGTAGCCTAGAAACCCCTTAAAACTGTAACGACTCGGTTCCCGAGTCCCTACGAGACACGAGAACCGGACCGACTCGACTAATCCCAAGACCTAGTCGTCCAACGAGGAAGTAACCAAAAGACAGTAAAATAAACCACATTCAGCATGAATATAACTAACAGTAAGAAAGTACAGCAGTAAGGAAAGAACTACTACAGTAGGTACCGCCACAACAGTAAAACAGCATTTATCATATAACAAGAACTGCAGGTAAAGAAGGTACAGCGGAAACAAAAACTACTCACTAGAACAGAAACAAAAGAAGTACAAAAGGCTGTGGTAACTCTACTGGACCCTACTCGGCCCAGCGTCCTCTGCAGCCGCCGACCCTGGCTGCTCAACACTTGGTCCTGAAAAAGGTAACGAGTGTAACACGTCAGCAAAAAGCTGAGTAGAGTGGCAAACTAACTAAAGGCAACAGTAGAGTGTACAGTAGCTGTTATGTTCTATTACTTCCTTTATTCACATCTTTCAATTTTTTTCTCACTATTTCATTTATTTCTCAGATCCTTTACTTGATCTCGAATGTCCTCGTGGGAACGATCTTGATTGCAGTCTTTTCCAAAAGTAGAAGTAGCACGTGGTGCTCTCCTGGCCGGGAGAGTCCCCCGTGGTGATCCTACCCTCAGTCAACCACCCCAAGGTCACTGACAGACGTAACGGTGACTACGGCACGCGCGATAAACGCACAGGTAGCTAGCCCGCACTGGCACGCGGTCAGTCGTTTCCGTTAACGGGTGCGCCCAAAGCACAGCACGGAACCAGGGCAGAGCCCTCTCAGTAACAGGGGTCCAACTCCTCCACAGTAACCAAACCGGGGCCTTGCCCCTCCACAGTCCGCGCACCCTCGCCTGACTACCCTGGTTTGCCCTAGTGGGCCTAACAAGTCGGTGAAGGAGGCTAGCAGAACCCCGGGGCCCGTGGGGTAGCTAGTACTCTCCTAACACTACTAGCTCTCCTCGGTACTACGTACACGAGGGCCAACAAGTCGGTACAGAGCGGCCAATCCTAACCCCGGGTCCCTGGGGCGGCTGGCCCCACTCTGCACTAAACAGGTACAGGTACTTCCCTTGGTACTGCGTACCCAAGAGACAGTACAAACTACATCTCAGTTCCATTCCTTTTTCTTTCCAGGAGTTCCACTCCTAATTCCCCGTAGGGTTCCAGCTCTTTATCTCAGAACATCATATGTTTCACTTTCCAGATTCACGTTCTCAAAATCCATGATCTCAAACATGTTTCTTTATTCATAACAGGCAGCTGTTAATTCAAATTACAGGCAGCTTTATATTCCTTTCCATTTTTCCAAGACTGCAGTATTATACATTCCACTAGTTTTTCCATCCTAAGATTCATGCCACATCCTAGGATCTAGCATACAACTAGTTTTCCAGCCCTAGGATTCATGCATCACCTAGGAGCTATCATTCCATACATTTCTCATTCCTAGGATTCATGCAATGTCCTAGATTCTAGTTATGGTTTCATACTTTAACAGATTTTATTAATAACTTAAGCCACTCTACCAGGTACAACGGGAGTAATGGGGGTGTGATCGGGAATCCCGCGTGCCTCCGCGACTCTCAAGACTGCAACTGAACGAGATCCTGTCACAAGGATCAAACACAAGGAGTGTCTCAAAACAGTGTATAGCTACCGTAGATGAGTAGAGGAATTAATTCTGAAGAGAACGCAACTCGAATCGCGGAAAACGGAGCCCGAACGGACCCTAAACAGGTCGAAAAAGACGATACTGTGCAAAATCAGACGTCTGGAACTCCTTCCAGACGACTTAAAAAGTGGATCAGAGAATTACCTGTTCAGCGTGGTTTCCCAGACGTCCAGAAGTCTGCGGGGACGTCTGCCTAGATTCCAGACGTCTTGAAACTATCCTAGACGTCTTATCAGACGTCTGGTTGTGATCCCAGACGTCTTGTCCGACGTCTGAGCCACCTCCCAGACGTCTTAGAATACGTCTGGGGCACACATTCATTACAATATAACAAACTCAAAGGAAGGTTCGTCCCCGAAACTTGCGCCAACTAGGGTGCGGGAAAAAGATGTCCAAATAACCATAACAAACTCAAAGAGGACCGAAGCCGGTCCGAAAAGATGTACCCGCGAAAAGCTCTGGGTACCGCTCCCGCATTGCCGCCTCAGGCTCCCAGGTAGCCTCCTCGTACCGCTGGCTCCTCCACAAAACCTTTACCAGGGGTACTTGCTTTCGTCTCAACCTGCGGACGGCTCGGTCTAGGATCTGCACTGGCCGCTCGGGGTAGGTCAGGTCGTCGCTCACCTCGACGCTCTCGTGACTCAGTACGTGGCTGGGATCGGCTACGTACTTCCTGAGGTTGGACACGTGGAACACGTCGTGCACACCAGAAAGCTGCGGGGGAAGGGCAAGTCTGTAAGCAACGGGTCCAACCCGCTCCAGGACCTCAAAGGGCCCCACGAACCTCGGCGTGAGCTTCCCTCTCACCCCAAACCGCTGTAAGCCCTTCATGGGCGAAACACGAAGGAAGACGTGGTCCCCAACCTCGAACTGCACCTCTCTGCGTCTGCGATCTGCGTAGCTCTTTTGTCTGCTCCTGACAGTGCGGAGTCATCTGTGGATCTGCTCAACTACCTCCTGACTCTGCCGGATCAACCTGGGGCCAACCTCCCACTTGGTCCCCACCTCAACCCAACTCAAGGGTGCCGTGCATTTCCGTCCGTACAGAGCCTCGTAGGGAGCCATGCCGATGCTCGAGTGATAACTGTTGTTGTATGCAAACTCCGCCAGGGCAGGTGCTCCTCCCAAGAGCCCCTCCAGTCTAGTACACAGGCACGCAAAGGGTCCTCAAGTGTCTGTATCGTGCGTTCCGACTGTCCGTCCGTCTGGGGGTGGTAAGCCGTGCTAAACCTCAACCTCGTCCCCAAAGCCTGCTGAAACTCAGCCCAAAACATGGGACGTAAAGCGGGTATCCCGGTCGGATACGATCTCCCGCGGAACTCCGTGTAGTCGTACCACATCACGGATATACCTCTCTGCCAACTGTGCTGGTCCCAAAGTGACTCGGATCGGCAAGAATCGTGCCGTCTTCGTCAATCTATCCACTATTACCCAGACTGCGTCGTGTCCTCGCTGGGTAACAGGTAAGCCCACCACCAAGTCCATGGTGATGCTCTCCCACTTCCACTCTGGCACTGGAAGCGGCTGAAGCGCCCTGCAGGCCTCTGATGCTCGGCTTTCACCTGCTGGCACACTAAGCACTGCTGCACGAACTCACCCACATCCCGCTTCATCCCTCTCCACCAGAACTCGCGTCTCAAGTCATGGTACATTTTCGTGTTTCCGGGATGTATGGTGAATCTGGAACCGTGTGCCTCAGTCAGGAGCTCTCTCAACAGCTCCTCGTCTCTGGGGACGCACAACCGTCCCCTCAAGCGTAACACCTGGTCTGTGAAAGAGAAGTCCCCTGGGTCCCCTGATTGTACTCTGTCGCGCAAAGACTGCAAGTACGGATCGGCCATCTGTCCCGTGATGATGCGGTCTATCAACTCTGGCCTGGTCTGCCGTGTCACCGTCACTGCCCCACAGTACCCTCGTAACTCTAGAGGTCGCCAACTGCCCACCTCCTCCAAAAGGCTCCAACTCTGTAACTGTAGACTGGCCAAGCGTGCGGGCGCCTTACGGCTCAAGGCGTCAGCCACCACATTGGCCTTTCCCGGGTGGTAGGAGATGCTGCAGTCGTAGTCCTTCAGGAGCTCCAACCAACGTCTCTATCTCATGTTGAGCTCCTTCTGGTCAAAAAGATATCTGAGGCTCTTGTGATCTGTAAAAATCTCGAAGGTCTCACCGTACGAGTAGTGCCTCCATGTCTTCAGCGCGAAGACAACAGCTGCCAACTCTAGATCGTGGGTAGGGTAGGTATGCTCATGGGGCTTCAGTTGCCGCGAAGCGTAAGCGACCACGTGACCCCTCTGCATGAGCACACCTCCTAACCCCTGCAAGGAAGCGTCCGTGTACACAACGAACCCGCCACTACTGTCAGGGATGGTGAGCACGGGAGCCGAGGTCAACCTCTCCTTCAGCTCCAGAAAACACACCTCACAGGCGTCTGTCCAAGCGAAAGGCACGTCCTTCCGGGTCAACTGTGTCATAGGACGTGCAATCTGCGAAAACCCTCTGATGAACCGTCTGTAGTAACCTGCCAGTCCCAGGAAACTGCGAATCTCAGTGACTGAACGCGGTCTCTCCCACCTGAGCACTGCCTCGACCTTGGCGGGGTCCACCGCCAGGCCGTCTCCAGAGATCACATGACCCAAAAAGGTCACCTCCCTCAACCAGAACCCGCACTTGCTGTATTTGGCGTACAGCCTGCGTCGTCTCAGAGTGTCCAGAACCATCCGCAAGTGCTGTCCGTGCTGCGTCCGATCTCTAGAATAGATGAGTACATCATCTATGAAAACCACCACAAACTGGTCCAAGTACGGTCTAAACACCCGGTTCATCAGGTCCATGAAAGCAGCGGGGGCATTGGTCAGCCCAAACGGCATGACCAAAAACTCGTAGTGTCCGTACCGGGTGAGGAAAGCTGTCTTGGAGACGTCGGTCTCCCTGATCCTCAACTGGTGGTATCCAGACCTCAAGTCGATCTTGGAAAACACCGTGGCACCCCGCAACTGGTCAAAAAAATCGTCGATCCTCGGCAGCGGATATCAGTTCTTGATGGTGACCCTATTCAGCTGTCGGTAGTCCACACAAAGGCGTAGGGTCCCATCCTTCTTCTTCACAAACAGTACCGGGGCTCCCCAGGGAGACGCACTGGGCCTCACGAAACCTTTCTCCAAAAGGTCCTGCAAATGGGACTTGAGCTCTCGCAGCTCAAGCGGTGCCATTCTGTATGGCGCGGTGGAGATGGGGCTGGTCCCTGGTACTAGTGAGATCTCAAACTCGATCTCACGCTTGGGCGGTAGTCCTGGTAACTCGTCTGGAAACACGTCGGGGTACTCTCTGACCACCGGGATGCTCTGGAAGTCTGCCACGGGGCTGTGCTCTGCCACCACACAAGCTAGGAAGCCCTCACACCCCTGGCTCAAAAGTCTCGCCGCTCGAAGTGCCGAAATGCACCTGAAACCTCCGTCCACTGGCTGCCCGTGAAACTCGAAAGAAGGCAACTCCGGAATGGAGAAGACAATCTTCCTCTCAAAACAGTCTACCAAGGCGTGGTAAGCGGACAGCCAATCCATCCCCAGAATCACTCCAAAGTCCTCCATCTGTATCATAATCAGGTCAGCTGGCAGGCTATGTCCCCCGATGCTGACCCCGCAACCCGTGTACACCTCCTCAGCTACAAACAGCTGACCACTCGGACCTCTGATTACGAACGGATTCTCTAACAGTGTATAATCCTGGTCCAAATTAACTGCGAAACTAGCTGCGACAAACGAGTGCGTAGCGCCGGAATCGAAAAGCGTGTAAACGAGTCTGCCAGAAACTGAAACCATACCTGCTACCACGGATCCCGATGCTCTGGCGTCCCTGTGTGTTATGGCGTTGATACGCCCCTCAGCTCTAGGTGCGGACGAAGCAGCCACACTCTGCGTCGGACGGGTAGGTGCTGGCCGGTACCCTCCTCGCGACTGCTGTCCTCCTCCTCGTGCCTGGGAACCGCGGCCTCCTGCACGCCCTCCAGTGCTCTGCACGGGAAGTATCTGCTGACCTCCTGCCCTAGATGGGCAGTCCCTCCTGATGTGGCCCGGCTGGCCACACTGGTAGCAGAGGGGAACCCGACTCCCGCCCTCAGTGAGTCCCTGCTGTCGGCTAGGCGGGGGTCCGGTGCTGGCGACTGGCCCCTGTCGAGGGCCCCCAAAGGCCACTGATGGCCCTGCACAACGTGACGGCTCTCCTGCGGACGTCACGTGTCTCCGTTCTCGCCGGCCCTGTGAGAAGTCTGGCTGAAAGGGCCTCTTCCGCCCGCCGTCTGTCTCTCGCGCGGACGGGTTGGTCTCCTCGTAAGTCATAGCTGCCTCTACCACCCTCGAAAACGTCGGCAGCTTCAGGGGTTTGACATACCCCCGGATCGCAGGCCGGAGCCCCTCGGTGAACCTCCAAAGGCGCTCCTCCTCAGTGGCTACCGCTGTCGCTGCAAAGCGGGACAGCTCCAAGAAACGCGTGCGGTACGCGCTCACGGTCATCGTCCCTTGGCGGAGAGTGTGAAACTCCCGCCTCCTCTGGGGAAAGTACTGCTCGCAGAAGAGGGTGACGAACTGGTCCCACGTCGGCTCGTCCCTCTCCTGTCCCCGGACCGCCCTCCACCACCGGTGTGCCGCACTCTCCAGCTGGTACGTGGCAAAGGCCACGCGGCACTCCACCAGGGGGCGAAGGGTGTCGAAGATCTTCTCCAGCTGCTCAAGCCAGTCCTCTGCCTCGGTCGGGTCCTCATCCCCCTTGAAGGAGGGGGGCTTCAGCTTCCGGAATTGTCCGAAAAGCTCGAAGTGGCACTGTAGGGGAGGTGCTGGTGCACCTCCAGGCGAAGGTGCCTCGTGTACAGAAGTGTCGGAGGAAGGTGGGGGCGGCAGGGGCCCATCCCCTCCCTCGTGTCCAGCGCCGCGTCTATCGCGTGGTCCCACAGAGGACTCCCCCTCTGCAACCCCAGGAGGAGGTGCTCGGGGCGGTGGGTGGAGCTCCTCTCGTACAATATCCCGTATCAGTCTGGCGAGGTCCTGGGCTTGGACGCCAGGGAGTGGTGGCTGGTCCACCGAGACGTCAATGACAGCACGTCCACCTCGCCGACCTCGCCCTCGGCCGCGCTCGCGGCCAGTCTCGCCAGTCCCGCGACGAGGCATCTCCTGCAAGGAGACGCGAAACGAAACGGAAACGTCGAAACAGACGGTACCTAACAAAACTTCTAAGAGCTTATGTCAAGAGATATGTTGTGGTGGCTACTCTAGCTATAAACATGTGAATTGGTTATTTTCCAGTCAGTTGATTCACTTCTCGGGACGACCTTGCTCTGATACCATCTTATAACGACCCGGTTCCCGAGTCCCTACGAGACACGAGAACCGGTCCAACTCGACTAATCCCAAGACCTAGTTGTCCAACGAGGAAGTAAGCAAAAGACAGTAAAATAAACCACATTCAGCATGAATATAACTAACAGTAAGAAAGTACAGAAGTAAGGAAAGAACTACTACAGTAGGTACCGCCACAACAGTAAAACAGCATTTATCATATAACAAGAACTGCAGGTAAAGAAGGTACAGCGGAAACAAAAACTACTCACTAGAACAGAAACAAAAGAAGTACAAAAGGCTGTGGTAACTCTACTGGACCCTACTCGGCCCAGCGTCCTCTGCAGCCGCCGACCCTGGCTGCTCAACACCTGGTCCTGAAAAAGGTAACGAGTGTAACACGTCAGCAAAAAGCTGAGTAGAGTGGCAAACTAACTAAAGGCAACAGTAGAGTGTACAGTAGCTGTTATGTTCTATTACTTCCTTTATTCACATCTTTCAATTTTTTTCTCACTATTTCATTTATTTCTCAGATCCTTTACTTGATCTCGAATGTCCTCGTGGGAACGATCTTGATTGCAGTCTTTTCCAAAAGTAGAAGTAGCACGTGGTGCTCTCCTGGCCGGGAGAGTCCCCCGTGGTGATCCTACCCTCAGTCAACCACCCCAAGGTCACTGACAGACGTAACGATGACTACGGCACGCGCGATAAACGCACAGGTAGCTAGCCCGCACTGGCACGCGGTCAGTCGTTTCCGTTAACGGGTGCGCCCAAAGCACAGCACGGAACCAGGGCAGAGCCCTCTCAGTAACAGGGGTCCAACCCCTCCACAGTAACCAAACCGGGGCCTTGCCCCTCCACAGTCCGCGCACCCTCGCCTGACTACCCTGGTTTGCCCTAGTGGGCCTAACAAGTCGGTGAAGGAGGCTAGCAGAACCCCGGGGCCCGTGGGGTAGCTAGTACTCTCCTAACACTACTAGCTCTCCTCGGTACTACGTACACGAGGGCCAACAAGTCGGTACAGAGCGGCCAATCCTAACCCCGGGTCCCTGGGGCGGCTGGCCCCACTCTGCACTAAACAGGTACAGGTACTTCCCTTGGTACTGCGTACCCAAGAGACAGTACAAACTACATCTCAGTTCCATTCCTTTTTCTTTCCAGGAGTTCCACTCCTAATTCCCCGTAGGGTTCCAGCTCTTTATCTCAGAACATCATATGTTTCACTTTCCAGATTCACGTTCTCAAAATCCATGATCTCAAACATGTTTCTTTATTCATAACAGGCAGCTGTTAATTCAAATTACAGGCAGCTTTATATTCCTTTCCATTTTTCCAAGACTGCAGTATTATACATTCCACTAGTTTTTCCATCCTAAGATTCATGCCACATCCTAGGATCTAGCATACAGCTAGTTTTCCAGCCCTAGGATTCATGCATCACCTAGGAGCTATCATTCCATACATTTCTCATTCCTAGGATTCATGCAATGTCCTAGATTCTAGTTATGGTTTCATACTTTAACAGATTTTATTAATAACTTAAGCCACTCTACCAGGTACAACGGGAGTAATGGGGGCGTGATCGGGAATCCCGCGTGCCTCCGCGACTCTCAAGACTGCAACTGAACGAGATCCTGTCACAAGGATCAAACACAAGGAGTGTCTCAAAACAGTGTATAGCTACCGTAGATGAGTAGAGGAATTAATTCTGAAGAGAACGCAACTCGAATCGCGGAAAACGGAGCCCGAACGGACCCTAAACGGGTCGAAAAAGACGATACTGTGCAAAATCAGACGTCTGGAACTCCTTCCAGACGACTTAAAAAGTGGATCAGAGAATTACCTGTTCAGCGTGGTTTCCCAGACGTCCAGAAGTCTGCGGGGACGTCTGCCTAGATCCCAGACGTCCGATGGTCCCTCCGGACGTCTGGAGGTCACTCCCGCCGTCTGGTACAACTTCCAGACGTCTGATTCGCAAAGGATGGCCAATCAGCGAACCTGTGCACAGCCAACCCCCCTCCCTCAGTACGATCAGTCGACAAGAAGGAAGAAGAAAGCGGACACTCACCTTTCAGACGTCTGTATGATCTTACAGACGTCGACCTTGCCGTCTGGCTATCAACCCAGACGTCTGATTCTGGAAATTTTTCCAGAATCAGAACCCTGCTCGGCCTCCGCTCGCGACACCGCCCGCGTCGCACCTCGCGCGTCTGCTGCTCAGCCCGCAGCAGGTCCCTCTCCGCGTCGCTCCGCGCCCCCTGCGCCCTCCGCCAGCCGGCCAAGCCGCTCCGGTCCCTCGCACGCCGCACCTCCGCGCTCACTGCGACCCCGCTGCCGCCCTCGCGTCCGCTCGCTCTCGCGCACAGGAAGGAGAAGAAGGAGGAGACGGTGGAGACGGGAGGGGAGGCGCGCCCCTTTTAACGCCGCGCGGAGAGGAGAGAGAGAAGGCGGCAGGCCGCCTGCAGCCGCAGAGAAAAGAGGGAATATGCGGTCTGCGCGCTCAGGCGCGCAGGCGACTCGCGTGTGTCGAAAATAACGGATTTCCAGACGTCTTGAAACTATCCCAGACGTCTTATCAGACGTCTGGTTGTGATCCCAGACGTCTTGTCCGACGTCTGAGCCACCTCCCAGACGTCTTAGAATACGTCTGGGGCACACATTCGTTACAAAAACCAACCAAAACCTTATTCTAAAACTTATAGTGGTCAACCACTTAGGATACCTAATCCTATCCACCCAAAAATCCTAACAAAACCTAGGAAAACCTAGAACATATCCTAATTCAACAAACCTTAATTGGCCATCTCTTTTATCCTCTAATAAATACTATTTTAAATGGTCAAAATACACCATAATTTATTGATTGCGTAGCAATTATAGGACTTAAATGACCTGAATTGAGTTAGAACTTATCGTAATTGTATCATAATTCATGCATTGTAGCATGCCTTGCATCTTTCCCACTTTACTTAGATATTCATGAAATAATGCTATAATAATGTACTGATTAGTGTATTGTTTGGTTTGTAGGTAATAAAAGCTCAGGAGATGGCCTGAAGCTGGGTCTGAAGTAGGATAGAGGCTAGAGCTGTAGCAGAGCTGGAGCAGAAGCATTGGAATAAAGCAACACACAAGCTGAAGACATAATGTAGGGAAGAGGTATACTACAAGTTGTAGGATTTTAATGTGTGAATTGAATTATGAAGATCATAGGACATCCCTATGCCTATCCCTAGCCTTAAACAGCCCTAGACACCTTCCTAAACCTTAGCCACACTTATAATAGGTCACCTTAGCCTAAAACACCTCAAAACCCACATTCCAACCTACCTTTGGACATCCAGGTAGGATGCTGGATGTCCAAGTTCTTTAGATTCCACCTGTAGAGCTTAGAACCCAATCTGCTGCAAAATTGGATTTCCAAACAAGGTGTCAGACGTCTAATTTTTGCAGAAACCCAACACAGAACCTAAACGCCATACTAATTTAGTATTGAACATCCAGACTAAGGACTTGGATTTCTGATTTTGAAGTATAAGTCGTCTGATCTTATGATCAGACATTTGGAATGCTTCTCCTGTTGCTGTTTTTGGAATCAAGCCTAGATTTTGATTCCTAAGGCCCATGAACCCAATCCTACACCTTAGGATGCCTAAATTAAGGTATCCTAAGCCTAATACACTACCCTAAGACTCTCCTAAGAACCTAATTAGGTTCTTACTAAACCTAATTGACTTGGATCTAAGTCAATTACCCCTTACCTAGTCAATTGGACTCTTAAAGTCCAATTCAGCTTAAATCTCAACGAGTACAAGTTTGATTGGACTCAATGAGAGCCTAATTGACTCAAGCCTAATCTAATTGGGGATTTTCTCTCCTAATTGAACACATGTTAACCCAATTAAACTTGGTTAAGTTTAATTGGATTAACCATTTAGTAATAGGTTACACTTAAACCTATTTTTAGACAACTAAATAGGACCAACCTAGACCTAATTAGAGGTGGACCAAGTGGTCCACTTGACCACCTATTCATGCACACACTTAGCCACACATTCACGCACACACACATACACCTAGACACACACCCACTCGCCAACTCTAGAGAAAAATCTAGAATGGCCACACATGGTCATTCTTAGATCCACAAAATGTGGATCTAAGAATTATTTTTAGACCCATGGCTGGCCACTCTAGAGAAGTCTAGAGACTTCTCTTGAGAGCACCTTGGCCATCCAAGAAGTCTATATAAAGACAAAGTTGGATGACCAACATCCCCATCTCTTGGATGCTTGGACTACCCTCTCCACACCACTTGCACCTCCACTCACAAGCACCACCACCATCTCCACTCGTCCAAGGTCCAAGGGAGCCACTCCACCACCTTCATCTAGAGATCAGCCACACCACCTTGGCCGTCCCTCTACTCCTACCACCTCAATCCACACGGCCATTGGAGACCACCTCTGATGCCCCGATTTCCCGTAGATTTTACTACTCTTTGTAGCTTAATTCTTATGTTATTTTCCTACTAAGTAGTAGTAGTATTATACTCTCCAAGAATGCATGCATAATCTTCCCTAGATCCATGCGTGCATATTTTTTCTGTTAGCTTAAAATTAGTCTTTTCATTCCTTGTACAAGCATTCCTCTAGAAGTGATTATAACGTTGTTATAATTAAGGAAATAAAACAATAGTTGTTTGCTTCATCTATTTTAATAAAAATGTCAGTTCTTGAAGATATTAATGATATTGCGATTGATGCATTTTCGGTTAATAGCCATCACAAAGTAAGAATTATGCGAACTAGTACCCACACTTTCACATTCATTATTTATCTAACGCATGCACACGTAGTGAGAGTTAGCAACGCGACTGGCGAATCTTACATTCACAGACTTGAAACCGGCATTCAATTCTAAGCAAGCAAAAGATGAGAATAAATAAATTAAGAGTCAATTTCTCCATTCTATGCCTCCCTGAGATCGACCAGGACACTCACCGTCTTGTTATATAAGTTTTGTTTGAATTGTAATTTGTGCTATACTACGATGTTTTCCTAATCAAATCCACATTTTATGACATCAACAAATGGTGCTGTTGCTGGGGAGGTAACGCGATTTTGGTTTTTGATTTTTGAGCTTAATCCTAAGATATTGGCTTCTGTGTGCTTTTGGTATGCAGGAACCGGAAAGAGAGGATTTTGCACATACATTAGGTGCAATTAAAGGAAAAATCAGGTACACACCAAAAATTTTAGTTTTAGGTTTCCCTTGAATCCTAGGATTACAATTTTCTTATTGAAAAAAAAATAAAAAAATTGAAAAATTTCTTTCCAAAAAGACATGAAAAAGAGATTTTAGATTTAGGTTTCTTTTGAATCATAGGATTAGATTTGTTTGTAAAAAAAAAGAAAGAAAAAATTTGAAAAAAAATTTCTTTCAAAAATAAAAAATCTTGAAAAAAAAATTGCAAATTTGAAAAAAGAAAAGCATTTCTTGAAAAGGCTCATTTTTTATTTGAAAACCCTAAAGCCTTTTTACCACCTTCCGAAATTTGGCCAGATATTGTTAGTGATTTCAATAGTTCACTTGCCAAACATTTTGTGATTGAAAAATGCTGAAATCAGGTTCAAGTTAGACTTTCGAATTAACTTTCAAATGGAACCATTCATTTAAAAAAATTCGATTTGTGTAATTTTTTATAATTCACAAAATACAAGGACATCAAACAGACTCAGCTCTGAATTTTTTTGAATTTCAAAAAGTGATTACGAATAGAGCACAAATCAAATTTGACTAAAAATGGTTGGGTTTGAAAGGTTATCAAATTAGGTTTCATTCCCATATTTTTGCTAAATTTTTGGAGAAACATTGATACTATTTCAGAATGAAAAATCGACAAGGGATCAAAATTCTAGATCTCACCCCTTGACAGTTAAAAATTCGTATTTATTTATTTAAAATAATAAAGATTTGAAAAAAGTATTCTTTGAAAATTTAATTGAAAAAGGAATTCGCATTTCAAATTTTAGATCATTTGGATTCAAATGGTATTTTGGAGAATGTTTTTAAGTTGAATTGTGGTCTGTTGCCTAAACTTAGTCAATTGCATGAACCTTAGGTGCAACTTTTAGGGCTAGAAACTAGAGGCCACATTAGACTAGCTTAGATTTAATCAGTTTTAGTAGCTAGTTGGTGAGTTAGGTCATCTTGTGGACCACTCACCAACTCCCAAATTGAAGAAAAAAAGGGTTAAGTAAAAATTTCGTAAAGCACATTAAGTAACCCGAATTTGTTATTGAACTACTGGGTCATCATAACCGCTTTAGCCAAACCCATTTCCAAATCTGTGGGGTAGTGTCAAATGACCATATCTAAGGGGTACAAAGAACCTGGAGGCGAAAGTCTAAGGAATAACCTTCTTCTTAGTCCCCTTGTAACATATTGGCTCGGTTAACTTGAGGGGTTGGGATTATTTTCAGTCGATTTTGTTACAAAATTTTCTTCAATAATTAAAATCTAACAAAAAATCTAGTCATCCGATCTTAAGGACCACTTGATTAACAAGGCCTTACCCTTGTTTGGCTTGGCTACACTTACCCACATTGGCTAGTGTATGCAAGGGAGGAGGTCACTTAGACCTCAATTGGTTGGATCTTGGGAACCAATCCCAAGGAGGTGAAGGTGATTCATCATATCACCCAAACCATCTTCTCCTCTACCTTCTTCCCCTACTTGATTAGCCGAGATGGCTAACCTGAACCTTAGACTTGGACTGGACCCAAAAAATCTAGATTCGATGGCTCACCTAGAAGCCTGGGTCATTGAATCTAAGCAGAGATATCAGCAGAACATTGATAGAATTCTCACTACATTGGATAGAATGCAACATCCACCCTGCTGAGAATAGCTATGGGACTTCTATGATCCGACGACTCTGATTCTAGCATCTTAAGTCGGGATTTCCGCAGGTGAAGACACATTCGAGCTGAAGCTGAACGTAATAAGTCTAATTCAAACTTATTTTTATGGAAACTTGAATGAGGATCTCTTCCAGCACGTTGAAGACTTGAGTCGAATCACGGAAATGGTTTGACCCAGGAATGTTGATTTGGGAATTGTTCTCATGAAGCTTTTTCCATTTTGTCTTAGGGATAAAGCATCATATTGGTTCAAGACCATCGGGAGGCCAGTTGGAACTTGGGCGAAATTATGTTGTGAATTCCTCCAAAAGTTCTTCCTGATCGATTGAACAAACGCGATCACATCGAGAGAGTGGGAGGTGGGATATACTTACAAACCTTTCAACTGCACTTTGCTCCAATCTACTGCTTTTGACCACCTCGAGAGAGTACCTGCAATCACAATAAGAATGGAGACAAGTGCGGTGAACGATAAGTAAGGTAGATAATGTAGGAAATCAAAGAGCGTTGCCTCCTCGGCAATGGTGCCAAAATGATGAATGAGATTTTATATGCATAAAAGGTTGAGTTATAAGCACGTCATTGTAGTTGAGTAAAAATCCGCTATCAAATAAAATTTATTACTGAAACTCTGATAAGTCCTAGGTCGAACACAGGGAGACGAACGTTTGATTAAAAATCGCATTTGGCATTATTGTCACGAAGTAGATTATCTGGTCGAATTAAATCTATACTAGCCATTTTACTTAAATAATAAACAATAGAAGAGAGAGATAAAATAATATAAATAAAGAGAAAATAAGGTGAGAATAAACAAATGTTTTACAATGATAGAATCATGTCCATTACATCTACTTGCTGCACTAGAAAATTGGAAATCTACACTAGAAAGCGATAAAAAGAGAGGGATGAGAAAATCCTCCTCGATAGCTGCTTAGAGGATGAGTTGCGTTGACGGAGCGCCCGGATGATGGGGATGAGAAGCTGGATGAGGGAGAATGGAGTTGGAGGATGGAGGACGGAACAGGGAGGCATCGCAGTGGGATCCGCTTCCCAAATGGTTGTGAGAAGACAACCACGGGATGATCCACAAAGGGGGTGAGAAGATGGAAAATTATTTTACTCTAGCTCTAATGGAGCATCCTAGGTTTAGGACTAGCTTGTAGAGCTTTGGAGGAGATGAGAGGAGAAGAGAAGGGATGAAGAAAATGAGAGGTATGAGGTCCCTTTTATAGTTGAGGAAGAAAGGCATAAAAGTCATTTTAGAATGCCTTTAAAATGAATATGCGGCCTTTAGTGACATATGTAAGAGTCACTAAAGGCGCACGTTGTTGTTGGTGTGCATGCAAGGAGGACCATTAGATCTTGAACGAACGGCTTAGATCGAGCCACGCCACGTGCCCGATCACCTTCAGTCGTTAAGGCCTCATCACGCTCAAGCACTATCAGTCGTCCGATCGCACAGTCGGATAGCTTATATCGTGCAAAGCCGCTTCCTCTTCTACTATTACTGCATGATTGTACGATCGCGTGTCATCTCATGCGTGTGGCACACTCCTCCATTCAGTGCACGATAGAACGCCACATTGCACTCCCCACTATCGCTCGATTGAGATCAAACGGTGCAATTTCACCACACCCACCGCTACCGCTTGATTTGAGGCATGGTGCGGTTCGATTGTGCGCCCGCGTCTCTCGATAGGACTCTCGACCATTGCGCTATGAGCATGGATGGTTGAAAACTTGATTTTACCTATAGGCGCTCTCCACCATTAGACGTTGATCCAACGGTGGAGATTAATTGAAGCGTTGATGAGGGAGGAGGTTGTGGTGACTGTGGGCAGCTTAGATGGCGCTATGTGGTGCCATCTGGGTTGTCCATTTTCCAATGCTTGTAGATGGTGCCACAGATGTCTGATCGGGTCGATTTTCACGTCGTTAAAGCGCGATCATCGATCTGAACCCATCCTTGCTGTTGGATTTGTCGTTTGATGTTTTGATTTTCACCATCTTACACCTTGGCCTTTGATCTTCATCGAAATGCATCTAATGCTATGGAGGTTCGATTAGGGCGATCTCGGAGGCGTTGAACTCTGATCGTCACCCTGATCATATCCGTACGGTTGGATCTTCAATCCGAGGCCCCGAAATGATATTGCCCTATCCCCTGACTACAAAAAGGGAAAATTAACCTATAATTTATACAATCTAACCTAAATGCATAATGATGCATGCTATGCAATATTTATAATGCATGATGCATATATGGTCCTAGGAACATGCATAAATAGGCATTTTAGGCCAATTAGATGTGTACATATCATGCACTACATGATGATTTTAATGCGTATTCCCCTGATGGATTTACATCTCAGACGTCTTCGGCCTATGAAGATGTCAATGCTATCCATGGATACAGGCGTAATAACCCATACTCAAGACGTATAACCCAGGTTGGCGCCAGCATCCGAATTTCTCCTCGTCTGTTAACACGTAGAGACCACATCAAGATCCATACTACTAGACTAGTCAATACGGGAATGTGCAAAACACGTACCCAAGGCAGTAGCCATTCCTGTCACAACAGCAATCCTATTCTATATATCAACTGTTGTATTAAGCTGCCAATCACCCTCCAAAGTGGGCTGACCCTTTAAAGGCGTTAAAAAAGAAACTGCAAGAATCTATGCGGAACTCTACTCAAGACAGCTTGTAGATCATGAAGGCGATGGCTGACCAAATATAAAGAATCCAAAACACATAGAATCAGCTGTTGCAAGAGCATAGATCATAGGGAGCCTTGCCCTCCCAACCTGTCCTAAACCTACGATATGTTCAGAACCAAGGCGCCTCACCTAGGTTCCAGGCACCACAGGACAAGCACATGCTATATTACAGGTGCCTCTTGCACCACCTGGTTATGCTCAGGGTCAGCTGCCTTTACTGCAAAACCTTGCCTACTCTGCCCCTTTTGCTCCTTTGCCATGTCATGGACAGCACGCCGATAAGAAAGCTATGGGTCCTTATTTTTAGGTAGGGGGTCCTGATTTTCCTCTCCCTTTACCGTAGGATGGTTCATCTCCTTTCTGTTCTCAAGAGCCACCTACGGTAGATAAGGGAAAAAGACCAATCGACCTTGAGATTCCCATCCTTTTTTCTGAGGTTCTGACGCGAGATTTAGCATGGAAAAAGGGTGCACGGAGTTTCGAGGACCTGAAATTGATGTTCAAAAAAGTTCATATTTAAGTCCCGCTCCTCGAGGCTAGAGCTTACATCCTTACTGTTACTAGGTTCTTTAAGCGCTATTGCACCTTGAAGCGACAGCAGAAAAACCTACGACAAGTGGTATTGTCAAAGGAAGCTAGCACTGTGATTCTAGCCGACCTACCACCTAAGAAGAAAGACCTTGGTACCCCACTCATTTCCTACTTTTTGCAGGAGTCTCCATTTGATCAAATGATCAGTATGCCACTCATTTGATTTGGGCTTGTCCATTAACTTAACTCCCACCGTCGTATATGATCATTTTTGATTCAAGGAGTTGAAAACCAACCTCAGTTACCATTTAGCTGGCCGATCGGTCAGTAAAAACACCGAGGGGGTGGTTGAGAATGTGATAGCTAAGGTTCGTGAATTCTGCTTTCCTATAGATTTTTTCGTTCTTGATATGGAGGTTCCTCCTAATCTTCATGATGTACCGATTATCTTAGGTCGCCCGTTTTTGGTGAAAGCTCGCGTGAACATCGACTGTTTATCCGATTATATAGAGATTGCCCTAGGAAATGAAAGACTTAGACTGGACATATTTAGGGCATCACGGAACTTTGACTGTGATCGCACAGGGGACGGTGAAGGCAAAGAATCGGCTTTTTGTGGTAACATTGGCCTTCTTTGTAATGACCCCATGTCACATTCATCTTCATTGTCAGGATTTTTTGACGTTGATCCACACGGGACTGAGACAACTGCAATGCACATTTCCTCTCGTGGATCCAATTGTATGGGGTGTTCATCTGATCATGACACCTCTGATTTTAATTATCCTAATCCATCAATTACTGAATTTCCCCTACTGACACAAGATGGTGGGCTTCCCATTAATGCAGTCACGATTGACTATTTTGCAGGTGGGGAATCAGTGGGAATTCACGCATATCAGGATCATCAGATTTCCACTATTGATTCTTCTCCTCCTACTCACAATTCTAATTCCCACCCACCCGCGATTGAACTGAAGCCCTTACCTGACTCACTCAAATACATGTTTTTTGGTGATAGTGATACATACCCTATCATTATCAGTGCTCACTTGACCCTGGAACAAGAGCATCAATTAATTTCGATTTTACAAGATCATAGGGCTGCTATTGGGTGGAGTAATGCTAATCGCCACGGCATTCACCCCTTGTATTGACTCATCATATTTACATGGATGAGGGGGTGAAACCTTCGAGACAACCTCAAAGATGATTGCATACGAATGTCCTCGAGGTTGTTAAGAAGGAGATCATTAGATGGCTGGATGCGAGTATTGTATATCCAATTTTCGACAGCCAGTGGGTGAGTCCTATCCAGATCGTGCCCAAGAAAGCAAGACTCACCATCATAAAAAACAATAAGGGCGAATCCACCCCAACCCACACCGCGACTTCGTGGTGGGTTCGCATTGACTACAGGAAACTAAACATGGCTACCAAGAAGGATCATTTTCCTTTACTATTTATTGATCAGATCTTAGAATGGTTAGCTGGGCGTAGTTTCTTCTATTTTTTGGATGGATACTCTGGGTATAATCAGGTAGCAATTAACCTGGAAGATCAAGACAAGACTACTTTCACGTGTCCCTTTGGAACATTCACTTTTAAGTGAATGCCCTTCGGCCTTTGCAACGCACCAGCGACATTTCAGTTTTGTATGATGGCCATTTTCTCTTAATGCCCCATATGTTGAATACTTCTACAACCAAAATGGGTTGGAGAGGTGTCATGTCTCTCTTGGTCATAGAATTGACTGACTGGCATCAGTTGTAACACTTGGAAAATTTGTGTGTATCTCTGAAAATGGTTGGCCAAAAAAATCCCAACTATAAAATCTTCGCAACGGTTTTACGACCCGAAAAATAACCACCACAGGCCTCACTGTGGCAAAATGATAACACACTTGAGATTTCAGAGTCAAGGATGCACCTCCTAATAATTTGATCGGCTCCAATGCGGAAGAGAAATCGGTCGTCCCAAAAATAAAATTTGGTGTTAGAAATAAATTTGAGTTACTGGTCCTTGGATAAGTTCGCGGGAATCTTTCTTGCGACAAGATAATTTTTGGTATCCACATACCAAGGAAGCTCAATAGAATTAATTGCCAAATGAGACTCATCTGGGAATTGATCCGAAATAGGTGGGGAATAGGGAATGTGGGCTGGGTCAAATCGAGATAAGTGATCCGCCACCACATTATGTGCTTTGGCTTTGTCACGGATTTCTACGTCAAATTCCTGCAAAAGAAGGATCTATATGATAAGACAAGGTTTGGAATCCTTTTTTGGTAACAAATGCTGAAGGGTGGAATGATCTGTGAAAATTATCATTTTTTACCCAAGCAAATATGATTGGAATTTCTCCAACCCAAATACTACTGCTAGCATCTCTTTTTTAGTGACTGTATAATTATGTTAAGCCTCATTTAGAGTCTTGCTAGCATAGTAAATTATAAAAGGATTGTGCTCCTGCTGTTGGCCTAAAATAGCTCCAACGGCGAAATCAGAGGCATCACATAGTTTCAAAATCGGGAGACCAATCAAGTGGTTGGAGAATTGGGGAATTAGACACAACGCTTCGTAAGGTCTCGAAAGCTCTAAGACACGAGGAATTGAAGTCAAGTGGGACGTCGGCTACCAGAAGATTTGTCAACGGGAGTGCGATTTTCGAGAAATCATGCATAAATCTCCGGTAAAATCCGACATGACCCAAGAATGATCTGATTTGCTTAACTGAGCTAGGTGGAGGTAATTGGGATATGACTTCAGATTTAGCTCAATCAACCTTGAGTCTGTTAGATGAGATCCCGTGACCTAGTACAATGCCATCCCTCACCATAAAATAGCTTTTCTCCCATGTAGCACTAGGCTTACTTCAATGCATCGTTTTAGGATCATAGTGAGGTTAGGAAGACAAGATGAGAAATCATCTCCAAAGATGGAAAAGTCATCCATGAATACTTCCACATAATCCCCAATCATATCAGAGAAAATGGCCATCATACAACACTGAAATGTCACTAGTGCATTGTAGAGGCCGAAGGGCATTCACTTAAAAGTGAATGTTCTAAAGGGACACATGAAAGTGGTCTTGTCTTGTTCTTCTGGGTTAATTACGACCTGATTGTACGCGGAGTATCCATCCAAAAAGCAAAAGAAACTACGTTCGGTTAACCGTTCTAAGATCTGATCAATAAATAGTAAAGGAAAATGATCCTTCTTGGTCGTCGAGTTCAGTTTCCTATAGTCAATGCAAACCCCCCATGAAGTTGCGGTGCAAGTTGGGATGGATTCGCCCTTATCATTTTTTTATGATGGTGAGTCCTGCTTTCTTGAACACGATCTGGATAGGACTCACCCATTGGCTGTTGGAAATCAGATATACAATGCCTACATCCAGCCATTTAAAGATCTCCTTCTTAAGAACCTCTAGCATTTCAAATTCAGCTGTCTTGTACATTGTGTCGAAGGCTTCACCCCCTCATCCATGTAAATATGATGAGTGTAATATGAGGGGCAAATCCCACGGAGATCAGTAATGCTCCTCCCAATAGCAGCCCTATGGTCTTGTAAAATCAAAATCAATTGATGCTCTTGTTCTAGGGTTAAGTATTAATAATAATAGAGTATGTCTCACTTTCACCCAAAAACACATTTTGAGTGAGTCAGGTAAGGGATTCAGTTCAATCATGGGTAGGTGGGAATCAGAATCGTGAGTGGGAGGAGTAGAATCGATAGCGAAAATTTGATGATCCTGATATGCGTGAATTCCCACTGATTCACCACTTGCAAAATAGTCAGTCGTGACTGCATTAACGGGAAACCCATTTGTTGTGGTCACGTCCTCCTGTGTCAGTAGGGGCAATTCAGTAATTGATGGATTAAGATAATCAGAATTAGGGGTGTTGTGATCAGATGAACACCTCAGACAATTAGATCCGCGGGAGGATTGTGCAGTGTAGTCGTCTCAGTCCCGTGTGGATCAAGGTCTAAAAACCCTGACAATGAAGATGAATGTGACATTGGGTCATTACACAGGAGCCCAATGTTACCACAGAAAGTTGATTCTCCGTCTTCACCATCTTCCTCGATGTGATCACAGTCAAAGTTTCGTGATGCCCTAAATATGTCTAGTCTAAGTCTTTCATTTCCTAGGGCAATCTCCATACACTTGCTTGCACAGTCGATGTTTGCATGAGCTATCGCCAAAAATGGGTGATCCAAAATGATTGGTGCATCTTGAAGATTAGGAGGAACTTCCATATCGAGAACAAAAAAGTCCATGGGAAAGCAGAATCCATGGACCTTAATGATCATGTTCTCAACCAAGCCCTTGATGTTTTTACTGATTGATCATCCAATTGAATGGTAATTGAGGTGGGTTTCAACTCCCCGAATCGAAAACGATCATATATAGCGGTGGGAGTTAGGTTGATGGTCGAACCCAAATCAAGAAGGGCCCGATCAAATGGAGAATCCTGCAAAAAGCAGGAAATGAGTGGGGTACCAGGGTCTTTCTTCTTAGTTGGTAGGTCAGCTAGAATCACGATGCTAGCTTCCCTTGACAATATCGGCTGTCGTTCATTTTTCTGCTGTCGCTTTGGGATACAATAGTCCTTAAAGAACCTACCGATAGTGGGGATGTGATCTATAGCCTCAAGGAGAGGGACCTAAATATGAACTTCCTTGAGCATTGATTTCAGGTCTTGGAAATTCCACGTGTCCTTTTTCCATTCTAAATCTCATGTCAAAACCTCAGGAAAGGGGACAGGAATCTCAGGGTCAATTGGCCTCTTGCCCTTATCTATCGTAGGTTACTCTTGAGAAGAAGGAGATGAACCATCTTGCGGTAAAGGACAAGGAAAATATGGACTCGCCTGCCTAAATGGTGGATCGTGTGTTATTTCCCACTCAATGTAATAGCTTTTGCATTAGCGTGCTGTCTGTGAGGTGGTGGAGGAGCGGAAGGGGTAGAATAGGCAGGGTTTTGCAGTAAGGGTGACTGACCTTGAGCATAACCAGGTGGTGCAAGAGGCACCTGTAATATGGCATGTGCTTGTCCCTGTGGTGCTTGATACTTAGGTGGGGCACCCTAGTTCTGTACATACCACGGGTTAGGGACAGGTTGGGAGGGCAAGCCTCCCTGTGACCTATGCTCTTGCAATAGCTGATTTTGTGTGGTCTGGATGCTCTGTATCTGGTTAGCCATCTCCTTCATGATCTGCAAGGTATCCTGAGTAGATTTCCACATAGATTCTTGCAGTTCCTCTTTGAACGCCTCCAAAGGGTCAGCCCGCTTTGGAGGGTGATCGGCAGCTTGATGCCGTGGTTGATGTATGGAACGGGATTGCTACTGAGATGGGAATGGTTGCTGCCTTAGGTATGTATTTTGTACATTCCCGTATTGTTTGGTCTGGTAATGTGGATCTTGATGTGGTCTTTGCGAGTTACCAGACCAGGAGAAATTTGGGTGCTAGAACCAACCAGGGTTATACGTCTCCGAGTACAGGTTATTACGCCCGTATTCATGGATAGCATTGACATCTTCATAGGTCGAAGACATCTGAGACGTATATTCATCAAGGGACTATGCATTAAAATCATCATGTGGGGCGTAACCCTAATTATGTGGTGCTAGATCGAGATTATTCACGGGTTCCTGATATTTAGGATCCTGCGAATATGGAGAGGATGCATCCTGAGTGAGTAAATTTACTCGAGTAGAAGGGACTTAGGGTTCATAAGAAGATCTATATGCAGCAGAATTACCAGAGAATTCGGGTCAAGCTTGAATTAGTTCGTCGAGTTTCTTGTCTAGCAGATCCACCTTGTCTAGCTTCTTGGGGATAATATCCATATCAGCTAGAGCAGATTCGACGTAAGCCTCGTGGACACTAACTAGTTGCTGTCCAGGTTGTTGTAATTGGTTCAACGACGCGACATTCATAGACATTCATAGAGTTCTCAGCCATGGACTTGAACAACTCAAATGCATTATTTTCAACCTTTACAAGGAAATCCTTGCCACTAGATGCATTAGTCAAGTACCGATGTGTGTCATCCAGCCCATGGTAAAAGATCTGGGCTAGGTGCCATCTGGTTACACCATGGTGCGGCATTTCCTGAGAAGATCGTGAAATCGATCCTAGGCATCATGCAACTTCTTTCCTGGTCCTTGGGAGAAAGTCGTAATCATGTGCCTCATCACGTTCGTTCAACCAATTGGGAGAAACTTTTGGAGGAATTTACGACGTAATTCCTCCCAAGTTCCAATTGGCCTCCCGATGGTCATGAACCAATATGAAGCTTTATCCTTGAGAGAAAATGGAAAAAGCTTCATCATAACTATTCCAAGATAGGTCCGATAAGATCTAAGTGAATCAACTTAAGTGGCTTGGAGCGGAGAAAATGAGAGAGGGCGAGAGGGCGATCGGCGTCGGGCGGTGGTGTGGAGGAGGCATCTAGGGCTAGAGAAGGAGGCGAGTGGAGGATGTGGAGATCGAGGACTTGGAGGAGAAGGGAGCGGGTCTAGCAGGAGAGGGTTGGTAGGACGTCTGAAAACTTTCCAACAAGGCCCTGGAGGAGGTTGAACGGCGACGTTCTTTGTTTCAGATGTAAACAAAGGGGGCATTTGGCGGCGATATGTAGAAACCCTTTGATCTACATGGCGTGCAGGGGCAAAGGGCACAAACACGAGTCATGCCCTAGGAGGGTTCCGCTGCAGACAAAGAGGGCATTCTCGCGCCCTGTCTGGATGGTGAAGAAAGAAGCTCGACCGCCACCGCCGTCGGCATTGGGCAAGCATTCAATCGAAGTTGAGATCCCGATTTCTAAAGAGATCTCGTTTGCAGAGATCATGTTGAGGGGCGCTTTGATTGGCAAGGTTATGGCAGGAAAACCATCGATAGAAAGGCTTCAAGTCATGGTATGTTCCCTAAATCTCTTGTTTGCGGGCTAGAAGGTAGCCATTCTTTCCCAATCTCGATTTCTAGTATATGGTTTGGGTATGATGGATGTTGAGCGAATGAGATTTCGTTCGAGCTCCTTTGAAGAATTTATTATGATTTGGAGAATGGTGTCTCCCTTTGATGGGGCTCTCCCTGATTGGCCTCCTCAAAGAGTGGGTTCTAGGAGGATTCTTCTTGAGATTAATGGACTGCCACTGCATCTGAGATCTAAGGGGGTTGTTATTAAGATGTTAGCAGGCTTTGCATCCATCAATGAAGGGTCTGATGTCTTGATTGGTGAAGGGGACATCCGATCTCTTAGAATTGAGGCTGATGTCTTCAATGCTGGTTCGATTCCTGACATGGTTACAATTAGGTGTGGGGGCTCCTCATGGCTTATTCGGCTAACAGTGATTAGACAGGTGCCTGGGCAGTTTGATCAAGGGCAGGTTAAGACGTTTGGAGTCTGCACTGAGGTGAGGAAGCAGGATGAAAGGGTCGGCCACACTTCACCTGATGAAGCCCCTGAGTCCAAAAAGAGAAAGGACTACCACCAAGATTATGCAGAGGAGGACCTGATGGAAGAGGTTGATGCAGTTCGAGATTGCAACCGAGCCCTGATAGTTAAAGAGGATGGCTATATGGAGGTTGCTGAGAATTCTGTGATAGATTCAGATGTGCTTAGTAGCAAAGTGGAGGGCAGGACAGGAAGGGAGCTGGTACTCAGAAATGGCAGCAGAGCTCTCAAAGAGGCAAACCAGATGCAACTCTCAATTCCTACTGATATGAAATATGGTAGTGGATCCAATCAGAAAAGAGGTGTGGGTAGATCTCCTTATATGCTTAAAAGGAGAAGGAAGGAGAATTTTCCCCCTATTGAGGAGCAGAGTATTGCAAACTCAATTATGGTGGAGTTTGTGGGCAGCATGACTCAAGGGGATCAATCTGACAAGGAATGAGAGTGTTGACTTGGAATGTGTGTGGGTTGCGCAATAAGATGAGAAGGACTTCCTTGTGTAGATATCTCTCTGAGTGGGAGATCGATTGTGCTCTTATTCAAGAGACACATTTGGAGATGGAGAATGGTCAGGATTGGGATTGCTTTAAGCAATCTGGTCGCAGTGATGTTGTGGTAAAGGGTGCATCTGGAAGGTCTGGTGGAATGGCTTTTTGGTGGAGAAAGTCTTGCCTTGTGGTAAATGAAGTCATTTGTGATAGGTACATGCTTACTTGCATATGCCAATCTCCCCAAGGTGATATGGAATGATTTGTGTCTTGCATTTATGGCCCTTGTGTGGCTGCAGATAGGGCTGGTCTGTGGGAGGATCTGTCAGCAATGCACCAAAGAGTGTAGGAGGTCCCGTGGCTCTTAGGGGGTGACTTTAATTGTTATCTCTCAAGTGACGACAGTCCTGATGGGAGGTTGGACAGCTCAATGGCAGGCTTTCAAATGGTTGTGCAGAGTATGGGACTGACAAAATACCCTACTAGTGGCGTGGAATTTACTTGGAGAAAAGGCAGTGGACAAATTTCTAAATTGGACAGGTTTTTTGGCAGTCCTAGCTTGTTGGAGAGGCATTAGTTATCATCAGTCATGAGCCTTGATAGGCCATTCTCCGATCATACTCCACTTGTATGGGATAGTGGGACAAATTCAGACATTGGATCATATTTCAAACTCAAGAGAATTTGGTTTAGGGAGGAAGGTTTTGTGCAAATGGTGTCTCAGTGGTGGCAGAACAACGTTGTGTAAGGGTCTGCTACACAGCAGTTGGCTGCAAAATTGTCAGGCCTGCGTGACATGCTAAAAGAATATGGATAGGCTGTGGCTTTGATCAGAGAACAGAAGAGGAGGGAGGCTCTGGTAGTTATTAAAGACTTGGATCTGAAGGAATGCAGGTAGTCTTTGAACCTACAGGAGCAGTAGCAAAGGCAACTGATGCAATCGGTAGTGGTGGAGGATCTGAAAATAGAATTGGACTGCCGTGAAAGATCCAGACAACTATGGCTCAAAGAGGGTGATGCGAACACTAAGTTTTTTCATCTTGCGGCCAGTGCTAGAAGGAGATTCAGTCTTATCTCATCAGTTAAAGTAGAGGAGAGGACTGTTACTTCTGTTAGTGAAATCAGAACTGAAGCAGGTAAATATTTTAAAGAAATATCTAAGGCTGCTCCAAGAGGCTCTTGGAGGATGGCATCGGTAGATTTCCCTTGTGTCAATTGTGATCAAAGAGATATATTAGTTACTCCTATATCTGAACAAGAAGTACTAAAAGCAATTAAAGATTTAAATAATGAAGGGCTCCTCGCCCGGATGGGTTTCAGGTTTTCTTTTATAGAGGATTATGGAATGCTGTCAAGGTGGATGTATTGAAAGTTATTCATGAATTTGAACTAGGCAACTCTAGTTTTGAGAGGTTGAACAAATCATATTTGTTTCTGCTTCCTATAAAATCAGGTGCAGAGAGGTTTTCTGATTACAGACCCATTGCATTGTCTAATTCCATTTACCTTATTATCAGTAAAATTATAGCCAACAGACTGCGGGAGGTTTTGAAGGACTTGATAATGCTAGTCCAATCTGCTTTCCTTCCTGGGAGATCACTACAAGAGTCTTTCATTATAGCGTAGGAGATGGTAATGGGTTGGCACAGGAGAAAGACCAAGGCTTTTTTATGGAAAGTAGATTTTTCTAAGGCGTATGATTCAGTCTCTTGGTCGTATCTGTGGGAAATCCTTAAAAGGAGGAAATTTCCACATTTATTGATATAGTGGGTGAAGAGATGCATCACGACAACCTCTTTTTCCCCATTGATAAATGGGAAACCATGTCACTCTTGGATCCAGCCTCAGTGTGGAGTTAGGCAAGGATGCCCACTTGCCCCTTTGATTTTCAATCTTGCAGGGATACTCTGGCAAGATACGCCTGCAAACTAGTAGTGGATGGATTCATAAGGGGGTACTCAATGTCTAATAATAGGGCTTTAGCTCCCATACTTCAATATGCAGATGACACTGCTTTTTTTGTGGAAGGGGGGAAAAGGGAAGCGCAAGCGCTTCTACATATGGTAAAGATTTTTGGGGAGATCTCTGGTCTTAGACTTAATGGAAACAAATCCTCCTTGATCTGTTTTGGGATGAATGGAATGTTACAGAACGACATCTCTACCATTCTGGGTACACCTATGGTCTCACTGCCTATCAAATATCTGGGTTTGCCTTTGAAATGTTCTAAAATGAAGAAAGCAGATTGGTCTTTCCTATATGAAAAGGTGGCTACAAAATTGGAGGGCTGGAGCAGTAAATACCTATCAAAAGGGGGGAGATATATACTGCTGAATTATGTCATCACTTCGATTCTAGTCTTCTTTTTCTCTACTCTTAAAGCCTCGAAGTCAATCTGGAAAAAACTTGATGTGATGTGCAAAAGATTCTTCTGGAAAGTGGCCTCTCACCAAGGGGCTTTTCTTCAACCTTTGAAGTGGGATTCAATTTGCAAGCCAAAAAAGATTGGTGGCATGGGTGTTAGATCTCTTAAGGAATTCAATGATGTTCTGCTGTTGAAGTGGGCAATTCGATTGCTGCAGGGGAAAAAAATGTGGACAGAAATAATTTAGGACAGTTATGGGACTGCCAATGATGAGAAGAATCGTCCAAACCCCCATAAACCATCTCCCTTTTGGTCTTTAGTGGTGCGTACTGATTGCGAAATACGCGTGATTTGTAAAAGCCGGTTTTTAACGTCGTTGTAACACGCGAATCCGCTTTCGCTCTTAAATTTATAATCCTAGATAGGGAAGTATCTAGGGTCGTCTAAGGAGGCAATATGATTGCAAAATTGATTCTCTTGCTAGGAATATAAATCTCAACTTTCTTTTTGGTATTTTTTTCAATATATCATTTTTTTTATTTTTAAGCTAAGGCAACATGCGAACTGATGGCGGGAAAAGTGATTTACACTTCAATTTAAATACTACTTCTATGTGACAAGTAGAGCCTCTCCCTAAGCTCACTCTAGGCACGTGGAGGCCTAGAATAATTAGGGAGAGGAGTGAAGAATGCTGAAAATAAGCTAATAGAAATGCAAACAAAAAAAATGCAAAGAGGGCAACTAGATAATTGATAAAGTGTTTTACAAAAGGCCTAGTAGAGGAAAGCTTGTACTACTAGAAAATGCAAATAAGAAAAGAAAACACAAATCCTCTAGATAGATGGTGAAGAAGAGGGCTTCTTGCTCCAAGGTTGGTGGCTCCCAATCTTGAAAAGAGTCCTTCAACTCCTTCCTTGCAGTGCTCCGCCAAGGTGATGTCCTTCAAGGCAAGCCCTAGGGGGGCGTGCCCTAAGTTTCTCTCCAAGGGTAGACATCCACCCTAAGTCCTTCTCCTTTGCCTGGTCGTCCTCCTTGAAGTGGAAGAGTCCTCCTCCTTGGCGTGGCTCAAGTTGAAGAGAGTGGGGAGAAGAAGGCACCAAAGGGGCTGGTGATGTGCCCCTTTAATCTCCTTCTCTACTCCTTCTTCTTGGCCGTAGGTATAGGTGGTTTAGGTAGAAAAATATACTAAGGGAGGATGCCCCCAAAATGGTGGTAGGTGGTGGCTTTTTATAGAATAGGAAGGGGGCTATGGTGACCTTTGAATTGGATGGCCAAGATGAGTTGATGGAGGTGGTTGGAGATCCCATGGCCAAGGAGAGTTGGTGCCACCTTAAGGGACACCAAGGGGGTAGTTATGGGTGTTGACATCCCTTAGTGTTGGCGCCAAAATGGGCTTTCTAGAAGGCTATTAGGTGGCGCCACCTTAAGGTTCTAGAAGGGGGGTATGTGGATGGCCAGGATGTGTTATATGGGTAGGTGTAGGGTGGATGAAGAGGCTGAAAGTTGGCGCCAAAATGGGGGTGGTTAGGGGTGGTTTTTGGCGCCAACTTGAAGTGTCCTTTGGTGGAGATAATGGGGTGAAGGGGTGGCTAGGTGGTGGCGCCAACTTAAGTAGGGTAGCTAGCTTAGGTAGGCTTGAGTTGGTGGAGCTAGCTAGGGTTGATTTTTAAGGTAATGGATGGCCAAGGAGCTGGTTGTTAGCTAAGCTAAGCTAAGCTAAGATAAGCTAAGCTAGCTTAGCTAAAGGTGGAGTAGAGGAGAAGGTAATGGAGCTAGGGTTTGGAGGAAGGAGCTGAGGAGAAGTCTGGAGCTGGAGTTGGCTGCTGTTGAAGAGGCTGGCATGGGGCTACTCTAGCTGGCTTAGCTTGCTAGTTCTTTGCTAGTTGCTAAGCCAAGCTAAAGTGAGCTAGCTTCTACCAAAATGAGCTGAGGTGAGCTAGGTCTGGTGCTCCCGGGGAGAATCAAGCTGGTTGAGGTAGCTAAGGTAGCTTAGCTCAATTGAGATGAGCTAAGCTGAGTCCCCGGGAGCTGGACTTGAGCTTCCTGAGCTGAGATGAATTCTTCTTCAGCTGGCTGGAGTTGAGTGGAGCTGGATGTAGTTGGATCTGAGTTAGGGTGAACTCCTGTCAACTCAGCTGAGCTAGCTAGAGCTCCCTGTGGACTAGTGGGAGCTAAGATGAGCTAGACTCAGCTAAGTTAAGCTGGATCTGAGCTGACTTGAGCTGGGGTGAGCTAAGATGAACTCTCTTGAGCTGCCATTCAGCTGAGATTAGCTGAATGGAGCTGGGATGAGCTAATCCTAGTTCAAGTGAGCTAGGTTCTAGCTGCGGTGAGCTGGATCAAGCTGAGGTGAGCTGGATCAAGCTGAGGTGAGTTGGATCAGGCTGAGTTCCAGCTAGTCTGGGCTTCTCCTTCACCATTTGCCTTCTTGAGTGTTAGGGTTTTAGGGATCTATATATCTGTACATCCCTAACACTCACAAAAACATATTAAAAAGACAATAAAAAATGCAATGCATGCCTAACCTATTTTATGCCTAAATGCAGCCCAAAAACCCATTTGCGGAGTAAAATCCTAAGAGCTAGGTTTGTTTTAATGCATAGGAATGATGATAAACTGGCGTTTATCACGTACCTTAAGGGACAATTGGAATTTTTTCAAATTTGTATTAGGTGATGGGAAAAGCTTCAAATTATGGTTGGAGAATTGGGTACCTGGGGGGGTGTTTAAAGATAGGTTCCCCCTCGCTTATGCAGCGGCTTTGGATAAAAATGCTGTGGTATCTGATTATTGGGATGTGGAGTCTGAGAAGTGATCTTTTAATAATGATATGTGGAATACTCATGAAACAAGAACACGAGCAGAGAATGAACGTCTCATGCAAGAACTTGCTGCCTTCAAACCCATGCCTCATGAATATGACACATACAAATGGGAGGGTAAGTTTTCTACTGCGGCTGCTTATGACAAGCTAATAGTATCTTCCAGGATGGCGGAATTTGATGAGGTAGGGAAGAAGCTATGGAACTTAAAAATACCATTGATGATACAAATTTTTTTGTGGCTCTGCAGAAGGGACGGTCTGATTACTAGAGATCTGAGGCACAAGAGAATGGGTACTCCCACTCAATTTTGCCACCTGTGTGGGATGCATAACGACTCTAACATTCATATTTTTTCTTCTTGTGTGATCACTGATTATGTCTGGAGGAGAGTATGTAATGATTCTCTCCTCACCTGGGAGAATCTGTGGTGTGGTCTAGTGGATGGGAATAAGCCATGTTTACATATGGTGGCTTTGTTATGGTCTATATGGAGGGCTAGGAATGAGTGTGTTTTTCAGGAGACCCCAGTGTATGTGGATAATATTGTAAATTTTTGCTGGAGTCTCTTACAGCATTGGGGCTCGATCATGTAATTCTTTCATTTTTATTAATAAAAGCTCTCCTGGTTTGCTATCGGTGATTCGATAGCATTCCTTTCTTTCTAAGAAAAAAAACTATTCCAAGATAACATTCTTGGGTCGAACCATTTCTGCGAGTCGACTCAGGTCCTCTATGTGCTGGAAAGGATCCTCATTTGAGTTTCCATAGAAGTAAGTCTGAATTAGACTTATTATGTTCAGCTTCAGCTTCAATGCATCTTCGCTTGAGGGAATCTAGACTTGAGGTGCTAGAATCGGAGCTGTTGGATCGTAGAAGTCCCGTAGCTATTCTCCATGGGTGGTTGCTACATTCTATCCAATGTTGTAAGAATTGTGTTGATGTTCTACTGATATCTTTCCTTGGTTTCAATGACCCGGGCTTCCAGGAGAGCCATCAGGTCCAGATTCTCTAGATCCTGACCAGGTCCAGGTCCAGGGTTAGCCATCTCAGCTAATTGAGTAGGAGAAGAATGTAGATGAGAAGAAGGTCCGGGCGATGCGACGAATCGCCTTTGCCTCCTTGGGATTGGCTCCTAAGGTTCAACCAATTGAGGTCAAAGTGACCTCCTCCCTTGCATACACCAGTCAACCTGAGTTGGTGTAGCCAAGACAAACAAGGCTAAGGCTTTGTTAATCAAGTGGTCCTTACGATCAAATGACCATATTTTTCGTTAATATTCAAATTATTGAAGAAAAATTTGTTACAAAATCGACTGAAAATAATCCCAACCCCTCAAGCTAACCTAGTCAATCTGTTACGAGGGGACTAAGGGGAAGGTTCTTCCTTTGGCTTTTGCCTCTGGTTCCTTTGTACCCCTTAGATGTAGTCGTTTGACACTACCTTGTAGATTCAGTAATGGATTTGGCTAAAGCGATTGTGATGACTCAGTAGTTCGACAATAAATCTAGGTTATTTAATGTGTTTTATGAAATTTTTACTAAACCTTTCTTTTCTTCAATTTGGGCTTTGGTTAATGGTCTACAAGGTGACCTAACTTACCAGCTACCCACTAGACTTGATTAAGTCTAGGTTAGCTAAATGTCATCTCTAGGTTGTTTCCTAAATGTTGCACCTAGGATTCATGCAATGGACTAAGTTCAAGTAGCAGACCACAATGCAATTTGAAAACATTCTCCATAGCACAATTTGAATCCAAATGATCTAAAATTTGACAAGTGGATTCCTTTTTCAATTAACCTTTTAGAGAATATTTTTTTTAGAATTTTTTCTATTTCAAATGATTAAATACAAATTTTTAACCGATCAGATCTGGAATTTTGATCCCTTGTCGATTTTTCTTTTTGAAACAATACCAATTGTGCTTCAAAAATTTGGAAAAAATATGGAAATAAAGATAATTTGATAGCCTTTCAAACGCCACCATTTTTAGTCAAATATGATTTGTGTGCTATTCAGAATTGCTTTTTGAATTTCAAAGAGAATTTGGATCTGAGTCTGCTTGACCCCCCTATATTTCATGAATTTTCGAAAATTGTACAAATGATATTTTTTCAAATGAATGGTTCCATTTGAAAGATAATTTGAAAATATATTTTAAACCCAAATTTCAGAATTTTTGAGTCACAAAATATTTGGCAATTGAATTTTTGAAATCATAAAAAGAATTTGGCCAAATTTCAAGGAGTGGTGAAAAGGCTTTTGAATTCAAAATGAGCCTTTCCAAGAAATGTTTTTTTTTAAATTTGCAATTTTTTTATTTTTCTTTTTTTTTCAAATTTTTTTCTTTTTGAAGGGAAATTTTTCAGATTTTTTTTCTTTTCTTTTTTTTTTCAAAAGCAACTCTAACCCTAAGATTCAAAAGAAACCTCTGTCTAAAATCTAATTTTTTGTTTGCATGAAAATATTCAGATTCTTTTTTTCAAAAGTCAAATCTACCTAGGATTCAAAGGAAGCCTAACACAAAGAATTTGGTGTGTACCCGATTTTTCTTCAACTGTGCCTGATGTGTGTGCAGAATCTGCTTTTCCTATTCTTGCACACCAAAAGCAAGCAGAACCAAATATGTTAGGATTAAGCTCAAAAGTCAAAAACCAAAATTGAGTTGCCTCCTCGGCAACGGCATCATTTGTTGATGGTCATAAAACATAGATTTGTTAAGAAAACTTCGTAGTATAGCGCGAATTACGATTCTAATAAAACTTAATAATGAGATGGTGAGTCCTGGTCGATCTCAGGGAGGCATATAATAGTGAAAATGATTTTTAACTTATTTATTCTCTTATTTCACTTGCTTAAAACTGAACTCCAGTTTCAAGCCTGTGAATATAGGATTCGCCAGTCTCATTGTTCACTCTTACTACGCATGGGTGTGTTAGATAAACAATAAATGTGAAATAGTGAGTATTAGTGCACACAATTCTCACTTCGTGATGGCTGTTAACAGAAGACGCATCAATCACAATGTCGTTGATATTTTCAGGAACTGACATATTTATTGCAATATATAGATATATGAAGCAGGCAATTGTTGATTTTATTTCCTCAAAATAGTGTCATTACAATGATTCTAGAGGAATGCTTGTATAAGGAAATTGAAAACGATAAGATTTATGCTAACAGAATAGAGATGCACGCATGGAACCCATGAAGAGTTTATGCATGCACTCTGGAAGGCAAGAATACTACACTACTAAGTAGGAAAATAATGCAAGAATTAAAATATGAAGAACAACTATGCTAATAGCAATCGAGGCATTAGAGGTGGTCGCTAATGGCTGTATGGCTTGAGGTGGTAGGAGGGAAGAGAGGAACGACCAAGGTGGTTGGCTGGCCTCTTGATGAAGGTGGTGGAGTGCTCTCTTGGACCTTGGACAAGTGGAGCTTGTGGAGATTGTGATGGTGGAGTGCACTTGATGAAGAGGAGAGTCCAAGCATCCAAGAGATGGGTGCATGGCCGTCCAAGGGGATCCTTAAATAGACTAAGGGGTGGCTTTCAAATGGTTTCTCTAGAGAACTACAGAAAACTCTAAAGAAACCACTAGGTGGCTGTCCAACCTAGTAAAGAGTGGGTCTTCTTAGATCCACAAATTGTAGATCTATGAAAGTCTTGGTTGGTTTGCTATTCTTGGCAACATAGGTGGCACCAAGTGTGTGGGTGTGTGTGTGTGCGTGTGCGTGAATGTGTGTGTGTGTGTGCCCTAAGTGGTCAAGTGGACCACTTAGGTCCATGGCTAGGTTGAGTCTAGGTTGGTCTAAGTGGTAGGTCTAATTAGGTTTCTAAAAATAGGTTCATACAACCTAATGGCTAAAGTGATTGATCCAATTAAACTTAACTAAGTTTAATTGGGTCAATGTGTGTGTAATTGGGAGAGAGAGTTCTCAATTAGATTGGGCTTGAGTCAATTGGACTCTCACTGAGTCTAATTAGACTTATGTTGGTTGAGTTTTGAACTCAATTTGACTTTATGAGTCCAATTGACTAGGTAAGGTATAATTAACTTAGATCCAAGTCAATTGGGCTTAGTGAGAGCCTAATTAGGTTCTTAGGAGAGTCTTAGGGTAGTGTACTAAGCTCAAGATGCCTTAATTTAGGTTTCCTAGGGTGTAGGATCAGGTTTAGGGGCCTTAGGAATCAAGATCTAGGCTTGAATCCAAAAATAGCATCTGGAGATGGGTTCTAGATGTCTGATTTAAAGATTAGATGACTTATACTTCAAAATCAGAAGTCTAAGTCTCTAGTATGGATGTCTAATGCTAAATCAGTGTAGAGTTTAGGTTCTGTCTTGGATTTCTATAGAAATGGGACGTCTAACACCTTGTCTGGACATCCAATTTTGTAGCAGATTGGGTTCTAAGTCTTGCGGGTGGTATCTAAGGAGCCTGGATGTCCAGGATCCTACCTAGATGTCCAGAGGTGTGTTGGATTGGAGGTTTGAGGTATTCTAGGCTAAGGTGACCTAATATGAGGGTAGCTAGGGTTTGGGAAGTTGTCTAGGGTTGTCCTAAGGTTAGGGATAGGTGTAGGGACGTACTATGTTCTTCATAATTTAATTCACACATTAAATCCTACAAGTAATGTAGTATACCGATTCCCTACATTATGACTCCATCATGGGTAGCTTTATTCCAAGGCTTCTGCTCAAGCCCTATTACAACTCTAGCCTTTTCCCTGCTTCAGATCTAACTTCAGGCTATCTCTTGAGATTTTATTACCTATAAACCAAATAATACACTTGTCAGTACATTATTATAGTATTATTTCATGAATATCTAAGTAAAGCAGGAAAGATGCAATGTATGCTACTAATGCATGAATTATACTATAATTATGATAAGTTCTAACACAATTCAGGTCATTTAAGTCTTATGATTGCTTGCAATTAATCGGGTTATTTGATTCATGCCTTAAATTCTTTGCGAGAAAGCTCAAGTCCAAGTGGATTGGCCTGTACATTGTGATTCACTCCTACTCTAATAGGGTGGTCCAAATCATGGACCTGAAATCTGAGCATGTTTCTATGGTAAATGGCCAGTGCTTGAAGCCATTTATGGCCCAGGAATCTCTTCCTATTGATGAAATCATTAATTTCATTGAGGATGTATAATTGAGTTTTCACTCAACTAGAGGCGTTAAACTCAATACTTATACATATGTACATAGTTTTTATACATAGCATATTTTCTTTTAGCATATTTTTCTGCATATTATATATCATGATGTTGGCTTGTGCTGAAAGAAAATTTAGGAGTGATCCCAGGTGATTTCTATCCACTTATTCCTTGTCTTAATTTATCTCCTTTATATTCATGCATGGGGACATGCAAGAACTTAGGCATGGGGGGGGTGGGGTAGTATACATGAAACTGAAAAATTTTATGCTAACACTTAGAAAACCTCAGAGCAGCATGTTAATTGCACTTTAGAGTCCATAATTTAAGAATAACCGACTCCACCTCCAATGCTCGCATTGGAGCTAGAAATCGTCTGCAACATCCACTTCTGACTCATTCGCTTACCTTCTGTTCTAAATTAGGATTAAGCTGAATGTAACCTGATAAGGGAACAATATTGAAGTGTAAATCATAAGAGGTTAATTGTATATAGCATCTTTATATATATTGCATCCATGAATAAAGATTTGTATCAAGAGGTTGTATTAGGAAATTTTATTCTTTAGTTGATTCCCGTAATCTGGACTCCAATACAATTTTCACTCTCACATGTTGCAATGGATTCACTGTGAAAATCGATAGACATCTTTAGTTTGCTAAGAAGAAGCAATGCTTCTTTTCCAGAACCCCTGGATAGTGGTTAAGGACTCAGGCAAACTATCTTCCAGTAGATCCACCAAACAATTGTGAGGTGAGAGTAGAATGTCCACTGGTGCTCTGAGACTAGTGCAAGAAATCTTAATTTCTGGATAATTAGGTAATGATACTTGGAGTTAGGCATAGTTTTCGCTCTCGGTTCCTGTGTATGAACTTTGTGTGAATTTCTGAGAGCCACCAAAAAAGGCAAATACGTAGAAATCAAGTTCTAATAAAACTAGGACTAAGGTGGATGGTTACGACCATTTTCTACAGAATCCTCGACTGAAGGAGGGTGTTGATATCGAGGTCATAAAATATGCTGTCCTATCCATCCCTTTCCCAATGCCGAGAGTAGGCACTTCCACAAAATAAGCCACCCGAGACCCTTTTGGACACCATCAATCCCCAATAATGCCTTTTGAACAAAATTCATGTATGTCATATTGCGTCGTGTTGATATGAGAACAAAGAAGGAAAATGTGTAGAGAAAAGAAAAAAAGAAAAAAAAGAAAAAGAGAGAAAGAAAAAGAGAATATAAAAAAATAGAAAAAAAAAAAATATATATATATACATTGAGGTGACATTACCCACCACAATTGTGATCCACTAAATACGGCCTTAACCTACTTTTCTATATTTTTGACCACCCAAATACTGGTTGAGAAATTATAACTTATTTTTAGGGTTATCAGAACTTTATTAAAGTATAATGCCATGTCAGACCACCAAATATGGATTATACTTGTAAATCTGGTGAGATTGTGAGCTTGATAAAAGAAAAAGAACAGAAGAAAAGAAACAGAGAGAGTAAGTACAAAGGAACCAAAGAGAGCACAGTTTCCCACTTCTTTTTGAGTTGACTTATTTAATTGTATGGAAATCTAGATTCTGTAGTACTAGTCTATATGTAGCACCAAATGAGTATGAGCTACCAAATACAAACCCACTTAACTCAGACATCTTCTACCTAATCTAAAAGCTGGGGTAGAAATTATAGAATATTTTGTTGTACCCCAAGGGGAGAAGTTTGCCTATCCTGATAGAATTTTACTAGGGGTCAAGTACAGGCTTTAGAGGAAAATTGGCTTTTCACTCGAATTTGTTGCATAAGCTGCATAACTACACTTCACAATTGGCTAGATTTGTAGATTTTCATATGCAAACAAAAAGAAATGAATCTCTAGTCTGACACTTGATAAAAATAAACAGTCCTTTAGGGACCCATTTGTAGATAACTTAGTTTCGCATTTGCTAGGGATTAGCAAGAATTAGGCATGGGGGTATAATTGGGCACAATCATAGGACTTAAATGACCTGAATTGAGTTAGAACTTAGCATAATTGTAGCATAATTCATGCATTAGTAGCATACCTTGCATCTTTCCCACTTTACTTAGATATTCATGAAATAATGCTATAATAATGTACTGATTAGTGTATTGTTTGGTTTGTAGGTAATAAAAGCTCAGGAGATGGCCTAAAGCTAGATCTGAAACAGGATAGAGGCTAGAGCTGTTGCAGGGCTGGAGCAGAAGCATTGGAATAAAGCTACACACAAGATGAGGACATAATGTAGGGAAGAGGTATACTACATTACTTGTCAGATTTTAATGTGTGAATTGAATTATGAAGAAGATAGGACATCCCTACACCTATCTGTAGCCTTAGGATGCCCTAAACACCTTCCCAAACCTTAGCCACCCTTATAATAGGTCACCTTAGCCTAAAACACCTCAAGACCCACATTCCAGCCCACCTTTGGATGTTTAAGATGGATGCTGGACGTCCAAGCTGTTTAGATTTCACCCGCAGAGCTTAGAACCCAATCTGCTGCAAAATTGGACGTCCAGACAAGGTGTCAGATGTCCAATTTCTGTAGAAACCCAAGACAGAACCTAAATGCCATACTGATTCAGCAATGGATGTCCAGACTAAGGACTTGGACTTTTGATTTTGAAGTATAAGTCATCTGATATTAAGATTAGACGTTTGGAACCCTTCTGTTGCTGTTTTTGGAATCAAGCCTAGATCATGATTCCTAAGGCCCATGAGCCCAATCCTACAGCCTAGGATGCCTAAATTAAGGTATCCTAAGCCAAGTACACTACCCTAAGACTCTCCTTAGAACCTAATTAGGTTCTCACTAAACCCAATTGACTTGGATCTAAGTCAATTACACCTCACCTAGTCATTTGGACTCATAGAGTCTAATTGAGCTCAAATCTCAACCAGCACAAGTCTGATTGGACTCAGTGAGAGCCTAATTGAGTCAAGCCTAATCTAATTGGGGATTTTCTCTCCCAATTGAACACACATTAACCCAATTAAACTTGGTTAATTTTAATTGGATTAACCATTTAGTAATAGGTTACACTTAAATCTATTTGTGGACACCTAAATAGGACCAACCTAGACCTAAGTAGAAGTGGACCAAGTGGTCCACTTGACCACCTATGCATGCACACACTTAGCCAAACATTCATGCACACACACATACACATACACCTACACACACACACCCACTCGTCAACTCTAGAGAAAAATCTAGAATGGCCACACAAGGTCATTTTTAGATCCACAAAATGTAGATCTAAGAAGACCTATTTTAGACCCATTCCTGGCCACTCTAGAGAAGTCTAGAGACTTCTCTTGAGAGCACCTTGGTCATCCAAGAAGTCTATATAAAGACTAAGTTGGACAGTCAACAACCCCATCTCTTGGATGCTTGGACTCCCCTCTCCACGCCACTTGCACCTCCACTCACAAGCACCACCACCATCTCCACTCGTCCAAGGTCAAAGAGAGCCAGTCCACCACCTTCATCTAGAGATTGGCCACACCACCTTGGCCATCCCTCTACTCCCTCCTACCACCTCAAGCCATACAACCATTGGAGACCACCTCCAATGCCCCAGTTTCCTGTAGATTTACTGCTCTTTGTAGCTTAATTCTTGCGTTATTTTCCTGCTAAGTAGTAGTAGTATTATTCTCTCCAAGAATGCATGCATAATCTTCCCTAGATCCTTGTGTGCATATCTTTTCTGTTAGATTAGAATTAGTCTTTTCCTTCCTTGTACAAGCATTCCTCTAGAAGTGTTTGTAACAACATTATAATTGAAGAAATAAAGCAACAGTTGCTTGCTTCATCTATCGCAATAAAAATGTAGGTTCTTGAAGATATTAATGATCTTGTGATTGATGAATTTTCAGTTAATAGCCATCTCAAAGTAAGAATTGTGCGAATAAGTACCCACACTTTCACATTCATTGTTTATCTGACGCACGCACACATAGTGACAGTTAACAATACTACTGGCATATCTTACATTCGCAGACGTGAAACCGACATTCAAATCTAAGCAAGTAGAAGAAGAGAATAAATAAATTAAGAATCAATTTTGCCATTCTACACCTCCCTGAGATCGATTGGGACACTTACCGTCTCATTATATAAGTTTTGTTTGAATCGTAATTCGTGCTATACTATGATGTTTTCCTAATCAAATCTGCATTTTACAACATCAACATTTATCCACCACTAGATATAAATCCTAGGGTCTTAAATTGTCTACCTAAATCCCTATCTTAAAACCCTAAATCAAGTCCTATTCCTAATTCTAAACTTAATCTTGAAATTCGTAACTGCATGACACAACTTTAGTATTTGGTCATAACTTTCTCATTTTAAATCCAAATTGTATGATTCAAGTTGCATTGGAAATCTGGTTTTGAGGGATACAACTTTTCTTTTATGTGTAACTTGAAATTCAAAATAGAGAGAGGCTAAAAATTTGAGAGAATCATAGTCCTTCGTCATCCTCTCAAAGCCATCCTAGCTCTCCATTATTTCCAACAAAAGCCTAAACTATTCTATCACCTAGTTCTTAATCCTAACCCTTAATCCCTAACCCAATTAATCCTAGCCCTACAACTTAGTGGTCCTAGGCAATCTAAACTAACCAATAGGAAGCCTCCAAGCTTCCTTTAAAAATCCCTAGCCACCCCCCTTTAGGCATTCAACATTCTTCCACTTAGTCTCCCATATCCACATAGTCTCTAACTACTAGAACTAGTCTTCTTCCATGCCAACTTTGTTGATTCTAGTGGGTGTGCCTTTGCATCCACATCTACGTCGATGCTCTGGACTTCACTTTCGAAGCCCTTACTTTGCATTTTTCTAGTCTAGTTCTATTGTAGTAATTTAGTACTAGAAGCATTCTACTATTTGTAATACTAGTTCTACTTGTGCCAAAGCTCTTATCTTATTCAATAAAAGTTCTAGTATTTATTTTTCAAGTTGTCTTCAAGTTGTATGATTTTGACTACTTAGTTAGAAGTTGCATGCTATGTGAGATTAGTTCTAGAAATCATCTTACTTGATAATCGATTCTAGTTCTAGTTTGGAAAGTGATTTTAATCTGTTTGCCTCCCTGCGAATGACTCAAACTATGCTTTTAAATTACAATTCTCATATTTATGAGTTTGATCTAATTATAAATTCAATAGTTTCTATACGCATTTTACTATGATGAAAAGCAATTTCTTGTAATCATACCCGCAAACAGAACAAATATGCATGTTGATGTCTCCTTTTCTTGTGCGGGAAATAATTATTGACAGCTTTATCACGTCTTCTCGCATTTTCTGTTTAGCTTGAATTTCACTACTTTCCTGGGGACCTACATACATAAATTGACAACATCAGTAATAGGTCCATAAAACTAGAGAAAAGTAGGCTAAGAATGTACAAGAGGGAGATGCATGATATGCATGTTCCATGTACAATATAAGCTAGGTATTTAGCCTAATTTAGTCATTTTAGGACCCATGATTGCTGCAAAATCATATCCCCATGGCTAAACTTTGCTACTCCTTAGCAAATGAATATATTTATTTCGAGAGACTATGTACAAATTTATTTAGTCAGAAAGTGGACTACTTGGTACTAGTTATTACCAACCTTGGGAAACTATATGTAGAATCTCATCTGCAAAGACTCAACAATACCTAGGTAACTGCTAAAATGCAGATTGCCCAAGTCCTTACCTTTTTTCTTTATTTCTTTTCTCATTTCTTTTCCAAAATTCATTTGAGGTTTCGGGGTGGCTTTCTATGGCTCGCTAATCCACACAAAGACTCGAAATAATCTAAAAGATCTAAGCACCTTGTTAATGTGTGTATGGCTCAGTAAGTAGGCAACTATATTGGATCTTAGGTTTCCAATAAACTCTGGGTGACCAAAGAATAAAAATAATGCTGCCAAGAGATTTATTTTATTCGGCTGGTAACTTTCTCCCTACTACTTTTGTATGTGGGGTCAACAAAATGGTGAACTGAGTGTATATCTCCTTGGGTTTATTTCTATTTCCCCGACTTCACCTTATTTAAAGATATTTTTGTGCATTTTTGTGGTTGGGCTCTGAACAACTTGCCCTAAGGGATTATCCCAATGCAACTTGCCAGTCACACAACTAACTTTTTTTCTTTTCTTTCTTTTTCTCCTTTTCATTTTTTTTCTCAGATATATACTTTTTTTTTTTATTTTTTTTAAATTTTTTTTTTAAGAAGGTGGCTTCCCTAGTGTAAGATGTACCTAATGGCAGTGACCAAAAGAATTAGGTCTAGTGGTTGGGGGCTCTCCCACTGCAATGCGCCAGCCATGCCACCCCCCCTTCTCCGATGCCAGTGATGGTAACACCATCATTATCCATAACAAGCTTAATTTAGCTAAATTCCAATGTTAAATTCATTTAACTAATCAATAAAATAGTATAATTCCATTTTGGCTTGATTAAGAGAAGCAATGAAAATTAAGTTAATTCTACTATTTTAATGGGTATTTACAAAAGTAGATGAACTAAGGGGTGAACCTATACCTAATTAAAGGTCAAATGAACTCAAATTTCCAATAAGAAGTCTTGTATTGATTGATTTAGGGTTTCTTTGAGAATTAAAGGTTAACTCATGAATAAAAACCCTAATTGCACCCTCACTTAAGTTGACATGTTTTAATGAAAATAAGTGTAACCTAAACCTCTAAAAATCATTGAAAAACATTCCATAGGGTTTGGAGCAATCAATTTGACCTAAAATAGGAACCAAGGTTAATATTCAATACATTTTGGCTTAAATTAAAAATTGACCAATCAAATTGCACCAAAACCCAAAATCGAACTCACAACTAGATTCGTTGGTTCTAAATTTTATCACCTTAAAAACGTTGACACTTTTTGGACCTTAACTTCCTTAATCAGAACAATCCTCAACTTTTGAATTCCGTGCATTCTAGTCCTGAAATTTTTGCATCAAGGTCCATAGCTGATGTCATGCTGACATCATCCGTCTTCTTTAGGCAAGTTGAGTAGCAGCAGTTGCTCGTTGCCTCCATTGATAGGGGATCCTCCATCGAGTTGTTGGATGGACAAAGCTTGATCAAATCCTACCAAAATTGGTGGGATTGATTATCGGATCATGACGAATCCAGCAAGCCTGTTCTCGGGCCCTGATATGGCATGAAGCTTCTCTAATTCGATTGAGAATCGTGAGGCTAAAGTCCAACAAATTGGCAATTAAATCTCGTGAATTGGGTTTAATTGATGCATTGTTTTCATCTATATAAAGGCTTGGTCATTCCCGTGCACAATTCATGCTTAATTTGGCCAAAAAATCTTCTTCTTCCTCCTTGCGCTGACACCATTGACGCCCCTCAGAGTAGCTCCAAGCCACCTCGTCATTGTCTACTACGTACAATAGCCAGAGGGTTTCTCCTCTCCGTCATCTCACGAAGCTTCACGTGAAGCTTCGCGGCCTAATTCCCCTTCCTCTGCTCTGATTTCTTCTTCATCTTCCTCCTCGCTATCCTCTTCACCAGGTAATTCTACGCTTCCTTTCTTCAAATTAGGTTAGGGCTTCTCATCCCCATCCCTCCAATTAGACTTCTGGAGCTTTATAATTCCGTTCATAGCCCCTAAAATCTCCTCTAAATTCCGCCATTACCGACCACCACCACCTTCATCGCCATTCCACCTCCATCACCTCCATGACCAATTGACTTGGGCAAAAGCTTCCATTCCCCTTTGCTGAGCTTTTGCCCAAGTCAATTGGATATGCCATTCACTCCATCACACCCTTTGACTTCCGCCATTAAATCTCAAAGGAGCTTTTGTTCCGATGAGTTCCTACCACCTCGAGCCCAATAACTTTAGGGCTTTGCTCCGGCGTGCTTCTTCAGAGCTTCTTGTGTATCTAATTGGGGCCAAGAGGCCTGTTTTCATGTTTGCAGGTCTTTTTCGGATGCACCATCTTCTCCAGTGCCAGCAGAGCCATTCAGCGACTCGATCAAGGGGATCTCCTAGCCAGCATCCAAGGAATCCTTGTAGTAGCACATCCTGACTGTTGATTGGAGGATCCAATGATCCAGCATTCGCGAGTAGTTGCTGCTGTGATAGAAGGAATGGAAGAAGAAGGTTGGACTTTAGTCCCACCTTGTTGAGCAGTAAGCATTCAACTTTCCATTTAAAGAATCGCCGACTATATTCATTGCTCAGAATTAGGGGGTTGGTTCCCCTTAGCACGTACACTCCGCACATGGGCCTTCTAGGGCATGGGAGAGATTGGGCCCATTTTGGGCTTAGCGGGCTGAGCTTATTTTCTGAGGGAAAGAAGGAAGGAAAAGAGACAAAAGTAAAGGCACAAATCCAAAGTTCTTTTAATCTAATTGCCACATTTAGTCCCACATCATGGGGAATGAACCTTGCAAGGTGCCTTATAAGGATTTCTGTGAATAGGCTTATCAGCCTAAATAGGGTGGCTCTTGATAAATGCTAGTTTATCATCATTCTTATGCCCTAAAACAGATCTAGCTGTTAGGTTTTTAACTCCGCAAACGAGTTTTTGGGCTACATTTAGGCATTCACCTAGGTTAGGCATGCATTACATTTTCTTGTCTTTTTAATACATTTACTTGAGTGTTAGGGATAGATATAAAGTCAGATCCCACATACCTTGGCACTTAGGAAGGCATAAGATGAAGAAGAAGCTCCTATTAGCTAGATCCTAGCTAGATCCAGCTCATCCCAGCTCCTTCTAGCTGGATCAACTTATCCCTAGCTCCATTCAGCTCATCTCAGCTGAATGGTAGCTCTAGCTAGTTGACCTCAGCTCCATTCAGTTCACCTTAGCTAGATGGCAACTCAAACTAGCTCAAGTCAGTTGATCCCAGCTCCATTCCAGCTCTTCTGGCTCAGAACAGTTCATTGGAGCTCAACCTAACTAGGACTCGCTATTGCCATCAACTAGCTAGACCTAGCCAGCTAAAGATGACCTCAACCAGCTCAAGTCTAGCTCCCAGAGGCTTAACTCAGCTCCCGGAGACTTAACTCAGCTCAAGCCCAACTCAAATTTCCAATAGCTAGAGCTACTTGACCTAAGCTAACTACTCTAGCTAGCTAGGTAATCTTTGGGAAGACCGGACCCAGCTCACTTGAGCTCATATCAGCAGAAGCCAGCTCATCTTAGCTTAGCTTAGCAGCTAGCAAAGAACTAGCAAGCTAAGCCAGCTAAGGTAGCTCCTTGCAGTTCTCTTTAGCAGCCACCAACTCCAGTGCAACTCAAGAACAGCTCCCTCCAACTCCTCACCTCCAAAACCCTAGCTCCCTCTACCTCTCTCCACTACTCACCTGCTAGCTAAGCTAGCTTAGCTTAAATAGTCACCTCCTTGGCATCCCTACATAACCCTAAAACTCACCTACCTAAGCTTGACCAAATAACCCTAAACCTAGTCTACCTAAGCTCCCTACTCCCAATCCAACTTGGTGCCAACAACAAGCCATCTCTTTAACCCACCACAACCATCAAAAGGCACCACTAGTTGGTGCTAAAACCATCCCATAACCACCTTGGATGTTGGTGCCAACTCTCCTCTCATCCTAACCCTCCATCCAACACCTAAACCTATCCTACCCATCCAATCTTGGCGCCACCTAGGATCCCTTCTAGAAGACCCATTTTGTCTCCAAAATTAAAGGCCACCAAGGGTGGTAACCACCCATAACTACCACCTAAAGCACCCTTAAGATTGGCGCCAACTATCCTAGGCCATAGGATTACCAATCACCCACCAAAATCAATCCTAACCCTACAACCAAAAGCCGTGCCAACTCCCCTCTCCATTCCTATATATACCCCACCTAACCACCACCCAAAAATCATCTTCTCCATTAGTTTAGATTCCACCCAAGCCACCCTACATCCCCTTCCATTCACGCCAATGAAGAAGAAGAGAAGAAGACCAAGGGAGCAACCTACCTGCCTCCTTGGAGACTTCTTCCTCTCCTTCTTCTCTCTTGTGCCACACCATGGATGAGGTCACCTCTAGAAGGACGACCAAGCAAGGAGGAGATCTTTGTCAAGGTGTTTGACGCCCACCTTGGAGGAGTCATCATATTGGAAGCAAGGAGGAATTCTTTTCAAGCACAGGAGCTGCTATGCTTAGAGCAAGGACCACTCCTTCTTCACCATCTTTGGAGGACTTTTCTTCATCTTTACTTTCTTGTATTAGCTAGTTTAGTTTTTGCTTTTTATTGTAAGAAGCATCCAACTACTTGTCACTTACTTTGCTAGTAATACAAATCATTTAGTTTGCCTTCCAACTTTCATGCTTTCTAATTAGTGTGTTCTTCTTGTGGTAGTAGCTTAGTGCACCACACCTTCTTCTTCTAATTACCCTAGGCGCACTTGCCTAGGGTGAGTTTAGAAGAAGTGGTTTTCTTGTTGTCACTTAGGGTTAGTGCTAGGTAGTTAATATTTGCATCAAATACTTGATTGTTTGAAAAACTATAAAAACAACAAAAATCAAATTCACAAAAAGAAAAGTGTGGATTAGAGAGGTGAGAGAGAGAACCACTTCATGTGATCAACGAATTGGCCTCCTTGGACGACCCTAGATACTCCACTATCTAGGTTTTATAAATTTAAGAGTTGATTGCGAATTTAGGCATTGCAACGACACCATTTGCAACTTTAACAAAATGGGTATTTTTGAAATTAGCCCCCCATAGGGCATATATAATCTCATTGAGCCATAATATATGTACATGTATCTAGAGAACATTTGAGGCCCATATAGGGCATGAGAGGAAGCTACGCCCCATGGGAGAGTGGGCTGGTCTGTGGAAAGGTTACTTGTGCCAAACCCAACCTTTTTGGTGTAAGGAGAAGAGAGAATTGGAAATAAAGAAAAGAGAGTTGTGCTCATAGGAGAGGAAAGAACAAAGGAGAAAAAGCATTCTTCTTTTCTTATATTTTTGGCAGTTGATTTGATATTCTATTTTTGAGTTTGATTACATGTTTCTCACTTATAAGTCTCTTTGATATCAAACTCTTGAGATTCACATTTTATAAATAATTCGATAGTGATAAGTCCCGCAAATTTTTGTTCCCGCAAACGACCTCGGACTCAAACTTCGAGAATTATAAATTTTAAGTGGTGATTCACTTTTGTTGACTATACCACGATGTTTTCTTAAACTCTCGACCTAAGCATTCAACATTTTGGTGTCGTTGTCTGGGAGCAATGCGCACTTACCACTATTCAGTTGTGTATATTGTTCATCTTATTTTTATCTATTTGATTTCTAACCTTGTCTTTGATTTGATTGTTTCGAGGCGAACATTGGACCTAGCACGAGGTGAAGCTTAAGATCACCGACTCGGATCAACCATGCCAAAGGCAGGCTAATCTTCTTTTTTTTCCTTAATCCCCCTCTTTCCTATATAGATTAAAAAAAACAACAAAAAAATATATTGGGAAGCCAACCTTGCCTTATCTTTCTAGAATCATCATTTAAGTCAATAATTTCTTGATTGTTGAGTTGATTGTGATCGAAGAGATCTGATTGGATTAGAAATACCCAATCCTTTCTTCCTGTTCCTACTAGGGATTTGTACTGAATTTGCTCAGCACCTTGAACTATCACCTTCTTATTTGAGTCTAAGGTGCTATATTTGGAATTACAATTGGACCTTATGTAGAGGCAATTAGGGTTTGACACATTAGGGTTTGAAGTGTTAGTATACATTGCAAAGCTTTAAAAGGAATTCATTTCTTGCATTATGTACAACCTAAGCCCTTGTTTGAATTGGCTTAATCACCTAAACCCTAAAATCAAGACTCTAAGATTGCATGAATCATAAAATTGAGACCTAAAAACCTATTTGCAAACCAAAATAGGGTGGTCCAGCTGAGTCAACCCGAATTTCATCCTTAAACCTTAGGGCAGATCAGGTGAAGTTGGTTCACATTATGAATCAACCAACCTAAAATTAGGTCACAATTTAAATCAATTTCTTAATCAAGTGATAATTCAAGGCACACACACTTGGGATCTAAAAGTGGTAGACTTAGGGCTTAATACACACGTTCCGGTCTACTTGGAACCGCAGTGATGAGGAAAGTAGGGTGGGGGAAACCCTATAACTCGTAGGGATGCTCTACCGTGTAGGGGTCTTTACAGGACTCTTCTTTCCTAGTTGCCTAAGTAAATTCTTAGGCAGGTGAATTTTTGATCTAGAGGCCCATCTGCCTTGAACCGGCCATAGTCATCCAAATATTTTGGATGCCTTGATTGGGTCTAGAATGTATCTAGTCCCTCTTCTCTTCTCTAGTGTATGCACGGGAGGAGGTCCTTAAGACCAATCTTAAGGCCTCCATTAGGGATTCACTCTTGTTGGGGTAAAGCCTCGACTAACTTGTTTAGGTCGTCTTCTGATCCATTTATCATTTCTTCTTATCCGTCTATATCTGAACCTGGCTCTCCATCCTCTAATTCTATGGAGAACCTAAAAGAAGGGGATGATGACATTCAACACCTTTAGGACTCGTTGCAGACTCTCACCGACTTGATTCATGAATTAGCTAACCCCTGACTGCGTCCACAAATGCAGGATCACTATAATCCTACAACTATGGCTATTGAACCCAGGGAGCAAATTTTTGTTGGGGGACTTGATATTGAGTTAAAGCTAAACATTATTAACTTGATACCCCACTTTCATGGGTTGGGTTCCGATGACCCTTTCCAACATATTTAGGAATTGAAACATTTGTCCTAGACTCTTAGGCTAAATGTTTAGAACCAGAATACCCTACTTATGGAGATGTTCCCTTTCTCATTGAAGGATAAGGCTGCCCACTGGTATCGGTCTCTGACTTGACCGATCAATACATGGGAGGAGTTGCAGGCTAAATTTCTTAAGAAATTCTTCCTAGTAGGGCGTACTAATGCTCTAAGGCACCAAATCACACCTTTCACGCAAAATACGGGGGAACCTCTTCATGAAGCATGGGATCGCTTTCTCGATATCATGTGGAAATGCCCTCATCATGGAGTTCCTAAATGGGAACAAGTCCACTCTTTTTATTGGGGACTCTTTGAAGATATTAGACTCTTCATCAATGTGGCATGTGGAGGTAATTTCATGGGTAAAGATGAAGACATCGCTTGGGAGATTCTTGAGGATATGTGCGAGAACTCCATAAACAATGTCTCTGGGTATGCTCAACTGGATGACTACTCGCGCATTGAAGAACACACAAGGGACACATGAAACAAGAGACCTATCCATTTATGTCAATCTGGAATTGGTAAGTCAATTGGATAAGGTCTGCATTATTATGAAGAAGTTGGACAATTTGACTTGCCAACTCCAAAGGCCACTTCTTCTCAACAAAGCACGTATGCACGTCCGCCCATAGGGAGGGAGGATGCGCACAATATTCACCACCATTCTTACTCTGGAATGGATGTTTATCCATCCACGTTTGATCTGGGTTTCAGAGCAAACTCCGAACCCTCTTACTCTAGTTAAAGGATCTTTGAACCCCCATATCCTAACTATTCTAGAGCTAGTCAACCTTGTGAGGAGATCCACACCATCCAAAATGATCCTTATTCTAACTCCTTCAACTTGGGATGGCGTAATCATCCTAATTTCTCCTGGTCGGGGAATACTCAGAACTCCAAACCTCAATTCCAAGCTCGACCACAAAATCCGTGCTCATATCATCCTACTCATCTTAGGCCCAACCCAAAGTTTCAAACCGGGCCTAACAAGGAAGATCAGATGAGCTTAATTCTATAGACCCTGGATGAAATGCAGAAGACCAATGTTGCCATGCAGAGGCAGCATAATGTGGAGATTACAAAGGTTCATAATCAGCTCGCATAGATGGCTGGGACTTGCCAGCCTAGTGCACTTCCTTCCCAACCTCTGCCTAACCCGAACAACATGCCGAACCAGAGGCATGCTGTGAATCCAAACAAGGGCCAAGCACATTTTATCTATCAGGCCCTTTTTGCACCTCCACCTGATGCATCAGAGGCTTCTACTTCTTATGCAAGTTATCAGCAGCAACCTCCTATCTTGCCAACTCCAAACCCAAACCAAGTAGGACTAGATTTCGTTACTACTCGTAGTGGCAAAACTACTCAGGACCCACATTACCCTAGCCAACTTGGTCCAATTAGTTCAAAACCTAAATCCAGGGTGAATATTAAGGACAAACCCACTTTAAACCTAGAGCCTGAATTTGTCTTGGAAAAGCTTAGAGATGTTCCATTCCTGAGGCCTTGACCAAAGGAAATAGGAATTCTAAGCCTGTGGCACCTGAGGAGGACTTGGTCAAGCTCTTTGTAAGTCCAAATAAGCATCCCCTTGATGGATGCAATTCACCACATATTGGCTTACGCACGATTCTTGAAAGACTTGTGTACACCTAGGAGTAAGTCGCGAAATAAAGATGGGAGTCCAATTGTGTTTTCAGAGAAAGCTAGCTCTATAATTATGAGTAAACTCCCACAGAAAGTGAACAATCCTAGCACTCCTTTAATCTCCTGTAAGATAGGAAATTTAGAGTTTGATCGTGCTTTGTTGGATTTAGGAGCGTCCATAAACTTGATTCCCACCTCCCCACTAAACCACTTTGAGGAAACTAAGTTAAAATCAACTGAAGTGATACTGCAACTAGCTGATAGATCGATTAAGTCACCTAGAGGAATTCTTGAGAATGTGCTGGTTAGGGTTCAGGATTTCTATTTCATGATGGATTTCATTGTTATGGATTTGGATACTCCTAAAAATCGTAAGGACACACCTATCATCTTAGGGAGACCGTTCCTAGCAACTGCTAGGGCGAATATTAATTGCGAAGAAGGCCAGAAAGAACTGAAATTTGGGGATAAAAATTTGAGGATTGATAGTTTTAAGGCCTAGAACGGAATAAATTGCAGGGTAATTGAGGAAGTGTGTGACATAGGTTCTTTAGTTGAGGACCTAATTTCTGAGGAAAACCTAATTTTCTAAGGGCCTCAATCATAAGAAAATCTTGACCCATAGACTAGGGAGTTTGAATCTGATTTAGATCCATCACTAGCTACCACCTATCCTCTGAGGCTAACTTCAAACTGCCACCTACTACTGATAACCCAGTCTTCGAGTTGAGACCACTCACAGACCATCTGAAGTATGTATTTTTGGGTTCAAGTCAGGCGTTTCTTATGATTATTAATTCTTGACTTACTCTTGATTAGGAAACAAAATTGATTTATGTCCTTCAGCAACATCGTAGAGCCAATGGTTGGACTCTAGATGATTTGACTAGAATAGTCCCTCATATTGTACTTATTGAATATATGTCAAAGAGGGCTCACGACCTTCTCGTGAGATGTAGAGAAGACTTAACTCGAATCTCTAAGAGGTCATGAAAAAGGAGATTATTAAGTGGCTCGATGTGGGTGTAATCTACCCCATCTTTGATAGTTGTTGGGTGAGTCCCATTCAGGTTGTGCCTAAAAAGGTAGGACTCACCATTATCACAACTGAATTTGGAGAAACCATCCCTACTTGAATTGCGAACCCGTGGAGAGTCTGTATAGACTATCAGAAACTGAATACCTCCATGAAGAAAGACCATTTCCCTCTCCTATTTATCGATCGGATCCTTGAGAAGTTGCCGGGGAATCGATTTCTCTGCTTTTTGAATGGTTACTCTAGATATAACCAAGTGGCAATTAATCCTGAAGATCAAGAGAAGACCACCTTTACTTGCCCTTATGGGACTTATGCGTTTCATAGGATATCATTTGGGCTATGCAATTTGTCTGCCACTTTCCAACGGTGCATGCTAGCTATCTTCTCTGATATGGTAGGTAAATACCTTGATGTCTTCATGGACGACTTCTCGATTTTTGGTCAAACATTCGATGATGGTACAGATCCTCCGGTAATGCATTAAGGTGAATCTGGTTCTTTCCTAGGAAAAGAGCTACTTCATGGTTCCTGAGGGCATCATTCTTAGACACCTTGTATTCGAGTAGGGTATCCAAATTGACTGAGCAAAGGTCAATTGGTTTCCAAGATTCCCTTGCCTTCCTCGGTTAAAGATATTCGATCTTTCCTAGGACACGTCGATTTTTATCGATGTTTTATTCCTAATTTTTCAAAAATTGCATGCCCCTTTACTAATCTTCTCTCAAAGGACACTCCCTTTGAGATGGCGAGCGAGTGTGTTTATGCATTTGAAACTTCGTGTGATCGAGTAATGATGTAGACACATCCATTTAGGTTAAAATGCCTATTTATGCATGTTCATAGGCTTAGATTTGCATTCCATATTATAAATATTGCATAGCATGCAACATTCTGCATTTAGAGTAGTTGTGTATATTTTAGGTTAATTGCACCCTTTTTGTGGTCAGAAGAGAAGGAAATTTATTTCAGAGCCTGGAATTGATGATCCGATCATACGGATCTGATCAGGACGACGATCGGAGTCCAACGCTTCCAAAATCGCCCTGATCAAAGACTCGTAGCACCATATGCAGTCCAGGGAAGATCAACGGCCAAGGGACTAGGTGATGCAATCCGGAGCTTCAAACGAGAAATCCAACTACACGGATGGATTCGGGTCGACGATCGTAGCCCAACGACGTGAAAATTGACTCAATCCGACTTCTGTAGTAGCCCCTACAAAGGAAAGAAGATGGATGCCCTAGGTCATGCCACGTGGTGCAACCTAGGCCGCCCATGCGCATGCACGCGCACAGTAGCGCAGGCGCACGCGTGCGGGAGTGAGGTGCGTAGCGCGCGTGCGTGCACTACAAGGGCTCATGGAGCGCGAGCCAGCGGTGCAACAGCAGGGGCGCATGAGCAGGATCTTCAGCGACATTTGTGGTGGATCTTCAATGACGTTTATGACCGTCACTAAATGTCTTATATACGAATTTGGTTCTTTCGTCCACTATAAAAGGAGCCCTACCCCTCCCATTTTTCTTCATCTATTCCTTTCTTCTGCTCACCACCTCCAAGGCTCTAGAAAGAGTTTATCCTAAGCCTGGGATGCTCCTCTAGAGTAGAAAACAAACATTTATTCTCGCCTCTCATCCCCCTTCATGTAGCATCCTGCGACCATCCTCTCATGTCCCTTCGGGAAGAAGATCCTTGCCGCGACACCATCCTGCCCCACCCTCCGTCGTCCAGTTCTATCCTTGTTCGTCCCGCTCTTCACCACCTTCCTCCAGGTGACGTCAGAGCAATTCGTCCTCCAAGTGACCGTTGAGGGGGATTCTTCTCATCTCTATCTATCTTTACCACATTCTAGTGTAGTTTTCCTACTTTCCTAGTTGTAACAAACATTTGTTTCAAAATATATGACTGTTTGTCTCTCTCTCTCTCTTTTATATTTTGCAAGTAGATTAGCTAGATAAAATTTCATCGACCTGATCTCTTGCCTTATTAAAAATAGGAAAAAATTATAAAAGATAAAAAATGACAAAAAAGAAATAAAGTGAAATGCGTATTTTTCAAAATCAAACGTTCACCTCCCCGTGTTCGACCCAGGACTCACCTTTCGAATTTCGGTTATAAATTTTATCTGATCGACGGATTTTCTCACGAATTGAACTACGACGATGGGTTTCCAAACTTGAAACCTTACGTGTGCAAATCTGTCGCATCATTTTGGCGTTGTTGCTGTGGAGGTAATGCTCTTTGATTTTTTTGCGTTTTCCCACATTACTTACATATTTTTCTAACCTATCATTCTTCTTCGATTTATTATCTTGCAGGAATCCGGTCGAGGAGTTGAAGGTGATAGATTGGAGTAAAGTGCGGGTAGAGACATTTGTAAGTTTTCCTCCACTTCCCCACCCACTAGATCATTTCGCCACCTTAATAATCAAGACCTAATCTACTTAGGTGTTTTCACAAACCTTAGGTTAGAAATTTTTTGTTTTGTTTGTCACTTCACTCACCTCGCCATCCACATAAATTAAAGAAGTAAAAAGAAGTTATCTGATTGTGGGATTTTCTGAAAGAGACACATTAACACCCACAACTCTTGACTTAAGGCGCACCACTTCACATCGATTCTACCACTTAATTAGAATCTGATCTGTGGATCTAGTACACCCTAACTCAACACACCAATAAGTGAGTAGTAAATTTGACTAGGTTAAGACTTTTTGTGTGCCTTAACTAAGTGGTGCAACCGGCCAATTGATTGAGCTATTTGGGCTGCACCACTCAAATTAAAATTGATTCATCAAGTAGCTTTCTACTTAGGGTTGATGTTTAGGACTGAACCAAGCGATCCACATTTTATTTCTGATTTTTAAAGGAATATATCATCACTAGTGCTTGTAAAACTTGGAGTGTTCTACTGAAACCTGATTGAACAAACCTAAAGATTAAACCCTAAAAGACAAATCATCAAATAACCTTGTTTGCAAACCCTAGTTGTGCACGCACACACATTTTAACTGATCATTAATGGCACAACCCATCTAAAGGGCCCATCACATTCCAAGAGCACAATCATCCCAAACCTAATTAAAATTGAGTAGACGTTGGCCTTAAGGATTGATTCACTCTTCAAGGCTCAGATTGAGATTTCTTTTGATTAATCTACTTCTATTGGTCCATCTGATGTCTAGCTAGGGGAGTAGCGTCAAATGACTACGGTTGGGGGATATCAAAGGAACTAGAGGCGCAAGCCAAAGGAAGAACCTTTTCCCCAGCCCCTCCCTCTAACTGGTTGGATTAACTGGATAAAAGTAGGCTAAATCATTTATAATCTTAGGACGGGTCCTGGGAGTCTATAGGTCTTTAGGTTACTCACATAAGGATAGGTTTGGTTGATTGTACTGTAGGGCACCTTTTCTCTTTTGATTTCCCTCCTACTCCACAATGTATCCTTCCACATCTTTCACATGTTTCCAATCCTACCCTCCTACCAACATGTATCCTCAAGATGATTACTATCCCGACTCGACTTATGATTATCCATCTCCTAGCCGAGATAACGTTGATTGGGAATATGAATATGGACCTCAATGTCCAAGGCCTAACCCTGGACAACAAGACTATGATTACTATCCTTCCCAGAGCTACAATGATTATAGATCTCCACCCTTTGATGATCAACCTAACCTGATCGACAATCAAGAAGGATATGTTGACTGTAACACCTACCCTCCCCAGTATTCCACTGAATATAGGTCACCACCATGCTTTGAACAACCCAAAATGACATACTATCAGAGAGGGACCCAAGAACCTCGATATCTTGACTCCCTTAGATTTAACCCAAACCCACCCAAACCTAAATTGAACCATTCGATTTAGGGTGTTGGCTAACTTGAGGAACACCATCCAATCTTTAGAGGTTCAACTAACACCATGCACTGAAGCATTGGAGCCTATGATAAAAATGATTGATGAACTGAATAGCTCTTTATTGGATTTGCTCCAGCATGTTAGGGATTGAGGATGAAATTTGTGGTTGCCCTAGTCCAATCTTGGGATGATTCTCAAGATGGACCTCCTTCAGGTGAGCCAATGTTTGAACCTACTCAGGCACCTGTCCAGGGGGGGGGGGGGCGGAGGGATACATTTTCTGAGACCAGGGATGACAAGGTTGGGATAGAGCAACCCATTGAGGATGAACCGATTGATTCACCTGAGATCCCCGAGCCAGGGAATGAAGAAAAATATGTCTCCTTAGATCATGAAATGACATATGATTTTGAGACATATATAAATGTGGATCAAGAATTCTTCGACTTTGAGGGTGAAGAATCTCTTAATGAAGTCTCACTTGAGCATAAGGAAAAGGATTTAGTGAGACCAACGGGCTTGAGGAGCATGACGAACCTTTTGATAGCTCGATTATTGAAGATTATGATCATGTTGGGGCTAACTTGGATGACCCGAATCCTGATGATTCAATCAGTAGCCCTATTGCTTAACTGCACCCTAAAGGGCTGAATTATGATATTATTGAGATCACCAGATCCAAGTCAATCCTGATTGAGCCACTATTGTTGGACTTGGGTACTTTAGATGGGGTGTACAATGATTTGGAGGTCCCGGAAACATTGATTTTAGAGGATAGGAATTTGGTAATGAAATTTTGGAAGGCTAACTCAGAAGGAAACACAATTTTGGATTTAAGGGTTCCTGTTGACCTAAAATCACCTACTTTTTACCAGGACCCTTATGATATCTTTCATGTGCAACCCAAGCTCAGAATCATTGATTATCCTTTTGGGTTGAAATCTAAAAAAACATCCGAATCTAGTGAATCAAATCTACATTTTGTCCGATACTTTAGTCTTGGGTTGCACACCACTAAATCGTAGGCCCAATCCCATAAATACAACAATCTTAGGTTCTGGGTGATTTTCATCCAGAACCTTAGAACCACTCGACCCTAGGGCATGGGTCTACACCATAATCTGGTCCACGTCTGTGGACATCTTCTGCTAGCAGGTCTGAGGATTAATCTTTTGATTTTGATTCTAACCTGCACTTATGAATTCTCAATTTCTTCCTTATATGTATTTTATGCCTAGCTAAAGGCATTAAACTTAGTGCATGTGTATACTTTCCTCTTTGCGAAGCTAACCGGATTGTCATGAAACTCAAGTGATATTATGTTATTCCGCCCATTTCATGTCTTTATTTCTACAATGAGGACGTTGCATCATTTAGGCATGGGGGTGGATACTTAATAATCCTAAAATTATTTCGTTAGCTTAGTAAAATTTTTTTTATTTTCTTTTATAAAAATTTTAAAAAATGAAAATTCAAAAAAAGACAAAAAGACAGAAATTAGGAGAAGAGGACTTAGGCATTTGGAAGTTATTAACTTTAGGAAATGATACGATAGGACCTAAATACTTAGACTCTTCAGGTCTTCGGGCTTAATTAACCCAGGTGTCCACTCGAATATAGACTTAGCCTCAAGTTCTCACCAAGTAATTCTATTTTAATTTGGTCAATAAATTGGGGTGATAAGTACAGGACTTATCAACCCACCCGCTGATTTGAAGGGCTTTAAGCCTAACCAACTAGACATTACTTGCACTGACTCACTTTTCGATGATTTTTGTGGAAATTGGGCAGCTAATGAACCATCTAGAGTGGTATGGCTGGCACGTTGTCGGTGGGAACAACTCATTGGCCGGTTGTCTAGAGCCCAGCCACATGACCATTCTCTTTATACTGCCTTTAGGTAAATCTTAGATCATGGAAGCCACCTACTTAGAAAAGAAAAAAGAAGAAGAAAAAAAGAAATTGAAAAAATAGAGAAAGGAGAAAATAAAAAATAACTAAAACCATAATTTACCACATGAGTATGGCAGGCAAGTGGTCATGGGTAACAACCCATTGGCCGGTTGTCCAGAGTCCAGCTCACAAAAATGCACAAATAATTCTCAAAACACTTAGGGAAGAAGTAGGGAAGTAGAATAAACTGTGGAGATATACACTATGTTTGCCCTTGTGTTGACCCCATAAAAAAAAGTAGGGAGATAGCTACCGATCAGAAAGATAAACCTTTAGGTAGAATTTTTTTAGGTCACCTAGGGTCGTAGAAACTTGAAGTTCGTTTTAATGGCTGCTTAGTGAGTCTATCACCCTTTCACAAGATGCTTAGCACGTAGAGTCCTTTTCGAGTCATGGGTAGGTCGAGTAGCCGTAAAAAGTTATCCCGAAATTCTCAAACTCCAAAAGTAAAAAAAAAATTGGAAAAGAAGAAAAAACAAAAAAATGTATCTTCCTTTTTCAAATAAGGTGAGGACTTGGGCGGTTTGCATTCTGGCAGACACCTGGGTATTGTTGAATTTTTGTAGTTTAGGACATTCGTTGAAATTTTCTATTGTTAATAAACAACTTAAGCCTAAGTGATCGAGTCCTAATTTTGTTTTTATACATAGCATGTAGTTTAATTTTATCAAGGACTAGCAAAAGATAGGTAGGGGGTATGCTGTAGACACATCCATTTAGGTTAAAATGACTATTTATGCATGTTCCTAGGCATAGATTTGCATTCCATATTATAAATATTGCATAGCATGCATCATTATGTATTTAGAGCAGTTATGTATATTTTTGGTTAATTGCATCCTTTTTGTGGTCAGGAGAGAAGGATATTTATTTTGAAGCCTCAGATTGATGACCTGACCGTATAGATCTGATCAGGATGACGATCGGAGTCCAATGCCTCTGAAATCGCCTTGATCGGAGTTTCGTAGCACCATATGCAGTCAGAGGAGGATCAAGGGCCAAGGGACTAGGTGACACAAGCCGGAGCTTCAAATGATAAATCTGACCACATAGATGGATTCGGGTCAATGATTGTAGCCCAACGATGCAAAAATTGACTCAATCCGACCTCTGTAGCAGCCCCTACAAAGGAAAGAAGATGGATGACTTAGGTCTTGCCACATGGTGCAACCTAGGCCGCCCATGCGCACGCATGCACATAGTAGCGCAGGTGCGCACACATGTAGAGGCAGCGGTGTGTGCAAGGTAGTGGCAGCGGTAGCAGTAGCATCGCGCATGGGTGCGTAGCGTGCATGCGCGCGTGACAAGGGCACGTGGAGCGTGCGCCAGCGATGTGTCAACAGGGATGCGTGAGCAGGATCTTCAGTGATGTTTGCAGCGGATCTTCAGTGATGTTTATGACTGTCTCTAAATGTCTTGTATACGAATTTGATTCTTTCCTCCACTATAAAAAGACCCCTACCCCTTCCATTTTTCTTCATCTCTTCCTTTCTTCTCCTCACCACCTCCAAGGCTCTAGAGAGATCTTATCCCAAGCCCGAGATGCTCCTCTATAGTAGAAAACAAACATTTATTCCCGCCTCTCATCCCCCTTCATGGAGCATCCCGCGGCCGTGCTCTCACTTCCCTTCGGGAAGAAGATCCTCGCCGTGACGCCATCCTGCCCCTCCCTCCGTCCTCCAGCTCCGTTTTCGTTCGTCCTGCACCTCACCACCTTCCTTCAGGCGACGTCAGAGCGAGTCATCCTCCAAGTGACCATCGAGGGGGATTCTTCTCATCTCTATCTATCTTTATAGCTTTCTAGTGTAGTTTTCCTACTTTCTTAGTTGTAACAAGCATTTGTTTCGAAATATATGACTGTTTCTCTCTCTCTCTCTCTCTTTCTTTTATATTTTGCAAGTAGATTAGCTAGATAAAATTTTATCGACCTTTTCTCTTGCCCTATTAAAAATACAAAAAAATATAAAAATAAAAAATGACAAAAAAGAAATAAAGTGAAACACGTATTTTTCAAAACCAAATGTTCGCCTTCTCATGTTCGATCGTGTCTAATCGATGGATTTTCTCGTGAATCAAACTACGACGATGGGTTTCCAAACTCGAAACCTTTACGCATGCAAATCCGCTGCATCAAGTAGCCCAACTCTAATCCTGTAATCTCCTGACTGGTCTCAGCCATTTGAGATCATGTGTGACATGTCTAACTATGCCGTAGGAGTTGTGCTTGGGAAAAAGATCGATGGGAAACCAGTGGTGATATATTACACGAGTAAGACACTGGACGAGGCTCAGCGTAATTACACAATACGGAGAAAGAGCTACTGGCGATAGTATTCTATCTAGAGAAATTTAGATCATACCTTTTGGGATCTCATGTCACTATCTACTTGGATCACACATTTATGAGGAACTTACTAGCGAAGAAGGATGCTAAACTGAGGTTGATTAGATGGATCTTGCTCTTGCAAGAATTTGACCTCAAGATATGCAATAAGGCGGGAAGGCAGAATGTAGTTGCTGACCATTATCCCATCTTCCTTCTTTGATCATTAACCCTTTTGAACCTATTACTGAGCATTTTTCGGATGAGCATGTTTTGAGCATTGATGCTGGACTTCTTTGGTATGACGATATTGTTAATTACTTAGCATTGAACTAGATCTCATCCAATTGGCCAAAAGTCAAGAAAGACAAGTTGATTTCAGATGCCAAGTATTATTTTTAGGAAGATCCATATCTTTTTCACATCGATACTGATTAAATCATCCTGAGATGCATTCTTAATACTGAGGTCAATGATATAATCTCTTTTTGCCATGGCCAGGCCTGCAGTGCCCATTTCTTTGGGCATAAAATCGCAGCAAAAATCCTCCAATGAGGCTTTTATTGGCCCACACTCTTTAAGGACGTGCACAATTATCATAGGGTATGTGCTCGTTGCAAAACCTTAGGCAACATGAGCCATCGCGATATGATGCCCTTGAACCTGATTATCGTGTACGAGATTTTTGACATTTGAAGGATTTATTTCATGGTTCCATTCTTGAACTCGAACGACATTGAATATATCATTTTAGCTGTGGACTACGTGTCCAAATGAATAGAAGTCATTCCCACCTGAACCAATAATCATAAAGTGGATATCAAATTTATTCATGATCACATCTTTTCTCGGTTCGATGTCCCGCGAGCAATTATTTCTGATGGGGGGAACCATTCCGTGAATGTGCATTTCCAGTCCTTGTTGAAGAAATATGGGGTGTCGCATTGAATTTCGACTCCATATCATCCCCAGACTAATGGACTAGCTAAGCTCTCCAATTAAATCAAGAAGATTCTTTAGGTCACTATCTGACCTGACAGAAAAGATTGGTCAACCCAACTTTCGAAAGCATTATGGGCCTATAGGTCTACTCGTAAAACTTAGTTATGGATCTCGGGAAGGTCAGAATCCATCGTCGTTTGCAGATAAGCGAGATAGATGAACTTCATAATGATGCGTACGAGAACTCGAGTATCTACAAGAAGCAGATTAAGGCCCTTCATGATTAGCACATTTCACAAAAAACTTTCTATCCTATACAAAAAGTGCTTTTTGATGTCCAACTCAAACTCTTCCTCGGAAAATTAAGATCGAAGTGGTGTTTGCACAAATTGTCGATGTTTAGAAATATGCATTATAATATAGGACGAAAATCACATGAAACACTTAAATTTGTAAAGCTTGAAATCAATTTGGAGTCTGAGGTCGTTCATAGGGAACAAATATGACAATTTCAATCCACTAATCACAATAGCAATAATAATATGCAATTGAACCAATGAAATGCTAAAAATAATATTTCAATAAATATCAGTGCAAAAAGATTGGGTTAAAATAATGATTTGAATCACCAAATTAACCCTTAAGTTTAAGCTCACAAATCAACTTAAATAAACCAACAGTAATCTCAATCAATTATCAAACCAACATACTCAATTAAATGTTAGATCAAACGACAACAGAAGGCCTCAGACACCTTAATCAGCAGCACCTTACAAGGCACAAGACCTTACCTTAAGCCTCACAGAAGAGGCATAGCAGCGGCACACCAATAGAGGCACAAAGGCCTCACACAAAGCCCTCAGAGGCTAAGTGTTGAGAGAGGGAGAGGGCATGAATCCTAAGGCAGAGCAAAACCCTCCCCCTTTTCTCTCTTCAGATTCTTTTTTCTCCTCAGAACAGGTCAGACCTGGGTATCCGGGTAAACGGATCCACTGCCCAGACCCGCGAGGCGTGAACTACAAACAGGGATGCATGAAGCGTGCAGTGGGGCGTATGTGTTGGGACCTCACCCCTAGTGCATGCTGAGGCGAATAACTACTAGCAGAAATTCCACTTATATGTTGGAGCCGCTCTTGAGATGCACGATGTGGGACTATCCCACGTCTGCTCTTCGCATGCATGTAGCCGAAGAATGCTGTCGTAATTGGAGTGGCATCTGTTGTTGATGCACTTAGTTGAAGACCTGGAAGGCTTGCAGGATGAGTTTCGCAGGCCCTGGGCTTTGTAATTTAGTTGGAGATGGCCGGAGCACTGTGAGCGAAGTCGAAGAAGACGAAGGCGACGGCGGAGCTCCGGTCGATCATGAAAAGCAAGAAAATGGGCCTTGGGTCCCAATTAGAATGCTCAGTAGCTTTGCTGGACCACAGTGAGTGCGATGGTGGCCGTGGTTTGGTGTGTGCATGTGTGTGGTGGGCTGTCGGTGACAGAGAGGGATAGTGGAGGTGGGTTTGTTCGGTGGTGCATGTGCATGGTCAGAAGTCCTAATAAGTTTGGGCCTTCTGATCAGTGGGTCAGGGTGGAGCTAATGGAGGTGGTGGCGCTGTGTTTGTGCAGTATAGCGCCGGTGTGAGCTCGAGCCAAACGTGGGGAAGACGATGAGGTCAGGGGCAAAGTGGTGGTCGAAATGAAGATCTAAAGGTGTAGAAATGATAGAGGGAGAGAGAGAGAGATTAGGAAACTTAAAGAGAGGGAGAGTGGTTGGGGGCACCTAGCTATGATGGGCCAGAGCGGAAGAAGGTGAAGCTGACGGTGACACGGCGGTGAGGAAGGAGAGGGGGAGAGCAGCTGTGCTTTGGTCAGCGATGGTCGCGAGGAAGAGAGGAGGATGTTGGGCCGATCAATTTGATCGTTGGCCGACTGGAGGAAGGTGTTGGAGAAGCTCGCCAGAGCTCAAGATGCGGATGACCAGAGAAGAGAGAAGTGATTTCTTGGTCTTTTCTGAACTAGAAAGGACGGTCATGCGTAGGGAAGCTTTTATAGAGCTTCAAATCAAGCTTTGGATGAGGAAAAGAGCCTGATTGGGTTGAGAAATCGGGGAGAAGGATCCCTTGATTTCTTTGATTTCGTTCGAGCTCTACGGTGTAAATCAAGGTCAAATATCTGGTCCAAAAGATAAAGGGATCTCTCAAGATCAATCCCTTCAAATTTGGAGGGATTTGGTCTTGATTTGAGAGAGATTTCTTCTCTTGAATTTGGCCTGAAGGTGCTTTCACACCTTCAATGGTGGTAGGGCCCTTTTTGCAAGAAAGACGAGAAAGAGACCTAAACGCAAGGAATTTCGAAACTTAGGGGTCTAATTGAGAGAAACAAAGATTTAATGGACTGAAATGCAAACTAGGTCAAGATAGACTCTGATTGGGCCCAAATTTTGGTACCAGCCTAAGTTAGACCCAAGGAATTTGATGGTGAAGTTAGATTTCAGTTTTGGCCACATTTGATTGGGAAATTTGCACAGAAGCCTAAATTAAGGCAAAATTCCATATGCGACTTTGTTCAAGGTCAAAATAGTTTCAGATGGTCAAACTAAGGGCACCAAACCTCTCAAAATATTTTCTATGAATTTTAGGAGGCTTAGATGATTTTTCTCCTAACCATATCCTCTTTAATTTAAGCAGGTCTGAAATTAGGATTTTGTGTGTTGTTGCGATTCTTGAAATGCATGAAACCTCATTTTTGTCTGTATTAACCCCTGAAAAACCCTGTTGTTAGTCTATGTTCAAGGTGTGCTATTAAAATTACAGAATTAGCCCTGATTTCCTATTTTCTTCACAAATCAGAATATCATGGAATTATGACCCTTAGATGATTATGTAGGAGCATTTATCCATCAAACCCGACTAAAAGTGGTTAGTTTGGGCCTACGATGGTGTTCTCATCAAGTGGACCAGACCCTTTCTAGTCCATAGGATCTTTGGAAATGGAGCTCATGGACTAAGGGGCACGAGTGTTTAAATCAGTTTCCTTGTCACTTTTGGTCTAGGAGTTTGAAGAATTGGAACACAACCTTATGCGCATGAATTGAGTTTTAGGATCCTAGTAGAAGGTTAATAAAACATTGGACTTAGGCAGAGTTAGAAAATAACTCTTTTATAGTAGCCAACCCATGAAGGATGGAGAGCCACTTCCTTAATAAGGTGCACGCTTTAATTTTTGTTTTGGTGGGGCTTGTATATATAAATCTTAGTAAGCAGTGTACCTATCCTCACCACCCTAAAAGGCTAAAAAAAAGCCTCACACGCTTGCACCATAAAAAAAAAGAAAAAAATGGTGTTAGAATTTTTATTTTTCGTTTACAGGGAGATATACCCTCAGGTTGACCACATTAGAAGCTAGAAAGTTGCTAAATTCATGTGGGAGCAGCTGACTGAGTCCAATAGGCTATTAATTTGACACTTAGGACCTTTAACTCAATTCACCTTCACTACATGTGTTCCAACCCCGATAACAACAAAATCGGGAGTGAAATTGAAAGTAACTTGGATCATGTGCCCCTATGTTTAAAAATCAAGAGTCAAGTGAAATTAAATTAGGGTTGTCTAAAGTACTAGGCATAAGAGCACTATTTTTTGTCTGACCAAGAGTAACAAATAATAATTTTTTTCTAATTGCGTTGAATGATGAAAATACCCTTAAGCTGAACTTTGAGCTGAATTTTGAGAATTTGCTAAGGGACTAGTAAATGTTAGGCTTGGGGGTATGATGGTAACACCATCATCATCCATAACTAGCTTAATTTAGCTAAATTCCAAGGTTAAATTCATTTAACTAATTGTTAAAATGGTATAATTCAATTTTGGCCTGATTAAGAGAAACAAATGAAAATTGAGTTAATTCTACTATTTTAATAAGTATTTACAAATGCAGATTAACTAAGGGGTGAACTTATACCTAAGTAAAGGTCAAATGAATGTAAATTTCCAATAAGTAGGCTTGTATTGACTGATTTAGGGTTTCTCTGAGAATTAAAGGTTAACCCGTGAATAAAAACCCTAATTACAGCCTCACTTAGATTGATAGGGTTCTATTGAAAATATGTGTAATCTAAACCCTCTGAAAATCAATGAAAAACATTCCATAGGATTTGGAACAATCAATCTGATAGACAGAGCCCAATTTGACCTAAAATAGGAACGAAGATTAATATTTAATACATTATACCTTAACTTCCTTGATTTTGCAAAGCAGTCCCCAACTTTTGAATTCTTTGCATTCTAGTCCAAAAATTCATGCATCAAGGTCCTTGATGACGTCAGCCATCTTCTTCAGGCAAGTGAGTAGTAGCAACTGCTCGTTGTCTTTGTTGATACCGGATCATGATGAATCCAGCAAGTCTGATCTTGAGCCCTGATATGTCATGAAGCTTTTCCAATTCGACCAAGAATCGTGAAGCTAAAACCCAAAAAATTGGCAATCAAATTACGTGAGTTGCACACGAGAATGACTAGGACATTATACAGATCTTTTACGGGGAGATATACCCTAAGGTTGACCCCGTTGGAAGCTAGAAAGCTGCCAAATTCATGTGGGAGCAACCGACTGAGTCTAATAGGTTATTAATTTGACACTTAGGACCTTTAACTCAATTCACCTTCACTACACGTATTCCAACCCTGATAATAACAAAATCGGGAGTGAAACTGAAACCAACTTGGACCATGTGCCCCTATGTTTAAAAACCAAGAATCAGGTGAAATTAAATAAGGAATCCGTTAAATCTTAGTGTCTTGAGGAATCGAGTTCTCCAAAGTACTAGGAATAAGAGTACTATTTTCTGTCTAACCAAGATTAACAAATTAAAATTTATTTCTAATTGAGTTGAATGATGAAAATACCATTGAGTTGAACTCTGAGCTGAGTTTTGAGAATTTGCTAAGGGACTAGCAAATGTTAGGCATGGGGGTATGATGGTAACACCATCATCATCCATAACTAGCTTAATTTAGCTAAATTCCAAGGTTAAATTCATTTAACTAATCATTAAAAGGATATAATTCAATTTTGGCCTTATTAAGAGAAACAAATGAAATTGAGTTAATTCTACTGTTTTAACAGGTATCCACAAATGCATATTAACTAAGGGGTGATCCAATACCTAATTAAAGGTCAAATGAACTCAAATTTCCAATAACTAGGATTGTACTAACTAATTTAGGGTATTTTGGGGAATTAAAGGTTAACTCATGCATAAAAACCCCAATTACAGCCTCACTTAAATTGACAGGGTTCTAATGAAAATAAGTGTAAGCTAAACCCTTTGAAAATCATTAAAAAACATTCCATAGGGTTTGGAACAATCAATTTGACAGACAGAACCCAATTTGACCTAAAACAGGAACCAAGGTTAATATTCAATATATTTTGGCTTAAATTAAAAATTACCCAATCAAATTGCACCAAAACCCAAAATTGAAGTACAACTAGATTCCTTGGGCCTAGATTTGATCACCCAAAAAAGTTGAGACTTTTTGGACCTTAACTTCTTTGATTTTGTAGAGCAGTCCTCAACTTTTGAATTCCATGCATTCTAGTCTACAAATTCATGCATCAAGGTCCCCTTGTCTTATTCAGGAAAGTCGAGCAGCAGTAGCTGCTTGTTGCCTTCATTGACAGCGGATCCTCTAATGAGTTGTTGGCTGGACAAAGCTCGATCAAATCCTACCAAAATTTGTGGGATTGATCGCTGAATCATGATGCATCCAGCAGGCTTGATCTCGAGCCCTAATATGGCATGAAGTTTCGGCCGAGAATCATGAGGCTAAAACCCAACAAATTGGCAATCAAATCAAGTAGATTGGGTTTAATTGATGCGTGGTTCACATCTTTATAAAGGCTTGGTCGTTCCTGTGCACAATTGTGCTCAATTTGGTTGAAAATCTTCATCTTCTTCCTCCTTACGTTGACACCATTGGCGTACCTCGAAGTAGCTTCAAGCCACCTCGTCACTGTCTGCCACATACAATAGGTAGAGGGTTTCTCCTCCCCATCATCCCACGGTGCTTCACGGCCTAATTCCCCTTCTTCCGCTCCGATTTCTTCTTCATCTTCCTCCTCACCATCCTCTCTACATCAAGTAATTCTATGCTTCCTTTCTTTAAATTAGGTTATGGCTTCTCATCCCCATCCCTCCGATTGGATTTTTGGAGCTCTATAGCTCCATTCGTAGCCCTTAGCATCTCCTCCGAATTCCGCCATTACCAACCACCCCCACCTTCATCGCCGTTCCACCTCCATTAGCCCCACGATCAATTGACCTGGGCAAAAGCTTCCATTCACCTTTGTTGAGATTTTGCCCAAGTCAATTGGATCTACCATTCACCCCATCGTTCCCCTCAACTTATGCCATTAGAGCTCGAAGGAGCTTTTGCTCCAACGAGTTCCTGCCACCTCGAGCCCAATAACCTTAAGGCTTTGCTCGGACGTGCTTTGTCGGAGCTTCTTGTTTATTGGATTGGGATCGAAAGGCCTATTTTCATGTTCGCAAGTCTTCGCTGGATGCACCATCTTCTTCGATGTCAGTAGAGCCATCCGGCGACCCAATCAGGGGGATCTCCTCGCCAGCATACATGTAATACCTGTAGCAGCACATCCTGACCATTGATTGGAGGATCCAATGGTCCAGCATCTGCCAGCAGCTGTTGTTGTGATAAACGGAGTGGAAGAACAAGAAGGTGGGACTTTAGTGCCACCTGGTTGAGCAGCAAACATTCAACTTGCCATTTAATGAACCACTGACTATATTCATTGCTCATAATCAGGGGGTCAACTCCCCATAGCACATGCACTCACGCACATGGGCTTGCTAGGGCATGGGAGAGATTGGGCCCATTTTGGGCTTAGTGGGCTAGGCTTGTTTTTAGAGGGAAAGAAGGAAGAAAAAGATACAGAAGTAAAGGCTCAAATCCAAAGTTCCTTAAATCTAATCACCACATTTAGTCCCACATCATGGGGAACGAACCTTGCAAGGTGCCTAATAAGGATTTGTGTAAATAGGTTTATCAGCCTAAATAGTGTGGCTTCTCATAGGGCATATATAAGCCCATTGAGCCATAATATATGTACATGTATCTAGAGAGCATTTGAGGCCCATATAACGTGTGAGAGGAAGCTACAGCCCATTGGAGAGTGTACTAGACTGTGGAAAGGTTACTTGTGCCAGACCCAATCTTTTTAGTGTAAGGAAAGGAAAAGAAAGACTTGGAAAAAAAAAAGAGAGTGCATGCTCATAGGAAAAGAAAAAACAAAGGAGAAAAAGCATTCTTCTTTTTTTATATTTTTGGCACTTGATTTGATATTCTATTTTTGAGTTTGATTACATGTTTTTCACTTATAATTCTCTTTGATATCTAAATATTGAGATTCACATTTTGTAAATAATTTGATAGTGATAAGTCGCACAAATTTTTGCTTCCTGAGAACAACCTCAGACTCAAACTTTGAGAATTATAAATTTTAAGTGTTGACTCGCTTTTGTCGACTATACCATGACATTTTCTCAAACTCTCGACCTAAGTATTCAACAACCAGCAAGGCCAAATCCTACCTTGTCCAGCTTTCCTTCGTCAAATTACTCACCCACTCACCCTTCTCAACACGTCCGACTCATTTCTACCTTCTCTAATCCTCGATTAGTCTACAGTCGCGATTTGCCCAATTAATATCAACCTCAGAGCTTTGTTGTTTATGGTGAAGCTCCGAAGGAGTCTATTCACCTAATTGATCACACCAGAACCTTCGTTCGATTTCATACATCATTTGGCCTTAACTAATTAGATGTTTTATAGTTTCTTGAGTTCTGATGAGCTTAAGACATATTTTAGATTAAATCAAGTTCACAGATATTTCTTAAGCTTCCTTAATTTTGTTAAATTGTTGAGTTCTTGAGCTTCACATGAAGCTTAGGAATCTTTTGGCCTCAATTTTAAGTTGTTTCATTATGTTTTGTACCCTAACGACTATCTCCGTCATCCACCGGAGCTCCGATGAGCTTCGACTAGTCTAATCTTGAGAGAAAATGTTCGAATCTAAGTTATATGTACATGTATGAAAGTAGTTGTGCTTAAGTTAAGTATGTATTATAAGTATAAGCTAAGTATATTAGTCTAAGTTATTAATTAATTGACCTTAGTATTAAGTTAAGTAAGGAATAAATAATAAAATAATTAAGAATAATTGGTGTATTTTACTAATTTAACCTCTCAGTGAACGACCTAAACTCAACTAGTAAAAATTTATAAAATATATTGACTATCTTGCTCACTATACTTTGACTTAATAACGACATTATTAACAAAACAAGATAGTTAAACATCAATTCCTCATCTTGATATTCATTAGGTGATCTTAGCACACAATTTACAGATGCTCGAGCAGAATCATCACACTATAGGAAAAGGCGCGTGTTGCTACAGTTCAAAACCGTTGCCAAATGTCTTAAAACCGTCTCCAAATTCCGTCACGAAAACATGCATCGTTGCATCTATTTGGGATGGTGTAATTGATGTATTGTCGCAAATAATCTCGAGCCTAGGCTTCTGTCCTCAAGATTGTGCGACGGTTATTGACCATCGCTAATTATCTTTTGAATCGGTTGTATAACAAACCATTGCTAAATGTTGGGATAAGAAGCATTCCTGCAGTGGAAATATTTCCACGACGGTGAGCTGTCGCCAATTATTGAGATGTCGTTGCTAATTATTGAAATACCTTCGCCACATAACTGGGTTTGGCGGGAGTGTACTAAGGCGGGAAAATCTATCATTTGGCGGTGGTTTCGACTGTCACCCATGTGTGCCAGAATGGTCACCATAGTTGATTAATGGATGGGTATCCAGGATGGGTGCCAAGATGGGCTTGCGGTGACGGTTTGATAAAAGTCATTGATGGCAATGGGTTTTATTAGAACCATCGCCAAAGGTACCTTTTTTTTTAGAGAAATTTGAGTGAAGGTGTATATCTATACCTGTCAACGTACTACAAAAGTAATGCACATCACAATTGGATATTAACTGTATAATAATTGCAATTGAAGAAGAAATCACAGACAATATATATATATATATATATATATATATAAAGTGTTTAACTATTACAAAAGGTGAACATAATAAATACACTACGTTGGGGCACCTATGCCAACAGCACCTGGTCCATCGTTATCGTCCCTTGGTGGAGGCACGTGAAATGTCGAATGCTCTGGTCCTCCAGATTCTTGTAGGAATGCCATCAACTCTCTCAACTGCTGGCTCTGCCGCTCCAGTAACTGATCCTATCACTGCATCCTGTCAATGGCTACCTACAGTTTGGAGGTCATATCCTCCAATCTCTTCTCCCTCTCCATCTCTTGACGTTCCATTCTCTCCATCTTCTGATTAAAATTGTCCACCTGAGATGTGGACGACGTCGATCCTTTCCTCCCATACCAGGAAGAGATAATCACACTCCAACCCCCGCTACGAACAAAGCCTCCATGCTCCGGAGGCATCACAGTCCTCAATGCCTCCTCTAGTGTCATCGGAAGTTCCTAGGGAATGGTCGCAGAGTTCTTGTCCGTGACCTCAGGAGAATGGATCAAGTCCATCATACGAGTCTGTAAATATATACATTTGTAATTATTCAAATATTTAATAAATTCAGTAAATTAGAAGTCTATAAATTCATGATACTTACATATCTCTCCTAATGTCTCATGAATCCATGAATGGGGGCCATCAAGTGTCAGCTTACTGTGAGTGTACTCATAAACTCCCACTCGATCTAACTCAACGCCCTCATGTATATCAGCCGAAAAATATTAATAAAGGATAAATGATTAGGTTACATATAATTTTATGAAATTATTGAATGTAAATAACTAATTCTACTTACATATTTGACTCGTAAAGTGTCAATACTCATTCGACTCAAACAATGGGTCTGTGGTGGAGCTTGAGTCCTATTGGCCTTATTTTTTTAGCTTGCCCCTACCAGAAATTATTAGTAAATAAGAATGTAATAATTTCAACTACGAGATATAAATAAATAATTGTTTACCTCTATGGTAGAAGCACTCCAATGCTTGCACGCCTCCCTCCAAATGTCAAGCATAACCATTGGAGGCACATTCCCCAATGCCTTCTCAAATGGACTATGCCTAAAGTGCTAAAATATTTATATAAATTATTACTAACCTTTTAAAGAAATTTTGTAAAATTAAATCGTTAAATTTATCTTATCGTACTTTTAAGCTCCTCTCTCCAACTGCGGTGGATCTTACTTGTATGCTTCAAAATATATTTGGTGACGTTCAGATCAGTCCCCCAATCAAATATCCCCTACAATTATGAAGTAGATGTAATTCTTATCTAAAAGAAATGAAGATTTATTATGGTATTGGAGATACATTTACCTGTAGCTCACGAGTAAGTGCTGCGTTAATGTCCTTTGACACTTTCCTCTAATCGAAGGATGAAAGGGGCACCATTGACTTGGTAATGGTTGCCAGTCGACTAGTGAACTTCGGGTAATTCTTCGCTTCCCCTGAAGGATTAATCTCAATTGGGATCCTAGTGTTCGCTGGTAGTCTATCTAGGTCCAGATTCCTAGTAGGACCCCTTGTTTTCTTACCTGAAAACAAATTATGTCATATTATCATAAAATAAATTACAAGAGAAATAAATTATAAATTCAAATTATGTCATATTATCATAAAATAAATTACAAGAGATAAATTATAAATTCAAGAAATGCAAATTTATATTAAAAGATGAGAGAATTATTTACCAGTACTAGTGCCTGCCTCAGTCGTAGTAGGTGCCTCCCCCTGTACCTCATGATGTACCTCCTCCTCCAGTACCCCCTCCTCCACCTGTACATCCTCCCATTGTATGTACCCCGCACCAACCTCCTCATTGTAGTCCTCGTCGTTAGGTGAAAAGATGATTTTCGTTTTCGATGTTGTTTTACACATAAAATGTTGTATAGTTGTGTTTGTTTGAGTGGAAGAAATCGCTTTCAAAACAATTAAAATTACCTACTCAAAAGAGCGGGTCATATCCATAGGGAGGAATGTGCCCATTAAAACTCACACACATGGAAAACTATATATTCACAAATTAATTCCTCAAGTAATCAAAGCCAAAACCCCCTCCAGATTATGGAAATGATGTAATATAAAGCTGGAATCATGTTTATGAAAAAGAGGGAGGTCATTTGCATAAAGTAGCCACAATATTTAATTAATAAAATAAAAAATAAAGTTGTGGCATTGGCACTTGAATATAATAGCTAATGCCATGCAAAATAGGGGAAAACCTTCCCCTTGCTTGCATGTGCGGAGGAGAGGGTTGGCGGTAGTGGCAAGCTCGGTGGAGGTCAAGTGGGTTGAGGGCTATGCGGCGGTGGCGATGGTGCGGCGAATGGCAGCATGGCGAACGGCTATGTGGAGGTGGCCGGTGGGTGGCGGTTGGTTGCTGCTGTTGCGAAGTAGCTCAAGGTGCAGAGAGGAGAGGGGAGGTCAACTGCGCGCCAGCCTTTGCGTGGGAAGAGACTAGTGGCACATCGACCTTCGTGGTGGGAGAGCGATGGCACGTGAGGGGCACTGTTGGGTAGTACTGTTGTTGGCTCCTGCACGCGGGCTAGAGGCAAGGGGCGGCGACGCTAGTGGGCTATTGCAGTGTTGGCAGCTGGAGAGGGTGGTTGGAGAAGCGTCGGTGGCGAGGTGGAGTGGCAGAGGTGTTGGGTTCTTGGTGAAGAAGATGAATAGTGGTAGGAAAATGAAGATGAGGAGGGGACGACGTTACAAAAGAAAGGGGAAGTGAAGATGAAAAGAAGGGGAAGAGAAAGGAAAGGCTGCGGTGATGGACACGATGGAGATCGTAGTGGTGGTCGTGGTGATGGAAACGGTCAAAGTGGTGGTCGTAAGCGCTTCAAGGGTGGCGGTGATGGTGCTGTTTGTTATTTGATGATAAGCGAGCTACAAGGAGCTCGTGCATGGTAATGGCTGAGTCCATCGGTTTGGCACAGTGGCCTGTCACCTCGTCATCCTACGATGTGGTGGAGCTCGACCATTGAGACGCACGGTGGTGGATGAAGCAAGGTAGTGGAACAGTGTGGAGTCTCCCCAAGCTCAGTGGTCTGTTGTTATCGTGGTTTGGTGGATTTCAAACTAACTGGATGGGGAGGAGCGTCGTGGCCATTAAGGTCAGATTCGCTCTTCTCAGCTGCTTCAATGGAGACCTTCAATGGCATCCTCGCTTGTAACGTCAGCCACCTGCATGCATTCGTAAAGATGAAATCAATAAACAAATAATATTGGCAAATTTATGTTTGAACTTGTAAAGTTTACTAAATGGGTTATTATTCCTAACAATGCATGTGAAATGTATACAAGCCAACTTATATTCTAACTTATTTACATAGTAATGCATGCTAAATAAATGTTAAAGATAACTTAATGTCTAGGCATTCACATACTTAAATAGCCCACAAATATGGGCTAATCAAGTATCCCCATTCCTGGTTTTTCCTAGTCCCTAGCAAATTCAAGTAATAATCTAGCACTCCAAGTAGGCTATCCAGCCCAATTGATCTTCCCTTAGAAACATGTTAAGTTATAGACTTTAGACCTAAGGTACCTAAGTAGTTGCTAAGTTACAGACTAGGTTGGCTAAGAATAAGTTGCAGGCACAGGTTTCTTTGATTTCTCGCTCTACCCTAGGGTTTATTGGTCCTAGAGATTAAAGCATTCGTGCATGTGCATAGGTCTGCTTTATTTGAGGTTGGTATGATTGCCAACCTAGAAATAGAGTAAGAACGAATTTTATTTTGTAATATATTTATATATTTGTATGATTCCTCTAAGTTTAACCTTGGATCAGCTATCAACACGGTTTGTGTTGGATTCATTGTCCCCATCACCAACCTTGAAGGGTGCCTGGCTTTCGATGCTTCAAGATAGCATCGCCCATGGCGATCCCAAGAACTCCTGGTAATCAACACTTCGAGATAGTATCGCCCATGGATTTCTTAAGCTAATTCAGGCCTGTGGGAATCGACAATTTTAGATAGGGTCGCCTATGGTACCTGAATTGCATAATGCGCTTACATGTGAGCCACGCACGGCCATGGTGCCTACCGCAACCATTGTAGTTCAGAGCCTAATCCTAGGTTGGTTATCCAGGACACCCCTATCCTAGATCCAGAACCTGAATCAATCCTAAAGGAACCTACAGAGGTTCCATTTCCTGAGGCCTTGACAAAGGGAAAGAGGAAACCCAAACCCATGGTACTTGAGGAAGATCTGGTCAAACTCTTTGAGCAAGTCCAGATAAGCATCCCCTTGATGGATGCAATCCACCACGTACCGGCTTACACCAAATTTCTGAAGGATTTATGTACACCAAAGCGTAAGCCGCGAAGCAAAGACGGGAGTTCGATCGTATTGTCTGAGCAAGTTAGCTCGATCATCTTGAGTAAACTCATGCAAAAAGCAAAAGATCCTGGCACCCCTTTGATCTCCTGTAAAATTGGTGATCTAGAATTTGATCGAGCATTATTAGATTTAGGAGCCTCCATAAACTTGATACCTACATCCCAACTAGACTATTTCGAGGAAACTGAGCTCAAACCGACTGAGGTGACTTTGTAGTTAGCAGATTGATCAATCAGGTCACCCAGAGGAATTCTCGAGGATGTTCTAGTTCAGATTCGAGATTTTTATTTCCCAGTGGACTTCATTGTATTAGACATGGATACTCCTGAAAATTTGAGGAACACACCAATCATTTTAGGGAGACCATTTCTAGCCACAGCTACGACAAATATTAACTTCAAAGAAGGCTACATCAAGTTGAAATTCGGAAACTAGACATTAAAAATTGATATCTTTAAGGCCTAGATGGGAATAAACTGTGGGGTAATTGAAAAAGTATGTGACATCAATTCTATGGTTGAGGATTCGCTTGCAGAGGAAGACCCGATTATCTCTGATCCTCAATCCTGAGAAAATTCTGACCCACAGATAGAGGAGCCCGGAGCTGATCTAGATTCACCTTTAGCTCCCACCTTATCTTCTAAGGCCCATCCCGAACCCCCATCCGCTGCTAATAACCTGGTTATGGAATTGAAACCCCTCCCAGATCATATGAAATATGTGTTTTTGGGTTCCAATCAAACGTTTCCTGTGATCATCAATTCCCAACTTACATCTGATCAGGAGACAAAGCTGATTTCTATTTTCCAACAGCATCGGAGAGCCATCGGATGGACTCTCGATGATCTGATTGGCATCAGTCCCTCGTATTGCACACACTATATCTACATCGAAGAGGGCTCATGACCATCCTGAGAGATGCAGAGAAGACTTAATCCGAATCTGCAGGAGGTCATGAAGAAAGAGATCATTAAGTGGTTAGATGCTGGTATCATCTACCCGATCTCTGATAGTCGTTGGGTGAGCCTAATCCAGGTTGTGCCTAAGAAGGCACGGCTCACCGTTATCACGACTGAATCTGGACAAACCATCCCGACCCGCATTGCGAACTCGTGGAGAGTCTGCATAGACTATCGGAAATTGAATGCCTCCACGAAGAAAGATCATTTCTTGATCTTGTTCATTGACCAGATTCTCGAGAAACTGGTGGGAAATCGATTTTTCTGTTTCTTGGACGGGTACTCCAAATATAATCAGGTGGCATTTCATGCAGAGGATCAGGAAAAGACCACCTTTACCTACCCCTAACATACATACGCATTCTGTAGGATGCCATTCAGGCTATGCAATGCACTTGCCACCTTTCAGTGACGCATGCTAGCCATATTCTCTGATATGGTAGGTAATTACCTTGAGGTCTTCATGGATGACTTCTCAGTATTTGGTGAATCTTTTGATGAATGTCTCATGCATTTGGTCCAGATCCTTAAAAGATGCATTGAAGTGAACCTGGTTCTCTCTTGGGAAAAGAGCCACTTCATGGTTCCTGAGGACATCGTACTTGGACACCTCATCTCTAAGAGAGGTATCTAGGTTGACCAGGCTAAGGTGAATCTGATTTCCAAGTTACCTGTGCCTAACTCGGTCAATGACCTCAGATCATTCCTCGGGTATGTTGGATTTTATCGTCGATTCATACCTGATTTCTTTAAGATTGCATGACCCTTAACAAATCTCCTCTCGAAGGACACACCTTTTGAGATATCGAGTGAGTGCATTCACGCATTTGAGATCCTGTGTGACCGATCACCCAAGCACCAATCTTGCAATCTCATGACTGGTCTCAACCCTTTGAGATCATGTGCGATGCGTCTAACTACGTAGTAGGAGTGGTGCTGGGTCAGAAATCTACGGGAAACAAGTGGTCCTATATTACGCCAGTATGACATTAGATGAGGCTTAGCGTAATTACACTATTATGGAGAAAGAGCTACTGGCTGTAGTATTTGGCCTGGAGAAATTTAGGCCATACCTCCAGGGTTCCCATGTCATCATTTACTCAGATCACACTGTAATGAGGCACTTACTCATGAAGAAGGATGCGAAACCGAGATTAATCCACTGGATCTTGCTATTGCAAGAATTTGATCTTGAAATTAGCGACAAGGTGGGAAAGCAGAACATGGTAGCTAACCATTTGTCTCACCTTCCTTCTTAGGTCATTAACCCATCCGGACCTATTACCGAGCACTTTCCGGATGAGCATCTCTTGGCCATTAACGAACTTCCTTGGTTTGTCGACATCGTGAACTACTTGGTTACGGGGAAAGTCTCGCCATATTAGGCTACTTCCAGGCAGGGCAAGCTGATTTCCAATGCCAAGTACTATGTCTGGGAAGATCCATATATTTTCCATATCAGTAATGACCAAGTAATCCGGAGGTGCATTCCCAACAACGAGGTCAACTACGTCATCTCATTCTGTCATGACCAGGCCTATGGTGGCCATTACTCTGGACATAAAACTGCAATGAAGATCCTCCTGTGTGGGTTCTTTTGGCTTACAATGTTCAAAGATGCACAATCCTATTGTAGGGCATCTGACCATTGTTAGACCCTCGATAACATGGGCCCATGCGACATGATGCCCTTGAATTCGATCATCGTGTGCGAAATCTTTGACATATGGGGAATTGATTTCATGGGACCCTTTCTAGGATCTAACGACTTCGAGTACATCTTACTTGCTATTGATTACGTCTCTAAGTGGATAGAAGCCATCTCCACCACCAGAACAAGTGACCATAAAGTTGTTCTTCGGTTAATTCAGGAGAACATCTTTTCTAGATTTGGAGTTACAAAAGCCATCATCAGCGTTGGTGGGTCTCATTTTGGAAATGTGCACTTCCAGTCCCTGATGAAAAGGTATGGGGTGTCGCATCGTATCTCGACTCCTTATCAACCCTAGACTAATGGATTGGCTGAACTGTCAAATCAGGAGATCAAGAAGATCCTTCAGGTCACTGTTCGGCTTGACAGGAAGGATTGGTCTACCCACCTTTCGGAAGCCTTGTGGGCCTATAGGACCGCCCATAAGACCCAATTAGGAATGTCTCCCTTTAGACTCATATACAGGAAGGCGTGCCACTTCCCCGTAGAAATGGAGCTCAAAGCCTACTGGGCAGTATGGAAGTGCAATCTAAATCTTATGAAGGCTGGAATCCACTGTCGGTTGCAAATGAGCGAGATCGAGGAACTACGCAATGACGCATACAAGAACTCACGAATTTATAAAGAGCAGGTGAAAGCCTTCCATGACAGGAACATTTCATGAAAATCTCTCCATCTTGGTTAGAAAGTATTGCTCTTCGATGCCAAACTCAAGCTCTTCCTAGGAAAACTCAGATCAAAATGGATTAGACCATTCCTTGTGAGACGAGTATTTGGAAATGGAGCGGTCAAAATCAGTGAACCTAGTCACGAATCAGAACCTTTTATCGTGAATGGTCAGAGGCTCAAACCATTCTTTGAACTCACCAACCTGAAAATGGCTGTAGTATCTTTCGATCTTCATTCTCCCTAAGCTTCATTGCACCCAGCTGATGGCGTTAAACTTAGCGTTTAATGAGAGGCAACCCGTCATCTTTGAAAAACTCGAAACCCTTCTGACATATCTCTTTGCTGAAATCATATTACACTTTAGGGTTTGTCCATTAGAACAGTCGACTCCACCTTTGATACTTGTATCAGAGCTAGAAATTGTTCGTAGTAGCCATTCTGACCCGTTCACCACCCACCTGCTCTAAATGTATATCTAAATTGAACTCAAACCCACCTAATTACAATGAGAACATTGCAAATCTTAGGCATGGGGGGGTATTAAAGTGCAAAATGCCGTGAAAATCAATGCATGGAAGGGTTTCATCAAAAAAAAAAAAGAGGAAAGGAGAGGTAAATTTGAACCGAGCTGAATGAAAAGAGAAGAGAAGAGAAGAAAAGAAAAGAAAAGAAGAAAAAAGAGAAGAAAAGGAGAAAAATGAAACGAAAATGAGATAGTCCCTTAAAATTTGAAATGGAACTTACCTAATTTCTTGGTTGGGTTGGTTGATGAATTAAGACTTGAAAGGCTAAAACTTAGGAGATTAGTGATGAGTACCGACCTTAGGCCTCTTGAACCTGTTTTAAGGTTTAAACACTCACTCATTTATTAAGATCCAGAGTAATCCTCAAGAGGATGAGGAAAGTGCGAGGCTGATGTAGTAGGTCTAAGGCTTAGGGATTATTCGGCCCCATTGCCTGCCCTTTGGTTTGTGAGACTTGGTAACCTAGGCACCCAAAAATCATAGACTAAGTTTGGTTCAGTGTGCTTAATAAAGAAAATCATGCCAAAAGTGTTCTGTTATGAAAAGCTACCTGGAAGATCTAGCTTAAGAGCGGCTCGACAACACAAGTTGATTGTATGAGTTCCTAATGCGGAGAGGTGGGAAATTCCCCTCGAAGATGCGTAATAACATATCGTCTCCTCGGTGCTTATCTCCTAGGATATCTAAATATCCTATCGGGGGCATGTAAGCACCATGTGCTGGTTCAGGTGACTTGGGTAGGATTATCCGAAAATGTCGATTGCCAAGGACTGAATTTAGCTACAGAATGCCATGAGAGGCACTATCCTGAAGTGTCAAATGCCAGGGTTCTGGGGGTTGTTATGGGCAGTGCTATCCCGAAGCATCGAAAGCCAAGGACCCTTCGAGGATTGATGGTGGGGATAAGGAATTCGATACAGACTGTGTTTTGGGCCAATTCGAGGCTGGATTTAGGGAAAAATAAAAAGAAAAGAGAGAAAACTCTCCAAATGAAAAATCCTTCTCTATCTCTTTCTTATCAAAATGCACTTGCAAACTAAACCTGGACATGTTACGTCTATGCACGGGTGCTTTAACCGCTGGGGTCAACGAACCTATGGACAGTTTTTGCAGGCCTTAGAAACCTTTGTGGAAGACTCAGGCTGAAGTTGGTCAGGTCTCGATCTTGGCTAGTACTTGAGTACCTCTTGGCCAATTGTTAGCATTCTATCTAATTTCTAGAGATGTAGCTTAGTAAGGCACCCTGACAGTTACATCCAACCTGGAAATCTGGTTTGATCCATAGGATTTTTGTTAAGGGACTAGCAAAAGCTAGGTATGGGGGTATGATGGGAACACCATCATAAGCCCTAACTAGCCACTTTTAGTTAGGTTTGAAAGATAAATGCTCCTACATAACCATCTGAGGGTTATAACTACACTTCATTCTGTTTTGATAAGAAAATAAGAAAGTAGGATTAATTTTGTAATTTTTACAGCATATCATGAACCCAAAATAACCAAGGGGTTTGTCAGGGGTAAAACAAAGGTCAAATGAACATTAAATGCCTGTAAGTGGGTCCATGCAAATAGAAACGGGGTTTCACACATTTTGAGAATCAATACAGCACCCAAAATCCTAATTTCTGACCCACTTAAATTACAGAGGTATTGGTCAAGATAAAATTCATCTAAATCTTCTAAAATTTATAGAAAAATATTCCTTGAGTTTTGGTATCCTGATTTGACCATTTGAACCTATTTTGACCTTAAATAGAGTCATAAATAGAGTTCTACCCTAATTTGGTTTTTGCACAAATTACACAGTCAAACTTGGTCAAAATTGAAATGCAACTTCATCAGATTTCTTGGGTCCAAATTAAGTTTGTACGAGAATTTAGGTCCAATCAGAGTCCATCTTGACCTAGTTTACATTTTAGTCCATTTAAACTCTGTTACCCTCAATTAAGCCCCCAACTTTTGAAATCTTCACATTTAGCCCCCTAACTCTAATCGTTTTCTTTAAAATGGTCCCTACTGTCATTGGTGTGAATGGAGCACCTCTGCCGAGATTTGAGTGAGGTTTTCTCGCTTGATTCTCAATCAAATCCTCCCAAAATTGGAAGGAAGATTCTTTGGGGAGATCCTCTATCATCTAAACCACAGATTGGTCCTTGATTTGCATCGAGAAGCCCATGCTAACGCTCGCAACCTCAGGGATCTTGTTCCCTAAGTTTTCAAGCTCGCAAAGCTTCATACCTCGCTTGGACTCCCCCTAAGGCCTTTAAAAGGATCCCTCGTGCGAAACCAAGCTCCTTAACAAAGTTTAGAGTCGGAGAAACACTCTTTTCCTCATCTCTAGCCGTCTGCACCTTCGTCTCCGATGAGTCTCTCCGTCCTCTTCGTCGAGCCAGCCAACGGTCAAATTGATTGGCTCAACCTTCTCCCATCGTCCTTGCGACCGTCGCCAGCCAAAGCACGGCTGCCATCTCCTCCTTCCTCACCGCTGTATCGCCGTCGACTCCTCCGGCGTCGGCCTATCATAGTCGGTCGCATCCACCTCTATCTCCCTCTCTAACTCTCTCTCTCTTCCTCTCTCCTTCCTAAATCTTCCTATCTCTTTCTCTTCCTATTTTGACCAATCAACCAATGGCACCCACTCCATCTTCTTCGCCTCCGACAAGGGCTCCGGTGAGCCTGTGACAATGCTACACCACACCAAACTCCATGCCACCAGTTCCAAAATCTTCACCGTCCCATGCCCATCAAAACCCATCAAGAAATTGAGGGGATTAACCACTTGACACCTACACCGAACTCGACCTCCTTCGCACCACCTCCTCGACCTCACCAGGACACCACACGTACCTTCACAACATGCCACGACCACCACTGCACTCCCTTCGGCGATCCTTCTAAGCTTCTTTGCCGTGGCCACGAGGCCGTATTTGTGATTTCAGGTACCTGCAATAGCTTCCCTGCCGCCCTCGTCTTCTCTGGTCCTGTTCGCTCATCTCCAGCCCCCAGCTCATCCAGTTGCAGATCATAATCAACTTGGAACCTTCATCTGCAGTTGTCCAGGTCCTCAATCGAAGCCATCAGTTGTAGTTGCTGCCCTAATTCGATGCTTCACTGTCTGCTGCTTGCACGGGAAGAGGACTCTGTGGGATAGTCCCACATTGTAGAGTGAGGACCTCTCCGCAATGTACAAAAGCCAAAAGTCACATTGCCTATTCACCTTCGTATCACTAGGGTCAGGTCCCTACCACCACGCCCTTGCACATGTGCTCCTCACGTGCCTGTCCACCCCCTTGCCCGTGCTCACGCCTCGCGGGTCTAGGCGGTGAATCTGTTTACCCACTACCTGGGTCTGGTCTGTTCTGAGCTTGGAAAGGAAAAAAGAGAATCTAGGGGGGGCGAGTTTTGCTGCCTTAGGATTTGAGCCTTCCCCTCTCTCAACACTTAGCCTCTGTGGGTTTTGTGTGAGGCCCTTGAGCCTCTATTGCAGCTGCTGTTGTGTCTTCTGAGGCTCTTGAAGGAAACAGGAGCCTTGTGCTTCTTTTGTAGGGTTAAGCCTCTTCTGATAAAGCATCTGAAGCCTTTGGTCTATTGTCTGAGGCACTCTGCTGGTTACTGTTGGAATATTTGAATAACTTGATTGACGTAGATTAATGGTTGTGGTTTACTGTTGAAATATTTAAGTAGTCGTGAGCTTAAATTTAAAGGGTTAATTTGGTGATTCAAATCACTATTTTAATCCAATCTTTTTGCACTATGCTTCTAATTTTTATTGAAATATCATTCTAAATATTGTTGATTTCAATTGCATATATATTTCTTGTGATTGGTGAATTGAATTGCATAATTGCTCCCTACAAATGACCTCGGACTCCACTTTTTTGAATCCAAGTTTTACAAATTTAAATGTTTTGAGTGATCTTGTCAACTATACTACGACGCATTTCCTATACATCGACGATTTCGTGCAAACACCTGGGGTGGGGTGGCGTGGGTATATACTGGAAAGGTAATGTGGAGGTGTGGGGTCGTTGTGGAGGCTGAGAAAAAAGAGGAGGTTGTGAGACTGGAGGCTGAATATGAGCTTCCTCCTCCCTAATCGCTGCCTCCTGATTCTCCTTGGAGGCCTTCTTCTTAACCTTCATCTACTAGATGGAGTGTAAGATGTACCATAATGTTAAAGGAGGCCGGAGGGAATATTTGTTTCATCTTACATAGTGTAATAACCATTTGTTTGTTCTAGGAATCTAAGAGTTCACAGTCCGAACTCTTCGAACATACTGCTTTAAAGAAATGGCTCATCTTTGTGAAAGTATCAACGACTGGATCAGGCAGAACTCCACGAACAGCAAGTCGAAACAAAATTTGCATATAAACATGAGAATCATGACTTTTTAACCCAGTGATTTTCTTTTGAACTTCATTCACATAGCGTGAAAGCTGTGAAGAGTACCTGTCAGGAACCCTTATTCCCTTCAAGAAAGAGAATAACCTTTCCCTCTGATCTTCATTAAAACAATATATAGCTGATGGGAAATCCTCTCCCTCAATAACACGAAATTCAGGATGAATACCCAATTTCTTCATATCATTTCTTGTTCTTAACGTGTCTTTTGGGTTATCTATTAAGTTTAACACATCCAAGATGTTGTGCATGACATCGTTCTCAATATGCATTATGTCAAGGTTGTGATGAATTGTAAGATCTTTCCAATATGGGAGCTCTATGAAGAAGATGCTCTTTTTTTTGAAACCTGAATCTTTCAAAGCCGTAAGGTCCTTCTTGAATGTACGACCTAATCAAATTATGCCAAGTTTTTGTAACTTCTCCATTACTTCAAATCCAGACAACCTGATAGAATCTGTTTTCATCATATTTCTCGGATTCCTGCTCAAATACTGACAAGTTTTGCCATCAAATCTTTCTTTGAACTGTGATGTCCACCATCTGTGCTCAATAGGAAGAAATCTGCGGTGTCTTAAGTAACAAAATTTTTTACTTTCAGGCGGACACAAATGATGTGTATCATCCATGCAAATCATACATGCTAACTTCCCTTTCGTACTCCATCCTAACAAGTTTGCATATGCTAGGAAGTCATTTATGGTCCATAATAGTGTTGCGTACATCTTGAAAAATACATCCTAACAAGTTTGCATATTCTTTCTTATTTGCATCATAAGTTTGAACACCATCCTCCCATAATTCTTTTAGTTCATCTACTAGTGGTTGTAAATACATGTCAATTGCATTTCTCGGTTGCTTAGGACCTGGGATGAGAAGTGTCATCATCATAAATGAGGATCACATATAAAGCCAGGGAGGTAAGTAATAAGTAGCCAACATGACTAGCCAAATGGAATATGATGGATACATGTTCTTGAAAGGATTAAATCCGTCGCTTGCAAGTCCCAACCGAACACTACGCAAAGCCCTAGTGAAGGAAAAATGTGTGCTGCCAAATTTTTTCCACTCTTCAAAATCTCCTGGATGACGAGTACGATCATCCTGTGATTTGTTGTTTGCAAGCCATATCATCCACATTGTTGTTTTACTCGACATAAATAGGTGTTGTAGCCTTGGAATCAACGAAAAGTATCGAATAACCTTTCTTCCTTGTTTCTTATCTCTTCTATATCTTTCCTCACCACAGTTGGGGAAGGAACTCATCCTTGCGTAATCTTTTTTGTAAAACACAATCAGTCGGACATGCATGAATCTTCTCACAATTTAAACCCAGCCCTTAGTCTGCTTCACTTCATACCATTACTTAGGAAAACCACTGGGAGTATTTAACAACTCCTGAATGAAATCAAGTACCTCTGACATTAATTTCTCGTTGCTTTATTCAAAACTTTCATCTAAAAGAACTTCAACGGGAACGATAACCGAGTCATGGAACTAATTCCGGGTGCAATTGGTTCTTTTGCAGCCTTCATTGCTTCATGAAATTGATTACAACCTCTCAATGTTTCTTCCTCATTTCCAATCTCATCGGCACCTGCTCTCATCTCATTAAGCATGTCATCAATTTGATTCCCTTTGATATCATCATCAGATCCATCAACTTCCATTGCATTCCCTGTGACCTCCTCAATCAGTTCTTGTCCATGTATTGTCCACTTCGTGTAATGCTGCCACCAACTATTGTAGATAACGTGCTCAAACACAGTGTTTCTATCCTGAATGAATCCATTCAAACACTTCCTTCACAGACAAAATATCTTCTCCAGACATTGTCCTCATCTATATTGTTTCCTATTCTCATGGAAGGCCCAACCTAAAAATGAAAGGACTCCACTCTTATATTGAGTGTGATTCAGGGTCTTCAAACCAATCCACAACTTCTCTAAGGTAACCTACAATTTATAGTAAACCACGACCAATTTAGAAATGAATGTAGGGATGATGTGTGTTAATTTTAATGAAGGTTTTCACTTGATAGCCCATTCTTGAAGATTTAATCACAACATTACTTGTTACATGTAATCGATGTCTGGAGAAATTTTGGTAGCATCTCACACTTCTCCAGTATACCCCCCAAGACTAACCCTAACTTCATTCCTAATAACTCCCATTTAAGATTGTTTTAGGAACATACTTAAGATCAATTGCTATATCGGAGAAGAATGAAAAGATACTACCGAAATTCCTCCAGACATTGATTCCATATAACAAGCAATCCTAAGTTATGATCAAATCTTCAAGGACCCTCCTTAGTTTAGAACTTCGCTGAATTAAGGACGGTGACTCTTATGGCATACTATAAAGACAAAACATTGTGCATGTAAGTGAGGTATACACACACTCTTCATTGTCTGTATAACATGATCATAAGTCTTGATGGGCTAGTATTTTGACACAATTCGACTCCATAACTTGTACCTTAGGGGTTAGATACCTAGTGTTTGGCCTCATGTGCATCTAAATTTGTGCAAGTGTGTGTATCTAACTATTATAATAAGTTATGTTCTAATTACAAATTTAAATAAATCACCAAAACCATAACCAACTGATCGAGGCGTGCTTCGCGTGTTAAAATCAGGGTTCGGAGGACCTGTCGTAGTAGCTCGCAGAACACGTCTATCAAATAAACTTTATAACCGAAACTCAAAAAGTGAGTCCTGGGTCAAACACGGGGAGGCGAACATTTGGTTTTATAAAAATTCGTGCTTCACTTTATTTCTTTTTGTTGTTTTTATCTTTTCTAATTTTTTTTGATATTTTAATAGGGCAAGAGATTAGATTAACAATTTCTTATCTACCTAATCTACTTGTAAAAATATAAGAGAGAGAGGGAGAAAGAGAGAGAGAGAGAAACAATCATCTATTCATAAGCAAGCGTTTGTTACAACTACGAAAGTGGAAAAATCTATACTATAAAGGCAAAAAAGATAGAAAGAGGTGAGAGAAATCCCTCTCGACGGTCTCTCAGAGGACAACTCGCTCTGACGTCGACTGAAGGAAGGTGGTGAGGAGCGGGATGAAGGAGGACATAACCAGAGGACGGTGGATGGGGTAGGACAGAGTCGTGGTGAGGATCTTCTTCCCGAAGGGCGGTGAGAGGATAGCCACGAGATGCTCCATGCATGGGGATGAGAGGTGGGAAAAATATTTGGTTTTCTACTCTAGAGGAGCATCCTGGGTTTGGGACAAGCTCTCTCTAGAGCCTTGGAGGTGGTAAGAGGAAGAGATGAAGAAAAATGGGAGGGGTAGGGGTCCTTTTATAGTGGATGAAAGAATCAAATTTGTATACAGGACATTTAGTGATGGTCATAAACGTCGCTGAAGATCCCGCTCACGCAACCCTGCTGCAGCATCGCTGGCGTGTGCAGTACGCACCCTTATCGCGTGCGTGCCTCCGCCCTCGTGCGCACCCGCGCTGCTGTGTGCATGCGGTGGCGCGTGCGTGCGCATGGGCGGCCTGGGTTGTGCTACGTGGCGTAATTTGGGCCATCCATCTTCTTTCCTTTGTAGGGGATGCAACAGAGGTCGGATTGAGTCGATTTTTGCACTGTTGGGCTGCGATCGTTGACCCAAATCCCTCCGTGGCGTCGGATTTGTTATTTGATGCTCCGGATTGCATGACCTAGTCCCTCAGCTGTTGATCTTCCTTGGATTGCATATGGTGCTAGGGACTCCAATCGAGGCAATTTCAGAAGCGTCAGACTCCGTTCGTCGTCTTGATCAGATTCGTTCAATTGGATCGTCAATCCGAGGCTTCGAAATAAATATCCTTCTCTCCTGACCACAAAAAGGATGCAATTAACCTAAATTATATACAACTACTCTAAATGCAGAATGATGCATGCTATGCAATATTTATAACATGAAATGCAAATCTAAGCCTAGGAACATGCATGAATAGTCATTTTAACCTAAATAGATGTGTCTACATCATACCCTTATGCCTATCTTTTGCTAGTCCCTAGCAAAATTAAACTACTTTCTATGTATAAAATCAAAATTAGGATTGGATCTCTTAGGCCTAAGTCGTTTATTAATAATAGAAAATTTCAAGTAAGGTCCTCAACATCAAAAACTCAACAGTACCGCCCAAGTCTTCGCCTTATTTGAAAAAGAAGATACATTTTTTTTTCTTCTTTTCTTATTTTTTTTAGACTTTTGGAGTTTGAGAGTGTCGAGATAACTTTTTACGGCTACCCGACCCGCCCAAGACTCGAAAAGGACTTTAAGTGCTAAGCATCTAGTGAAAAGAGTGAAAGACTCACTAGGCGGCCGTTAAAATGGACTTCGGGTTTCTACGACCCTAGATGACCTTGTCTAGACTTTATCTTTTCGAATGGTAGCTTTCTCCCTACTTCTTCTATTTATGGGGTCAACACATGGGCAAACCTAGTGTATATCTCCCTAGTTTACTCTACTTCCCCGCTTCTTCCCTAAGTGTTTTGGAAATTATTGTGCATTTTTGGTGAGCTGGGTTCTGGACAATCGGCTAATGGGCTGTTACCTACGACAACTTGCCAGTTATACTTGTGTGATGAAGTGTGATTTTATTATTATTTATTTTTTTCTCCTTTTTCTATTTTTGTCTTTTTCTCTTTTATCATTTTTTTAAGTTGGTGTCTTTTCTGATCTAAGATTTACCTAAAGGTAGTACAATGAAAATGGTCTTATGACTCGACTCTGGACAACCGATCGATGAGCTGTTATCACCGACAACTTACCAGCCATACCACCCTAGATGGTTCATTAGCTACCCAATTTATGAAGAAACCGCTAAAAAGTGAGTCAGTGCAAAAAAGTGTGTAGATGCTTAGGCTTAAAGTCCCCCAAAATCAGAGGGTGGGTTGATAAGTCGCGTACTTATCATCCCAATTTATTTACCAAATTAAAATAAATTTTAAATGGCGAGGACTCGAGACAAGTCCACATTCGAGTGGATACCCGGGCTAATTAAGCTCGAAGACCTGAAGAGTCTAAGTGTTCAGGTCCTATTGTATCGTTTTCTAAAGTTAATAACTTCCAAAAGCCTAAGTTATCTTCTTTTAATTCTTTTTTTTTAAATTTTTTTTAAAGAAAATAAAAGAAATTCTACAAAGCTAATGAAATAATTTCAGGATTAAGTATCCACCCCCCCATGCCTAAATGATGTAATGTCCTCATTGTAAAAATAAAGACATGAAAAGGGCGGAGTACACAGAATATCACCTGAATACTACGAGAAATCCGATCAGCTCCGCAGATAATGTGAAATATAAACACGTGCTAAATTTAATGCCTTCAGTTAGGCATAACATACATACAAGGAAAATTGAGAATTCACAAGTGTGGGTCAGAATCAAAATCAAAAGGTTGATCCTGAAACTCGTCAGCAGAAGATGTCCACAGATGTGGACCAAGTTATGATGCAGACCCATGCCCTAGGGTTGAGTGGTTCTAAGGTTCTGGATGAAAATCACCTAGAACTGAAGATTGTTGTATTTACGGGGCCGGACCTGTGGTTTGGTGGTGTGCAACCCAAGACTAAAGTGTAAGACAAAAGGTAGATTTGATTTACAAGGTTCAGATATCGACTTAACGTTCAGCTCAAAAAAATAATTAGTTATTTCGAGCTTGGGTTGCACGTGAAAGATATCGTAAGGCTCCTGGTAGAAAGTAGGTGGTTTTAGGTCAACATGAACCCTTAGATCCAAAATCAAAGTTCCCTCAAAATTAGCTTCCCAGACGTTGAATTCCAACTTCCTATCCTCCGAAATCAATGTTTCCGGGACCTACAAATCGTTGTACACCCCATCTAAAGTATCCAAGTCCAATAATTGTTGCTAAATCAGGATTCACTTGGGCGTAATGATTTCTAAATCGAAATCAATCCCTTCGGGGTGTGGTTGAGGGATGGGGCTACTGATTGAATCTTCTAGTAAATGAGGATTTGAATCCTCAAAGTTTGCCCCAACTGAATCAAAATCTTCAATGACTGGGCTATCAAATGGTTTGTCATGCTCCTCGAGCCCATTTGTCTCACTAAAATCATCTTCCTTAAGCTCAAGTGAGACTTCACTAAGAGATTCCTCACCCTCAGAATCAAAGAATCCATGATCCTCATTTATATATGTCTCAAAATCATATGTCATTTCATGGTCCGTGGAGACATTTTTCGTCATTCCCTAGTTCTAGGATCTCAGGTGAGAAACTCAATTCATCCTCAAAGGGTTGCTCTAGACCAACCTAGTCATCTCCAATCTCAAAATATGTATCCCCCCCAACAGGTGCCTGAGCGGGTTTAGACATTGGCTCTCCTAAAGGGGGTTCATCTTGAGAATCATCCCAAGATTTGACTAGGGCAACCACAAATTTCATCCTCAACCTCGACAATTTCCCAAGAAGAAACTCACCCAGGTCCCTATCCCTAACACTTTGGAGCAAATCCAATAGAGAACTATTAAGTTCATTAGTCATTTTGATCATAGGCTCCAATGCTTCAGTGCATGGTGGTGGCTGAGCTTCTAAAGATTGTATAGTATTCCTCAAATTAGCCAACACCCTATCCTAGGTCTAGTTCACCTGAACCGACTGGTTCGGTTCAGGTTTGGGTGGGTTTGGGTTAAATCTAGGAGTAGTCAAGATGTCAAGGTTCTCCAGTCCCTCCCTGATAGTAAGTTGTTTCAGGTTGTTCAAAGAATGGTGATGACCTATTTTCAATGGAATACTGGGGAGGGTAGGTGTTATAATCAACATATCCTTCCTGATTGTAGATCGGGTTGGTTTTGTCATCAAACGATGGAGATCCATAATCATTGTAGGTTTTGGAAGGATAGTAATCATAGGCTTGTTGTTCAGGGTTGGTCCTAGACACTGAGGTCTGGATTCATATCTCCAATCAAAGTTATCCCGGCTAGTGGATGGGTAATTACAAGTCAAGTCAGGATAGCAATCATGTTGGAGATAAGTGGTGGTAGGAGGGTAGGATTGGAATGTGTGAAAGATGTGGAAGGATACATTGTGGAGTAAGAGGGAAATCAAAAGAGAGAAAGGAGCCCTGCAGTGCAAGCGGTCAACTCTGTCCTTAGGTGGGTTAGCCTAAAGACTTACAGACTCCCAGACCCATTTTGAGATTATAAACGATTTGGTCTACTTTTATCCGATCAATCCAACCAGTTAGAAGGAGGGACTGGGGAGAAGGTTCTTCCTTTGGCTTACGCCTCTGGTTCCTAGTGTACCCCCCAGCCACGGTCATTTACTCCCCTAGCTAGACATCAGATGGACCAGCAGAAGTAGATTAATAAAAAAAAATTCAATCTGAGCCCTGAAGAGCGAATCAATCCTTAAGGCCAACATCTACTCAGTTTTAATTAGGCTTGGGATGATTTTGCTCTTGGAATGTGATGGGCCCTTAAGCTGGGTTATGCCCTTGATGATCAGTTGAAATGTGTGTGCGTGCACAACCAGGGTTTGCAAATAAGGTTATTTGATGATGTGTCTTTTAGGGTTTAACCTTCTTTAGTAGATTTTAGGGTTTAATTCTTAGGTTGGTTCAATCAAGGTTTAGTAGAACACTCTATGTTTTGAAAACACAGGTGATGATATATTCCTTTAAAAATAAAAAATAATGTGGAGTGCCTGGTTCAGCCCTAAGAATCAACCCTAAGTGGCAAGCTACTTGATGGATCAATTTTAGATTGAGTGGTGCGGCCTAAACAGTTCAAGCAATTGGCCTATTGCACCACTTGATTAAGGCACACAGAAAGTCTTAACCTAATCAGATTTCTATTCACTTATTTGTGTGATGAGTTAAGTGTACTAGGTCTACAGGTTAGATCCTGGTTAAGTGGTAGAATTGATGTGACTATGCGCCTTAGGGTGAGAAATTGTGGGTGTTAAGTGTGTAGCTTTTAGAAAATCCCATAAGAGAAGAGTATATATATATTTTGTTTTTTTTTATATATGCGGGGGTGAGATGAGTGGAGGTGACAAACAAACAACCAAATCTAAGTTGATTTGGGTTTGAGTTATTAGTGTGGTGAAATGAACTAGTGGGTGGTGGTGGTGGGGATAAACTTATAAAGCCTTCATCTGCACTTTTCTTTGATCTAACCACTTTGGCCCACCTTAGAAGAGTACCTGCAATCATAGTAAGATCAGATAAAAAGTGAGATAAAAGTTAGGTAAGGTAGAAAAAAATGCGAGAAAAACAAAAGAGCGTTGCCTCCCTGGCAACAGCACCAAAATGATCGAGGCGTGCTTCGCTTGTTAAAATCAGGGAACCCATCGTAGTAGCTCGCAAAACACGCCTATCAGATAAAATGTATAACCGAAACTCGAAAAGTGAGTTTAGGGTCGAACATAGGGAGGTGAACATTTGGTTTTATAAAAATCCACGCTTCACTTTATTTCTTTTTGTTGCTTTTTATCTTTTCTATTTTTTTTGGTATTTTAATAGGGAAAGAGATCAGATCAATAATTGCTTATCTAGCTAATCTACTTGCGAAAATATAAGAGAGGGAGGGAGAAAGAGAGAGAGAAATAATCATTTATTCATAAGCAAGTGTTTGTTACAACTACGAAAGTGGAAAAATCTATACTACGAAAGTGAAAAAAGATAGAAACAGGTCAGAGAATCCCCCTTGATGGTCGCTCAGAGGATGACTCACTCTGACGTTGCCTGGAGGAAGGTGGTGAGGAGTGGGACGAAGGAGGACGTAGCCGGAGGATGGAGGATGGGGTAGGACGGCATCACGGCGAGGATCTTCTTCCTGAAGGGCGGTGAGAGGACGGCTACGGGATGCTGTACGAATGGGGATGAGAGGTGGGAAAAATATTTAATTTTCTACTCTAGAGGAGCATCCTGGGCTTGGGACAAGCTCTCTCTAGAGCCTTGGAGGTGGTGAGAGGAAGAAAGGAAGAGATGAAAAATGGGATGGGTAGGGGTCCTTTTATAGTGGAGGAAAGAATCAAATTCGTATACAAGACATTTAGTGACGGTCATAAATGTCGTTGAAGATCCGCTGCAAACATCGTTGAAGATCCTGCTCACGTGCCCCTATTGCCGCATGCTAGTGCGTGCTGTACGCACCCTTATTGCATGTGCACGGTTGTATGCGCTACTGTGCGTGCGTGCCTCCGCACACGTGCCCACCTGCGCTATTGTGTGCGTGCGGTGGCGCATGCGTGCGCATGGGTGGCCTGGGTTGTGCCACGTGACGCAATTTGGGTTGACCGTCTTCTTTCCTTTGTAGGGGATGCTACGGAGGTCGGATTGAGTCAATTTTCATGTCGTTAGGCTGCAATCCTCGACTTGAATCCATCTGTAGGATTGGATTTGCCGTTTGACGCTTCGGATTGCGTGAGCTAGTCCCTTGGTTGTTGATCTTCCTTGGATTGCATATGATGCTACGGGACTCTAATCGAGGCAATTTTAGAGGCATTGGACTCCGATTGTCGCCTCGATTAGATCCGTTTGGTCGGATCGTCAATTCGAGGCTCTGAAATAAATATCCTTCTCTCCTTACCACAAAAAGGACACAATTAACCTAAATTATATACCACTACTCTAAATGCAGAATGATGCATGCTATGCAATATTTATAACATGAAATGCAAATCTAAGCCTAGGAACATGCATAAATAGGCATTTTAACCTAAATAGATGTGTCTACATCACCAACCCAGCCCATTCCTAGACTCCAACAAAACCCAATGGACTAAAATCTATCACAACCCTAATCCTAAACCCAAACACAACCCAATCAACTTAATCCTATGATAACCCAATTCCTAAACCCTAACACAACTTAATCAACTTAAACCTACCACCACCCAATTCCTCAACCCGAACCCAACCTAATCAACTTAAACCTACCACAACCCAATTCCTAAACCCTAACCCAACCCAATTAACCTAACCCTCGCCCAACACAATCCCTAGACCCTAGCCTAACCCAATCGACTTAAACCTAACCCAAAAAAAACTAAACATCATTCAACCCAAACTCAACCTTAAGCCAAAACCCAACATCCCACCCATCACCCAACTCTATCTCAATCCCATGCATCATCCTACCCAAATCCTAATATAACCTAACCATAACCTAATAAACTATCAAGTAACCAATATATTGAACATTGATGAATTTTTTTAAAAAATTGATAGAGTTTCCCCATACAATATTAATTTTCCCCATAAACCTGCATTTCAAAATACAACAGCACATGTAGAAATAGAAGTGGGCACAACCCACATTAAAAATGTAACAAACAAATTCAGTAGAATGTAATATGTAATTCAAAATGCACATGCAACATACATACAATTAGGCACACCCCACCATCAATTCAACAGAATGTAATATGTGGGCATGATGAGTCGCTCTTCACTTTCGATGAAATTTTTAACATAAAATGTCATGTCATTGTAAAGCTTTTGTGGTGGAACATTAACTATTAAACCATTTAATATTTGAAATCTAACCACGAGAGATTAAGTCATTTTCACAGGGAGGTACTAGCCTATTAAATTGAGTAATGGCACTTAGTCTAATTGAGAATAACAATAGATAAAAATTTGAATCATTGCAACTCATTTTCACAATCAATAAGCATTCCATGCAATTAAATCGGAAGATAAGATTTTTTGTGCAATTTTGACATAATAATAAAAAAATAAATAAATGAATTTAGCAATGGCATGGACTCATAAATATTAGTTCCACCGGTTACTATAGCAAAATAGGGGTTTTGCTAAGAGGGTGCGTGCACACGTGAGGAGGACATCGACAGTGGTTTGTTTACCAGTGGTGGTGCGTCGGTGAGGGTGGTTCGCAGTGACAGTGACGGCATGGGCTGAGATGGTTAGAGCCGGCGGTTGGAGGCAGAGGATGATTAGCTGGAGGTGCTATGCGTGTGCCGCGTTGGGTCCCTACGGTGAGGCGTGGAGGCGCAGGCTGGTGCTTGGAGTCGACGAGCATGCTCGGGATCGAGCCTTGGGGGTTGAAGGGGTCTCGATGGTGGTGTTGCATGTTCGACGTCTTGGGTTCCTCTTCGAAGAAGAAGATGAGCAGTAGATTGTGGGATAAGGAGAGGAAGAAGAAAACGAAGATGGAAGAAAGGGGGTGCATGGTGGGTTCTGATGACTTTGGAGGAGCATGGCTGTAGGTGGGTGAGGATGGCGGTCATGGATGTTGGGGAGTGGTTGAGGCGACGATGTTGGTGGTCCACTTCGAGGATGGTGGCGAAGGTGTTGAAGGTGGTGGTTTGCGGCAAGGAGGAAATGGCTGATGGTGGTGATGGTGGTGGTGTTGAGAGGTGGAGAAGTGATGCACATGCACTGTCACTACGTGCATGGGTGTAGAGGCGACGTCCAAGCTCGCAACGGCCACAGTGCTTGCATGTCCCACAACGTAGGCTCTATTTCCTGGTGGAGTTAGGCAACAGCCTGGATGTCGTCTTTATATAACATTTGATTTGTTTATTCTATCAAGAATCTCAACTAGCAACTCAACAAGTAAATCCAAACCATTGGGTAGGTGATGCGTTGAAGTTGGTGTTGTTACGAGAAGCTCAGCCACCTTGGGTTGGCCGTGGGACTTGGTGGTGGTGCTATGCGTGTGATGGGAACACCATCATGAGCCCTAACTAGCTCATTTTGACCTAGAAAAGAGAACAAAATCTCTTACATAACCTAGAGAAGGGCCTAATTCAAGGAATAACTATTTTGAGAAGAAAATAAGAAACAAAGAGTAAAACTACAATTTTACCATTGCAGTACATCAACAGGATTTCTCAGGGGCTAAACGTAGGTCAACTGGTCTTAACAAGATGAAAAGTGGTATGGTTTAATCAAAAAAGGGTTATTGTGAGATCTGAGAATTAAATGACATCCTATAACCTTAAAACAAACCCACTTAATTTAACAAGGTTTGGGTCTGGATAAAAATCAACTAAACCCTTTAAAATTCATGGAAAAATATCCCCTAGGGTTTAGAACCTTCAAATTGGCCTTTGGAACCTATATTGACCTAAATAGTGGTCATAGCTAATTATTTGCCCTAATTTGGGTTTTTATGCAAAATTTTCAATCAAACGTGGTCAAACCTAAAATCCAACTTCACCATTGGATTTCTTAGGTTCAAATTAGGTTTTTACCAAAATTTGGATCTAAGGGGAGGTCACCTTGACCTACTTTGCAAAACAGTCCACCCAATTACATTTAGATGCCTAGCTTTTGAAAACCATTGCGGAGAACCCCCTATCTTCCTCGCCACTCCTTGCAATAAGGTCCCTCTGCCATTATAGTGGAGGATTCCTACTCTGGCGAGGATTCAAGGAGGATTTCTCTCAAATCCCTTAGAGACTCCCTCTCAGATTTGAAAGGGAGATTCTCTGAGGAATTCCCGATCTGATGAGCGTAATTCCAAGCCCTGATTGTCACCCAAGCTCTCATGCGAATGCAAGAGAGATTTGGGTCTCTCGAATTTCCTACTCTGGCAAGGATACTTGTGCTCAGAAGCTTTCCTTCTAAGCACATGGCCCTATGCCTGTGCCTATAAAAGAAGCCCTAGATCTGCCACTCATTTTCAGCTTGGTCTGGCTGGAAAACCACCCTCAATTCGTCTCTTCTCCTCCGGCCAAGCATCCAGTGAGCTCTGGCGACATCTCCTCCCTCTTCTCGTCGCTCTGCCACAATACTAGTGGCAGAGTCATCTTTGCCTCCGTCGTCCGCGTCGCACCATACCTGCGTATGCGCCAACTACCCTCTTCATTGTCGCCGTCCCCCTCCATTGGACCTTCATCTCTGGTGGCGGCAGGTACGAGCCGACCGCCCTCCTCTCTCCTTTCATCTCTAGATTAGGTTAAATCTCTCTCCCTCTCTCCTCTCTTCATTTCCCCCTTCTTTATTTCTATTATCGACCCTCGACCACCTCAGACCACCACCATCTTCCTTATCTCTGGCCGACCACCGGCGAAGGCGCATCCACTAGTCCACGCACCCACACGCCTCGCCACCAATCGCAGAAGCACCATCACCTTCCACTGATCAGCATCCACCTCTTCATTGACCGCCACACGCGCCCTACGCTCCCCCCGAGCAAACGCACCTTCACGGCCACAATCCGACCTAGGCACACACGCCTAGGTCGTCCTGTGCCATGCCACCCATCTCGCCAACTTCGCAGTGTCACGGCGAAGCTATCTAAGTGCTTTGACAGGGTCGCGAGGCTGTATTTGTGATTGGCAGGTTCGACCCACAGCCGCCATTGGAGCAGAAGCAAAGCTTTCTTGCAAGCTTGCTCTATGTCGCTACACTCCAGGAAGTTGAACCCCAGGTGAGCGGAAACACTCCATGATCCTTTTGCACCCAGTAATTGAAGCCAACGCCATCCGTAGCTGCAACAATCAAGCGAAATTCCTTGCGGATGCATGCGAAGAAGCGAGTGGGACTTTAGTCCCACCTTGGTAACTTTGGGCGCAGGTAAGCGGCTTAAATTGTTTTTGTGATATCAGCTTGTGTTGCCTTCGAACACGGGGTGAGGTCCCCTTGCCCACTTACCCACCTCGTCCACGCTCACTCCTCCGTGGACCTGGCTTAACTGACCCGTTTACGTTGCACTCCTCCCGCACCACCCATGCCCGTGTGCCTAGACCCGGGTGTTGTTGACTTGACCCATTTACTCGATTGGCTCTGGGAGAGCGAACCTAAGAGATAAAAAGAGAGGGAGCATATGCGGGGGAGGGTAGGAGTAGGTTTTGCACTTATGTGCAGAGGAAGAAAGAAGGAAGAGGAAGCTGAAGAAGGAAGAGGCTAAGGAAGGAAAGCTGAAGGAGAAAGCAGAAGCTGCAGAGGGCGCTAAGGCAGAATGGAGAAAGAGCCAAAGAGGAAGCTAAGGACAAGGCAAATCTGAAGGCTAAGAAGGTAGGAAGGATCAAAAGCTAAGGAAGGAGAAGGCACAGTAGTAGAGAAGTCAGAGAAGAAGAAGGCACGGCTGAAGAAAAGGCAAAGGCAAAGCTAAGGCAAGAAAGAAGGAAGAGCAAGGAAGGAGAAATCAAAGGAGAAGAAGGAAGGAGAAGGCACGCTAGCAGAGAAGGCAGAAGCAAAGAAAGAAGAGGCTAAGGAAGGAAAAGGCATGGCTGAGGAAAAAGGCAAATCTGAAGGCCAAGAAAGAAGAAGGTAGGAAGGGCTAAAAGCTAAAGAAGAAGGAGGCCATCGACTAAAGCCAAGGAAAAGAAGAAGAAAGAAAGAAAGGCAGAGAAGAAGAGAAGCTAAAGAGAAAGCTGAAGAAAGAGTCAAGAGAAGAAGGATCAAAACATTTTTATCCAATTATTCCCAATTTCTCACTTTTGCTACATTTTATTATTCATAACTTCATGCTTTACATTCTGAATTTGGTTTTGAGTAATTTTATGTGTTCAAATTACATCTATTGAGATTAGTGCATAAATTCCATTTTCTCCCTGTGTTCGACCTCAGACTCAACATTCGAGTAATAAAATTTATTTGTTTTCAAGGCGATTTCAACTATACTACGATGCAGCATTTTATCTTTTACAAAATCGATTTCACTCTCTGTTAAACAACGTGGAGGAGAATTTTTGTGAGAAAGGAGGAGGCAGTGCGTTTGAGATCCGTCAGTTCATTAGACATCCGGATTGAGTTCTGGATGCCTTCAAATGCAAATGGCGATGGGTCCATGGTTGTTGGTCATCAGACGCCCAAACTGAGCTCAGGGCATCTTATGTAATGCAATTGGATGGCTGTCATGTGTAGGTTCTATTTGCGAATAATGCCCTCCATGTTTCAATAATTCTTGCATCCAGCTTGAATCCACCATATGGGTAATCCTCCACCACCACCATCGTCTCCAACAACATTCACAGTTCTCCGGTCGTTATCCACCTCAATTCCACCTCCAAGTTGTGTGGCCCAATTCCAGGTGCTTGCTCCAGGCATCCAATTGAAAAGCCAAAGCTGTAGCCGCTACCAATTGAAGAAGATCTTTAGCTGCTTGATGTAAACATGTTTATATCACATAAACCATCTATTTTTGCATGTTCTTAGACCTATAGTTGCATCATACATTATAAATATTGCATAACATGCATCATCTTGCATTTAGGTTAGATTGTATAAAGTTTAGGTTAATTTTCTCTTTTTGTGGTCAGGTAACAAGGTGATATTTAATTAGGGCCTCAGATTGAAGATCCAATTGTACAGATCTGATCAGGGTGACCATTGGAGTTCAACGACTCCAAGATCTCCTTGATCGAACTTTCGTAGCATCAGATGCAGTTTGAGAAAGATCAGAGGTCAAGGGGCCAAGGTGGTGTAAATCCATACATCAGATGAAAAATCCAACCATATGGATGGGTTCAGATCGACAATCGCAGCCCAACAGCGCGAAAATCAGTCCAATCTAATCCATGGCACCATCTACAAGACAAAGATGATGGATGGCTAAGATGGCTCCACGTGGCACCATCTCAGCTGCCCACACCAGCCATGAACGCCCGCTGCCCTCCCTCCCTCATTAGTTGCTTGATCAACCTCAACCGTTGGATCTTGATCCAACGGTCGAGAGCGCTTGAGCCCAAAACCAAAGCTTGCCTCAAAGGGCAGCTTGGCACAGCGAGCGAGTGCCCTCATGAGAAGCAAAGGTCGCGGGGTCGAGCCCCCGCAAACCTCAAATCAAGTGCAGTGCGTGATCAGACGGTTGAAAATGCGCGAACGTGCGTAGGCATTTTAAGCGTAGAGGAGAAGAGGTAGGTGGACGCGTGCACTATGCCCACGTTCAGGGCTTTAGTGATGAATAAATCCACCACTAAAGACCTTGAGTTAATGTTTTAAAGGATGAAATGACCTAATTGCCCCTTCAAACTTCATCTATAAATAGCTCTACGACCTCCATATATCTTTGATCCCTTCCTCTCTTCTCTCACCCCCTCAAAAGCTCTACTAGCTAGTCTCAAACCTGGGATGCTCCATTAGAGTTACAAAAATAATTTTCCATCTTCTCACCTCCTTCGTGGAGCATCCCGCGATTGTCTTCTCACTGCCATTCGGGAAGCGGATCCCACTGTGACGTCGCCCTTCCTCGTTCTTCGTTGTCCGTCGTCGTTCTCCTTTGTCCAGCATCTCACCACGTTCTTCCGGGTGCTCCGTCAACGCAGCTTGTCCTCCAAGCAGCCGTCAAGAGGATAATTTCTCACCTCCATTCTCTTTACTGCTTTCTAGAGTAGATTTACCACTTTCTAGTTGTAGTATTTCCAACTTTCTAGTGTAGTGATTAGTTGTAATGAACATTACTTTATGGTTATGAAATCCATGTTTATTCTACCATTATTTTGTCTTTATTTGTATTATTCTCTCTCTCTTCTATTAATTATTCTTTAAGTAGATAGCTAGTTTAGATTTAATTTGACTAGCTAATATGCTTCGTGACAACAAATCAAATGTGATTTTTAATTAAACGTCTGCCTCATTGTGTTCGACCCGGAATTCCTTTTGAGTTTTGGTTAATTATCTGTTGATAGATTTTTCTCGCAAATTACGCTACAACGACAGGTTTTCCAAACTCAATCTTTTTGCGATGATTTTCTGATACAACATTTTGGTGCTATTGTCGGGGAGGCGACGCTCTTTGATTTTTTGCATTTTCCGACTTACTGATCATTTACCTTACTTCTCTCCTTTCTTATTGTGATTGCAGGTACTCTCACAAGGTGGGCAAAAGCGGTAAATTGGAGTAAAGTGCTGTTGAAGGGTCTGTAAGTAACCCCACCTCCCCACCCACTAGATTTCATTCCACCACCTAATAACACAAACCCTAATTGACCTAGGAGCTTGCATAAACTCTAAGTTTAGTTTTGATTGTTTGGTTGACACTTTCACCCGGCTCACCCTTCGCATATAAAAGAAAAATTTGTAAGAAAATCTCACAGAGGTACATAACCTCTTCTGATTCTTCATACTTAACCGGTAACTCAATCTTTGGGATCGGTACACTCATCAACACATAATTGAGTAGAAATCAGATTAGGTAATCACTTGTGTGCCTAATTAAGTAATGCATCAAGCCAATTATTTTAGTTTTTTGGGCCGCACCACTTCAACTAAAAATAACTCACCAAGTAGCTGCCAAATAAGTTCAACTTTTAGGGATTTACCAGGCACTCCACATTCTTTTAAGTTTTAATGGAAAACATCTCCACCTGTGCTTTTAAAACCTGGTGTGCTAACTGAACTTGATTGAATATACCTAAAGTTGAATCGTAAAAGCTACAAAGCAAGATTCAAACCCTAAAATTCACCGCATCCAAAAATAATCTTGCTTGAAAACCATTGGTTGTGCACGCACACACATATCAGTCAATCATTAAGGGCACAACCCAGATAAAGGGCCCATCACATTTCAAAGCACATTCAACCTAACTTTAATTAAAACAGAGTAGATGTTGGCCTTAAGGATTGGACTCGCTCTTTTGAGCCCAGTAATCTTAAGTAAGATGTAAATCCTTAACCTAATGATTACGCAGCAATCATAGGGATTAAATGACCTAAATTAAGTTAGAACTTAGCATAATTGTAGTGTAATTCATGCATAAATAGCATACATTGCATATTTCCAGTTTCACTTAGATATGCGTGAAATAATGTTATAATGTACTGATTAGTGCATTATTTGGATTGTAAGTAATAAGAAGCTCAGGAGATGGCCTGAAGCTCGATCTAAAGAAGGGAAGAAGCCAGAGTTGCAGCAAAGCTAGAGTAGAAGCCTTGGAATAAAGATGAAGAAATAATGTAGGGATGAGGTATTCAACCTTACTAGTAGAATTTTAATGCAGGGATTAAATTATGAAGAATATAGGACCTTTCCTAACCTTAGGATAGCCCTAGAGACCTTCCTAAGCCCTAGCCACCCTTAGATTAGGTCACCTTAGCCTAGGATACCTCAAAACCCTTATTCCATCCCATATTTGGACGTCTAGGTAGGTTGCTGGACGTCTAGGACCCTTAGACACCACCTGCAAACCTATAACCCAATTCTACCAGAATATTGGATGTCCAGACAAGGTGTCAGATGTCCAATTTCTGTAGACTTCCAAGATAGAACCTAAACTTCACCTTGATCCAACTTTGGGCATCCAGACCAGAGACTGACTTTTGATTTCGAAGTATAAGTTGTCTGATCACTAAATCAGACATTTGGAACCCTTCTCCAATCACTATTTTTGAAATCAAACCTAGATCTTGATTTCCTTAGGCCCTAAACCCAATTCTACACCCTAGGAAACCTAAATTGAGGTGCCCTAAGCCTAGTACACTACCTTAATACCTTCCTAAGAATCTAATTAGGTTCTCACTAAACCTAATTGACTTAGATCTAAGTCAATTACATTCTACTTAGTCAATTGGACTCATAGAGTCCAATTGAGCTCAAACCTCAACCAACACAAGTCTAATTGGACTCAGTGAGAGTCCAATTGACTCAAGCCTGACTTAATTAGGTACTCTCTCTCCCAATTACACACACATTGACCCAATTAAACTTAGATAAGTTTAATTGGATCAATCACTTAGTAATAGGTTACACATATACCTATTTCTAGACACCCTAATTCGACCAACCTAGCCATGGACCTAGGTGGTCCATTTGACCACCTATTGATGCACACACACACCTACACACACACACCTAGTCACCAATTCTAGAGAAGACTCTAGAATGGCCACACATGGTCATTCTTAGATCCACAAAAAGTGGATCTAAGAAGACTAAAAATAGACCCAAAGGCTGGCCACTCTAGAGAAGTCTAGAGACTTCTCTTGAGAGAACCTTGGTCATCCAAGAGTTTATATAAGGCTCTCCTTGGATGCCTAAGAGACCCATCTTGGATGTCACTGCCATCTCCAACACCATTGGCGAGCTCCTCCACCTTCAAGCACCACCACCCTCAAGTCCAAGATCTAAGCAACTCCACCACCTTCTTAAGAGGCTAGCCAACCACCTTGGCTGTCCCTCTTTCCCTTCCCACCATCTCAGGCCACACAGCCATTGGAGACGACCTCCAATGCCTGTTTTTTGTTAGCTAGTTCTTCATAGTTTTAATTTCTACTTTATTTTCTACTATAATAGTAGTATACTCCATTCCTGCGATTGCATGCATAATCTTCCTTAGATCCATGCATGCATGACTTTTCTGTTAGCTAGAATTGTTATTTTCAAGTTTTCATGTACAAGCTTTCCTCGATGTAATGACATTATTTATGATGAAATAAAATCACCAGTTGCCTAATATTTGATTGATTTATCTATATTGCAACAAAATGTCGATTCCAGAGGATATTAACGATTTAATGATAGATTCATTTTCCACTAGCCGCATCATATAGTAAAAATTGTGCAAACTCAAATACACACATTCACCTTTGTGATATATTTGACGCACGCACTTGTTTTCCACGTTAACATTGCGACTGACGCATCTTTAACTTGCACCATAGAAATTGGAGTCTAGTTATAAGCAAGTAAGGAACTCTAGAATCAGAATCAAATTCGTTTCACATGACTCCCTAAGATCGACTGGGACTGATTGTTTTGATATATTAATTTTTGTTGAATTGGATTTTGCGACTATACTACGACGCTTTCTTAATCAAAATACGCGATTTCATGACCGCAACACCTAATTAAGTATAACTTATATAATGTATTGAGGAATAAGTATTTATATACATTAAGGGTTTAATTATTTGAAATATATGTATTCCATTATATACATTAAGTTATAATGTATCACCTTAAGTTAACCTATTAATTTACTAATTGAATCCCTTTATTATAGGAAGCTAAATTAATATAATTAAAGATAGTACAAAGTAAATTACAAAATAATTGGTGAATTAACTTCAAATAGGCCTCCTAATGAATGACCTGGACTCAACCAGTATAAATTTATAAAATATGTAGGTTATTTTACACGCTATACTACAATACAATGACACTTACTACAATTGCGAGATAACCTAACATCACCTATGTAGAGCTCTCTTTTTATAGAGCGGGCTCCAAGGGGTGGTGTAGGTGAGGGATGGCCTAAGGTATAGGTTAAGGACACATCCTAAGGATATGGAAGATTCTAGTATGGTGCACAACTTAAGGTGGAGGTGTAAGTCAAGGTGGTCAAATGGGAAGAGATAAGGAGGAGTTGTCATGAACGATAAGGTGGTTAGTAGGGGTGGTTTAGGTGGTGTTTAGGCTAGGTTAAGGTGGGGTGAAGGGTTAATTAGGTTTAGGCTTGGTGGAGGTGATTAGGGTGGTGTTGGGCTTAAGTGGTGTGGACCATTGTGGGCAAATGTGACCTAGGAATAAAAATAAAAGAAATTAAATCATGTAGTGGTGTTCCTAGGCCCACATTCTAGTTTGACTAAATAAACAAAAATGTGTAGTGTGTATGGTGTGTGATAATGTGCATGTGTGTTTATGTGCCCAATTGTGAGTGCTTGTGTGTGCACATGAGTGGATGTATGTTTGAATGTGTGTGCATGGACCATGCTTGTCCTGATGTTGCATGAGCTTGTCTCCTTGTCTTCTATTCTTCTGATTTATGGCTCCTCTCTATTGTCTATATGCAGGAATGATGTCTCTGATTTTCTTCAGCCCAATTATAGCTCTTCTTTCGTGGTCCTATGCACATGAAAGGACAATATTACTAATAGGGCCATAAAATAGGGAAATTAGGTTAAGAATATACATGAGATGCTGATGCATGAAATGGATGCTCTATTTACAATGTAAGCTAGGTTATTAGCTTAATTTAGTCAATTTAGGTCCTATGATTGCTATGCAATCAAGGTGAGACCCCCTAGGACACCCCGCACAGTGGGACACCACTAGGGGTTAATGTGACTACCACGTCAACCTTTCTTGTTACCAATTGGTCTAAATAGACAAGGTCTCAGATTGAATCAACTAACTCTAGCTCAACTTTGGAAATAAAATCCAACCTAATTGGCATGTCTATCAAGTTTAATTAGGGTTGGGATCTAGAGTGCATAGAATTAGAAGATCGGCATGAAGGGGGTGGGTGCTCAATTAATTTAATTCAGATATGTGTGTGTGTGCCAATACAAGGGTCCACCTACAATATTTATTTGGTGATGTAGCATTTAAGGTTCAAGTAAATATAACACCAATTTTAGGGTTCCACTTACAAGGTATTTTCAAACAAGTTTGAGTGGATAGATAAAAGTTTTTCAAGCATGAGACCTTGATCTTTTCCCTTTAGGGAAAGTGAATCTGGCAACCCTAATGTGGTACCTTAAGCAGGCAACTTCTCGATGAGTTAGTTTTAATTTGGATCAAGTGGTGCGGCCCAAACAGTACAACTATGGCTTCACAAACACTACTTGATGAGGCGCACACAACATTTTTTTTTTCATAATTTTTAGGGGCCTAAAAATATTTTTCCAAGAATTTTCAAATTAGGTTAGCAATTCAAACCAAATAGACCTCTATCTAGTAGTTTTCAGAAATAGTATTGGTACGAGTTTCAAGAAATTATGGTAATTTTTTTGTGAAACTACATTTCATCATCAAACTAATGCAACAAATTTCAGTGAATTTAGAGTTATATAAAATTTAGGAAAAATCTAAAAACCCAAATCTTAAGTAGTCAATTTTCAAAAAAACCCATCGATAGTAAATAAATTTTCTAGAACAGTACAAAGCTAATTTTTGCATGAAAATTGGTGGGTTGGTTGCTGATTTAGAGGGGATCACACAGTAAAATGTCAAAATTTATGGTTGCACCAAGTTTTTGAAATAGAAATTTTAAATTGGCCTGAAAATCCAATCTGAATTCTATTATAAAGGGATAAGATCTTTGGAGCATAGATAGAATAGGATAAGAGATTTTTTATTTTCTTTTATGGAACTAAACTAAATTTAATTAATCATAAGATTCAAAAATCTACCTAACCTAAGATGCATAAAACTTACCCGAAGATCTTGACTCGCACTTTTCTCCTTGTCACTTTGCAATCTATTCTCATGCAAATGTGCGATCCTTGCACACAAAACGACAACATGATAAAAGCAAGTTAGACCCCATGAATGCAAATCTAAAATCACTACTGAAAGCAAAATAATAGTCATGCCTCCTTGGCAATGGTGCCCAAAAGTGTTCTAAGAGCAGATATGATCACGAAAATACGTGTTCGTTGTTGTAAATGCACAATGAAACTCTTAAAATTGTTATGGATCAAACTTGAGAATAATGAAACAAGATTTTTCAAAATGAAGTCTGAGTTGTTTACAAGGAGGCAGAAGGATTAAGTGGCTTTCCTAAAATCTAAGAAATAAATTAAATGATCTAGATGCGAATTCAAGACTAACTACAACAACTAGAACTGAAGTAGAAATTAACTAGAACTAATAGTATGCAATTACTGGCAACTAGAACAGGTACTAGAAATAAACTAATAATTAGAAGATAAGTAGAGGATTGAAAAATGACTAGAACTTTATTGCAAACAAGAGTTTGAGTACAAATAGAGACTAAAGATTACAATTAGAACTAGAGACAGGATTGTACTAGAATGTAACTAGAACTAGAATAATAAATTCTAAAGCTAAAAATCCTCAAAGGCAAGGAGTAGATGGCGATGTAGTAGAGGAGAGGTTTGAGTTTTAGTTGGTGTTTTTTTGGAAATAGAAAGATGGAATGAGAGAGGTTGGCTAGAGTGTTTATATAGAGGTCAAGAAGGCTTGTGATTGGTTGATCCAAGTTTCCTTGGATCACCAAAATAAAGGGCTAGGATTAGCTGGCTAGGAATCAAGGGTAGGATGAAGGGTGTTGCAATAGTTTAATAGGATTTCCCTCACTTATCTCAAATATTTTGCCTTCATCTATTCTAAATTTAAGGTTGCACATAAAAGAAAAGTTGTAGCCCTTGAAATCAGATTTCCAATGCAACTTAAATCTCTCAATTTGAATTTGAAATGAAAAGGTTATGACCAAAATACTAAAGATGTGTTAAGTTATGAATTTCGAGATTAAGCTTAGGATTAGTAATAAGATTTGGTTTTGGGTTTTAAGATAGGATTTAGGTAGGCAATTTAGGACCCTAGGATTTAGATCTAGTGGTGGATAAATTATGATGTATTTTAACCATCTAAAATAGTATTTGTTGAAGAATAAAAGGGATGGCCAAATAATGTTTGTTGGGTTAGGATTTAGGACAAGGTTGGGTAGAAAATTAGGCTTGGTTTACTCAATAATAGCTAGCCAATAAGGTTGGAAATTGAGGTGTGGTGGTTGGCTATTATATGGAGAAATTGAGCTAGGTTGGGTGGTAATTAGCTATGGAGAATTAGACTCCTAATTAGGCTCAGGGCTAATGGGGTTAAGAAACTTGACTCTGCCTTCTCCTCTAAGTGAGCTCAATTCCAAATCTCCCTCCTACCATGGTTCAATTAGCTTGAGACCTGGCACCTACATACATATGAACAGAAACATAAAGGCACCAAATATAGCTAAGGGAAAATTTGCATCAAAATCCAAACTTTTGCATTATTTACAGAAGGCACTAAATTACAAATCTAACCTATATAAATTTATTCTAACCCAAATTACCCTTAGACTGACATTAGTTGGTCATTAATTAATGTAAATAAATATGAAATTATCAATAGTATTAGCTCAACTTGTGCCACCTCCATATAAGAGGAGGACCAGAGCTACCTAGTGAGACACTTGGGCACTAACCTACGGTCCCATCGATCCTCACTTTGGTACTTTAGTCATAATGGTGTAGGATCTAAACTATACTCTCTCACTAGCAAAACCAGTGCTGACCTTGTAGTAGGTGTTGGTTTAGTAGATGTGTATGGATACCATGACTATTAAGGATACCTGACAGATTCTTCTCATTCTCCCTTACAGGAACCATCTCCTATAGATGCTTCCACTTCCACTCCACCAATTCTAGAATTGAATCCCTTATCTAATTCATTAAAATATGTGTTCTTGGGTAACAATGAGACCTATCCTGTGATCAGAAGTTCACAATTAACCTATGAATAAGAGCTTAAAGTGATCTTTGTTCTGAAATCTCATAGAGCTTCCATTAGGTGGAGTATCTCCGACCTTCACAACATTTGCCCTTCCTATTGTATTCATCATATTTATACGGAAGATGGGGGAAGCCCTCTTGACAACCTCAACGTAGATTGAATCCGAACAGACTTGAGGTTGTTAAGAAGAAGATCATTAAATGGTTGGACGTTAATATCATCTATCCTATTTTCAACTGCCAATGGGTGAATACGATACATATCATGCTTAAGAAGGTAGGACTTACTGTTATCTAGACCACTGAGGGCAAATCCATCTTAATCTGCATAGCTTCCTCCTGGTAGGTATGCATTGATTATAGAAAACTAAACTCAACTACAAAGGGCCACTTTCCATTTCCATTCATTGACCAAATTTTGGAAAGGTTAATTGGGCGTAGTTATTTTTATTTTTTGGATCGATACTCCGAGTACAACTAGGTTGCTATCAACCTAGAGGATCAAGAAAAGACTACCTTCACTTGTCCTTTTAACACATTCACTTTTAAGCAAATGCCCTTTGGCCTCTGCAATGCACCAATGACATTTCAACGTCGCATGATGGCCATATTCTCAGATATGATAGGGGACTTTGTGGAGGCATTCATGGATGACTTCTCCATCTTTAGAGATGATTTTGAGTCTTACCTTGATAACTTGACCAAAATTCTGAAGTGTTGTATAGAGGTCAACCTAGTACTTTCTTACGAGAAGAGCCATCTCATGGTTTGAGATGGAATGGTACTAGGTCATAGAATTTCTAAAAAGGGCCTAGAAGTCGACCAAGTGAAGTTTAATGTCATTTCACTATTACCTCTACCTAGGTCAATTAAACAGATCAAGTCCTTCCTAGGACATGTACGTTTCTACTGGAGATTCATTAAAGATTTCTCCAAAATTTCTCCAAAATTTCTCATCCTTTAATGAATCTCCTGGTAGTAGATGTCCCATTTGATTTTGATTCTACTTGTCCCAGCACTTTCGCAACTTTGTGAAAGGCTATTTCTGATACTCCTATTCTCTAGGCCCTTGACTGGTTGATCAATTTTGAGATTATGTGCGATGCCTTCAATTTTTCAGTCAAAGCAGTTTTAGGCCGGTGTCAAGAGTGCCATTTTTGTGTCATCTATTATGATAGCAAATGCTGAATGAGGCTTAGCATAATTACATAGTTACTGAAAAAGAACTACTAATAGAAGTGTTTAGGCTAGAGAAATTCAGTTCTTATCTTTTCGTGTCTGAAGTCATTATTTTCATTAATCATTCAGCTCTCTAGCATTTGTTAACTAAGAAGGATGCCAAACCATGCTTAATTAGATGGTTCCTTCTATTACAAGAATTTGGTATAGAAATTTACGACAAAGCCAAAGCACAAAATGTCATGGTTGATCATCTCTTGCATCTAGACCCAGACTACATTCCTCTTTCCCCTCCTATCTCTGAACAATTTTCGGATGAGTCACTCTTGGCTATTGATTTATTTGGTTCATAGATATCACGAATTATCTTTCTAGTGGCAAGACTCCCTCAAGATTATTCAAAGACTAGAAACGCAAATTCCTTTCGAAACCAAGTATTACTTTTAGGACGGGCCCTTGCTATTTCAATTAGGTTATGATCAACTAATTAGGAGGTGCAGCCCTGATTTTGATATTTTGAGTGTGCTTTCTTTTTGCCACAATGAGGCTTGTGGTGAACATTTTTCGAGTAGAAAGACTGCTACAAATATTTTACAATCAGGTTTCTTCTGGTCATTTATCTTTAAGGATGCACACGATTTTACTTGGAACTATAGACAATGCTAGGCAACAGGTTTCATGACCAGGTGTGATATGATGCTGATTGTGCAGCAATTCCTGCCTATAAATTGACCATCTTACGCTATTTGCTAACGTTACACATTTAGATTAGGTAGTTATGCATTCTTTCTGTAAATATTTGCATTTGTGCATTTTATGGAGAGGAAAATAGAGAGAGATTGAGCATCCATTTCATTCATTTTATCCCTCCAATTTCCACCTCATTCCCATTTAAATTCCATCACTTATTCCACCTAATAACAGCCTAACACAACCTGCATTAATTTCCTAACACCTCATGTGCCTACAGGCAAAAATTCCACAAAAATCCCACACCCCAACGGCTTTCCCTTGTCGCTACCTGCCACCCCCTCACCTATATAACTACCTCACCACCCCCTCCATGATGGTCGGCTCTACTCTCCCCAAAAACCACCCACCACCAGTCCCTCCATGCCTCCCACAAACACACTAACAGATACCTCACAGGAGCCTGCCACACCACATATGCACACATCTCCCTCCTCTCCTCTCTCCCTCTCTTCCCCTCCTCCACTCTTGCTACCCTCTCACAAGTTGAGAGGGCACACTGAGAACAGAGGAGTTCTCTCCCGTGGTTGCAACCACAACGGTGAGGGTGCACCACCGTCTAGCTCATTAAGAGCAGGTAGATGTGGTGTCTCTTTTTTTTGTTTTTGTTTTGTTATTTGGTGTTTGTTTCATTTGATGCCATTTGTGCAAAAGTGAGCTCGGAACCTTGCTCTACTCCTTCGCAAGCCACCAGACACACTCATCCACGCGTGCTCCTTTAATAGTAGCTCATCCATTCTTCACACTCGTGTGTTCGTGCTCTCCTCATCCACTGGATAACTGAGAAGGTTAGCCGGTCATTTCTCGAGTTAGGCAGTGGACTTTACCCTTCGTTCACTATTCACACGCTCTCACAGCGCTACAGTGAGTGACCCAGGGTTCCTCATTTTGTCGGTGATGCCCGCCCCTCTCTCTCCTCCATGCGCCCTCTCTAGTCAGTTGTAGTAAAACTGCCCTCATGTCACCGCACGCGCACTTACGGCCTATGCGTTGCATCTGTCGCGTGCCTCACACCATTCCCTCATGCACGCACTCCCTCACATACGCACAGACACACACTCACACCTCACATTTCTCACACTCACTCACGCACACATACATATACATACACACATCTACACACATATATATATTTATATAGATATTCACACTCACCCATTTATATACATATATATAGTTTTACATGTATAAATATATATAGATATAGATATTCATATAAATATATAGTTACACATATATATACATATATAGTTACACATATATATACATATACCTACATACTTATATACACTTATACATGCATACATACATACATATATATATACCACATACTTCATACACACACACCTTCCAATTCACAATACCGCGCACCTATCCATCTACCGTGCATTATATCGAGGGTATTTTCGCATGAGTTGCGCATATATCCCTGATAATCGTGCACATCAAGCCTTCTCCACACACTCCCACACGTCCGCTCCACATTGCATGTGGCACGTAGCTAGGTTAATCGCATCTCTTTAGATGACGGTTAACCTAGCATTGTGCCACATTCCCATTGAATGCTTGATTCAATATTCCACCTTCTTATTATCTATTATATAATTATATATACATATCTATATATATATATCCATATCTCTTATACATATATTCTACATATATCTATACATATCTATAAGTAAGCTAAGTATTTCAATTCATTTCCTTTTTCGCATTTAAATTCTGCACTTTATTTTCTTTTATATTCGCTTTTATTTTGTTGATTAAGAGAAGACAAAAAAAGCATAAAATAGAAAAGAGAATTCTTGACTTGTAGGTATACGGTCTTACGTGTGGCAAGATCGTTTTTGATTATTTTGGTGTGTAGCCAAGGACTTTTCTTTTAGGATGTGCCTCAAGGACAAGAATATCCCAAAAAGAGATCTCTAATCAAGAAAAATAAAAAAACATAATAAGTGAAAGGAATTGATGCGATTTTAGGAAAAGTATAGAAACCGATTAAATCCAAAATCGCCTCCCTGAGTTTGACCTTAGCCTAAAAGTGACTATCTTAAAATCTGATTTAGCTAGGATAATAAAATTTTGACAAACTAGTGTAGATTTGCTTGTAGGTAATCACTTCCACTATATCCATTTCGACACTAATATCACCTAATTAAATAATCTTACCTGTGATCTAACAGATGCCTCTATAGCCTACTCTGGTCATGGAAGTTTCTGATTTCTGGGGCATCAATTTCATGGGACCTTTTCTTGTCTCGCATGGCTTCGAGTACATTTACTTGTCATTAATTATGTATCAAGGTGGGTCCAAGCCATCCCAATGAGACGTACTGATCATAAACCATTATCAATTTCATTGAGGAAAATATCTTTGCGAGATTTAGTGTCCCTATGCTTTATTTAGGGATGGGGGGAGTCACATTATTCATGTCCAAGTTCGAGTAGTATTGAAGAAATATGGAGTGAATCACCGCATTGCCACTCCATATCACCCCCAAACTAATGGGCAAGCTAAGGTGTTGAACTGTCAAATCAAGTTAATTTTGTAAAAGACGTTGAGACCTGATCGGAAGGATTGGTCTGGCTAACTTATCGATGCATTATGGGCATATTGGACTACGTACAAGGCTCTGCTAGGAATGTCACCATATAAAATGGTGTATAGAAAAGCATGTCACTTTCCGATTGAGCTGGAACACTGCGCATATTATGCGGTGAGGAGATGCAATTTTAACCTCGATGCAAGTCATGAGAGGAAACACCAGCTTAGTGTGTTAGAAGAGATCCGATGGGAGGCCTATGAGAACTCAAAGATATTCAAGGATAAAATGAAGACCTTTTATGACCGCCACATCTGGAGAAAATCTTTCATTCCTAACCAATAAGTTTGGTTATTTAATTCTAAACTTAAATTCTTTGCGAGAAAGTTGAAGTCGAAGTGGATTGGCCCGTTTATTGTAATTCGCATGTATTTTAACAAGGCCATCCAAATTCAAGACCTGAAGATTGGGCATGTTTCTACCGTGAATGGTCAACGACTCAAGCCATTTTGTACCCATGAAGCTCCTCCAATTGATTAAATGATTTATCTTATTGAGGATGTGTGATAGAGTTTTTGCCTAGTTGGAGGAGTTAAACTCAACACTTATACATATATATACATAGATTTTATTTTCCTTTTGTACATGGCATGCTTTCTTTCTATTTTCTGCATTTATAGGCATTGAATATGCTGAATACAGAAAACTTGTATTCTATTCTAGATGATCTCTACCCATGTTTCTTTATGTTCATTTTCACGCATCAAGACATGCAAGAAACTAGGCATGGGGGGGCGGGGGCGTAGTATTTGTGTTGAGTTACTTTCTATCAGTACCTAGAATTTTTGCAATCACATTTATGAAATTTTTTGAAAAAAAAAAGTTGAAACAATGAAAAAAATATAGTTTTTATCTATGTAAATAGCATGTTTTACATGTCTCCAACTAAGTTTAGTAGAAAGACTACGTGATTAGAGTTAATTAAATGAAGAGGATAGTAAGAAACCTTATACCATAAGGCCCAACAAGCTATAGTTAGCTCAATCAGTCGAGGATGTTCTACTAGATTTGGGTTTGGTCTGATTCTTAATGAATCTAGCTAGCCAAAACCAATGGTTAAGAAGTAAGAAAGTATAAGGCTTTGCCATCCAGTCTCCAGTTTGGGAGCTAGGTAACCTAAGCAGTCAAACATTCACATACATTAGAATTGAGTTACAAGCATCTAAAACTATGAAAACACAAGCATCACTGGGATCGGGTTTAATTTTCATCCCAAGGATTGTCGTGGGGTGGCTCTTGAAAAGAGAAGGATGAGCCACCCACCTAAAAAAATGAATTGGAGAATATGAACAAGGGAAAAAATTGAGAAGTTGGGAAATTACAAATAAGCACCTCTTTACAAATGGGTACCACAAATAAAACACCTCACTACATATGGGTGTTCCTTCTTTCCACAAATAGAAAAGAGAAAAAAAATGGGAAAAAAATTAGAGAAAAATATTAGGAATAAAGACTTAGGGTCCAATCGGAGAGATATATGCTTAGAGTGTTGACCCCGAGGTAGAAACGAGTGAGAAGAGAGCTACCAAATCTGAGTAAGGCCAAACTAAAGGTGATAATTGGGATGATTAGGAACGAATGTTGTAACGACCCGGTTCCTGAGCCCCTACGAGACACGAGAACCGAACCGACTCAACTAATCCCAAGACCTAGTCGTCCAACGAGGAAGTAACCAAAACAGCAGTAAAATAAACCACATTCAACATGAATATAACTAACAGTAAGAAAATACAGCAGCAAGGAAAGAAACTACTACAGTATATACCACCACAACAGTAGAACAACATTCATAACTAAATATGAACTGCAGGTAAAGAAAAGTATAGTGGAAACAAGAACTACTCACTATAACGGAACAAAAAGAGGTACAAGAAGCAGTGGTAACTCTACTGGACCCTACTCGGCCCAGCGTCCTCTGCAGCCGCTGACCCTGGCTGCTCAACACCTGGTCCAGAAAGGTAACGAGTGTAACACGTCAGCAAAACGCTGAGTAGAGTGGCAACTAAAAGTAAAGAAACAGTAGAGTGTACGGTAGCTGTTAAGTTCTGTTACTTTATTTAAGTCTTTCAATTATCTCACGATTTATTTATTTCTCAGATCTTTCACTTGATCTCGAATGTTCCTCGTGGGAACGATCTTGATTGCAGTCTTTTCCAAAAGGTAGAAGTAGCACGTGGTGCTATCCTGGCCGGGAGAGTCCCCCGTGGTGATCCTACCCTCAGTCAACCACCCCAAGGTCACTGAACAGACGTAACGGTGACTACGGCACGCGCGATAAACGCACAGGTAGCTAATGCGTACTGGCACGCGGTCAGTCATTTCCGTTAATGGGTGCACCCAAAGCACAGCACGGAACCAGTCCAGGGCAGAGCCCTCTCAGTAACAGGGGTCCAACCCCTCCACAGTAACCAAACAGGGGCCTTGCCCCTCCACAATCCGCGCACCCTCGCTTGACTACCCTGGTTTGCCCCAGTGGGCCTAACAAGTCGGTGTAGGAGGCTAGCAGAACCCCGGGGCCCGTGGGGTAGCTAGTACCTCCCTACACTAGTAGCTCTCCTCGGTACTACGTACACGAGGGCCAGCAAGTCGGTACAGAGTGGCCAGTCCTAACCTCGTGTCCCTGGGGCGGCTAGCTCAGCTCTGCACTAAACAGGGGGACAGTCGCTCTCCTTGGTACTCCATACTCAAGGGCCAGCTCACTTCCCTAATTCTTTTTCATTCCCTTTCCAGGAGTTCTACTCCTAATTCCCCATAGGGTTCTAGCTCTTTAACTCAGAACATTCCAGTTTCACCATTTCAGTTTCACATTCATACAACCCATATTCTTAATCATGTTCATTTATTCATAACAGGCAGCTGTTTAAACGAATTTACAGGCAGCTATTATTTCCTTTCCACATTTTCCAAGACTGCAGTATTCATACATTCCACTAGTTTTCCCGTCCTAGGATTCATGCCATATCCTAGGATCTATCATACAATCTAGTTTTCCAGCCCTAGGATTCATGCAACACCCTAGGATCTACCATTCAATCTATTTCTCATTCCTAGGATTCATGCAATGTCCTAGGTTCTATTTATGGTTTCATAATTTAATAGATTATACTTAAAGCCACTCTACCAGGTACGACGGGAGTAATGGGGGCGTGATCGGGAATCCCGCGTGCCTCCGCGACCCCCAAGACTGCAACGGAACGAGGTCCTATCACAAGGATCAAACACAAGGAGTGTCTCAGAACAGTGTATAGCTACAGTAGACGGGTAGAGGATTTAATTCCGGAAAGAACGCAACTCGAAACGCGGAAAACGGAACCCGAATGGGCCCTCAACGGGTCGAAAACGACGACACTGTGCAAAATCAGACGTCTGGAACTTCTTCCAGACGTCTTAAAAAGTGGATCAGAGAATTACCTTGTTCTACGTGGTTTCTCAGACGTCCAGAAGCCTGCGGGGACATCTGGCCTAGTTCCCAGACGTCCGATGGTCACCTCGGACATCTGGAGGTCGCTCCCGCCGTCTGGTACTACAACCAGACGTCTGATTCGCGTTGGATGACCAATCACCGAGCGTGCGCGTACCCAACTCTCTCTCTCAGTACAGTCAGTCGACAAGAAGGAAGAAGATGGAAGAACTCACCTTTCAGATGTCTGGATGGTCTTCCAGACGTCTCCCCCGCCGTCTGGCTATCATTCCAGACGTCTGATTCTGGAAATGTTTCCAGAATCAGGTCGCGACTCGCCCTCTGCTCGCGATGCCGCGCCTCGTCGCACCTCGTCCGCCTGCTGCTCGGACGGCAGCAGTCCCCCCCCCCGCGTCGCCCCTCGCCCGCTGCGCTCCCCGCCGGCCGGCCCTGGCAGCCCCGGCGAGCTCGCCCTCACGGCTGAGCGCCGCTCTCGCACGCAGCACCTCCTCCGCGCTCACTGCGGCCGCCGCTACCGCTGCAACCTCGCGCTCGCTCTCGCGCTCACTGGCTGAAGGAGAAGAGGAAGGAGGCGGTGGTGACGGAAGAGCGCGTGGCCTTTTAAGGCCACGCGAGGAGGAGAGAGAAGGAGCGCAGCAGGGGAATCTGCAGCCGCAGAAGGAATAAGCGAATATGCGGGTCTGCGCACTCAGGCGCGCAGACGACCAGCGCGTGTCAAAGATAACAGATTTCCAGACGTCTGTCAACGATCCCAGATGTCTGATACGACGTCTGGAAGTGATTCCAGACGTCTGGTCCGACGTCTGGCCCACCTCCCAGACGTCTTAAAATACGTCTGGGGCACGCGTTCATAACAAATGTCAATACCTTGAGACCTGGATTTTTGCAACCTTGGATGCCTGTAGGTCAAATCTGCTACACTATGTACAAATGCTTTAAATTCATACCTAACAAACCCTGAGTGGGTAGTGAGGCCTAAGAAAACAAACTTCAAGGATAAAGGTTAAAGCTAAAAAGAAATAGAAAGATTCAACCCACCCAAGTCCAGATGTCTGTCCTTATTATTGTAGGCCGATTGGAATAAGGGTCCTAAGTAGTCCTTTAAATTTTGGTTGATAATAAGTATTTGGTCAATCTACAAAACTTTAGTTGGAGAGAAAGCATTCATTTATTGTTTGCTAGAGACTACCAAAATTTAGGCGTGGGGGTATGATTGTACAACAATCATAGGACTTAAAAGCACCTAAATAATATTAGAAACCTAGCTACTTTGTACATATTGCATCTATGTTGAGTATATCATGTATTGCATCATTTTATACAGTTGCACAAAAAATAATGCGAGATTATCCTACTATTTGATGTTTATTTGTGTTTGTAATAAGAAGATCAGATGATCCTGATTCGAATGGGGAATAAAGCGAAATAAAAAAAGCTCTAAAGACATGCCAAAAGAGAATAAAGTGGAGCAGCCACAAGACAAAAGAAGAATAAAAGGAGGTGGATAACCCCACACCATTATTCCAAAACCCTAGGATAACCTAAACCCTAACCTTGATTACCCAAAACCTTGGGCAACTGGTGTACAACTACCTTACAAAGTTAATTAATCATTGTTAAGTTATAGTATAGGGAGTATGGTAATCATCACATTTTATAAATTTTTACTGGTTAAGTCTAGGTTGTTCACTAGGAGGCTAAATTAAGCATATCGTTCACCAATTATTTTAAATCACTCTTTATTTCTAATCAGTATAATTAACTAACCAATATACTTAAGTCGTATACATAATTACTATATAGATCTTTCTTACAATAGTTACTAAATTACATAACTCACTAAACTAACTATTACTACTTAAGTTACTTATATGCTACATGTATACTTAAGTTATAACTACTAACTACTTATAGATACAATGTTAATTAATTAAGCTAAGGCTTAATACTTACTTAATTACTATATTAATTACTAATAATTACTAAGTACTTATATTACTACTTATATTATGCTACTTAGATTATATTAATACTTATATTACTTAACTAATATAATATAGATTACTATAGTATTGGTTACTATACTAACAAGTTACATAACTAACTAATTACTTAATTAACTACAATATGTTAACCACATGAATAATTGCAAAGAAATATACATTAAATGCAAGGCAATCATTCCATAAGCAAAAAGAAATATATCAAAAATGTTGTTTTGAAACAATAATGATTAAGCTCAACATTTATTTAATACTTAGGCACCATCTAATTAATCACTTAGTCTTCGTGCCTTTCCTTCACATTTCTCGTAGCCATCACAGCCATAGAGCCAACACTTAACTTCACAAGGCCTCAGATATAGCCTTCACACTTAGCCAAATCAGCCAAACAGCACAAGTGTTAAGTGTACTGATTGCACCGCAAAAATACACCTGCAATTGTGCCGTCTTGTGATATTTCCTAGCATTACCAGTGCATATTAGGATTCCATAGTCGCATTTGTGACTATACATGCATGCATGCATTTAATTGAGAGGGGAGGAGAGTAAATAAAATGGCCTCGCAATTCATGTATTCTTCAAGTGCTGCCTCGCAAAACTTCCATCTTCATTTTTTATTTCTTTTTGATTTTTGACTTTCTTCCCGTGGCTGCAAGGCATGGCATGGCTGGATCTTCTTCTTTGCACCTTGCCCTGTAGCTGCATGCCCAGCCTCTCCCTGCCATGAGCCATGCACAGCCAGGGCATGGCTGTGCATGCTTTCTTCTTCTATAAAAACAGGGTGGCTTCTTCTTGCAAGAGGGGAGCCTAGTCCAGCCAATAGAACCCAATGCAGCTTCTTCTCCAGGCCAACATCTCCTTCCCTCTCCCTCCATACGCAGGCCCTCCTCCTCTGAGGAGACACTCTGCAGGCAGGAGTACCTCACGATGGTGCACACCCACCACTGTGAGACCACCACGCCCAGCTCATCAAAGTGCCGGTGGGCGTGGTGGTATTCCCTATTTCAACTTTTCAGGCCTTTTCAGCCATTGGAGCAGGAGCTTCAAGCTTTGAAGCTCAAAGCTCCACACGCAGCAACAGCAGATGGCAGCAGCCGCCCCATCCCTTTCCGCGCACGCTTGCAGGCCGCCCTCGCCTCTAGCGCGTGCCTGCAGGCGCCCTCGCCTCCCGCTTCTTCGCACTGCACTTGCCTTTCTGCCTACAACCGGCCACCGCGTGCCCCTGCAGCGGCTGACCAAGCTTCACCGCGCACACTAGCCAACACCCGTAGGCCACCGCGCACCCGGTCGTGCTCCTTCACCCGTGACCTAGCCCTCTCCGCGCGCTCTGTCGCGACGTCCCTCCCGCAAGCTATCAGCCGGTGCAACCCTTCCACGCGTGCGCTAGCCTGCCTGCGCCAGCCGCAAGCCGTCCGCACTCACAGCACCGGACGCAAGCGGTTGCGTGGCTCGCCCGGCCACTGTAGCCATTGTTCACGCGTTTCTGCGGAACACTATGGCTATAGTGGGGTGACCAGTAAGTTTCTTACTTATCCGGTCACCTAGCGCGCTGCTATCGGCCACTGCCCGCACCCGTGTCCAGCCCTGCGCCTGCTCCAGCGCTCCCCACGCGTCGCCCGCTCCCTTCGCCTGCATATGTCTGCGTGCGCTCGCTCCAGCTTTCCGCACAACACTGTGTGCTGCAGTCCTCTCCGAGACCACTTCCCTCCAGCGCGCGCCTCTTTGCGCGCATATGCACCTGCGTGTGCGAGCGTGAAGCCTCAGACGATGCCCAACTGCGAGCAGACATCTTAACGCTCGCCTCCTTCACTCCAGCAGGAAGCGTGCGGCATCTCTCTCTCTCACAGCACACACACTCTCTCTCTCTCTGCAAATACACATACACAGAGACACACTCACACTCTCGCACACACACATTCTCATCTAGACACTATTATATACTTATATATATATACATATATATATTTATATCTATATATATTTATATACATATATATATATATACTTATATCTATACATATAGTAGTATCTATATACTTAAAGTATTAGTATACATACATAGATATATATATATCTATATACTTATATATATATACATATATACTTACATATATACATATATTTATATACATATATATATATATATATATTATTACCTATATAACTAAGTATAAGTATAGATACATACATATATATATACATATATACATATCTATCTACGTATATCTATATATACATATATTACTATATCATATACATACATATATATATATCTATATAGTTATATATACATACATATACATATATATATATCTATACATATATCTATTTATACATATATTTACATACCTATATATATACATATATATATATATATATACATATATACATATATAAGTACACATATACCTATATAGTTATAACCATATATATATATATACATATAAATATATTTACATATATACATATATATATATTTTCACATTACTTACCATACGTGGTATCGCGGGAATATCTGCACCAGTTGCTGATATTCCCCGATACACGCATACAAAAAGCGTGGTCACACACATCTTCCACTATCCATCCTACACTCCACGCGGCACCTCGTCCTGTTGGTTGCGTCTTTCTAGATGACGACCGACTCGACACCATGCTACACTCCATCTCCGCCTCCACCCCCACCCCTTTATACATATATAGTATATACATATATATATATAGATATACTATAGTTACTTTACTTCTGCTTCTCTTTCCTGCCAATAAAAAGATAAAAAATATATAAAAGAGAAAAGATAATCCTTGACTTGCAGGTACTCCGTCTTGTGAATAGCAAGACCCGTTTTGGAACCCTGATTTGGCTCAAAGCCAAGAACCTAATTTTGAGGGTGTGCCTCAAGGACCAAGATTATCAGAAAAAAATCTTAAATAGAAAAACACCAAAAACACAATAAACGAATGAAAGAGATTCGTTGTAGGAAAGGCATAGAAACTTGACTTCTAACCCCACTTCCCTGAGCCTAAAAGTGACCAAGAAAAAATCAAATAGGCCAGGTAAAAAAATATTTTGTAAAGAGAAGGTTAGGCTTGATTTAGGTTAACCACTATACACACTTGAACGATAAAATTACCATATTAACATACCTATCCGAGTCTCGACCAACATCTTTTCTGGTGCCGTTGCCGGGGAAGTGCGCCTTCAATTAAGTTTCTATTCCATTCCTTTCATTTTTTTTTCTCTTCTCTCTACACGGGTGTTTTTGTTTTTGGTGTGCAGGTAAACCTGTTGCAAGGAGAAGGCAGGCAGACGAAGTTAGAGACATGGGCAAATCCAAGGTGAGAACGAGAGCGTGAAGACGCTGACACTGCACTGGAGCTTCGCACACGTGGCTGAACAGGTAGGTCTTTCTTTCTTAGCAACCTAGGTTAACTTGTCACCTTAATAAAAAAAAAACTAAAAAAAAAAACTAAAAACTAGAAAAACTTCTTGGGATCTCTTGGGGCAAGTGGATTAAAATTCACTTGTTTGATTGTTTGCCCTTACTCCCACCACCCCGGGATTTCCCGCAGAACTTCGCATAGTGAAAATCCAAGAATCTTGATTCTTGAATTTTTCACTGTGTGAAGTATTCTTTGAGGCAAATAAAAAGATTGATTGCCACCTCTCTTTGCCTCATTTACCTGCAATTCGGGATCACCTTTTTGGTGTGGAGGCTTGGAATTGAGTTGATTCCAACCCCACCACGACTTTTCAACTTGCCTAAGATTCGATCCCGAATACTTCAACCCCAACAATTTGATTTTCCTTTTCCTTTGGTTGAGCCTTGTGTGTGGACATCTTTTTGGTGATTGGGAGCACTTGAATTGAAGTGATTTGGCTCCCTTTCACACTAATCTAAAACTGATTCGTGCATCCACACATAGAAATCTCCATTTAGGGAAGCCCATTGCATTTTAGCATGCATTAACTAATTGACATTAAAGAAGGATTTGTTGGGCTTAGAAGAAAACCTGTATTCTCTCAAAAACTCTGAGATTGGTTGAATTGGTAATTCAGCGAAATCCTAAAATCCATACTACTTAAGGCTGAATTCTAAAAACCATTCACCAATTAAAACTTCAATTCGGGGAGATTTCCTCGTTGCATGCTTGTTTTACACACTTGAAGAAATCAATCACGTGGGCATTACCCGTAAACAATGCCCTTCACATTCCAAAAGCACTTGATCCTAAGCCTCTAACTAAAATTGGTAGTAACTTGACCCTTATTAAGGATTGGAGGTCTAACTACCTACGTGTAGCATCTACGTGCTGGTGAGGGTTCCTGCGTGCTATCGGGTGTCTAAGACTGGGGCAAACGGCCTTTCAATCTGGCCTGGTGGTTTTGTGGTGCTCACATTCGGTTCCGTAGTCCGTGATAGCAGGTAACTTAGATCTTTAGGTCTAAGGACACACTGTAGAGGTTAGGAATTTGATTGTATTGATTTGTCATCAAGTGTACCTTTGCGGTGTCATTTCTCTCATCTCTTTTCCCTTCTCGTCTCCCCAATTCTTCCTGCAGTAGTGCATGTTTGGGAGGAGGTCACAAAACCTTGAACTGTGTGAATTGCTTGATAAATCTAGAAAAGAAGCCGAATCATCCTCCTCCACAAACATGGCTGCACGCCCACCCCCAAATCCCGAGGGAGGAAACCACCCTCAGAACCCACCAGGTGGTGGAGCCTTAGATCCCATAACCCACCTCCAAGCCCAAATGAGAATGTATAGTGAGCAAATTGAAGCCATTAGGGAAACATTAGAGGAAATGCAGAACCCTCCCGAACGGGAGGAGCCTAGGTCACTTAGCTCCTATCAGAATCTCGCTGCTACAGAGACCATAGGACAAATTCGGGTCCCCATGGGCGGGGACGACTTTGAACTGAAACCTAATATAATTGTCCTAATAAATTTTCACTTCCATGGTCTTGCAAGTGAAGATCCTTTTCTCCACTTGGAAGACCTAACCCAATTAGCTGAAACTGTTAAACCAAGAAATATCGGGTTACTTATAGTCCTCATGAAAATGTTCCCGTTTTCATTGCGGGATAAAGCATCGCAGTGGTTACGCACCCTTGGGAGAACCATCCACTCTTGGGAAGAGATGCGAACAGCATTTCTCAAGAAGTTCTTCCCAATCGGGCAAACTAATGCTCTTTGCCGTGCTATCACTTCATTTACGCAACAAAACGGCGAACAATTTCATGAGGCATGGGAGAGATATAACGACCTCCTCAGGAAGTGTTTGCACCTTGGTCTGCCTAAGTGGCATATAGCCCAGATTTTCTACTATGGGCTAAATGAGACTTTGAAGCAGATTGCAGATGCTTCCTGCGGAGGGAATTTTATGAATAAAGAAGAAAATGGAGCATTTGAATTGTTTGAAAATATGAGTGAAAAATCAATGAACAATGCCTCCATTGTCGCCTTTAATCATACCAGCCTGCCCCGAAATGTCTACGAAGTTGACACGGGACCCTCCCATTCATCCACTGATCTCAGTCTTATCGCACAAAAACTGGATGAAGTCTCCGTCGTGCACAAGAAGCTGGAAGAGCTTCTGGCCAACCCCACCCGTTCTATGGCAAACACCCCCACCTCACCACTTCGTCACAATCCTAATTCTTCCAACACCAGGGTTATCCCAAGAAACCCCATAAGACCTTCCTTACCGAGTGTCACGTCGAGCGACTCAGTAAGTCATGTGGATTTGGCTTCTACGAGCCAGTATTTCGACACGGAGGACCAAGCCTCCGTATGCTCGAATGCATATTTACATGTGGACACGTCTTCTGGAATAGAAGACGCTCGCGCCTTGGGGAACAACTCGCTCTCTGCCACTTATAACCCAGGGTGGCGAAATTATCCAAATTTCGGATGGTCCAACAACCCGCAGCGCCAAAACCCGGCGGGTGGACCAATGCGACCGTCCGCGCTCGTCATCCCAAGGGCCCAGTCTAATCCTATGGCAAATCCGCCATCAGGCCCTTGCATACCGCAAATCGAACACGCATCAAGTCCTCTTGACAAATTGATGCGAATGATGACGAAAATGTCAAAGTGCCATGAAGAGAACATGACCTCTCTTCAGCACCAATTGGCGCAGCAGAATGCTGAGATCAGTCAACTACACATGGTGACTCGATCTTAGGGCACTCTTCCCGCCCAACCTATTCCAAACCCATGAAATTTCGTACCCCGTGGTCCTCAACCACAGGTATGACCTTCTCAGGGGCAGGTTAATCAGATTCTGCAAGCTCCGAGCATTCCACTGGGATTTCAGGCTAATCCCGCTGCAGCACCGCACTCTTATGTCCCTATTGCGAACCCTCCTTCGCCGTATGATCCCACTGGACCCGCATCGTCCAATACGATCACTACGAGGAGCGGTAAGCAGACCGTTGATCCGTCTCAACCTGATCCTGGCCTGTCTTCTTCATCACCCTCTCATTCGGGATGCGCACCGCATTCGAGAGAGGACGATGCACCAAAATTGGTGCCAGAATCAGTTCCATTCCTTGAGTCTCTACTGAGGGAGCCAAAAGGAAAAAAGAAAGATATGCAGGCCTTTGATAACTTGCGTAATTTGTTCAGGGATGTAGAAATCAAGGTACCCCTGCTCGAGGCTATCGACCACATACCTATTGTCGCCCGATTTTTCAAAGACTACACAACACCCAGGCGACAGTCAAAGAAAACCAAGAATCCGATGGTTCTCTCGCCTCATGCGAGTTGTGCTATACTGTCAAACCTACCACCGAAGCAGAAAGATCTGGGCACATTGCTTATTTCCTGTAGCATCCAAGGCTGCAATTTTAACCGTGCCCTGCTTGATCTAGGATCTTCCATAAATCTTATACCGACCATTATGCTTGAAAAATTTTCCTTGGGAAATCTGAAACCCACCCCTATCACATTACAGTTGGCAGATCGATCTGTCAAAATTTCGAAGGGTGTTGTGGAAGATGTGGTGGTTAGGGTCAACAATCTCTATTTTCCTGTTGACTTTCTTGTTTTAGATATGGAAGTTCCTAGATTACTTTATGATTGTCCGATCATCCTTGGTCGACCTTTCTTGGCCACAGCCCACGCCCATATCGACTGCGAGTCAGGCTGTATTGAGATTGCCATTGGATCTGAAAAGCTTAAGCTTAACATCTTCAAGGCAGCCATGAACTTTGATTGCGATTGTATCAAGGATGACACGTCTGACAAGGACATGGCCGTCAGCGCGTGTATCGGACTAATTGGGACCTATTTTGACTGCTGCGGATTACCTGTAAACACTGACGACTGCCTGATCAACACATATTGTGACGTTCCCCCATCCCTCCCTTGTCCCGTACCTTCTCCTGACCAGACTTCTGACGAGGTTTTCTCCGCTTCCTATACCTCGTGGCCTGAGTCATATCCGGGCTACTCACCGTCGGTCCACACTCTTGAAGACCAGATTGCCCTTTCTTTCCCGCCAAATCAGGCGGATTTGCAAATCCACACTGGGACCTTGAGCCCATATACTTCTCACTGGGGCTATTCCTTTTTGGATCCATCTATCCAAGAAGCCCCTCTTCTTGGCCAATCTGAGGGCCAATTTCTTCCTCCTGACCTGTTCTCCAACCCGCCTGGGACACTCTCATCCCAAGAAATGCCAGATCTTTCACCATCCACTCTCGAGCTGAAAGAGCTGCCTAGTACACTTAAATATGTTTTCTTAGGACCAAATGAAATGCTCCCTGTAATCATCAGTTCAAAATTGACCAGGGAGCAAGAGTGCAAACTAACTAAGGTCCTCATGGAACACAAGGCAGCCATTGGATGGTCTTTATCAGACTTATCTGGTATTAGTCCCTCCTACTGCACTCGCCGTATATATACGGAGGAGGAGGCTCGACTTTCCCGCGTGATGCAATGACGTCTCAACCCTAACATGTGGGAGGTCGTTAAGAAAGAAATCATTAAGTGGCTGGATGCGGGTATAATCTACCCGATCAGTGATAGCCCCTGGGTGAGTCCGATTCACGTGGTGCCCAAAAAGGTAGGACTCACCATCCGTGTTAATGACAGGGGCGAATCCATCCCTACACGCACTCCTACATCTTGGAGGGTGTGTGTAGATTATAGGAAACTCAATGCTGTAACTAAGAAAGATCATTTTTCGCTACCATTCATTGATCAAATCCTGGAGCGGTTAGCAGGAAATAAATTTTTCTATTTCCTGGATGGATTCTCAGGATATAACCAGGTGGCAATTGACCCCCGGGACCAAGAGAAAACCACTTTTACCTACCCATTCGGCACCTTTGCATTTAAAAGGATGCCGTTTGGACTTTGTAATGTGCCAGCAACTTTCCAGAGATGTATGCTGGCGATATTTCATGACATGGTGGGTGACTTTCTCGAGGTCTTCATGGATGACTTTTCGGTCTTTGGATCATCTTTCGATGACTGTCTTGCTAACCTGACTCGTATCCTTAGGAGATGTATTGATGTAAACCTTGTGCTTTCTTGGGAAAAAAGTCATTTTATGGTGCACGAGGGAATTGTTCTCGGACATATCATCTCCGATAGGGGTATCGAGGTTGACAGAGCTAAGCTTGACGTAATTGCCGATTTACCTATGCCTGGCTTTGTCAAAAAAATTCGCTCCTTCTTGGGACACATCGGTTTCTATAGGAGATTCATCAAAGACTTCTCCAAAATTTCTTGACCCTTAACTCATCTTCTATCAACCGACATACCCTTCGATATGGGCCCCAACTGCATACGAGCATTTACGCAGCTACGTAATGCTGTCACCAAGGCCCCTGTTCTCCAGCGGCCTAATTGGTCCCTCGACTTTGAACTCATGTGTGATGCTTCCGACCTTGCAGTCGGAGCCATCCTGGGACAAAGACGCGATAGACACCCCTTCGTGGTGTACTACGCCAGTAAGACGTTGGACGAGGCCCAACGTAATTATAATACCACTGAAAAAGAACTACTGGCGGTCGTCTTTGGGCTGGATAAATTCCGCTCTTACCTTCTGGGCTCTCATGTTATTGTTTTCACTGATCACGCGGCCATTCGCCATCTCATGCACAAGAAGGATGCCAAGCCTAGACTAATTCGTTGGATCCTTCTCCAGGAATTTGACATTGAGATTCGCGATAAGGCTGGAGCCCAGAATGTTGTGGCTGATCACCTTTCCAGATTGGACCTTGACCATATTGGACTTACTCTATCGATCAATGAAATTTTTCTTGATGAGCACCTATTGGTAATTAATGTGGCAAGTGGACCTTGGTATGTCGACATTGCCAATTACCTTGCTTCTGATCCCTTCCACATGGTTGGCCTAAAAACCAGTGCAAGCATCTCATGGTAGAAGTAAAGTTTTATTTCTGGGATAATCCACTTCTTTTTCGCATAGGTGCTAATCAAATCATCCGTCGCTGTGTTCCTGATAGTGAATTCCCCAGTGTGCTATCCTTCTACCACAATCAAGCCTGTGGAGGCCATTTCTCTAGGAGGAAAACTGCAGCCAAGGTGCTGCAGTGCGGTTTCTTTTGGCCCTCCCTTCACCAGGATGCACATAATTATGCAAAGCATTGCACTAGGTGCCAGTCGTTAGGGTCAATGTCATGTCGTGACATGATGCCCTTGCAACCTATCCTAGCTGTAGAAATCTTCGACATTTGGGGAATTGATTTCATGGGTCCCTTTCCTCCTTCCAACGGCTTCGAATTTATCCTCGTAGCCGTTGACTATGTTTCGAAATGGATCGAGGCTATCCTCACGCGCTGTGCTGACCATGTTATATCCACCCGATTTGTCAAAGACCACATCTTTGAGCATTTTGGGATCCCTCGAGCCATTATCTCGGATGGAGGAAGCCACTTCACCCATGCATCCTTCCGGGCACTTCTGAGGAAATACGGAGTCCACCATCGTATCGCATCCCCATATCATCCTCAGACGAACGGCCGGGCAGAGGTGTCGAACCGGCAAATCAAGCAAATTCTCCAGAAAACGGTTCGGCCTGACCGTAAGGATTGGTCTGACATGCTGATTGACGCACTTTGGGCGTATCGGACCACCTTCAAGGCTCCACTTGGTATGTCTCCGTATAGAATCATTTACGGGAAGCCTTATCATTTGTCCGTGGAGTTGGAGCACCGCGCTTATTGGGCGGTTTGCTAATGTAACCTCGACCCAGACCTGTGTGGTCGAGAAAGGAAACTCCAACTCCAAGAGCTGGAAGAGCTCCGTCGTGAAGCCTATGATTCTGCTTTAACTTTCAAACAACGCACTAAGGCTTTTCACGACAGCTGTATTTGGCGGAAAGAATTTGAGCCATCTCAGCAAGTTTTCCTCTACAATGCCAAACTCAAATTCTTTCCTGGGAAACTGAAGTCCAAATGGACTGGTCCTTTTCTGGTCTCGAGACCATTTCCCAACGGGGCCGTTGAAATTGAAGATCCCAAATCTGGGCATAAAGTTACGGTCAATGGGCAACGTTTGAAACCCTTTCTTACTCATGAACCTGCCCCCATTGGAGAAACTGTTGCCCTGCTGGAGGGTAACTAATCTTTTGCCTAATTCTGAGTCCAGCTGGGGACGTTAAATTTAGTGCTCGTTGGGAGGCACCCCAACAACACTCACTATCCACCATCACTTTCACTTCACCGTCACGCTCACCATCACTTTTCACTTCACCACCCACCATCCACCCACCCTACCACCCTGCTATATACCCTGCACCTCAGCTCTCGTTACCCGATCTTTCGTCCTTTCTCTACCCTACCCTGCATGCATATGAGGACATAGCATCGTTTGGCATGGGGGGGTGGATAGGCATCCATAGGATCTGGGTATTTTAGGGTATCATGAAGTTTCCATCTATATATATATATATATATATATATATATATATATATATATATATATAAGGTGTTTAGTAATGATCTGAAGGCTAAAACAAAAATACAATAAGTGTTTATGGATATTCAACCTCTGTTTTGAAGACTTTCCAGGCCATAGAAGCTTGATTCGCTCAGGCTCGGCTTAATTCACTTGAGCATTGACAAGATAGATTGGAATCTCTCCTAACTAAGGACGTATTCTTGTACCTGAGACACCAGTACAGGATTCGTTGGTTTGCTTCTACTTGAGAGCCTAAGTAATCTTGGTTCACACTACACATATCAAGAAAGACCAGGTGAACATAAGATCCAACCCTAGTGTTCATTAGGGAAGGTGGAGTCCTTACCTGTGCATGCAGGTAGACTTTTTATCCCAGGTTTTAGTCTTGTGTTTAGGAGAAACTCTTTCCACCAAAAAGAAACTCTCCCACCAAAAAGAAAAGTGTGTTCCTCCAAATAATGTTGTAAGAGATATACTGACACGTGTTTCAAAAAAAAAATGCAAATAAGTCAGTATATCTCACAAATGTCTGTAAAGTCTTCCTCCTACAAAAGTTCTTCGGGGCAAAGTACAAATACCCTATTTTCTTTGAGCCACAAATGTCAAAAAATGGGAGCTGAATTTTCTGTCATCTTTTCAAGGGTCAATCCAAAGACATGAGCTGAAACTGGGACCAACTTGTACTTAAAAATTCGTGAAACCCTGGGCTTCAGTCTTAATGTTCATTTGGTCAGTCTTGATCCTTCACTAAGCATAAGCCATAACCTCTTGAGCTCTTGAGTACAGCAAAAACATTCTGTGTCCTGGAAATCATACTTAAGGTTTAAATATTAAGAGTCCTGGTTAGTCGAGAGATGATCTATGTCATGTGAGACTTAAAGTACTGGTAGTCTTCTCTACAATTAGTTCTCACAATATCCAACAATAAACATACCTATGTTGCCTCAGGAGAAAACCTTCAGCTAAAAATCATTTCTAAATACTACAAAAAAAAATGTTTTGCTAGGGACTAGCAAACGATAAGCATGGGGGTATGATTGCACCGCAAAAATACACCTGCAATTGTGCCGTCTTGTGCTATTTCCTAGCATTACCAATGCATATTAGGGTTCCATAGTCGCATTTGTGACTATACATGCATGCATGCATTTAATTGAGAGGGGAGGAGAGTAAATAAAATGGACTCGCAATTCATGTATTCTTCAAGTGCTGCCTCGCAAAACTTCCATCTTCATTTTTTATTTCTTTCTGATTTTTGACTTTCTTCCCGCGGCTGCAAGGCATGGCATGGCTGGATCTTCTTCGCACCTTGCCCTGTAGCCGCATGCCCAGCCACTCCCTGCCATGAGCCATGCATAGCTGCATGCACAGCCAGGGCATGGCTGTGCATGCTTTCTTCTTCGATAAAAACAGGGCGACTTCTTCTTGCAAGAGGGGAGCTTGGTCCAGCCAATAGAACCCAACGCAGCTTCTTCTCCAGGCCACCATCTCCTTCCCTCTCCCTCCATACGCAGGCCCTCCTCTAAGGAGACACTGTGTGGGCAGGAGTACCTCACGGTGGTGCACACCCACCACTGTGAGACCACCACCGCCTAGCTCATCAAAGAGCCGGTGGGCGTGGTGGTATTCCCTGTTTCAACTTTTCAAGCCTTTTCAGCCATTGGAGCAGGAGCTTCAAGCTTTGAAGCTCAAAGCTCCACATGCAGCAACAGCAGACGGCAGCAGCTGCCCCAGCCCTTTCCGCGCACGCTTGCAGGCCGCCCTCGCCTCCAGCGCGCGCCTGCAGGCACCCTCGCCTCCCCCTTCTTCGCACTGCACTCGCCTTTCCGCCAGCAACCGGCCACCGCGTGCCCCTGCAGCGACCGGCCAAGCTTCACCGCGCACCCTGTCGCACTCCTTCGCCCACGACCTAGCCCTCTCCGCATGCTCTGTCGCGACGTCCCGCCCGCAAGCCACTGGCCGGCGCAACCTTTCCACGCACGAGGCAGCCCATGCGCGCCAACTGCAAGCCGTCCACACTCACAGCACCGGACGCAAGCGGTTGCGTGGCTCGCCCAGCCACTGTAGCCACTGTTCATGCGTTTTTGCGGAACACTGTGGCTACAGTGGGGTGATCGGTAAGTTTCTCACTTATCCGGTCACTCGGCGAGCCGCTACCGGCCACTGCCCACACCCGCGTCCAGCCCCGCGCCCGCTCCAGCGCCCGACCGCACATCTGCATGCGCCCGCATCGCCCGCGTCGCCTACTCCCTTCTCCTGCATATGTTTGCGTGCACCCGCTCCAGCTCTCCACGCAGCACTGTGCGCTGCGGTCTTCTCCGAGCCCACTTCCCTCCAGCACGCGCCTCTCTGCATGCATACGCGCCTGCGTGTGCGAGCGTGAAGCCTCAGACGATGCCCAGCTGCGTGCAGACGTCTTAACGCTCGCCTCCTTCACTCCAGCAGGAAGCGCACGGCATCTCTCTCTCTCTCTTTGCAAATACACATACACACAGACACACTCACACTCTCGCACACACACACTCTCACCTATACACTATTATATACTTATATATATATATACATATATATATATTTATATCTATATATATTTATATACATACATATATATATATATATATACTTATATCTATACATATAGTAGTATCTATATACTTAAAGTATTAGCATACATACATATATACATATATGTCTATATAACTATATATACATATCTATCTACATATATCTATATATACATATATTACTATATACATATACATACATATATATATATCTATATAGTTATATATACATACATATACATATATATATATCTATACATATATCTATCTATACATATATTTACATACCTATATATATACATATATATATACATATATACATATATATATATTTTCACATTACTTACCATATTTGGTATCGCGGGAATATCTGCACCAGTTGCTGATATTCCCTGATACACGCGTACAAAAAGCGTGGTCACACACATCTTCCACCATCCATCCTACACTCCATACGGCACCTTGTCCTGTTGGTTGCGTCTTTCTAGACGATGACTGACTCGACACCGTGCTACACTCCATCTCCGCCTCCACCCCCACCCCGTTGTACATATATAGTATATACATATATATATAGATATACTATAGTTACTTTACTTCTGCTTCTCTTTCCTACCAATAAAAAGATAAAAAATATATAAAAGAGAAAAGATAATCCTTGACTTGCAGGTACTCCGTCTTGCGAATAGCAAGACCCGTTTTGGAACCCTGATTTGGCTCAAAGCCAACAACCTAATTTTGAGGGTGTGCCTCAAGGACCAAGATTATCAGAAAAAAGTCTTAAATAGAAAAATACCAAAAACACAATAAACGAATGGAAGAGATTCGTTGTAGGAAAGACATAGAAACTTGACTTCTAACCCCACTTCCCTGAGTTCGACCCTGGGCCTAAAAGTGACCAAGAAAAAATCAAATAGGCCAGGTAAAAAAAATATTTTGTAAAGAGATGGTTAGGCTCGATTTAGGTTAACCACTATACACACTTCAACGATAAAATTACCATATTAACACACCTATCCGAGTCCCGACCAACATCTTATCATGTACTTTTAACCAAAAGGGATTAGGTTCATCCATGTGTCCTTTTGCAGGATCGACGACCCATATGGGTCGGATCAACCACTACTAAGACATGTGTCACCATCATGCCCCTACACCTGGTACCCGGAGGCCACTCTCCCAGAGCCACGTTTAGCCCACGCATAGGCACACACACACATACACATGCTCGTATATTTGTGCCCAGCGCTTGTCAACTGATCGACAATTATGCGTGTTTCCTTTTATATGGCCTCAAGTGCTCTTCACTTCATGAGGTGGAACTAATAAAGCCTCTTCTTTCCTCTGCACAATTGATTCCAGGTGCCAACTTCAAACATCAAATCATAATAGCTCAGAGATCCAAATCAAGCAAGTAGAGGCTTGATCGAAAGCTCTGAGGATCTACTTTTGATCAAAGGTTTCAATTGGATCAAAGGATCATAATTGATCCTTCAAATCAGGCTCTAAAAATGTCCTAATACCATGAATGCACAACAGTAGCTTGAGGCTTCAACCTTCAAATTAACCTGATAAATCATTCTCCTCTCTCATTCCTAAAGATTTATCACAGTGCCTAGAGACATTCCGCACCATTTGGAATGGGTATGGAGGATGGGGAAGCTTGAGAAGCTCAACGACCTTCAAAACTTCACGATGAAGCTCAAAACACTGAAATCAAAGAATTAAATGTTCCAACTGAAACTTTAGGACCTTAGGAATAGATCTAGATCATTTAAGGATCTCTAGACAAACTGATTGGAGTAAATTTCAGCTTGGAATCTTCGTCTAGAATGTACTGAAGCTCACTAGAACTCACATTAAACCCAACTGTACGAGAGATGAAATTTGCTCGAATTCTCAACTAAACCTGCTCAAAGTGACTCTAATATATTCATATCAACCTCAGTTCAATTTAGTCATTAAACACTAGTTCTAAAGCCTAAAACCTCAAAATCAAACTCACATTGACCATTCAAAGCCAAAAGTTGACTTCAGCATCTGAAGCATTTCAAATCAAATTAACGACCTAAATTTACTCTGCAGAACCTAAAGAATTCAATGCAACCTTAAAGATTAGATTTTAATACCTAGAGAACCAAGCTCCAGGTCTTTCTCCTACACTCCAAAGTAAGGTTGTTCAATAGAATAGCCTAGAGATCGAACAACCTAACTGAGGATCAATCTAGAATCTACAACTTTTAAGGAAGCTTGTGGACCTATTGTCAGAGTCTGATATCAAATGATTAAGCTTCCCCAGCTCTGTTGGAGCTAGAGAAGGCGATGACCATTAGCTTGATAAAATCATTAAAACACAAAACAAAAGAGTAGATCATGATTAGTATGACAAGGGATAGTGATCTGGAGCTTTTCAAAATGTTTCAAGCACTGCAACTCACTTTGAAGATCATCGGAGCTCACCAGAGCTCCAGTGAAGGCTAGAGATCAAATCTCCATGATTTGGCTCACGAACTAACTTAAAAGATCCCTAAGGTCATCAGTAACCTCAGGGATGTATCAATCAATCTAATTGATAGTCAGATTTCAGATATGAATAAAGATTGATTAGAGAATCAACCTGAGTTCAATAGAACTCAGGGATAAAGTTCTCACTTAATTGAGTGAGGGGAAACAATAAGAAGGTCACGAAGGTGTACGTGAAAGGAATTAGTGGATAGACTCCTCTTGAGCCGCCATTGACAACGAGCTCAAGAGGTTGAAGATGAAATTAGGTGTTTGCTATGCAAGATATTATTTAGCTAATTAAGGACAGGAATAAGGCCCTAATTATGTGTAGAAATGGTGGAGAACCTGATAACACTGCATATGGGGGTGATAATTCTGTTAAACAGGGCCCATCTTAAGAATAAAAGGCACAACATAAGTAGAATGGGAGCATTGCATGCATCATATACCAAGATTGCTTATAAAATAGTATTAATGGCCATTTGTGTAAGCACTTGTCAAAGTAGGCCTTAGATGAGCAATCGGACCACACGGATGGATTTAGAACGACGAACGGAGTCCAACGGACTCAAAATCGGCCAAATCCGACATCCGGAGCTCCCACAATGGGCCCAAGAAGTTCTGACCGTTGATCTGATGATCAATGGCCCTCGATGCGCCACGTGGCACCCGCTCACCGCACGCCGCTCCCACCTTCAGCCAAAGATCAAATCTCAGCCGTTGATCTCTGATCGGACCGCCGAGAATCGCGCGCACACCTGCGGTCGCCGCGACAAAGCAGCGGGTGTGGCGCAACGGTTAAAGTGCACTCCCGCACACACGCAACGCGGGTTCGAGCCGCGCGGTGCGGGAATTTGAAGGCAGCAAGGCGCGCGGACGAAATTCAGCTGTAGATCAGTGCTTGGACGGTAGCGATAGTGCCACGCGGTGCGCCCTCAGGTGGCGATTGGCCACGCACGCGCGCACGCCAGACGACAATGCCCTCGCACACACGCGCTCAAGGCACGATCCAAGCGTGCCCGGGCGAAGATCTTAGCCGTCTAATCTTCGATCGGACGGCTCTCATGCCACGCCCACGGATCGAGCGTGAAGAAGAACGGTGCGGGCGTGCGACCGGAGGGCTGGGGTCTTCACCGATACTTTTAAACCCCCTCTCATTCACTTCCCTTGCAACCCTTCTCCCTATTTAAACCCCCTCCAACCACTCATTCAAGGCATTCACTTCCCTTGCAACTACTCTACCCCCCTCTTAGCTAGCTTTAGGCCCTCTTGTAATCGCTGGAGACGACGAGCCGCCGACGGAGCCTTCTCCTCCACCGTGGCTGCCTCGCCACTCTCCCCTCTCTCTCTCTTCCTCTCTTTTAAGCTTTCCTTTACTTATGTTTAAGCATGTATCTAATGTTGTAATCTGTGAACTAAAGCTGCATGATTAATGAAGTTACTTTCCATTCAGTTGTTTACTTTATTTCCTGTTCAAGTTGCATGTTAAAGCAAGAAGCAACTCTAACCCTAATCTCTCCCTCTCTCCCTTTATCTCTAACTCTCTCTCGCTTTTCAACCGCACCTTTTCGCAAGCAAAACTCCACGATTTCCATGACAACAAGTGATAAGCAAAATCCGATTTTCACACCTCCCTGAGACCGACACTCAGACTGACCTCCGTTTCTTTACTTTAAAACTGGCATTGCAAGTGCGAACTATAACGACACTTCTTAACACATACACACGAGCACACGTTAGAGCCCCATTTGGAGGTGAGAGTATCTCTAAGCCTCCGCCATGGACAGTAGAGGAGTCAGGTGGAGGTGAATTGGATTAGGCAATATATGTGATCAAATCAGTAAAGGAAGAAGTGGAATGGAATTATGGAGCGATGAGGAAAGTGATTAGATCAAGTGATTAGGTAGGCGATTAGGAGTCCAACAAGCCTGAATCAACTCGCTGGAGTCGGAGAAGGTGATGAGAAATCATAACATTTAACTAACTATCTAAACTATCTAACTACCTAAATCTAATCTACAGTAAAAACTAAATGCTAGGTTACTGTTACTTGGACAAATGGGGAAGAAGAACTCCGTCGATGCCTCATTGGAGTTGAGGAAATCAGAGGTTGAAGAAGAAGCTCCGGCATAGACAATCGTGAAGAAGAAGGATTAGATGATGATGTAACCCCATCTAGAGATGCGACGGATGGAGAGGAAGATGAAGAGGTCACCTCTCTTGGAGAAGACTGGAAGAAGGTAGTTGGAGTGTGGAGCGAATAACCTATGAACAGCTTTGTGAAGAAGAGGGATAGGGAGTTGCTAACCGAAAATCGGAGGTGCGAAGGGGTATTTATAGGTAGAGGAGGTTAGGGGGGTTGTATCTAGCTATGATTGCATCTAGGTGTGAAGAAACCACGGTCATCGTCTCCAGCAATGATGAGCTTGATCGCTAGTCAAAAATTGGATTTAAAGTTCATCCATATGTTGGATGAGAAGTTAAAGCGGAGCTTCACGACCAAGGAGGAGAGGATTTGATGTTGATATGCTGGTCATCGGAGGATATACACATCGGCGTTCATCAACCATTGATGGAGAAGAAGAGGAATGAAGAAGAAAAGCTTTGAGGACCTATTTGCGAATATAGAAGGGTCTATAAATAATAAAAGGACTCAATTGACATGAGACTTAGGGACTAAAATGTAAATGGTGACTTTTAAGGCTTATTTTAAATTATTTATTTTTCAACTTTTTATATATTGTTATAAATATAGTAAATAATATATTTATACCACTAAATTACATTTTTGCCTCTCTTAGTTGTATTTATTTATGTGATTAGTATTAAGTTAATTAAAAACTTTGGTCATATAATTAGTATAAATTATATTTAATACTTTATATGTAACTAAATGATTATGTTTGAGTCCTAATTATTAATTAAACATTAATAGACATTTATTAAGCCTTAATTTAGTTATTTTATGATATAAATAAGGTCCTTACTATTTTTACCTTAATTATATAATTAACCCTATTGTAATGTTATTCACGGGTAATTTAACTAGGAAAACTAGCTAATAATAATGAATTTAGAGCCATGATGAGTCTCTGATCATACTCCCATGCCAAAGTGTTGCTAACCCCTAGCAAAATAACTAGTGAATATGATGAATTAAACACCAGGGTGATTGAATATAATATAATTAATTCTTATGTAAACGAATGATTAGGTTAGAGGATTTTCAAAATTTTTATCTTTTAATGTTTTTTATATTTTTATAAATAAGTATCCATAAATAAAATAGAGCATTAGACGGGATCCTCCATACAATGGACTCGAAACCCAAAATATCATTCAAAACAAATACTCGTGAAAAATAAGCTCTTGACGGGAATTCAAATTTGAATCGAAACATCTGATACCCATTTTGTTATCTGTATACAACTCTAAACCCTAAAAATCGAAGAGGTCAGGATAAGCAACGTAACAAAACTTAAAGACTGAAAATCAAATTCTAACTCAAAAATTCAACAGACACAAGTCAATCCTTAAGCTTGTGAATTTTGATTCTTATCAACCTAAGATTTTATAAATTAACTAAACACCCTTTATCAATCAAGTTTAGAAAGTAAGTAGGACCCTTAAACCAACTAGCCCACAACATCAAAGATGGACTTGTAGACCCAGGACTTTGTCAATCTGTCTCCTTTAAGCCTCAATTGCTAGTCTCCAAAACTCGATTTCTCAAGCTTCATTGCCCACTCAAGGTTTAGTAGCTATGAGGTTAAAATGTCCATGCAGGTGAAGTAGATTCATCCTACAGGCATCCAAATTTGCAAAAGTCTTGACCTCAAGACATCAAGATCCCAATCCAGGTCATCCCAATTCAAGCCTTCGGCTTGGCCTTACGCAGATTTGGTTACTTTCTCCTCACCCATTTTTATCTCGAGGTCAACACTCAAGGCGTATATTTCCTCGGCTAGAACACTGGGTCTCTTATTCGTGGTTTTTATTTTCATATTTTTCTAATCCATTTTCTATAGCTAAAACACCCATTTGTATTGAGGTGTTTTTATTGATGGAGGAGGGTAGTATCCATTTGTAGCAAGATGCTTTATTTGGTGTATAAATGCATAAGCACCCATTTTTACCGAGGTGCATTATTGCAGGGTGTAATATGTATATTTCTCTCATATATATTTTCTCACCTTCTCATTTTTCTTACAACTAAGTAAAATCTCCAAGTCCTTTTCTAGGTGAGTGGCACATCCTTCACCCTTTCCAGAGTCGTCCCGTAGAAATCTTTAGGATAAAAAGGATACAAGATTGATCTCTTGGTCTCTGTGTTTTCATAGTCTCAGATACCCGTAAGATAATTCTAATGCGTGTGAAATTTGAACACTTAGGTTACTTACCTTGCAAACCCTCTAGTGGACAACAAAACCTTTCACTTTCAAGTCCTTTAAACCATTAGTATCAGCCTGTAGGATTTGTCAAGATGCAACTTGCCAAGTCTAGCCGAATGTTTTTGACTGATTAAGCTACCTATAGCCTGTTAGACTTTATGATTAAGGATCCTAACTAACTTCTTTACTTGATTAACTCTAAGTATCTAGTCCTTTTACTCAACTTAGTGATAAAAATAGACCTTCAAAGTCAAAAAGACATAACCTAATCTTATTTACCAAGAAAGTTACAATTTAATTCCAAAAATTAAGTCTTGTATAAGAATTAATGGATCTTAGTTACTTTATTTTTAGGGTGAAGAGTTGGAATACAAATCACATACTTAGGTTTCATATTCTCGACTAAAAAAATCTCGTGTCAAAAGTCAAAAACCAATACTTATTTTGAAAAATATTCAAGACAAAGCCAAAGAAGGGACTCAATGTTCTTACTTATATACACTATTTACATTATAAATATAAATATATTTTTGATTTCTAACATTAAGAAATTCATAACTCTTTAAATTATTTAATTACATATAAATATTAAATAATGTCCTTTTTTGATTTTTTTTTAAATTCTTCTTTTCATGAAAGAATTCCTCTCAAAGTAATTGTAATCCCTTATAAAAAGGAAAATATTTATGTTATTTTTGTTTTTATATTTTTAGGTTTATATATTTTTCAAATTTTTATGTGTTTTCAAAATTTTAAATTTTTAGGGTTTTCAAAATTTTTCTTCTTTTGTCTACTACTACACTTAAAGTATTAAGATTCACTTTACACCCCCCACCCCCATGTCAAAATCTTACAATGTCCTTGTTGTAAAGAAATGGTGAAAAAGACTCTACCCTTCACTTACTCTAAGGTGACAGAAGGAGTCGAATAGAAGAGATCAATAGATCTCAGGCAGACAATTTCTACTTTGACAAAAGTTAGAGGGGTCGGTTGGACTAAGTGGAGAATAGGTAATAAAGAAGTGATCTAATAAAGCTTAAACTCAAGTGTAGAAGTAGAAAAAGATGGGAAAAACATAAAATAGTTATCTATAGGTGCTAAACTTTATGCCTTCAGCTAGTCATAAACTCAGATGAAGTGCTAATGGAGAGTGTAACATTCTACAACAAGACCCAAGGCATGTTTCAAGATAAGGTTTAAGGTATTGATTATTTACTTTGAAGGGTTGATTCTTGTTGGGTTCGGTGATTTCGACAGCTCTGTTGTTGAAGACTCGTGTAACCTTAAATGGACTAGTCCATTTAAACTTTAGTTTCCCTAGAAAGAGCTTTAGGCAAGCATCAAAGAGCAACACCTTCTGACTAGGTGTAAAATATTTGTGGGAAAAATGTCTATCGTGGAAGGCTCTTAACTTATCCTTGTATAGCGTGAAACTCTCATAGGCATAATTACGAATCTCATCAAGTTCGCTAAGCTGCAATCTGCGATGATCTCCAACCTTCACGAGGTCATTATTGCAAGCTTTGATAGCCCAATAGGTGTCTTGTGTTCGATTTCTATGGGAAGATGACAAGTGATTGCACAGCAATCATAGGTCTTAATTAACCTAAATTAGGCTAAAACATAGCATAAGTTAGTGTAATTCATGCATGCATAAGCATTATTTGCATCCTTACTGCTTTCCTTTAGCTATGCATGAAATAATGATATAATGTACTAATTAAGTGCATTATATAAATTTTAGGAAATAAGAAGCTTAGAAGTTGGATCTGAAGCTAGAGTTGCAGTAGAGCTGGAGCAGAAGACCTAGAGTAGATGTAGTAGACAATAATATAAGGGAGTTGAGGTATGCTATTCTGTTAAGTAGGAAAAAAGTAGTAAATTGTGAAGAACTTAGGTCCACCCTACCCCTAAGACAGCCTAAAAGCTTCCCCAAGCCTTAGCCACTCTTAGATTAGGTCACTGCACCCTAGGAAGCGCTAAAACCCTAATTCTAGCCAATTCCTTGATGTCCAGATGAGTTATAGGATATCCAGAACCCTTAGCCACAACCCACACACCTCAAACCCACATCTGCAACATTATTGGATGTCCAGACACTTGGTCAGATGTCCAATTTCTGCAGAATACCCAAGATAGAACCCAGAATCCCTCCTAACTCTGATTGGGCATTTGAACAATAAGTCTGGACTTTTGATTTTTCATTATAAGACATCTGATAACTTTATTGGACGTCCAGAACTGTTCTCCAGTTCCTATTTTGGAATTCAAGCCGTGATCTTAAGTTCTTAGGTGTCTAAACCCAATTCTAACCCCTTAGGAACCTAAATTAAGGTGCCCTAACTCTAGTACATCACCTCTAGACCTCCCTAAGAACCTAATTAGGTCCTCACTAAACCTAATTGACTTCGATCACAGTCAATTTCATCAGCCTACTCAATTAGACTCAGTGAGTCTAATTGAGCCCTGATTTTAGCACACATAGCCCACTTGGACTTAGTGAGAGTCCAATTGACCTGAACCTGATTTAATTGAGTTGGTTTACTCTCTTTCACACACCCAATTAAACTTGTATAAAGTTTAATTGCATTTTATCTTAGTGAATTAGGGTTTGCAACCCTAATTTTAACCTACATTGACCTAAACCCACTAGAATCTAACCTAATCAACCTAGCCACCTAGGTTTCGACCCACACACACCCACACACACCACCTACACAAAATAGGCCTAGCTAGAGTTCTCTAGAACTCTCTACCATGTGTTGCTGCCTTGGTTGCTAAAAATAGCAACCAAGATGCATTCAATTTTTTGATCCACCAAATGTGGATCTAAAAACCACCCATCCACCCTTTCTCTCCCTCTCCCACGAGCTCCCACCATAGGACTCTCAAGAGAATTCCATAATTCTCTAGAGAGCATCCCTTAGGCCTATAAAAAGACATAAGGGGTGGCCGTTTGGTCAAATCTTTGCTCTTTGGTTCCATTCCACTCATTCCACCTACACCTCCACCTCCATCTCCACGAGTACATCATGGCCATCACCACCTCCATGCCAAGAGTCTATATCACCTTCTCCAACCTCTCTCCATGGATCGGCCTAAGCATCATTGGCTGCCCCTCTTTCTCCTCTTACCCACTCAAAGGCCATCGGAGCCCACATCCGAATGTCCTTCGTTCTGTAAGCTAAATAAGTAGCATAGTTCTTCGTAAATTTATTACTTTATTTATTGCTTAGTAGTGTAGCTATCTCTCCCTCTTGCATGGTGCACGAGCAATCTCTTGCAGATCTGCACATGCACACATTTTCTATTAGCTAGATTTAAATTTTCTTGTATAAGCATTCTGCTACCTGTGCTTTAACCACCATCATGCCTCAATGAAAATATATATATATGTTGAAAATCACCATGTGCCTTATTATCATTTTTTGGTGTGATTAAAGTTGCATGCTTTCAATTTCTTATATTCTGGCAACAGCATGTCGTATATCAATATGTATTTAGTATAAATCGACATGAGATTTTGAACGAGTAGAGCGAGTGAGATCGAATTTGAATTTGCATTTCCAAAATGCTTCCCAGAGACGAACGACTAGGACTCCAAGTCTCATTATTATAAAAATTATTTTTGACAAGCAGATTTTGCGACTATACTACGATGCTGTTTTCCTTAAACTCGTGATTTCCACTCCCTATCAAATGGCACCGTTGCCGGGAAGGCAATGCAATTGATTTTCGATCTAAAGCTTTTAGTGACAAATCTTGCTCTGCTTGTTTGTTGGATGTGTAGGAAACCAGAGATAATGGGATCTGTGCACACATCGAGAGCGGAGAAAAAAATGCCGGTGCACATCTCTCCCTAAGCTTAGGATTTTTGTTTGAACTCTAGGTTAGAAATTTCTTTTTGAAAAAAAAAATCTGCATATCTTGAAAAAAGAAACAACAAAAACAAAAATATTTTTCCTTTAGGTTGTTAGATTAGGTTTCCGTTTGAATTTTAGGTTAGTTTGTTTGAAAAAAAAAATAGAGAGAAAAAAATTGGAAAAGTTTTTCCCTCCAAAAAAAATTCAAGAATTTTTTAAAGAAAAAAACACTTGAAAAAAAATAAAGAAAAAAAATCCCTTTTGGTGGAAAGTGGAATTTGAATTTCAAACACCTTTTAAAAGCTTTTCCACCACTTGCTGAAATTTGGCCAGACTTCAATTTTCAACTTAAAAATTCATTTACCGAAAAATTAATGAATGAAAAATTCTGCAATTCGAGTAAGTGCTTCATTTTCAAACCATCTTTCAAACGGCATCATTTATTTTAAAAAATTCCAAGTACGAAATTTTTGGAAATTCGTGAAGTGCAAGGGAATCAACTGACACAGATTTGAAAATTTTCAAAATTCAAAAATCAATTTCAAGCAATTCGTGAATTTATTTTGACTAAAAATGGTGGGGTTTGAATGATGATCTCATTAGCTTTAATTTCCATATTTTTTCTGAATTTTTGAAAATCATTTGATACTATTTCAAAGCAAAAAATCATCCAAGGGTCAAAATTCCATATCTGACCCCCTGACAATTAAAAATCCCTATAAATTCAATTCAAATAGTAAAAATTATAAAAAAAATTTCTGAAAATATAATTGAAGAATGAATGCACTTGCCAAATTTCAATTTATTTCGATTCCAATTTTGTTCAGAGAATTATTTTTATTCTTGTGGTCTGTTGAAAAGAAAGAAAAAAAATCCTAGAACTGCATGAACCCTAGGTTACACCTTTAGGGTTACACTCTAGAGACCACACTTGAGCTAACTTAGACTTAGCTAAGTCTAGTGTTTAGCTGGTGAGCCTGATCACCTTGTAGGCCACTCACCCCAAACCCCAGTGAAGAAAAAAGGGTTAAAATAAATTCTAAAACACAAAATCAACCCGAATTTGTTGTCATACTACTGAGTGCATTCAACCTCTCTGGCCAAACCTGGTGACTAAGTCTACGGGGTAGTGCCAAACGACCGTGGCTCAGGGGTCAATGGTACCAGAGGCATGAGCCAAAGGAAGAACCTTCCCCTTAGTCCCCTCATAACCAAACTGGCTAAGTTAGCTTGAGAGGCGGGAATCATTTTCAGTCGATTCCCAATGAATTTTTATCCAAGAATTTGAACCCAAAATGAAAAATCAGGTCATCTGATCATAAGGACCATCTGGTTGACAGGGCCTTAGCCTTGTCTGGCTGGCTGCACCAACCCAGGGGTTGGATGGTGTATGCAAGGAAAGAGGTCACTGAGACCTCAACTGGTTGGACCTTGGGAGCCATTCCCAAGGAGGTGAGTCACATCACCCAGACCATCTTCTCACTCTTCATCTATCCTCTTAGCCGAAATGGCTAACCCTAAATCTGGACCTAGTCAGAATCCAAGTAATCTAGACCTAAGGGCTCATCTGAGAGCCTGGGTCACTGAATCTGCTCAACCTTGGGATCAAAACCCAAGGTGGCGAAGATGACTTTTCTCTTCACATGATCCTTCCTCTCAGATTATCGAAATGGCCAACCCATATTCTGACCTTGGGTATTATGACCCGTACCAGTCAACCCCTCAAGGGACCTCATCTTATAACCTAGGGAATGAATTTCATACTCCTGCATATCACCCATGGAATATGGGTAGATATGATTCACCCCTTGGAACCCTTGAGGAACTACCAGTGTATATGCGACCACATTATAGATTACAACGAGCTATAACTGGGATGAGAAATAGAGTCGCATCCTATCTACAGGAATCCAGGCTATTACAGATCCAGAACAAAGACGATCCTGGATTCCATATCAAGAAACTTTAATGGAAGCCCTTCAGGAAGTGACATCAATAATAAGGGCACTGAAATAGAATCGCACACTTCAGGAGATGCTGCTTTTGCATTATCAAGTGGAAAACAGGTTGAGTGATCTCGAAGAACCTGAATTGACCATGCCTAAAGACAATTCATAGGAGCAGATACTCGAAAGAAATTTAGGGGAAGAAGAACAAGATCAGGAAACATCATGAATGGATTTAGGTGGAAGCTCCATTCAAGAAAATGATGAGGAAAGGACTGATTACTCTGGACCCTGGGAGACACATTATGGGTCAGACAACCTACCTGAGATTGAGGATAAAGATCCATCCGAGGATATGGATCTGGAGGCGAGCATTCCATGTAACACCACCAATCAATTTATACCTATTCTTGACCTAGCATCAGTCGATTTGCACCCTTCTTCTTTCACCTATCAATCCCATGTTGGAATCTCTGAGACTATAGCTTTCGATTTTGATACCCAAAGAACAGAGACAACCAGGGACGTCTTGCCTGAAGAAATGAACATGATATCTGAAGCAGGAAGTAATGGGGAGCCTACTGCATATGAGGGCGAAGCACTGAGCAAAATGAACTGGGGACTTACCTACCATCCTAGTCAGACTAATGGATGGCTCAACTCAGAGCTGGAAGAGTCAGTCGCTGATGAGTCAGAGAAGTACTAATGAGGATGAAGTGATTTCTGATGAGGATTTCAGTGATATGATGAGAGGTCATCATGGCTTCTAACTACTCCTAATTAACTACAAACCCTAGTTAATTAGCCAGACATATGAATATATAAAGGTTAATTATATAACAAGGGACAAATAAATAAAGGACCTAAAAATAAGTTTAAAATGATTAATTAAAATTCAATTAATATCATTAATAATTTAATTAATAAATGGACTCAAAATATAATTAATTAGTTACCTAATTAATATCTTATTTAACTTAAGCATAATTTATACTTAAGTATGTAATAACTTAACTTAATCAATTAAATAAATTAAGTTAAAAAGGTCAAAAAAGTAAGTTCAAGGTATATATATAATATTTATCTAATTTATAATCATATATAAAAAGTTGAAAAAGAATTAAATTAAAATAAGCCTTGAAAACCTCAGTTTACGTTTTAGTCCTTAGGTTTCATTGCATTTGAGTCCTTTTCATGCACATAGGTCCTTAAGTTTTTCCTATGAATAGGTCCCTGTGAGCGCAGTGTTTCTTCTTCCTCTTCTTCTTCTTCTCCCTTGCACTGGACGGTCGTCGTTAGCTGGTCACCGTACCACCCGATCCACCTTCATCCCTCAATAGAACACGGTTGCCTTGGTCGTTCCCTTTTCGCTCACCTCTCCTTCTTCATCCGACGGACCGGATTGACCTCAAATCCTATTTAGGTCACAGCGATAACCTCATCGGTGTTGGAGACGACGCCGGTGGTTTAGCTGAACCTAGATCTCCTTCCGTCTAGGTACATCCCCCTTACCCTCCACCATAACCTATAAATACCCTAGGACCCCTCCGATTAGAAGGGTCGGCTCCCTTTCCCCCTTCCCCAATAATAGTCGAGAATAGGCTATTCCTCCGTAACTCCAGCAAGCTCTCATCTATCCATCGGAGTGCCTCCGCCAGAGATGCTTATCTCTCTCACCCCTTCTTCCTCTCCCACAGCTGTGACAGGGCTTGGGAGCGTGCCATTCTTCTTCCTCTCCACTTCCTTTCTCGCTAGAGCTCTTCCTCCAACCTTCTAATTTCATCCTTCATTATGCACCATCAATAGAGCTTCTCATCCCCTTTCGTCCAGGTAACAATAGAATTAGGTAAGTAGTTTAGTGTAGCGTAGTTAGTTAGTTCATTTAGGTAGTTTACATGCTTTATTTTCAGTCTTTGTCTCAAGCTCCCGTGAGCTCGTTTAGCTCACCAAAGCCTATATTTGGTCTTTTCAATTCATCATACACCTTCCTCAACCTCCACTGATGTCATTTCATCCTTGATCGACTACTTTTATCAACTATATCTCCTAATCCAATTCACAGTCAATGGCGACATCCGCTGTCTATGGCGGAGGTCACCAAGGGTAATTCACACTCACTGGGGCCCTCCATCACCTTGTCATCATCTAAGGGCCCAGATCTTCACATTAATTTGATAAAAAATTGCCTAAATTAAAAATGCCTAATTTCATCCAACCTCCTGAGCTCGCTGTCAATGGCGGCTCAGGAGGAGTTAATTCACCTAATTACCTACTCGCAGAGCATCGCTAGGCTCTTATGAGCCTTAACTCTCACTCAATTGAGTGAGAGGGTCACCTCTGAGTTCACGTGAACTCCGATTATGTTTTTACTGAATTCAAAGCACATCTTCTGAATTGATTGCTAATTACTTTAATCGTTGTCTTCCTGAGGTTCCTTGTGGCCTCAGGAATCTTTTAAGATTATTCTAGATCAGTTTCATGGAGTTTTTAACTCTAGGTGATCATTTCTGAGTTAGCCGAAGCTCCAGCAAGCTCTGGCGAGTCAAATTTGTGTTTCAGCCCTTGAAACTCCACATGGAGTTCTAGAATGATTGTTTGAGGTTTAAGGATCATGTTTTAGTGTTTATTTTGTGGTTTTAACATCTAGAGCTCAATTTAGACCTCTGTCTTCTCCAACCCCTGAGGAGTTGGAGGAGCATCTCCGTTAGGTTTTAGACCTCGAGTTTAGGTCCAGAAGCAAGAACGTAGCCTACAGAGTCCATCCTTGCTTCCTGATTTCTTGGAGAATCTCTGGTTTATTCTGACGAAAAAACCTTAGTTAGAGCTCAGGCGATAAGGTTTGAAACCATTGCGATCTTGATCAAAATTAGGTTTTGAGGTCATGGATCAATTCCTGAGGCAAAATAGAGTTGACCTGGGGTATTAATTTAATATGATAGAGCCTGATTAGGAAAGTCAACTTTGAGCTCGTTCTAGTCAACTTCAGGTCTAAATTGATGGTTGAATGGTCAATTTGGTGTTTTGATGAATCAGAATGCTTTCTGGGTTGTTATAGAGCATAATAGAATCGATTTGAATAAGTTTAATTAAGGATTGAGGGCAATTTTAGTTGCTGCTCAGTATGGGTTCTTTAGAACCCAATATTGAGTTCTCCTTGCTCTTGGCGAAATTTGGATGCCAAGGCTACCTAGATCTGGTCATATCAACCCATAAAGGTTATTAAATCTGTTTCAAAAGGTTGTTGGCTCTCTGAGGAACTGTTTAGAACTTAAAGCTAAGCTCTGAAGCTTCTGTTTGAAGCTTAGAAGTGGCTCTCTCTTTCTGCAGCTGTCCAAAGCTTCTTCCATCCTTTGTTAGATGTGGAATCACCTCCTGCATCTATCCAAAACCTCAGCTGAAGTCTAAGCCTCTTCTGCAGGTCAAATAACCTGAAATGGCTCTCTATAGGCCATTTTGGCCGTGTGAAATAGCCATCTTTGCCCTTCAAATTGAAGAGCCAAGATTCCTTTGAGCGTCAAATTGATGCTATTTCCTGATAGAGCACATCAAGGGCTTTCGATCGAACCTTTGCTCGATCGAAACCATCCAGCCAATCGGTCGGAATCAAGTCTTGAAGTCTAACCTGGAACAGGTGAAAATAGTCCCATATCGACAAACCTTGAGCATGCGACAGGGTATAAAACGATTTTCTACATACGATGTTTCGGTCGTTAGCGCTGGGGGCAGCTTATGAACATTGGGCGCGGGTGTGTGCATGTGCACGTGCCTGTGCATGGTGTGTATGTGCGCCTGCGGGTGTGAGTGTGGGCCCGAGAGTGGGAGTGGGCCTGGGAGGCCAATATTCTGCATTGATGAACATATGAAAAATCCACCTAATGAAAACTTGGTCGAACCTCTAGTAGGGTCTGGTCCCACCCTTAGGGGTGCTATGTATCCCTGAACGAGGTCTGACCGCTTATTAATAAAATAATTTTTATAAGTAAAGGAAAATTAATGGGTTAAATGTTGGTGAAAATTTGGCTAAGTGTGGACATAAGGCATAGTAAAGGGGATAAAGAAAGAAAGGAAGAGAACAAAGACAAGAGCTAAGGAGGAAAAGATAAAGGAAAACAAATAAGGCTTAGGGAGAATTAATGAAGAACGGAAGAAGAGGGAATAAAAAGAGTTATCAAAGAGAGAGAGTTGAGTTCGTAGAAAAGAAAAAGAGAAGAGAGAATTAGAGAGCTTAAGAAGGAAATAAATGAATTAAAAAGAGAAGAAAATCGGATGCCCTCACTATTGATCAGAAGTCCAATATATATTTTTAAGTCGTCTAACTCAATTTTCAGACGTTTGATTTCAGGGCTAAAGCTATTATACGATTTGTTTTGAATTGTTGCAAAGGCATTATTGACTCATGTATTATATTCTATGCCTTATATTTTTGTAATAAATGTTGTAATAAACAATTCTTACTTTAAATGAAAAATCTTTCTTGTAAACTTTTTTTCTCTTAATGGAATATTGCATGTTTTCATTGTTAAATATTTTGTGCAATTATTCATGTGTTTAAAGTATTGTTAATTATAATCTAATTAATTAATTGACTCTTAATTATCCTTAGAAATTAAATGGTGAATTAGGATTAAGTTATGCCTCCCAGTGAACAAACTGGACTCAACTAGTTAAAAAGAACTTAAAAATCTAAAATGTTAGGTTAACTTGACCCTATACTACACAACCAACATAAAATCAAGTTAACTTAAGTTACTTTCTCATACAATTAATTAAGCCTAAATAACTTAATTAACTGTGTTGAGGAATTTAACCACCACCTCCCCACTGATCTTTTACTTTCACGGATACCCCCATATGACCCAGAGCATGGAGAGGGCATGATCTTTGATGTCAATTATCATTATGAAGACCCCTATGACTTAGATTTTGGTCTTGAGATACATTTTGATCCACTCCCTCAGCAACTTCCTGCTGAATTTTGGGACATGATAAATCAGCTGAATCAACATCATGATCCCCCCTATGATTATCCTCTATCCTCCACCACTACTCCACACTCTATTATAGCTAGACTTTTTGGAGTAGGGGCGCATAATCAGCTGGTTCGTATTTGTGGACCACTAATTCTGGGAGCACACGAACATATCTTTCTATTGATCTTGACATGCTCTTATGCAATTAATGATCCATCTGATTGAGTTTTCGCCCAGTTGGAGGCATTAAACTCAGCATCTACCCACATTCTTCATCACCCTATACATACTCACTTTATACATAGCATATTTTTCTTTTAGCATATTTCCTTTTCACATATTGCATACTATCAGGTTGGTCGGTGTTGAACGTTCAAATTTAGGAGTAATTCCAGGTGATCTCTACCCACTTACTCCCTGCCGTATTTATTTTCTTTTATATTCATGCATGAGGACATGCAAAAACTTAGGCATGGGGGGGTAGCATACAGCAAAACTAAAAAATTTTTATGCTAACACTTAGAAAACCTCGGAGTAGCATGTCAAACATACTTTATGATCCCAAATAAAAGAATAACAGACTCCACCTCCAATGCTTGCATTGGAGCTAGAAATCATCTGTAACAACCATTTTTGACTAACCCCTCACCCTTTTGTTCTAAATTTAGGATCAAGCTGAGTGTAACCCGATAAGGAAATTGATGAAGTACAAATGAAAGAGGTTACTTGTTTATAGCATATATACATAGTGCATTCATGAATAAGATTATTTTTATTAAGAGAATGCATTAGGGACCTTATCCTCTAGTTGATTCCTGTAATCTGGAATCTAGTACAATTTTCACACCCACACATAGAATTTGCAATGGATTCACAATAAAAACTGATAAACGTCTTTAGTCTGTCGAGAAGTAGTGCTTCTTTTCCTGAACCCCTGGATAGTGTTTTGGGAGTAAGGCAAATTTTAAAAAACCACCAAATAGTGTGAGATGAGAGTAGAGTGTACTGGTGCTCTAAGATTAGTGCAAGTAATCTAGAATTCTGGATAATTAAGTAATAATACTTAGAGAATAGGCATAGTTCCACTCTCGATTCCTGCGTATACATTTTGTGTGGAACACTGAGAGCCACCAATCAAGGCAAATACACGGAGAGCGAGTTCTCATAAAACTAGGGGTAAGGTGGATGGTTGCGACCATTCTTTATGAAATCCTCAATTGAAGGAGGGTATTGATGTCAAGGTCAGAAATACACCGTCGTATTCATCTTTCCTGGTGCCATAAGTAGGCACTTCCACCAAATAAGCCACCCAATGTCTCTTGAGTACCACCAATCCCTAATAATGCCTCCTCAATAAAATTCATGAATGTGTTGTTAGATTGTGTTGCGTTAGAAAAATTATATTAAAAAAATGAATAAAAATGAGAAAATGAGAAAAAGAAAAAGAAAAAGAAAGAGAAAAAAAAGAAAAGAAAGAAAAAAAAAGAGAAGAAAAGAGCAGAAAAAAGAGTTTGTGAGTGTTTAGTGTTTATTTCATTTGCATTGAGGTAATACCACCAAATAAAATTGAAACCCACCAATATGGCCTTAACCCACTTTTTTTGTGTTTCTAACTGCCCAAATACTAGCTAAGGAATTCTAACTTAGTGTTAGAGTTATTGGAACTCTATTAAGGTGTTAATGCCATGTGAGATCACCAAATATGGAATATATGTGTGAATCTGGTGAGATTGTGAGCTCAAGAAAAGAAAAAGAAAAGAAAAGAGAAAGAGAGAATGAATACAAAGGAACCCAAAGAGAGCATAGTTTTTCTTGTCTTTCTCTGAGTTGAGTTACCTAATAATTTGGGAATCTAGATTTTGTAGTACTAATCTCTATGTAGCACCAAATAAGAGTGAGCTGCCAAATAAACAACCACTTCCCTTAGACATTCTCTACCTAAGCTTAAAAGCTGGGGTGGAATACATAGAATATCTTGAATACCCCGATGGAAGAAGTTTGCTTGTCCTGCTAGAATTTTACTAGGGGTCAAGTACAGGCTTTAGAGGTAAATTAGGCTTTTCACTCGAATCCGTTGCAAAAGCTATATAGCTGCACTTTCACGATTGTCTGGATTTCTAGATTTTAGGACGAACACAAAAAGGAGAAGAATCTCTCGGCATATACTTGATAAAAATAATCAATCCCTTAGGGACCCTTCTGTAAATAACTTAGTTTTGCATTTGCTAGGGACTAGCAAGATTTAGGCATGGGGGTATGATTGCACAGCAATCATAGGTCTTAACTAACCTAAATTAGGCTAGAATTTAGCATAAGCTAGTGTAATTCATGCATGCATACGCATTATTTGCATCCTTACTGCTTACCTTTAGCTATGCATGAAATAATGATATATGTACTAATTAAGTGCATTATATAAATTGCAGGGAATAAGAAGCTTAGAAGTTGTATCTGAAGCTAGACCTGAAGCTAGAGTTGCAACAAAGCTGGAGCAGAAGACCTAGAGTAGATGCAGTAGACAATAATGTAAGGGAGTTGAGGTATGCTATTTTGTTAAGTAGGAATAAAGTAGTAAATTGTGAAGAACTTAGGTCCACCCTACCCCTAAGGCAGCCTAGAAGCTTCCCCAAGCCTTAGACAACCTTAGATTAGGCCACTGCACCCTAGGAAGCCCTAAAACCCTAATTCCAGCCTATTCCTCGACGTCTAATGAGTTATAGGAGGTCCAGAACCCTTAGCGACAACCCGCACACCTCAAACCCACATCTGCAGCATTATTGGGTGTCCAGACACTTGGTTAGATGTCCAATTTCTGCAGAATACCCAAGACAGAACCCAGAATCCCTCCTGACTCTGATTGGACGTCCAAACAATAAGTTTGGACTTCTGATTTTTCATTATAAGATGTCTGATAACTTTATTCGACATCCATAATTGTTCTCCAGTTCTTGTTTTGGAATTAAGCCTTGATCTTGAGTTCTTAGGTCCCTAAACCCAATTCTAACCCCCTAGAAACCTAAATTAAGGTGCCCTAACTCTAGTACATCACCTCTAGACCTCCCTAAGGACCTAATTAGGTCCTCACTAAACCTAATTGACTTGGATCATAGTCAATTTCATCATCCTACTCAATTGGACTCAGTGAGTCTAATTGAGCCCGATCTTAGCATACACAACCCAATTGGACTTAGTGAGAGTCCAATTGACCTAAACCTGACTTAATTAAGCTGTTTTACTCTCAATTAGGTTTTCACACACCCAATTAAATTTTTATAAAGTTTAATTACATTTCACCTTAGTGAATTAGGGTTTGCAACCCTAATTTGAGACCTACATTGACCTAAACCCACTAGAACCTAACCTAATCAACCTAGCCACCTAGGTTTCGATCCACACACACCCACACACAGCACCTATGTGAAATTAGCCTAGCTAGAGTTCTCTAGAACTCTCTACCATGTGTTGTTGCCTTGGTTGCTAAAAATAGCAACCAAGATGCATTCAATTTTTAGATCCACCAAATGTGGATCTAAAAACCACCCATCCACCCTCTCTCTCCCTCTCCCACGAGCTCCCACCATAGGCCTCTTTAGATAATTCCATAATTCTCTAGAGAGCATCCCTTAGGCCTATAAAAAGACATAAGGGGTGGCCATTTGATCAAATCTTTGCTCTTTGGCTCCATTCCACTCATTCCACCTACAGCTCCACCTCCATCTCCACGAGTACACCATGGCCATCACCACCTCCATGCCAAGAGCCTGGATCACCTTCTCCAACCTCTCTCCAAGGTTCATCCTAAGCACCATTGGCCGCCCCTCTTTCTCCTCTCACCCACTAGAAGGCCATTAGAGCCCACCTCTGAATGTCCTTCGTTCTGTTAGCTAGATAAGTAGCATAGTTCTTCATAGATTTATTTCTTTATTTACTACTTAGTAGTGTAGCTATCTCTCCCTCCTGCATGGTGCACAAGCAGTCTCTTGCAGATCCGCACGTGCACACATTTTCTGTTAGCTAGATTTAAATTTTTCTGTACAAACATTCCGCTACCTGTGCTATAACCACCATCATGCCTCAATGAATATATATATATATATGTTGAAAATCACCATGTGCGTGATTATCATTTTTTGGTGTGATTAAAGTTGCATGCTTTCAATTTCTAATATTCTGGCAACAACATGTCGTATATCAATACATATTTAGTACAAATCGACATGCGATTTTGAACAAGTAGAGCAAGCGAGGTCGAATTTGAATTTGCATTTCCAAAATGCCTCCCAGAGATGAACGACTAAGACTCCAAGTCATGTTATTATAAAAATTATTTTTGATGAGTGGATTTCATGACTATACCACGACGTTGTTTTCCTTAAACTCGCGATTTCCACACCTTGTCAACAAGGTTTCCCGTAAACAAGTCTATACGGTGACATGCTTATGGGTGTCTTGTGGGCAATCCTATAAGCCCACAAAGCCTCATCTAACAAAGAAGACTAACCCTTCCTATCGAGTCTAACTGTCATTTGAAGGACCTTCTTGATCTCTCGATTAGTGACCTTGGTTTGCCCATTTGTTTAGAGATGATAAGGTGTAGTGATGCTATGTGTAACCCTGTATTTCCTAAGGAGGTTTTGAAACTAGGTGTTATTGAAGCATTAGAGATAATCGTGCGTAGTACCCCAAACAAGAGATGATATGGTTTTGAACAAAAGGAATGACAACTCTGTTATCGTTAGTGCGCGTAGGTATGGCTTTGACCTAACGAGATACGTAATCGACAACAAGTAGAATGTACTCAATGCCAGAAGAAGATGGGAACAGACCCATAAAGTCAATGCCCTAGATATCAAAGATTCCACAAACAACTATCGGGTTCAGAGGCATCATGTCTCTGTGTGTCATACTACGAAGAGTCTGGCAGGGACTACATGCCTTACAATATGCTTGTGAATTTGTAAAAAGAGTAGGCCAATAAAACTCGCTTTACAGAACTTTCGCAATGGTTTTACGTCTTGAGAAATGATCGCCACATGCCTGGTCGTGACAAAAAGAGAGAATAGACTCAATCTCCAAAGATGATACACATCATCTGATGATTTGATCATTACAAAGTCAAAAAAGATAAGGATCTTCCTAGAAATAATATTTGGCCTTTGATATCAGTCTTGATTTGCAATTCCTATCCCAGTCAAATGGGAATTGATGTGTGACCAAATAGATTACGATATCAACAAAGCAAGGAATATCAATTTCTATACTCAGAAGATACTTATCAGGAAAGTGTTCTGTGATAGGTGAAGTCTCGATACTCTCAGAAGGAAGGTGGGAAAGGTTGTCGGCAATGACGTTCTGTCATCCTCCCTTATCACGAATTTCTAGGTCAAATTCTTGCAGAAGCAAGATCCATCTAATCAACCTAGGCTTCATGTCCTTCGATATAAGGTGTTTGATTGTAGAGTGATCAGAGCACATGATAATTCAAGAACCAAGGATATAGGATTTAAATTTCTCTAATCTAAATACTATCGCTAGCAATTCTTTCTTTGTAACTATTAATTCCTTTGTGTGTCATTCAATGTCTTGCTAGCATAGTAAATCACTGCAAGATTGTTCTCGATTTTCTGCCCTAAAACATCTCCTACATAGTTAGATGCATTGCACATGATCTCGAAAGGTAAGTTCTGTTGGTGCTAGAGCACCACGATCATTTGTTTTGATGATAACAAAACACGTGTTATTTAACATTTGCAATTTGAGTCCTAAATTTCAGGTCAATTGCAAATGTGGACGTGTTTAGACGGAGTTCGACCTCGCATCCAGGACGGATTGGAGGAGCTTGACGGAAAACAGAGGAGGTTCGCGTGGAGCGACAGATTGAAGATAGAAGACAAGAAGAATAGGATAGATTCTTTTTAATCCTTTCTTGTATCTCTTGTCTTTATTTTCTTGCTCTTTTTATTTTCCTTAGAATATTATGTTAAAGAGCCTCAAAGAACCCTAACAGTAGTCCTAGGAACACCGGCACAACCCTAGGATACTTAGGTTTTCTGTAGAATACTTAGAAAACCAATATAGGGTTCAAACAGACTGTCCAGACGTCTAATTCCCAAATCAGACGTCTGATAACTGTTAGGCTGGACATAGTTAGTTCTGTCTGATGAAATCAGACGTCCAGACCTTATACCAGACGTCTTAGAAGACGTCTGATGGATTTGCCAGACGTCCAATTAGTGGACCGTTGGCTGGCTTAGCAGACAGTCAAGAATATCACTGTTAGAGCCTTATCAGACGTCCTTAGGTCTTTCCAGACGTCTGATAAATGACCGTTTTGCCTCGGCTGACCCAAAATCTCTTCTCAGAGATTTTCTAGCCGTTGCAACGTTTGGAAATCAATTCCCACAATAAAAGTAGGTTTCCAGACGTCCAGACTTAGTGCCAGACGTCTTTTATGTCGTCTGATGGACTTGCACAAAAACCCTGTTTAGATCTGATTCAAGTCAGGGAGAAACCCGCATAGAATCAGACGTCTGACCTTGGAATCAGACGTCTTAAAGTGGCCTTCCAGACGTCTGATGAAATAGTTAGACGTCTGATAACCCTGTCAAATGTAATCATTGTCCTGATTTCGGCCTAATTCTCTTGGACTTTGTTCCCAACGGCTATAGAACCTTTCTTAAGCCTTCCAAAGCCTTCCTAAGGCCTCTATAAATAGAGGGGAACCCTTGCAACACAAATATACACCTAGAGAGACCAAGATACACAAGAAACAATTTGTATTACACTTTCCACTCTCTTGTGTCCTAGCTAGCTCTTGCTCTCCAAGCTCAAGCACCATTCTCTTGAGAGCATCAAGCTGTTGCGCACCCGCTCTCCCGCCGTTGTCCACGAGAGCGAAGTTGCGCCGTCGCGTGGCTCACGCACCGCGTCATCGTCGACGCACTCCTAGCAAAGGGGAGTTTCCTAAATCCTATAGAAGCTTAGGTTTATTACTTTGTTGGCTCTATAGGTTTGTTGTTTATTTTTATCTTTGTCTTTTGGTTGGGTATTCGCTTTGCGAATTCCCGTCTCCTTCGTGGGACAAAATCCTTCTCGTGGAGAGAAGGGGTTGAGGAACGCTACCCTCGTACTTGTAGCGTGGTTGTACTGAGGTTGAATCAACCTCGTTTTAAGTGATTCGATTTAGTGGATTTTGATCAACTAGGTTGATTGGAAAATCCTAACTCGAGAGGGTTAGGTGGTGGTTTTCACCCGGTTTGGGTTTCCACCTAAAAATACCTGTGTACATTTTGCGATTGATTTTTGTGAGATTGCTTTATATTTTATTTCCGCATATTATTACGTCACCCCCTCCTCGTAGGGAAATTGCAATTGGTATCAGAGCAGGTTTTCCGCCGACAGGAGTAACATCCACGGAAAGATCACATGGAGGGAAGCTGTTCCACAAGCAGGATTTCCGAGGGGCAGTCCACAACCCGTCCGCCGTTCTTCGACGGGAGCAACTACCCCTACTGGAAGTTGCGGATGAAGACCTGGCTTCAAGCCACCGACTTCACGGTCTGGGCCAGATGCGAGACGCCTTTCGACATCCCAGAAAAACCCGCGGGAGGCTACTCGCAGCTGCAGATTCAAGATCTTTCACTCAACGCAAAGGCAATGAATGCCCTGTATTGCGCATTGAGTCCGAAAGAGTTCGAGAAAATCAAAGAGTGCACCACCGCCCACGAGATATGGAGGAGGTTGGAAGGCACTCATGAGGAGACAAGCTCGGAGGAAGAAGAAGAAGAAGAAGAAGAAGAAACCGCTTGCTTTGGTTTCATGGCCAGAGGAACCAACAGCGACAGCGAAAGTGGAAGCGACAACAGCGACAACGAGGTAAATCTCGATCTTCAAGAAGCATTTAATGAACTTTTTGAGATTAGTAAATCACTTAGGGTAGAAAATAAAAGCATTAAAAAGAACCTTAGTTTTCTTAGAAATGAAAATGATAGGTTAGAAAAACAACTCAAGGATATAGAAACTAGTCCTAAGGATAATAACCTGTTATTAGAAAATCATAACCTCATCAATGAAAATAGTAAATTGATTGAGGAAAATGTTAGTCTAAAAATAGAAATTTCTGATTTAAAGACTAAAATGGATATTATAGAAAAAGAAATCGCATGTCTTAGGGAAAACTCCAACAAACTAATCAACAAAGTAGATGATTTATATAGCCCTAAGATTGAGAAAGGATCTCCATCAAGGAGACCCGCTAACAGATCCGGATCCAAGCTCACTTGGATACCGAAGAAAAAATTAGAATCTTGTTTTGTAGGGTTCAGGGATAATTACAACATAAGGGACTGGACCTACAAGCTCAAGGCTGGTCAACTCGAATTAGGAGAACCAAGGAGTAGACCAAGGAGGAGAACAAGAAGACCGACGAGACGGCGAACAAACGACGGACCCGCCGCACGTCGACCACCAGATTGGAGACCGGCGCCAATGCCCGGGCCTCCAAGCTACGGATGGGAGCCCCATCCGATGTGGCATCCACCACCACCATTCGGGCCATTTTATTGGCCATGGTAGGTGAGGTAAAATTCTTGACCCTATCTTTGTTTATCAGTAGCATTTAGATAGGGGGAGTTAAAATTTATAAGCTAATTGTCAATTTTTAAGGGGGAGATGTAAGTTAGCTAAATTTCCTTTAGTAAGGGGGAGAAAAATAATAGCTATCTTGTTGTTACAAAAAAAGGGGGAGAATATCACCTTTGCTAAAATAAATTCATAGAAGAGCATGTTTTAAGAGGGAGTTATAGGAAATGTAAAACCAATCAAACCTTTTTGATAATGTCAAAAAGGGGGAGGATTTTTTGTATTATTATTTACGGTTTTGTCATCATCAAAAAGGGGGAGATTGTTGGTGCTAGAGCACCACGATCATTTGTTTTGATGATAACAAAACACGTGTTATTTAACATTTGCAATTTGAGTCCTAGATTTCAGGTCAATTGCAAATGTGGACGTGTTTAGACGGAGTTCGAGCTCGCATCCAGGACGGATTGGAGGAGCTTGACGGAAAACAGAGGAGGTTCGCGTGGAGCGACAGATTGAAGATAGAAGACAAGAAGAATATGATAGATTCTTTTTAATCCTTTCTTGTATCTCTTGTCTTTATTTTCTTGCTCTTTTTATTTTCCTTAGAATATTATGTTAAAGAGCCTCAAAGAACCCTAACAGTAGTCCTAGGAACACCGGCACAACCCTAGGATACTTAGGTTTTCTGTAGAATACTTAGAAAACCAATATAGGGTTCAAACAGACTGTCCAGACGTCTAATTCCCAAATCAGACGTCTGATAATGTATTTTAAGACGTCTGACTGTTGTTTCAGACGTCTGTACTGTTAGGCTGGACATAGTTAGTTCTGTCTGATGAAATCAGACGTCCAGACCTTATACCAGACGTCTTAGAAGACGTCTGATGGATTTGCCAGACGTCTAATTAGTGGACCGTTGGCTGGCTTAGCAGACAGTCAAGAATATGACCGTTAGAGCCTTATCAGACGTCCTTAGGTCTTTCCAGACGTCTGATAAATGACCGTTTTGCCTCGGCTGACCCAAAATCTCTTCTCAGAGATTTTCTAGCCGTTGCAACGTTTGGAAATCAATTCCCACAGTAAAAGTAGGTTTCCAGACGTCCAGACTTTGTGCCAGATGTCCTGTATGTCGTCTGATGGACTTGCGTTTGACCTTGGAATCAGACGTCTTAAAGTGGCCTTCCAGACGTCTGATAACCCTGTCAAATGTAATCATTGTCCTGATTTCGGCCTAATTCTCTTGGACTTTGTTCCCAACGGCTATAGAACCTTTCTTAAGCCTTCCAAAGCCTTCCTAAGGCCTCTATAAATAGAGGGGAACCCTTGCAACACAAATATACACCTAGAGAGACCAAGATACACAAGAAACAATTTGTATTACACTTTCCACTCTCTTGTGTCCTAGCTAGCTCTTGCTCTCCAAGCTCAAGCACCATTCTCTTGAGAGCATCAAGCTGTTGCACACCCGCTCTCCCGCCGTTGTCCACGAGAGCGAAGTTGCGCCGTCGCGTGGCTCACGCACCGCGTCATTGTCGACGCACTCCTAGCAAAGGGAAGTTTCCTAAATCCTATAGAAGCTTAGGTTTATTACTTTGTTGGCTCTATAGGTTTGTTGTTTATTTTTATCTTTGTCTTTTGGTTGGGTATTCGCTTTGCGAATTCCCGTCTCCTTCGTGGGACAAAATCCTTCTCATGGAGAGAAGGGGTTGAGGAACGCTACCCTCGTACTTGTAGCGTGGTTGTATTGAGGTTGAATCACCCTCGTTTTAAGTGATTCGGTTTAGTGGATTTTGATCAACTAGGTTGATCGGAAAATCCTAACTCGAGAGGGTTAGGTGGTGGTTTTCACCCGGTTTGGGTTTCCACCTAAAAATACCTGTGTACATTTTGCGATTGATTTTTGTGAGATTGCTTTATATTTTATTTCCGCATATTATTACGTCACCCCCTCCTCGTAGGGAAATTACAAGTTCTAGTTAGGAGGTTACAGGATAGGAGCCTATGTAACTCTGTCTCTCAAAGTATGAAATGTAGTGTTACACTCCTTGTCGATCTCAAAATTTGTATCTTTCGTAAGGAGGTTCATCAAAGTTCGGGTGGTTTTCAAAAAGTCGAGAATAAATCTCTGATAAAAGCCAACCTGCCTGAGAAATGATATAATCCCTTGACCGAGTTCGCTATAGGTAGATTTAAAATTTGATTGATCTTTGCTCAGTCTACTTGGATACCTCACTTAGACACAAGGTGACCAAGTACAATGCCCTCAGGGATAATAAAATGGCGAATCTCCCAACTGAGGACCAGATTAACTTCGATACAACATTTTAGAATCTTCAACAAATTTGCCAAATAGATGTCAAATGTTTCCTCGAAGATGGAAAAATCATCCATGAATACTTCCATATAGTTACCCACCATCTCAGAGAAAATGGCTAGCATGCACCACTGAAAAGTTATGGATGCATTGCAAGGCCCAAATGGCATCCTTCGGAAAGCAAAGGTTTATAAGGAGCAGGTGAAAGTCACTTTATCTTGGTCTTCTGGGTGAATTGCAACTTGATTATATCTAGAGTAACCAAGGAAATAGAAGAACTTATTACTGGCTTGTTTCTAGATGATTTGATCAATGAATGGTAGAGGGAAGTGGTCCTTCTTTGTTATAGAGTTCAATTTCCGATAATCGATGCAAACCTTCCACGAATTCATAATTTGCTTGGGTATGGTTTCACGTGATTTAGTTTTGATTATGGTGAGTCTTGCCTTCTTAGGCACCACTTGAATTGGACTCACCCAAGGGCTATCGAATATGGGATAAATGACATCTGCATCTAGTCGCTTGATTATCTCTTTCTTAGCAACCTCCCTATGGTTCGGATTTAGTTTTCGCTGTGCTTCGTGGGAAGGTTGTGCCCGATCCTCGATATATATATAATGAGTACAGTAATTGGGGCTACTCCCAATAAGGTTGTGTAAAGTCCACCCAATTGCCTTCTTATGTTCTCGAAGGACCACGATCAATTTAGCCTCTTGATCTTCAGAAAGAAGTGAATTGATAATCATAGGATATGATTGATCGGGTTTGAGATATAAGTATTTTAGAGTATCAGGCAAGGGCTTGAGTTCTACTTTAGGTGCAGGATCAACAACAGAGTCTTGGGTAGGATTTTCCATTGAGTAAAGAGGTAAAGATGAGTGAGATGATTCAACCTCTAGATCAAGTGTAGAGTCATAGAGTAGGATTTCATTGTAAGGGATAAAAGATTCAAAGGATGGTTCATCTAAATCGAAGGAAATAGGCTCATCCTCAAAAGTAGAAATCACTCTTACTTCCTTGATCCACTTGCAATCTAATCCTCTAGAAGCTTTGAATATATCAAGTTTAAGTGTCTTCTCCCCAAAGTTAAGTTCCATCTTTCCAGATTTGCAATTTATGTTGGCCTTTGCAGTGGCTAGGAAGGGTCTCCCTAAGATGATTAGGGTATCTTTAATGCATTCGAGTACTTCCATATCTAGCACTATAAAATCCACCGGAAAGTAAAAGTCCCAATCTCTCACTATAATATCTTCCAAAACTCCACTTGGAGACTATTGATCTATCGGCTAACTATAAGGTCATGTCAGTGGGTTTAAGATTTTCTATGTCAAAGTGCTCTACAAGTGTTGTAGCAGAAAACACACGCAAATAGGATTTGAGTTTAGAAAACCCATCGTTGTAGTGCGATTTGCAAGAAAAACCGTCAGCAGATAAATTTAATCGAAACTCGAAAAGAAATTTCGGGTCGAACACAGGGAGGCAGACATTTGATTAAAAATCGTGTTTGTTTTATTTGTCACAAAGTAGATTAGCCAATCGAATTGAATCTAAACTAGCAATCTACTTAAAGAATAAATTTTAGAAGAAAGAGAGAGAATATTACAAATAAAGAGAAAATAGAGATAGAATAAACATGGATTTCATTACCATAGAGCAATATTCATTACAACTACTTGATACAACTACTCACTACACTAGAAAGCAAAAAATCTACACTAGAAAGTGGGAAATCTACACTAGAAAGCGGTGAAAGAAGGTGGAGAGAAGTTATCCTCCTCGAAGGCTGCTTAGAGGATGAGCTACAACGACAGAGCACCCAGACGAAGGTGGTGAGATGCGGGATGAAGGAGAACGATGAAGGATGATGGAGAATGGGACAGGACGACGTCGTAGTGGGATCCACTTCCCGAATGGCAGTAAGAGGACCACCACGGATGCTCCATGAAGGAGGTGAGAAGGTGGAAAAATTATATTTTTAACTCTAATGGAGCATATCAAGTTTGGGACAAGCTCTTAGAGCTTTGGAGAGGGTGAGAGAAGAGAGGAAGGGATGAAGAAAGTGTGGGGGTCGTAGGGCTATATATAGGTGTAGATTGGAGGGGGCAAATAGGTCATTACACTTTAAAACATTAAATTAGGGGTCTTTAGTGACAGATAAAATCGTCACTAAAGCCCAGATCATGGGCGACGTGCATGTGCACCCGTGCCTTCTCTCCTTCCACGCGCCTCAACGCCATCGCACGTCTGGGTGGTCTCAACCGTCTGATCAAGCGATTGGGCAGCTTAAAAGCCATCCACGCCGCTTCTGCTTTGAGCATTAAGCGTGCCCTTTCAAGAGGCGATGCAGCCTCGTTCATCGTCGTTGGATAAAAGATCCATGGCTCAGATTGTGCGCCTGTGAGCCCTTCACATTCACGCCTCGTATGTCAGATGGTGCGTCTTCCAAAGCCTGGCTTCCTCCCTTGGCTGGCGTGGACACAAGAGAGAAGAGAAGAGGGGAAGCCACCAAGGGGACAAAGTATCCCCTCAATCTTCTTCTTCTTCTTCTCTTGGCCGTGAGCTCTATGTGGATATAGGTGGAAAAATTATATAGCCAAGGTTGAGTTTTAATGGTGGTGGTAGGGGGGTTTATATAGGAATGGTACGGGGCTAAGGGTAGTTAATGGATGGAGGGTTAGGATGGCTTGTCGGAGGTAGTTAAGGGATCCTAGGGTTGATAATAGTTGGCGCCAAAATGGGGGGGGTGTTAGGTGTTTGGTGCCAACCCTAAGAGAGGACTAGGGTTAGGATTTATGGTGGTAGAGTTAGGTGGCATGTAGGTTATGTGTAGGGTTAGGATGGTGTTGTTGGGTGGTGGTTATGGGATGAAGGGTCGATATAGGGTGGCGCCAAAGGGGAAGGTTGCTTGAGGTGGTAGTTATGGTAGAGTTAAGGGAGTTGGGTGGCACCAATGGAGGGTTTCTAGAACGGGTTAGGTGTAGGGTTTAGATGGCCTTGGTTGATGAGGTGTAGGGATAGGAATTAGGCACATGTTGGCACCAAAATGAAGGGATGCCTAAGGCATTTTTGGTGCCAACATGAGGGGGTGTGAGTGGTGGTGATCGGTGTGCGTTGGCACCAAGGATAGGTTGGGTTAGGGTTTGGTTAGGGTTAAAGGTTGAAGAGTGGGCGGCCATGGAGTTTTTGGTGGAGCTAAGGGCTTAGATAAGCTAGCTTAGCTAGTAGAGTGGAGGTGGAAGAATTAGGGTTTCATGAAGGAGGAGCTGGGGAAGAAAATCCTAGGGTTGATGGCAGCTATGCTGGAGCTGGATCTACTGAGGCAGCTTCAAGGGGAGCTCAACTACTTAGTTCTTATGCAAGTAGCCAAGCCTGGGTAGTTGAGCTCAGTTGAGCTGACCTCAACCTGGCTAAAGCTAGGTTGAGCTGGAACTACCTCTGATGAGGACCCCAGAGCTAGCTAAGCTAATAGTTGACAAGTAGCAGCTCAGCTAGCTTAGAGTCTAGCTACTGTGAGGTGGCTAGAGCTGAGGTGAGCTGGGCTTGAGCTGAGGTGGACTCAAGTCAACTTAGTTGAGCTAGCTAGAGCTCCCAGTGGACTGATTGGAGCTAGAATGAGCTGGACCCAACTGAGTTAAGTTGGATTTGAGTTGAGCTGAGGTAGGTCTAGCTAAGTTGAGCTACCTTGAGCTACGATCCAGCCAAGATGAGCTGGGTAGAGCTAAAAGGAGCTAAATTTAGCCAATGTAAGCTGGAATTTAGCTGAGATGAGCTGAATCCAGCCAGGGTTCAGCTGATTTGGGCTTCTTTTTCACTTTCTTCCTTCTTGAATGCTAGGGTTTTGATGATCTGAATATTTGCTTAACCTTAACACTCAAGTAGGGATGTTAAAAATACAAAAGAATGCAATGCATGCCTAATCCTAGATTATGCCTAAATGCACCCTAAAAACCCATTTGCAAAGCAAAATCCTAAGAGCTAGGTTTGTTTTAATGCATAAGAATGATGACAAACTGGCATTTATCAATGTTATGCAATATTTATAATGTATGATGCAACTTAGTGTCTAAGAACACACATAAATAGATAGTTTATGTGATATAAATGTGTTTACATCAATAAGGGAAGTAGGAATAAGGTTTATAGATGCTCTTAAGTCTAGGAGGCTCTATCAAACCATTGGTCCCCAATTACACATGAAATCAATGGAGATCTTGGATCTTTCTTCTTTAAAGGAAGCGTACTCAAGATGATTAAGCTAATTTGCTCGAAGAATACCACAGTGCCTCCTTTCTTCGACTTATGCTTTGGAATACACAAGTCCTTAAGAAATCTCACATAAGCCGAAATGTGCTTAATAGCATCTAGGAGTGGGATGTTTATGTGTACCTATTCAAAGACCTTAATTAAATCCTTATCAATGGTAATAGGTTTCTTTTGTTTTCTTGATCTCTTGTTTAAGGCTTCGGGAAAAGAGACTTGATTTTCCTATCCTACAAAAGTGCGAAACTAATCAGAAGAAGTAGTGGGAATATTAGCGAGATTAGGTGAATCAACTCCAACGGTTGTAGGTACAGAAGTTGTTCTGGATGAACTAAGGTTCAAAGGATGTACACATGGGTCTATAGGGTCCCTATTAGAAGTCCCTCGGTGGGTTGTAATAGAGTTAATGCCAACATGTGAAGAAGATTGCGAAGCCGATTGCAGGTTTTGTAGGGTAGATGGATTTGGAAGTAAAGGTTGTCATTAAAGATTGTTGATGATCTTGGTTCAAGAGCTCACATTCGAGAGGTGCAAAGGGTGGGTTTTGATTCAAAGGGGCCTGATGTATGAAATGAACTTTGCCTTGATTGGGATTGTGACCTCCTAGGTTAAACCTAGGATTAGGAAGGTTCCTAGGATTTGGAACTGGATGGGATGGAAGGGCCCCTGGCTGAAAAGACTCAGCCAACTACGTGATTTGGCCCTTGAGATCAGCCAATTCTGTTGAACATTGCCTTTAGACTTCAGCGAGAGCTTCAGCATTATGTCGCTGGCGATCGTTCACAACTCACAAAATCTGATCGTGCTGCGAATCTCTATTCGGCCTCAAGTAGCTCTGCATACTCTGCAGAGTGGGCCTCACTTGCAATTGCTAAAAAGGCAACATCGGCAGGTCTAGATGAGTCTGATTTGGATAAGGTCCTTGTGAATGAGCAGACCAAGAGAAATTGCGATGGTTTCTCTATCTAGAGTTGTAGTGTTGGATTACAGATTTGATCTCGTGTTGTACCCCCAGATGGCATGTAAATCATTAGAATACATCATGTTTTCCACTACAAGGCAAGAAGGGAGTGGGGAAAGAGGAGGAAAAGATGGGACAAAGGTCCCTCCTTGGGTTGGTGCTGGAGTTGGGAGATAACCCAAGGAAGACAGATCTCGTAAATCAAGATTATTCACAAACTCTCCCCCACGGGAAATTGTGAAATAGTACAAAGCATGGGATTTGTGGCAAGTAGAGGTGTAAGATTTTTCACCATGTTTCTAACCTCATCCAGTTGCTTGGCTACGATATCTACCTTATCCACTTTCTTTGCAATAATCTCAAGATCTTGTGAACCAGATTGACTCTCAACTTCGTGAATGCCCTTATGATGTGAGTTCTGATGCTAGTTCCCTCGTGTGAATTGCAACATGGAGGCATTATTGATCGGGTTTTCTGCCATGCCATCAAAAAGTTCTAGGGTGGATTCTTCATCTCGATTCAAGAAATTTAATCCATAAGAGGCATAGACCAGATTGTGAACTCTCTCTTGTAATCCATAGTAAAAGATGTGCATTAGTTGCCAACGAGGGATGTCGTGATGTGGGCATTTCCTTTGCAATTCATGAAAGTGCTCCCATGCTTCATGAATTGGTTCTCCTTGATTCTGCGAGAAAGTCGTGATTACTCGTCTAAGGGCATTGGTGCGACCTATAGGAAAGCATGTTCGAGTTCAGCCCAAGTCATGGTAGGTCATGCAATAGTTCAATACCAATAGGCAGTCTTATCCTTAAGGCTAAAGGAGAACATCTTCATAAGTAGGATTTCACAACTTTGATTCCACAGACCCAAAGTTTGAGATAGATTCTTAAGATCCTCAATATGTTGGAATGGATTCTCGGAACTATTTCCGTAAAAGTGGGGAATAAGACTAATGATGTTAGGTTTAAGATCAGGGTCATTTTCCCCTACAAGAATCCTAACGCATGGCTCTACCTTGGCATTGGAAGGATTATAGTAATCTCTAAACAAAGGCCTAGGTGGAGGACGTGGTCCATAACTAGGACCCACCTTAGGTCAACGAGCCTGGAGGTTCTGGAGAGCAACCATCAACAAATTGATCAGACGATTCTACTTAAACATTTATATGTTATGTTTTAGGAGCACCTCATGGATATCAAAAGGCAATACATCCTCCTAACCAGGGGGAATCTTAGGATTTTGCGGTTGATCTGCCATAGGATCAAATGCAGAACAAGCAGAAGTAGAAGTAGAAGGGATAGAGTACTGCATAGGAGCAGCAGGCCTAAGTAAACCTGTCAGTGGAGGGATAAGGGGCAGTCTCAGCGATCGCCTCCCATACAGAAATAGAAAAAATGTGCAAAAGCACACTCACACCACTATGACAAATAGCTGCAAGCAAAACCCGAAAACAACGAAACAAAATGACTTTTCTTCTTTTCTAGAGAAAAGAAGACCTAAAATATGTGTAAAATATGTGAATGCAAACAAATACTGTATAAGTACAAACACACGTCCTCTGTGTCTATGAAGTGTGTATCCTAAAAGCTCAAAGGTCCAGGGTCTAAGATCGAGACCACTCACTATTGGCTCCACATGGCTCTAGTAGTGAAACAGACTTATTGATCTTCGACCAAAGCTCTAAGAGGTGAATAGAGGAGAGGTAGAAGGATAGACTCGTATAACTCTAGTGATTGCGTTGTGTGTGTAATAGCATGCAACAAAATGTGATATCAAAAACCTGCACACAAGTTCTCAAATAGATATATGACATGAGTTTTATAAAATTCCTCTTTTTATGATATAAAATGTGTTTCACTTTTTAATTTTTCAAGCAATATATGGTCTTGCTTTAGGTCAAAGCCAGGGATCTACGTGGAAATGCATTGATAAACGAGATTTTATACGCAAAAAAGATTGAGTTTGAACACATGTCGTTGCAGTAGTGTAGGAAAATCAGCTACCAAATAATATTTATAGCCGAAACTCATGTGAGTCCCGGATCAAACACGGGGAGGCTACGTCGATTATATTTGCAATTATATTTTTTTGTATTTTCTTTATAAAGGAAACATTCACAATAGCTATAAACAGCTAAGCTACTTGCAATATAAGCAAGAGAGAAAAAGAGAGAGAGAAAGTAACTTTCATAACTAAGATAATGTCTATTACAACTATTTGCTACAACTACAAAGCTGAAAATCTACTCTAGAAAGTGATAAAAAGATAGGGGATGAGAGATTATCCTCCTCAACGAATGCTTGGAGGATGAGCTGGACGGATGACGCCTAGAGGAAGGAAAGCAAAGATGGAGGATGGAGGGCAAATTTGGAAGAACTGGGGATGAGGCAAGGCATCGACATCGTGGGATCCACTTCCGGAATGGGAGCGAGAGGACAGCTTGCAAGAGCTCCACGAAGGGGGTGAGAAGTGGAAAATTTTGTTTTTTAACTCTAGTGAAGCAAACCTGTAGCTTGGGAGCACTAGAGCGAGCATGAGAATGTTCTTAGCTCTTTGGGAGGTTGAGAGAAGAAGGAAGAGATCATGAAATATGTGAGGCGTAGGGTCCTTTTTATAGTTGACGAGATGGGGGTAGAAAGGTCATTTCAAAGCTTAAACATTAATATCAAGGTCTTTAGTGACATTTATTAGCATCACTGTAGCTGCACATTGCTGAAGCCCACATCAAAGGGTAGTCGTCCATCGCACATCTGACGCCTCTCATTGTGCCACATCAACACCACCTTACCTTTAGCCGTTCGCATGCCTCATCGCGCCCAATCAACGTCATTCGTCCGATTGCATGATCGAATGGCATAGAATCCATGAGTGCACTTCAACTTCTTCAACCATAGTACTCGCATACAATGGCACGTCTATTGGTGCATCATCGCACACGTGCAACGCGCTCGTTCATCTGAGGCACAAGAGTGCGCCACGTGTTGAAGTCACAACCGCTCGATCACGATCACGCGGCTGAATTTTGCCGTGTGCCTCTCCTCGCAGATTAATTCACTCACATGGATTCAAACGTGCGTCGCACGTTGCACATAGGAGCCTCAACCATTGTGCTATGCCTTCGACTTGGTCGAGTTTTGGAATTTTTGTCCATGCACTCTAGACTGTTGGATCGAGATCCAATGGTAGAGATCTGATGGTGCGGATGAAGAAGGAGAGCAGCGGTGACTATGGGTGGCTTAGATGGTGCCATGTTGCGCCATCTGGGCCATCCATTTTCCAACGCTTATAGATGGTGCCTCGAATGTCGAATTGGGTCAACTTTCATGCCGTTGAGCTATGATCGTCGATTTGAACCCATCCGTGTGGTTGGATTGTCATCTGAGGTATAGATTTGCACCACCTTGCCCCTTGATCTCTGATCTTCCTTAGACTGCTGCTGATGCTATAGAGGTCCGATCAGGGTGATCTTGGAGGCATTGAACTCTAATCATTGCTCTAATCAGATTCGTGAGGTTGGATCTTCAATCCGAGGCCTAGATAAATATCACCTTGTCCCCTGATCACTAAAAGAGATAAATTACTATACAATTTGTACAAATTAACCTAAATGCATGATGATGCATGTTATGCATTATTTATAATGCATGATGCTCCTATGACACTAGGAACATGCATAAATAGATATTTTAGGCCAATTTAATGTGTACACATCATGCATACTCTATCTCCACAAAAGATAACATCCCAAAATAGATACTAGCAAGATAATGCACTCCTAAGAGTGTATCGTTGAAGATACGGCTGCTAGTCAAATGAAAATGTCATTTTAGTATTTTTTAAATATCTAACTAAATGCAACAAGCAAACTATCTAGAGACTAAAGAAATATCTTAAAGAATATATACAGGAGAAACAACAGGATATAAACTTGTCCCCTTCCTGTGTAGGTGCCTATCAGACAGATACCTGAAAGAAGATAAGGAAAACATAATAAGATAGAAATGAGTAATACAAAAACAAGAATAATTTAAATGATAATGGTGAATATAATTTATGGGAGTTGCCTCCCTAGCAAAATCGCCAAAAAATGGTGTACAACTATCTTAGATAGTTAATTCATCGTTGCTAAGTTATAGTACAAGGAGTGAGGTAATTGCCACATTTTATAAGCTTTTACTGGTTAAGTCGAGGTCATTCATTGGGAGGCTAAATTAAGTCTATCATTCACCAATTATTTTAAATCACTCTTTATTTCTAATCAATATAATTAACTAACTAATATACTTAACTCATATACATAATTATTATATACATCTTATTTACTATAGTTACTAAATAACATAACTTACTAAACTAACTAATACTATTTAAGTTACTTATATACTACATATATGCTTAAGTTATAATTATTAACTACTTACTTATAGATACTAGGCTAATAAATTAAGCTATGGCTTAATACTTAATTACTATATTAATTACTTATAATTACTAAGTACTTATCTTACTACTTATATTATGCTACTTAGATTATATTAATACTTAACTAATATAGTATAGATTACTGTAGCATAGGTTACTATACTAAGAAGTTACATAACTAACTAATTACTTAATTAACAACTTAATTACCTATTTAATTAACTACAATACATTAACCAATGAATAATTGCAAAGAAATATAATTAAATGCAAGGTAATCATTCCATAATAAAAAAGAAATGATTTAATGTTGAATAGCAAAAAGAAATACATCAAAAATGTTGTTTTAGAATAACAATGTTTAAGCTTAACATTTATTTAATACTTAGTCACCATCTAATTAAACACATAGGCATCGTGCCTTTCCTTCAGATTTCTCACAGCCATAGAGCCAACACTTAACTTCACAAAGCCTCAGATATAGCCTTCACACTTAGCCAAATCGGCCAAACAACACAAGTGTTAAGTGTGCTGTTAACCAAAAGGGATCAAGTTCATCCACGTGTCTTTTTGCTGGATCGACAACCCAGATGGGTCGGATCAACCACTAATAGGACACGTGCCACCATCACACCCGTACACCTAGCGCTCGGAGGCTACTCTCCTAGAGCCTCATTTTATTCCACACACACACACACACACGCACGCACATACACATGCTCATTTATTTGCGCCAAGTGCTTGTTGACTGATCAACATTTGTGTGCATTTCGTTTTATATGGCCTCAAGTGCCCTTTACCTCACAAGGTGGAACTAATAAAGCCTCTTCTTTTCTCTGCATAGTTGATTCCAGGTGCCAACTTCAAAGATCAAATCCTAGTAGCTCAGAGATCCAAATCAAGCAAGTAGAAGCTCTATCGAAAGCCTTGAGGATCTACTTTCGATTGAAGGTTTCAATTGGATCAAATGATCACAATTGATCCTTCAAATCAGGCTCTAAAAATGGATTGATACCATGAATGCACAACACTAGCTTGAGGCTTCTCAAATTAACCTAATAAATCACACACACACTCTCTCCCTTTCTCTCTCTCTCCTGAAGATTTATCGTAGTGCTAGAGATATTCCACACCATTTGGAAAGGGTATGGAGAATAGGGAAGCTTGAGAAGTCCAACGAGCTTCATAACTTCACGACAAAGCTCAGAACACTGAAATCAAAGATTTAAATGTTCCAACAGAAACTTTAGGACCTTAGGAATAGATTTAGATCATTTCAGAATCTCCAGACGAACTAATTGGAGTAACTCTCATCTTGGAATCTCGTCTGGAGTGTATTGAAACTCACTGGAACTCACATTAAATCCAACTGTACAGGAGATGAAATCTGCTTGAATTCTCAACTAAACTTGTTCAAATTGACACTAATAGATTCATATCAACCTCAGGAGTTCAAATCAATCATTAAACCCTAGTTCTAAAGCCTAAAACCTCAAAAATCAACTCAGGTTGACCCTTCAAAGCCAAAAATTGACTTTGACATCTGAAGCATTTCAGATCAAATTAAAGACCTAAATTTACTATGCAAAACCTAAGGAATTCAATGCAACCTCAAAGTTTGGATTTTAATACCTAGAGCACCAAGCTCCAAGTCTTTTTCCTGCACTCCAAAGTAAGGTTGTTTGATAGAACAACCTAGAGATCTAACAACCTAATTGAGGATTAATCTAGCTTCTACATGTTCTAAGGAAGCTTGTGGACCTATTGTCAAAGTCTAATATCAAATGATTAAGCTTCCCCAGCTCTGCTAGATCTGGAGAAGATGAAGACCATCAGATTGATAAAATCATTAAAACACAAAACAAAAGAGTAGATCATGATTAGTATGACAAGAGATAGTGATTTGGAGCTTTTCAGATTGTTTGAAGCACTGCAACTCACTTTGAAGATTGCTGGAGCTCACCGAAGCTCCGATGAAGGTTGGAAATGACTACTAGAGATCAAATCTCCATGATTTGACTCAAGAACTAACTTAAAAGATTTCTAAGGTCGTCAGTAACCTCAAGGATGTATCAATTAATCCAATTGATTGTTAGATTTAAGATATGAACAAAGATTGATCAGAGAATCAATCTAAGTTCAATAGAACTCAGGGAAAAAATTCTTACTCAATTGAGGGGAAGCAATAAGGAGGTCACGAAGGTGTACGTGAAAGGAATTAGTGAATAGACTCCTCTTGAGCCACCATTAACAGCAAGCTTAAGATGTTGAGGATGAAATTAGGCATTTGTTAGACAAGATATTATTTAGCTCATTAAGGATAGTAACAGGGCCCTAATTGTGTGCATAAATGGTGGAGTGCCCCAATTGGAGGTGAGAGTATCTCTAAGCCTCTGTCATGGACAATGGAGCTACTCAAGTGGAGGTGAATTGGATTAGGCGATATATGTGATCAAATCAGTAAAGGAAGAAGTTGAATGGAATCATGGACTGATGAGGAAGGTGATCAAGTGATTAAATAAGCAATTGGAGTCCAACGAGCCTAAATCGACTCCCTGGAGTCGGAGAAGGTGATGAGAAATATGAACATTTAACTAACTATCTAAGCTATCTAATTACCTAAATCTAATCTACACTAAAAACTAAAGGCTGGGCTACTGCTACTTGGATGAATGGGGGGGAAGAACTTTCCCGATGCCTCGTCGAAGTTGAGGAATTCAAAGGTTGAAGAAGAAGCTCTAGCATAGATGATCATGAAGAAGGATTGGATGATGATGTAACCCCATCTAGAGATGCGATAGAGGAAGAGGAAGACGGAGAGGAGGTCACCTCGCTCGGAGAAGATTGGGAGAACAAGAAGGTCGTCGAAGTGTAGAGCGAATAGCCTATGAATAATTCTGTGAAGAAGATGGATAGCGAGTTGCTAATCGGAAATCGAAGGTGCAAAGGGGTATTTATAGGTGGAGAAGGAGGTTAGGGGGGTTGTATCTAGCCGTGATTGCATCTAGGTGCAAAGAAACCACCGTTGTCATCTTTGACAACGGTGAGCTTAATCTCTAGTCAAAAATAAGATTTAAAGTTCATCCACACGTTTGGATAAGAAGTTAAGGCAGAGCTTCGCGGCCAAGGAGGAGGGGATCCAACGTTGATACGTTGGTCATCGGAGGATATACACACCAACGTTCATCAGCTGTTGATGAAGAAGAGGAATAAAGAAGAAAAACTCTGAGGACCTATTTGCAAATATAGAAGGGCCTATAAATAATAAAAGGACTCCATTGACATGAGACCTAGGGACTAAAATGTAAATAGGAACTTTTAAAGCTTATTTTAAATAATTTATTTTCAACTTTTTATATATTATTATAAATATAGTAAATAATATATTTATACCACTAAATTACATTTTTGCCCCTTTTACCTATATTTATTTATGTGATTAATATTATTGAGTTAATTACAAACTTAGGTCTAAATATGTAGCTAAATGATTAGGTTTGAGTGCTAATATTGATTAAATATTAATAGGATGTTTATTAAGCCTTAATTTGGTTATTTTATCATATAAATAAGGTCCTTACTATTTTTACCTTAATTATATAATTAACCCTATTATAAAGTTATTCACTAGTAATTTAACTGGGAAAACTAGTTAATAATGATGAATTAGGAGCCATAATGAGTCTCTCATCAACAACCCAATCTTGTGACCAAGAACCTTGGATAACCCTATCCCCTTATCCACAATCCTGTTCTACTACCCATGACTTTATCCATACTCCCTACTATCCCAATTATCCTAGCCTTAACCAAATTTTGCATTTCCAAACCCACTGGACCCATTAGGTTCCAATTAGGTCAAGTAAAAGATCAATTACACTAGATGATTCCTAATTAGGCTACCCTAACCTAGTTATCTCAACCTAATCCTAATTTGGCTAAGTCTTAATGTGGTTCAACACCCTAACCTTAGGTTAGACCCCCTTATCTAGTTACTAAACTACTCCTTAGGTTCAACACACCCTGACCTTAGATTTTACCCCCTTATCTAGTTACTAAACTACTCCTTAGGTTCAACACACCCTAACCTTAGGTTGTACCCCCTTATCTAGTTACTAAACTACTCCTTAGGTTTAACACACCCCAACCTATTTCTATAAAAACAACCCAAGATCCCTACCATTGAAACCCTTAGCCACCCACCTCTCCTTGTGCGCCACCCCCCCTCCACCACTTTACCGTCAACCACTACCACCTTCAAGCCACTAGCGACCACCACCAACACCAAGTGGTCAGCCAACCACCTTTCCTTTCCCTAAGGTCAACAGTGCCTTCTTTTAGGAGGGCTACCACCGCTGTCCTCTCCCCTTTCTTCTTAGGCCCACAACTCTCCTCCTCTCCCTCTCTATTTGCGCTCTCCATCTCTCTAAGGGCACACCCAAGGGCTTCTCCCATATCCTTGTGGGCGTGACCATCTCTCTCTCATGGCGTGTAGATGGTCTTCATGACCATGGTCTAACCACCCCCACCACATAGAAGCTAATGACTCCTTGGAGCACTCCCGACGTAGTGGTGTTCTCATAGCTGTTTACTTATTTTATGTCATTTTTTTTATAACAATTTTTTCTATGTCCTTTTTGTTGATCTAAGAATTCATGTATAAACATTGATTTGGATATATTAATGATTATGCTTTGAGAATATTTCGTTAGCCAACTTATGATTCACATTCCGATTTGCTTTCACAATCGTTATCACCTTGACACATACCACACACCTACCACCACAATCAAGTGGTGGTCGGCCACCCTTCCATCACCACCATCATGAGCACTAGATTAGAATTTAGTTAGGTTCATTTTGGTTTCCATTTCACCTACATTAGGTTAGTCATTAGGGTTTTCCTTAGTCATTGTCGTTTCAAAAGAAAAACATAAAAAAAATGAAAACAAAAATGCAAAAAAATAGATGGCCACTCCCAAAGCTGAAAATGACACAAATGTTTTTCTAAATGCCCTTGAAAGCGTAGAGATTATTGAGGAAGTGCACAACGAGCAATATACATTCACTTTTTACATTTTCCTTATGTAAATGTTTGTTTTATGCATCACTAATGTGATGGGCGAATCCTTGGTGTGGGAGTTGGAAATCTCAATTTAGGTTTCTGTTAGGTTTTGTATTGGGTATTAGTTTTAGGTTTTGTTGATTATCTTAAAAAAATATAAAAAAATTAGAAAAAAAGAGCAAAAAAAGAGTTTCAAACACGTGATTTCAAAGTGAAAGATCCAAATTGACTCATAAACCCACTCGACTCCCTGAGTTCAATCGAGACTCATGTTTTTAAAATAGAAAATTTTAGATTTCAAGTTTCGTTAATTCTGTTGTTCGAGTAATCACGTGAACTATACTACGACATGATCTTAATCGATTTATCTTGTGATTTAACTCTAAACACCCATACTTACTATGAGGTCAACAATGGCTATGCTGGTGAGAAGGTATTGTTCAAGTGTTGCTCCATTATGACCAAATTGCTAGAGTAAGGATGGGTGGGACATAAGGTCAATGCCCAAGCATCTCACTAATTGGCCCTGGTCCTCCTCCTATGCGGAGGCAGCAAAACACAAACTCATATCGTCTGCCTCAAAGTCAAGCATCACCTTCAAGGGAAAACATGGATCACAGATCTCATCCACTTGTCTCTCAGGATCACAATAGCTATCCATTGTAGCTGCTGATAACAGTCTAATCTATTACCCTAATTGGCTTAATCTAGTGCTAATTCCTTAGTGGAATCATGCATTAGGTTTATAAATATTGCATTTAGAGCATGCATGCATATTTGAGCTTTGTATTTATCTTATAAATAAGTATCTTCTAATTCTAGTCTCTTGTGAATAATGTAGGTGACAGGTCTCAAAGTGATTTTAAGAACTAAGAAATAAAGCTAAATAGGTGCAGAAGCTATAGCTGAGATAGGAGCTAATTGGGGAACAAAGCTAAAATAAAGAAAGATTGAAGATGCAAGAACAAAGGAGGAAAGAGAGGAATTAAAATAACCCTACCCTATCCCAGAAACCTTAGGATGACCTTATCTCAGTACCTATCCTTGAACCAGCTCAACCTTAGATATTTGAGCTCAAAAGCTAAAAACATGGATATCATTATCCATGAACCTATCCACCCTATCCATGGTCCTATCCTACTATCCATAACCCTAGTCTAGAAACCTATTTAGGTCCACACCACACCTAATTGACTCAATCTAAGTCAATTAGGTCAACCATGTTTCAATTGGGTCCATTGGATTTGATTGGACTAACTCTGAGTTGAGTAGACTCATTTGAGTCTAATTAGATCCAACCTAAACCTATCAAACCAAGCCCTTACCCAATTGGGTGCACATGTAGTTGATGGGTGCACTTGAATTCAATTAGGTTCACCCAGAACCTAATTGAGCAAATACCAACCCACACAAGTCTAATTAAGATCATTAGAACCTAATTAGACTCACTTATTACCTAATTATAACAAGCCTTAATCTATTTAGATTTTCCTTAACCCAATTACACACTCACATACACAATTAGACTAGGACCAACCTATTTGGACTCAACCCATTAGATTTAGGGCTAACCTAGCCTAATTAGGAACCCTTTTCTAAAACCTACACCTAACCTATCGCTGACCACCATCGAAACCCTAACCTTATCCTTTGGTGGCCAGCCACATAAGAAGATTTTATCCACCTACATGGCCGACTACCAAGATCTTACCCGTTAAAACCTAGGCACCGCCCCCTAAGCCCTCTATCCACCATCCAAACCTAATTTTAAGGGCCCTATTAAACACCCTTAGCCAACCCTTAGGATGCTTCCTAAAGACTCCAAAACCTAGAACTTATCCTCTCCACTAAACCCTCAACAACCAACAAATCCCTAGGCCTAATCTCCACCCTTAATCCTAGCATCTAAGGTCTTAAATCCCTACCTATGGCCGGCTACATATGGCTTCTTTAGGAAGCTTTACGACCGACCAACCTATACACACACACACCCCCTTGGATCATCATCTGAGGGTTAACCACTCCCTTGACTTGTTAGCCTACACCTAACCCTTAGATCTAGATCCTACAACCCTTATTAATCCTACATGCCTATAAAAAGACCTAGCCTCCAACCCCTAGGATCCAATTAGCCTCTTAGTAATCCTTAGTATAATTTAGTACTACCTAGCCCTATAGGGCACACCCACCATCCCTCCAAATCCATAGCTTCTCCAGTCCTCTCTTCTTCCTTCCAGTGCCCCAGATCTGAAGCTCCATTAGAAGCTTCCTCAAGCATCCCTCAAGCGGCTCTGATCTCTTCTTCCTTTCTCTATTCTTTTGTAGTTCCATTCCGATTGTAATCTCTGATTAAGGTTATATTTGTGAGACATTTTTTATAGTAGAAATAAATTGCAATATTCATTTGATATCTATGTCTCCATTACTATTATTATCTATGCATCTATTATCTGCTATCTTATTCAACTATATAATTGCAAAAGGTTTTAAGTAGTGACTACCTTCCTATGTTTGACCTGGACTCTTGTAGTTTAGTATTATAAATTTTAATTGATTGCTTTATTTGAGCACTACAATGATTGCATATTTTTAATCACGTAGATTTTAGCAAATCAGCCACACTATCCAGCACTAGCAAGGGCTAGTCAATAAAAGGAAGTACATTAATCATATCAGGGTATACCTAGGCTGGGGTCTTAGGATCAACAGAAATGAACACTCTAGACTGTCAGAGTCTACAACAGTGATGTGTGGAAGGTCGATAGCATTAGTTCAACCTATTCTAATGATGTTTTGATGATTTTACAAAATACCTAAAAATAAAATAAAATTAGGATAAACCACTAATTTTCTATCTTCAACGCCATTGCAGGTATCTTAGAATTTTAAAGACAAGGACTGAAGGATGAAGATGTCATTGGTCTAGTTCTTAGGATTTGATGTGTAAATCTTATAAAGAATCGTAATTTTATTTATTGAGTCTAGATGTGTTGTGAAGAGCCCCCATCTAGATATAAGACCTCTAAACTTAGGCTCATAACACTTAGGCAAAACTTAGAAACAAAACCCAACTTAGAAACAAACATATACCTTAGGATCAGATGTCTACAGGTGTTACCAAACATCTGATATTGAAAGATAAGTCGTCTGATATAGGCATCAAATGACCAATCGCCATATACAAAGCCTTTGAAATTTAAACACTTAGGCTTCAGATGAGCAGACACTTCTCTAGACATCCATAGGTCACTTCAGATGTCTAGACACATTCTCAACCATCTAATAAACTGACCGTTGAACCAATCTCTTGGGTAGAACAAAATCCACTCAGATTCACTTAGGGAATATTTTAATATTTTGTTCTAGATGTTTAGACATGCCTCCAGACATCCCACAATAGAACATTTGACCCAAATTCACTTGACGAGAATTTTATTAGATATAATCATGATTTTGGGTTCTCAAGAAATCCTAAACTGTTGGATGTCTTAAAATTGTGTGAAATTAGATTTTGAACGTCATAATATAGTGTGCGAAATCAATCTCAATAAAACAAAATAACGAAAATCACGGTGAGTCCTAGTCAAACTCTGAGAGGCGTGATAATGCAAGATTTGAAAAGTATATTTGATTTATTGCTAACATAAATCTAAATCTAAATCCTAGTTACTACCTAATCTAATATCTATTGGTCGTGGTGGATCTCTTGCACGGAAAATTCCCTGGTAGCAATCTCGAAGCACACAATCATAGTATAGTGCAAATAGATATAGCAAGTGTATGTGTAACATTCATCACGGAATTCTCTAAGTACATAAATGCTATGAGAGAGTTTTGATGAATCATAGCATCGTTAACCCATGCAGGAATAGCCATGCAACAACTTTTTTATTTTTCTTTTTTCAAATTATTTTTCTGATTTTTGAAAAGAAAAAGACAACGAAACTAATCTACAATGACTTCTAGATCCTAATCTAATCAAAATGAAATCCTATGATTGTAATATGGAAAGTGATGTGGTGAGTTCATTGGTGCAGAAGGTGTGCCAAATCTGGGAAGGGATTAGGTGTGAATCGTGTAGCTATTGTAATCATCAGGGTTATTATAAAGATTAATATGATCATGATTCAAGATGCACCTGATTCTAGGAAGGCACGAAAAATAATTTCAATCAATCACATGTGCACAATATTTGAATCAAAATAAGTAGATCATCATATTCATCATGATAGCATATGGTTCCAATCACAAGTAAAGATATGAATAGAAGAACTAAAGATAGAACAACTAGAACAACTAGAACTAGAATAGAATTTCTACTTAGAACAACTAGAACTAGAACTACTAGAAATAGATTGTCTACTAGAACTAGAATGAAAGAACTAGAAAAGACTAGAACTACTACTGGAATTAATGTAGAAATTAACTAGAAGAACTATACTACTAGAACTAAGGAAGGAGGAGGAAGCTCTCAGTGGCCTTGGAAGGGATTGAGGAAGAAGGTGGCCGTCGGCCACCTATGGTGGTGGTGGATGGCCTGGAGGGTGGAGGGGAGGGCTATGAAGGTGGTGGTTCTAAGGTGGAAGGAGGAAGAAGGAGGGACTAAAGGGGGTATGGCCGGCCATATGGTGGCCTTTTTAAGGAGGAAGGAGACACCTAGGTGGCGCACCAAAAGTGGATAGAAGTTGTTGGTGGTGCCACCTTTGGTGGGTTTAGGTTGATAGGATTTGTTTAGGTGTAGTTTTAGGAATAGGTACCTAATTGGTTAGGTTAGCCTTATAGGTAGTGGGTTGAGTCTAATTAAATAGGCTTTAGTCTAATTAGGTGTATGGATATTTAATTGGGATGGGGGTATCCTAAATTGGTTAAGGCTAAATCTAAATGTGTGTATATGATAAACACCAATTTTGCATTCATGTTAGGCTTATTTTGTGGCTTATCCCTAGCACATTATTACATAAATCATCTTACATCATTGCATTTTAGAAATAATATGCCAAGCTAGCCCATGTTTAAATTTTGATATAAATTGGTACCTTGATCATCTTTTGTTAGCTTGTGTAGCAACCCGCAGGTACCCATTTTCAAAGGAGCACCTTGAGGAGCTACATAAATGAAGTCATGTTACATGTGGAAGATGTATTAAATGAGCTTGGGATAAAAATTATTCCAAGCAATTCATTTATTGGAATTAAAGCCAAGAGGTGCATAGGAAAGTCAAGAAATTAAAGAGGGATGCACCTTTTCAAGGGAGGCTATTACCTTCCCAAGTAAGCCACCCCTTGGAAGGTTCCTTGGGAAGCTAAAAGCCACCTTTATAGCCAGCTGTCACTTGTGAAGAGGGAGCCAAAAGTTGGCTCCAAAAATGGATCCCTTTGGAATTTGAAAATGTGACCTTTAGGCTCATTTGATTACTCTCTTTATAAAGGGACCTAAGAAACCATGAGGAGATATCTTTTTTGGAGGGGTAGAATTGAGAGAGACCACCACCACATCTACCACCATTCACACCACCTCAAGGAGTAAGGAGAGAAGAAGCTTCAAGGGGGTCAACCACCACCACCCCTTGGAGCCCTTCTACCTCTTCTTCCTCACGCCAAGTTGGAGAGGGAATCACCCCCAACTTCAGCAACACCACCTCCATGCCATCCTCTCTCTCTCTCTCTTTTCCTTCTTTGTGTTCTTCTCTTAGTTGGTAACTTGTAGTTGTAGTTTGCCATGACCTTGAATTATTGTAAGAACTTGTTTTGTAGTATCAATCTTATTATTGCATTTGCTTCCTTAGCTTTCCTTTTTAGTTGTTCCATCACCCTTGATTCCTTAGGCACACTCGTGTCTAAGGCAACTCAAGGGCATGCCATATTTATCTTTAGTTGAGTGTGTGTGCAAGTAAGTAGGTGCTTCACCTTATCTTTACTTGCTTTACTTTCTTATATGAAAAACAACAAAAAAATTACATAGCCAAAAATTACAAAAGAATACATAAAATAGCAAGGCTAAGGTTGAGCTTGGTGGAACTTTCTTTGACTCCTTGGATGACCCTAGATACTCCACTGCCTAGGTATATAAATTTTAAAAGCAAATGGTTCAATCGCGATTGCATTGCAATGACTTATCTTTATCTTTTACGAAACCGTGTTCGAATCGTTTCACTTTTTGGCACCGTTGCCGAGGAGGAATGGCTCTATTCGTTACTCTTCTTTCTTAGCCTTGTCTATAAACTTGTTTCTCTTAGTTGGTACTAAAGGAGAAAAGGAAGTGTAAGAGAAGACTGTCATCAACCCGAAGATTTGATACCTTATCGTCCTGTGATCTAAAGGTAACCTCTCATCCATGGACTAAGGAAAACACTTTAAAAGAATACCAAAAAAATATCAAAATCAAAGAAAAAAAAAAAAAAAACTTGTGAGTGGTGGTGCTTAAAAAGTACCTCTTGTGTTTGTCGAAGCAAACACCACCACTAGGTTCTCAACCTATTAATTTCGCAACTCTGTTTTCTAGACTCAGGTTGAGCACATGATTACAAGAACCTTAAGACCCTAAAAATTCTGAAAAAGATCTCAGAGGTGTCCCTTCTAGTGGGTGAACTACACCTAAAATTTCATAGCCAAACTCGTGGTTTAGCCATGAAAAATTCGCTACTGGAAGTGCACAAGGTTGTCCTGATTTTTGGAGACCCGTAGGTTGTTGTTGTTGCTGCGAACTCCACGCAACTTGGATTTGTGTGAGCTTTATATTTATGGAAAGTTCTTAAAGTACTCTACACTTCTTTTGAAGATCACTTTGGCATTTGAAAAGGATAAGTGCCTACCTGACTCAATTTCTAAACTCATGCACTATTCTAGAGGTTCTGGATAGACTGACCCCCTCTTGAAAAAGCATGAATTTGGGTAGTCTATCATCCTCGAAAAATTCTGAAATTGGTCTTTTGGAAAGCATATTCGATTTTGGTTTGTTTGGGCTCATTTCTTTCTCTGTTTGGACCCCAGGACATACACTTACAGTAAAATCAACTCATAACAGACTGGAAGTTGCCTGCTAGGATCCACATTTGGCCTTAAAGGGAATTGAAATCAACTCATTAGGTGCCAAACTTGTTGCCTTGATTACAAATAATAACAAGTGAATCCTAAAATCCACTAAGCAAGGATCAAACCCTAAAACACGATCATTTAAATCTTGCTTGTTCAACCACCTGTCTTGGCATTGGGTAGATCCCACCCAATTTTCACACACACATTGTAAAATCAATCTTAAGGGCAATCGACCCCCTTAACACCCATCATCTCCTGTGCACGCACTATCCTTAGCCTAATTCTAAAATTGGTAGCAACGTGACTCTAAGAACAGGTCCAAGTTTAAGCATGGGTGAGTGATTGTGTAGGTTTAGAAGAAATCATCTTCTCTTTGGTAGCTCAGCATCAAGCTGAGTGGGCAGTGCCAAACAGCCGTAGTGGGTTTACACAGGCACTCGAAAGGGACGAGCTTGGACCTTTTTCCCTCACTTACGACAGCCTAGCTTGAGCTGCAAGAGAGCCAGTGATCGCTTCTACAGTTACTTCATCCATTCAATCCGGGTCTTAGCACTAGGGTGACATTGTAGGGCAGAGTGTTTGTTTGCTTGCTTGTCACACCTTCTCTCCTGGCATTCTCTTCACATCCCCTGACTCTTCTTATGTTGTATGCACAGTCGCCAGTCACAACACCGCACATTGTGGTCCAGAATCAGTTCTAGCACTCAACAGTGGATCGATTTCACTAATTGCGACCCACTGTATCTGAGCTTCACCTTTGATCCAATATTTCCTGATCCCGAACCTGACCCTAGCCAAGACCCTGAAAAAATGGCGAACTCTTCCCAGAAACATCAGATGGAGAACCACCTAGAGGACCATATTGACCCAAACCCTTTCCAGAATTCTTCTAGACCCCTCAGCTGACACCTGCGGGAACCAAAACCTGCAGAATCCTGATGCATCATGACCAACCCCTGATTTCCACCTTGATGCCTATAGACAAAATACCATGTACAACTAAGCTGGGACTATAAATGGAAGCTTCCAGATCTATCAACAACCTGACTGAGGTCAACATCCCAATAGGCTTGACCATGGGAACCAACATCAAGGGCCACTTCCCAATGGGGGAGGCCAACAAGGCTTTTTGCCCAAGTCCAGGTCCATTTTTCCCAGTAGATGGACCAGATGGTCACAATGTAGAACCAACTCTTCCAGCAAGTACAAGAACAATACAACCAACTACCTCCTCCACCTTCTTCTGGTCATGAGGAGGATGAGCCATAGAGGACCTTGAGGGATTTCTATTATCCCTTTAACTACCAAGATTGACTTGGGGTACATATTCCAATTATTGACTTTGAAGTTAAACCCTAAATCCTGAGCTTCTACCACAATTTTATGGGCAAACCCAAGATGATTCCTTCCAACACTTGGAAGAGATAACCTTAGTAGCCCAGATTACCCAAATGCAGGATGTGCCCATTGAACTTTGGCTCATGTGAATTTTCCTACACTCGTTGAAAGAATGAGTTGCCCACTAGTTCCACACAATTGGCCAAGCCATCAACACCTGGAGTCAACTGAAGAGTGCCTTCCTCAAGAAATTCTTTCCCATTGGCTGAACTAATGCCTTGAGGAGGGTCATCACTACCTTTGCATAGAAACCTGGGGAGTCCATTCATGAAGCATGGGAGAGGTTCCAAGAGCTCCTTAGGAAATGCCTACACCATGAGGTACCGAAGTGGAAATTAGTACAAACATTTTATCATGGGTTAGATGGCCAACTGCGCAACTATGTTGACACATCATGCAGGGGCAATTTCCTAAACCACGATTCGACAATGCCTATGACCTGTTTGAAGAGATGAGTGAAAACTCACTCAATCACCCATCCATAGACCCTTCAATTGATCCTCAAACCCACGAGTTGGCATCCATGAGTTATCTACCTCTTCTTCTGGATAGTCATCAGGCCAGTATGACATGGAGCTCATTTGTAAAAAATTGGACCAAGTGGACCTCGTGAATAAGAAGCTCAATGAGCTTCTTACCAAACAAAATACTCCCCATCAGGCTCAGCAGACTCAAAACTCTCACCCTAGCTACCGTGTTTTGGAGAGACCTCATCTTGCTCTTCCTGTTCACTAAGGATGGGAACAAGTTCACCAACTTGATCAGACACCCGTTGAACATCTCACTGTCTATTACACCCCTCCTGGACCTGCTTATGTGGACTCTGATTCTCAAAACCCTTAGTAGCCCACTAAAGACCTTTGTTATGCCAATACCTACAATCCTGGCTAGAGTAATCAAGACCAACATCAAATGCCCCAGCACCAAAAACCACACCAGGGGACTTATCATGGGACTTTTGGACAACAGGGACCATCCTACTCTCAGTCAAACCCCCAGAATGATTTAATGCAAAAAATGATTAAGACCTAAAACCTTATGCTCTAGAACATGCAGCAAGGGATGAACCAGTTGTCCCAAGCTATATAATATCTGCGGGTTCAAGGTGGACTCATAGCTAGTCAAAGACAACCAAGAGCTCTTCCACCTTAACCTATACCCAATTCGAGAAATCAAAGACCTCCTCCCCAAACTGTACCTCAGTACCCGCCTGGCTTCCCTATTAATCAAAAACAAAACCCTCGACCCAATGGAAATAATGCTACAGCCCACACCGTGACTTTGAGAACTAGCCGAACTACCCAGAACCCTCGACCTCCCAACCCAACAGTGAACCTGAACTTGAGATTCTGGAGGATTACTAGGTTGAACCTGAATTTGATTTGACCAACAAGGGCAATAACCCAATTCCTTACTTTAAGGCCCTTAAACAGACTAAGAAGCCCAAGAAGAAAGCTGAACCTTCATCTGAAGAATTATTGGAACTCTTTGGGCAAGTCCGCATTAGCATCCCTCTCCTTGATGTCGTGCAACACATTCCTGCATATGCAAAGTTCCTCAAGAAGATTTGCACTCCTAAGCATCAAGAAAGGAGTCCCAAGAAGGTGGTCCTTTTAGAGCAAGTGAGCTCGATCATTTTGAGCAAGCTACCCCCGAAAAGAAAGGACCTAAATGCACCTTTGATCTTGTGTGTCATTGGAGACACATCTTTTGATCATGCCCTCCTCGACCTAGGAGCTGAATTTGCATGGGATGCGTGTGTTTAAAAGGGTCATTATAGCTTGCGCTCGCAACGTCAGTTTTAAATGAAGAGATGGACGTGAGTCTGAGTGTCGATCTCAGGGAGGCATGAAAACTGGATTTTTCTTATCACTTAATGTCACAGAAATAACGGGTTTTTGCTTACGAAAAGTAGTGGGTGAAAAGCGAGTGAGAGAGAGAGAGAGACAAAAAGAGAATAGGGTTAGAATTGTTTCATTCACAACATGCAACTTAAACATAAAAGAGGGCAAGTAACTAGATAGAAAACAACTTCATTTGACATGCAACTTTACTTTATAATTACAACACTAGATAAATGCTTAAACACAAGTAAAGTAAAGCTTAAGATAAAGAGGGAAAGAGAGAGAGAGAAGACGGCGAGGCAGCCACAGCGATGGAGGGGGGCTCCGTCGGTGGCTCGTCGGCTCTGGCGATTACAAAGAGAGCTAATGGTGGCAAGGAGTGGGGTAGAGCACTTGCAAGTGGATTCAATGCCCTCCATGGGTGGTTGGATGGAGTTTTTATAGGAAAAAGGGTTTTCTAATTTAAGTATGGGCTTTAGCGACGTCCGGGACGTCACTAAACCCATACTAAATCCAACGGTGTAGCCCCCTGCCATTGGTCGCTTGCGCGTGCATGTTCTTCTCCGCGCTCAATCCGTGTGCGCAGCATGAGAGACGTCCGATCATGGATCGAACGGTTGATGTCGCTCGTGGGGCGCGCGCCTGGATCGCTCCCACGCCCCCATGTCATCACGGGTGTCGGCTTTGGACCTAAGAGATCGTGCCGCGTCGCTACATCCGCGCCATCCGCTACTGATCGGGTGGCTCAATTTCCTCGGTGCGCGCCTTCGCCTTCGAATTTCCACGCAGCGCAATTCGATCCTGCGCCGACTACGCGGGCATGAGGCAGTCGACTGCTACGTTGCGCCTACTGCTTTGTCGCGGCGAGGGCGGGCGCGTAGGCGACTCTCAGCTGTTCGATCGAAGATCGACGGCTAAGATTCATCCTCCAGGTGAAGGCAGAAGCAGGCGGTGGTGAAGATGCGATGAGCGGGTGCCACATGGTGCATTGTGGGCCGTTGATCATCAAATCAGCGGTCAAAACTTCTTAGGTCCATTGCAGGAGCTCTGGATGTTAAAGTTGGCCGATTTCGAGTCTGTTGGACTCCGTTCGTCACTTTGAATCCATCTGTGCGGTTTGATTGCTCATCTGAGGCCTGTTTTGACATGTCCTTGTACACATGGCCGTTAATAATGCATTATAAGCAATCTTGATGTGCAATCCATGCGATGCTCCTATTCCTATTTATGATGTGTTATCTGTGCATTTTGTTCTTAAGATAAACCCCAATTGCCAGATTTATCACCCCAAGATGCAGTGTTATCATTCCCCCATGCTTACTCCTTGCTAGTCCCTAGCAAGGTTTATTCTAGCCTTTATTTCCAGTCAGAATTTGAGAAGTAATTACTTAGACACTTCGTCACTTGTCAATAGGAGGAAATATACTAAGATCTTAATCTACAAAGACTAAGCAGCGCCCGGGTGTCTGCCAAAATATGAATCGCCTGAATCCTTGCTTTAATGTATGTGTATATATATATTTTTTTTCTTATTTTTAGATTTTTTTTGGAGTTAAGAGTGTGTTGGTAACTTTTTACGGCTACCCGACCCACCCAAAACTCAGACAAAACTCTAAGTGCTAAGCATCTTGGTGTGAAGATTGTGATAGACTCACTCAACGGTAATTTAGACAGACTTTGGGTTTCTACGCCCCTAGGTGACCGAAAGAGAAAGTGTTTTGCCTGAAGGTGTATTTGTTCGATCGGTAGCTTTCTCCCTATGTTTGTTTTAATTGGGGTCAACGCAAGGATTTTTCAGTGTATATTTCCCCAGCTTGCTCTACTTCCCCGCTTCTTCCTTAAGTGTTTTGGTTCTTTTTGTGCATTTACTGAGCTGGGCTCTAGACAACTGACCAATGGGCTATTACCCACGATCACTTGCCAGCCATACTCGTGTGGTGAAGTGTGGTTTATTTTGTTCTCTTTCCTTCTTTTTTTTTATTTATTTGGTAGGTGGCTTCCCTGATCTCAAATTTACCTAGAGGCAATAAAGAGGAGGTGGTCCCATGGCTGGGCTCTCGACAACCTGCCACTGGGCTGTTACCCATGACAACTTGCCAGCCATACCACCCTAGAGAGTTCATTAGCTACCCAATTTCTATCAGAATCTCCGAGTGAGTTTGTGCAAAAATGTATGCAGATGCTTAGACTAAAAGTCCTTCTGAGTTAGACGGTGAGTTGATAAGTCATATACTTATCACCTTATTTAGTTAGTGGATTAGAGTAGCTTAAGGTTACAAGGATTTGAAGCTAAATCCGTATTTTAACGGACACCAGGGCTGATTAAGCTTGAAGGCTTGAAAAGTCTAAGTGTTCAAGTTCTTTCCGTATTATTTCCCATTATTAACATTTTCTAATGCCTAAGTTTTTTCTTCCTAAATTCAAAATTTTTTTTAATTTTATTCTATTTAGACTGATTAAATGAGCTCAGAATCATGCAATTTACCACCCCCCATACTTAAGTTGGACAATATCCTCATTGACAAATACATGGATGTAATAGGGGTTTGAAAATATATTACCTGAGTGACGTAGAATACCTGATCAGTCTGAATCTTCTGGGTTGCCTCCCAGGAAGCGCTGAGTTTAATGCCTCCAGCTGGGCGGTGCTTCGTGTCATCCCTCAATGAGGGTGACACTCTCCTTTGAGGGAACCTGGGCGAGGAAGTGTTTCAATCTCTGGCCATTGACTATAAAAGTGTGCCCAATATTTGGATCAGCGATTTCAACCGCCCCATTGGAGTAGGGCTTGACCACTCTAAATGGTCTTGTCCACTTGGACCTGAGCTTCCCTGGAAAGAGTTTCAAACGAGCATCAAAAAGCCAAACTTACTGGTTAGGCTCAAAGGTCTTTCTATGGATGAGTCGGTCGTGGACGGCTTTCATTTTCTCCTTATACAGCCAACTGTTCTCAAAAGCATCTCGATGAATTTCTTCGAGCTCAGAGAGTTGGAGCGTCCTCTACGCACCAGCTAACTGGGAATCCATGTTACATTGTTTGATGGCCCAGTAAGCCCGGTGTTCCAACTCGACAGGAAGGTGGCAAGCTTTGCCAAAGACCAGGCGATAAGGCGACATGCCTATCGGGGTCTTGAAAGCGGTCCTGTATGCCCACAGGTCACCATCCAGTCGTGTGGACCAATCTTTCCTGTTAGGTCTCACAGTTTTCTGTAGAATGTTCTTGATTTGTCTATTTGAGACCTCGGTCTGCCCATTTGTTTGCGAATGATACGGGGTAGCGATGCAGTGGTTAACCCCATATTTTCTAAGTAGGGCACGGAATTGGGAGTGAATAAAATGACTTCCACCATCACTGATCATGGCCTTTGGTATTCCAAATCGGGAAAGGATGTTCTGCTTAACAAAGTCCATGACAGTCTTATGATCGCATCGGCGGGTGGCGACGGCTTCAATCCATTTAGAGACATAGTCTACCGAGACTAGGATGTACTCAAAGCCATTGGATGGTGGAAAGGGGCCCATAAAATCAATACCCCAAACGTCGAAGATCTCGACAATCAAAATGGGCTGGAGGGGCATCATATCTTTTCTGGTCATGGTCCCCAGTGTTTGGCAGCGAGAGCAAGTCTTGGCAAAGTTGTGTGCATCCTTAAATAGGGAAGGCCAATAAAATCCAGACTGCAGAACCTTTGCACCCGTTTTCTTTCCTGAGAAGTGGCCACCATAAGCTTGGTCATGACAAAAAGATAGCACACTCTGAACTTCATCCTCAAGGATACACCTCCTGATGATCTGGTCGGCACAGAGGTGGAACAACATGGGATCATTCCAGAAATAGTGCTTGGCCTCGTTTCTGTCTGGACTAGCTATGCGGGGTCTGTCCTACAACCAAGGTAGTTTCTTTCCTTGCACAACCAAAATGTGTTCATCGGGGAAGGTGTCGGATAAAGGCAGGGAGGGTCCAATGTGGTCTGGGTGAAGTCTGGATAAGTGGTCAGCCACCACATTCTTTGATCTGGATTTGTCACAGATTTTCAAGTCAAATTCCTGTAAGAGCAAGATCCATCTGATGAGCCTGGGCTTCGCGTCCTTTTTAGTCAACAGATGCCAGATGGCTAAATGGTCAGTATAGATGGTCATGTGGGATCCCAGCAGGTAAGGTCAGAACTTCTCAAGTCCGAAAACTACAGTGAGCAATTCTGTCTCTGTGATCATATAATTTCGTTGGGCCTCGTCCAATGTCTTGCTCGGGTAGTAGATCACCACGGGTTTCTTGTCTTGTCTTTGTCCCAGGACAGCGCCTATGGCAAAATTTGATGCATCACACATAATCTCAAAGTCCTAGGACCAATCCGGGGGCTGAAGCATAGGTGTTGTGGAAACTAAGTCCTGGAGGGTGTGGTAAGCCTTGATGCAATCAGAGGTCATGTGGAATAAGGCATCGTTGGCCAGAATGTCGGTTAAGGGTTTAGAAAGCTTGGAGAAGTCTTTGATGAACCTTCGGTAGAAGCCAACATGTCCCAGGAATGAACGGATCTGCCGGACCGAGCTAGGCGGAGGAAGTTTGGAAATCAAATCAACCTTAGCCTGATCCACCTCAATGCCCCTATGCGATATGATGTGACCGAGGATGATTCCTTCTTGAACCATGAAATGGATCTTTTCCCAACTTAACACCAAATTAACCTCGATACATCACTTCAGGATTTTCTCCAAGTTGCTCAAACAGTGGTTGAATGAATTCCCAAATACAAAGAAATCATCCATAAAGACCTCCAGGTATTCACCCACCATTTCTAAAAAAATGGCTAGCATGCAACGCTGAAAGGTAGCGAGTGCGTTGCATAGCCCGAACGGCATATGACGGAATGAAAATGTGCCATACGGGCAAGTGAATGTGGTCTTCTCTTGATCTTCAGGAGCAATTGCGACTTGGTTATATCCTGAATATCCATCTAGGAAGCAAAAATAATTTTGCCCTGCCAATCTTTCAAGGATCTGGTCAATGAATGGCAAGGGGAAATGATCTTTCTTGGTTGCTTCATTGAGTTTCCTATAATCAATACACACTCGCCATGTGGTGGTGGTGCGGGTGGGGATGGATTCACCATGCTCATTGGTAACAACGGTGAGCCCGACTTTCTTCGGAACCACTTGAGTGGGGCTCACCCAGGGGCTATCAGAGATGGGATAGATGATGTCGGCATCAAGCCACTTGATAATTTCTTTCTTAATGACCTCCAGCATATTTGGGTTTAACCATCTCTGCATCTGGCAGGAGGGTTGTGCCTCGTCTTCTAGGTAAATCTTATGAGTGCAATAGGCAGGGCTAATTCCTCTTAAGTCTGAAATGGTCCATCCAATGGTGGCCCGATGTTCCAAAAGGGTCGCGGTCAACCTAAGTTCCTAATCCTTGGTTAGATGAGAGTTAATAATCATAGGGAAGGTCTGGTCAAGTCCCAGGAAGACATACTTGAGATTCTCAGGTAGTGGCTTTAGTTCGGGTGCGGGTGGAACAACAGTCGAAGGGAAAGGGAAAGGCGGGAGTTGATCAACATCAATCTCCTCAAATGGTGTTGTTTGATGGTAATCAGCCCTACAGAGGTCCATGGGCAGCGATGGTGATGGGTCAGAACAGTCGTTACAGGATTGGTGGTTCGAGACAGAACTAAGGGTAAGGCATTCCTCGACCAAAGGTTCCACGGGATCATGTTCCTCGACACAGTCGCAATCAAAAGACTTGGTCACCCGGAAGATATCCAACTGCATTTTCTTATCTCCGAAGGTGATTTCCATACATCCCATGTCACAATTGATGTTTGCCTTAGTCGTAGCTAAGAAAGGTCTCCTAAGATTATGGGTGCATTCTGTAGTTTTTCAGGGACTTCCATGTTGAGCACGAAGAAGTCGATGGGAAAATAGAATTCCTTGACCCACATAATCACATCCCTGACAACCCCCTTCAGGGTCTTCACAAATCTATCGGCCAACTGGATGGTGACAGGTGTGGGCGTCAGCTCTCCGAAACCAAATTGGTGGTATAGAGTTGTTGGAATCAGGATGATGGAAGCACCTAAGTCCAGGAGCACTCTATCAAATGTCATGTCCCCGATATTGCAGGGTGCTCCTTGGTCAGTTCGCTTGAGTGAAAGGTTACTTGATATTACGAAACTTGCTTGCTCGGAGAGCACAACCTAGGTCTTGGCTTACGTTTAGGTGTACAGGCATCCTTTAGAAACTTGGCATAAGTTGGGATGTGCTTGATGTCTTCGAGGAGCGGAATATTAATCTGAACCTGCTTAAAGATCTCCAAAAGCTCCTCAGTTTCCACAACACTTTTCTTCTTCTTGATTGTCTCCAAGGCCTCGGGGTATGGTGTCTGCACATGGATAGGATCTATTTCTGGGTCCTTGGGTTTTTCCAGTGCCTCTTCTGAGTCGGGTATTTCAGCTGGTGAAGTCTCGGGAAGAGTCGGCCATTTGGGATCCTGGATTTTGGTGCCGCTTCTCAAGGTTACAGCATTCATAGCGGCATTAGGACCATGGGTTGATCCTTGAGAAGACAAGGACGAAGAAGCACCAAACCCAGGGGGTGTTTGTGGGGCGGGCCGGACCATGTGAGCCTACTTGGGATTGCCCTAGAACCCTTGCGAATTGGGGCCTCTGTTAATCATGTTTCGCGGGTTCGGTTGTGGCTGGGAAGGTAGGGATCCTTGTTGTTTACAGTCCAATAGTTGGCTTAACTATCCCTTTACTAAGGCCATTTCCACCTGATGTTTCTGGTTCATTTCAGCCATCATCTTTATTAGGGTGTCCATTTGGTTTTGTGGGGGAGGAGCCTCCCTATTCGGATTATATGGGGGTCTAACTGGTGGTCCTTGCTGATAGGGGGGCAAGTTTGGTTGCTTGTTTGGCCTAGGCTGGTTCTAGAATTGAGGTGGTTTCTAGTTTGTCCAACCAAAATTGGGGTGATTACGCCAGCCAGTGTTGTAAGTGTTGGAGAAAGGGTCAGGTTTAGCATAACCTTGGACGGCCTGTACATCTTCAAGGATAGCAGATGTCAATGGGGAGGGAAGAGAGTAATCAAGGGTTGAGAGAGTAAAGTTCCCTCCCTGGAACGTGGTCAAGGGTTGTTCCAGGTTTAGTTGGCTTAAGGACTGGACCAGGTCAACACTGTGAGCTCCCTTTGCTAGGGAGAAGGTCTGTAACGGGTTCCTGGTCTGGTTCAGTAGCTCATCTATCTTTTTATCCAACAATTTCACTTGATCTAATTTCTTGGCAATGATGTCCATGTCAACCATTCCAGAATTTGCTTGTACCTCATAAATCCCACCATGGGGTTGACTGGATTGATTAAACTGGGTCATGGAGGCATTGTTGAGCAAATTTTCACTCATAGACTCAAAGAGCTCAAACGTGCTCTCCTCATCTTTGTTCAGGAAGTTCCCCCCGCATGAGGCATCGATGAAGTTCCGTAGGTTGCTATCCATACCGTGGTAGAAGATCTGGGCCAATTGCCACCTTGGTACTTTGTGGTGTGGGCATTTCCTTAATAGTTCATTAAATCTTTCTCACGTCTCATGGAACTATTCCCCACCCTGGAGTGTAAAGGTAGTAATGGCTCTTCGAGGGCATTGGTCTTTCCTATGGGGAAGAATTTCTTTAAGAATGCATGCCTCAGTTCTTCCCAGGTGGCGATGGGTCTACCTAGGGTTATAAGCCAGTGAGATGCCTTGTCTCTCAGCGAGAAGGGGAACATCTTAATCAAAACAATGTCAAGGCTAATGTTCCTAGGTTTCCCAGTTTGGGCTATCCAATCAAGATCCTCTAGGTGCTAGAAGAGGTCCTCATTTGAGCTTCCATGGAAGTGGCTCTAAATCAGACTCAAGACATTTGGTTTTAGCTCAAAATCATCTCCCCCTTCGGGGATCCTAAGGTGCAGCTCGACTCAAACAGTGGAAGGATTGTAGAAGTCACGGAGGGGCCTAGGTTGGTCCTGGAATGGTGGTAGATCAGGTGGCGGTTGCCCTTGTGGCCCTTGGAAAGGTGGTGGTGGTTGCATTTATGGGTTCTGCAACCGGTGTATGGCTTGCATGATAGTGTGGATGTGTTGTTACTGAAGTCGGTGGTTTGCGTTAATCTGGGCTTGAATGATGGCCATTGTGTTTGGTGGGGGTTGGTCCTCAACCTCATCTACCCTAGGTTCAGCCATGTTTCTAGCAGAATCAGGTCGCCTGAATTCCCATCCCAAAACAAACAACTCAGGATGCAGTGATCGTCTCCCGTGCATACACTAGAGAAGAACAGGAGGGGATGCGGAGAGCGATAGATGTGAGAAGTGTGTGTACAACCAAGCAAACAAGTCTAGTCCTTATGGTGTATTCCTTAGGGGACCTAGAAATCTCCAAAAGGGTGATCGAGTCCGTAATCACTGGACTCCCCTTCCCAAAGCTAATCTGGCTAGGTTAATTATGAGGGGATTGTAGGGAAGGTTCTTCCTTTAGCTTGCGCCGCCGGTTCCATAGACCCCACAACCATGGTCGTTTGACACTGCCCCGCAGCCTAGTCACCAGATTCCACTAAGGGAATGAAAGCCAAGTGCCCAGCGAGCAAAATCATGCCTCTCGAGACTTAACCCAGTCTAGCCTAGGGCACGTCTACTCTGTTTTAAAAGGGCTAGGATAGTGCTTGTGCTAGGGTTATGTGATGAGGCGTTGATTGGTGTAGTGCCTCTTACTTCTCCAATTTCAGTGTGTGTGCTCCTATCAAAACATGGTTTTCAAGCAAGGATTTTTTAAGATGTGATCTTTTAGGATTGACGTGTCTTAATGTTTTCAAACAAGTTTCAGTGGGCACGTCAAGTTTTGCACACAATTTGGTGAAAGTAGATTTCCTTTTGTTGTGTAGAGGCTCTAAAACCCTAATGTACTCATCCTAGTGATCATGCAGCTTCTATTAGATGAGTCGATTTTAGGGTCGAGTGGTGTGGCCCATGACAATTCAAGGTGGCTTCGTAAACACCACTCAAAAAAAGAAAGAACACTCCAAGAATCTTATATTATTCATAATGTTAGAGTGTATTTTTTTTTGTTGAGTGATGTGTTAAGGATGTGGATCAGGCAATCATGCACCACGCCAATTTTTTTCAGTTTTACAATTTTTTTAGATTTTTAATCAAGCAAACAACCATGGGTGAAGAAATACTCACGACTGGTCCTTATTGCGCTTACTCCCTCATTACTATCATGAGTTGCACTACTTCGCCGTCCAAGCGTCGAATTCCTGCAACCATCAAGTAGAAGTCAAGGCGTTAGACGATATGAGTATGGATGTAAAATGGAAGTGACAAAATAAATCCGTTGCCTCCCCAGCAACGGTGCCAAAAACTAACGTTGCATGGGACGCGTGTGTTTAAAAGGGTCGTTATAGCTTGCGCTCGCAACGTTGGTTTTAAATGAAGAGATGGACGTGAGTCTGAGTGTTGATCTCAGGGAGGCGTGAAAATCAGATTTTTCTTGTCACTTAATGTCATGGAAATAACGGATTTTTGCTTGCAAAAAGTCGTGGGTGAAAAGCGAGTGAGAGAGATAAGGAGAGAGAGAGAGAATAGGGTTAGAATTGTTTCATTCATAACATGCAACTTAAACATAAAAGAGGACAAGTAACTAGATAGAAAATAACTTCATTTCAGATGCAAATTTAGTTTATAATTACAACACTAGATAAATGCTTAAACACAAGTAAAGTAAAGCTTAAGATAAAGAGGGAAAGAGAGAGAGAGAAGACGGCGAGGTAGCCACAGCGGTAGAGGGGGGCTCCGTCGGCGGCTCGTCAGCTCCGGCGATTACAAAGAGACCTAATGGAGGCTAGGAGTGGGGTAGAGCACTTGCAAGTGGATTCAATGCCCTCTATGGGTGGTTGGATGGAGTTTTTATAGGCAAAAGGGTTTTCTAATTTAAGTATGGGCTTTAGCGACGTCCGAGACGTCGCTAAACCCATACTAAATCCATCGGTGTAGCCCCCTGCCCATTGGTCGCTTGCGCGTGCGTGTTCTTCTCTGCGCTCAATCCATGTGCACATCTTGAGAGCCGTCCGATCGCGGATCGGACGGCTGATGTCGCTTGTGGGGCGCACGCCAAGATCGTGCCCACGCCCCCTGCGTCATCGCAGGTGTCAACTTTGGACGTGTGAGATCGCACCGCGTCACTCCATCCGTGCCGTCTGCTGCTGATCGAGCGGCTCAATTTCCTCGGTGTACACCTTCGCCTTCGAATTTCCACGCAGCACGATTCGATCTAGCACCAGCTGCGTGGGCATGAGGCAGTCGACCGCTGCGCAATGCCTGCTACTTTGTTGCGGCAAGGGCGGGTGCGCAGGTAGCTCTCAACCGTTCGATCGAAGATCGACGGCTAAGATTCATCCTCCGGGTGAGGCAGAAGCGGGCAACGGTGAAGATGCGATGAGTGGGTGCCACGTGGTACGCTGTGGGCCACTGATCATCAGATTAACGGTCAGAACTTCTTAGGTCCATTGCAGCTCTGGATGTCAGATTTGGCCGATTTTGAGTCCGTTAGACTCCGTTCGTCGCTCTGAATCCATCAGTGCGGTTCGATTGCTCATCTGAGGCCTGTTTTGACATGTCCTTGTACACATGGGTGTTAATAATGCATTATAAGCAATCTTGATGTGCAATGCATGCGATGCTCCTATTCCTATTTATGATGTGTTATCTGTGCATTTTGTTCTTAAGATAAACCCCAATTGACAGATTTATCACCCCAAGATGCAGTGTTATCAAGAGCCTCGATCAACCTGATTCCCTCAGTGTTATATGAAGAATGTGCATTTGATGACCTAAAGCCTGTTGATGTGACTGTTGGTCGAGCTATTGAGGGGTGTTAAATATGCGTTCATTGTAGTAAAGCCTCAATCGCTCGATAACAAATAAAATTTATAAGTCGAATATCTAAAATGAAGTCTGAGGTTAAACACAGGGAGCAAGTATTGCAATTCATACACTAACCAAGATGAATATGTAAATGAGCACAAGAAATCAAACCAATAATGATATTCAATGAATAATATCTACTCAAATTGATACTCAATAAGAAGCAAGAGCATATCAAGAGTCTGATAAGACAAAAAGATATCTAAGACAAAATAATGGTGATTTGAATCACCAATTATTAGTTTAGACACATATATATCAATTACTTAATATATGAAATAAATGCACAGTATCTCAAACTACTTAATTCCAAGCAAGCTAAATAAGCAATAAGTGCATAGCGTGCTCTATCAAAGATATCAGATGTCGGTTGCTCAAAGGAGACATCTTAAACGATGCCTACTACAATGCTTTATAGAGAGCCTTCTTCTTCAGCTCCTCCTCTTCTTTCTCTCTTCTTCTTCTTCTTCTTCTTCAGCTCGCCTTCTTTTCTTCCTTTCCTTCTCACGTACAAGGGGAGCTAAGTCTTTTGGCGACTAAGTGTCGCACAAAGGAACCAACTCAGAGCAAAACCCTCCACTTACTCGCTCTCTCTTTCCTTCCTCTCCTCTCCTCTCCTCTTCTCTTAAACCCAGAGCATAGTCAGATCCGATTACGAGTTATCGGGTCATGGGTACAGGTCCACATGCATGTGTACATGGACGAGGGTGCGTGGGTGAAGGGGACCTCACCCTCAATGTCTGAGGTGATAAAGCCTATGCACAAATTCCATTTATGTGTAGCTACACGCTTTTCTCCCATCGATGTGGAATTAAACCCACATCTCTTTTCCTTGAGTGCAGCAGCAACTACGTGTCTTCAATTGGAGTGGCTCACTTGTTGCTTCCTTCAATTACTACCCAGGAAGACTCCTGGGTCGAATCCGCAGCAATTGGAGCAAGAATTGGGGAAAAACAATGCCAGAGGAGCTTGGATGACATCGATGATGGAGGCGGCAGCCGGCGTAACCCTGAAATAAGAATACGAGGGTGAAAGCTCCAATTAAGCAACTCCTGAGCTTTGCCATAGCATGGCGAAGGTGACGGTGGTGGTCTCGTGTCGTGAAAGGGTGTGAGGTGGTCGGACGAAGACAGAGGAGATGAACAGAAGTGGGTTTGTTCGGTGGGACTTTGGAGTGGGCGATAAGGTGGAATAGGAGAGGGCTTTTGGTCGAAGGTGCATGGCGGAGGTTTTGGGAGTGGTGGCAAGGTGTTTGGAGGTGTGAGGTGAGTGAAAGACCTTGTCGGAGGTATGGCTGGAGATGGGAACAATGACGGTGAACGGTGGTAGCGTGGGCCGATTGGGAGTTTAAAAGAGAGAACTAAAACCTAGGGAGAAAAAGAGAGCTAACTAACCTAATCTAAACAAACGAAAGGGGAGGAAGTCCTTATTGGTGGTACACTGAACTTGGAGGAGATGAAGTCTCCGGTTATGAACGAACGGCGACGAAGACGAGATAGATGGCCCCTGCCAATATTGCGAGGAGCGGACGAAGACGGGAAAGAAGGATCCACCCGCTATTGTTTGTGAGGGTGGACGAAGAAGGTGGTCGGAGGGCTCGCCGGAGTTGGCGAAGAAGGAGGTTGAGGAGAAGGGAGGAGGGGGTATCCAGCCTCCAAACCAAGCAAAAGAGGACGGTTTGTCCTCAGGGGTCCATTTATAGGCCTCAAGGGGGCTTTCCAAGCTTGGAAACCAAGCTTGGAAGCTTCGAAGCTTCGCTACTTTAGGAGACCCGAACCTTCAAAAGGTTCGCACAAGCCTTGAGTAGGATTCAAAGACTCATGTGCGACTCAATTGGAAGGCAATTATATCAAGAATCTCCCTTTCTATTTTGGAAGAGATCCGCCAATCAATCAGGGAGAAATTCCTAATTGAAGGTCACCAGAGTAGGACTTCCTCTGCGATAATGGTGGAGGGACATCATTGCAAAGAACGAGGACAAAGATAGGGGGCATTTTGTAATTATTTTGAAAGTTTAGGGGATAAGTGTGAGAATAGAATCAGATTGGACTGGAATGCAAACTAGGTCAAGACAATCTCTGATTGGGTCCAATTTTTGGTACAAACCTAATATGGACCCAAGGAATATGATGTGAAGTCGTATTTTGGTTTTGACCAAGTTTGATTGGGTAATTTGTGCAAGAACCCAAATTAGGGCAACTTTCCATCTGAGACTCTATTTTAGGTCAAAAAGGGTCCAGATGGTCAAAGCAAAGGTACAAAACCTTATAGAATATTTTTCTATGATTTTTAGAAGGTTTAGGTGAATTTTATCTTGACCAAAACCTTAGTTAATTAAGCAAGTCTATTTTTATGGTTTCAGATGTCCATTAATTCTTGAGATGCATGAAAAATCCTTTCTGTCTGCACGGATCCTCTTATTAAACATTTATGACCATTTGACCTTTAATTAACCCCTGGGAAATCCTGTGATTTCTCTGTATTTAGGATATTCTATTAAAACTGCATATTTACGCCTGATTTAATGTATGTCTCTCAGAATGAATATGCACTGAATTATAGCTTTTTGGCGATTATGTAGGACCATTTGTCTGTTGATTATGACTAATTAAAGCTAGTTATGGCTGATGATAACGTTATCATCATAACCCCATGCCTAACTTTTGCTAGTCCCTTAGCAAAACCTTATGAAAAGAGCTAGAGTTCTAGACCATACTTTGAAGTTCAGAGCCCTGATTTATTCTTCTCTTTTAGAAATTAGGTCAGAATGCTAATAGTAGGCCTAGAGACACTCAAGTACCAACCAAGATCCAGACCTGACCAGCTTTAGCCTCAATCTACTGCAAAGGTTTCTAAGGCCCGCAAAAACTATTTAAAGGTTTGTTGGACCCAGCGGTTAAAACATCCGTGCTTGTAACATAGTTAGTCCAGGTTCAGTTTGTAGTGTGTTTTTGTAAGAGAGAGGGATAGAAGAATTTCTTTGCATTTTTTGGAGAGCTTTTTCTCTCTTTTTATTGATTATTTTTCTAGCCTCGGATTAGCCTTAATCACGGTATGTATCAGATTCCTGGTCCCACCATCAATCCTCGCAGGGTCCCTGGCAATCGATGCTTCGAGATAGCATCGCCCATGGAAACCCCTAGAACCCTGGCTTTTGACACTTTGGGATAGTGCCACCATAGCATTATGTAGCTAAATTTAGGCCTTGGCAATCGACATTTCGAGGTAATCCCACCCATGGCACTTGAATCAGCACAAGGTGCTTACATGCCCCCAATAGGATATTTAGATATCCTAGGAGACAAGCACAGAGGAGATGATATGTTATTGCATATCTTTGAGAGGAATTTCCCACCCCTCCATGCTGAGAACTCGTCCAAATCAACTTGTCTTTTAAAGCTGCTCCTAATCTAGTAGCTCTTTTAGAACTGAATAAATGCTTTTGCGTGATTTTTATTGTTAAGTGCACTGAACCAGACTGGTGTGTGGATTAGGGTGCTTAGGTTACCGAATCTTGCAAACCAAAGGTTAAGTAATGAGGCCGAATACTACCTAAGCCTTAGACCTAATACATAAGCTTCTCATTTTCCTTAACCTCTTGAGGATTATCCGGATCTTAATGGATACGTGAATGTTTAAGCCCTAAAACAAGCCTTAGAGGCCTAAGATCAGCACTCATATCCTTGTCTCTCTGTTATTTTAGGACTTAATTTTTTCTTTTGATTTGGTCTAGAACTTAAGCAATTTCCATGATCAAGTGCTAATGACTGTCATTTTTTGTTTCAAATTATCTCCTTTTTGACATTTAAATCACCTCCTCTTTTCCTCAAAATGATATGCAATCAATTCTCAAAATTTCCTCCCCTTTCTCCATTTTTATTTTTTCAATTTTTTATTTTTATGGTTTTTTTTGGAATATATATATTTTTGTGAGAATCCCTCAGAAACTTGAGTGTTTGTGTGTTTGCACTTTAACACCCCCCCATGCCTAAGTTTTGCAATGTCCTCATTGTAAACCGGAGGGTATGAAATCAACTTGGTTCATGGGTTAGAAAGGGTAAAAAGGGTGGGTGATTCAAATCTCTGACATAATCTTTCAAAGGTGCATGCTCGCCATATTCTCGGACATGGTCAATGACTTTCTAGAGATTTTCATGGATGATTTTTGCATCTTTGGAGAATCATTTGATTCTTGTCTATTACACCTCGACAAGATTCCCCAAAGATGTAAGGAAGTCAATTTGGTCCTCAGCTGGGAGAAGTCATATTTCATGGTCCAAGAGGGCATCATCTTGGGCCATATCATTTCTGAAAGAGGAATCAAGGTAGATCGTGCTAAATTGGATACTATTTCGAAACTCCCATCGCCCAATTGAGTTAAACAAATCAAATCATTTTTGGGGCATATGGGGTTCTACCGTCGATTTATCGAGAACTCCCAGATTTCAAACCCCTGAATAATCTCCATGGAAAAGACCAACCCTTTGAGTTTGATGAGGCCTGCATGAATTGTTTCAATACTCGGAAAAAGGATATCACTCAAGCTCCCATTTTCCAACCCCCAACTAGAATGAGCCCTTTGAGCTCATGACTGATGCATCCGATTATGCAGTTGGGTGGTTCTCGGGCAACAAATTGATCGGAAACCTCATGTGATATACTATGCCAGCAAAGCCATGGATGAGGCTTAAAAAAATTATATTATCACTAAAAAGGAACTGCTGGCAGTCATTTTCACTCTCGAAAAATTCTGACCTTACCTTTTGGGCTCTCATGTCACAATCTATATAGACCACTCGACCCTCAAATACTTGTTGGACAAAAACGATGCCAAACCCCACCTCATTAGACCGATGTTATTGTTGCAAGAGTTTGACTTGGAGATAAAAGATAAGGCGGGTACCCAAAATGTAGTGGCCAACCACCTTTCTCGCATCTCGTCCGGCGATTCAACCTTGCCCTACTCTTTTCCGGACAAGATGCTTCTAACCATTTCCCGTGGTTCCATCCCATGGTTTACTAATCTTGTTAACAACCTAGCTTCTGCAAAATTACCCGAGAATTTGTCCAAGGCCAAGCATGACAAATTTCTTGCAGAAGCTAGGCACTATTTCTGGGAGGAACCTAATTTATTCAAGATCTGCCCCAATCAAATCATTCGACGATGCATCCCTGAAGAGGAAATTCATAGTATATTGACACATTGTCATGCTTCTACTTGTGGGGGACATTTTTCTAGAAAAAAGACTGCGACCAAGGTTTTACAATGTGGATTCTTTTGGCCGACTCTACATAAGGATGCCCATACCTACACTCGGACCTATACTAAATGCCAAACCACCCAAACATGACCCAGAAAGGTATAATGCCCCTTAAACCTATACTTGAAATCGAGATCTTTGATGTTTGGAGGATAGACTTTATGGGACCATTCCCAGTGTCAAATGGGTATTACTTTATCCTCTTGGCCGTAGATTATGTGTCAAATGGGTACAGGCAATTCCCACTCGGACTAATGATCACAAAGTGGTGGTAAAATTTCTCAAGGAAAACATATTTTCCAGGTTTGGGGTCCCAAAAGCAATCATCAGTGATGGGGGCACTCACTTCACCAACACCCAATTCTGGAACCTCTTGACTAAGTATGGGGTCAACCACAAGATCTCCACCCTGTACCATCCACAAACTAATAGCCAGGCAGAGGTTCCAACTAGGAAGTTAAGAATACCCTAGTAAGGACTAATCCAGTAAGTTGGATGATGCTTTATGGGCCTATTAGATCACCTTTAAAACCCCCATTAACATGTCTCCATTCAAGTTGATCTATGGAAAAGCATGCCACCTCTCGGTTGAATTAGAACACAGGCCTACTGGGCAATCAAAGAATTGAATTGGAACTTGGATAAAACTAGCCATAGGAGAAAGCTCCAACTCACAGAGCTGGAAGAGTTATGGAATGAGGCATACGAAAGCTCTCATATCTGTAAGAACCAAGCAAAGGCTTATCATGATAACCATATTGCAAAGAAGTCTTTCGAGCCCCATCAAAGAGTCTGGCTCTTCAATGACATCTACGCATCTTCCCTGTTGAGCTCGTAAACGCAGATTTGTTTAAGAAAGCATCCTAGTATAGCACGAATTACAATTCAAACAAAACATTTATAACAAGATGGTGAGTGTCTCGATCGATCTCAGGGTGGTGTAAGATGGCGAAATTGATTTTTAATTTATTTATTCTCTTCTTTTGCTTACTTAGAATTGAACACCGATTTCAAGTCTTCAAATGTAGATTTGCCAATCACATTATTAACTCTCACAACAAGTGTGTGCGTCAGATAAATGATAAATGTGAAAGTGTGAGTACTTGTTCGCACGATTCTCACTTCCAATGGCTATTAACAGAAAATGCATCAATCGCAAGATCATTAATATCTTCGAGAATCGACGTTTTTTATTGCAACAGATACAGATATGATGCAGGCAACTTTTGTTTTATTTCCTCAATTATAATGTCATTACAGCTCGATTCTAGAGGAATGCTTACAATGAATTTAAAAATGACAAGTTCTACACTAATAGAAGAGAAACAAACACATGAGACCCATGAAGAGTTTATGTATGCACTCCGGAAAGCAGTAATACTATGCTACTAAGCAAGAAATTAATGTTAGCATTAAACTACGAAGAACAATAAATCTACGGAAAACTAGGGCATCAAAGGTGGTCTCCAATGGTCGTGTGGCTTGAGGTGGTAGGAGGGAAGAGAGGGACAACCAAGGTGGTGTGGTCGGCCTCTTGATGAAGGTGGTGGAGGTGTTGCTCTTGCTCTTGGACGTGGGGAGTGAAGGTGGTGAAGGTGCTCGTGAATGGAAGTGTATGGAGTCCAAGATGGGGGTGCATGGCCACCCACTTGGGTCTTTTTATAGACATGGAGGAGAGTCATCTGAAGAATTATAGAATTCTCTAGAAGACCTCCAAGGTTGGCCGTCCACCTCATGGAGAGTGGGTCTCATGAGATCCACTTTCCAATGGAGTGGTTGTGGACTTCCTTGAAGACTATTTTTAGACTTTCAAGGTGGCACCACTTGGTGACCACTCTAGAATACTCTAGAGTTGACGGCAAAGTGGTGGTGTGTGTGTGTGCGTGCACGTGAGTGTGTGATCAAGTGGACCACTTCATCCACTTTTAATTAGATCTAGGTTGGTCTAAATGGTAGGTCTAGCTAGGTTTCTAAAAATAGGTTCATATAACCTATGGCTAAACTGATTGATCCAATTAAACTTACGCAAGTTTAATTGGGTCAATGTGTGCGTAATTGAGAGAGAGAGTTCCCAATTAGATTAGGCTTGAGTCAATTGGACTCTCAATGAGTCTAATTAGACTTGTGTTGGTTGAGATTTGAACTCAATTTGACTCTATGAGTCCAATTGACTGGGTAAAGTGTAATTGACTTAGATCCAAGTCAATTAAGCTTAGTGAGAACCTAATTAGGTTCTTAGAATAGTCCTAGGGTAGTGTACTAGGCTTAGGATACCTTAATTTAGGTTTCCTAGGGTGTAGGATTGGGTTTAGAGGCCTTAGAAATCAAGATCTAGACTTGATTCTCAAAACAACAATAGGAGAAGGGTTCCAGACGTCTGATCTTAAGATTAGATGACTTATACTTCAAAATCAAAAGTCTAAGTCCTTAGTCTAGATGTCCAATACTGAATCAGTATGGAGTTTAGGTTCTATCTTGGGTTTCTGCAGAAATTGAATATCTGACACATTGTCTGGACGTCCAATTTCTACATCAGATTGGGTTCTAAGTCCTGTAGGTGGAATCTAAGGAGCTTGGATGTCCAACATCCTACCTGGATGTCCAGAGGTGGGCTGGAATGTGGGTTTTGAGGTGTCTTAGGGAGGTGTCTAAGGCTATCCTATGGCTAGGGATAGGTGTAGGGGTGTCCTATGTTCTTCATAATTCAATTCAAACATTAAAATCCTACAAGTAATGTAGTATACATCTTCCCTATACTATGTCTTTAGCTTGTGTGTAGCTTTATTCCATGGCTTCTGCTGCAGCTCTAGCCTTTATCCTGCGTCAAATCTAGCTTTAGGCCATCTCCTGAGCTCTTATATCCTGCAAACCAAATAATACACTAATCAGTACATTATTTTGGCATTATTTCATGAATATCTAAATAAAACAGGAAGATTCAAGGTATGCTACTAATGCATGAATTATGCTACAATTATGCTGAGTTCTAACTTAATTCAGGTCATTTAAGTCTTATGATTGCTGAGAAATCATACCCCCATGCCTAAATCTTGCTAGTCCCTAGCAAATGCAAAACTAAGTTATCTACAAATGGGTCCCTAAAGGACTTGTTATTTTTTTCCAAGTGTAATACTAGAGATTCTTTTCCTTTTGTTTTCATCCAAAGATCTAGAAATCCAGACAATTGTGAAAGTGTAGTGATGTAGTTTATGCAACAGATTTGAGTGAAAAGCCGATTCACCTCTAAAGCCTGTACTTGACCCCTAGTAATTTTCTATTGGGATAGGCAAACTTCTTCCCTCGGGGTAAAACAAAGTGTATTCTATAATTTCTACCCTAGCTTTTAGCTTAGGTAGAAGATGTCAGAGTCAAGTAGGTTTGTATTTGGTGGCTCATACTCATTTGGTGCTACATATAGACTAGTACTATAGAATCTAGATTTCCAGACTATCAAATAAATCAACTCAGAGAGAAGTAGGAAAACTATGCTCTCTTTGGTTCCTTTGTACTTACTTTCTCTTTCTCTTTTCTTTTCTTTTTCTTTTCTCGAGCTCACAATCTCACCAAATTTACAAGTATAATCCATATTTGGTGGTCTCACATGTCATTAACACTTAAATAAAATGCTGATAACCCTAACACTAAGTCAGAATTCCTCAGCCAATATTTAGCTGGTCAGAAATACAGAAAAGTACGTTAAGGTCATATTTGGTGGATCATAAATGTGGTGGGTAATGTTGCCTCAATGTAATTGAAATAAATGCACTACACATAATTATAACTCAACACATTTTTTTCTTTTTTTTTAACTATTATATTTTTCTTCTTTTTCTATTTTTTTCTTCTTTTTCTTTCTTCTCTCTCTTTTTTTTCTTTTTCTCATATCAACATGATGCAATATGACATACATGAATTTGATTCAGGAGGCATTATTGGGGATTGATGGTGTTCAAGAGGATATCAGGTGGCTTATTTGGTGGAAGTGCCTATTCTCGACATCGGGAAAGAGGCAGATAGGATATCGTATTTTCTAACCTTGATATATCAACACCCTCCTTCAGCTGAGGATTCTATAAATGACGGTCATAATAATCCACCTTAGTCCTAGTTTTATTAGAACTCGATCTTTGCATATTAGCCTTATTCAGTGGCTCTCAAAAATTCACATAAAGTTCATACGTAGGAACCGAGAGTGAAAACTATGCCTAACTCCGAGTATCATTACATAATTATCTAGAAAGTAAGATTCCTCACACTAGTCTTAGAGCACCAGTAGACATTCTACTCTTACTTCATAAATATTTGGTGGATCTACTAGAAGATGGTTACTTGACTCCCTAACCACTGTACAGGGGTTTAGGAAAAGAAGCACTATTTCTTCTCAACAAACTAAAGACATCTATCAGTCTTCATAGTGAATCCATTGCACAATCTATGTGTGAGTATGAAAATGTACTAGATTCTAAATTAAGGAATCAATTAAAGAATAATGTCCCTAATAAAACCTCTTGATAAAAATCTTTATTCATGGATGCAGTATATATACAAATGCTTTTTACAATTAATCTCTTATGATTTGCACTTTAATATTGTTCCCTTTTCAGGTTACATTCAGCTTGGTCCTAATTTAGAACAAAAAGTGAGTGAGCAAGTTGGAAGTGGATATTACGGATGATTTCTAGCTCTAATGCGAACATTGGAGGTGGACTCAGTTGTTCTTAAATTAAAACTCTAAAATGCAATTAACATGTTGCTCAAGGATTTTCTAAGTGTTGGTAGAAAATTTTTCAATTTATATATATACTACCCCCCATGCCTAAATTCTTGCATGTCCTCATGCATAAATATAAAGGAAATAAATTAAGGCAGGGAGTAAGTGGATAAAAATCACTTGAAATCATTCCAGAATTTTTTTTTTTGTTCAAGATAAGCCAACATCATGATATAATATGCAGAAAAACATGCTATGAGAAAATATGCTATGTATAAAAGATATGTACATATGTATAAGTCTTGAGTTTAATGCCTCTAGCTAAGCGAAGACTCAATCACACGTCCTCAATGAATTAATGATTTCGTCAGCAAGAGGAGGTTCCTAGGCCATAAATGGCTTAAGGTGCTGGCCATTTAGCATAGACATATGCCCAAATTTCGGGTCCATGATTTAGACTGCCCCATTAAAGTATGGGTGAATCACAATGTATGGGCCAGTCCATTTGGACTTGAGCTTGCCCACAAAGAATTTAAGGCTTGAATCAAATAACCAAACTTGCTGGTTAGGCATGAATACTTCCCTTCGGATGTGGCGGTCGTGAAAGGCCTTCATCTTATCTTTGTAGATTCTTGCATTCTCGTAGGCCTCCCATTGAATTTCTTTTAATTCGCTAAGCTAGAGCTTCCTTTCATAACCTCCCACATCGAGGTTAAAATTACACTTTTGCATCACCCAAAAGGCGTGGTGCTCCAGCTCGACAGGAAGGTGACAGGCCTTTCCATACACCATATGATATGGAGACATTCCGAGTGGGGCCTTGTACACAGTCCAATATGCCTAAAGTGCATCAATCAATCTATCGGACCAGTCCTTCCTATCTAGTCTAATCATCTTTTGGAGAATAAGCTTGATTTGATGGTTAGACATTCAGCCTGCCCATTGGTCTGCAGATGATACAAGATGGCAATACGATGATGTACCTTGTATTTCTTTAATAGTGACCTAAAATGAGAATGGATGAAGTGGTTGCCTCCATCGCTAATCAGAGTGCAAGGTACACCAAATCTCGCGAAAATAAATTCCCATACGAAAGAGATGACAGTCTTATGATCAGCTCGTCTCTTCAGGATGGCTTCAACCCACTTCGAAACATAATCAACAGCGAGAAGTATGTACTCGAAGCCAAGCAAGTTCGGAAAAAGGCCCATGAAATCGATACCCCATACGTCAAACACTTCTACAACCAAAATGGTTTGGAGAGGCATCATGTCTCTCCGAGTCATAGAATCAACCGACTGACCTCGCTTGCAGCATTTTACAAATTCGTGTGTATCTTTGAAAATGGTCGACCAGAAAAAACCCAACTGCAAAATCTTTGCAGCGATTTTTCGACCTAAAAAATGACCACCACAGGCATCGCTATGGCAAAAAGATAACACACTAGAGATTTCAGAGTCGAGGACGCACCTCCTGATAATCTAATCGGCTCCAATGTGGAAGAGCAAGGGGTCGTCCCAAATATAAAATTTAGCCTCAGAAATGAATTTGAGTTTCTGGTCCTTGGATAGGTTTGTGGGAATCTTGCCTACGACAAGATAATTTGCGATATTCACATACCAGGGAAAGTCGACAAAACTAATTTTCAAAAGAGATTCATCTGGGAATTGATCGGAGATAGGCAGGGAATAGGGAATGTGGGCTGGGTCTCCCAAGATAAGTGATCTGTGACATCATTATGAGCTCTGGCCTTGTCGTGAATTTTGACATTGAATTCCTACAAAAGAAGGATCCATCTGATAAGATGGGATTTGGCATCCTTCGTTGCCAATAAATGTCGAAGGGAAGAATGATCTCTAAAAATTATCACTTTGGACCCAAGCAGATATGATCAGAATTTCTCCAACCCAAATACTACTACTAGTAGCTCTTTCGCAGTAACCATATGGTTATGCTAAGCCTCATTTAGCATCTTGCTAGCGTAGTAAATTACAAAGGGGTGGCACTCCCGATGTTGGCCTAGAACAGCTCCAATAGTGAAATTTGAGGCATCACACATAATCTCAAAATCAAGAGGCCAATCAGGTGGTTGGAGAATCGGGGAATCAGAAATAGTGTTTCGTAAAGTCTCAAAAGTGCTGAGACACGAGGAATTGAAGTCAAATGGGATGTTAGCTACAAGAAGATTCTTCAATGGGTGTACGATTTTTGAGAAATCATGAATAAATCTTCGGTAAAATTCGATGTAACCCAAGAATGATCTGATTTACTTAACCGAGCTAAGTAGAGGTAATTGGGATATGACTTCTAATTTAGATCGATCAACCTCGAGTTCATTAGATGAGATCCTATGACCTAGTACAATGCCATCCCTCACCATAAAATGGCTTTTCTCCCATGATAGTACTAGGTTTACTTCAATGCACCTCTTCAGGATCTTTGTGAGGTTATCAAGACAAGATGAGAAATCATCTCCGAAAATGGAGAAGTCATCCATAAATACTTCCACATAGTCCCCAATCATATCAAAGAAAATGGCCAACATACAGTGCTGAAATGTCGCTGGTGCGTTACAGAGGCCGAAGGGCATTCGTTTAAAAGCAAATGTTCTAAAAGGACATGTGAAAGTGGTCTTGTCTTGATCTTCCAGGTTAATTGCGGCCTGATTATACCCAGAGTATCCATCCAAAAAGCAGAAGAAACTACATCTAGCTAACCATTCTAAGATCTAATCAATAAACGGTAAAGGAAAATTATCCTTCTTGGTGGTCATGTTCAGTTTCCTATAGTCAATGCAAACCCGCTACGAAGTCACTGTGCGGGTTGGGATGGATTCGCCTTTATCATTTTTAATGACAGTAAGTCCTGCTTTCTTAGGCATGATCTGGATAGGACTTTGGTGGGAACATCATCATAAGCCCTAACCAGCCACATTAAGTTAGGTTTGATTGATTAAAAGCGCCTTCCTAATCATCTGAGGATCGTAATTTCATATTATTCTGATTTAAGAGAAGAATGAGAAATCAGGGTTAATTCTATAATTTTAACAGCACATCACAAATACAGATTAACCATGGGGTCACTCAAGGGTTAAATGAAGGTCAAAAGAGCTAAAAAGGCCAAAAAGTGGGTCAACACTAACAAAAATGAGGTTTCATACATCTCGAGAACCAAAATTGCACATAAAACCCTAATTATCAACTTGCTTAAATTAAAGAGGTTCTAGTCAAGAAAAAATTCATCTAAACCTCCCAAACTTCATAGAAAAATATTATAAGAGGTTTTGAATCCTTGTTTTGACCATTTGAACCTATTTTGACCTAGAACAGAACTTCAGATGAGATTTTACCCTAATTTGGGCTTCTGTGCAAATTACCTAGTCAAATGCGGTCAAAGCTCAAATCCAACTTCACCATTAGATTCCTTTAGTCCAAATTAGGTTAATGACAAAATTTGGGCCTAATTAGTCCCTAAAATCTCTATTTCTCTCAACAAATCCTTGACTTTCAAGTTTATTACAAATAGGTCCCTAACTTCTCATCATTTTATTCATTCTGGTCCCTTCTGCAATTGGAGGTGGGGACACACCTCAGGTTGAGATTCTCAGAGAGATTTCTCTCTCAAATCAAGACCAAATCCCTACAAATTTGGAGGGATTGATCTTGAGAGATTTCCCAACCACATGGACTAGATCTTAGACCATGATTTGCTTCTTAGAGCTCAGACGAGCTTAAGGAAATCAAGGGTTTTTTTTCCCTAATTTCACAGCCAAATCAAGCCATTTTCCTCATTTATAGCTCGTCCTGAAGCCCTATAAAGAACCCTCATGTCATTGCATTGCCTTCAACAAGGTTTTAGGCTAGAAAATCCTCTTCTCCTCCTTCCTCGGCCTGCTTCAACCAAGCTCTGGTGAACTCCCCATTCTTCCTTCGTCGCCCTCTGCCAAATACAATAGGTAGAGGGAATACCTTCCCCAAAGTCTTCTACTCCTCGCCGTACTAAGCAGGAGCCGCCTCAACCTTTCCTCCTCATCGTTCTCATCACCGAAGCCTTCATCTTCTCCGACAACGGCCCATCACAGCTAGCCTTGATCCCCCTCAGTATCAACCTCTAACTCCCCTCGATCTCTTCCTCTCCCTTTCTCCTTTATTTCCACATACTTAGATATCACTTTCGATTACCGAACGCACTGCTCCACCTCCATCTTCCTAGCACTGGCGAAGCTTCGGCAACATCGTACGACTGCCATAGACCACCAATCCACCTGCTACAACTCCCAAAAGCTCCCCCTCACCTTCTCGCACAAAAGCCCTCTACCTATTTCCACTTTCACTCACTCCATGACTCCCCCGAACACCTCCACCTCCGGTCACCTTCCCCGTCACCGTCCGAGTACCACACGTCACCATACACCTCATGACCACCACCATTGTGTTCCTTAGGACACGGCAAACCTCCTCAGCATACTGATTAGGGCATTTAGCCCATGTTTTGCATTTCAGGTACATCACTGGAGCTCCACCATCACCACTACCTTCTTGGACTTCACCCGTAGTTCTCCAACCAGTTTCATCCTCGCTGCTCCCTACGGGTGTTGCGGAACCTCTCTGCAACTCACTCCAGGCCTTCAATTGAAGGGAAAGGCCCCTACAGCATCTGGAATTGAAGATGCGACCATCAGTTGCAGTTGCACAAAGAGGAAGGACCGTGGGATAGTCCCACATCATAGATTGAGAGCGTCATGACCAAAGATATATTGATTCTATGCCCTTAGTCGATTGCCTCCAAGAGCACTGGGGTGAGGTCCCACTTGCACGCTCCAACGCACATGCCCTCGTTCGTGGATCACGCCGCGCAGGTCTGGGCTTGGATCTGTTTACCCAGATACCTGGGCTTGACTTGGTTCTGAAGGAAATCTAAGGAGGGAGGGGTAGGGTTTTTCACCTCAAGATTTGTACCCCCCTCTCTCAACACTTAGTCGTTCTAAGGGATCCTTGTGTCTCTCTCTGTGGTGTTGTGCTTAGCGTTTTGCTGAGGCCTGAGGTTAAGGCGTCTGAGCCTTTAACGTCTAACTGGCTGGTTCTGATTCTAATATTGTCGTGGATATTGGATTGCGGTTACTGTTCATACATTTGAGATTAAATTAGAGCTTAACATTAGGGTTAAATTGGTGGTTCAAACCACCATTTTAACCCCATCTTTTTGCACTTAACTCTTGAAATATTATTCTGATATATATATTGAGCATCATTTTTATTATATTTGCATATCTCCCTTGATTATTGTGATTAGTTGATTGAAATTGCCAAATTGCTCCCTGTGAACGACCTCGGACTCACGTTAATTTCGAGTTTTATAAATTTTAAGTGTTGTTGAGATTTTTGTCCTATACTACAATGCGTATTTCCTTAAAAGATGATGATTCTCTCATGCAACAGACTCACCCACTGGCTGTCAAAAATCAGATAAACAATGCCCGCATCTAGCCATTTAAGGATCTCCTTCTTAACAACCTCGAGCATATTCAGATTTAGCCATCTTTGAGGTTGTCTCGAAGGTTTCACTCCCTCATCTGTGTAAATATGATGAGTACAATACGAGGGGCGAATCCCACGGAGATCAACGATGCCCAACCCGATAGCAGGCCTATGATCTTGTAAAATCGAAATCAATTGATGCTCTTGTTCCAGGTTCAAGTGAGCACTAATAATCATAGCGTATGTCTCACTATCAACCAAAAACACGTATTTGAGGGATTCAGGTAAGGGATTCAATTCGATCATGGGTGGGTGGGAATCAGAGTCTTGAGTGGAAGGTGAAGAATCAATAGCGAAAATCTGATAATCCTGATATGAGTGAATTTCTACTTATTCCCCACCTACAAAATAGTCAGTCATGATTATATTAATGGGAAACCCATTTGTCGTAGTAACACCATCCTGTGTTAGTAGGGGCAATTCAGTAATTGATGGATCATGATAATCAGAATCAGGGGTGTCGTGATCGGCTGAACACCCCTGACAATCGAATCCACGGGAGGAAATGTGCATTGCATTTGTCTCAGTCCCATGTGGATCCAGGTCCAAAAGCCCTGATAATGAAGACGAATGTGACATTAGGTCATTACAAAGGAGCCCAATGTTACCACAAAAAGTCGATTCTTCATCTTCACTGTCCTCCTCGATGTGATCACAGTTGAAGTTTTGTGATGCCCTGAATATGTCCAGTCTAAGTCTTTCATTTCCTAGGGCAATCTCCATACACCGAATGCACAATCGATGTTTGCGCGGGTTGTCGCCAAAAATAGGCGACCCAAAATAATCAGTGCATCATGGAGATTAGGAGGAACCTCCATATCAAGAACGAAAAAGGCTGTAGGAAAGCAAAATCCATGGACCTTAACAATCATGTTCTCAACCACCCCCTTTGGTGTTTTTACCAATCGATCAGCCAAATGAATGGTAACCAAGGTGGGTTTCAACTCCCTAAGTTGAAAACAATCATATACAACGGTGGGAATTAGGTTGATGGACGAACCAAAATTAAGAAGGGCCCGATCAAATGGGGAATCCTACAAAAAGCAGGAAATGAGTGGGGTACTAGGGTCTTTCTTCTTAGGTGGTAGGTCAGTTAGAATCACAGCACTAGCTTCCTTCGACAATACTGCCTATCGTCTATTTTTCTATTATCACTTCGAGGTACAATAATCCTTAAACAACTTAACAATAGCAGGGATGTGATCTATAGCCTCAAGGAGAGGGACCTGAATATGAACTTCTTTGAACATCAATTTCAGGTCCTCAAAATTCCACATACCCTTTCTCCATGTTAAATCTCATGTCAGAGCCTCAGGAAAAGGGACAAGAATCTTTGGGTCAATTGGACTTTTACCCTTGTCTACCGTAGGTGGCTTCTGAGAAGAGGAAGGAGACGAACCATCCTGTGTTAAAGGGTGAGAAAAATCAGGACCCGCCTACCTAAATGGTAGGTCATGTATCTTCTTCCCACTCCTTAATGTAACAGCTTTTGCATCAACTTGCTGTCCATGAGGTGGTGGTGAGTGGAAGGGGCAGAATAGGCAGGATTTTGCAGTAAAGGCGGTTGTCCCAAAGCATAACCAGGTAGTGCAAGAGGCGCCAAAATATAGCATGTGCCTATCCCTGTGGTCCCTGGAACCTAGGTGGGGCACCCTGGTTCTGCACATATCTCAGGTTGGGGATAGGTTGGGAGGGCAAGGCTCCCTATGATCTATGCTCCTCAACAATTGATTCTACATGTTTTGGATGCTCTGTATCTGGTCATCCATAACCTTCATTATCTGCAAGTTGTCCTGAGTAGATTTCCACATAGATTCTTACAGTTCCTCCTTTAATGCCTCTAAAGGGTTGGCCTGCTTTGGACAGTGACTGGCAGCTTGATGCAATGGCTGATATATAGAATGGGATTGCTATTACGATGGGAATGGCTGCTGCCTTGGGTAGTGTTTTGAACATTCCCGTATTGTCTGGTCTAGTATTGTGAATCTTGATGTTGTCTCTGTGAGTTACCAGAATAGGAGAAATTCGGATGCTAGCACCAACCAAGATTATACATCTCCAAGTATGGGTTATTATGCCCATATCTGTGGATAGCATTGACATCTTCGTAGGTCAAAGACGTCTGGGATGTATATTTGTCAAGGGAATATGCATTAAAATCATCATATGGTGCGTACCCTAATTATGCTATGCCAGATCAAGATTATTCACAGGTTCCTAATATGCAAGATCCCATGAAGATGGAGAAGATGCATCCAGAGTGAGTAAATTTACTTGAGCAGGAGGGACTTAGGGTGCATAAGAAGATCTAGATGCAAAAGAATTACCAGAGAATTCAGGTCAAGCTCGAATCAATTCGTTGAGCTTCTTGTCGAGCAGATCCATCTTATCTAGCTTCTTGTTGAGTAGATCCACCTTATCTAGCTTCTTAGTGATAGTGTCGATATCAGCTCGAGCATATTCAGCATCAGCTTCATGGACACTAACTCATTGTTGTCTAGGTTGCTAGAATTGGTTCATTGATGCAGCATTCATAGAGTTCTCTGCCAAGGACTCAAACAACTCGAATGCGTTGTTCTCATCCTTTGCGAGGAAATTCTCGCCACTAGATTCATCGGCAAAATACTGATGTGTAACACCCAGTCCATGGTAAAAGATATGAGCTAAGTGCCATCTAGGTACACCATGGTGCGAGCATTTCCTGAGAAGTTCATTAAATCGATCCCATGCATCATGCAACTTCTCCCCCAGTCCTTGGGAGAAAGTCATAATAGCGTGCCTCATCGCATTTGTTCAACTTATTGGGAAAACCTTTTGGAGGAATTTATGACATAATTTCGCCCAGGTTCCAATCGACCTCCCGATGGTCTTCAACCAATATGAAGCTTTATCCTTGAGAGAGAATGGAAAAAGCTTCACGAGAACTATTCCCAAATCAACATTCCTAGGGATCCTCAATGTGTTGGAAGGGATCCTCATTCAAGTTTCCATAAAAATAAGTCCGAATTGGACTTATTACATTCGACTTCAGCTTGAATGCATCTCCGCCTATAGGAATCCAAACTTGAGGTGCTAGAATCAAAGTCGCCAGATCGTAGAAGTCCCGTAGCTGTTCTTCACGTGGTGGATGCTGCTACATTCTATCCAATGTAGTGAGAATTTTTTCGATGTTCTACTGATACCTCTGCTGAGATTCAATGACCCAAGCTTCCAGACGAGCTATCGGGTCCAGATTTTCTAGATCCTGGCCAGGACTAGGTCCAAGGTTAGCCATCTAATCATTCAATTCTCAACACAGTTAATTAAGATTATTAGTCTTTATTAATCGCATAAAGAATAGACTTAGCTTAACTTAAATTGTTAAATCATTGTCGTTGATTATAGTATAGGATCAAGCTAACCTACATTTTAGATTTAATTTTTTTAACTGATTGAGTTTAGGCCATTCACTAGGAGGCATTTTAACTTAATTCTATTCACCACTTTTATTCTAAGTTAATAAACATCTAATTACTATATTAATTATAAAATATTTTAAGCACATGAATAATTGCACAATATATTTGAACATGAAATCATAGCAATCATTCCATTATAAAAATGAAGTGTACATGAAAGGTTTACAATGAATAGCAAAAGAAAATGTTTACATTGAGTGTTTACAAAAATAAGGCATAAAAAGAATATTTACAACCAATTACAATTGCCTTTGAACAATAAAACTCAAACACTTAGCATTCATTTTAGTTCAACTCTCAGCCTTCATTTATCAGACATCTCTTAAGAATATCAGACAACTTAAGCATAGAAATTAGAGTTCCAATTACATTATCAGACGTCTACCTCAATCTTAATCATTTCTCTTAATTTTCCTTTATCATTTTTAAACCCTTCTCTCTTTCATTCTCAGCTCTCAGCACTTAGACACTCTTCATCAATTTTAACTCTCACTCATTTAACTCTTCTCTTTGTTCATTCTTCCTTTTAACCTTTACTGTGCACAACCTTTATTCCACACTTAACCAATGTTTAAACTCAAACCCACTATCACTTAACTAAAAAGTTAGTTTAATCAAAGAATCGAATTCGTTCATGGGATACACAGCACCCATAGGGTGGGACCAGACCACTACTTGAACCCAACTCTAGTTCATTTATTATGGATTTTAGTGTATTTATTTGCATAGTATCAGGCCATAATAGGCCCATCAAAACTTACGCCCACCCGAGCCCATGCGCACCCATATGTGCCGCATGCACACACACATGCACGGCATGTGCTCAAATCAGATCGAAACCAATGCTCAAGAAGATATATGTTTAATTCGCACCAAATGCTTGACGACTGAAGCGCTGGGTGACGAAATCAATTATATGCATGTGTGCCGCATCATGGTTTTCCAAGGTGGGGCTATCTCTATTGTTCCTCCTTCAGTGTAGCACTCTCCGGCCATAGACTTCGGCTGAGGATTCCCGTCGGCACACTGGACCAAATCAAGAGACCAAGAGCTGGATTGAAAGCTCTTGATTTATACTACAAAATTGCAACATCAATTTGATATTAGGATCAGATTTGATCCATGGATTCAGAGAGTGAAAATGACGCATTCATTCATTGCTCTATATGCATTATAGATAAGGCAAATTAGGTCAAATGACCTGTAAATGAGATTGAATCTTTCAATTGAGATTCCAGATAGCTGCTGGTTGGTGAGTTTTGAATGTGAAAAGATTGGAGTTGGAAAACCCATTGTCATAGTGTGTAGAAATCCGCTACTAGATAAAATTTATAATAGAAGCTTAAGGTGAGCCCCGGATTGAACACGGGGAGGCAAATATTTGGTTTAGAGAAATCTGCATTTTGATTTTATTTGTTTTTATCTTTTGAGATTTTTTTAGCATTTTTATAAGACATAATATCAAGCAAAATAATATCTAATCTATTCTACTTTAGCAGAATGAGAGAGAGAGAGAATATTAATATATATATCTAAAACAGTTTGCTACAGATAGGAAAACGGAAAACTACACTACAAAAGCGATAAATGATAGAGATAGGTGAGAAGAATCCCATCGACAGCTGCTTGGAGGATGACTTGCTCTGGCGATGCCTAGATGAAGAAGGTGGTGAGGAGTTGGAGGAAGGAGTTGGAGGAAGGATGTCAAAGCTATGAGTTACTACGCTATCGTATTTGGTTTTGAAAGACCTGTCATTGTAGTTTGAAAGCGAAGAACTCGTGTTCAACAAATAAAATTTATACCGGAATAGAAATCCCAGGTCGAACTCAGGGAGGCGGACGTTTGATTAAAAATATGCGTTTGTTTTATTTGTCACGAAGCTGAATAATTGATTAGAAACTATCTATCTATTTACAATGAATAGAAAAGAGAGAGAGAGAGTATTACAAACAAAAACCAAAACAAGGTGTAGAATGAACATGGAATTCATTATCAAAGAAATTGTTCATTACACTACTCATTACGACTAGAAAGCAGAAAATGATTACACTAGAAAGTAGTAAATCTACTCTAGAAAGCATTAAAAAGAATGGAGAGAGAAATATCCTCCTCGACGGTCGCTTGGAGGACGAGCCGAACGGGACAACGCCTGGAAGACGGGGAACGGAGCAAGATGAAGGAGGACGAAGCGGGAAGAATGGGAATGGGGCAGCACGTCATCATCGTCGTGGGATCTACTTCTGAAATGGGGATGAAAATTTGACTTTATCTCTTGAGAAGCATCCCGGGTGTGGGACAAGCTTCTCTTGAGCTTTGGAGAGGGAGAGAAGAGAAAGAAGGGATGAAAATTTCATATGGAGGGGGTCTCCTTTTATAGTTGCAAGGAGTGAGGGCAATTTGGTACTTTTAATTTGAAAAACATTAATTCAGGACCTTTAGTGACAGATAAAACCATCACTAAAGGTCCAAACGTGGCCTTCATGGGTGGCGCTCGTGCGCCCGCTCGCCTCCTACGCATGAAACACACGCTCCACGTTCTTCAGATCTCACAATCGGACGGCTTAACTCGCCCCTTGCTGTGCCTTCTCATCTCGTGCTCGCCACGTCTGATCCCGTGTTACGCGCGAGCGTCTGATGCGGCGTGAGCACTATCGAGCGCACAGGATCGCTCGATCGCGATCAAGCGATCAATCTCACCTACTCACCGCACCTCAACAGCCGCTCCTTGAGAATCGAACATGCACCTTCTGATCTCGCGAGTGCTCTCACCCGCTACACTACACAAGCATGTGTCACGGAAATGTTTTGTGCACGTGCATCCACAGCCCTTCGATGCGCATCAAACGGCGGACAAGTGACACTCAAAATGAAGAAGAGATGGAGTGGTGGGTGCAGCAGCTGGTTGGGTGGCTGAGATGGTGCCATGTGGCACCATCTTGGCCGTCCATCCTATGGATGATGTAGATGGTGCCACGGTTGTCAGATTGAGTCGATTTTTGCGTCGTTAGACTACGATCGTCGATCTGAATCCATCCGTGTGGTCATATTTGTCATCTGAAGTGCGGATTCACACCATCTTGGCCCTTGATCTTCTAGGGTTCCTTGATCTCTCTCTGATGCGACAGATGTCTGATTAGGGCGATCTTGGAGTCGTTGAACTCCAATCGTTGCCCTGATCAAATCTGTACAGTTGGATCTTTAATCCAAGGCCCCGATAAAATTTTCCCCATCCCTGAACATAAAAGGAGACAATTAACCTCCATTTTATTCAAACTAATCTAAATGCAAGAAGATGCATGCTATGCAATATTTATAATATGTAATGCAATTCTATGCTGAAGAACATGCAAAAATAGACATCTTATGTAATGTAAACATGTTCACATCACACCCCCATGCCTATCTTTTGCTAGTCTCTAGCAAAAACTACATGCTATTTATAAAAAAATTATTTGGGCATAAGTTATTTTTAATCATTAAGAAAATGTTTACTTAGGATCTGAACTTTCAAAGACACAATAGTGCCCGGGTATTTGCCAAAATGTAGATCGCCTCAAGCCCTCGCCTTATTCAAAGAAAAATTTCTTTTCCTCTTTTTCTTCTTTTCTAATTTTTTTTTAGATTTTCAAGTTTTAGGGTTTAAGAGTGGCCTTCTACGGCCATTCAACTCACCCAAGATTTGATGAGAACTCTAAGTTCTAAACATCTTATTGTGAATGTGATAGACTCGTTGATCGACAGTTAAAATAGACTTCGGATTTCTACGCCTCTAGGTGACCATAAAAAGAGAATTATGCCTAAAGGTGTATCTTTACAACCAGTAGCTTTCTCCCTACTTTTATTTTTATGGGGCCAACACAAGGGTAAATCCAGTGTATATCTCCCTGGTTTATTCTACTTCTCCACTTCTTTCTATGTGTTTTGGGAATTTTCAGTGCATTTATTGAGGTGGGTTCTGGACAACCGGTCGATGAGCTATTACTACCGACAACTTGCCAACCATACTCGTGAGGCGAACTATGGCTTATTTCTTTTGTTTTAATTTTTTTTCTTTTCTCCTTTTCTTTTTCTTTTCTTTTTGACTTTACTTTTCTCTCTTCTTTTTTTTTTTAAAGTAGGTGGCTTCCCTTATCTAAGATTTACCTAAAGGCAGCAAGAAGAGAATGGTCCAGTGATTGGGCTTTGGACAACCTACCTATGGGCTGTTACCCACGATAACTTGCCAGCCATATCACCCTAGAAGGTTCATTAGCTACCCAATTTTCGTTAAAATCGTCGAACAACGAGTCAGTGAAAAGAAAGTGTGTAGATGCTTAAAACTCAAAGTTCCCTCAAATTAGAGGGTGGATTGATAAGTCATGTACTTATCGCCCAAACTTATTTACTCCAATTACAATAGAATTAAGATAGCGAGGACTAGAAAAACAAATCCACATTTTAGTGGATACACGGGCCGATTAAGTCCAAAGACCTAAAGGGTCTTTGTGTTCAGATCTTAATGTAATATTTCCTAAGATTGAAAAGTCCTAATGTCCAACTATTCCTTCCTAATTCAAATTTTTTTTTTAATATATATAAATAAAAGAAAATAAAACAAATCTATAGAGCTAATGAATAAATTCAGAGATGAATATTCACCCCCCCATGCCTATATAATGCAATGTCCTCATTGTATTAAAAAGACAAAATAGAGTGGAATAGAGTAGTAAGCACTTGAATTGCATGAATGTCGGGTCCGCTCTGAGATAAACAAAAACTGTATATGTGCCAAATTTAGTACCTTCAGCTAGGCACACTATACAAAGAAGAGAAATAAAGAATTCACGGGTGTAGATCAGAATCAGAATACAAAGAAGAAACCTCTGACCTGCTAGCAGATGTCCATAGATGTGGACCAGATTGTGGTGCAAACCCATACCCCATAATCGAGAATATCTAAGGTTCTGGCCAAAAATTACTCAAAACCTAAAATCAGTATGCAAGCGGGGTCGAGCCTGCGATTTATGAGGATGCAACCCAAGACCAAAGAGTCGGGTTACAGAGAATTCGACATCAAAAGGATAATCAATGAATGTATGCTTGGGTTGAACATCCTCAGAACAAATGTCATAAGGGTTTTGGTTTGATAGTTTCAGATGAATTGGAACCCTTAGACTCGGTCTTCTTTTTCCTCCGAAATTTGCTTCCCAAATCAAAATTTCCCAATTCCTATCCTCCTCATTCAGAATGTCAAATTCTAGGACCTCCTACATATTAATCACCCCATCTGAAATTTCCAAGTCTAAAAGATGTGGCTGAATCAGAATTGACTTGGGTCTAGTTATCTCAAAAATAGAATCATCGATAAGCTCAATGGGGTGTAACTGACAATTAGGGCATTGGATTGAATCTTCCACAAAATGCGATTCTGGATCTGCAATGTGAGCTCCAATAAGATCAGTTTCCTCAATTATTGGGCTATCAAATGATCTATCAGATTCCTCAGGCCCAATCGTCTCACAGAAATCATGTTTTGTAAACTCGCGTGAGACTTCGCAAATTCAATCTTCACCATCAGAATCAAAGAAATCAAAATCCGTATTAATGTATGTCCCAAAATCATCTGTCATTTTCTGGTCCATGGAGACATACGTTTCCTCATACCCTAGCTCAAGGATTTCAGGTGAAGAAATCAGATCATCCTTAATTGGTTTCTCTAATTCAATCTGGTCACCCTCGTAACACATGCCCCCCCCAATAGGTGCCTGAGCAAGTTCTGACCTTGGCTCTCCTGAAGGGGATTCATCTTGGGAATCATCCCATGATTGAACCAAAGAAATCACAAATCTCATTCTCAATTTCGCTAACTTCCCAAGTAGAAACTCACCCGAGTTCTTATCCTTAACATCCTGGAGCCAATCCAACAAATACTTGTTCAAATCATCAATCATCTCAATCAGGGGCTCCAATTTTTCAATGCAAGGTATTGGCTGAACTTCTAAAGATTGTATGATATTCCTCAAGTTAGCCAGAACCTTATCTTGAACCTGGTTAACCTGAACCAAATTACTTAGTTCAGGGTTGGGCAGGTTTGGAATCAGTGCAGAGGAGTTAACGAATTGAAATTCGTTATACCCTTCTTGATAATAGGTCATTTCGGATTGTTCAAAAGGTAGTGATGACCTAAAGGCAGTGTAATCAGAGGATGGGTAAGCATCAGTGTATCCTTCTTGATTGTAGATCGTATTAGGTTGTTCATGAAAGGTTGACAATCTATAATCGATGTGGCTCTGAGAAGGATAGAAATCACAATCATAGTGTTTAGGGCTAGACCCTAAACACGGAGGTCCAGAACTGTATCCCCAATCTGAGGTATCCCAACTAACTGATAGTTGATTATAGTACGAGTCGGGATAATCGTCATGTTGAGGATAACTCAAAATAGGAGGGAAAGAGCAGGAATGCATATAAAATGTGGAAGGATTCATGAGAGACGGAAGGAAGAAAGGCACCCTGCAATACAAGCAATCAAACCTGTCCTTAAGTGGGCTAGCCTAAAGACCTACATACTCCCAGAACCCGTCTTGAGATAAAGAAACGATTTGATCTACTTCTATCTGTTCAATCCAACCAGTTAGAAGGAGGGACTAGGGAGAAGGTTCTTCCTTCGGCTTGCGCCTTCAGTTCCTAGTGCACCCCCCAGCCATGATCGTTTGATTTTGCTCCCCTAGCTAGACATCAGATTGAACAGTAGAAACAGACTAATCAAAAATAATCTTGTTCTGGGCTCTAAAGAGCGAGTCGAATCCTTAAGGCCAACGTCTACTCTATTTTATTTAGGGCTAGGTTTGAATGTGCTTTGGAATGTGATGGCCTTTTATCTGGGTTATGCCCTTAATGATTGATTGATGTGTGTGTGCATGCACAACCAGTGGTTTTCAAGCAAGATTATTTTTAATGCGGTGAATTTTAGGGTTTAAATCTTGCTTAGTAGCTTTTAGGATTCAACTTTAGGTATTTTCAAACAAGTTTTGTTGGCACACTAGGTTTTGAAAGTACAGGTGAAGATGTTTTCCTTTAAAACTTAAAAGAATGTGGAGTGCCTGGTAAATCCCTAAAAGTTGAACCTAAGCGATAGCTACTTGACGAGTTGATTTTAATTGAAATGGTGCAACCCAATCAACTCAAACAATTGGCCTGTTGCACCACTTAATTAGGCACACAAGTGATTACCTAATCTGATTTCTACTCAATTATGTGTTTGGATGTGTGTACCGGTTCCAAAGATCGGTTTACTGGTTGAGTTTGAAAATCAGATGAGGTTGTGTACCTCTGTGAGATTTTTTTATTTTCTTTTTAAATGTGAAGGTTGAGGTGGGTGTGGGTGTCAAACAAACAAACAAAACTAACCTTAGAGTTTATAAGAACACCTAGTTTGATTGATGTTTGTGTTATTATGTGGTGAAAAGAAAACTAATAGGTGGGAGGTGGGGGATAACTTACAGAACCTTCAACAGCACTTTGCTCCATTCTATTACTTTTGCTCGTCCCAAAAGAGTACTTGCAATCACAATAAGAAAGGAGAGAAGTGAGGTAAATGATTCGTAAGTTGTAAAATGCAAAAAAAAAATAAAAGAGCGTCGCCTCCCTGGCAACGGCGCCAAAATGTTGAAGCTACGAGTTACTACGCTATTGTATTTGGTTTTGAAAGACCTGTCGTTGTAGTTTGAAAGCGAAGAACTCTTGTTCAACAAATAAAATTTATATCGAAATAGAAATCCCAGGTCAAACTCAGGGAGGTGGACGTTTGATTAAAAATACGCATTTGTTTTATTTGTCACAAAGCAGAATAATTGATTAGAAACTATCTATTTACAATAAATAGAAGAGAGAGAGAGAATATTACAAACAAAAACCAAAACGAGATGTAGAATGAACATGGAATACATTATCAAAGAGATTGTTCGTTACACTACTCATTACGACTAGAAAGTAGAAAATGATTACACTAGAAAGCAGTAAATCTACTCTAGAAAGCATTAAAAAGAATGGAGAGAGAAATATCCTCCTCGACGGTCGCTTGGAGGACGAGCCGGATGGGACGACGCCTGGAAGACGGGGAAAGGAGCAGGATGAAGGAGGACAAAGCGAGAAGAACGGGAATGGGGCAGCACGTCATCGTCGTCGCGGGATCCACTTCCGAAATAGGGATGAAAATTTGACTTTATCTCTTGAGAAGCATCTCGGGTGTGCGACAAGCTTCTCTTGAGCTTTGGAGAGGGAGAGAAGAGAAAGAAGGGATGAAAATTTCATATGGAGGGGGTCTCCTTTTATAGTTGCAAGGAGTGAGGGCAATTTAGTCTTTTTAATTTGAAAAACATTAACTCAGGACCTGTAGTGACGGATAAAACCGTCGCTAAAGGTCAAAATGTGGCCTTCGTGGGCAGCGCTCGCGCGCCTGCTTGCCTCCTGTGCGTGAAACACGCACTCCACGTTCTTCAAATCTTAGCCATCCAATCATGAGATCGGACGGCTTAACTCGCCCCTCGCCGTGCCTTCTCATCGCATGCTCGCCACGTCTGATCCCGCGTTACACGCAGGCGTCTGATGCGACGTGAGAGCTATCGAGTGCACGCGACTGCTCGATCATGATCGAGCGATCAATCGCGCCTGCTCACTGCGCCTCAGCAGCCTCTCCTTGCGAATCGATCGTGCACCTCCTGATCTCGCGAGCGCTCTCACTCATTGCGCTACATAAGCATTTGTGTCGCGGAAATGTTTTGTGCGTGCACATCCATAACCCTTGGATGCACATCCAACGGCAGAGAAGCGGCACTCAAAATTAAGAAGAGGTGGAGCAACAGGTGCAGCGGCCGGTTAGGTGGCTGAGATGGTGCCACGTGGTTCCATCTTGGCTGTCCATCTTCTGGATGATGTAGATTATGCCACGTTTGTCGGATTGAGTCAATTTTTGCACCGTTAGACTGATTGTCGATCCGAACCCATCCGTGCGGTTGGATTTGTTGTCTGAAGTGTGGATTCACACCATCTTGGCCCTTGATCTTCTAGGGTTCCTCGGTCTCTATCTGATGCTACAGATATCTGATTAAGGCGATCTTGGAGTCGTTGAACTCCAATCGTCGCCCTGATCAAATCTATACAGTTGGATCTTTGATCCGAAGCTCCCATAAAATTTGCCCTATCCCTGAACATAAAAGGAGACAATTAACCTCCATTTTATTCAAACTAATCTGAATGCAAGATAATGCATGCTATGCAATATTTATAGTATGTAATGCAATTCTATTCTTAAGAACATGCAAAAATAGACATCTTATGTAGTGTAAACATGTTCACATCAAAGGACGATGGGGCAGGACGGTGTCGCAACGAGGATCTGCTTCTCGAATGTGGTGAGAGGACGACCATGGGATGCTCCACGAAGGGGGCTGAGAAGCAGGAAAAAATATTTGTTTTCTACTCTAGAGGAGCATCCAGGCTTGGGACAAGCTCTCTCTAGAGCTTTAGAGGTGGTGAGGGAGAGAAAGAAAGTGATGAAGAGAAATAGGGGAGTGTAGGCCTTTTTATAGTGGAGGAGAGGAGGCTAAAATGGGCATGGCATAATTAGTGACATCAAAAACGTCGTACGAGCATCGCTGAAGATACGTGCCTGCTAGCTCTCTACTTGCAAAGATGCCATGATGGAGGTTTCTGGTTTGTCATATTTTGATCCGATGGCTAATTATTGTGCAGAGTCGCACTTTGAAATAATGTTGAGCGTGCGCATGAAGCGTTGTTGCGACACGTGGCTTAGTCGTGGCCGTTGATTGAGCGCCTGTTACTTGTTGAGAACGCATGCTGTTGCGCGTGTGATTGAGCGTGGAATGATGCGTCCACACCTCACATGACGTGGCAGCTTCAGCGCCATGCAATGGCAATCAGATGGCCTGATTTGCGATTCACGCTCACATCTAGAGGCACCTCCATGAGATTTGAACATTGGTCGTGGCTTTAAGGAACTTATGCCTTCACTGCTGTGCTATGGGCAATCTTGTGTCATTGGATGAGCATTTGAGGGTCGCACGTACATGTGATCTCAACCGTTGGATGCGAATCCAGTGGTAAAGATTGCTTGAGCCATGCCTCTTTAGAGAACATAAGGTGCAAATTAAGCTCCTCTCAGCCGTTGGATGAAGATCCAAAAGCTGAAAATCAACTACATCGATGAAGGAGGTAGTGGTGGCCTTAGGGTTGCTTAGATAATGACATGTGGCATCATCTGGGTCGTCCATTTTCATATGCTCATAGAGCATGCTACGGATGTCAAATCGGGCCGATTCTCGCACTGATGGGCTCCGATCATCAATTCAGATTCATCTGTATAGTTGGATTCTTCATCTGAAGCTCTGAAATATATCACCTTGTCTCTAGGCCCCTTGGCCTTTGACCTTCCTCGGATTGCATAAGGTGCTTTGGGGCTCCGATCAAAGCAATTTCAGAGGCGTTGGACTCCGATCATCGTCCTGGTCAGATTCGTATGGTTAGATTATTAATCTGAGGTCCTGATGGTCGGCCTGGATAGGTTATTAATATGATATTTTTATCGTTGAAATGTGTATAGTGGTTAACCTAATTCAGACCTAACCATCTCTTTACAAAATTTTTAACCTGGCCTAATTGATTTTATCTTGTCACTTTTAAGCCCAAGGTCGAACTCAGGGAAGTGGGGTTCAAGTCGAGTTTCTACGTTTTCCTTAAAACGCGTCTCTTCCGTTCGTTTATTCTGTTTTTGGTATTTTTCTTATTTAGGTTTTTTTTTTTCTGGTAATCCTTGTTCTTGAGGTACACCCTCAAAATTGTGTCCTTGGCTTTTAGCCAAAACAGAGTTTCAAAACACGTCTTGCTACTTGCAAGATGGGGTACCTGCAAATCAAAGATTATCTTTTCACTTTTATACCTTTTTTTTTTTTATCTTTTTACTAAGGAAGCTATCAGATAGAAAGTAAATATAGTAGCTATAGATATATATTTATATGTAGTATATATATAAAGGGGTGGGGGTGGAGGTGACGATGGAGTGTAGCACTATGTCGAGTCAGCCGACGTCTAGAGAGACGCAACCAACACGACTAGGTGCCGCGTGGAGTGTGGATGGAGGATGGATGATGTATGGGACCACGCTTTTTTTTTGTACGCGTGTATCAGGGAATATCAGCAACTGGTGCAGATATCCCCGCGATACAGCGTATAATAAATAACGTGAAAATATATGTACATATGTATGTATATAAATGTATAAGTATATATGTATAGATATATATAGATATATATATATATATATATATATGTATGTATGTATATATGTATATAGCTATGTATATATGTATATAAGTATATATATATAATACTATATGTATGTATACATAACTATATAGATATACTATGTATATATAAGTATATATATATAATACTATATAGATATATATATATATATGTACATAAGTATATATGTATCTAGATATGTAGATATATGTATATAGTTATATAGATATATATATGTATATATGTATGTATATAAATGTATAAGTATATATGTATAGATATATATAGATATATATATATATATATATATATATATATGTATGTATATATGTATATAGCTATGTATATATGTATATAAGTATATATATATAATACTATATGTATGTATACATAACTATATAGATATACTATGTATATATAAGTATATATATATAATACTATATAGATATATATATATATATGTATATAAGTATATATGTATCTAGATATGTAGATATATGTATATAGTTATATAGATATATATATGTATATATGTATGTATATATGTATCAATATATAAGTATGCGTATATATATGTTTATAGTATAGGTGTGTGTGTGTGTGTGTGTGAAAGTGTGAGTGTAGATGTCTGTGTGCGTCGGTGTAGTGTGTGAGAAAGTGTTGTGAGAGAGAGTGAGAGAGAGAGAGAGAGAGAATGGGAGAGAGAGAGCAGGAGAGAGCGGGCAGGAGAGAGCGAAGGCAGGAGAGAGCGGGCCGCACTGCAGGGGACGAGTTAAGACGTCCGGAGGTGAAGACCGTCGTCTGATGGTCGCGGGCGCACGGGCGCGTCTTCGCCCAGAGGAGGAGAGGAGTCTGCGTCGCCGGCTGCGAGCGCGGAGGCTCGCGACAGCGCGCTCAGTGAGGGAGGCGGGGAGTCTGCAGGCGGGCGCGGAGGAGGTCTGCAGGCGCGCGCGGACGCTTGCAGAGGTTGGCAGGGAGCCGGGAAGGGGCCTGGCCGGCCGCTGCAGTGCGCGCAGCGGCCTGTCGCGGGTGGAATTGCAGAGGCGACAGAGCAGAGGCGGAGACGGGGAAGTGCCCTGCAGGCGCGCGCGGAGAGCTGAGCGCCTGCGGGGAAGGTCGCGGAGGTGCGAGGGGAGGTTCTGCAGTGGTCGCGGAGGGTCGCGGGGGTCGGCGCGAGGAGGCCTGGCCGCTGCAGTGCGCGCAGCGGCCTGCTGCGGCTGCAACTGTGGCGTGGACAGAACGGAGACGGAGGCGGGGAACGGGCCTGCAGGCGCGCGCGGAGGGTTGCGCGCCTGCGGGGAAGGTCGCGGAGGAGGCGGGGGGTGCTGCTGCTGCTGCTGTCGACGCTGGGCTGCTGCTGCTGCTGCTGCTTCAAGCTTCGGACCTTGAAGCGGCAGCAATGGCGTGGATATACAAACGAAGAGAAAAGAACACACCACGCCCACCGGCTCGTTGAAGAGCTGGGCGGTGGTGCTCCCACTGTGGTGGTGTGCACCACAGTGGGTTCTCCTGCTCGTCGGGTGCCTCCTCGACGGAGGGCCGGCGTATGGGAGGGGAGAGCGGGTGCGAAGGTGGTTGCGGGTTCGAGTTGCTGCAGCAGCTGCGTATTGCAGCAACGTCTCTTTTTCTTGCTGCCGCCAGCCTCCAGCTGCGTATTGCAGCCCCGTCCCCCCTTGGTCGCGAGGAAGAGCTGCGGCTTTATAGAGGAGGAGAGCATGGCGGGGCATGCGGGGAATGGGGGGGAATGGCAGCTGCAGGGAGAGGTGCGGGAAGGTGCAGCAGCGGGAAGGACGCCAGGGAGAGGCAGCGGAGAAGAAGTTGCAGCAGCGGGAGAAAAAAATAGAAATCAAGAGGAAATAAAAAAATAGAAGAGATGGATTTTTGTAAAGAGGCACTTGAGGAAAATGTAAATTATGAAGCCCTTTATTTCAATCTTCCCTCCTCTTAATTAAATGCATGAATGCAAGTATTTTTACAGATGCGACTATAGGATTATAATATACATAGTTAATGCTAGAAAATAGCATAAGAAGGCGTTCTTATAGGCGTGTTTTGAGGTGCAAACATATACCCCCATGCCTATCTTTTGCTAGTCCCTAGCAAAACCGTATTTAGAAATGATCTTAAGCTGAAGATTTTCTTCTGAGATGATATCGGTGTGTTTATTATCGGATATTGTGAGAACCAATTGTAGAGAAGATTACCAGTACTTTAAGTCTTACATGACAAAGATCATCTCTCAACTAACCAGGACTCTTGATATTTAAACCTTAAGTACGATTTCCAGGACCCAGGAGGTTTTGCCGTACTCGAGAGCTCAAGAGGTTATGGTTTGTGCATAGTGATGGATCAAGACTAACCAGATGAACATTAAGACTCAATCCCAGGGTTTCACGAATTTTTAAGTACAGGTTGGTCCCAGTTTCAGCTCATGTCTTCGAATTGACCCTTAAGATGATGACGGAAAACTCAACTCCCATTTTCTGATTTTTTTTTTTTTTTTTTTTTTTTTGACTCACCGAAAAACAAAGTATACAGACATTTATGAGATATACTGACTCTTTTAAAACATCTCTTTTCTGATTTTCTTTTTTTTTTTTTTTTTTTTTTTTTTTGGTGGGAGAGTTTCTTTTTGTTGGAAAGAGCCACTCCTAAACACAAGACTAAAGCTTGGGATAAAAAGTCTACCTGCACGCACAGGTAAGGACTCCACCTTCCCTAATGAACACTAGGGTTGGATCTTATGTTCACCTGTTCTTTCCTGATATGTGTAGTGTGAACCAAGTTTACCTAAGCTCTCAAGAAAAAGCAAACCAACGAATCCTGTACTGGTGTCTCAGGTACAAGAAACGTTCTTAGTTAGGAGAGATTTTGATCTATTTCGTCAATGCTTTAAGTGAATTAAGCCGAGCCTGAGCGAATCAAGCTTCTGTGGCCTGGAAATTCTTCAAAACAGAGGTTGAATATCCATAAATACTTATTGTATTTTTTTTGTTTCAGCTTTTAGATCATTACTAAACACCATTTATTACTAATATATATATATATATATATTTTTTTTTTTTCTTTTCTTTTCTTTTTTCTTTTTCTTGCATATTTATAAATAGGTGGTAATTGTCTGATACCATAAAATACCCGGATCCTATGGATGCCTATCCACCCCCCCATGCCAAACAATGCTATGTCCTCATATGCATGCAAGGAAAGGCAGAGAACAGACGACAGATCGGGTAACAGGAGCTGAGGTTCAGGGTATAAATCAGGGTGGAAGGGTGGGTGGATGGTGGGTGGTGAAGAGAAAAGCGAAGTAATCGCGATAGAGGCGTGAAAAGTAATGGTGGATGGTGAGAGATTTGGCGTTTTCTGGGACGAGAGTGTCCCAGGCAGATCAGAAAACAGATCAGGAAGAGGAAGTTGGCCCTTAGATTGGCCAAGAAGGGGGGCTTTTTGGATAGATGGATCCAAAAGGGAATAGCCCCGGTGAGTAAGATGTGGGCTCAAGGTCCCAGTGTGGATTTGCAAATCCGCCTGATTTAGCGGGAAAGAAAGGGCAATCCGGTCTTCCATAGTGTGGACCGGCGGTGAGCAGCCCGGCAATGACTCAGACCACGAGGTATGGGAAGTGGAGAAAACCTCGTCAGAAGTCTGGTCAGGAGAAGGTACAGGAATAGGGAGGGATTGGGGAACGTCACAGTTTGTGTTGGTCAGGCAGTCGTCAGGTAATTCGCAGCAGTCTGAATCGGCTCCAATTAGTTTGATACACGTACTGACAGTCACGTCCTCGTCAGACGTGTCATCCTTGATGTGATCACTATCAGCATAAGAGTGCGGTGCTGCAGCGGGATTAACCTGAAATCCCGAAGGAATACTCGGAGCTTGCAGAATTTGATGAACCTGTTCCTGAGAAGGTTGTACCTGTGGTTGCGGACCACAGGGTACAAAGTTTTGCGGGTTTGGAACAGGTTGGGCGGGAAAAGTGCCCTGAGATCGAGTCGCCATGCTTAGTTGATTGATCTCAGCATTCTGCTGCGCCAAATGCTGAAGAGAGGTCATGTTTTCTTTATGGCGCTTTGACATTTCCGTCATCATTCGCATCAATTTATCAAGAGGTTTTGATGCGTGTTTGGTTTTCTGTACACAAGGGCCTGATGGCAGATTTGCCATAGGATTAGACTGGGCCCTTGGGATGACGGGTGCGGACGATCGCATTGGTCCACCAGCGGGGTTTCGACGCTGCGGGTTGTTGGACCATGCAAAATTGGGATGATTGTGCCACCCTGGGTTATACGTGGCAGAAAACGGGTTATTCCCCAGGGTGCAGGCATCTTCTATGCCAGAAGACGTGTCCGCATATGTGTCCGAGTACACGGAGGCTTGGTCCTCCGTGTTGAAATACTGGCTCACAGAAGCCAGTTCCACATGACTTACCGAGTCGCTTGGCGTGACACTCGATAAGGAAGGTCTTGCAGGGTTTCCAGGGATAAGCCTGGTGTTGAAAGAATTGAAATTGTGACGAAGTGGTGAGGCGGGGGTGTGTGCCATGTTTGTGGAGGAGGAGGATGATTCGGCTCTTTTTCTAGATTTATCAGTCAATACAAGCAATTCAGGGTTTTGTGACCTCCTCCCAAACATGCACTACCGCAGGAAGAATTGGGGAGATGAGAAGGGAAAAGGGATGAGAGAAATGACGCCGCAAAGGTACACTTGATTACAAATCAATACAGTCAAGTTCCTAACCTCTACAGTGTGCCCTTAGACCTAAAGATCTAAGTTACCTACTATCACGAACTACGGAACCGAATGCGAGCACCGCGGAACCACCGGGCCAGATTGAAAGGCCGTTTGCCCCAGTCTTAGACACCCGATAGCACGCGGGAACTCTCACCAGCACGTAGTCGCTACACACAGGTAGTTAGACCTCCAATCCTTAGTAAGGGTCAAGTTACTACCAGTTTTAATTAGAGGCTTAGGGTCAAGTGCTTTTGGAATGTGAAGGGCGTTGTTTATGGGTAATGCCCAAGTGATTGATTTTAAGAGTGTGTAAGAACAAGCATGCAACGGGGAAATCTCCCCGAATTGAAGTTTTTATTGGCGAATGGTTTTTAGAGTTCAGCCTTAAGTAGTATGAATTTTAGGGTTTTGCTGAATTACCAATTCAACCAATCTCCGGGTTTTTGCAAAAATACAGGTTTTCCTTCTAAAACCCAAGAAACCCTTCTTCAATTATCAGTTAGTTAATGCATGCTAAAATGCAATGGGCTACCCCTAAATGGAGATTTCTAAGTGTGGATGCACGAATCAGTTTTATATCAATGTGACAGGGAGCCAAAGCACTTCAATTCAAGTGCTCCCAGTCACCAGAAATGATTTCCACACACAAGGCTTCAACCAAAAGATAAAGAAAATAAAATTTTTGGGGTTGAAGTATTCAGGATCGAATCACAGGCAAATTTGAAAAGTCGTGGTGGGATTGGAATCAACTCAATTCCAAGTCTCCCCACCAAAAATGTGATCCTGAATTAAAGATAAGTGAGGCAAAAGAGGGATACAAGCAATCTTTTTCTTTGCCTCAAAGAATACTTCCCACGGCGAAAAATCTAAGAATGAAGATTCTCGGATTTTCGCTATGCGAAGTAAGGTGGGAAATCCGGGGCAGTAGGAGTGAAGACAACCAATCAATCAAGTGAATTTTAATCCACTTGCCCTCAAGAAATCCCAAAAAGTTTTTCTAGTTTTTAGTTTTAAAATTTTTTTTTTTTTTTTATTTTTGTGGTGGCAAGTTAACACTAATTTGATGAGAAAAGAAAACCTACTTGTTCGGCAACGTGTGCGAAGTTCCAATGCGATGTCGGCGTCTTCACGCTCTCGTTCCCGCCTTGGATCTGCTCACGTCCTCGACTTTGTCAGCCTTCTTCTCCTTCCACCAGGTTCACCTGCACACCAAAAACAATAATACCCGTGAAGAGAGAAGAGACAAATTTAAAGGAATTGGATAGAAACTTACTCGAAAGCGCACCTCCCCGGCAACGGCGCCAGAAAAGCTATGATGGTCGGCCTGGATAGGTTATTAATATGATATTTTTATCGTTGAAATGTGTATAGTGGTTAACCTAATTCAGACCTAACCATCTCTTTACAAAATTTTTAACCTGGCCTAATTGATTTTATCTTGTCACTTTTAAGCCCAGGGTCGAACTCAGGGAAGTGGGGTTCAAGTCGAGTTTCTACGTTTTCCTTAAAACGCGTCTCTTCCGTTCGTTTATTCTGTTTTTGGTATTTTTCTTATTTAGGTTTTTTTTTTTCTGGTAATCCTTGTTCTTGAGGTACACCCTCAAAATTGTGTCCTTGGCTTTTAGCCAAAACAGAGTTTCAAAACACGTCTTGCTACTTGCAAGATGGGGTACCTGCAAATCAAAAATTATCTTTTCACTTTTATACCTTTTTTTTTTTTTATCTTTTTACTAAGGAAGCTATCAGATAGAAAGTAAATATAGTAGCTATAGATATATATTTATATGTAGTATATATATAAAGGGGTGGGGGTGGAGGTGACGATGGAGTGTAGCACTATGTCGAGTCAGCCGACGTCTAGAGAGACGCAACCAACACGACTAGGTGCCCGCGTGGAGTGTGGATGGAGGATGGATGATGTATGGGACCACGCTTTTTTTTGTACGCGTGTATCAGGGAATATCAGCAACTGGTGCAGATATCCCCGCGATACAGCGTATAATAAATAACGTGAAAATATATGTACATATGTATGTATATAAATGTATAAGTATATATGTATAGATATATATAGATATATATATATATATATATATATGTATGTATATATGTATATAGCTATGTATATATGTATATAAGTATATATATATAATACTATATGTATGTATACATAACTATATAGATATACTATGTATATATAAGTATATATATATAATACTATATAGATATATATATATATATGTACATAAGTATATATGTATCTAGATATGTAGATATATGTATATAGTTATATAGATATATATATGTATATATGTATGTATATAAATGTATAAGTATATATGTATAGATATATATAGATATATATATATATATATATATGTATGTATATATGTATATAAGTATATATATATAATACTATATGTATGTATACATAACTATATAGATATACTATGTATATATAAGTATATATATATAATACTATATAGATATATATATATATATGTATATAAGTATATATGTATCTAGATATGTAGATATATGTATATAGTTATATAGATATATATATGTATATATGTATGTATATATGTATCAATATATAAGTATGCGTATATATATGTTTATAGTATAGGTGTGTGTGTGTGTGTGTGTGAAAGTGTGAGTGTAGATGTCTGTGTGCGTCGGTGTAGTGTGTGAGAAAGTGTTGTGAGAGAGAGTGAGAGAGAGAGAGAGAGAGAATGGGAGAGAGAGAGCAGGAGAGAGCGGGCAGGAGAGAGCGAAGGCAGGAGAGAGCGGGCCGCACTGCAGGGGACGAGTTAAGACGTCCGGAGGTGAAGACCGTCGTCTGATGGTCGCGGGCGCACGGGCGCGTCTTCGCCCAGAGGAGGAGAGGAGTCTGCGTCGCCGGCTGCGAGCGCGGAGGCTCGCGACAGCGCGCTCAGAGAGGGAGGCGGGGAGTCTGCAGGCGGGCGCGGAGGAGGTCTGCAGGCGCGCGCGGACGCTTGCAGAGGTTGGCAGGGAGCCGGGAAGGGGCCTGGCCGGCCGCTGCAGTGCGCGCAGCGGCCTGTCGCGGGTGGAATTGCAGAGGCGACAGAGCAGAGGCGGAGACGGGGAAGTGCCCTGCAGGCGCGCGCGGAGAGCTGAGCGCCTGCGGGGAAGGTCGCGGAGGTGCGAGGGGAGGTTCTGCAGTGGTCGCGGAGGGTCGCGGGGGTTGGCGCGAGGAGGCCTGGCCGCTGCAGTGCGCGCAGCGGCCTGCTGCGGCTGCAACTGTGGCGTGGACAGAACGGAGACGGAGGCGGGGAACGGGCCTGCAGGCGCGCGCGGAGGGTTGCGCGCCTGCGGGGAAGGTCGCGGAGGAGGCGGGGGTGCTGCTGCTGCTGCTGTCGACGCTGGGCTGCTGCTGCTGCTGCTGCTTCAAGCTTCGGACCTTGAAGCGGCAGCAATGGCGTGGATATACAAACGAAGAGAAAAGAACACACCACGCCCACCGGCTCGTTGAAGAGCTGGGCGGTGGTGCTCCCACTGTGGTGGTGTGCACCACAGTGGGTTCTCCTGCTCGTCGGGTGCCTCCTCGACGGAGGGCCGGCGTATGGGAGGGGAGAGCGGGTGCGAAGGTGGTTGCGGGTTCGAGTTGCTGCAGCAGCTGCGTATTGCAGCAACGTCTCTTTTTCTTGCTGCCGCCAGCCTCCAGCTGCGTATTGCAGCCCCGTCCCCCCTTGGTCGCGAGGAAGAGCTGCGGCTTTATAGAGGAGGAGAGCATGGCGGGGCATGCGGGGAATGGGGGGGAATGGCAGCTGCAGGGAGAGGTGCGGGAAGGTGCAGCAGCGGGAAGGACGCCAGGGAGAGGCAGCGGAGAAGAAGTTGCAGCAGCGGGAGAAAAAAATAGAAATCAAGAGGAAATAAAAAAATAGAAGAGATGGATTTTTGTAAAGAGGCACTTGAGGAAAATGTAAATTATGAAGCCCTTTATTTCAATCTTCCCTCCTCTTAATTAAATGCATGAATGCAAGTATTTTTACAGATGCGACTATAGGATTATAATATACATAGTTAATGCTAGAAAATAGCATAAGAAGGCGTTCTTATAGGCGTGTTTTGAGGTGCAAACCGAAATAAATCTCCTCTCCTGGCCACAAAAAGAAGCGAATTACCCTATAATTTATACAATATATTCTAAATGTATAATCGTGCATGCTATGCAATATTTATAATATGAAATGTATATATAAGAATAGGAACATGCATAAATAGGCATTTTAACCTAAATGGATGTGCATACATCATACCCCCATGCCTATCTTTTGCTAATCCCCTACAAAATTAACCTATATGCTATGTATAAAAATAGAATTAGGACTCGATCGCTTAACCATAAGTTGTTTATTAAAAGGAAAAAAATCACTAAAGTCCTAAACTACGAAGACTCAACAGTGCCCAGGTGCCTGCTAACATGAAGATCGCCTAAGTCCTTGCCTTATTTTCAAAAGGAAAGATACATTTTTTTCTATTTTTTTCCTTCTTTTCTAATTTTTTTTTTTTTGATTTTTGAGTTTAGAGTTTTGGGACAGCTTTCTACGGCTACCCAAGCAACCTAAGACTCAAAAAGAACTTTAAGTTCATGCATCTTGTGAAAAGTAATAGACTCACTAAGTGATCGTTAAAACAAACTTCAGGTTTCTACAACCCTAGGTGACTTAAAAGTTTCTGCCTAAAGGTGTATCTGTTCAACCGATTGCTTTCTCCTTTTTTATTTTTTATGAGGTCAACACAAGGATGAACCCAGTGTATATCTCCTCGATTTATTCTACTTCCCCGCTTCTTCCCTAAGTGTTTTGGGAATTATTTGTGCATTTTTGTAAGCTGGGCTCTAGACAAATGGCCAATGGGGCATCCAACCTACAGCAACTTGCCAGCTATACTCATGCGGTGAAGTGTGGCTTATTTATTTTTCTTCTTTTCTATTTTTTTATTTTTTTTCTTTCTGAGTATAATTTTTTCTGAGTGGGTGGCTTCCTTAATCTAAGATTTACTTAAAGGCAGTAGAAAGAGTATGGTCATATAACTGGGCTCTAGACAACCAGCCAATGGATTGTTACCCACGACAACTTGCCAACCATTCTACCCTAGAAAGTTCATTAGCTACCTAATTTCTATAAAAATCATCGAAAAGTGAGTCAATGCAAATAGTGTGTAGACGCTTTAGACTCAAAGTCCCCTCAAATCAGAGGGCAGGTTGATAATTCGTGTACGTATCACCCCAAGTTATTAGCCAAATTAAAATAAAATTAACGTGGCGAGGACTCGAGAAATAGGTCCACATTTTAGTGGACACCTGGGTTGATTAAGCCCGTAAACCTGAAGAGTCTAAGTGATCAGGTCCTATTGTATTATTTCCTAAAGTTAAAAACTCCCAATACCTAAGTTCTCTTCTCCAAATTCTAATACTTTTTTATATAAAATAAAAGAAATTCTACGAAACTAACAAAATATTTTCAAGATTAAGTATCCACCCCCATGCCTAACTGATACAATGTCCTCATTGTAAAAATAAGGACAGGAAAAGGGCAAAATAAACAAAATATCACCTGAATTTCATGATAGATCTGGTTAGCTCCGCAGAGAATATACACAAGTGCTAAATTTATTGCCTCTAACTATGCATATTATACAAACAAAGAGAAGAATTAGGAACTGAGAAATGCGAATCAGGATCAGAATTAAAAGAATGATCCTCAAACCCGTTAGCAGGAAATGTCCACAGATGTGGACAATGTTGTGGTGTAGACCCATGCCCAGGGTCGTGTGGTTCTAATGTTCTGGATGAAGATTACCCAGAACTAAAGATTGTTGTGCTTGTAGGGCTAGGCTTACAGTTTTGTGGTGTGCAACCCAAGTCTAAAATGTTGGACAATGGGTAGATATGGTTCAATCGGTTCAAATGTCCACTTAGAGTTCAGCTTAGAAAGTCAATCATTTTGCACTTGGATTTTTTATCCACAAAAATATCATAAGGGTCCTGGTAGAAGGTTGGTGGTTTCAACGAACTCGTTTTCCCCCGGAATTAGCCTCCCAGATTTTCATCTCCAAATTTCTACCCCCCAAAATCAAGGTTTTTGGGACCTCCAGATCGTCGTACACCCTATTGAATCAAAATTGACTTGGATTCAATGATTTCCAAATCAAAATCATAATTAATCCCTTCAGGGTGTGGTTGAGGAATAGGGCTATTGATTGAATCATCCATGAAAATAGGATTTGTATCCTCCAAGCTAGCCCCAACATGATCAACTTCCTCAATTATAGGACCATCGAATGATTCATCAAATTCCTCAGGCCCAGTCGTCTCACTAAAATCATTTTCTTTGAGCTCAAGTGAGACTTCACCCAAAGATTTTTCACCCTTAGAATCAAAGAATTCTTGATCCTCATTTATATATGTCTCAAAATCATATGTTGTTCCTTGGTCTATAGAGACATATTTTTCCTCGCTCCTTGGCTCTAGGATCTCAGGTGAGAAAATTGGTTCATCCTCAATGGGTTTCTCTAGACCAACCTAGTCATCCCCGATCTCATAAAAATTGTCCCCCCCCCCCCAAATAGGTGCTTGAGCAATTTCTGACATTGGCTCTCCTGAAAGGGGTTCATCTTGAGAATCATCCCAAGAATGGACTAGAGCAACCACAAATTTCATCCTCAATCTCAATAATTTCCCAAGTAAAAACTCACCCGGGTTCTTATCCTCAATATCTTGGAGCCAATCAATAACGAACTATTCAGATCGTCAATCATTTGAATCAAGGGCTTCAATTCTTCATTGTGGGGTGTTGGCTAGGTTTCTAAAAATCGTATAGTGTTCTTCAAATTGGCCAACACCCTTTCTTGGACCTGGTTTATCTAAACCAAGTGGTTCGATTCAGGGTTGGGTGGGTTTAGGTTAAATTCAAGAGAGTCAAAGAATTGAGGTTCTTAGGGTCCTCCCTAATAGTAGGTCATTTCGAGTTGTTCAAAGAGAGGTGGTGACCTATGTTCAGCATAAACCAAGGGAGGGTAGGTGTTATAATCATCATATCCTTCTTCATTATAGATCATGTTGGGTTGTTCATCAAAAGGTGAAGATCTATAATCAATATAGCTTTGGGAAGGATAATAATCATAATCATGATGTCCAAGGTTAGACCCTGGACATTGGGGTTTAGAATTGTATTTCCAATCAAAGTTATCCCGACTAGTGGATGGGTAGTTATAAGTCAGGTTGGGATAGTAATCATCTTGGGGATAAGTGGTGGTAGGAGGGTAGGATTGGAAATGTGTGTAGGATGTGGAAGGATACATAGCTAAGAAAGAGGGAAAAGAGAAAGAAAATGATCCCTGTAATACAAGCAATCAAATCTATCCTTAAGTGGGTTAGCCTAAAAATCTATAGACTCTCAGAACCCATCTTAAGATTATAAATGATTTAGTCTACTTTTATCCGATCAATCCAACCAGTTAGATGGAGGGATTGGGGAGAAGGTACTTCCCTTAGCTTTCGCCTCAAGTTCCTTTGATGCCCCCCAACCACGGTCGTTTGACACTACTCTCCTAACTAGACATCAGATGGATTGGTATAAGCAAATTAATAAAAAACAATCTCAATCTGGGTCCCAAAGAGTGAATCAATCCTTAAGGCTAATGTCTACTCAGTTGTAATTAGGCTTGAGATGATTGTGTTCGTGGAATGTGATAGGCCCTTTAGATGAGTTGTGACCTTAAAGATCAGTTGATATGTATGTGCATGCACAACCAGGGTTTTCAGACATGGTTATTTTATGATGGGTCTTTTAGGGTTTAACCTTGTTTAGTAGGTTTTAGTGTTTAATCTTTAGGTTCGTTCAATCAGGTTTAGTAAAATACTCCAAGTTTTTACAATCACTAGTGATGATATATTCCTTTAAAACTCAAAATGAATGTGGATTGCCTGGTTAGTTCCTAAAATTGAACCCTAACTGGCAAGCTACTTGATGAATTAGTTTTATCTTAAGTGGTGTGGCCCAAACAGCTCAATCAATTGGCCTGTTGCACCACTTAGTTAAGGCACACAATAATGTTTAACTTATTCAAATTTTATACTCACTTATTTGTATATTGAGTTAAGGTGTACCTGATCCACAGGTCAGATTCCAGTTAAGTGGTAGAATCAATGTAGAGTGGTGCACCTTAGGTAGAGAGTATGTGGGTGTAAAGTGTGTCTCTTTTAATTTAATCCCACAAGAAGAGAAGAGTTTTTTTTTAATTTTTTTAATTTATGCAAGTGGGTGAGGTGAGGTGAAGTGACAATCAAACAACCAGGACTAACCTAGGGTTTATGCAAGCTCCTAGGTTAATTAGGGTTTAAGTTATTAGGTGGTGTAATGAAATCTAGTGGGTATACACTTACAGAACCTTCATCCGCACTTTTCTCCAATCTAATCGTTCTTGCCTGCCTCGGAAGAGTACCTGCAATCACAATAAGATTGGAGAAAAAGTGAGATAAAAGTTAGGTAAGGCAAAAAATGCGAGAAAAATCAAAGAGCGTTGCCTCCCTGGCAATAGCTCCAAAACGGTGGGCATGATTTCGTACACGAGAAGATTTTGAGTTGGAAAACCTGTTGTCGTAGTGCGTAGAAATCCACTACCAAATAAAATTTATAACCGAAGCTCGAAGTGAGCCATGGGTCGAACATGGGGAGGCGAACGTTTGGTTTAGAGAAATTCGCATTTTGATTTTATTTGTTTTTGTTTTTTTATCCTTTGAGATTTTTTTGGTATTTTTATAGGTCATAATATCAAGCAAAATAATATGGAATCTATTCTACTCTAGCAGAATGAGAGAGAGAGAGAGACAATATCAATATATATATATATATATATATATATATGTATGTATGTATAAAAGAGTTTGCTACAGATAGAAAAGCAAGAAATTACACTACACAAGCGATAAAAGATAGAGAGAGGTAACAAGAATCCCCTCGATGGCTGCTTGGAGGACGACTCGCTCTGATGGTGCCTAGATGAAGGTGGTGAGTTGGAGGAAGGAGAACAGCACCGGAGGAAGGAGGATGGGGCAGGATGGCATTGCTACGAGGATCTACTTCCCGAATGTGATGAGAGGATGGCCATAGGATGTTCCACGAAGGGGGGTGAGAAGCGGGAAAAAAATATTTGTTTTTCTGCTCTAGAGGAGCATCCCAAGCTTGGGACAAGCTCTCTCTAGAGCCTTGGAGGTGGTAAGGGATAGAAAGGAAGAGATGAAGAGAAATAAGGGAGTGTAGGCCTTTTTATAGTGGAGGAGAGGAGGCTAAAATGGGTATGGGATAATTAGTGACATCAAAGACGTCATTGTAGCCTCGCCACAAATGTCGCTGAACATCCACACCCGCTAGCTTTCCGCTTGCACAACTGCCACGAGGTTGGAGGTTTGAGGCCCGTCGGATTTTGATCCGATGGCTAATAATCACGCGGAGCAGCGCTTTGAAATCACACTCAACGCGTGCATGAAGCGTTGTCATGACACATGGCTTAGTAATGGCCACTGTTCGTGTTCTTGTTGCTTGTTGAGAACACATGCTACTACGCATGTGATCAAGCATTGAATGGTGCATCCATGCCTCACATGACGTGCCAGCTTCAGCGTCGTGTGATGGCAAGCGAATCGCCTGATTTACAATTTGTGCTTGCCTCTAGAGACACCTCCACGAGATTCGAACACTGGTCGTGGCTTTGAGGAACTCGTGCCTTCACCGCTGCGCTATGGGAGTTCTTAGGTCGTTGGATGAGCATCTGAGGGTCACACGTACACGTGATCTCAACCGTTGGATGCGAATCCAACAGTCAAGATTGCTTGAGACTTGCCTCTTTAGAGAACATAAGGTGTGGATTTATCTCCTCATAGGCGTTGGATGAAGATCCATTGGCTAAGAATCAATGGCATCGGTGAAGAGGGAAGTAGCAGTGGCCTTAGGGTGGCTTGGATGATGCCACATGGCATCATCTGGGCCGTCCATATTTAGATGCTCATAGAGCATGCTACGAATGTTGGATTGGACTGATTCTCGCCCTAATGGGCTCCGATTGTCAACCCAGATTCATATGTACGGTTGGATTCTTCATCTAAAGCTCAAAAATATATCACCTTGTCTCCTTGTCCCTTAGCCTTTGACCTTCCTCGAACTGCATAAGGTGCTATGGGACTCCGATCAAGGTGATTTCAGAGGTATTGGACTTCGATCGTCATCATGATCAAATACGTGCTCTCCTGGCCACAAAAAGAAGTGAATTACCCTATAATTTATGCAATCTATTATAAATGCAGAATGATACATGCTATGCAATATTTATAATATGGAATGCATCTATAAGCTTAGGAATATGCATAAATAGGCATTTTAGCCTAAATGGATGTGTATGCATCAACTACAGAGAGTTATTCCTCATGATGTGGAAAGAACTTGAGATCAGAAGAAGGCTCTAGAAGCTCCTGAGCTTCTGAGCTTAGAAGCTCACTATACAGATCATTGATTCAAGAGGTAATCCATATAATTGATAGATTAAAGCATGTAGAACTCATCTGAATCATTTCAAAGGATGGAATAAGATTGATCTGGGTAGGATTTAGCATTAAAATTCACCAAGAACACCTTGAACTACTTTGGGTTCCAGACAAGACCCAAACTAGATAGATAATGGAATCCTCCTCAAATCTTGATAAAAAATCATTTAAATCTATTTCAGAAGATCCTCAATCATACCAGAAACTCATTCCAATCCATAAATCTATAATTCAGAATCTGAAACACAAATCAATTCAGGTTTGACTAACAAAGCTCAAATGTTGACTTTCTAAACTTAAGAGTTTCAGATCAAATTGAGGGCTTGCTCAAACTAAATTCAGCATAAGGAATTGATTCAGCACCTAAAAATCAAGTTTTGAGCACTCCAACAATGCTTTCAGACTTCGTCGCCTGAGATCAAAACATGGGTTGTTCGACATAATAACCAATGCTTCTCAGCCCTAAATAAAAACTTAAGATAGGTTCCACGCATTCAACTCTTGCTTTCGAACATGATTCCAGAGTCTAAACCTCAATGAATTTGTCTCCTCAATTCTACCAAAGTTGGGGAAGACAATGACTATCAAAATGATTCTAACATCAAAACACAAGTCTAAAAGGTGGAATCTGATCCTCATCCCATAAATAATCGATCTGGAGCTATTCAGGGACTTTCGAAGACTAAGGTTCAAGATTTGATTTGTCGGAGCTCACCGAAGCTCCGGTGAACAATTCTAATCGCTAGAGATAAAGTCTCCATAAAACTCGATAATAATGTGATGCGAAAAATGCATGATTTGTTAAAACTAGGGTTTTGAATCATTGTAGCATGCAAATTTGTAAATCACTTTTGAATTTATAAACCTACATAGCGATGGTATCTAGGGTCGTCCAAGGTGACATAAATGCACTTTCAAAAACTCTTGCTCAAATTGGGAAATCAACTCTCTTTTTATAATTTTTGAATATGAAATTTTTTGTCATTTTTATTATTTTCAAAATAATCAGGCAACGGAATATGAGGTGATAATTAAACTACACCTATCAATTAACCCTAAGTGACAAGAAGAAAGCCTTTTCTTCTAAACTCACCCTAGGCAAGTGCGCCTAGGGTAATTAGAAGGAAAAGTTGTGGTGTGCACTACAACTAAAAGAACATGAAGAACACACTAACTAGAACATGAAAAGTGGAAAGAAAAATAAATCTTGTATTACTAGAAACTAGAAGAAATGTAGCGGAATGCTTGTTACATAAAAACAAACAAAAAAACTAGCTAATACAAGAAATTGGAAAGATAAAGAAGAAGCGGGATCTTCTGGTTGAAGTCTTGGATAGCCTTGCTCCAAGTGTGGTTGCTTCCACACTTAAAAAGGTTTCTCCTCGACTTCTTCTTCAAGTAGTCCTCTTCCAAGCTGTCCTCCAAGGTGGGCATTGATTAGCCCATATTTGTGGGATATTTAAGTATTTAAGTGTCTAGACATTAAGTTAATTTTAACATTTAGATAGCATACATTAGGATGTAAATAAATTAATTCATATTTTTAGCTTAAGTGCATAATTCATGCATTTAGAATTAACCTAGGGTTGCATACATTTAATTAGTTAATTAATTAGGTGCACTATTTTAATTAACATAGAAGTTAAGGAGTTATGTATAAATAACCCTAATTATTTTATTCTTTTTCTTCTTCTCCTTTGCAGGTAACTCCTCCATCTCTGCCTCCTCCTCCTGCGCATCACATTGATTCTACGGTAGTTTTTGAATTTCAAATCTTAGCCGTGGCTACAAAAGAGGAGGGGCTGCCGTTCAAAGGGAGGCCACCACCCATTCCACCACCATGTAGCATTCCACCATTGTGGGCCTCCACGACCAAGCTCCATCATACTATGGGCCGACGGGGTGACAGACCGTCGTGCCATGAGGATGGACTTGACCACCACCGTGCACAAGCTTCTTGAGGCTTGCCTACTGTGAGTGCATCTACTAATGCACGACTTATTACCACAGTCATCAACCATCACCAGCATCTACCTCCATCTTCTTCCCCATTCTCTATTTTTCCTCCACTCCACCAAAAAGAACCCAAAAACCTCACCATACCCATTGCAGCACAAAGAGCTGCAACCTCGCCTTCCTGCGCCTCAGCCCAGCCAGCACCCTACCACGCGCCCTCACCTCGCGCCTGCAGCCCCTGCGCCTTCACCTCCAGCCTGCAAACCCCTGCACTTGCACCTCCACCGCAGCAAGCGTGCGTGTGCCATCACCCCACCGCGCACCTCCACCTCCAGCGCCTTCGCCTCAGCACTTGCACGCACCCTCGCCTCGTGCCTGCAGTCCCCACGCCTTCACCTCCACACGCCTTCACCTCCACCGCCCCCACTGCAGCACTTGCGCGTCGCCCTCTGCAACACCTGCAGCCGTACGGCCACAAGACCCCGCATGCCCAAGCAGCCTGCAAAGTGCCTGAGCACCCACGCACCTTCACCTCGCGCTTGTAGTCCCCGTGCCTTCACCTCCACGCTCCTTTACCTCCACTGCCCCCGTTGCAGCACTTGCGCGTCGCCCCCTGCAGCACCTGCAGCCGCACGGCTGCAACACCCCGCATGCCCAAGCAGCCTGCAAAGCGCCTGTGCACCCATGCCTCCTCGCACCTGCAACTCCCGCGCACCGCCTCTCCTCTCGCCTACAGCACGGGCAGCCAACAGCAGCGACCTCCACTGCCGCCGCTTCTCTCCTTCGTCCGGCCGACTCCAGCCGTCTCGCAACTTGCCGCCGCCACCGTTGCGGAGCCCTCGCTCCGACCAATCTATGTCCAGAAGAGTTCCTCGAACAATCCTCTCTCCCATGTGCTAGGAGGAGAGAGGTAGAATCCTCTGTTTATGGTGGAATTAATAATTCCATTTCATGCCATTGCCACAAAATGAATTTTAATCTATCATTATTTTATTGTGGTGAATTTATGTCCTCATGCTCATGCTTCTAAAGAATTGCTAAACCTTATTATTCATCTCTATGTGCATTGAATTTAATTTTGAATTACATTTTAGTATGCATGCAAGTGAATAGTACATGGCATACCCTTGCACATGGATAATTTTCTGACGTAAAAATTACATTAACACCCCTTGACTTCTCCATAAATTTAAGGTTTACTTTCAAAGCTACACAAGCATTGTTTAATCTGGTGAATAGTTTAGTGAACTTGATTTCGACCTAATTGTGAGTTTAAATAAGTCATTGCCTCCCTGTGGACACAACCCGCTCTCCTGTGAGTGGTTTAATTTTAATTTTAATTATTTTGTTAAGCGATTTTCTACCACTTTGATCCTACAACGACAAATCATCTTAATAAATTATTCGAAAGCGAAAACCGACTTATCAGGCATCAACCACCTTGCTCCTCCTATTGCCTGGCCATCCTTTCAAGTGTGAAGACCTCCTCCTTGGCATGGCACAAGTGAGAGGAAGATAGAGAAAGAAGGCACCAAGGGGGTGGGTGGTTGTCCCCTTAATCTTCTTCTCTTCTTCTTCTCCTTGGCCATAGGTTCTAGGTGGCTATGGTGGAATGAAACTAAGGGAGAAGATGATCTTTAGGTGATGGTTAGGTGAGGTATATATAGAAGTGGAGAGGAAGATGATTGGTGTGGACATGTGTAGGGCTAGGATTGATTCTAAGGGAGGTTATGGGTGGTTATGGGGATCCTAGGGCCTAGGTTAGTTGGCGCCACCTTAAAGGATGCAAGGGGGGTGGTTATGGGTTGATTCCACCCCTTGGTGGACGTCCATGAGTGGAGAGATGACTCCACTTTGGTGCCAAATTGGGGGTTTCTAGAAGGTGGATTAGGTGTAGGGTTGGGATTAGTTGTGGGCTTAGGTGTAGGGTTATGATGAGAGGGTTTTTGGAGGGAAAAATGGTGCTAAAAAGGGAGGTGGTTGGAGGTGGTTTTTGGCGCCAACTTTGGTGTCTATTGGTGGAGGTTATGGGGTGAAGAGGTGTGGTGGTGGTGGCACCAAGTTGGAGTAGGAGTAGGTGTAGGTAGGTGTCTTACTTTGGTGGACTAGTTAGGTGGTGTTTTAGGGTTAGGTTTTTGGGGCCAAGGAGGTGACTAGCTAAGCTAAGCTAGCTTAGCTAGTAGGAAGTATGGTAGAGAGGTGGACTGAGCTAGGGTTTAGAGCGAGAAGAGTTGGACGTAGCTAGAAGGAGTGCACTGGAGTTGATGTTTACTGAAGGGAGCTGAAGTAGAGCTCAGTAGCTAGCTTAGCTAGCTAGTTCTTTGCTAGCAGCTAAGCCAAGCTAATCTGAGCTGGATTCTTCTAAACTAAGCTAAGGTGAGATGGGTCTGGTCTTCCTGGAGAGTACCTAGCTAGCTGGAGTTGCTAGCTTAGGTCAAGTAGCTCAACTCAACCAAGTTGAGCTAAGTTAGGTCTAAGGGAGCTACACTTGAGCTAGCCTAAGCTGGTTGATGACTTCTTCAGCTGACTAGGTCTAGCTAGTTGATGGTAGTAGCTTGTCCTAGTCAGGTTGAGCTTCCAATGAACTCTTCTAAGCTGGAGGAGCTAGAATAGAGCTAGGCTCAACTATCTTGAGCTAGCTTAAGCTGCCATCTAGTTGAGGTGAGTTGAATGGAGCTGAGGTGAACTAGCTTGAGCTACCATTCAGCTAAGGTGAGCTAAATGGAGCTAGGGATGAGTTGATCCAGCTAGAATGAGCTAGGATCCAGCTAGGATGAGTTGGATCTAGCTGGGTTTCAGCTAAATGGAGCTTCTTCTTCATCTTTTGCCTTCCTGAGTGCCAAGGTATGCGGGATCTGATTTTCTATCTATGCCTGACACTCAAGTAATGCATCAAAAAGATAATACAATGCAATGCATGCCTATCCCAAGTAAAAACCTAAATGCAACCCGAAAACCTATTTGCGGAGTTAAAACCCTAATAGCTAGATTGTTTTAGGGCAACAGAATGATGATAAACTGGCATTTATCATAATGATCTTAAAAGATTACTGAGGTTACAATGAACCTCAAGAATACTTCAATTAAATCTTTAATCAATCAAATACAAAGATATATCAATAATTGCTTAAGAATCAAATCTAAACTTGAGCAAGCTCAGAGAAATAGATCTCACTCGATTGAGTGAGAGGAATTAATCAGGAAGATACGACGATGATCTATGTGTGGTTATTAGATGAAAGAACCCCTTCTGAGCTACCATGGACAACATGCTTAAAAGGTTGAAGGTGATTTAGGAGTTTTGTGTATAGATGGTAATAGATCGAATTGAAAGCATTAACGGGTCCTAATAAGATGAATAGGTGATGAAGGACCTTGATTTGAAGGTGGAATGCTTTTAAGACCTCCTCCATAGATAGCAGAGGTTCTCAAATGTGTGTGAGGTGGTTTAGGTGAATTAAGTGATCAAATTAGCATGTGAGAATGTTGAATGTATTCACGGTGGGGTAAAGAAGACGTACAAGTGATTAGATTAACAGAAGAAGGTTCAGCAAGCTGGAATTAGCTCGCCGGAGCTGTGGAAGACGAAGTACAAACTAAGCTTAACACTAAACTAACTATGCTAAACTAATCTATGCTAAAAACTACAACTAACTACGATTACCTGGATGAAGAAGACAAGAGGAGCTTTTTTGAAGGTGCTTAACGAAGGGAGAAATCAAAGGGAAGGGATCAAAACTCCAGCAGAGACGAAGTATGACGTATAAAGGAAGAAGATGAAAGCGTAGCCTCGTCCATAGATGTGGTGGCGGAGACGAAGAAGTCGAACTCGGTGGAGAGCGATGGAAGAATAGGGTAGAAGTCGCCAAAGGAAATGGACGAATATCCTATGGAAACTCAGTATGGGGAAAGTGGCTAGGGAGTTGCTAATGTAGATCGAAGGTGGGATGGGGTATTTATAGGTGGCAGCGAGGGTAAAGGGGGATGTATCGGGATGGTTTCTAGGTTCAATGTAACCACCAGCGTTGTCTCCGACGTCGATGAGCTTAGTCACCTAGGTCAATTAGGATTTTCATGAAATTCGGTTCATCGGATGTGGAGAGGGAGGTGAGATAAGGCTGGACGACAATGGCGATGGCTGAATGACGTTGAATAGGCGATGATCACAAGGTACGGACACTGGAGGTTGTGGACCGTATGAGGCTGAAGAAGATGAAGACGACGATGTGTGCACAGGGTCATAACTGCAATAAAAAGGACCTAATTGAAATAGAAGGGACTCAATTGAAATAAAAGTTAAGTACTTAAACGTAAATTGTGACTTTTAAGGCTTATTTTAATTTATTTCTTTTTTAACTTTTTATATATAATCATAAATTATTTAAATAACATATTTATGCCTTGGAATTACATTTTTCCCTTTTTATCTATATTTATTGATTAATTAAGTTAATTAAGTACTTAAGTCATTAAATTAATTAAGTTAATTTAAATACTTAATATATAGCTAATTATTATTATTTTGAGTTTGAATTATTAATTAAATTATTATTAAGATTAATTGAACCTTAGTTACATATTTTTAACTTATTTTGCAAGTTCTTGTTATTTTTACCCCTATATTATAATTAACCTTGTATTTAATGTATTCCTAGTTAATTAACTAAGTAAACTAGCTAATTAATGATAATTAGGAGCCATGATGAGTCTCTCATCACCATCTCGACTACCTGAATAGAAGGAGAAGAAGGTCCGGGCGATGTGACGAATCACCTTCGATTAGGTTTTAGGAAGGCACCCAGGCGCTATAAGTTTAAGTTGCGAATTTAAAAGCTTTAACTTGCTCTTAAAAAATAATTGTGTCCTTGATTCTCGCTGACTTCATCCCAAAACTTGTGAAATCCTTTCCGATCAAAAGATGTCTAAGATTTTTGTTTTGCTAGGGACTAGCAAAAGCTTAGTATGGGGGTGTGATAAACAGCAATTTTGCATGCATGTTAGATTTATTTTGGGGCTTATCCCTAGTATATTATTGCATAAATCATCTTGCATCATTGCATTTTATAAATAATATGCCAAGTTAGCCCATGTTTAAATTTTGATATAAATTGGTACCTTTATCATCTTGTGTTAGCCTGTGCGGCAACCCACAGGTACCCATTCCTGAAGGAGCACCTTGAGGAGCTACATAAAGGAAGTCATGTTACATGTGGAAGATGAATTAAATGAGCTTAAGATAAAAATTATTCCAAGCAATTCATTTGTTGGAATTAAAGCCAAGAGAAAGTCAAGAAATTAAAGAGGGACGCACCTTTTCAAGGAAGGCTATTACCTTCCCAAGTAAGCCACCCCTTGGAAGATTCCTTGGGAAACTAAAAGCCACCTTTATAGCCAGTCGCCACTTTTGAAGAGGGAGCCAAAAGTTGGCTCCAAAAATGGCTCCCTTTGGAATTTGAAAATGTGACCTTTAGGCTCCCTTAACTACTCTCTTTACAAAGGAATCTAAGGCACCATGAGGAGATATCTTTTTTAGAGGGGGAGAATTGAGAGAGACCACCACCACATCCACCACCATTCACGCCACCTCAAGGAGTAAGGAGAGAAGAAGTTTCAAGGGGGTCAACCACCACCACCCCTTAAAGCCCTTCTACCTCTTCTTCCTCATGCCAAGTTGGAGAAGGAATCACCGCCGACTTCAGTAACACCACCTCTATGCCATCCTTTCTCTCTCTTTTCCTTCGTTGTGTTCTTCTCTTAATTGGTAACTTGTAGTTGTAGTTTGCATTGACCTTGAATTGTTGTAAGAACTCATTTCGTGGTATCAATCTTATTATTACATTTGCTTCCTTGGCTTTCCTATTTAGTTGTTGCATCACCCTTGATTCCTTAGGTACACCTATGTTTAAGGGAGCTCAAGGGCATGCCATATTTGTCTTTAGTTGAGTGTGTGTGCAAGTAGGTGCTTCACATTATCTTTACTTCCTTTACTTTCGTATATGAAAAACAACAAAAAAATTACATAACCAAAAAATATTAAAAAAATACATAAAATAGCAAGGCTAAGGTTGAGCTTGGTGGAACTCTTTTTGCCTCCTTGGACGACCCTAGATACTCCACTATCTAGGTATATAAATTTTAAAAGCAAACGGTTGAATCATGTTGCAACGACTTATCTTCTTTTATGAAACCGCATTCGAACCGTTTCAGTGTATATGTCATTGGGTTAAGGGAGTCCTAAATAGGTTAAAGAAAGTTTAATTCGGTCATAGGTGACTCTAATTAGGTTCTAATGAACCTAACCAAACTTGTGTGGTTTGGGATTTAGTCAATCAAGTTATGGGTGAACCTGATTAAAAGTAGGTGCACCCAATCAAGTAGGTGTGCACCCAATTGGGTTACGGTTATATATGATTAGACTCACTAAGTCTAATTAGACTTGATTTGGCTAGGCTGATCCTAATTAGGTTCCAACTGAACCTAATTGGATTCAATCCACCCAATCAGGTTATGATGCACCTGATTATATGTGGCTAGGTCTATTAGGCTTAGGTTGGGTCAGATTAGATTCACATGAGTCTAATCAACTTACGATTAGCCCAATTAGGTCTAATGGGCCCAATTGACAAGTGGCTAGCCTAATTGACTCAACTTGAATCAATTAGGTGTGGTATAGACCTAAATAAGTTTCTAGGTTAGGGATTGGGTATTGGATGTGGATCAAGGATATGGATAATAGGATTGGACTATGGATAGGGTGGATAAGTACACACATAATGTTATCCATGTTTTTGGCCTATGAGCTTAAATGTCCTAGTGTTGAGGTATTTCAAAGATAGGTACTGGGATAAGATTAGCCTTGGGCTTTAGGGATAGGAAAGGGATATCCTAGTTCTTCTCTTTCTTTTTCTGCATTTATTCTAATAAGCAGTCATCATCTTTCTTCTTTTTCTCTTCTTGTGTTCTCAAGCTTTCTTTATTCCAGCTTTATTTCAAGATTCAACTCCAGCACTGCTATAGCTTATGCTCCTATTTAGCTTTATTCTGTTCAGAACTGCTTCTAAGTCCTTATTTCCTATAAACAAGAATAAACCCTAATAAGTACAAAAAAATAACATTATTAACTATGCTGTTAAATAAAAGGATGCAATGTATGATATGTAATTTATGAATGCACTAGTCACAAGTTATGCTAGGTTCTAACATAATTTAGGTTAATTAAGTTCCATGATTGTTGTGCAATCAAAAACCCAAGGTCATTATGACCTTCAGATGTCCAAACACTCAGGCAGATGTCAAGGAAGATGTTTGATCCTCACAAACTAGATCCCTGTTTAGATCTATTTCAATCTAGGAACAAACCCGTATATTATTAGATGTCTAAAAATATCCTCATACATTTTAAAATGCAAGTCCAAATGTCTAACCCTTAGTGACTAGAATCCTGTTTAGATCTAATTAAATCTAGAAACTCTGACCTTCATATCAAATGTCCAAAACTTTGACTAGATGTCTGACAAAATGTCTAACCTCAATATTAGATGTCCAATTCTGCTATTAGAATTCAATAGCTTGATTTGATTTGGATTTTGACCAAATCAAATGGGATGTGTCCCCAACGGCTAGGGGGAGCCTCCTAAGCCTTCTTGAATGTTCTCTTAAGTCCTATATATATCCCTTAACCCTCCTTACACTAAACACACAAATTAAAGATAAATCCACAAGTAAAAACTCCAACTCTATTCACTTTCATTGCCCTACTAGTGTGCAACTCTATTCCTTTCGTCATATACTCACCCCCTCACTATCATGCCACTGCCATCATCCTCAAGGATTTCCCTCACCCTTAGATACTAGATTTCCTACATATCCTTTTGGGGAGCTCTATAGGGTGTCTCTTTTTTTCTGTATACATTGTTCTACTTAAGTATTCGGCCTGCCGTATCCCCATCTCTTTGCGATGAAGAGAGAAACCTTCATTTCAGGATCAGAGGTGGGAATTGTATTGAGGTACACCACCCTTGTTTGAAGTAGTGTGGATAGTAAATACATCACTTGGTGATCATAAATCCTAAGTCAAGGTCAACTTAGGTGGTGGTTTTCTCCCAATTTGGGTTTCAACCTAAAAATCATTGTGTTATTTTGTGCAATTGAATGTTTATTTACTTGTTATATTTCAATTTTACTATTCACCCCCCACTAGTTAAATTTCATTTGGTATCAAAGTAGGTTTCCACATTTTAGGAGTAACCTCCACAGGTGATCAATGTAGGGGAAGGTCATTTCCACAAGCCAGACGGAGGGTCAATCCACCACCCATCCACCACTCTTCGACAAAAGCAACTATGCATATTGGAAGCTCCTGATGAAGATGTGGCTTCAAGCCAATGACTTCTCCATTTAAGGAAGTGCGTGTCCCGCTACGAGATTCCTGAGAAGCCGAGACAGGATATACTGTGGAACAAATCCACCATCTCAACCTTAATGCCAAAGCAATGAAGTCACTTTATTGCGTACTTAGCTCGAAGGAGTTTAACCGCATCAGCCAACGCAAGACCACCTTCAAGATTTGGAGGACTTGAGAGGTAACTCACGAAGGTGCATCCAAAGTCAAAACCTCTAAGATTAACCTTCTATCTGAGGAATTCAAACCTTTTACTAAGAAAGAAAATGAGAGACTTGGGGACATGTACACCCAATTCACATTGACTGTGAATAACCTCAAGTCTCTTAGAAAAACTTTCATCCAAGGAGAACTTCAAGCAAAGCTTCTTCGCTCCCTTGGACCGAAGTGGGAGAAAAAGGTCACGGCAATAGAAGAAGCCAACCAAATAGAGGATGTTGACATGGATGATCTACTTAGGAACCTAATGGCATATGAAACCAAGATGGGCCAAAGATGGAAGTCGATCACACCCAAGTTGAAGAAGAAGACCTTGGCCTTCAAAGCAACTTCAAATGATGAGATAAGTACTAACAACGAAGAATTTATTTTATTGGTTAAGAAATTTAAGAAGTTTCACAGGAATAGGAGAGTGTTGAAGTGCTTCTATTGTGTTTTAGAAAAGAGATGTGTCATAGTATAGGACATAAAACCATAACAACACTTAAATTTGTAAGTGCTCGAAAAACGTTAAGTTCTGAGATCGTTCGCAGGGAGCAAATAGAATCGCAATTCAATCACCAATCAAGTAATATAAATGAGCACAATAAAAGATTCACAATGAATAATAATTAATATTCAAAACTCAATATATTCAATGAATAACCAAATTGTATCTCAAGTTCAGTAAACAAAAATAACATAGAGAGCCAAAAAAAAGTGGTGGTTGAAACCACCAATATGTCATTCAACACTTAGTCTCCACTCTCAATTCAATGCCTCAAACCCAACACTTAACCTAAATTTCAACCCTTCAGCACTTCACTTTGTTCATGTGGACCTTCAACACTTAATCAAATTCCCAACCCTTTAGATGTCTCAGCAAGGTCACAGATGCCTTAAATCCTCTTAAATTTCTCCATAGTACAAAACCTCCCCTCTCTCTCTCTCTCGCCAATCCTCTTTTCTTTCTCTCCTCAAACCCAATTCAGACCAATCTGGTTCATCGCAAGGATCCGGTCCTACTTGCATGGGCGTGGGCGAGCGCAGATCGACGTGCATTAGCTCATGGTATGGGACTTGACCCCGTGACAAAGGCAGTAAACGAACGGTCCAAATTCAATAATTATCAAAATTTGAATTAAAATTTCACGATGTGGCACTATGGTGGTAGCTCGTTCTTCAGTTGCTGTAGCTGAGAAGTTTCTCTCAATTTGAGCTGCTACTATTGGGCCTTGGCTAATTGAAGGCTTGGAAGACGTTGTGAGGTTGTTTCGTGTCTATTGAAGGTTGTGGTAGTGGTAGAGGTTGATGAACGATGGTGTGTGATGGCGCAGTGGACGTCTGTGGCAAGGAAACCTGAGACACATGAAAACAAGCTCTAAGACCTAATTAGAAATCTCATTAGGTTCCTTGTGAAGTGAGGAATCCAGTGGTGATGGTGGTGAGGCATTTGGTGTATAAGGGAGGTGTGTCGGTGTCGAAGACGAAGGTGGTTAGGTGGGTTGTTCAGTGGGGTGAAGGAGTGGGTAAAGCGCCTAATAACCTTGGGGCTTTTATTATTCTAAGCGTGGAGAAGGATGTGATGGTGGTGGTTTGATGTTTCGTGCTATGTAGTGTGTGTGCAACCATGTCAGAGATGTGGTCGAAGGTGAAGAAGACGAGGGGGGAGAGGGTGTGTTCGCAATCAAAACTAGGTTCTAATTGTCTATCCCTAAGCTAGAGAAAGAGGGGAATAAGAGGAGCTGCTCTACTGGATAGAAAATGGAGAGACTTGCGCTAGCGTACCTTGCCGGACACAAGGGAGAAGAATCCTCTGGTGAGGGGGTACAGCGAGGAAGAAAGGGATAAAGAACTCCTGCTAATGTATGCGAGGAGCGGACGAAGTCGGTGAAGATAGTGGGCCTCTCAATTTGACTGTTGGGTGGTTGAAGGAAGGAGATCGAAGGTCATCACCAAAGCCGAGGTCGGAGGTAGCCGGAGGAAGAAGGGAAGAAGATTTTTGGCCTAAAACCTGGCTAGTCTTGATCGTGGAATGTAGAGCTTATATAAATCTCGATCAGGGTCTCAATTGGCAAGAATTTATGAGTTTGGAGTAGGCTTTTGGAAACTAGGATAACTAGTTTTCTCAAGTTTGTTGGAGCTCCATGCCCCAAAATAGCATCTAGGATGTGTCTAGAATAGAAGAGGATCCATTGATTGACAATCCCTTCAATTTTGGAGGGATTTGAGTGAAGATTCGAGGAGATACACACGGTCAAACTGTGTTCTTGATGGGTTTGACTTTGCATTTAGGAAACAAAGAGATTTCAGGTGACAGGGATCTTATTGTGAAAAAGATGAGAAGTTAGGGGCATCTTGGTAAGAAAAAATGTCTAAGTTGAGGGTCCGATTGAAATGAACAGAGATCTGGTGACTAAATTGCAAACTAAATCAAGATGGATTCTAATTGGGACCAAATTTTGGTGTTAACCTAATTTAGACCCAAGGAATCTAATGGTGGACTTGGATTTGAGTTTTTAGCATGTTTGATTGGGTAAATTACACAAAATCCCAAATTAGGGCAAATTCCCATCTGAATCTCTATTTTTGGTCAAAATGGGTTTTGATGGTTAAAGTGAAGGTACCAAACCTCATAGCATATTTTTCACTGATTTTTAAGAGGTTTAGATTGAATTTATCTCTACCAGAACCCTTTCAATTTGAGTAAGGCAAATAATTAGGATTTTCAATAATATTTTAATCCTTAAAATGCTGTAAACCCTGATTCAGTTATTCTGAGCCCACTTCTTGGTCTTTTAAGTTCATTCAACCTTGAATTAACCCCTAATGAACTCCTTAGTTAATCTACATTAGTGATGTGATGTTAAAATAGTAGAATTAACCCTTCTTTCTATCTTCTTCTTAAATCAGTTCAGCATAGAATTACGATCATCAGACGATCATTAAGGAGCATCTAACACTGGATTATGCTAATTCAAGTTAGTTATCATGAATGATGATGTTACGATCATACCCACATTCCTAACTTTTGCTAGTCCCTAGTAAAATCCTATGGAAAGAACCAGATCTCTAAACCTGAGTTTTGTTGTTCGGATGCCTGTTTCTACCACTTCTATAGAAATCAGATTAGAATACCAACAATAGGCCTAGAGGTACTCAAATACCAACCTCAACGTTGGGTCAACTGCAAAGGCTTCTAAGGCCCGTAAAAACTGCCAGAGGTTCGTTGACTCCTGCAGTTAAAGCACCCGTGCGTATTTGTAACAAGTCTATGTTCAATTTGCTAGTGCATTTTTTATAAGAGAGATAGAGAGATTTATTTTGAGAGTTTCCTCTCTTTTCTTTTCAAATTCCCCTAAATCCAACATTGGATTGGCCCTAAAAAAGGTCTGTTTCAGATTCCTTGTTCCTACCATCAATCCTTGCAAGGTACTTAGCTTTCGATGCTTTGGGATAGTGCCACCCATGGCAACCCCCAGAACCCTGGCTTTCGACACTTCAGGATAGTGCCACCCATGGTGTTCTATAGATAAATTCAAGCCCTGGCAATTAACATTTTGGGATAATCCTACCCATGGTACCTAAACCAGCACAAGGTGCTTACGTGCCCCCAGTAGGATATTTGGACATCCTAGGAGACAAGCACCGAGGAGACAGTATGTTATAATGTATCTTCGAGGGGAGTATTTTTCATTCCTCCTCTCCGCGTCGAGAACTCATCCAATCAACTTGTGTCTTCGAGCTGCTCCTACGTCAAATCTTTAAGAAAACATTTTCAAAATAAAACACTTTTTGGCATTCACTAGTAGAAAAAGCACTATTTGCGACGGATATTTTCGACCATTCAAGTAATGGTCGGCAATAAAGTTTTTCTTGATCTTTTTAATAGGAACGATTGCCAAAAGTTCAGTCATTAACTTTGTCATCTGGAAAACAGTTGAGGAGGTTGAGACCATTCTTGACTGTTATAAACGGTCGAGACTAAAAATTTAGTCGACCATTGTTATTTAAACGATCAAAGATAAAGAAATCCTCGACTGTACAATATATAACAGTCGAGAAAGTGAAGTAAAATTAAGACATATGGTTGACACCATTGTCGACCGTTATAAAGAGTCGACAAAATAATATAATCAACCATTTCCATATTAACGGTTGACGATAATGTTTTCATAACCCGCGGGCACGGGCAAGCAAATTTTCAAAGTCTATCGTCGACCATTCGACCTTAACGATCGAAAAATGAGTTATTCCCGACCGTTATTAACAGTCGGTAATAAGAGTATCACCAACCATTTATTAGGAACGGTTGAGAATGTTGAGTTAAATCCCTAGCGCAGACCCAACTCCCTCCCCCTTCACCCCAAATCTAAAGCAGCTCCTCCTCCACCTCGTGACCTCCTCCTGCCCCTCCTCTCCGTGAGACCTCCTCCCCTAGACTCCTCCACAAGCATTGCTGCGGCTCCTCCTTCGCAACCTTAAGGGGTAGCCATCCTCCTCCTCTTCTTCCTCCTCCGCCCCCCTCCTCCTTCCCCTCCCCCTCATCGTCAGCCTTCCTTGACCCTCCCCCTCTCCGACCACCACCACCACCACCAGTCGCCACTTGCAACACCACCACCTGTTGCCATCACCAGCACCTCTACCACCACCACCCCCTGCGGCTACCACCACCACCACTCACCGCCACCACCTCCACCACCACCACCTCCTTCCCCTGCCTCCACCACCAGCACCACCACCCGCCACCAACACCACTACCCCCTGCCACCACCCCCTCCACCATGGCCACTCCCCCTGCAACCACCACCACCAGCACCACCACAACCCGTCACCCCTCCCACCGCCAGCAGCACCACCACTCCTTGCCACCACAGCAACCACCACCTCCACCAGCACCCTCTACCACTTCCCCCTCCTCTCAAATAGCTAGGTTATTTTTTTTATTAAGTACTTAGGTTTATTTATATATGTGAATGCAATAACATGTTATTAGTTTATATTTTTGGTTTAGATAAATTGTTAGTAATTGTTATTTGTGGGGTATGCCCACATATGTAGGATAATTGTTAGTAATTGCCATTGTGGGCTGTGCCCACATATGATTTACTGAAATGGTTGGTAATTGTTATTTGTGTACCCACATCTGTTGTGATGCATTGTGTATGTAGGATTTGAGAGAAATCCCATATTATAGTGGAAACTCTGTCGAAATTTTTCGGCTTACGATTTGCTACAAGTATCGGAGTAGGGTTTCTGATTAGGTTTTACATATTGTGTTTAGCCTTTTGTGTTTAGGGTTTATGGTTTTGTGTTTAGGGTTTTATGTTTAAGAGTAGGGTTTAATTATGGTTATTTGTTTTTAGGTTAGGTTTTAGGGTTTAGTGTTTAAGGTTTAAGGTTGTGTGTCCAAAAAAAGTTTCCTATTTATTTCGGATGGGGGGATTAGACGTGCTTTACAAAGTCTTATATGGTCCCACTTCTTCCCTCCAAAAACTACCTTTTTTTCTCTGGATGGCATTACATGCTAAGCTCCCCACTCTAGACTGATTACTGTCCTAGGGCTTTCAACTCCCCAACTAGTGCATTCTCTGCATATCAAGTTCAAAGAGTATGGATCACATCTTGAAAAAATGTTCTTTCACAAAAACCATCCTTAGTTTGTTGTGACCAAATTTCAACTAGCCTCCTCGAATTTTGTGTTTATTCCTCCATGGTGGAGGAGGTGGGAGTAAAAAGAATAAAAACCTTTGGCTTTCTAGGTCAGCCGTAGCAACAACCTTGTGGCTTATCTGGAAAGAAAGATGCAAAGTTACTTCCAAAAATATTGAAGTTTACCCGTACATGCTTGTAGCTAAAACAAAGACTTTCTTTAGATCCCTTCCTACAGCTAACAATTTTATGTCATCTATTGACTTGCTTGATGTTTTTCCTCTTGATGGACATGCCTTTGATATTTGATATTTATGTTTGATTATGAAATTTTTATTACAACTTTGTAGATACACACACTTGCACAAATTTAGATGCATTTGATGACAAACAATAGGAATTCTAACCCCTAGGTAACCGGTTGTGGGAGGGATATAATTGTGTCAAAAAACTAGCTCGTCGAAACTTATGATCATGTTATACGGACAATGCAGAGTGTGTGTATACCTCACATGCACGATGCGTTATCTTTATAACATGCCATAAGTGTCATCATCCTTTGTTCAAAGAAATTCTGAACAAATGGTGTCCTTGAATCACAACTTAGAGTTACTTCTTGCATGTAGCTAGTGTTTGGAGAATTTCGATATCATTTTCTCGCTCTTCTTCAGTATACCAAATAATATTAGCTCCATTCCAGAAGCGCTCTTTAGTGGAGGCTATTGGGGATGTAGTTAAGGTTAGTCTTGGGGAGTATACTGGAGAAGTGTGGGGAAATGCTGTCGAAATTTCTCCAAACACTGGTTGCATGTAAGAAGTAATGTTGCGATCAAATCTTCAAGGATGGGCTATCAAGTGAAAATCTTCTTAAAATACACATTTCTTCCTTATTCGAGTCTAACTTATGAGTGATCTTAAAATACACATTTTGACCTTATTCGAGTCCAACTTATGAGTGGTTATCTTTTACATTTAGGTTAAATATCATGAATAAGTCATGGATCAGTATGAGAAATTTGAATTACCATGAATACAAGAGTGGAGTAATTTCATTTCTGGAGTGGGCATTTCATGATGATAGGAAGACATTTAAACGAGGTGAATTCCTTCAATTGATTTTATGCCCATGTAGACACTGTTTGAATGGATTTTTTATGACCGAGACACAGTTTTGGAGCATGTGATATGTAACAGTTGGTGGAAACATTACATAAATTGGATAGCTCATGGTGAGCAAATGAGGGAAGTTAGAAATAAGAGAATTAAAGCCTTTGAAGGAAGTGATGATAATCAAGAAGATGAATTGGATGAAATGTTGCATGATATGAGAGCAGCAGACCATGAGGATGCAGATGATGATGAGACATTACGAGATTGTAATGAGTTGTATGATGCAATCAAGGCAGCAGAGGATCCTATTGCTCCTGGAATAACATCAATGTTGAAGTTGTCATTCATTCTGAAATTATTTCAGATGAAAGTGATGAATAGAGCCACAGCGAAATTAATGTCTGAGGTTCTGGAATTCATTGAAGATCTGCTGAATAATCTTGCTGGGTATCCTAAGTCATGGTATGATGCGAAGTAGATACATGGTTTGAACTGAAATGCGAGAAGATTGATGTTTGTCGTAATGACTGCGTCCTATACAAAAATGAGAACTCAGGGTTGACTAACTGTCCTGAATGTGGTTAAGAGAGATATAAGGTGGGTAAGTCAACAAACACCGGTGTGAAGAAATAACTAGAGAAGGGTCTCTATTATTTTCCACTAATCCTTAGGCTACAACGCCTATTCATTTTCAGTAAAAAGATAAACTGATGTCGTGGCATCAGGATAATAAATCAAACAATGGACACATCCGTCATCCAACAGATTCTGATAAGTGGAACAGATTTAATGAGAATCACGCATTATTCGCAAAGGAGGCACAAAATGTGAGACTAGGTCTTGCAAGTGATGGATTCAACCCATTCAAGAGCATGTATCCATCATATTCCATATGGCCGGTGGTAATGGTAACTTACAACTTACCCCCATGGCTATGCATGTGATCTGCACTCAAGATGTTGACACTCCTTATCCTAGGACCCAAGCAACCAGGAAGTGCAATAAATGTTTATCTCTAGCCATTGATTAATGAACTGAAAGTCATGCGATACAGTGGTATTCAAACATATGATGCACAGAAGAAATAATTCCTCTAGTTGCACGTAGCATTACTGTGGACAATCGATGACTTTCCAGCATATGCGAATTTGTTAGGATGGAGTATGAAGAGGAGGTTCGCCTATCCAATCTGCATGAATGATACTTGATTGCACAGTAGTCATAGCTCTTAATTGACCTAAATTAGGCTAGGACTTAGCATAAGTTAGGGTAATTCATGCATGCATAAGCATTACTAGCACCTTTACTGCTTTCTTTTAGCTATGCATAAAATAATGCTATAATGTACTGATTAGGTCCATTATGTCAATTACAACTAATAAGCTGATTAGAAGCTAGATCTGAAGCTGGATCTAAAGTTGGATCTGAGGAATAAAGAATAACTGGTGTTGCAGTAGAGCTAGAGCGGAAGACCTACATTAGATGTAGTAGATAATAATGTAAGAGAGTTAAGGTATGTTATTCTATTAAGTAGGAATAAAGCAATAAATTGTGAAGAACTTAGGTCCATCCTATCCCTAGGACAACCTAGAAGCTTCCCCAAGCCTTAACCACCCTTAGATTAGGTCACCACACCCTAGGAAACCTTAAAACCCTAATTCTAGCCTCTATCTGGACGTCCAGATGACTTATAAGATGTCCAGAACCCCTAGCCAACTCCCGCACACCTTAAACCCACTTTTGCAGTGTTATTGGACGTCCAAACACTTGATCAGACATCCAATTTCTGTAGAATACCCAAGAGAGAACCTAGAATCCCTCCTGACTCTGATTGGACGTCCAGACAATAAGTCTGGACTTCTGATTTTTCATTATAAGACGTCTAACAACTTTATTAGATGTCTGATACTATCCTCCAGTTCCTGTTTTGGAATTCAAGCCTTGATCTTGGATCTCTAGCTCCCTAAACCCAATTCCAACCCCATAGGAACCTAAATTAAGGTATCCTAACCCTAGTGCATCACCTATAGACCTCCCTAAGGAGTGGCACTTTGCACCCATTCACTCTTGGCTCCATTTTAGCTTAGCTTCATTCCACCTCTACTCCACCTTCACAAGTAGCTTCACCATGGCCACCACCATCTCCACACCAAGATGTTGGATCACCTCCTCAACCTCTCTCCAAGGGCCGACCTAAGCACCATTGGCCACCCCTCCTCCTCTCAATCAAGTCAAAGGCCATCAGAGCCCACCTCTGAATGCCCTTTGTTCTGCTAGAGTAGATTATAATTCTTCATAGATTTAATGCTTTATTTACTACTTAGTAGTGTAGCTCCATATTCTCCCCCAATAATGCATGCATATTCCCCCCCATAGATTCATGTATGTAGTCGTTTTCTGCTAGCTAGATTTAAATTTCCCTGTACAAGTGTTCACGTGGCTAGATCGTGTTTTAACAGATATCTCATTGTAATATAGATGAACTTTCTGCGAAAATAAATAAAAATTTATAAGTCGAAAATCAAAGTATCCGAGGTCGAACACAGGGAGCAATCTGAGTATTCCAAAACTTGAGAACACAACTTTTTAATAAAAAGAAATGACTAGTTCAATAGAAGTGACAGGATAATGTTATGGAAAGAAATTGCTCAAAAAGAATTGGACGTCTGATATTGCATTAGACGTCTTAAAGTTATCTCTCAGATTCTTTTCTTCTATTGGTGATTTGCTCTGCTGCAGCTATGGTTGCTTCTGGCTTTGCCTCTTCTTGATTCTTTTTCCTTCTCTTCTTGATTCTCTTCTTGCGGCTAAGTCCTGACTTTGCCTCTTCTTAGGTTGCCTTCTTCTTTTTCTTCCTCTTCTTCCTTTGCTTTCTCCTCTTCATCTGCCCCTTGATCTCTCTCTTCTTCTTTCTCTTGGTCTGTCGCACCTTTGCTACAAGGTGTCCTTCTTCACTTGTAGCGGCTAAGTCCCTGCTTCCTTCTCTTGCTACTTCTTCTTTAGCGTCCTCTTCCTGCACAAGCACCACGCAACAAAACCTATTCCCCTACCCTTCCCGCACGTCTCTCTCTCTCTGAATCTCTCTTCGATATGCTCTCCTAGAGCCGGGTAATCGGGTCGAGTCGCGTGCCCGGGTCTAGGCGCACCGGCGTGGGTGTGGTGCGTGAGGAGTGCACAGGAGGATAATCGGGTCGGGTTACCAGGTCCACGGGCTAGTTCACGAACGAGGCGTGTATAGGTGAGGAGGGACCTCACCCCAGTGAATTGGAGGCGAATAGCTAATATCACAAAATCAATTTAAAGTACTCAAAGAAGTCACTGCTTACCGAGGTGGGACTAATGTTCCACCTCTTTTGCTCGCGCGCCCGCAGGAGATCTCTCTTCCAATTGCAGCAGCTGCAGGCCTCACAGAGCCAATTGCTGGAACAGCTGGCTACGCGAGACCTCCCTGAACCTACTGGACCTGGAACCCTGAAGCACTTCAACCTGGAGCGAGCTTTCAAACTCCTCGAGTCGTCGCTAATGGCAGCTGAAGCTCAGACCCTGCACGGCACAAGAAGAAGCTTGCAGCTCTATCAGACCATAGGAGGACCTTCACCGTGTCACGGCGAAGGTGAGGCGGTAGGTGGCAGGCCGCAGGGTAGCCTAGGCATGCGTGCCTAGGTCGCTCTGTGGCCGGATGGATGGGTTAGGTCAGGGGGCGGTTGTGGTGGTGTAGGCAGTCTGTGGACGAGTGGAGGATGTTCAGTGGAGTGTGGCAGAGGTTGTGCGGTGGGTGGCGAGACGTGTGGGGTTGCGGAGTGATGGAGGCATCTCACTGGAGGGTGGCCGGAGATGCGAAAGATGTGGGCGGACAGTGGTGGTCGAGGGGTGTTGTGTGAAATAGAATGAGGAAAATGAAAGAGTGGAAGACGAGGAGCTTATCTGGATTGTTGGGGGTGAAGGGGGGGCAGCGGAGACAGACAGCTCGTTTGTGCCGTCGTCGGAGAAGACGGCCCTGAAGGAGATAACGGCGACGAGGAGGAGGACAAGAAGGTGTGCGCTAGTGCGGCGCGATGAGGGAGGGCGAGGCGGAGTGAACCCTGCAGCTGGTATGGCAACAGAGCGACAAGAGGGAGGAGGAAGAATCGTCGGAGCTTGCGGGCTACTTGGCCGGAGAGAGGGGAGATGAAATCTGGGGGATTCTGCGACCAAAACAAGTCTGAGAGATTCACAGAGGACCGGGGGTCCTTTTATAAGTGCTGGCCGAGCTTCTGGTGCATGGAGGGCAAGCCTTCTGCCGTCGTCTTCTCATCGGAGAAGGAAGGTAGTTGGGGTTCCAAATCTCTCGTGCGTTCGCACGAGAGATTAGAAGGAAATCAAAGATTGTGATTGGGCTCAGATGGAAGGGGATTCCTCAGAGAATCTCCCTTCCAAATCTGGGAGATCTCTGAGGGATCAGGGAGTATTCCCTCTCCCTTCCTCGCCGGAGAAGGATTCCTCCCCATTAATGGCGAAGGGACCTGTTTGTAAGAGTGGCGAGGAAGCTAGGGGGGTTTGTGTAATGGTTTTCAAAAGATAGGGGCCAAAATGTAATTGGGTGTACTAATTTGTAAAGTAGGTCAAGATGACCTCCCTTTGGGTCCAAATTTTGGTAAAAACCTAATTTGGACCTAAGAAATCCAATGGTCAAGTTGTATTTTAGGTTTGACCATGTTTGACTAGATATTTTGCATAAAAACCCAAATTAGGTCAATTGATGAGCTAGGACCCCAATCTAGGTCAAACTAGGTTCCAAAGGCCAAATTGAATGTTCTAAACCCTAGGGGATATTTTTCCATGAATTCGAGAGGGTTTAATTATTTTTATCCTGACCAGAATCTTGTTGAATTAAGCGAATATGTTTTAGGGTTACAAGATGTCATTTAATTCCTAGTTTGCACATAAACCCATTTTTGATTGAACCAACCTACTTTTTATCTTATTCAAATCATTTGACCTATGTTTTGCCTCTGAGAAATACTGTCTATGTACTGCAATGGTAAAATTACAGTTTTAACCTTTATTTCATGTTATCTTCTCAGAACACTTATTCCTTCAATTAAGCCCTTCTCTAGGTTATGTAGGAGCTTTTATTCTCTTTCTTAGGTCAAAATGAGTTAGTTAGGGCTCATGATGAGGTTCTCATCAGCAAGCATTCCACTACCTATGCTGTAACCACCATCATGCCTCAATGAAAATATTTATATATATATGTGAAAATCACCATGTGCCTGATTATCATCTTTTGGTGTGATTAAAGTTCCATGTTTTCAATTTCTGATATTCTGGCAACAGCATGTCTTGCATCAATACGAACTTAGCATAAATCGACATGCGATTTTGAATAAGTAGAGTGAGAGAGATCGATTTCAAATCTGTATTTCCACAAACGCCTCCCAGAGACAAACAACCGGGACTCAAGTCTTGTTATCTTTATAAATTATTTTTGACTAGCGTTTTCGCGCACTATACTATGATGAGATCTCTGTTTTCAAAACACGCGCGAGAATTGCCCTCTTGTCAAATGGCACCATTGCCAGGGACGCAACGTCATTTTTTATTTCGATCTCTAGAATTATCACTGATAAATCTTTCTCAGCTTATGTTTTGATGTGCAGGAAAATAGGGGAAAATGGGATCTGCACACACAGGCGCGGGAAAAAAAAATACCAGATGCACATCATATATTTCTTAGTCTAGGTTTCATTTGAACCTTAAGTTAGATTTCCTTCTAGCAATTTCATTTTAAAAAAAAGCCTATTTATTTTTGTGAAAAAAAAATAAAAAAAAAAGGTCTAGGTAGTTAGATTAGGTTTCCATTTGAATCTTAGGTTAGTTTGGTTGAAAAAAATAAAGAAAAGAACTTTTTGAAAAAAAAAGTTTTCCCTTCAAAAAAAAATTCATTTTGGTGGAAAGTTTGAATTTTGAATTCAAACACCTTTTAAGAGCTTTTCCACCACCCTCTGATTTTCGGCCAGGCTTCACATTTTGATTTAAAAATTTAATTGTTAAAAAATTAATGAGCAAAAAATTCTAAAATTTTGGCTAGATGTTCATTTTTAAACCACCTTTCAAACAGCACTGTTCATTTGAAAAAATTCCAAGTACAAAATTTTTAAAAATTTGTGAACTGCAAGGGGTTCACACTGACCCAGATTTGAAAATTTTCAAAATTCAAAAAGCAATTTCAAGCAATCCGTGAATCTGTTTTGACTAAAAATGGTGGGGTTTGAAAGTTGATCTCATTGGCTTTAATTCCCATATTTTTCCAAAATTTTTGAAGATCATTTGGTACTATTTAATTTTAAAAATCGACCAGGGGTCACAATTCCAGATCTGACCCTCTAACAATCAAAAATCCCTAGAAATTCGATTGAAATAGTAAAAATCACCTAAAAATATTCTCTAAAAAGATAATTGAAAAAGGAATGTACTTGCAAAATTTCAGTTTATTTGGGTTCAAATTTTATCCAGGGAAGTATTTTTATTTCGTGGTCAGCTAAAAAAGAAAAAAAAACCTAGAATTGCATGAACCCTAGGTTATACCTTTAGAGTTACATACTAGAGACCACATTTGGGCTAACCTAGACTTAGTCAAGTCTAGTGTTTAGCTGGTGAGCTGGGTCACCTTGTGAGCCACTCACCACAAACCCCAACTGAAGAAAAATGCGTTGAAATTAATTTTAAAACACGTAAGCAAACCCGAATTCGTTGTCGTACTACTGGGTGGCTTCAACCTCCTTGCCGAACCTGGTGACTAAGTCTACGGGGCAGTGTCAAACAATCGTGGCTCGGGGGTAATGAAACCAGAGACGTGAGCCGAAGGAAGAACCTTCCCCTTAGTCCCCATGTAACCAAATTGACTGGGTTAGCTTGAGAAGCGGGAATCACTTTCAGTCGGTTGTACGACGAATTTTTCTTCAGGAATTCAAACTCAAAATGAAAAATATGGTCATCTGATCATAAGGATCATCTGACTGACAGGGCCTTAGCCTTGTCTGGCTTCGCTACACTAACCCAGGGGTTGGGTGGTGTATGCCAAGAAGGTCACTCAGACCTCGATTGGTTGGACCTTGCGAGCCGCTCCCAAGGAGGCGAGTCACTTCACCCGAGAGATCTTCTCCCCCATCCTCTTCTATCTGCTTAACTACAATGGCTAACCCTGGATCTAGACCTAATCAGGATTCAAAAGAGCTAGACCCACGAGCTTGTCTGAGAGCCTGAGTCACTAAATCAGCTCAAACTTAGGATCAGAACCCAAGGTGGCGAAGATGACTTTTCACTTCACCTGATCCTTCTCCTCAGGTTACTGAAATGGTTAACCCATATCCTAACCCTGGATATTATGACCCATACCAGTTGGTCCCTCAAAGGACCGCATCTTATAACCCACGATATGGATTTCACACTCCTGCATCTCACCCATGGAATATGGGTAGACATGATTCACCCCCTGGAACCCCTGAAGAGTTACCAGTGCATATGTGACCACATTACAGAATACAAAGAGCTATAGCTAGCGCTAAGGAAAAGGCCACATCCTATCTACACAAAATCCAAGCTATCACTGAGCCGAACCAAAGACAAAGCTGGATTCCATATCAACAAGCTGTGATGGAGCTCCTTCAGGGAACAGTAGGGATAACAAGGCTAATTGGACAAAATCAGGAAACTCAAGAACTACTGCTTTTGAGATATCAAGTGGAAAATAGCCTTGAAGACCTCGAAGAATCTGAAACAACTACGTCGAACAGACACACAGGAGATTCTTGGGAGCAGATGCCAGAAGATATTTCAGGGGAAGAAGAATCCAGCTTAGATATGAGACAGGAGCAGGAAATATTCAGAATTGGTTCGTCGGAGAACTCCATTCAGGAAACTGAGGAAAGGATTGATATCTCTAGGACTGAGCCACAATCGGATTATCCTGAATCCTGGGAGATACCTCTTGGGTTAGATAACCCAACCGTGATAAGGGAAGTAGATCCATTTGAGGATATGGATCTTGAGGCAAACATTACCTGTGACACTACTAATCAGTCTAGGCCACTTCCCATTATAGGTGAACCTGTGCTAGGGCCAACATCTTCTGATCTGCACTCTTCTTCTTTCACCTACATCCCTAATGCGGATGCTAGAGATTCTGAGATGACACTTTCAATCCCTGATCCTGACATCCAAAGACCAGAAGTAGCTATGGACAACTTGACTGAAGAAATAAATATGCTACCTGAGGCATGAATTACTAAGGAGCCCAATGCATACGAGGGTGAAACTTTGAGCAGAATGAGCTGAGGATGCACCTACCATCCTAGTCAAACTAATGGATGGCTCGACTCCGAGCTTGAAGAGTCAACCTCTGATGAATCAGAGATGAGTACTGATGAGGACGAAGTAATTTATGACGAGGATTTCAGTGACCTCCCCACAAATCTTCTACTTTCACGGATACCCCCATTTGATCCATAGCCTGGAGAGGGCATGATCTTTGATGTCAATTATCATTATGAGGATCCCTATGACTCAAATTCTGGTTCTGAGATACATTTTGTTCTACACCCTCAGCAACTTCCTACTGAATTGTGGGACATGATAAATCAGCTGAATCAACATCATGACCCCCCCTCTGATTATCCTCTATTTTCCACCACCACTCCACACTTTCTTATAGCTAGACTTTTTGGAGTAGGGGTGCACAATCAGCTGGTTCGCATCTCCGGACCACTGATTCTGGGAGCATACTTGCACATCTTTCTCTTAATCTTGACCGACTCTTATGCAAGAACTGATACATCTGATTGAGTTTTCGCCCAGCTGGAGGCGTTAAACTCAGCATCTACCACACATTCGACCATCACCCTATACATACTCGCTTTATACATAGCATATTTTTCTTTTAAGCATATTTCCTTTTCACATATTGCATACTGTCACGTTGGCCGATGCTGAACGTTAAACTTCAGGAGCAATTCCAGATGATTTCTACTCATTTACTTCCTACTATACTTATTTTCTTTTGTATTCATGCATGAGGACATGCAAGAACTTAGGCATGGGGGGGTAGATATGCAGCAAAACTGAAAATTTTTATGCCAACATTTAGGAAAACCTCGGAGCTACATGTCAAACGTACTTTAGGATCCTAAATAAAAGAATAATTGACTCCACCTCCAATGCTCGCATTGGAGCTAAAAATCGTCCGCAACAGCCACTTCCGACTCACCCATTCACCTTTTGTTCTAAATTTAGGGTCAAGCTGAATGTAACCGAAAGGGAAATTTTATGAAGTACAAATATAAGAGGTTACTTGTTTATAGCATATATACATAGTGCATCCATGAATAAGATTATCTTATTAAGAGAATGCATTAGGGATTTTATCCTCTAGTTGATTCCTGTAATCTAGAATCCAGTACAATTTTTCACACACACGTAGAATTTGCAATGGATTCCCAGTGAAGGCTGATAAACGTCTTTAGTCTGTCAAGAAAAAGCAGTGCTTCTTCTCTTGAACCTCTGGACAGTGTTTTGGGAGTCAGGCAGATTTCTTCCAAAAATCCACCAAATAATGTGAGATGAGAATAGAGAGTACTGGTGCTCTAAGATTAGTGCAAGGAATCCAGAATCCTAGATAATTAGGTGATGATACTCAGAGATTAGGCATAGTTTTCACTCTCAGTTTCTGTGTATACATTTTTATGCGAAATATTGAGAGCCACCAAATAAGGCAAATACACGGAGAGCAAGTTTTCACAAAACTAGGGCTAAGGTGGATGGTTACAACCATTTTTTACGAAATCCTCAGCTGAAGGAGGGTATTGATTCAAGGTTAGAAATACACCATCCTATCCATCTTTCCCGGTGCCGTGAGTAGGCACTTCCACCAAATAAGCCACCCAATGTCTCTTGAGTACCACCAATCCCTAATAATGCCTCCTCAATAAAGTTCATGAATGTATGTTAGCTTGCGTTGTGTTGAAAAGAAAAAATATACATAGAAAAAAAATGAAAAAAAAATTAGAAAAAGAAAAGGCAAGAAAAAAATAGGGTGTGAATATTTAGTGTTTATTTCACTTGCATTGAGGCAATACCACCAAATAAATTTGAGATCCACCAAATATGACCTTAACCCACCTTTCTTGTGTTTCTAACCGCCCGAATACTGGCTGAGGAATTCTGACTTAGTGTTAGAGTTATGGGAACTCAATTAAAGTGTTAATGCCAAGTGAGACCACCAAATACAGGTCATATGTGTGAATTTGGTGAGATTGTGAGCTCTAAGAAAAAGAAAGAAAAGAAAAGAAAAAGAAAAAGAAAAAAGAGAGAATGAATACAAAGGAACCAAAAGGGAGCATAGTTTTTCTCGTCTTTCTTTGAGTTGAGTTACGTAATAATTTGGGAATCTAGACTCTATAGTACTAATTTCTAAGTAGCACCAGTCGAGAGTGAGCCACCAAATATATAATCTTTTCCCTCTAAGATTCTCTACCTAAGCTTAAAGCTAGGTGGAATTCATAAAATATCTTGAATTCTCAGAGGGAAGAAGTCTGCCTATCTCGCTAGAATTTTACTAGGGGTCAAATATAGGCTTTAGAGGTGAATTAGTTTATCACTCGAATCTGTTGCAAAAGCAACATAGCTACACTTTCACGATTGTCTGGATTTCTAGAGCATAGGATGAAAACAAAAAGGAGAAAAATCTCTAGGCATACAGTTGATAAAATAATCAATCCCTTAGGGACCCTTCTGTAAATAATTTAGTCACACATTTGCTAGGGACTAGTAAGATTTAGGCATGGGGGTATGATTGTGCAGCAATCATAGGTCTTAATTGACCTAAATTAGGTTAGGACTTAGCATAAGTTAGGGTAATTCATGCATGCATAAACATTACAAGCACCTTTACTGCTTTCTTTTAGCTATGCATAAAATAATGCTATAATGTACTGATTAGGTACATTATGTCAATTGCAGCTAATAAGCTAATCAGAAGCTAGATCTGAAGCTGGATCTAAAGCTGGATCTGAGGAATAAAGAATAACTGGTGTTGCAGCAGAGCTGGAGTGGAAGACCTAGATTAAATGTAGTAGATAATAATGTAAGGGAGTTAAGGTATGCTATTCTATTAAGTAGGAATAAAGCAATAAGTTGTGAAGAACTTAGGTCCATCCTAGCCCTAGGATAACCTAGAAGCTTCCCTAAGCCTTAGCCACCCTTAGATTAGGTCACAGCACCCTAGAAAACCTTAAATCCCTAATTCTAGCCTCTATCTGGACGTCCAGATGAGTTATAGGATGTCCAAAATCCTTAGCCAACTCTCGCACACCTTAAACCCACTTCTACAGTGTTATTGGACGTCTAGACACTTAGTCAGACATCCAATTCTGCAGAATACCCAAGACAAAACCTAGAATCCCTCCTGACTCTAATTGGACATCCAGACAATAATTCTGAACTTCTGATTTTTCATTATAAGATGTCTGACAACTTTATTAGACGTCTGATACTGTCCTCCAGTTCCTGTTTTGGAATTCAAGCCTTGATCTTGGATCTCTAGCTCCCTAAACCCAATTCCAACCCCGTAGGAACCTAAATTAAGGTACCCTAACCCTAGTACATCATCTCTAGACCTCCCTAAGAACCTAATTAGGTCCTCACTAAACCAAATTGACTTGGTTCTTAGTCAATTCCATCAACCTATTCAATTGGACTCATTGAGTCCAATTGAGCCCCGATCTCAGCACACACTGTCCAATTAGACTCAGTGAGAGTCCAATTGACCTAGACCTAACTTAATTGAGTTGTTTTACTCTCAATTAGGTTTCCACACACCCAATTAAACTTGTATTAAGTTTAATTGCACTTTACCTAAGTGAATTAGGGTTTACAACCCTAATTTGAGACCTACCTTGATCTAAACCCACTAGAACCTAACCTAATCAACCTAGCTTCCTAAGTTTCAACCCACACACACCCACACACACCATCCACACGAAAATACCTAGCCTAGAGTTCTCTAGAACTTTCTTCCATGTGTTGTTGAGTTGGTTGCTAAAATTAGCAACCAAGAGCCATTCAAATTTTAGATCCACATTTGGTGGATCTAAAAACCACCATCCATCCTCTCTCTCACTCTCCCACAAGCTCCCACCATAGGCCTCTCTAAATAATTCCATAATTCTCTAGAGAGCTTCCGTTAGGTCTATAAAAAGACCTAAGGGGTGGCACTTTGCACCCATTCACTTTTGGCTCCATTTTAGCTTAGCTTCATTCCACCTCCACTCCACCTTCACGAGTAGCTTCACCATGGCCACCACCATCTCCACACCAAGGTGTTGGATCAGCTCCTCAACCTCTCTCCAAGGGCCGGCCTAAGCACCATTGGCCTCCCCTCCTTCTCCTCTCATCTAAGTCAAAGGCCATCGCAGCCCACCTTTGAATGCCCGTAGTTCTGCTAGACTAGATTATAATTCTTTATAGATTTAATGCTTTATTTACTGCTTAGTAGTGTAGCTCCATATTCTCCCCAATGATGCATGCATAATCCTCCCATAGATTCATGTATGCAGTCGTTTTCTGCTAGCTAGATTTAAATTTCCCTGTACAAGCATTCCGCTACCTGTGCTGTAACCACCATCATGCCTCAATGAAAATATTTGTATATATTTATATGTGAAAATCACCATGTGCCTGATTATCATCTTTTGGTGTGATTAAAGTTCCATGTTTTCAATTTCTGATATTCTGGCAACAGCATGTCCTGCATCAATATGAACTTAGCAAAAATCGACATGTGATTTTGAATAAGTAGAGTGAGCAAGATTGATTTCAAATCTGCATTTCCATAAACGCCTCCCAAAGATGAGCAACTTGGACTCAAGTCTCGTTATCTTTATAAATTATTTTTGACGAGCATTTTCGCGCACTATACTACGACGAGATCTCTATTTTCAAAACACGTGCGAGAATCGCCCTCTTGCCAACATTCATCACCTGAGATTGCCTGAAGGCAAGAAGTTTTGTTACTTAGGGCACCATAGGATTTTGCCCATTGAACACAGATGGCAAACGTCACAATTCAAGTATAGATTTGATGGTAAAGCATGTCAGTATTCATTGAGGAATCTAAAGAATAAAATCAGTACATGTTCTATTAGGCTGTCAAGGATGAAAACCATGGAGACATTGCAACAGCTCGGAGAAATCCTTTTGTGTCGTCTTTTCAAGAATGACTTGGCTTCCTTACGACATTCAGAGTTTAGAAAGAAAAACATATTTTTTATGGAGCTTCCATATTGGAAGGATTTGACAGTGCGACACAATTTAAATGTTATACATATCGAGAAGAATATAATGGACAACATTCTTGATGTATTAAACCTAACAGGCAGCCCAAAGGATACAGTTAAAACAAGGAATGATATGAAAATTTTGGGTATTCGTCCTAAGTTGCACATTGAAGATGGAGGGTCTCACTTTCCAGAAGCTATATACAGTCTTACTGGAGAGCAGAGGCGAAGGATTTTCTCATTCCTTAAAGACATTCGAGTTCCAGATGGGTATTCATCTTACCTTTCACGTTGAGTAAATGAAGCGCAAAAGAAGATTACTTGGTTAAAAAGTCATGATTCTCATGTATACATGCAAATCTTATTCCCACTAGCAATACGTGGAGTGATGCCTGATTTGGTAGTCGATTCTTTCACGGAGATAAGCACATATTTTAAAGTCATCTGTTCAAAGGCATTAGGTCCCGAATTGCTAGACTGTTCGGATAAACAAATTATGATCACTTTGTAAAATGGAGCAGATTTTCCTACCTGCATTCTTTGACGTGATGGTTCATGCCATGCTTCATCTTTTGAATGAAGCGAGAATTACTAGACCCATGCAATACGGATGAATGTATCCAATTGAACAATATTTGAAGAAACTGAAAGATTATGTCTTGAATAGGGCTAAGCCAGAAGGGTCAATCATTGAAGGCTATCTTGTAGAAGAATGTATTGACTTCTGTGCCATGTACATGAATAAAATAGACAATCAATTTAATCATCTTGAACAAAACTATGAAGGAGAATTTAATGTTAATGATGAAGATTATCTGTCCATATTTACCATCGGAGGATGGTCGATCCTCCGGACAGAGGTTAAGCCCATCTCTAAAATGGACTGACGATTGGCACACTTGTACATTCTGAAGCAAATTCTAGAAGTGGATGAATTTTACAATGAATTCAAAGCATCCTCTATGTCATATGTACACAACTTGCAGTTCCTCAATTGGTTCAAGGATCGTGTAAATAAACTGAAAGAAGATGGGATCAACGGTGGGTACAGGATTTTGATGTAATTGCTGATACACCTTTGACATACGAACATTACCATTCGGTGGAGACGTGAGCCTCAGTAGCTACTGCAATTGGAAGGAAATCCCCTACTGCGGGCATGCGAGAAAGAAGGGCACAGATAGTTCCACATTGGTGGCTGCGAAGCATGTTGAGGCGCACAAATTGATTTTGTGAAAGAAGTTGTTTGCCTCAATTCACGGGGTGAGGTCCCTCTCACTTGCTCACTAGACCTCGTCCGCGACACCTACCCACGGACCTGGTCAACCCAATAACCCGCCTAACCTGCACTCCTTGCTCACCACCGCACGCTAGTGATCCTGGACCCAGGTACGTGCCTGACCCGATAACCCGGATACCCTGTGGCTCTGGGAGAGCAGATCCTAAGAGAGAAAGAGAGAGGAGAGTTGTACGAGTATAGGGAGGGTTTTGCTACAGGGACGTTCGACTAACACTTAGTTGAATTCAGAAGGGGAAAGCCAAAGAAGAAAAAGAGGAAGCCTGAGCAGAAGCTGAAGAAGAAGAGGAGGCCTGAACAGAAGTTGAAGAAGAAGAGGATCGCAGAGCTAAAGAGAAAGCAACTAAAGGCAGAAGAAGAGAAAGGGAAGGCCTGAGAAAAAGAAGAAGGAAGAGAAGGTCATAGCTGAAGAATCAGAGAAAGAGAAGAGTTGAAGAGGAAAGGAAGAATCAGAGAAAGCAAAGAAAGAGAAGAAGAAGAAAGGAAGAATCAGAGAAGAAGAAAAGAAGACAAAGAATACAATCACTTTAAGTCGTTTGATTCAGATGACAGATCTTAGCTCTTATTTCATACATATACATTGAGTTCTTTAGTTGATATTGTAGGAGTATTTGGTGATCTAAATCACCATTTTACTCCCATCTGTTTGCACATTGACTCTAATATTATTGCAAATTCTAAGTTTGAATTGTGATCTTGATTTCTAAATCCCATATAGCTCCTTGTGTTCGACCTCGGAATCTCTTCAAGTAATAAAAATTATATTTGTTTTCAAAGCGATTTCGACTATATTACAACGCTTCATTTTAAACTCGATCTCGCTGCGATAAACATTTTGGAGCCATTTCCAGAGAGCAATGGGCAATTTAGAATTCTCGATTGCAATTTCTGATTTGGTACTAACTTGCTATATCTCTTTTGCTGTGGTTGTTTCAGGGAGAAGATGCATTCAAGGAAGATCAACCACACATCAAACACGCCAAGGGCAGGTAAATTCAGATTACTCTCTCTCTTATGCCCCTCATTCTGAAAAGGTTAAAAAGGGTAAAATCAATTAGAGCTACTTGCTTTCCATTCTTAGAAAATCCATCAAGTTGCCTGATTTGTGCATCCATTTAACGTAACTTGGGCTATCACATTCTTGTTTCAGCCCTAGATACCACATTTAGCAAACTAAATTGGACCAAAATTAGAGCCAAGTAAGGATTCCAAGTTAGGGTTTTAGAGACACACTTACATAATCAAGAACTGATCTTTCCTAAATAATGTGTGCCTAAGCCTTGATTGAACTGGTCTATTCAAGCAAACCCTAAAAATCGGGCTCTTAATCTCACTTGAATCCTAAAAGAGGGACCTAAAACTTCTCAAAGGACAAATAGGTGAAGTTGATTCACCTTGTGGGGTCGACCAATCTTTAAATTAGGTCACTTTTGCACTCAATACATCTTAAAAGTTCAAGTGAAATCCTAAGCACCCTTGCTCTTAATAAAACTGGCAGACTTAAGAGGTCAAGTTCCCATTCTAGTCTACCTAGAACATCAGTGACAAGAGAGGTCAGGTGAGGGAAACCCTGTAACCTGTGGGGGCGCTCTACCTTGTAGGGGTTTTTGCGGCACTTGACCTCTCTGGCCGCCCAGGTGTTTGCACCTCAAAACACGCCTGTAATAATGCCTTCTTGTGCTATTTTCTAGCATTAACTATGTATATTATGATCCTATAGTCGCATTTGTGAAAACGCTTGCATGCATGCAATTAATCATGAGAGGAAGAGAAATGAATAAATGGCTTGCATATTTACATTTTTTTCTCAAGTGTTTCTTTGCAAAAAGTCCCCTCTCTATTTTTTTATTTCCTCTTTCTTTCTTTTCTCTTCCCGCGGTTCTTCTCCTCCCGCTGCAGCATGCACGTCCACACCCTCTCCTGCTGCAGCCACTCCCTGCGGCTGCCACTTCCTCGCCCTTCCCCCCTGCTGCAGCCAAGCTTCCCCGCCATGCTCTCCTCCTCTATAAGAAGCTGCAGCTTCTTCCTCGCGAGGCATACCCCACACACGCTGCTGCAGAAGAAAAAAAACCGCAGCCACCACCTTCTCCTCCACCGTCCTCCCCTCCCATACGTCGTCCCTCTTTCGAGGAGGCACCCGGCGAGCAGGAGAACCCACTGTGGTGCACACCACCACAGTGGGAACACCACCGCCCAGCTCTTCAACGAGCCGGTGGGCGTGGTGTCTTCCTTCGTTTCGTTTTTTTCATCTCACGCCATTGCTGCCGCTTCAAGCTCCGAAGCTTGAAGCCGCGGCAGCAGCAACCAAGCAGCGGCAGCAGCAGCTCCCCCCGCCTCCTCCGCGACCTTCCCCGCAGCCGCTCTCCGCCTCCACGCGCGCCTGCAGGGCCCGCTCCGCCCGTTCTCCGTTCTGTCGCCTCCGCCGTTGCACCCTTAACCGGCCGCTGCGCGCACTGCAGCGGCCGGCTAAGCCCTCTCGCCGTCCCCTGCCAACCTCTGCACCCCTCCGCGACCGTCGCAGAACCTCCTCCACGTTCGCTCCTCCGCGCCATCGCCCGCTCTTCGCCCTCGCACTTGGCCTGCAGACGCATCACCTCCATCTGCAGACGCCATTTCCAGACATCCGCCTCCGCCTGCAGACGACGCGGCTCCAGACGTCTGCCGCCATCCACCGACGACTTAACTCGTCCCTTCTGCGTCCTCCCCGCTCCGCTCTCTCAGCTCTCTCACCCGCTCTCTCTCTCTCTCTCCCGCTCTCTCTCTCTCTCTCTCTTTTTACTCACAGCACACACTACACCAACACACACACACACCTTCACCAACGTACACACACCTACACTCACACTTACGCACACACACACACACACTTACACTATAAGTATAGTTATATATAGTAACATATATATACATACATACATACATATATATATATATATATATATATATATATATATATATATATATATATATATATATATATATATATATATATATATATATATATATATATATATATATATCTACTTATATATATATCTATATACTTGTACATATACTTTTATATATATATACTTATATACATATATATATATACATATCTATATACATATATATATACATATACATATATATATATATATCTAGATACATATACTTATATATATATATATATATATACATCTATATAGTATTATATATATATATATACTTATATACACATATACATAGCTATATACATATAAACATACATATATATACATACATCTACACCTATATATATATACATATATATCTATATATATCTATACATATATACCTATACATTTATATATATATAGATATATTTACTTATATACATACATATGTACATATATTTTCACATTATTTACTATACGCTGTATCGTGGGAATATCTGCACCAGTTGCTGATATTCCTCGATACACGCGTACAAAAAGCGTGGACATATACATCTTCCATCATCCATCCTCACTCCACGCGGCACATAGTCGTGTTGGTTGCGTCTCTCTAGACGACGATCGACCCGACACGGTGCTACACTCCATCGCCACCTCCACCTCCACCCCCACGCCTTTATATATATACTACATATAAATATATATATCTATAGATACTATATTTACTTTCTGTCTGTTAGCTTCCTTCTTAGTAAAAAGATAAAAAATATAAAAGAGAAAAGATAATCTTTGATTTGCAGGTACCCCGTCTTGCGAGTAGCAAGGCGTGTTTTGGAATTCTGTTTTGGCTAAAAGCCAAGGACACAATTTTGAGGGTGTGCCTCAAGAACAAGGATTACCAGAAAAAAAAAACCTAAATAAGAAAAACACCAAAAACACAATAAACGAACCGAAGAGATGCATTTTAAGGAAAACGTAGAAATTCGACTTGAACCCCACTTCCCTGAGTTCGACCCTGGGCCTAAAAGTGACAAGATAAAATCAATTAGGCCAGGTTAAAAATTTGTAAAGAGATGGTTAGGTCTGAATTAGGTTAACCGCTATATACATTTCAACGATAAAATCATCATATTAACAACCTATCCAGGCCGACCGATCACCAGGTAATTCACAGGTGGATGGCTTTTTGACTAAGGGGTATCATCCACCCCGAACCTCTATAGTCATCCAAAATTTTTGGGTGTCTTGATTGGGTCTATCACATTCTATTCTCATCTAGTCCATCGGTGCATGTTTGGTAGGAGGTCCTTAAGACCATCCTTGAGGCCTCCTTTAGTCATCCACTCCCGTCAAAGCCAGGCCTCGACTTTCGTGTTTGTGCAGAAACCCCATCACATAGACATCTCTTCTGATTCATCTGAGCCTAATTCTCCTTCATCCATCATCATGGCACAACCCACAGAAGAAGAGGATAACCTCGAAAATCAACTTCAGTGCCTTAATGATTTATTCCAAGCCTTTGTGAATCCACCGCAGCGTTCTATGATGCGAGATCATTACAATCCCGCTGCGGTGGCGATCGAACCTCGAGTCCAAATCCTGGCTGGAGGTCCTGATACTGAACTCAAGACCAACATGATTCATGATATTCCGAAATTTCATGGGCTCAATTCTAAGGATCCTTTCCAGCACATTAAATAGCTCAAGCATTTGGCCCAGACCTTCGGGTCAGATGTTCAGAATCGGGATATTCTTCTCATGAAAATGTTCTCCTCTCTTATGGACAAAGCAGCTTATTGGTATCAGACTCAAACACGTCCAATCAACACATGGGTTGAACTACAATCCGAGTTTCTGAAAAAGTTCTTCCCAGTTGGTCGGATGAATGCTTTACGACACCAGATCACGCACTTCACACAAGAATCTGAAGAACCACTTCACAAAGCATGGGATTGTTTCCTGGATCTCATGCGAAAGTGCCCCCATCACGGAGTTCCTAAAAGGGAACAAGTCCAGTCTTTTTACCAGGGACTTCGTGAAGATATCTGATTATTCGTTAATGCAACTTGCGGAGGAAATATCATGGGTCAGCACGAGGACACTATGTGGGAGATTCTCGAGAATATGTGTGAGAACTCCATCAATAATGACTCCATGGGCATATTCGACCGGACAAATGCTCGCGCATCGACGAATACAAGGGGGCACATGAGACGTAGGGCTTGTCCTCTTCTGTCGACTTGGAACTAATGGCCAGTTGTTTGGACAAGGTCTCTATTATTGAGAAGAAGGTGGAGGAGCTAACTCGACATCTACAGTGAGCCACCTCTACGCAAAACCCGTTCGCACAACTGTCCTCTGGGAGGGAAGCTGTGCATAACATCTACCACCGATCTTCTCAGGGGATGGACCCGTATCCACCCCCGTCTGACTCTAGGGTCGGAGGAAACTTCGAACCTGTCTATTCTAGTTGGGGGAACTCTGAACCCTTGTATTCTGACTTTTCTGAGGTTCCTCAGACCTGCGAGGACCTCAACGCCATCCAGAATGACCCATTCTCTAATACCTATAACCCTGGATGGCGAATCATCTTAATTTCACATGGGTAGGAAATAATTAGAATCAGAGACCACCATATCAGTCCCGTCCACAAGCTCTTCATCCATATCAGCCGCCTCAGCCTCGGCCCAACCCCACCTATCAATCTAGGCCAACTCAAGGAGATCAAATGACTCTTATCCTTCAGACTCTGGCTGACATTCAAATGACGAATGCGGCTATGTAGAAACAGCACAAAGACAAAATCACAGAGGTTCGCAATCAACTCACCCAGATGGCAAATTCCCGCAAACCTGGTACACTCCCTTCGCAATCTCTGCCTAATCCGAATAACGTGCTGAACTAGAGGTGCGTTATGAACCCAAATCCGGGCCAAGCCCACATGGTTTATCAGGCCCCTTCTGCTCCATCACCCGACGGGATGGAAGCTTCAACATCATACGTGGGATTTCAGCAGTAGCCACCTATTTTACCTACACCAAACTAGAACCAGGCAGGACTAAATTCAGTTACGACCCATAGTGGCAAAGCAAAATAGGACCCACCTTACCCAAGCCACTTTCAGCCTGGTAGTGCTAACCCAAGCCCTAGGATAGTCATCTAGGATACCCCAGTCCCAAATCAAGAACTTGGACCTATTCCAGAGGAACCATCTAAGGTTCCATTTCCCGAGGCCTTGATCAAGGGAAAGAGGACAACCAAACCCATGGCACCTGAAGAGGACCTGTTCAAGCTCTTTGAACAGGTCCATATAAACATCTTCTTGATGGATGCGATTCGCCACGTACCAACTTACACACAATTTCTGAAAGACGTGTGTACACCTAAGTGTAAGTCACGAACCAAAAGTAGGAGCCCAATCGTATTGTCAGAGCAAGCTAGCTCCATCATTTTGAGTAGGTTCCCACCTAAGGCAAAAGACCCAGGTACTCCCCTGATTTCCTATACAATTGGTAATATCTAATTCGATAGAGTTTTATTGGATCTAGGAGCCGCCATAAACCTAATACCTACATCCCTACTTGACCATCTTGAGGAAGCTGAGCTAAAACCAACAGAGGTGACATTACAGTTGGCGGATCGATCTATTAAGTCACCTAAAGGAGTTTTTGAGGATGTCATTATTAGCATTCGGGATTTCTATTTCCTGGTGGATTTCGTAGTCTTGGATATGGATGCTCCAAAAAATTCGAGAAACACACCAATCATACTAGGGAGACCCTTTCTATCCATTGCTAGGGCAAACATTAATTGTGAGGAGGGCTAAATTGAACTAAAATTTGGGAACTGGACACTAAAGATCGACATCTTTAAGGCCCAACAAGGGATTAATTGTGGAGTTATAGAACAAATATGTGATATCGAGGATGTGGTTGACGATCAGTATATAGAGGAAAACCTGACTACTTATGATCAACCACAAAAGGATCAAAACCCACAATCAGAGGAGTCTGAACTCAACCTAGACACACCCATAGCTCCTTCCCTTGCTCCTGACACCCACCCTGAACCACCCGCTGCTGCTGATAACCCTATTTTAGAACTAAAGCCTCTTCCTGATCATCTAAAGTATGTCTTTTTGGGTTCCAATCAAATGTTTCCTATGATTATCAACTCCAGACTCACACCTGATCAGGAATCCCCTCTAATTTCTATTCTCCAGCAACATTGAAGAGCCATTGGATGGACTCTTGATGATTTGACTAGAATTAGCCCCTCTTACTGCATACACTGCATTTATACTGAAGAGGGCACACGACCTTCCCGTGAAATGCAGAGACGTCTGAATCCTAATCTGTAGGAGGTTGTGAAAAAGGAGATCATTAAGTGGTTAGATGCTGGGATCATCTACCCGATCTTTGACAGTCGGTGGGTGCCGGGTTGTGCCTAAGAAGGCAGGACTCACCGTGATCACGACTGAGATCGGAGAAATCATACCGACCCATGTAGCAAATTCATGGAGAGTCTGCATTGATTACAGAAGACTCAATACCTCCACGAAGAAGGATCATTTCCTACTACCGTTTGTTGATCAGATCCTCAAAAAACTAGTGGGAAATAGATTCTTCTGCTTTTTGGACGGGTACTCCGGTTACAACTAGGTGGCAATCCATCCTGAGGACCAAGAGAAGACCACTTTCACCTGCCCCTTTGGAACGTACACATTCCGAAGGATGCCTTTCGGTCTCTGTAATGCATCCGCTACTTTTCAAGGTGCATGCTTGCTATATTCTCAGATATGGTAGGTGATTATCTAGAAATCTTCATGGATGACTTCTCAGTTTTTGGGATATCATTTGACGATTACCTCCTACACTTGGCTAGATCCTCAGGCGGTGCATTGACGTGAATCTGGTTCTTTCCTGGGAAAAGAGCCACTTCATGGTGCTTGAAGGAATTGTCCTGGGACATCTCATCTCTGAAAAAGGCATCCAAGTTGATCGAGCCAAGGTGAATATGATTTCCAAACTCCCTATGCCTAGCTCGGTCAAAGACATCCGATCTTTCTTAGGGCACGTCGATTTTTACTGTCGATTCATTCCAGACTTCTTGAAGATCGTGCACCCCTTGACTAATTTACTATCTAAGGATGTCCCTTTTGAAATCTCCAAGGAATGCACTCAAGAATTTGAGATCCTGCGTGCTCGAGTTACCTAAGCTCCGATCCTATAGTTCCCTGATTGGTCTCAACCCTTTGAGATCATGTGCGATGCATTTGATTGCGCTGTAGGAGCGGTACTTGGGCAGAAAATTGATGGGAAACCCATGGTCATCTACTACTCTAGCAAGACACTTGACGAGGCTTAGCGTAACTGCATAGTTACTGAGAAAGAGCTACTAGCCATAGAATTTGCCTTGGAAAAGTTTAAATCGTATCTTCTGGGTTCCCGTGTTACCATTTACTTTGATCACACAGTTGTGAGGCATCTCCTTGCGAAGAAGGATGCGAAACCTTGACTAATCCGCTGGATCTTGCTGTTGCAAGAGTTTGATCTCGAGATTCGCAACAAGGTGGGAAAACAGAACGTGGTAGCTGATCACTTGTCCTGCCTTCCTTCTGACATTATTGACCCTTTCGGACCCATTACGGAGCATTTTCCCGATGAGCACCTCCTGACTATTAGTACGGGCTTCCATGGTTTGCTAATTTAGTAAACTACCTGGCATCACATTAGTTCCCGTTTGATTGGACAAAGGCCAAGAAAGACAAATTGCTTTCCGAAGCCAAGTACTACTTTTGGGAAGACTTGTATCTCTTCCGCATTGGTGTTGATCAAATCATCCGACGATGTGTCCCAGAAATGGAAATTCAGGGCATTTTGTCCTTCTGCCATGACCAGGCATGAGGTGAACACTTCTCCGGTCATAAAACCGCAGCAAAAGTCCTCTAGTGCGGCTTCTATTGGCCCACAATTTTCAAAGATGCATACAATCACTGTAAGGCATGCACTCGTTGCCAGACCTTAGGCAACATGAGCCACAGTGATATGATGCCCTTACAGTCGATTCTCATATGCGAAATCTTCGATGTTTGGGGATTGATTTTATGAGACCCTTTCCTATTTTGAACGACTTCAAGTACATTCTGCTTGCTGTTGACTACGTGTCCAAATGGATCGAAGCCATTCGGACCCAAACCAATGACCATAAGGTAGTTATCAAATTTATTCATCAAAACATCTTTTCTCGGTTCGGGATTCCACGTGCGATAATCTCTGATGGAGGGACCCATTTCACTAATGCTCAGTTCAGATCACTGATGATCAAATATGGGGTGTCACACCGAATCTCTACTCCTTATCACCCCCAAACCAATGGTCAAACTGAGCTATCAAATCGGGAGATCAAGAAAACCCTCCAGGTTACTGTTCGACCTGACAGGAAAGACTGGTCATCCCGACTTCTGGAAGCTTTGTGGGCTTATAGGATCGCCCACAAAACCCAATTAAGCATGTCTCCCTTCAGATTAGTGTACGGGAAGGCATGTCACCTCCCCGTCGAATTGGAGCACAAAGCCTATTGGGCAATACGGAACTGCAATCTCGATCTTTCTAAGGTAGAAACCCACAGAAAGCTTCAAATGAGTGAGATCGATGAATTACGTCACGAAGCGTATGAGAACTTGCGAATTTACAAAGAGCGGGTTAAGGCCTTTCATAGCAAGCACATATCCAGAAAGATCTTTTTCCCTAGTCAGAAAGTCCTACTCTTTGATGCCAAACTCAAACTGTTCTCTGGAAAACTCAGATCAAAATGGATCAGACCTTACCTTATCCGACGAATCTTTGGAAATGGAGCTATCAAAATTAGTCAACTCAGCCATGATTCAGAACCTTTTGTCGTGAACGGTCAAGACTCAAACCGTTCATTGAACTTACCAATACAAATTTATCTGAGACATCTTTTACGCTCCACTCTCCCTGAGCTCATTTCGCCCAGCTGATGGCGTAAAACTCAGTGCTTAACAAGAGGCAGCCCGTCATTTTGAAAAAACTCAAAACCTATCTTGACACATTCCTATGCTGAACTCATATTGCACTTTAGGGTTCATCCATTAGAATAGCCGACTCCACCTCTGGTACCCGTACCTGAGCTTGAAATCATCTGCAACAGTCATCCCGACCCATTTACCCACCCAATACCTATTCTAATGAGTGATCTAAGCTGAACACGAACCCACCTAATTTACAATGAGGACATTGCAAATCCTAGGCATGGGGGGTATAAAAGTGTCAAACGCCATGAAAATCATCTCACAATAAGGGGTTCATAAAAAAAATCACATATTCCAAAAATACCAAAAAAATAAAAAATTCTTGAAGAAAAGCAAAAATATGAGAAGAGAGGAAATTTTGATGGCATATCAAATTTTGATGAGAAAATGGGGAGGAGTTAAAAATGTAAAAAAGAAGCACAATTTGAAAAGAAAAAGAAATACTCATTACTAAAAAAATTAAGGAATTGACTTAGTTCCAGACCATATCAAAAGAAAGAAAATGAAAGGCAAAAGGTGTTTATGAAACAAAGAAAAGATTAGTAGGAACGCTGATTTTAGGTCTTTTGGGCTACAATCCTAGGCTTAAAAATTCAAGTACCTGCTAAGATCTGGATAATCCTCAAGAGGTTGGGGAAAATGCGAAGCTTAAGTATTAGGTCTAAAGCTTAGAGAGTATTCAGCCTCGTTAACTGACCTCTGGTTTGTAGGACTCGGTAACCTAAGCACCCCAATCCACACACAATCTAGTTCAGTGCGCCTAAGTATCAAAATCACGTAAATGCGTTTAACTTGTTCTGAAAATGTCACCTAGATTAAGAGTGGCTGATCAACACAAGTTGATTTGGACGAGTTCTTGACGCGGAGAGGTGGGAAATTCCCCTCGAAGATGCACAATAACATATCGTCTCCTCGATGCTTGTCTCCTAGGATATCTACATATCCTATCGGGGGCATGTAAGCACCTTGTGCTGGTTCAGATGCCATGGGTGGCATTATCTCGAAATGTCGATTGCCAGGGTTTGGATTTAGCTACAGAACGCCATGGGCAGGATTATCTCGAAATCTCGAAAGCCAGAGTTCTGGGGGTTGCCATGGGTGGTGCTATCTCGAAGCATCGATTGCCAGGGACCTTGTGAGGATTGATGATGGAGACTAGGAATTCGATACAGCCTGTGTTGTAAAGCTTATCTGAAGCTAGAAATAAAAAGAAAAGAGAGAGAAAACTATCCAAAAATAAAGAAAAATTCCTCTTTCTCTGACAAAAATGCACTGCAAACTGAACCGAGGCTAAAACATGTTACAAGCACGGGTGCTTTAACCGCGGAGTTCAACGAACCTTAGGTTAATTCCTGTGTTCCTTAGAAACCTTCCCGGCAAACTGAGGCTAGAGTTGGTCAGGTCCGGATCTTGGTTGGTACTTGAGTACCTCTAGGCCTACTATCGGCACTCTGACCTAATCTACAAAAGAAAGCACACATCAAAGTTTTTAAGCATCAAAAGATTTTATGGTCTAGAAGCAACGTTAATACCTTGAAATTTTGCTAAGGGATTAGCAAAAGCTAGACATGGGGGTATGATGGGGACACCATCATGAGCCATAACTAGCTCATTTTGACCCAATTGAGACAATAAATGCTCCTACATAACTGCCAGAGAATCATAAATGAATCCGTCCAAAATTGGAAGGGAGATTCTTTGAGCAATCTTCTCCAGTATGAATCCATCCAAGTTCTCTAATTCCCTCCCAATCTCTCATGCAAATGCATGAGAGATTTGGGTCTCTTGAAAATCTCAAATCCGGCAACCTTCCAAGCTTGAGAAGCTTGCTTCCAAAGCTCTAACCACTTCCTAGAGCCCTTTATAAAGACCCTCAGAGCTCACCGATCTCTCCACGCTCGAAATTAGCCGTGCATCCTCTCAAATTCCTCTCTCTTTCATGGCAGAAGGTTCCTCGACGTCTGACGACCTTTTTTGCCTCTTCTCATCGTCCATTCGCCATACCTGTGGTGGATTCATCTTCCCTATTCTTCTTCGCATCTCGTCGTACCAGCAGATGCCCGTCCTCCTTCATCCTCGCCGTCTCTCCCTCACCAGAATCACCTTCATCTCCGATGTCGCCACACCACTTCCGACGCCATCGCTGCCCCAATTCATCCATCAACCTCCTATTTAAGTCCCCTATCCCCTCTACTTTATTTCCACACTTATGCCACTTCAAATCGACCACCGACGCTTCTCCGCAACTCCATCTCCTCCATCTTCGGCCACCCCCTCTAGCGAGACCATCCCACCTCCATAGACCACCAAAACCCTCGCCGACCACCTCAAAACATTCGCCACACCTCCCTGATCATTTCCCCTCTCTTCATTCACCTATCCACTCACTCACACGCACCCTCGAACACACCCACTCTCACGCACACAGTCTGACCTAGCTACGCACTCACAGCCACTGTCGCTCCACGCCACCACCCCCATCACGTTCGCCGTGCTCCAGTGACCATCCTTGAGCATTCTGACATGGCCAAGAGGCCATTTTACTGATTTCAGGTGTACGCCCTGTCTGCTGTTGACGAGCAAGCTTCGAGCTTGCTTGAAGGTCGCTCCAGGTCATGTTATGCCCAAGTTGAAGTCCCAAGCTGCACGGAAGTGTCTCGCGCACAAACCTAGGTCCTCAATTGGAGATGTGAGCCTTAGTAGCTACTGCAATTGGAAGGAAATCCCTTGCTGCGGGCACGCGAGAAAGAAGGGTGCAGATAGTCCCACATCGGTGGCTGCGAAGCGTGTTGAGGCGCATAAATTGATTTTGTGAAAGAAGTTGTTTGCCTCAGTCCACAGGGTAAGGTCCCTCTCACCCACTCATTCGGCTTTGTCCGCGACACCTACCCACGGACCTGGTCGACCTAATAACCTCCGTGACCTGCACTCCTCGCTCACCACCGCACGCTGGTGAGCCTGAACCTGGGTACGTGCTTGACCCGATAACCCGAATACCATGTGGCTTTGGGAGAGCGGATTCTAAGAGAAAAAGAGAGAGGAGAGTCACGCGAGTAGGGGGAGGGTTTTGCTACAGGGACCTTCGGCTGACACTTAGCCAAATTCAGAAGGGGAAAGCCAAAGAAGAAGAAGAGGAGGCCTGCCAAAGAAGAAGAAGAGGAGGCCTGAGCAGAAGCTGAAGAAGAAGAGGAGGCCTGAACAGAAGTTGAAGAAGAAGAGGAGGATCACAAAGCTAAAGAGAAAGCAGCTAAAGGCAAAAGAAGATAAGGTGAAGGCCTGAGAAAAAGAAGAAGGAAGAGAAGGTTGTAGCTGAAGAATCAGAGAAAGAGAAGAGCTGAAGAGGAAAGGAAGAATCAGAGAAGAAGAAAAGAAGACAAATAATACAATCACTTTAAGTCGTCTGATTTAGACGACAGATCTTAGCTCTTATTTCATACATATACATTGAGTTCCTTAGTTGATATTGTAGGATTATTTGGTGATCTAAATCACCATTTTACGCCCATATTTTTGCACATTGACTCTGATATTATTGCAAATTCTTTTAAGTTTGAATTGTGATCTTGATTTCTAAATCCCATATAGCTCCTTGTGTTCGACCTCGGAATCTTTTCGAGTAATACAAATTGTATTTGTTTTCAAAGCGATTTCGACTATATTACAACGCTTCGTTTTAAACTCAATCTCACCATGATAAACAGGTCTCTTGTTATCAGACCATCCCTTCTACATAACCAGAGAAATATTTGCACCTTGAGAGGGACCTTCAACAGCCATAGTTTCTTGTCAATATAATCACCTCCCATACCACTGTTGGAACTCCTAATTTTTCCATAGGCACGTTGAGTCGTATAGATGCCATCCCATGCATAAGTATCCTCCACATTGGGTCTTGGATAGCTGGTTTGCTGGTCTGAAATCAGGTGCTGCTTTTCTTCCCACAATCTAGTCACCTCCCTGCATGCCTCCGATTCAGCCAGCTGCCAACATCTGCCAGATTCAAACCAAAAGTTATTTACCACCCCATCCTTATCAGTAGAAGTTGAGTAGACCCTTAGATAAGCCTCCTATAGGGCGCCCAATGACGTCCACTGCTCTTTCCAGAAACTGAAGTGCCTGCCATCTCCAAGAACTGGCTGCAATAAGTGACAATTATCTCTGATAGCTTGAGTGACAGAATGCCAAAATGGGGAGGGTTTGGAGGGGTATAATCTGTTCAGAGCACTATTGGAGTAGCCATAGCCATCATTAATAAGTTTAGTCCGTAACCTTTCCTCCCCATTTAGAATTTTGATAGCCCATTTAATCAATAAGGCTTCATTAAACTCTTTAAGTGCTTTAATCCCCAATCCACCTTCTTCCTTGGGGTGACACAGATGCGCCCATTTCAGTGGTTGCATGAACTTACCCTCATGTCGTGCACCTCTCCAAAAGAATTTCTTTCTCATCAAATCCAACCGTTTCCAAATGGATTTCGGAGCTTTGAAAATGGAAAAGTAGAAAATCGGAATGGAAGTGATAATAGAATTTAACAAGATTAACCTTCCACCCTTAGATAGGAACTTACTATTCCATCCTTCCAACTTAACTGAAATCTTGTCAAAGAGTGCATTCCAATCACTCTTCCATAGCTTTGAATACCTCAATGGCAGTCCCAAATATCTGATTGGCAAATTTGATAGAGGAGTTCCCAGCGTGGCTGATAGTGCATATTGCTCCTGCTCATTCATGCCAAAACATATCAGGGTGGATTTCTCCCTGTTTAATCTCAGACCAGACAGATCCCCAAAGATGTTCACCATATGACCTAATGCTTGGGTTGCAGCAGTTGTCCCCTCAACAAAGAATACTGTGTCGTCTGCATATTGGATTACAGGGGCCATAGCTCTTCTGTTAGACAGTGAGTATCCTCTGATGACATCAGCCTCAACTAGTTTACAGGCATACCTGGCCAATCCATCCATAGCAAGGTTGAAGACCAGCGGGGCTAACAGGCATCCTTGCCTAACACCACATTGTGGCTGGATCCATGCCCACATGGTTTGCCATTGATCAAAGGAGAGAAAGAAGAGGTTGTGATATAGCGCTTCATCCATTGGATCCATAATGACGGGAACCCTCTTCTCTTAAAGACCTCCTAGAGATACGGCCATGAAATAGAGTCATAAGCCTTTCAGAAATCAACTTTTCACATAAAAGCTTTACATTTCCTTCTATGCCATCCACACACCATCTCCTGAGCCATAATAAACGATTCCTACAAGGATCTATTAGGGTGGAATGTTGATTGGACAGGATGAATCAGATTTTGCAAGACCGACCTCAACCTATTTGCCAGTATTTTGCTCACCACCAAATAAATTGAGTTTGAAAGTGAAATAGGCCTGAAATCAGATAAGTCAATAACATAATTTTACGATAATGCAGGTGAGGAATAAATTTTCCCATCCTAAATACAGCACCTCCCTTCGAGTTTGTCGACACCGCTACCCGATCCCACCACTTCACCACTGCTGCCAATTCGTTGGAAGAGTGAGTCCTCGGGGAAAGGAAACAGATTAAGAGAGAAAGCCACAACAACAGGAGGATTTTAAAAAGAAAAGGCCTGGGCATCTGAAAGGATATACCTTCTAATCCTTTCCCCTGCGAGGATCTCCACCCTCCACTGGCACCATGGTTGGAGTGGACACCGTGGTCGAAGCGTACCCTGTGAATTTGGCTTGCACCGTGGCTTAGGCAATCTCCACTCTCCACCTTCTCCGCTACGAAGGCCGTGTGGTGACAGCACACGACCTCCCACCACACATCACCACGCACTGTGCCCTCCCTCTTTTTTGTTCTTCATCTTCTTCATTTCAATCTCCTTCCACCACCCCTCCCACCATGCCAACACCACCACTTGCAACTCAAACCCCCAACCATCACCACCTTCACCTTCTTCTTCATTTTCTTTCTTCTACTTCTTCTTCAATCCTCCGTCACTGCTCACCCACCTCCATGCCCGAAGAACCCAAAGTTGCAGCCACGTCTTCAGCCACAAGAGCCACTCCCGACCTCCATCCTCGATGCCAACCTCTCCAACACCACCTCCATGCTCTGCTGTGCCATCCTTGCTGTTGCCAGACCAACTGGGTGCTCCCTTGTCGACCTGCACAAAACCATTGCCACCGGCCTCCCCTCGTCCGACTGGTAACCTTCGGCCACCTCTCATTGGCATGTCACCACCGTTACAACGCCCATCCTTCGACGCACTTCCACTACATGTTGGACGGCAGGCAGCCGCTCTTCTTTACGTGCAAGCAAGAGAGAGAAAGAATCCCCAGTTTCCTCTCACAATAATAATTACGATAAATGCCATTACGGGTCACTATTAACTTATTTAATGCATTATTTTATTAATGTGATTTTGCATATGAGCACCTTATAGTTTTAAGTAATTACATGGAATGCTTTTTGATGATGAAAATGAAATGCAAAGATTCAGATCTTTATCGATTGTGATTCTCGATTGGTCTAGGTACCATTACATGATTCAATAGGTTAATTCCTCCCTGTGGAGATGACCTAACTATTTTTGTGGTTAGATTTTGAGTAATAAATATTTTTGATAGTCTATTTTCCACCATAAAAGCTTACAATGACATGTTATTTTATGTTTAAAATTTCAACGAAAGCGAAGATCGACTCACCAGAACTAAATTATGATTTTGTGCATAATGAAAGACTTGATCAAGATACAGGCTAGGCAGACCTCGTTATAGGTGTTCCTGATTATGAGCTAGCCATAGGAAGTTGTGAAGTTGGTTCATCAGGCTTGGATTTTCAAAATACCTGTGATGAGTTTGACTCAGAACCTCTCGAGGAGGCAACTCCCGCATTTTATCCTATTGAGGTACTCCTCGAGACTAGTTCTGACATCCCAATAGAACCACATCCAGATTCTAGTAATCCAATCCCCACACCTAACCTAGAATCTAGATCTGAGCCTAGTTGGGTTGATTATGAAGCTCAATGTAAAGAAAATAACATATCAGATATGAATTGTGATCCTAAGACTATATTTGATGATGATACCTCTCCAGACTCCTCAGAAGAACAAATTGATTTAATGGAAGTCAAACTGATTTACGATACAGAATCAGAGGAGTTGGAAGATTTGGGATTTAATTGGATCTACCGTAGATGCCTTGAACCTGAGCCTATGCCTGATAAGGATATTCCTGTGGGCTTGGAATTTAAGACTAGGTTAGACCAAAGTCAAGTTGATAAGTCCATGCATCTTGATTTATTTAGTGGTGGAAATCTCGATCTTGAATCAGGTTCAGAAGTTGATTTTAGCAAATTCTCTTATGACTTTAAGCCATACTTTGATTTAGGAGAATCTTTGTTTCCAGATGATTATGAGTCGGTTTATGACCTAAATATCCTTGATCCATTCTTTGATTTTGATTCTGAGATCAATGACTTAGAACTCGAGGCAGCCCTATCTCCTACCCCAGAACCAGAGCCTGTCAAAAATCAATCCCAACACCAATCGACCTCTAGAATCCATTTCTATTCTGACCCATCTCCTTTTGATCTGATTGCATATGATTCACCACTACGATTTGATCCCAACACCAATCGACCTCTAGAATCCATTTCTATTCTGACTCATCTCCTTTTGATCTGATTGCATATGATTCACCACTACGATTTAATAGTAAGTGGGACATTGATCAAACTGACAACCATATATTGTCCCCCTCTGACCCCATAAGTAGGGCTCGTACATTTTTCACCGACCCGTTATCTTTTGAGGACCCCTACTCTGATCTGGCTGAGCCGATACAACCAAACCCTCGATTTACATTTCCACATTTGTCTGAGCCACAAAGCATCTGGTGGGCTCCACACCTATTGATTCACATTCCTCAGCCCACTAGACTAATTGGGTTTGATCTGCATCATCACCCAGTTGATCTGAAGAAGCACCTGGTTAGACCAACCAAGCTAATCATGAAGGTGTTCTACAAAATTCCACCAAGCTGACCACCCCTCCTCCTTGACCACCTTTTGCTTGGCTGAAGGCATTGAATTTAGTGATTAATGGGAGGCAACCTATCATTTGAAAAAAAAACCTGAGACCCTTCTGATCCTTTTTAAGCTGCATTCCTATTACACTTTAGGGTTTAAACTTTAGAATAACCGACTCCACCTTTGATACTTGTATCAGAGCTTAAAGTTGTTCGCAATAGTCATACCCACCCGTTCACCCACCGCTTGACCTATTCTAAACTATGAACTAAGCTAAATTCGAACCCACTTGGTTTACAATGAGGACATTGCAAAGCTTAGGCATTAGGGGTATTAAAGTGCAAAACAATTGGGAAACTAAATTCTTTGAGGGGTTTCACAAAAAAAAAGGAGAACAGGGAGGCAAATTTTTGAGTTGAATTGAAAAATCTTGAGGAAGAAAAAGAGGAGAAAAAAAAAAGAGCAAAAAGAAAAAAATTGTGTTAGTCCATATGATTGATTATGGAACTTACTTAAGTTCTAGGCTGGATCAGATGATGAATTAAGGCCTGAAGGGCTAAGTCTTAGGAGATAAGTGAAGGGCACCGACCTTAGGTCTCTTGGGCCTATTATAGGGCTTAAACACTCATGTATTTATTAAGATCTGGAATATTCCTTAAGAGGTTGAGGAAGTTGCGAAGCTGATGTATTAAGTCTAAGGCTTAGGGATTATTCGACCTGTTACTTGCCCTTTGGTTTGCAGAACTTGGTAACCTAGGCACCCAAAAATCACACACCGGTTTGGTTCAGTGCGCTTAATGAAGAATAATCACTATAAGAATATTGAGTATTGCCAACCGTTAAAAACGGTTGGCAATGTTCAAATAACCATCGATGAAAAGGGTCGAGGAATGTACTGTCGCTATTGGGTTTTCTCGATCGTTTTTGGACAATACTGTTGGGAAAAAGGCAGACCACCACTTGACATTTGGTTATTTCCCTCGTCTATTTACCATGGTCGAGAAAGCTTTTTCTCGATCGTTACAAATAAATGGTCAACAAAAATATTTACATCGACTGGTATCTAGGCGGTCGACTAAGATCATATTCTCGACTGTTTCTCAATAACGGTAGATAAATTTTGTATTGTCGTTCTTTTGTGAATGGTAGAGAATATTAATATTCTTGACCGTTCGTATATAACGGTTAGAAATTCTAATATTCTCGTCTGATTTCAAATGGTCGAGAATATTAATATTGTCGACGTTTATTAAATAACGGTTGACAATAGTAATATTTTCGTCCATTAAAAATGGTCAAGAAAGTATTTTTTTTGTAAATGTGTTTAATTTATGTCGAAGACCTGTGAAGAACTACAAATCTAGTAAAAATATAATCAATCACACAACTTAAAACATTTTTGCATCTAATTCAAACACCCAAAATCAAAATAAAAATTTCATATATGAAATAATGTATATAGAGTTCACTACAAACAATAATGTATATAAAAAACACAATAATGCTATGGCACTAATGCCTCCAGCATCGCTACCACCTAAATCATCATTATCATGATGATCTCTATACTGATGAAGGGACGGGTGATCAATATCTCCATTCTAAAGTAATGACAGCAGCTCCTTGATGGTATGTTGGATTCTTTAGTTTGCATCGCGTTGTCCTTGACTAGCGTTGTTAACTCATTGATTCGTTGGGTATTCTCCTCGTCTTTGAGGCATAATGCCGCAATCTCCTTCCTCATCTCATGCACCTCAGTTGAAAAGGATGATGCTCAACTTCTCTCATAACACCTTGAGATGGTCTCGCTCCTCCCTACGCTATAGACGTACCTGCCATGCTTAGGTGGCATGACAGTCCGGTAGGCCTCCTCTGCTGTCAGTGGCTGCTGAACTGTAGCATTTAACAAAATTATAAAATTTTGTAAGGTTTAAAAGAAAATAATAATTAAAGGTACTTACGTATATGGATTTCATTGAGCTTATGCTCCTCCTACCCAAGACATGGGTCTTCAGTGGAGCCTTAGCCCTATTTTCCTTATTCTTCTTAGCCTGATCCTAAAATAAAGGTACAAATTATTAACTTATAAATTAGTTAAATAAATGATAACATATGAAATATTTTTACCTGCATCGCTCGATCATGCCAATGCTTGGACTCTTCCTTCCAAGTGTGAGGTTGTATCAAAAGAGACGCATTATGCAATGCCTCATAGTGATTCCTGTTCTTATAATACTAAAAAATATAATTGTAACATTAGAAGTAATATTTGAATTATGGTAAAGGAAATAAACAAATACAGTTAAAATTTATCTTTTACCTTATTCTTCATCTCCAATCTCCAATCTTTATGAATCTTCACTGTGTGCTTAAGGATATATTTGGCGATGTTCGGATCATCGCCCCAATTGAAGGTGGCCTGCATTAGTAAGAGAAAAAAAATTGTTACATAATTTAAACTTATATAAAGCAATGTACATAAGTTATTAATTTTTACCAATTACCTCTAACTCTCAAATGAGCTGCATTTTCAGGTCATTTGGCACCTTCCTCCAATTGAAGTAGGACAGTGGGATGATCGCCTTCGTCAGCGTACCGAGTCTGCTAACAAATGGAGGATAGTCCACTGCTTCCCCCGTTGGTGTGATTGGCAATGAAATGCGAATCCCATGAGGAATTCTCTCTATGTCCCTATTTCACGTGGGACCTCTTCCCCTACATTCACCTATAAGAAAGAATTATAACATAAAATTTAATAGGACGAAGCAGGACGAAGGAGGACGAAGCAGAAGAACGAGAACGGAGCAGCACACCGTCGTCGTCGCGGGATCCACTTCCGAAGGGGGACGAAAATTTGGATTTTATCTCGCGAGAAGCATCCCAGGTGTGGGACAAGCTTCTCTTGAGCTTTGGAGAAGTAGAGAGGAGAAGGAAGGAATGAGAATTTCGTATGGAGGGGGTCTCCTTTTATAGTTGCAAGGAGTGGGGGCAAAATGGTCATTACATCTTCAAAATAATAAATGAGGGGTCTTTAGTGACGGATAAATCCATCACTAAAGCCCCAAACGTGGGCGTAGCTTCCGCGCCCACGCGCGCCACCTCAGCTGCCCGCGCATAATGCATACACCCACGTACTTCAGATCTCAGCCGTCCGATCTCTTAAGACGCATCTCCGCCCGCTGCTGCGCCTGCCTGGCGCGTGCGATAGCGCGTGACACCACGCATTCAATGGCGCATGATCTCGATTGAGCGCAGACGGCCGTCCGATCAAGATCCGACGCCCGCCATCACCCGCACGCCCGCACCTTCCACCCCTTTGCTACGGCTCGAACCCGCGCCCACAGCTCGCATAAGTGCGCTCGACCGCTGCGCTACGAGGCGCGGATGGTCGAGCGGACGCTTTTAGGCGCGGCTAACCACAACTATTGGATCGAGATCCAACAGCGGAGAGCGAGCGGGTGCGAGGCCTTCAGAGATTGCATGCGGCCGTTTGGGCGGTCGAGATGGCACCACGTGGCACCATCTTGGCCGTCCATCTTCTGGAAGTTGTAGATGGTGCCACGGATGTCGGATTGACTTGATTTTTGCGTCGTTAGGCTGCAATTGTCGATCCGAATTCATTCGTGCGATTGGATTTGTCATTTGAAGAGTGGATTTACACCATCCTGGCCCTTGATCTTCTAGGGTTCCCCGATCACTATCTGATGCTACGGATGCCTGATTCGGGCGATCTTGGAGTCATTGAACTCCAATCGTCGCCCTGATCACATCCATACGGTTGGATCTTCGATCCGAGGCCCCGATAAAATGTTTGCCCTGTCCAAGCACATAAAAGGAGACAATTAACCTCCATTTTATTCAAACTACTCTAAATGCAAGATGATGCATGTTATGCAATATTTATATCATGAAATGCAATCCTATGCTTAAGAACATGCATAAATAGACATCTTAAGTAGTGTAAATGTGTTTACATCACCCGCAAAGACCCCTATGTGGTAAAGCATCCCCAGAGGTTGCAGGGTTTCCCCCACCTGACCTTCCTTGTCATCGCAGTTCCAAGTAGATTGGAATGTGCGAATTGAGACCTATGTCTACCAATTTTAGCCTTAATTGTGCCTTGAATTTCACTTGATTTAGAAATTATTTCAAATTGTGACCTAATTTGGGGGTTGGTTGATTCACAAAATGAACCGACTTCACCTGACCTATCCTAGGGTTGAGGGTGAAGTTTGGGTCAAAGCACCCAAACCACCCTGATTTGGTTATAAACAAGTTATTAGGTCCCAAATTTTAAGGTTCAAGTGAATTTAGAACCTTGATTTTAGGGTCTACTTGATTAGATCAATTCAAACACATGCTTAGGTAGCACACAAATATGGGAAGATCAATTTCCTTTTTAACAGGCATATGTGTACTAACACTTCAAAACCCTAATGTATAACCCTAATTGGCTCTATTTCCAAGTTCAATTTGATTCCAAATATGACACCTTGGACTCAAACAAGAAAGTGAGTAGTCCAAGGTGTTGAGAAAATTTAGTGCAAATTCCTAATAGGAACATGAATTGAGGATGGGTTTCTCTCTAATCAAATCGCATCAACTTCAGTATGATTCCAATCTATCTCGCAAATCAGGAAACTCTTTGCCTTTAAATGATAATTACTAGGAAAGTAACGCATGTGGATCCTAATTCATTTGTTTCTTTTTTTATTTTCCCAAGATTGAGAGAGGATTAGGGAAGAAGAGAAACTTTACCTGCCTCTGGTGTGGTTGATTGCGCGAAGCATTTCTTCATGAATTACCTCTCAATTGTAAAACACTGCAAATAAGGCTAGTTAGAAATCAATTCAATAATATGATTAGTGGTGAATTGCATGTTAATTCCCAGCAATGGCACCAAAATGTTGAAGCGCTTCTACCGTGTTTTAGAAAAGAGGCGTGTCGTAGTATAGGAGATAAAAGCATAACAATACTTAAATTTGTAAGTGCTCGAAAAATGTTGGGTTTGGAGGTCATTTGCATAGAGCAAATAGAATCACAATTCAATCACCAATCAAGTAATATAAATGAGTACAGTAAAATATTCACAATGAATAATAATTAACATTCAAACTCAATATATTCAATGCATAGCCAAATTGTATCTCAAGTTTAGCAAACAAAAATAATATAGAGAGCCAAAAAATAGTGTGGTTGAAACCACTAATATGTCATTTAATACTTAGGCTTCACTCTCAATTCAATGCCTAAAACCCAACACTTAACCTAATTTTCAACTGTTTAGCACTTCACTTTGCTCATGCAGACCTTCAAACTTAATCAAATTCCCAACCCTTCAGACATCTCAGCAAGGTCACAAACACCTTAAATCCTCTTAAATTTCTCCATAGTGCAAAACCTCCCCTCTCTCTCTCACCAATCCTCTTTTCTCTCTCTTCAAACCCAATTCAAACCAATCCAATTCATCGCAGGGGGTTCGATCTGACTCACATGGGCATGGGTGAGTGTGGACCAACGTGCATTAGCTCGTGGTATGGGACCTAACCCCATAACAAAGGCAGTAAAACAACAGCCCAAATTCAATAAGTTTCAAAATTTGAATTAAAATTCCATGATGTGGCACTATGGTGATAGCTCATTCTTCAGTTGTTGTACCTGAGAAGTTTCTCTCAGTTAAAGCTGATGTTGTTGGGCCTTGGCTAATTGAAGGCTTGGAAGACATTGTGAGGTTGTTCCTCATCTATTGAAGTTGTGGCGGTGGCAGAGGTTGATGAACAACAGCGTGCAATGGCACAGTGGACGTCTACGGCGAGGAAACCTGAGATGCATGAAAACAGGCTCTAAGCCCCAATTAGAAAGCTCATTAGGTTCCTTGTGAAGTAAGGAATGCGGTGGCGGTGAGGCATTTGGTGTACTGTGGAGGTGTTCAGTGCTGGAGATGAAGGTAGTTTGGTGGATTGTTCAGCGGAGCAAAGGAGCGGTTAAAGCGCCCAATAACCTTGGGGCTTTTTTTCTTCTAAGAGTGGTGAAGGATGTGGTGGTGGTGATTTAATCTTTCATGCCGTGTAGCTTGTGTGTGACCACGTCGGAGATGTGGCTGGAGGTAGAGAATACAAGGGGGGAGAAGGTGTGTTCACAGTCGAAACTAGGTTCTAATGGTCTATCCCTAAGCTAGAGAAAGAAGGGAATAAGAGGAGCTACTCTATTGGATGGAAAATGGAGAGACTCACGCCAGCGCCTTGCCGGACATGAGGGAGATGAATCCTCTGGTGAGAGGGTACAACGAGGAAGAAAGGGATAAAGAACTCCTGCTAATGTATGCTAAGAGCGAACAAAGTCAGTGAAGATAGTGGGCCTCTCAATTTGACTGTTAGGTGGCCAAAGGAAGGATATTGAAGGTCGTTGTTGACACTAAGGTCGAAGGTGGTCGGAGGAAGAAGGGAAGAAGATTTTTGGCCTAAAACCTGGCTAGTCTTAATCATAGAACAACGTAGAGCTTATATAGATCTCAATCAGGGTCTCAATTGGCAAGAATTTGTGAGTTTAGAGTAGGCTTTGGGACACTAGGATTCCTAGCTTTCTCGAGTTCATTGGAGCTCCATGTGCCAAAATAGGATCTGGGACATGTTTAGAATGGAAGAGGATCCCTTGATTGACAATCCCTCCAATTTTGGAGGGATTTGAGTGAAGATTCAAGAAGATATACACGGTTAAACTGTGTTCTTGATGGGTTTGACTCCGTGTTTAGGAAAAAAAGGGCTTTCAGTCGACAGGGACCTTTTGCGAAAAAGAAGAGAAGCTAGGGGCTTCTTGGTAAGAAAAAAGGTCTAAGTTGAGGGTCTGATTGAAATGAATAGAGATCTGGGGACTAAATTGTAAACTAGGTAAAGATGGACTCTGATTGGGACTAAATTTTGGTGTTAACCTAATTTGGACTCAAGGAATATAATGGTGGACTTGGATTTGATTTTTGACCACGTTTGACTAGGTAAATTACACAGAAGCCCAAATTAGGGTAAATTCCCGTTTGAATCTCTGTTGTTAGTCAAAATGGATTTAGATGGTTAAAGTGAAGGAACAAAACCTCTTACAATATTTTTTAATGATTTTTAGGAGATTTAGATTGAATGTATCTCTACCAAAACCCTTTCAATTTGAGTGAGGCTGATAATTAGGGTTTTTAGTAATATTTTAATCCTTAAAATGTTGTAAACCTTGATTCAGTTATTCTGAGCTCACTTCTTAGTCTTTTAAGTTCATTTAACCTTGAATTAACCCTTAATGAACCCCTTAGTTAATCTGCATTAGTGATGTGATGTTAAAATAGTACAATTAACCCTTTTTTCTATCTTATTCTCAAATTAGCTCTGCATAGAATTACGATCCTCAGATGATCATTAATGAGAGTTTAACATTGGATTATGACTAATTCAAGTTAGTTATGACGAATGATGGTGTTACCAGTAGAGAGACAATAAGGGAAAGAAAAAGGAAGATGAGCCTCTTGTCTGCTACAATTACAAAAAATGAGGGCATATGAGAAAGGAGTGTCCCTTGTTAAGAAGGGATGAAGAAAAGAAAGGGAAAAAGGTGATGGAGCACAAGAAATTTTCAAAGCCAAAGTCGTTCAAGAAGAAGGCATTCCAAGCAACTTGGGATGACACATGTTCCGAAGAAGAAGAAGACAAAGAGGAGGACTCAAATGAAGAAACTACGTGCTTGGGTCTCATGGCAACAAGTGATGACCCCAACTCTGGATCTGACTCCGAAGAAACCAAGGTATCCTCTATACTATTGATGAAGTACAAGATGCCTTTGATTTCTTATATCTAGAATTTAAAGAGAATAAGCATAAAAATAAGTTATTAAAAATAAAAAATCTAGAAGCTAAGAAAGTAACTAAAGACCTTAAGGAAAAGAACTTAGCTCTCACTAATGAGGCAACTAGACTATATATGCAAGTAGGAAACTTGACTATCGAAAAAGAATCATTAACAAAAGACTTGTATACCGCAATGAACGAACAAAAATATCTTGATAAGGAGTTACTTGATAAAATACATGTTCTTGAGAAAACAAACTCCTTTAAAAGAGATGAAAATGGTTTGCTAAAATTTGAGATTAGAAGCTTAGAGGATACAATAGATAAAATGAAAGTAGAAATAAGTCATCTTAGAGAAAAGTCAAACCAATTGCTTGAGGACCTAGGTAAATTTACTAAGGGTAAGGCAAACTTGGACATGCTCATTGCTCGTCAAAAGCCTACCTCTAGCAAATATGGACTAGGTTACTATGAGGCTAGTAGTAGCCAAAAGTGCCGAAAAATGATCCTCTCACAAAGAGGACTACTAACAAATTCGGATCCACACTAGTGTGGATACCAAAAAGAAAACTCGAACTTTGTTTTGTAGGGTTCAAAGGAGACTATAATGTGAAGAATTGGGTCTATAGAGTGAAGGAAGGGAAACTCAAACTAAAATGATCTAAGAATTCTCAAAGTCACCAAAGGAGGTCTTTTGTAGGAATAAGAAGACCTACAAGGAGGACGATGAAGAGACCACCAAGGAGGTCGATGGGTGATGGATTCTAGTGTTCCAAGCATATAATGGGAGATAAACACCTATTCTTGGACCTCCAACCTACGAATGGGGGAACAGTCACCTTTGGCAACAACCATAAGGACCATATTATTGGCCTTGGTAAGATAGGTAACCCTTCTTCCCCAATTTCAAATGTTTGTTTAGTTAAAAGACTAAAAATAACTTGTTAAGTATTAGTCAAATTTTTGATAAGGGATATATAGTAGTCTTTACTTCCAAGATGTTTGAAATTATGCATGCCTTAACCAATGAAACCCTTCTTAAGGGAACTAGGTATAAAGTCATTTATATTGTAGAATTTGATAAAAATGGAACTTATGAATGTCTTGTTATGAATGATGAAATTAATATTTGGCATAGGAGACTAGGACATGTTCATATGAGGCTAGTTCAGAACAAATTGGTGCCATTGCCGAGGAGGCACGGTGATTTTTGATTTCATAGCTGATTTAGTTTTTTTTTTTGCAGGATGAACAAGGGATCTGCGCACACATCAAGTGCGTATTTTTAAAAATCAGGTGCACATCTTCTCTACCTTAGTTTTAGGTTTCTTTCTGAATCTTATGTTAGATTTTAATTTTAGTTAGATTTTTGCTTTCTGAAAAAAAAAATTAGGTAGTTAGATTAGGGTTTCCTTTTGAATCCTAGGTTAGAAGTTGCTTGAAAAAAAAAAAGAGAGAGAAATTTGAAAAAGTTTTTCCCTCCAAAAAAATTTGAAAAAAGTAAAAAAAAAGATTTTAAAAGGTGATTAGGTGGGAAGGTTTGAAATTTGAACTTCAAACCTTTCAAAACCCTTTCCACCACATTCTTGATTTTCTACCTAATTTTAAGGAGAGATTTAAAATTCATTTACCAAAAATATATTGAGTAAAAAATTCTAAAATTCAGGTGCAAGCTTCATTTTCAAAGCATCTTTCGAATGGAACTATTTATTTGAGAAAATTAAGATTGTGTAATTTTTAAAAATTTTTGAATTACAATGGAGTCAAACTAACCCTGATTTAAAAATATTCAAATTTCAAGCAGCAATTCTGAACAATCCGTGAATCTGATTTGACCAAAAATGGTGGGGTTTGAAGGTTGATCTAATTATCTTTTATTTCCACATTTTTACTAAATTTTCAGAGTTTATTTGATACTATTTCAAAGTAAAAAACCAACAATGGGTCAAAATTTCAAATCTGACCCCCTAACATTTAAAAATTCTTATTTATTCGATTGAAATAGTAAAAATTTCAAAAAAATATTATTTGAAATGATAATTAAAAAAGAAATCTGCCTATCAAATTTCAAATTATTTGGATTCCATTTGCATATCAGAGAATTATTTTATTTCTATTGGTCTGCTGAAACCCTAGAAATGCATGAACCCTAGGTTACACCTTTAGGGTCAAAATTTCTAGAGGCCACACATTTGGGATAACCTAGACTAAATCAAGTCTAGTGGCTAGTTGGTGAGCTTTCTCACCTTGTGGACCGCTTACCACCTACTGAATTAAAAAAGAAAGGTTAAAAAATCACAAGAACACACCTAAGAACCTACATTTGTCCTGAAACTACTGGGTGATTCCAACCTCTTCTGCCAAACCTAGTGACTAAGCTTATGGGGTAGTGTCAAACGACCGTGGCTAAGGGGTATAAAGGAACTGGAGCTGAAAGCCAAAGGGAGAACCTTCTTCTTAGTTTCCTCATAACCAGACTGGCCAGGTCAGCTTGAGAGGCAGGGATTACTTTCAGTCAGTTTCTCGACAAATTTCTTCAGTAATTCGAACTTAAAACGAAACATCTGGTCATCTGATCTTAAGGACCAATTTGATTGCAAGGCATTTGCCTTGTTCTACCACCAGTCCTTATAACTAGTGTAAGGTCACTAAGACCCTTCTAGTGTCATTTGACCTTCTTGATCATGGACCCATACTCTTTCTCATCCTACCATCATCAGGTTTCTCCTCCCAACCCAACTATGATTCCAATTTCTTATGGGTAGGAGATTGCTCCTCATTATTCCTATACACGTGCTCCTTAGGCCTGGGATATACCCACCTCACCCTCTTGGACATCCACACAGACATCACACCTCTTAGAGACACTATCCATGCGGGACCAAGATTTCATCATGATGACTGAGTATCTTGATCGGTCCCACCAAAGGCATACTCCTACCCCTTACAAAAGCTCCCAAATCGTAGAACTAATCCAAATAGTCCAGAAAGCAAAGGAGGTCAGAAAAAGGGAATCTAAGGACTTGAGAAAAGCAATTCAAGATGAAAGACAAAGAACCCAAGACATAACCTCTAGGGGCACTGAATTTAGTGAGAATGTACCACAGGTGGATAGTTAGCCACTCAAAGTTGAGTATTCAACCGCAACCTATGACTACACTAAGCCCACCCACCATCCTTATGATTCTCCAGACCAAATCTATTATAACCCTCCATCTCCCTCTAGACTCGCATTTGAGGCCATATCCACACAGATCACCATTGGGAAATCGCCAATGGACTCACAACTACTTCTCAGAATGCAACAAATGGTAACAAAGTACAAGGACATAGTTGTGAGATATCTACATCAAATCTTGATCACTACCAATCCAGGGTAGAGACAGACTTTGATTGCAACTGAAGAATCTCTGATGGAAGCCCTTAAAGAACTAGAATCCATGGCTAGGATGAATCACCAAACTCACACACTTCAAGATATACTCCTTTTGCAGTACCAAGTTCAGACTAGCCTAGAGGATTTTAGGGAACTTGAGAATGCTTTTAGGGATCCTTAGAGTCACACACCCGAAGTAGATGATGTTGATGTCTTAATAGGTGATGTTGAAATGAAAGAAGAGATCCAAGGAGATCAAGAGACACGAGCCTGGAATAACGCATATTAGCTCATCTGAGAGCCCCATTTAGGAAAGTAAGGAGAAAAGGGGTGATACCCCTAACATTCATCTACAACTGTGGGAGACATCTGATGGAATCAAGGAAGAAAATCAACCTATGAACCTAGATCTTGGTGAAAGCCCTAAGATGCAAACCTTTCAGATTGAGGGATCAGTCAGTTGTGAACCCAAATACAACTCCTATATGTTCAAGAATTCCCAAGGTGAGGATTCACAGGATGATTTAGATTTGGATGTCTCAAACAATCTAGGGTAATTAAAGCAAAGTCAGGTTGGATTCAATGGAAACCAAGGGATTATAGCCTTGAACACCACTGGTCAAGCACACCTAGGTAATTTAGTTTTGTCTAGGGATTCTGACGATCACATGTGCCTTGATGAATCAGTAGTTGACTTAAATACCCATAGAAACAAATCTATTTTCACTCCGACATCTTGTGATTTGCATCTTTCCCCATCTACTGACCAAGGTGATGAGGGAAATTCAAAGTTTGCATTTTCTACTCCTGATTCTAATTTTCAATTATCAGGGGGTACTCATGATGATTTATCAAAGGGAATGGAAGGGTCTCCGGAAGCACAGAATTTTGAGCAACCTGACATGTATGAAGGTGAAATACTGAGTTCAAGGAATTGGGGACTTATAATCCAAGTCAATCTAATGGATGGCTCGACTCAGAGACTGAGACAAATTCTAAGGAATCTGAGATTAGTACTGAGGAGGAAGAAATGATTTCTGATGAGGATTTTAGGGAACTTCCAATACCTTCATACAATGCAGCATCTGTGGAGAACTTGATTTTCAACGGTAATCATCATTATGAATACCCTTATGATCCAGACTCTAATGCTGACTAGCATTTCAAGTTTCATATCAACCCACTTCCTCAACAAATGCCCATAAACTTTTGGAACGAAATTGAGTGGGATTGGCATTGTGACCTTCATTCCAACCTCCCTCCTTTCTTTGTCCCCGTTCCACACAATACTATTGAGAGACTTTTTGGGATAGGATTGCACCATCAGCTGGTCCGCATGTGTGGACCACTGATTCTCGGAGCATGCAAGCACATCTACCTTTTGATCTTAACCAACTCCTCTACACTCATTGATCCATCTAATGGAGTTTCACCCAACTGGAGACGTTAAACTTAGCATAGCAATTAGCTATAGCATTTAGACTTAGCAGTTAGGCATCATTTAGGCATCACATTTAGCACTTATACATATATACATATCCTTTATATATATAGCAGATTTCATTCTAGCATAGTATTATGCATATTGTAATTACCATTGTAGTGTTGGCATGAGCTGAATGACAAGTCAGGAGCAGTTCCAGGTGATTTCTATCCACTTGCACCCTGCCTTATTTCAATTTCTTTTATTCATGCATGAGGACATGCAAGAACTTAGGCATGGAGGGGTAGTACATATAAACTGAAAATTTTCTACCAACACCTGGGGGAAAGAGATCATTTTATCAAGAGGTTTTATTACGGATTTATCCTTTAGTAGATTCCTCAACTTAGAATTCAGTACAATTTCACACTTGCTCGTAGAATTTGCAATAGATCCAATGTAAAGACTGATAGACATCTCTAGTTTGTCAAGAAGAAGCATTGCTTTTTCTCCTGAACCCTTGGATAGTAATCAGGGAATCAAGTGAACCACCTTCTAGTAGATCCACCAAAAACATGTATGAGGTGAGAGTAGAGAGCTGCTGGTGCTCTAAGACTAGTGTAAGGAATCTTAAATTATGGATAATTGGATAATGATACTCGAAGTTAGGCATAGTTTTTGTTCTCAGTTCTTGCATACAAATTCTTTGAGAGAATCCTTGCGAGAGCCACCAACGCAAATACATAGAGAGTGGGTTCTAATAAAGCTAGGACTGAGGTGGATAGTCATGACTATCCTTCATGGAATCCTTAGCTGAAGGAGGGTACTGATATCAAGGTCAAAAATACATTGTCCTATCCATGCCCTTCCCAGTGCCATGAATAGTCACTTCTACCTAATAATTCACTCGATATCCTCTTGAACACCCCTAATTTCGAATAATTCCTTGTGAATTAAAGTACGTATGTTGCGTTGCATTGTGTTAGTAAATATGACATAATGTTAGTAGATATGGATGTGAAAAAAAAAAATATAGAAACATCTTTTTAAAAAATAATGGAAAAAAAAGAGAAGAAAAAAAAAAAGAAGAAAAGAAAGAAAAAAATGCCATGTTAAGAAGTATGAGTTATATTTAAGTTGAGACCAGTATATTGAGGCAGCAACACCTATCATCCTCACGAACCAAAAAATATAGCCTTAACCTACTTTTCCTGTATTTCTGACCAACTGAATACGGGCTAAAAGATTCTGACTTAGTCATAGAGTTATCAGAACCTAATTGAAGTGTAATGTCATGAGAGACTACCAAATATATCCACAAAATTGGTGAGGTGTGAGCTCAGGAAGAAAAAGAAAAGAAAAAAAAAGCGAAAGAAAGAAAATAAGAAGAAGAAAAGAAAAAGGAAAAAAAGAGAGAAGAAAAAGTACAAAAGACTTAAGAGATAACAGTTTTCTAGCCTCTCTAAGTTAATTTATTTAATAATCTGGAAATCTAGATTATGAAATACTAGTCTCCCTTTGTGAGCCACCAATACAAATCTGTCGAACTCGAACATCTTCTACTTAAGTCAAAAAGCCAGGGTTAAACTAAAGGATATTTTATATCCCCGAGAGAAGAGGTTTGCCTATCCCAACAGAATTTGACTAAGGGTCAAGTACGAGCTTTAGATGTATGTCAACTTTTCGCTTGGATCCATTGCAGAAGCTACACCACTACACGTTCACGGTTTTCTGGATTCTCAATTTCTGGATGAAACAAAAAGAAATAAATCCCTAGTCAAACTCTTGATAGAATGCATTTAGTATTTCACTTGCTAGGAACTAGCAAGATTTAGGCATGGGGGTATGATTATGTACCAATCATAGGCCCTAATCCACTTGAATTAAGTTAGAACCTAACTTATGCATTCTACATGCATTCGCATCATACTTTGCATCATAGTTGATTTATTAGATTTGTGAATAATAATGTCATATTATGCACTAATTGAGAGGCATTTACAATTGCAGGTAATCTAGGGTTGTGGATGACCAATCCAACCATACAAATCTGCTCAGAATGACGACGGGAGTCCAATGCTTCCAAAATTACATTGATCAAACTTTCGTAGCATCCTATGGAATCCACAGAAGAGCAAGAGTAAAGAGGAAAATAGGAGAAAATATGGACCTCAGATGATAAATCCAACCGCACGAATGGATCCGGATCAATGATCCGAGTCTAACTATGCAAGAATCATCTCAATCGGAGGCCTACATCATCATTTACAAAAGAGAGAAGATGGACGACCACGATGGTGCCACGTGGCACCATCGCAGCTGCCCCTCACATTGGCCCCAACTACTAAAGGTGTACGCCACGCATTGTGGACCATTAGATCAACATCCAACAATTAAGGTGCACCCAAGCCATCGCAACCGCCCCCACGCCATCAGATGAGAGGAAGATTCAGCCGTTGGATTTCCATCCAACGGCTGAGGGCAGCCGAGCACCGAAGCGGAAACTCGCTAATCCACGCCCTTAACAAAGCGATGAGCAAACTCAACCGCAAGCACGAACGGTGCTACGTGAGAAATTAGAAAGGCGATGGGGAGCAGGCTTGATTAACCATTGGATGGCAATCGGAGTGCTAGTAGATGAACGTGTGGCATGACTGGAGTGCTCCACGGCTGCAAGCACGATCCAACGCGTGCATTCAAAATTTGAAAGGCGATGGCTATGACTTGTTTAAGACATCTGATCGTGAGATCGAAAGACTAAGGATTGGTACGTGTGTGAATGCGTGATTAAAGGAGATGCAGTTGAAGAGCAGGCACGAGGCGAGAGCAGGACTGTACGATCTTGGATCGAAGGCCACCAGAGCACCACGTGTCATCCAAATGTTGCATCCGCACGTAGAGAACGTTTGGGAAGGCCTATTGAGGTGCAATCTGATCCATTGATCTCCCGATCGATGAATCTGATCACCAGAGGGTTGTTGCACAATTTTGAGGGAACAAATGCCCATCTTACCCCTCATAAAAGCTATAAAAGAAGGCCTAGGGCCCCCAGTTGAGGCCAACTCTTCCATCTTCCACCAGAACTTCTCCAGACCCTCTCCAATTCTTCAGACCTTCTTCTTCGACTCTCTCCGTCTCTGGCTCTCTCTTCCTCTGAAGCACCCACCAAGCCACGTTGGTGGACCGCCATTGCTCTCCCTAGCCTCTCTAGAAGGCCACCACAGACCACCCGTGGTGCCCTTATTCTGCAAGATTAGATAGTGATATTCTAGTTTCTTTCTGCAATTCAGTTACTCTTGTTCTAGCATTACAAAGCTATAATTCTAGAATTATTTGATCAAAATCATGGCTACATTCTATATATATATATATATATATATATATATATATATATATATATATATATATATATATATATATATATATATTGTGATTATTATCTAGTTGGTAGTTAGATCCAAATCAATTTGAGATCAAAAATGTTTTCTGCCCCCTGAGTTCGACACGGACTCACATCTCATAAATTTTATTTGTTTCGATGTACTTCACGCTATACTATGACTGATTTACTTTAAAACGTGATTTACGCCTTGAACTCTAGCCAAGCATGAACTAGTTTGGGGTCTTCCTAAGAAAAAACTTATAAAAGACTTTACTTGTGACTCATGTAAATTAGGAAAAATCATGAAATCTAGCTTTAAAAATAAAGTAATTTCTACAACTAGACCTTTAGATTACTTCACCTTTTTGAGATCCAAAGACGAGGTGTTTTTCATATTTTCTATTTTTTGTAGGAAAGTTCAAACTAAAAAAGGCTACCATATCACTCGGATTCATAGTGATCATGAGGGTGAGTTTGAAAATTCCTTGTTTGATGATTTTTGTCAAGAGCATGGTATTGCTCATGAGTTCTCTTTCCCCCAGGCACCTCAACAAAATGGGGTAGTTGAGAGAAAGAACTACACTCTTCAAGAGTGTACTCGAACATTGCTCATAGACTCCGGGTTACCGAAGTACTTTGGTCTGAGGTAGTTAACACGATTTGTTATATGTTGAATCATATATTAATTCGATTTGATTTGCAAAAAACTTATTTTGAACTATATTATGGGAAAATATCCAAGATTAATTATTTTAGAGCTTTTGGATACTGATGTTTTATTTTGAATACTCGCACTAATTTATATAAATTTGATGCCAAAGGTGAAGAAGCTATTTTTATTAGTTATTCTTCATGTAGTAAGGCATATTAGGTTTTTAACAAGACCACGTTGGTAGTGGAGGAGACCCTTCATGTCTCTTTCGATGAATCACCCAACTCTTCTTTTATTGACTGGGTCAATGTTGAAGATGAAGATGATTCTTTTATCTATATGTCAAACATTCAAGACTCTAATATCCATAATCTCCCAAAAGATTGGATATTCAAAAGGGATCATCTTGAAAGTCAAGTCATTAGGAGCATTTCTGATGGAGTTAAAACCTGATCTAGATTTAATTGCTCCTTCGATCTTTCCGCTTTTGTATCCCAAGTTGAATTGAAGAGTGTTGAGGAAGTGTGCTCCGACAAGCCTTGGCTAATGGCTATGTAGGAGGAACTCAACCAATTCCAAAGGAATGAAGTTTGGGACCAAGTACATACCTAAGCCCGAAGGGCAAACGGTAATAGGAACCAAATGGGTATTCTGGAATAAGTTGGATGAATCCAGTGTAGTTATTTACAATAAGGCTAGGTTGGTAGCATAAGGATATGACCAAGAAGAGGGGATTGACTTCAATGAGACCTATGCTCCAAAAGCTCAACTCAAGTTAATTCGCATGCTTCTTGCTTATGTCGCCTTCCTTGGCTGCAAGCTCTTTCAAATGGACATTAAGAGTACCTTTCTTAAGAGTTTTGTTGTGGAGGAAGTTTTTGTAAAACAATCTCCCGATTTTGAGTCTCATGATAAACTGGATTTTGTCTACAAGTTGAATAAGGCATTATATGGATTAAAACAAGCTCCTAGAGTTTGGTATGAGAGACTCAAAGACTACTTGTTAGATGCAAACTTTTCTATAGGTGAAGTTGATTCCACATTATTTATCAAAAGAAAAGGAAAAGAATTCTATTAGTTCAAATTTATGTAGATGATATTCTATTTGGTGCTACTAAGGAATCCCTTTATAGAGAATTTTCTAAGTTAATGCAGGAGGAATTTGAGATGAGTTTGATCGATGAACTTAAGTTTTTCTTGGGTTTACAAATCACTCAACTTAAATTTGACACTTTGTGTGCCAATCCAAGTATACAAAGGAGATGCTCAAAAGATTTGGAATGGAGAAAAGTAAAGGTAAGAACACTCCCATGAGTGTTACAACTTCTCATGATATGGACGAATCAAGTATGCCCGTATATCAAAAACTTTACCATGATATGATTGGATCCTTGCTTTATTTAACTTCTAGTAGGCCAAATATCTTGTTTAGTACTTGTTTGTGTCCTAGATTTCAATCAAACCCTAAGTAATCACACTTAAGTGCCATTAAATGAATATTTAGGTATTTAGTTGATACAACGGATTATGGCTTGTTCTACCCTAGGACTAGCTATTTTAGCTTAGTTACATATAGTGATGCTAACTACACAAGTAGTCGCACTGATAGGAAGAGTATTAGTGGGACATGCCAATTTTTGGGTGAATCACTAGTCTCTTGGTTTTCAAAGAAACAATCCAGTGTAGACCTATCAACCACGAAGGTTGAATATATAGCTGCCACTCTAGCATGTTCCCAAGTTTTATGGATGAAGAATACTTTAAGGGATTTTGATTTGAAATTTAGTATGATAGAAATATAATGTGATAATACTAGTGCTATCAACCTCTTGAAGAACCCTGTAATCACTCCTATACAAAACATATTGATGTTCAACATCATTTTGTGACGGACAATGTACTCAAAAGGGAAATCGAGGTTGAATTGATTTGTATTGAATTCAATTGGCTAATATTTTTATTAAACCTTTGAACTATGATCAATTTAATTTTAACCGTAGAAAATTGGGCATATGTATGCTCCCTGATATTTGAAGGCTTTAGTTAGGTGTTGTTACGAATGTGTGCCCCGGACATATTTTAAGACGTCTGGGAGGTGGCCCAGACGTCTGACAAGACGTCTGGGATCACATCCAGACGTCTTGCCAGACGTCTGCAAAACCGTTATCGTCCACACCCGCAAGTCGTCTGCGCGCCTGCGCGCGCAGACCGCATATTCCCTCTTTTTCTTCTGCGGCTGCAGACACCTGCCGCGCCTTCTCTCTCTCCTCTCCGCGCGGCCTCAAAAGGGCCGCGCCTCCCCTCCCGTCTCCACCATCTCCTTCTTCTTCCCCTTCCTGTGCACGAGAGCGAGCGAGGGCGAGGGCTGCAGTGGCGGCCGCAGCGAGCGCGGAGGAGGCACGGCGTGCGAGGGCGGAGCTCTGCCGTGAGGGCGAGCTCGCTGGAGCGGCTTGGCCGACCGGCGGAGGGCGCAGGGGGCGCGAAACGACGCGGAGAGGGACCTGCTGCAGTCTGAGCAGCAGGAGCGCGAGGTGCGACGCGGGCAGCGTCGTGAGCAGAGTCCGGGTCGCGCCCTGTTTCTGGAAAAATTTCCAGAATCAGACGTCTGGGTTGATAGGCAGATGGCGAGGACGACGTCTGGTAGCTCATACAGACGTCTGAAAGGTGTGTTTTCCGCTTTCTCCTTCCTTCCTGTCGACTGACCGTACTGAGGGAGGCAGTTGGCTGTGCGCAGGTTCGCTGATTCGCCATCCTTTGCGAATCAGACGTCTGTAAGTTGTACCAGACGGCGAGAGTGACCTCCAGACGTCCGGAGTGACCATCGGACGTCTGGGATCTAGGACAGACGTCCCCGCAGACTTCTGGACGTCTGGGAAACCACGCTGAACAGGTAATTCTCTGATCTACTGTTTAAGACGTCTAGAAGAAGTTCCAGACGTCTGATTTTGCACAGTATCGTCTTTTTCGACCCGTTTAGGGCCCGTTCGGGCTCCGTTTTCCGCGATTCGAGTTGCGTTCTTTTCAGAATTAATTCCTCTACCCGTCTACAGTAGCTATACACTATTTTGAGACACTCCTTGTGTTTGATCCTTGTGATAGGACCTCGTTCGGTTGCAGTCTTGAGAGTCGCGGAGGCACGCGGGATTCCCGATCACGCCCCCATTACTCCCGTTGTATCTGGTAGAGTGGCTTAAGTTTATTAATAAAATCTGTTAAAGTATGGAACCATAACTAGAAGCTAGGACATTACATGAATCCTAGGAATGAGAAATGTATGGAATGATAGCTCCTAGGTGATGCATGAATCCTAGGGCTGGAAAACTAGTTGTATGCTAAATCCTAGGATGTGGCATGAACCCTAGGATGGAAAAACTAGTGGAATGTATAATACTGCAATCTTGGAAAAATGGAAAGGAATATAAAGCTGCCTGTAAATTGAATTAACAGCTGCCTGTTATGAATAAAGAAACATGATTGAGATCATGGATTGTGAGAACGTGAAACTGGAAAGTGAAACATATGATGTTCTGAGATAAAGAGCTGGAACCCTACGGGGAATTAGGAGTGGAACTCCTGGAAAGAAAAAGGAATGGAACTGAGATGTAGTTTGTACTGTCTCTTGGGTACGCAGTACCAAGGGAAGTACCTATACCTGTTTAGTGCAGAGTGGGGCCAGCCGCCCCAGGGACCCGGGGTTAGGATTGGCCGCTCTGTACCGACTTGTTGGCCCTCGTGTACGTAGTACCGAGGAGAGCTAGTAGTGTTAGGAGAGTACTAGCTACCCCACGGGCCCCGGGGTTCTGCTAGCCTCCTTCACCGACTTGTTAGGCCCACTAGGGCAAACTAGGGTAGTCAAGAGAGGGTGCGCGGACTGTGGAGGGGCAAGGCCCCGGTTTGGTTACTGTGGAGGGGTTGGACCCCTGTTACTGAGAGGGCTCTGTCCTGGTTCCGTGCTGTGCTTTGGGCGCACCCGTTAACGGAAACGACTGACCGCGTGCCAGTGTGGGCTAGCTACCTGTGTGTTTATCGCGCGTGCCGTAGTCACCGTTACGTCTGTCAGTGACCTTGGGGTGGTTGACTGAGGGTAGGATCACCACGGGGGACTCACCCGGCCAGGAAAGCACCACGTGCTACTTCTACTTTTGGAAAAGACTGCAATCAAGATCGTTCCCACGAGGACATTCGAGATCAAGTAAAGGATCTGAGAAATAAATGAAATAGTGAGAAAAATTGAAAGATGTGAATAAAGGAAGTAATAGAACATAACAGCTACTGTACACTCTACTGTTTCCTTTAGTTAGTTTGCCACTCTACTCAGCGTTTTGCTGACGTGTTACACTCGTTACCTTTTTCAGGACCAGGTGTTGAGCAGCCAGGGTCGGCGGCTGCAGAGGACGCTGGGCCGAGTAGGGTCCAGTAGAGTTTACCACAGTCTTTTGCACCTCTTTTGTTTCTGTTCTAGTGAGTAGTTTTGTTTCTGCTGTACTTTCCTTACCTGCAGTTCTTGTTATATGATAAATGTTGTTCTACTGTTGTGGTGGTACCTACTGTAGTAGTTTCTTTCCTTACTGTTGTACTTTCTTACTGTTAGTTATATTCATGCTGAATGTGGTTTATTTTACTGTCTTTTGGTTACTTCCTCGTTGGACGACTAGGTCTTGGGATTAGTCGAGTCGGTCCGGTTCTCGTGTCTCGTAGGGACTCGGGAACCGGGTCATTACAGGTGTTACTCTTGTTTGCAATGAACATTGAAGGAATATTGACTTTATCAAGTAGGGTTCCTTTAAACGGGTTCAAAAATTAAAATGCAGTCTATGCAAAATCAGACAATGGATAAGTCTTCTAGATGTCCTAAATGTCAACATTAGACATTTGATTTTTTCTATAGACGTTGAATCGATTAATTAAGATTAAATTCAAAATCAATAATGTAATGCTTATCAGACGCCCTGACCCATGTCCAGACGTCTGTTCCTATCATCTGATCCAATTAGTCAAATAACTAATTAGCCTCAGGGACTGATCTCAAAATTCCCTGGACTTAGATATCAAATGTCTGATCTTTAACTTAGACGTCTCATCTATCATCTGATCAAAAAATCAGATGACAACCTATAGCTTGAGTCCAATTCCAAGAGTTCCTGGAATCAGAGATCAGACGTCTAATTTTTTACTCAGACATCTGATCAGTCATCTGATTCAAAAATCAAATGACAACCTGGCATGGGTTAAAATCCCTACCACTGGATCCTAGACATCTGATTCCACATCCAGACGTCTGATACTAGCAAAAATCGATGCCTACGTTCCTAGTTTGGGGTGTTTTTTGATGTAATTTCCCCTAACTTTGGGGGGAGTCTTGCCCAACCCCTTGAGGTATTTAAACCCTTTCTCTTATGTCCTAAACCACAAATCCCCTAAACCAACAACCAACGGCTCCCTCCTCCCTCGCTGCCCTAGGTCTGCCAATCGATAAAGCCCGTCTCTGACATCTGACAGTCAGTGCTCCTTCTTGTGTCAGGGGGAGCATCCTCCCTTAGGTAAACACCCTTGTTCTTCTTCTCTTCCACAGATTTGGTGATTTGAACTAGATTTTGACTAAAACCCTTGATGGGTTCTTAAGTATCCTTCAACATCGGTTTACCTATGGTAGAATACACTTGATTGATGAATGTATCTTGACGTAAAACCATTTCTAGGCATACCTCAAGGTTTAGGGCATTGGTGCCCTTATATCAACTTGATCCCCAAATCAGCTTGAATGGATGGTTTTAATGATGCTCGATGGCAGGTTGTATTGCCCGGATATGTTCAAGCCTAAACATCGTGGCTTGAACCACCAGCATACTGCCACATAATCCTTGATTTTGGCAGGTTGTATTTCCCTATGCCATTCAAACCCAATATGGTTGCTTGAATGACTATCATACTACCTACAATGATATTGAAGGGTCTTGGATGTTTGTTTGAGTGGATGTATGATGGCAGGTGTGTTACCCACTTAGGATAGACAAATTTCTTTCACAATTACTGAATGATGTGTCAATTTTTTTTGCAGGTAGCCAACTAGCCACATTTCCCCAAACCTCACCTACCCAACCCAACCCAATATACCTCCTTGTAGGAAGCAAACTAAGGGTTCCTTCTCCTCACAATCCCAATCTACCTACTTAGCGGATCAGCTTAGGAGCGACACAACTAGGAGACGATTCCGTAGGTTTGCAAATACTCAGGTCAAACCTCCCCAATATATAGTTTGGACCGAGTTTGCGCATTTAACCCTACGAGAGCACTTTAAGACTCTCCATCTCTTTTGCTATTATGACCACCAATTCCATTCTAGCTTCAGATGACTTGGTATCTTTCCTAACCTCGTCCTCTTATTTTATGCCAATATGGTCGAGGATTATAGTAATGATGAACTTGAGTTAATATCCACCATCTTCGGTAAATAGATTACCATCACCAATGCCTATATCTCTAAGCTTCTTCACATTCCCAATGCTAGGAATGACTATGACGATATCCCTCATGAGTATGACTCTGTGGAGATCAACCAGGAATTGGTTCGTCCTAATAAATATGAACCAAATATTGATACCTTTGCCTTGTAAAAATCTCAAACCACTACCTCGACTTCTATCCCACGTCTTTGCTTAGGACCTCCTCAATAAGTCAGGAGGCTATGACTACATATCCCGCCAACATAAGGTGCTCTTATTCACAGTTGTTCGCCACATCCCTCTTAATTATTGTCATCTCATTGTTCGTGTAAATGAGGACCATTCAGCCTCACTCCCATGTGGCTCCCTCCTCTCCAAGATCTTTCATAACAACAAAGTTCCTACCTTTGACCAAGACAATGATAAGAAGGTGGAACCTTATAATCGGGCCACCGCCTCCAAGATGAAAATTCTTGCAGAGCAATTCAACCCTGATGATGAGGATGAAGAGGATGAGCTCTCACCTCAACCAGATCTCTACGCCCAACGACCACTTTAAATCGAGGCACCCCGCACCAACTTTGACAAGTCATGGAATCCCACTATTGACTCCATCATCGATGGGATTTCCATTCTCATGCAACACACAAGAGACATTTATTCTTATCTGGGCAACATGCACGTAGATATGAATGAGATGTGCATCGACATCCGCAACCAATAGATGGGTCAGGGTCCAGCTCGCCGCTGCCAATGCTAGGATCGTCAGGAGTAGAGCCATAGATCAGATTCTTCAATTTCTTTCTATTTTTCCTTTTTTTTAATATGGTTGGCTCCTTGGATGTTTTCTTTTCTTCTTGGCCTGTATTAAGGGGCTTCGACCCCATACTACTTATTTAGATGGGAACATTGCTAGAACTTGATTAGGGTACATACATTTTCATCTAGATGTTATCCTTTCCATCTTTATATATAATCATGTACTTTGATGTTTCTAGCAAAAATGCTTTATATGTCATGCAATGTTCATACTATGCTATAGTTCAATTTTATGTGCTAGTTCATTATTTCTACATAACACTTATTCATAGTATTCCTCCCAAATAATGTTTCCCACTATCCATTGACTAGGTCAACCAAATGCACTTAGATTTGATGATGTTCAAAAAGGGGGAGAAAAACTTAGGATAATCAAAACTATTTAAAAATCAATTTTCGCTTAAAATCATTATTTGAGTGAGATAATTTATTTTCATAATAAATCAATTTCTCTCAAAACACTTGATTAACTCAATAAGATTTTTGAAATAGTGCCTTTAGTACAATAATAAGGGGGAGAAAATAGATCCTAAGTATAGATTTTACAAATCATCAAAAAGGGGGAGATTGGTAGTTCAATTTCTCCTAATGCTGTTTTGATGATTTTACAAAATTCCTAAAAGAAAAATAAAAACTAGATAAACCACTATTTTTCTACCTTTAACCTCATTGCAGGTATCTCAAAATCTTAAAGACAAGGAATGAAGGATGAAGATGTCATTAGTCTAAGTCTTAGGATTTGATGTACAAATCTTATAAAGAGTTGTAATTTTATTTATTGAGTGCAGGTGTGTTGTAAAGAGCACCCATTTAGATATAGGATCTCTACACTTAGGCTCACAACAGCTAGGAAAAACATAGAAACAAAACCCAACTCAGAAACAAACATATACCTTAGAATCAGACATCTACAGATGTTCCCAGATGTTTGATATTGAAAGATAAGTCGTCTGATATAAGCATCAGACAACCAATTGCCATATACAGAGCTTCTGAAATTTAAACACTTAGGCTTTAGATGACCAAACATTTCTTCAGACATCTATAGGTCACTTCAGACATCTGGACACATTCTCAACCGTCTAATAAACTGATCGTTGAGCCTAATCTCTTCGGTAGAACAAAATCCACACAGATTCACTTAAGGAATATTTTAATATTCTAGACATCTAGACATGCCTCCAAACGTCCCATAATAGAATGTTAAACCCAAATTCACTTAACGAGAATTTGGTCAAATATAATCATGATTTTAGGTTCTCAAGAAATCTTAAACCCAAGGTCATTATGACCTTCAGATGTCTAGGAAGACATCTGAGCCTCACAAACTAGATCCCTATTTGGATTTATTTCAATCCAAGAAGAAACCCACATATTATTTAGACATCTAAAAATATCCTCAGACGTCTTAAAATGCAATTCTAGAATCTAACTCTTAGTGACTAGAACTCTATTTCAATCTAATTAAATCCAGGAACTTTGACCATTCATATAAGACGTCCAAAGTTTGACTACATTATGATAAGACATCTGACTTAAATATTAGACATCTGATTCTGCTGTCAAAGAATTTAATAGCTTGATTTGATTTGAATTTCGACCAAATCAAATGAGATATGTCCCCAACAGCTAGGGGGAGCCTCCCAAGTTTTCTTGAAGGTTATTTTGGGGCCTATATATATCCCTTAACCCTCCTTAGGATAAACACACAAATGAGAGATAAATCTACAAGCAAAAACTATAGCTCTATTCACTATCATTGCCCTACTAGTGTGCAACTTTATTCCTTTGGGCATACATTCACTCCCTCACTATTATGCTATTGCCATCATCCTTAGGGAGTTCACTCACCTTTAGTTGCTAAATTTCTTACATATCTATTTGTGGAGCTCTATAGGGTGTTGTTTATTTTTATTTATATACTTTATTGTACTTGGGTATCCAACCTGTTGGATCCCCATCTCTTCATGGTAGAGAGAAACCTCTGTTTTGAGATCAAAGGTGGGAATTGTATTGAGGTAAACCACCCTCGGTTGAGTGGTGTGGATAGTAAATTGATCACTTGGTGATCATAAATCCTAAGTCAAGGTCAACTTAGGTGATGGTTTTCTCCCAATTCAGGTTTTCACCTAAAAATCATTGTGTTATTTTGTGCGATTGAATTTTTATTTAACTTTTATATTTCAATTTTACTATTCCCCCCCTCTAGTTCAATTTCAGATAGCAGCAATCCTCTTGTTTGAAATTAAGTCAATAAACCCTGTTAAGGATGAGTAGGACATTGGGTCACTACATAGAAGCCTAATGTTTGCACAAAATTTGGAATCCTCATCCTCAGAATCCTCCTCCATCAGATTACAGTCGAAATTCTTGGTCTCCTTGAAGATATCCTGAGTTTCTCATTACCCAGGGTGATCTCCATACATCCAAATGCATAATTGATGTTGACACGAGCAGTTGCCAAAATAATAGGTGCATCACAGAGATTTGCAGGAATCTCCATTTCCAGAATAAAGAAGTCTATTGGGAAGCAAAACTCATGGACTTTATCGATGATGTTCTCAACCACACCTTGAGGTACTTTCACAGATCTAACTAGATAGTAACCAAGGTGGGCTTCAACTCCCTGAATCTAAATCGATCATGCATAGCAGTGGGAGTCAAATTAATAGAGGAACCAAGTCAAGTAGGGCCCAATCAAAAGGGCACTCTTGCAAGAAGTAAGAGATGAGTGGAGTTCCCAGGTCTTTCTTTTTCAACGTTAGGTCACTCAAAATGACCACACTTGCTTGCTCAAATAATACTACCTTCTTCACCTTCGTTATCTGTCGCCTCGTTGTATGATAATCCTTAAAGAATAGGGCAACAATAGGGATGTGATCTATCACTTCGAGGAGGGGGACCTGTATGTGTAAATCTTTGAACATATATTTAGGGTCCATGTGATTTTTAATACCCTTAGTCTTCTTGTTGATTTCACGGGTCAATGCTCCAAGAAAGGGTATAGGGATGGGAGGTGTCTCAAAAATTGGTTCCTTTCCTTTATCTTTCGCCTCAAGTTTCTTACTATCAGAGTCAACCTTAGATGCATCATCTTGAAGGGGAGGTTTAGATGACCCAAGATCCCTATTCCTTCGAGGACCCCTAGTAGTCCTCCCGCTCCTCAAAGTAACAACATTTGCAGTTACATGCTGGTTATAAGATGAGGAAGGTGCAAGAATAGGCAGTATAGGGTGAGCAGAAATTGATGGAGGTGTAGAAAAACCAGGTTGTGCAGAAGGTGCCTGAGTAACTGCCTTTGACTGTCCATGTGGTACAACACACCTAAGCTGGCCACCTTGGTGCTGAGCATTACGCGGATTAGGGATAGGTTGCAACTGTTGGTGCTAGAGCACCACGATCATTTATTTTGATGATAACAAAACACGTGTTATTTAACATTTGCAATTTGAGTCCTAGATTTCAGGTCAATTGCAAATGTAGACGTGCTTAAACGGAGTTCGAGCTCGCATCCAGGACGGATTAGAGGAGCTTGACGGAAAACAGAGGAGGTTCGCGTGGAGCGACAGATTGAAGATAGAAGACAAGAAGAATAGGATAGATTCTTTTTAATCCTTTCTTGTATCTCTTGTCTTTATTTTCTTGCTCTTTTTATTTTCCTTAGAATATTATGTTAAAGAGCCTCAAAGTACCCTAACAGTAGTCCTAGGAACACCGGCACAACCCTAGGATACTTAGGTTTTCTGTAGAATACTTAGAAAACCAATATAGGGCTCAAACAGCATTTCCAGATGTCTAATTCCCAAATCAGACGTCTGATAAAGTATTTTAAGACGTCTGATTGTTGTTTCAGACGTCTGATAACTGTTAGGCTGGACATAGTTAGTTCTGTCTGATGAAATCAGACGTCCAAACCTTAGACCAGACGTCTTAGGAGATGTCTGATGGATTTGCCAGACGTCCAATGAGTGGACCGCTGGCTGGCTTAGCAAACACTCAAGATTATGACCGTTAGAGCCTTATCAGACGTCCATAGGACTTTCCAGACGTCTGATAAATGATCGTTTTGCCTCGACTGACCCAAAATCTCTTCTCAGAGATTTTCTAGCCGTTGCAACGTTTGGAAATCTATTCCCACAGAAAAAGTAGGTTTCCAGACGTCCAGACATAGTGACAGACGTCCTGTATGTCGTCTGATGGACTTGCACTAGAACCCTGTTTAGATCTGATCCAAGTCAGGAAAAGACCCACCCAAAATCAGACGTCTGACCTTGAAATCAGACGTCTTAAAGTGAAGTTCCAGACGTCTGATGCAAGAATTAGACGTCTGATAAGCCTGTCAGAATAATGATTGTTCCTGATTTCGGGCTGATTCTCTTGGGCTTTGTTCCCAACGGCTATAGAACCTTTCCTAAGCCTTCCAAAGCCTTCTTAAGGCCTCTATAAATAGAGGGGAACCTTTGCAACACAAATATACACCAAGACACACTTAGAGATACAAGATACACACTAAGAGAAACACAAGACACACTTAAGCAACATAGTTCCACTCTCTTGTGTCCTAGCTAGCTCTTGCTCTCCAAGCTCAACCTCCATTCTCTTGAGAGCATCAAGCTTTGCGCACCCGCTCTCCCGCCGTTGTCTACGAGAGCGATGTTGCGCCATCGCGTGGCACACGCACCGCGTCATCAACTCGATGCACTCCTTGCAAAGGGGAGTTTCCTAATTCCTATAGAAGCTAGGTTCATAATTACTTTGTTGGCTCTATAGGACTTGTTTATTTTATCTTTGTTATTTAGTTGGGTATTCGCTTTGCGAATTCCCGTCTCCTTCGTGGGACAAAATCCTTCTCGTAGAGAGAAGAGGTTGAGGAACGCTACCCTCGTACTTGTAGCGTGGTTGTATTGAGGTTGAATCACCCTCGTTTTAAGTGATTCGGTTTAGTGGATTTTGATCAACTTGGTTGATCGGAAAATCCTAACTCGAGAGGGTTAGGTGGTGGTTTTCACCCGGTTTGGGTTTCCACCTAAAAATTCTTGTGTTCTTTGTGTGATTGTCTTTTTGTGTGATTGTCTTTTTGTGTGATTGGTTTTCTTTGGTGAGATTGCTTTATATTTTATTTCCGCATTTATTACGTCACCCCTCCTAGTAGGGAAACTTTCAGCAACAGGAAAGTCCCATCCACTCTAGATTCCTGACACAACTAATTTAACTATGTTTGCAAGTTTTGATGTTGTGATGCTAAGGTCTCCCTTATGTCTCGATACCTATTATCCATTTGCATCATGACCTGAATCAGATTTTCCACCAAGTTCTGCGGTGGAGACTCAGGCACAATTTCCCAGTCAGGTTTGTTATAGGTCTGATGGTTTTCGTCCCTTCCAGGAGGGGTGACGTAATAAATTGCGGAAATAAAAATATAAAGCAATATCACAAGAAATTAAGCAATCACACAATGTACACAGGTATTTTTAGGTGGAAACCCAAACCGGGTGAAAACCACCACCTAACCCTCTCGAGTTAGGATTTTCCGATCAACCTAGTTGATCAAATCCACTAACCGAATCACTTTGAACGAGGGTGATTCAACCTCAATACAACCACGCTACAAGTACGAGGGTAGCGTTCCTCAACCCCTTCTCTCCACGAGAAGGATTTTGTCCCACGAAGGAGACGGGAATTCGCAAAGCGAATACCCAACCAAATAACAAAGATAAAATAAACAATAGTCCTATAGAGCCAACAAAATAATTAAACCTAGCTTCTATAGGAAATAGGAAACTCCCCTTTGCAAGGAGTGCGTCGCCGATGACGCGGTGCGTGTGCCACGCGAAGGCGCTACGTCGCTCTTGTTAACAACGCCGGGAGAGCGGTGTGCGCAACGCTTGATGCTCTCAAGAGAATGGGGTTTGAGCTTGGAGAGCAAGAGAGTCTTTTCTTTGGACACAAAAGGTTTGAAAGTGTATTGCATGGTGTGTGTCTTAGTGTGTATATGTCTCTCTAGGTGTATGTCTTGTGTTTTTGTGTTACAAAGGTTCCCCTCTATTTATAGAGGCCTTAGGAAGGCTTTGGAAGGCTTGGAGAAGCTTCCATAGCCGTTGGGTGCAAAGCCCAAGAGAATCAGGCCGAAATCAGGACAATGATTGCATTTGACAGGGTTATCAGACGTCTAACTCTGGCATCAGACGTCTGGAAGGCCACTTTAAGACGTCTGATTCCAAGGTCAGACGTCTGATTCTATGCGGGTTTCTCCCTGACTTGAATCAGATCTAAACAGGGTTTTTGTGCAAGTCCATCAGACGACATACAGGACGTCTGGAACTAAGTATGGACGTCTGGAAACCTACTTTTACGGTGGGAATTGATTTCCAAACGTTGCAACGGCTAGAAAATCTCTGAGAAGAGATTTTGGGTCAGCCGAGGCAAAACGGTCATTTATCAGACGTCTGTAAAGTCCTATGGACGTCTGATAAGGCTCTAACGGTCATAATCTTGAGTGTTTTCTAAGCCAGCCAACGGTCCACTGATTGGACGTCTGGCAAAGTCATCAGACGTCTCCTAAGACGTCTGGTCTAAGGTCTGGACGTCTGAATTCATCAGACAGAACTAATTATGTCCAGCCTAACAGTTATCAGACGTCTGAAACAACAGTTAGACGTCTTAAAATGCTCTATCAGACGTCCGATTTAGGAATTAGACGTCTGGAAGTGCTGTTTTAACCCTATATTGGTTTTCTAAGTGTTCTACAGAAAACCTAAGTATCCTAGGGTTGTGCCGGTGTTCCTAGGACTACTTGTTAGGGTACTTTGAGGCTCTTTAACATGAAATATCTAAGGAAATAAAGAGCAACAAAAGAAATGAAAAATGCAACAAGTACAGAAGAAAGAATCTATCCTATTCTTCTTTTCCTTCCATCTTCAATCTGTCGCTCCACGCGAACCTCCTCTGTTTTCCGTCAAGCTCCTCCAATCCGTCCTGGATGCGAGCTCGAGTTCCGTCTAAACACGTCTTTATTTGCAATTGACCTGAAATCTAGGACTCAAATTGCAAATGTTAAATAACACGTGTTTTGTTATCATCAAAACAAATGATCGTGGTGCTCTAGCACCAACAATCTCCCCCTTTTTGATGATGACAAAATCGTAAATAATAATGCATAAAAATCCTCCCCCTTTTTGACATTATCAAAAAGGTTTAATTGATTTTATATTTCCTATAACTCCCCCTTAAAACATGCTCTTCTATGAATTTATTTTGACAAAGGTAATATTCTCCCCTTTTTGTAACAACAAGATAGCTATTATTTTTCTCCCCCTTACTAAAGGAAATTTAGCTACCTTATTTCTCCCCCTTAAAAATTGACAATTTGCTCATAAAATTTTTAACTCCCCCTATCTAAATGCTTATGATAAAAAGATAGGGTTAAGAATTTTACCTCACCTACCATGGCCAATAAAATGGCCCGAATGGTGGTGGTGGATGCCACATCGGATGGGGCTCCCATCCGTAGCTTGGAGGCCCGGGCATTGGCGCCGGTCTCCAATCTGGTGGTCGACGTGCGGCGGGTCCGTCGTTTGTTCGCCGTCTCGTCGGTCTTCTTGTTCTCCTCCTTGGTCTATTCCTTGGTTCTCCCAATTCGAGTTGACCAGCCTTGAGTTTGTAGGTCCAGTCCTGTGTATTGTAGTTATCCCTGAATCCTACAAAACAAGATTCTAATTCTTTTTTCGGTATCCAAGTGGGCTTGGATCCGGATTTGTTAGAGGGTCTCCTTGATGGAGATCCTTTCTCAACCTTAGGGCTATAAAAATTATCAACTTTGTTGATTAATTTGTTAGAATTTTCCCTAAGACATGCAATTTCTTTTTCTATAATGTTCATTTTAGTCTTTAAATCTGAAATTTCTAATTTTAGACTAACATTTTCCTCAATCAATTTATTATTTTCATTGATGAGGTTATGATTATCTAATAATAGGTTATCATCCTTAGGACTAGCTTCTATGTCCTTAAGTTATTTTTCTAACCTATCATTTTCATTTCTAAGAAAACTAAGGTTCTTTTTAATGCTTTTATTTTCTACCCTAAGTGATTTACTAATCTCAAAAAGTTCATTAAAAGCTTCTTGAAGATCGAGATTTACCTCGTTGTCTGAGTCGCTTTCGCTTTCGCTGCCGCTTCCTCTGGCCATGAAGCCGAAGCAAGCGGTTTCTTCTTCTATGGTCTTTTCTTCTTCTTCCTCCGAGCTAGAATCGTCCCAAGTGGCTTGGAACGCCTTCTTTTTCTCCTTTTTGAGAAGAGGGCATTCTGGTCGCAGATGCCCTTTCCCGTTGCAGTGGTAGCAACGTCTCGGGCTTTCCTTCTTCTCCTTTTTCTTTTTCTTTAATTCCCTACAAAACTTGGAAAAATTTTTAAGTAAAATTCTAAAGTCTTCGTCGTCGGAACTTACCTCGCTATCTGACGCGGCTCTGAAGGCGAGAGTCTTCTTTGGTTTAGGCTCCGGTGTATCCTTCTTCTTCTGCTTCAACTTAGTCTCGTAGGCCATCAGATTGCCTAGGAGATCTTCCATGTTGAGCTCCTCCATTTCGTTCACCTCCTCGATGGCGGTGACTTTCTGTTCCCACTCCGGTCAAAGGGAACGAAGAAGCTTCCCTTGAAGCTCCCCCTTTATGAAAGTCTTTCCTAAAGCTTTCAAGTTATTTACAATGAGAGTGAACCTAGTGTTCATCTCACTTAAAGACTCGTTAGATTTCATTGAAAAAGATTCAAATTCTTGAGAAAGTAAATTAATTTTTGAGGTTTTTACCTTAGAGGTACCTTCATGAGTTACCTCGAGTGTGTGCCAAATCTCGTATGCGGTGGCGCACTGCGAGATTCTGTTGAATTCTTCCGAGCTGAGCGCGCAATACAACGCGTTCATTATTTTCGCGTTGAGAGAGAGCTCCCGGATCTGCTGCTGTGAGTATCCTCTGGCGGGTTTCTCTGGGATGTCGAAGGGGGTCTCGCACCTGGCCCAGACTGTGAAGTCGGTGGCTTGAAGCCACGTCTTCATCCGCAACTTCCAGTAGGGGTAGTTGCTCCCGTCGAAGAACGGCGGACGGGTTGTGGACTGCCCCTCGGAAATCCTGCTTGTGGAACAGCTTCCCTCCATGTTTAGATCCTCGCCGGTTTGTAACGCCGAAAATGCGAGACCTGCTCTGATACCAATTGATGGTTTTCGTCCCTTCCAGGAGGGGTGACGTAATAAATTGCGGAAATAAAAATATAAAGCAATATCACAAGAAATTAAGCAATCACACAATGTACACAGGTATTTTTAGGTGGAAACCCAAACCGGGTGAAAACCACCACCTAACCCTCTCGAGTTAGGATTTTCCGATCAACCTAGTTGATCAAATCCACTAACCGAATCACTTTGAACGAGGGTGATTCAACCTCAATACAACCACGCTACAAGTACGAGGGTAGCGTTCCTCAACCCCTTCTCTCCACGAGAAGGATTTTGTCCCACGAAGGAGACGGGAATTCGCAAAGCGAATACCCAACCAAATAACAAAGATAAAATAAACAATAGTCCTATAGAGCCAACAAAATAATTAAACCTAGCTTCTATAGGAAATAGGAAACTCCCCTTTGCAAGGAGTGCGTCGCCGATGACGCGGTGCGTGTGCCACGCGAAGGCGCTACGTCGCTCTTGTTAACAACGCCGGGAGAGCGGGTGCGCAACGCTTGATGCTCTCAAGAGAATGGGGTTTGAGCTTGGAGAGCAAGAGAGTCTTTTCTTTGGACACAAAAGGTTTGAAAGTGTATTGCATGGTGTGTGTCTTAGTGTGTATATGTCTCTCTAGGTGTATGTCTTGTGTTTTTGTGTTACAAAGGTTCCCCTCTATTTATAGAGGCCTTAGGAAGGCTTTGGAAGGCTTGGAGAAGCTTCCATAGCCGTTGGGTGCAAAGCCCAAGAGAATCAGGCCGAAATCAGGACAATGATTGCATTTGACAGGGTTATCAGACGTCTAACTCTGGCATCAGACGTCTGGAAGGCCACTTTAAGACGTCTGATTCCAAGGTCAGACGTCTGATTCTATGCGGGTTTCTCCCTGACTTGAATCAGATCTAAACAGGGTTTTTGTGCAAGTCCATCAGACGACATACAGGACGTCTGGAACTAAGTATGGACGTCTGGAAACCTACTTTTATGGTGGGAATTGATTTCCAAACGTTGCAACGGCTAGAAAATCTCTGAGAAGAGATTTTGGGTCAGCCGAGGCAAAACGGTCATTTATCAGACGTCTGTAAAGTCCTATGGACGTCTGATAAGGCTCTAACGGTCATAATCTTGAGTGTTTTCTAAGCCAGCCAACGGTCCACTGATTGGACGTCTGGCAAAGTCATCAGACGTCTCCTAAGACGTCTGGTCTAAGGTCTGGACGTCTGAATTCATCAGACAGAACTAATTATGTCCAGCCTAACAGTTATCAGACGTCTGAAACAACAGTTAGACGTCTTAAAATGCTCTATCAGACGTCCGATTTAGGAATTAGACGTCTGGAAGTGCTGTTTTAACCCTATATTGGTTTTCTAAGTGTTCTACAGAAAACCTAAGTATCCTAGGGTTGTGCCGGTGTTCCTAGGACTACTTGTTAGGGTACTTTGAGGCTCTTTAACATGAAATATCTAAGGAAATAAAGAGCAACAAAAGAAATGAAAAATACAACAAGTACAGAAGAAAGAATCTATCCTATTCTTCTTTTCCTTCCATCTTCAATCTGTCGCTCCACGCGAACCTCCTCTGTTTTCCGTCAAGCTCCTCCAATCCGTCCTGGATGCGAGCTCGAGTTCCGTCTAAACACGTCTTTATTTGCAATTGACCTGAAATCTAGGACTCAAATTGCAAATGTTAAATAACACGTGTTTTGTTATCATCAAAACAAATGATCGTGGTGCTCTATCACCAACAAGGTCAACCTGGCTAGTTTTTGTTGTCAAAAGGCTTGTTGCCTCGGATATGCTGATGCCACATTTCCATAAGGTTTGGCCTAGTGTTGTGCAACAAGATTGGGTCTTTGAGTGTTCCCAACCCAGGAGAGTTTGGATGTTTCCTCCAACCAAGGTTATACATCTCAAGGTAAGGGTTGTTATGCCCATACCCTTGAACAACATTGACATCCTCATAAGTCGAAGATGCCATAGACGTAGAATAGTCAAAAGAATATGTGCTCAGATCATCAGTCTGTGCACAACCATAATTAAGAACTAAATCTAGGATGTTCACAGGCTCCTTAAAGTAGGGGCCAATGAAGAAAGAGAAGGGGAAGGAAGAATGGGTGCATCCTGAGTAAGAATATAAGTACAAGCAGGTGGGGCTCAGAATGAGGAAGAAGAGGGAGCAATACTAGAAGCTAGTGGACGAGAGCGAATGAGTTCATCTAATTTCTTGTCTAGGAGATCCACCTTATCTAGCTTCTTAGCAATAATGTCCATATCAACTCGAGCTGAATCTACTTGAGCTTCATGTGTAGGAGCTCGACATTGATTGGACTTATGGAAGTAGTTCATTGATTCTGCGTTGATAGAGTTTTCAACCAAGGACTCAAATAATTGGAAGGCACTATCTTCATCCTTGGCTAGCGTCCACTAAATACTGACTCAAAGAAAACCATGAAAGATAAAACCATTCATTATAGCGTGATTTTATGAGACAAAAATAATAATTGGAACTCTAGTGAGTCTTAGGTCGAACATAGGGAGGGGCAGAATGATATCTAATCTAAATGCAAAAACACAAAACTAAATACAAACTAACTAATTTTTTTAGCATTTTTGAATAAAGTGAAGGAGATGAAAAGATAGAAAATAATCACAAGATAAATATAGAAGGGGGTGAGAAGTAGGGATTGAAAATAAGATAACGAAAATAGAACTTTATTGCTACTAGAACAAGAGTCAACTATTACAACTAGAACTAGAAAACTAACTAGAACTATAACTAGAAAAATAGAGAGAGGAAGTAGAGAACAAAAGTTGGCACATAGTCCATAGTCGCAGCTACCCTAAAATAGAGATCAAGTTGAGGAAGAAAGTCCAAAGCTGGTGAGTAGGATGGCCACAAGTAGAGGATGAGGCAGAAGGTGGCATGGAGGTGAGGTCTTCTAATGGAGGAAGGTGGTGAAAGGATCTAAATAGGAAGGCTATTGAAGGTGGCAAGATGTAGGTAGTACTAAATTAGACTAGGGGAAGATGATTAAGGAGGGAGGGTCATGGAATGTCCTTAATTAGAGTATATAGGTCTTAGATGGAGGGCTAGGAATGATTAGGTTTATAAATCAAGATCTAGGATGGAAGGATAAAGGGATAAGTTATTAGGTCTTTGTTGGAAAAATAAAGGAGGGCTGATATGAGAAATACATGATTTGTAATATGAGAATTTTAATCGTTGTAACATGTAAATCTCGTATCACTTTTTGGCACCGTTGCCGGGAAGGCACAGCTTAGTTATTCATTTCTCTCTCTTGCCTTATTTGAGTCTTCACTTGTTTTGTTTTATTTTTGTTCAGGTGCAAATCAGGAGCAAGAGCAGAATTTGGAGTCGCTTGGAGCGGAAGCTTCAAGTTGTCTTTTCTTCCCATGGTCACTAGGTAAGCGCCTAGCCAAAACCCTATCAAAAAATCCTAAGAAAAGTGCCAAAAAAAATCTTTAAAATATAAAAAAAAACAAAAACAAGAAAAATCAAGGGTGGTGGAACCCTAAAATCTACTTGGTTGCTTGTTTGCTTCATCTCTCCACCATTTGATTTACATTGGTGTTAAATTTTTGAAAGTCCAGACTTCTATTTTTATTTTCACAAATTAAGTTTTCACTCAAAAGGGTTTCCTAAAATCTTCAAATTCTACCCAAGGAAGTCCCTTTGTGTTAGGGACTTAAGTTTCAAATTTCAAAAGATTTGGCCAAATAGAAAAAATTAAACAATTCGTGAACTGAAGAGGGGTCTAATCCTAATTCCTTACTATTTTCTTATAGTATGTGAATTTTATAAATTGTTCTGCTCATCATATTTGGATTATATTTATAGAAACCTTAGAAAAATATCTATAACATATAAAATTTTCAAAATTTTAGAGGTTGTTTGAGGATTCTGCAGAATCAATTTTCCGAATCTATCTTTTTTGGATTTTGACACCAATGCAGAAAAAATATCACCCAAATTTCAAAAATCTCAAAAAACACAGTTTTAGAATCCTTGTTTGATTTCCTTTCCAGTGTAGTGTTACTTACCTTGTTTGGATCACCACATAAAAATATTTTATAAAAGAGATACATTTCTTAGGAGTTTCATACATAGAATTTCCATTTCTAGGGTTTTAATTTTCTCTCTTTAGTCTTAAACAAATCTAAAGGAAGTGATTCCCACCAACTACAACTTGGTTGCAATTATTGTGTAGAACTTCAAACGTTGTTTTGAAAACATAAAAAGAGAGAATCTTAAAAGAAATCTTTAAATCTATATAAACCCTAAAAGCCTTCCATCTCATATCCTTGTTTGCAAACACCATTATTTTTGCTTTGGACGTCACTTTCCCCGCCCAATTCGCACACACTATAAAAAAACAAATAATTCAAGCAACTACCCCCCTTAATGCCCTTCACAAATCCGTGCACTTCAAGTATCCCAACCTTAATTAAAACTCGTAGCAACTTGACCCTAAGGAATTCATTCAACTTAGGATTGCTATTTGTTGACTAAGCTATTTTCAATTAACCTTAATTCCGTAACGTAACATGGTTTTAGGCTAAGGGGGAAGTGTCAAACGATCGGGTGTAGGTTTATACAAGCCCCTAGTGATATTCCTAGGACATGCTTGGGCCCAATCTCCCCCTTGCAGCTTAACTAGGTTAATTATCGAAAGGGTGGTCAATTGTTAATAACTTGGTAAACATACAACCAAGTCTTAGGTTTTTCTAAGGAGTCAACCTTAGGATAGGCTTAGAAATCGTATCTGCTTGATTGCACACTTCCCTTATCTCTTCCCTTCTCTCCTCCTCCCATTCTTCATAAGTGTGCATGGGCGACGATCTCAGAATCAGCACTTGGAGGGACCAATTGATTTCGACCCCCACACAAAGCATTTGACTTCTCACAAAAAATGGAAAACATACAAAATAGGTCAAATTCTGCTTCAGTCTCTCACTTACAACTTGCCCCTAACCCTCCTATTCAAAATCCACCAACTAACCCACATTCTAACATCCCCATTCCTAACTTCCCTAACCTAGAGCTACCTGAAAAACCTGAGTTGCCATATAATCAAAATCTCGATCCCCCACCTAATCCTTTACTTGTGATGGTTGAGCAATTGGCTCAACTACACACTAATCAGCAACAGTTGTCTAGGACTATCAAGAACCTAGCCAACCAAAGGGGGAACTTACCACTGGAGGAGCTTGTCGTTCCTCTTAAGGATTTTTATGATCCTTCCAATTATGAGGAGAGACCTGGAGTGGTGATTCCTGAGGACTTCGAGATCAAACCAGCCATTTTGAACCTAATCAAACATTTTCATGGCCTTCCTGGAGAGGATCCTTTTAGCCATCTCGAGGAATTAACCGTCCTCGCCCAAACTACCCATTACTGCAATGTACGAGAAGATTTATGGCTAATGCGACTTTTTCCTCTCTCCCTCAAGGATAAGGCAGCCTATTGGTTCAGGACAGTTGGTAGACCTATTACTACCTAGCCTCAACTTAAAAGTGCTTTCCTAAAAAAATTCTTCCCTATAGGTCGTACTAATGCCTTGCGAAAATCTACTACGATCTTTCAACAAAAATCTGGTGAGACCTTGCATTACTCTTGGGAAAGTTTCCAAGAACTTTTGAGAAGTTACCCACATCATGAGATTCCACTTTGGCAACTAGTGCAGATAGCATGGATTAAAAGATCAATTAAGATGATATGTCGATGCCACGTGTGGTGGGAATTTCTTAAACAAGGATGTTGAAAGTGCCTATGAATTATTAGAAGAAATGAGTGAAAACTCATTTAATCATACTTCCATGAACTCTTTTGGAAGAAACGCTACTCCACAATTTGGTGTTCATGAAGTAATCATTCAATCCATCCCCGTCACCCAAGATGACATCCAAATGATTGCCCAGAGACTCAACCAGATGCAAATTAATCAAAAGAAAATTGAGAAAAAAATCAATACACCCAATTAAGTTCCACATCTAACCACACCTAACATCCTCAAAAGAGAGAACCTACATAATATTGGTGTTGTCCCTAAGCATAATTTATTTCTCGAGGCTACACATGATTTGGTTGGGACTTTCAATTATATGAATTCTAATCCTACCAACCTAGTACCGAAAATATTTTCGCCCTCCAGGAGTACTTTAAAAATCCTTCCAACTCTGCAAGTTGGAGGAATTACCCAAGTCACTCTTGGACCAATCCATTTTCTCCCCAAAGAAAAAACCAATTTGAGAGTTACGGGAAAAATCAAACTTTTCACAAACCTGGAACATCTCAAGAAGATATTAATTTCCAGGTTATGAAAACCTTGTAAGGAATGCAAATCAAATGTCAGAAGTATTTAGTGTTGTCACCAATCTCCAAAATCATATTGGGGTTAATTCGATCCAAAGACCTATAAGTAATTTGCCTTCCCAACCTCTGCCCAATCCCAATAATCAAAGGAATGTTGGGCGACCGAGATTGAATCGAAATCGTATTTTGGAAATCATAGTATATTACGTGATAAGTTCACTTTATTGAACTAAATATAGGCCTAAGTATATTATAATTATATTATTCCTTATTTCTGATTGCGACGATATAAGTAAAAATGAATTTTATCCTCCATATATTTCTATTTATCCACTTTATATTTAATTACATGTTTTTTACGCAGAAAATCTTCACCGGCCCTCCCCCATTTTCTTTGCAAAACCCAGCCGACTTTCCTTCTGCGGCGATGGTTGTTTTTGAAAGGGGATTCAAAAATCCCCTAACTGAAGATAAAAAGAGAGAAGACTCGAGGAAAGGGAGGAGCCGGCCAGAGCGGGGAGCACATCTTCATCCATCATCTTCGCCACCGCCATTATGGAGAAGGATCTGGCGAACACCGTCAACCACCGCGTGCTCTGGCCTCGCTACCATCTACTCTCATGCACGCAGTGACAGTGTATGCATGCCATCGCCTTCTCCAATCCATCACCAGCGTTCAGGCCCACCACCAGCTGTTCCCACAACCGGCCACCATCTTCTTCAGTCTCTACCGAAAATTCCCCCCATCACCACCACCAAAACCCAACCACTGTTCACCTTCTTCTCCCAAATGAACCCAAAGCTACGCATTTTCCCTCAACCACGCAGCAGCCCCACCACAACCGCCATCGCGCGGCAACCCCACAGCCACCTCTCGCCGCAGCCCAATTTCACTGTCCACCACCATCAACATCCCCCTTTCCTCCTTCTTCTTCTTCGTTTTCTTCTTCCCCTTCCTCTGTTTCACCCAAAAGAACCCAAACAATCGCAGTACACCACCTACCTACAGCCATCACCACCATCTCCCTTCCTCACCACAGACCCACCAGCACACGTACGGCTTTGTCTTCGTCTTCAACCTTTGAGAGATATCAACCTTGCACCGTGCGACACCACAGGCCGCCCGCGACTCCTCGACGTCACTGCGCCATCATCGTCGACGCGGTTCTCCACCTGCAACCACCACCTGCGAGCAGCTCCTCCGCCAGTCACCTCCGGCTTCCCTCTGCCATACTGACACCATCATTGAGACCCTCACCGCCACCAACAGTCAGTCGTCCATCGCTGCGACGCGCAGCAGCCTCTGCTGCCCATCTCGCCGCCGTGCTCCTCCTCCATCGGCCAGCCAACTCCGGTCGCCGTCGACCAGGCCACCACCATCAACGTGATGACAGTGATCTGGCCGACCACCACCTCACGCCAGCAGGCCGGTGAGCGAGCCTTCTCCCTTGTGCGATCAAGGCAGAGCGAATGCTCTGTTTTGCTACGTATTAATATTTACATTCACGTACCATTGTTACTTCTATATTTTGATTTTAATATTATAATATTGAGTAGAATTTGTAGACTTGCCCTCTCTGTTTCCCTCTTTTTCTTTAGCCCCGCACTGAGTTCTCTCTCTCTTTACTCTCTCAATGGTTCTCTCTCTAAATGCACACATATATCTATATATAACTCAATTGTTAGAGTACTTTGTGAAACACTCTCATTTTGTAGTTAGATTTAATTATTTAATTTTTTTTTATAGTCGATTTTCTATCACAAAAAAATATTACAATAACGTGACATTTTATATGTAAAAATTTATCGAAAACAGGAATTGACTTGTAAAATGATGACGTTGTCGAAGAGGTAACGGGTCTAGTAAACTCGCAAGTATTTTTCTATTTGCATTGATCCTTATTTATTGCTATTCATTGATCTATCATTTTTTCACACGAGGTAGGTACATTATGGAGGAAGAGAAGCATACAGGGGATGCTTGTCACCTTGGTGGACCTTGTCGCCACCTCGAGGATAATCTCATGAGCACGTGGACCTTGATCCCATGCACGTGATGGAGGAAGGATTGGCGACCGAAGCCCTGTATGCTTCTTTTAGATTTAGATTAGGCTAGATAGATATTAGAATTTAATTTCTGTCTTGTGGACCTGTGTTGGCCATTTTTGGAAATGTGTTCCCAATGCTTACATTGCTTATCGCTCTTGTATGCGAGAGCATCTTTTTGGGAGCGTGTTCCCATTTTATTTAGATTATAGGTTTAGTTGAACTTTTTGAACTGCATGCTAGTTAGTTTGTTAGCTAACTTTGATTAGATTTGTTTGCTTAGTATAAAAAAAAAAAAAATTCAAGCTACCTACTAAAAGCTGCATATCTATAAGGTGGCCCCAGCATCTAGTTTTTCTGCATTACAGACATCTTGCACTAAAGAGAATTGGTGTAAGGTATGTCTTCTCTTTAGCATCAAATATCTATCATGCATCTGCATTAGACTTAAATCTAAGACCACTTAAGTGTTTAAATCAAATTAATTAAGTGGTCACCATAAAAATTGGGATTGTTAAGAGGTTGGGCCTTAAAATCAGAGACTTTAATTGCGTGCGAAAGGACTTGTTTGCGGGATTTCAAAATACAAAATGCGTGCGTCTATTGCAGACCTAAGACACTATGCACATCACACATAAGGCCAATAGGAATTTTCTACCTCTCCTCTTTGCACCACAAGGGAAGTTAGTCAGAAATCAACAAGCCTATCCACCAAGTTACTTCAGTTCCTCGTGCATGGGCTCGATTCGAGACTTCCATTCCTTGCGAGTAGGTTGCAGGCACAAACAAAGGTCATCCTAGGAAGCATAATTTTTGTTAAACTTGTTTGGCCACCTATTCTAATAGACCTCGTTCTTCCTCAGTCAGGTCTAGTCAGGGATCTTAAGGTACCACGGACCTCTTATACCACTTAAGTGGGAACAGAGGGACGTAACCTTGACTCCTTTTTGACTAACCTATGAGTGGGAATTGAGAAGTCCTTTAATCTACTAAAAACAAATTCCCATCATATTTGTGTTTGTATTGGCAATGGTGTGTGCGTAGTACAGCTCTCTGAGAAGTTTCTATTTTTAATCTAAGTCCTAAGAGAGTTAAACCATTTGACTGAAAAAAATTGGACTACCCTTACGCCTATCATTTTAGCCATGATCCCATGGCCCACGCGTATCCCTCCTTTGAGGGGTACAATAACAATTGATGGGGTCATTCTTATTCCCATTTGGGAAGTACTGATCTGATAAATCCCACTTTTGAGCAGAGCCTAGGAGGTGGATTTCCCACTCCAGGAGTCCCCACTAGTATGAAAACATTCAACCCTCCCACCCTTCATGATTTCTCTTATTAAGGTTGGACCAATACTCTTAGGCAACCTAAGCCTGAAATTGACTATCCTCCCCAATCTGATAATAGTCTCTCCTCTTTTATGATAGAGATGCAAAAACAACAGAAAAACATGATGGAGTCTATGGGAGAAATGTTAAGGAATAGTCAACGATTGAATGAGGAAATTAGTTAGCTTAGCTACCCTCTTGCTATTGATTCTAATTCCTACCCCTGCACTCGTGATCATCAAATCAGTTTTCAGGAAACCAATGACAACGGGGATCCTGTTTTGAGTAGTAGCTATCACTTAGACTCTTCCCATGAGACACGGCCACTAGAGGAGGACGATCTTAGTGATTATCCACCCGAGCTGTATTGGAGTCAAAAGAAAGGGAAGATGGTACCTCTTGAGGACCTTGACCCCAATGATAGCATATTGTTCACTTTCGATGACCTAGGTTAAGGTCATCTTGTTCATACCACTTCCCCTATTAATCATGTCGTGGAACCCCATTCTACCCATAGTGAGCCCAATCCCGATCCTCAACTTAGGGAACTAACACCTACCATACAACATGTTGAGGAGTTACATGTGCCTCACATAGGTGACCATAAGGGAATGGACCAAGATCTCAATGAATTAGATCAATTTTGGTCTCCAGGGTACAAAGAGTCTATTTTAAGGGAGGATGATAGCCCAAAGGAGGAACCTGGACTTAGAGTTTGGAGTGAATCTCGGGAGGATTATGTGTTATTCAAGGACTTACTTTCCAAGGATATGAATGATCTGGTAAAATATGGATTCCTCCTTACTTGTGATTTTGAAGATCATCCTCCCCAAAATTGGGTAGAGAATCTAAGTTGGAGGAGGATGAACACAAGATTGAGAAGCCTAGGAGAGACTCTTGGGGACAATATGTATCAATTGAGGATTTATTCCCCAAGGAGAATAAAGAATTGAGAGATATAGGCTTACTCCATAACATTGAAACTGATCCTCCTTCAGAAGTAATTGAGGATACTGAACAACTCCTCCCCTTATTGGTGAATCACATATACATCTCGACAAAAGCTTAAGTGAACCACAAGAATTCAAGGATGAAATTAATGACAATGATTCAGTTGCTTTGACCATGCCATCAAATGAATGTGATTTGGAGTCCACCATTGATACTCATATACTTGAAGGTAAAAATATGACTCCCATTCTTGAGGAAACCATTAATGATAGGTAGGGTGACTTAAATTCCTACACAGCTACTGTTAGGGAAAATAATACAGAATCTGAATTGTTGTTGGAACTGGACTTGACACGAACTAAGCCCTCATTGGACTTAATCATTGCCTCCCAACACCACAAACAACCCTTACACTCCCTAACCGATCCTTGGCTCAGGTCTCTGCTCACGTACATTCTTTCTGGGGAGAATATTCAGCCAGTACATCCTGAGTGGAATGGCAAGTTTGGATTGATGCTTGTACTTTTACTCTCTCCATTCAAGGGCCCAACATACTTATGATTATATCTTTTAAAACCCTTCTTACTTTGGAGGACCCTTTTTGTCCTCCACTCCTACTTCAAGAGGTCCCTTCTACTGTTACCCTTTTTCCTAGACCTCCCTAGGTAGCCTGCGAGGTTGTCTATTATCAGGTCATCTGGCGAGCATTTGGGATAACGCTACATCATCAGCTTGCCAACATCCATGGGTACTAGTTCTTTAGGCCTGCACTTTTACGCATATTTTTAGTGCCTAGCTCATTCTATTTGGAACCAGACTTACAGGTTTGGCAGCCAACAGAAAATGCAGCGCTTGTTTAGAGGCAACCCAACGTCCAGAATAATGCCTTCATCAGGTGATGTGCAAGTGAAGATATTGTAGGATTTAGGCATAGGGGGTATATTTTACATTTTTTATCTTTCTTTTGTAGTATTCATGCATTTAGGCTAGGTGTATTAGAAAAAAAATTGAGCTGAATTGGTTAGCCTTAATAAAATGTCTTTATCAAGGAGGTGTCATTGAAGAGTTTCTTCTTAAATTATTTCTTAGTTTAGAATCTGGTACATTTACTTCACTTGCACATAGACTGGGTAATGAATCTTTTAAAAAAACCAATAAACATTTTTAGTTTGTTGAAGAGAAGCATTGCTTCTTTTCCTAAACCCTTGGACAGTTAAGGAGTTAGGAAAACTATCTTCTATTAGCTCCACCAAACATTTGTGAGGTGAAAGTAGAGTGTTTACTTGTGTGCTAAGTCTAGTATAATGGCTCCTAAGTTTTGAATAATTGGATAATGATTCTTCAGAGTTAGGCATAGTTTTCTCTCTCTATTCCTATGTGTGAATTCCTAAGAGTCACCAAATAAGGTAGATACACAAAAATTAAGTTCTAATAAAAATATGACTTTGGTGGATGGTTACGACTGTCCTTCATAGAATCTTTAGCTGAAGGAGAGTAGTAGTGTCAAAGGTCAGAAATATGCTTGTCCTATCCATTTCTTCCCGGTACCAAGAGTAGGCACTTCCACTAAATAAGCTACACAATATCCTCTTGAACATCATCCCTAATAATGACTCATAAATAAAAGTTTGTGTCATGCTATGTTGTATTGGTTCTTAAAAAAAAAAAACAAAAAGAGAAAGAAAAAGAAGGAAAAAGAAAAAAAAATAATAGAAAAAAAAGGAAAAAGAAAAAAAAAATGTTCGAGTTTATAGTTATGTCTTCGTGTCGATTTTATCATGTGTTGATGTCAGTGAAGCAACAAAAACATCCACTGTGATCCACCAAATATGACCCATACCTACTTTTCAATATTTCCGATTGCCCAAATATTGGCTGAGGACTTCTAACTTAGTCATAGGGTTATTAGGACTCTAATTAAAGTGTAATTGTCATGTGAGGCCACCAAACATTGAGTACATTTACAAAATTTGGTGAGATTTGTGATCTCAAAAAGAAAAGGAAAAAGAGTGAGCGCAAAGGAACGCAAAGAGAGCACAGTTTTTTTTAGCCTTTCTCTAGGTTAACCTATTTGATAGTCTAGAAATCTAAAGTCTGCAGTACTAGATTACATGTAGCACCAGATTAGTGTGAGCTATCAAATATGAATTCGTTTAACTTAGTAGCTTCTACCTAAGCCAAAAAAAATTAGGGTCAAATCACATATGATTTTCTACTTTATCCCCGAGGGAAGTAGTTGCATATCCTAATAAAATTTTTAACAAAGGTTAAGTACGAACTTTAAATGTAAGTTGATTTTTCACTTAGATCCGTTACCTAAGCTACTATCACTTCATTTTCACATGTGTCTAAATTTCTAAATTTTTAAAATAAAGAAAGAAGAAATCTTTTGTCACTCTCTTGATACCATGCATCGTACATTTTGCATGTATTTTCATTTTTTGTTAGAGATTAGCAAAACTTGGATATAGAGATATTTAATGAGTTTAATTTATTGAACTAAATATAGGCCTAAGTGTATCATAATTATATTGTTTCTTATTTCTTATTGCGAGGATGGAAGTAAAAATAAATTTTATCCTCCATATATTTCTATGTATCACCTTATATTTAATTACATTTTTTTATACAGAAATTCTTCACCCACCCTCCCCATTTTTTTTGCAAAACCCAACCGACTTTCCTTGTGCGGCTATGGCCGTTCTTGAAGGGGATTCAAAAATCCCCTAACTAATGCCATAAACCAAGGGAAGAAGCTTCGGATGAGAAGATAAAAAGAGAGAAGAATCAAGGAAACGGAGGAGTCTCCGAAGGGGGGAGCACATCTTCATCCATCATCTTCCTAACCACCATTATGCTTAAGGCTTACACCGTGGATATGACGAATACCGTGAACCATCACGTGCTCTGACATCGCTTCCATTTCCGTTCATGCACACAATGATAGTGCGTGCATACTATCGCCTTCTCCAATACATCACCGACGTTCAGGCCCACCGTCAGCTTTTCCCACAACCGACCAGCATCTTCTTCAATCTCTACCGAAAACCACCACCAAAACCCAACCACTGTTCACCTTCTTCTCCCAAAGGAACCCAAAGCTACCCATTTTCCCTCAACCCCGCAGCAGCCCCACCACATCCGCCATCGCCGCAGCCCAATTTCACTGTCCACCACCATCAACATCCCCCTTTCCTCCTTCTTCTTCTTCGTTTTCTTCTTCCCCTTCCTCTGTTTCACCCAAAAGAACCCAAACCATCGCAGTACACCACCTACCTACAGCCATCACCACCGTCTCCCTTCCTCACCGCAAACACACCAGCACACGCGCAGCTTCGTCTTCGTCTTCAACCTCAGAGAGAAATCCACCTTGCACCGTGCGACACTAGAGGCCGCCTGCAGCTCCTCAACGTCACCGCGCCATCATCGTCGACGCCGTTCTCCACCTGCAACCACCACCTGCAAGCAGCTCCTCCGCCGGTCACCTCCGGCTGCCCTCTGCCATACTGACACCATCATTGAGACCCTCGCCACCACCAACAGTCAACCGTCCATCGCTGCGACGTGCAGCAGCCTCTGCTACCCATCTCGCCGCCGTGCTCCTCCTCCACCGGCCAGCCAACTCCAGCCGCCGTCGACCACGTCACGACCATCAACGCGACGGCAGTGATCCGGCCGACCACCACTGCACGCCAGCAGGCTGGTGAGCGAGCCTTCTGCCTTGTGCGAGCACGGCAGAGCGAATGCTCTGTTTTGCTACGTATTAATACTTACATTCACGGGTCGTCGTTACTTCTATATTTCGATTTTAATATTAAGATACTGAGTGGAATTTGTAGACTTGCGCTCTCTGTTTCCCTCTTTTTCTTTAGCCCCGCACTGAGTTCTCTCTCTCTTTACTCTCTCAGTGGTTCTATCTCTAAATGCACACATATATCTATATATAACTCAGTTGCTGGATTACACGGTGAATGTGACTCGCCTTTAAAATGTGAGTTTACTGGTTAACTCTGATTTCGTAGTTAGATTTAATTATTATCATTTTGATAGTCGATTTTCTATTATAGAAAAATATTATAACGATACGATATTTTATGTGTAAAGATTTATTAAAATGAAAATCACTTATTTGCTGGTGAAATCGATCCAAACAAAAATAATATAACGAAATTTAAAGGAGTCTCAGTCTCTGAGAAGTGTGATAATGAGATTTTTGAAAATGATTTTTGATTTTTAATTTTTTTTAATTTTTTTGTTCTTTGGAAAATGGAGAGATAACAAAATAATCTACTAGAATCAAGTACAATAAAAGATGTAGATTAGGCACACATTCACAATATCAAAAATCAAAAGAGTTAAATCATTTTATTCATTGAAGACAAATATAGTCAGTCACAAGTAGATGAAAGATTGGAACAAGAACTTTTACTCTACTAGAAGAACTAGAACAACTAGAACTACTATAAATAGAACAACTAGAACTAGAACTAGGACTAGAGTAGATAAGTAGAAGAGAACTAGAACTACAACTAGAAAAAATGCATAAACTAAGAGAAGAATTAATCTACTAGAAAGAGGGCACTAAGGGGCTTCCAAAAGGTAGTCCTTGGTGGCCTTGGAGGGTCCAAGGGGAGAAGGTGGTAGCCAACCACCTATGGTAGTGGTGGTCGACCTTGAAGGTGGTAGGAGGAGGCTTGAAGGTGGTGGTTCTAAAGAGGAAGGAAGAAGGACTAAGGGGGTCTACAAGAGGACTTGGAAGGCCACCCTTGGTGGCTTTTTATAGACCAAAGGGGGGGCTAGGAAGGGATAGAATAAAATCCCAATTGGTGGCAAAAGATCTTATCCATTGGTCTTTTAGATTTAGGTGTAGGAATCGGTATGTAGGGATCGGTTCTAAATAGGTTCGATTAGCCTAGTAGGTAATGGGTTGAGTGTAATTAATTACGCTCTAGCCTAATTAGGTGTATGTGAGTCTAATTAGGGTGGGGATATCCTAAATAGGTTGTGGGTAAGTTCAATTGGATTCCAATTGAGTCCAATTGAGCATATGTGGGTTAATTTGGACTTAATCAAGTTCTAGGTGAACTTGATTGACATTAGGTGCATCCAATCAAATAGGAGTGCACCCAATTAGGTTAGGGTTAGGTTCAATTCGACTTATTGAGTCTAATTAGGTAAGGCATGGTTGGGCTTAACCCAAGTAGGTTCCAATTGGACCTAATTAGAGTTGGGTGCACTCAATCAAGTTGTACTGCACCTGATCGGATGTGGCTAGGTCTATAGGGTTTGGTAGGGTCTAATTAGACTCAATTGACACAATTGAGTCTAATTACTTAAGATTAGTCCAATCAAGTCCCATGGACCCAATTGAAACAAGGCTGACCCAATTGACTCAAACTAAGTCACTTAGGTATGGCATGGACCTAAATACGTTTCTAGGTTAGGGGTTGAGTAGTGGATAGGATCTATGGATAGCAGGATAACACTGTGGATAGTGTTATCCATGTTTTGGCTACTAGGTTTAGGTTAACCTAAGTGCAGGTTAGGGATAGGGATAGTGTGGATAGGAACATGGATAAGGTTATCCATGTTTTAGGATTTAACGCTAGGATGTCCTAGTGAGGGTGGTTTTGGGTTTGGGAAGGATGACCTAACATTTTTAGGAGTGGAGATAAGGATATCCCAATTCTTCTCTTTCATTTTCTGCATTAATTCTACACAAGTATTTGACGTGCAAGAGACGTGTTTGTTTAAAAGGATCGTTATAGTTCGTGCTCCCAGCGTCGGTTTTAAAAGAAGAAACGGACGTGAGTCCGAGTGTCGATCATAGGGAGGTGTAAAAATCAGATTTTCTTTGTCACTTTATGTCACAGAAATAATAAGTTTTTGCTTGTAAGAAGACGTGGTAGAAAAACGAGTGAGAGAGAGAAAAAGAGAGAGAAAGAGAGAGAGTAGGGTTAGAGTCTTTTAAATCATAACCATTGCTCAAAGTAACTTCAACACTATATTAAACATACAATTTAAGTTTTACAAATACAATAGTAGCTAAATGCTTGAATAAAAAGGAAGTAAAGCTAGATTAAAGGGAGAGAAAGAGAGAGAGAGGGGAGACGGCAAGGCGGCCACAGCGGTGGGGAGAGGCTCTATCGGTGGCTTGTTGACTCCGTTGACTACAAGAAGGGCTAAAGGGGGCTAGGAGGGTGTTACAACACTTGCAAGATGAATTGAATGCCTTACATGGGTGGTTGGGGGGGGTTTATATAGGAAGAAGAGGTTTCTATTTTAAGTATGGGCTTTAGCGACGCCTAGGACATCGCTAAACCCATGCTAAAAGCATTGGTGAAGCCTCCTTCCCAGCGGTCCTTCTCGCGCGCCTGCACTTCTTCACGCGGGATCCGTGCATGAGTGTTGTGGGCCGTTCGATCGCAGATCGAACAGCTGACATCTTGCGAACAGCACGCTTGGATCGCGCCTCAAGCGCGCGTGAGCACGGGCGTCGTCGACCGGTTTAGGCGCGCGCGTGGAAGATCAACGTCTGCAGGCGCGCCGCGTAGCGCTATGGAGGCCGCTCGATGGCGATCGAGCGGCTGAATTTGAGCGCATAGTGAAATCGGTTGATGAGGCATGGTAGGCGATTCGAACCCGCAATCGCTTCATGCCGTGATGCAGGTGCAACCGTTGCGCTGCGGGCGCGGATGGTCGCACTCCTTCACCATTCGGCAGTCGCTCGATGAAGATCGGACGGCTGCGGTTAGATCTTCGCGATGGGGCTACGTCGGCGGGCGGGGACGCTCCTGATGCAGCCACATGGCCACCTTGCGACCATTGATAATCAGATCAATGGTCAGAACTTCTTGGGTCATTTGTGAGAGCTCCGGATGTCGGATTTGGCCGATTTCAAGTCCGTTGGACTCTGTTCGTCGCTCTGGATCCATCCGTGTGGACCGATTGCTTATCTGAGGCTTGTTTTGACATGAACTTATAGAAATGGCCATCAATACTGTTTAATAAGAAATCTCAATATGTGATGCATGTCATTCTCCCATGCCCGTTTACGATGTGTTATTTGTGCACATTACCCTTAAGGCTGACCCCTTTTTGGCAAAATTATCCTTGTAAGATGTAGTGTTATCATACCCCAATGCTTACGTCTTGCTAGTCCCTAGCAAGGTTTATTCTAGCCATTATTTTCAGTCGGAATTCAAGAAGTAATTACTTAGACATTTTGTTACTTGTCAATAAGAGGAAATATACTAAGATCCTGATCTAAAGAGACTAAGCAGTGCCCGAGTGTCTGTCAAAATATGAATCGCTCGAATCCTTGCCTTAGGGTATGTATATATTTTTTTCATCTTTTCTTATTTTTAGATTTTTGGAGTTAAGAGTGTGTTGGTAACTTTTTACGGCTACCCAACCCACCCAAAACTTGGAAAAAACTCTAAGTGCTAAGCATCTTTGTTTAGGAAGTTCCCCCTGCATGAGGCATCGACAAAGTTCTGTAGGTTGCTGTCCAGACTGTAGTAGAAGATCTGGGCCAATTGCCACCTTGGTACTTCATGGTGTGGGCATTTCCTCAATAAGTCATTAAATCTTTCCCATACCTCATGGAACTGTTCCCCGCCCTGGAGTGTAAAGGTAGTAATGGCTCTTCTGAAAGCATTGGTTTTTCATATAGGAAAGAATTTCTTTAAGAATGCATGTCTCAGTTCTTCCCAAGTGGTGATGGGTCTACCTAGGGTTTTAAGCCAGTGAGATGCTTTGTCTCTCAGAGAGAAGGGGAACATCTTAATCAAAACAATGTCAAGGCTAATGTTCCTAGGTTTCACAGTCCGGGCGATCCAATCAAGATCCTCTAGGTGTTGGAAGGGGTTCTCATTTAAGCTTCCATGGAAGTGGCTCTGAATTAGACTTAGGACATTTGGTTTCAACTCAAAATCATCTCCCCCTTCGGGGATCCTAAGGTGTTGCTCAATTCGAATAGCAGAAGGATTGTAGAAGTCGTGGAAGGGCCTAGGTTGGTCCTGGAATGGTGGTGGGTCAAGTAGCGGTTGCCCTTGTGGGCCTTGAAAACGTTGTGGTGGTTGCCCCTACGGGTTCTGCAATCGGTGTATGGCTTGCATGATGGTGTGGATTTGTTGCTGTTGAAGCTGGTGGTTTGCGTTAATCTGGGCCTAGATGATGGCCATTGTGTTTGGTGGGGGTTGGTCCTCAACCTCATCTACTCTGGGTTCAGCCATGTCTCTAGCAGAATCAGGTCGCCTGGATTCCCGTCCTAAAACAAACAACTCGGGATGAAGTGATCGTCTCCCAAGCATACACTAGAGAAGAATAGGAGGGCATGCGGAGAGCGACAGATGCGAGAAGTGTGTGTGTACAATCAAGCAAACAAGCCTAGTCCTTATGGTGTATTCCTTAGGGGACCTAGAAATCTCCAAAGGGGTGATTAAGTCCGTAAGAACTGGACTCCCCTTCCCAAAGCTTATCTGGCTAGGTTGATTATGAGGGGATTGTAAGGAAGGTTCTTCCTTTGGCTTACGCTGCCAGTTCCATAGACCTCACCACCGTGGTTGTTTGACACTTCCCCGCAGCCTAGTCACCAGATTCTACTAAGGGAATGAAAGCCAAGTGCCCAGCGAACAAAACCGCACCTCTCGAGACTTAACCCAGTCCTACCTAGGGCACGTCTACTCTGTTTTAAAAGGGATAGGATAGTGCTTGTTCTAGGGTTATGTGATGAGGCGTTGATTGGGGTGGTGCCTCTTAGTTTTCCAATTCCAATGTGTATGCTCCTATCACAACATGGTTTTCAAGCAAGAATTTTTTAAGGTGTGGTGTCTTTTAATGTTTCGCCCTTACTTTTGTGTCTTTTAGGGTTGACGTGTCTTAATATTTTCAGACAAGTTTCAGGTGGGCACGTCAAGTTTTGCACACAATTGGTGAGAGTAGATTTCCTTTGATGTGAAGTGGCTCTAAAACTCTAGAGTGCTCATCGTAGTGTTCATGTAACTGCTATCAGATGAGTTGATTTTAGGGTTGAGTGGTACGGCCCATGTCAATTCAAGGTGGTTTCGCAAACACCACTCAAAAAGAAAGAACACTCCAAAAAGCTTAGGTCATTAGGAATGTTAGAGTGTATTTTTTTTGTTGGGTGATGTGTTAAGGATGTGGATCAAGCAATCATGCACCACGCCAATTTTTTTCAATTTTACAATTTTTTTTAGATTTTAGGCAAGCAAACAACCACGGGTGAAGAATTACTCACGACCGGTCCTTGTTACGCTTACTCCCTCTTTACCGTCACGAGTTGCACTGCTTCGCCATCCAAGCGTCGAATTCCTGCAACCATCAAGTAGAAGGAGAAAAGGTGTTAGATGATGTGAGCATGGATGTAAAATGGAAGTGACAAAATAAATCCGTTGCCTCCCCAGCAACGGCGCCAAAAACTGACGCACGAGAGACATGTTTGTTTAAAAGGATCGTTATAGTTTGTGCTCGCAGCGTCGGTTTTAAAAGAAAAAACGGACGTGAGTCTGAGTGTCAATCACAGGGAGGCATAAAAACCAGATTTTCTTTGTCACTTTATGTCACGGAGATAACGAGTTTTTGCTTGCAAGAAGACGTGGTAGAAAAACAAGTGAGAGAGAGAAAAAGAGAGAGAGAGAGAGTAGGGTTAGAGTCTTTTAAATCATAACCATTGCTCAAAGTAACTTCAACACTATATTAAACATGCAATTTAAGTTTCACAAATACAATAGTAGCTAAATGCTTGAATAAAAAGGAAGTAAAGCTAGATTAAAGGGAAAGAAAGAGAGATGGGGGGAGATGGCGAGGTGGCCACAGCGGTGGAGAGAGGCTCCATTGACGGCTTGTCGACTCCGTTGACTACAAGAGGGGCTAAAGGGGGCTAGGAGGGTGTTACAACACTTGCAAGATGAATTGAATGCCTTACATGGGTGGTTGGGAGGGGTTTATATAGGAAGAAGAGGTTTCTATTTTAAGTATGGGCTTTAGCGACGCCCGAGACGTCGCTAAACCCATGCTAAAAGCATCGGTGAAGCCTCCTTCCCAGCGGTCCTTCTAGCGCCTGCGCTTCTTCACGCGCGATCCGTGCGCACGCTCTGTGGGCCGTCTGATCGCGGATCGAACGGCTGACATCTTGCGAAGGGCGCACTTGGATCACGCCTCAAGTGCCCGTGAGCGCGGGCGTCGTCGACCGGCGTAGGCACGGACATGGAAGATCGACATCTACGGGCACGCCGCGTAGCGCTATCGAGGCCACTCGATGGCGATCGGGTGGCTGAATTTGAGTGCGTAGCGAAATCGGCTGATGAGGCGCGATGGTCGATTCAAACCCGCGATCGCTTCATGCGGGGACGCGGGCGCAACCATTGCGCTACGGGTGTGGATGGTCACGCTCCTTCGCCATTTGTCAGCCGTTCGATGAAGATCGGACGACTGCGGTTAGATCTTCGCAATTGGGCTACGTCGTGCGGCGGGCAGGGACGCTCTTGATCAGCCACGTGGCCACCTCGTGACCGTTGATCATCAGATCAACGGTCAGAACTTCTTGGGTCATTTGTAAGAGCTCTGGATGTCGGATTTGGCTGATTTCGAGTCTGTTGGACTTCGTTCGTCGCTTTAGATCCATCCGTGTGGTCCGATTGCTTATCTGAGGCCTGTTTTGACATGAACTTATAAAAATGGCCATCAATACTGTTTAATAAGCAATCTCAATATGCAATGCATGTCATTCTCCCATGCCCGTTTATGATGTGTTATTTGTGCACATTACCCTTAAGGCTGACACCCTTTTGGCAGAATTATCCTTGTAAGATGTAGTGTTATCAGTATTCAACATCTTTGTTCTTTCTCTCTCCTTGTGTTTTCAAGCTTATTTATATTCCACATATCCAGCTCCAGCTCTGCTATAGTTCTAGGTCCTATCCAACTTTATTCTACACAGGACAGCTTCTAAGCTCTTATTCCCTAGAGACAAGAATAAACCCTAATAAAGAGTAAATTAGCATTATAACATATGCACCTAAATAAAGTAATGCAATGCATGATATTCAATTTATGAATGCACTAATCACAAGTTAAGCTAGGTTCTAACATAGTTTAGGTTAATTAAGTCCCATGATTGCTGCGCAATAATACTCCCATGCCTAAACTTTGCTAATCCCTAGCAAAACTAATATGCGAAAAACCTACAAAAAAGAGGTGAAAAATCTAACACGCGAGTTTTCACTTATTCTCGGAAAAATGCATTTTTTTTGTATATATATATAGTTATCTATCTCCTTTTTTTTACACGCATTATTGTAAAGGAACCCATCTAGTTCAAATCAAAAATTCCAACAAGATTTTTCACCAACAAAAGGAAATTGTGAAGAAATCCTTAACGACAGAGACTCAAGAACTCTAAAGTACCGACTCAAATCCAGACCTCCCAAATCAAATCAAAAGTCCTATTAGCCATTAGACTTGGGTCACCAAAGCAACTTTCTCTGACTAAGTTGACCCTCCCAAAGTTTGGATCGAATGTGAGAAACCAACATCTTGAGTGTGATTATTATGTGACTCATCAGATGGGCAACTAAGTTGATTCCTAGCATTCAATAAAACTTAGAATATTTCTATACTCTCTCTGAGACAATTTCATCTTCGGTTAGGCCATACTAAGATTTGTCAGCTTTCTTCTCACCACTTTTCTACCTCGAGGTCAATACACTAGGTGCATATCTCCCCGACTGGACCCAATTGGTCTCTTATTCCTAATGTTTTTCTTTGTGTTCTTTTTTCTTTTTTTCTATAGGATAAACACCCATTTTGTGGAAATGGAAATGGGAAGCATCCATATGTAGTGAGATGCTTTTATTTGCTGGAATTGCATAATAGGGTGCTTTATTTGGTGAAAGTATTTTTTTTCTCCTCATTTTTTTTGGCTAAATATATTTTTTTTTTGTCCAAATTATTTTTCTAGGTGGGTGGCTCTCCTTCATCTATTCTAAATGCTTTCCCCTTAAAATAGCAATAGTTTTAAGAGCTCGAAACACGACAAGGTCCTTTGGATCTGCAAGCCCTAAGACTAAATCTTATTAACCACTAAGGACTCAACAAAACCACTCACAAGACGAGTCAGTGCAATGTGCAAGTGAAGATACTTGGAACTCCAAGACTATCCAAACCCAGGGCAAAACGATAAGTCATTCACCCATCACTCCTTTGACTTAATACTTCTAGCTTTTTCAGACTCCTTTCAAAGTCTCCGGAAAATAAATCTAGATTTAAGTAAATACTCAAGAAATTAAGTCCATAAGGACCTGAAGAGTCTAGACAGAAAGGCTTTGTTTCACATTTCCCAAGGTCAATAAGTCCTCGAAATTGAAAATCCTTGACTCTTCCTAACTTAGGTTCCAAAAACAACCTCAAAAGCACTTTTTTTTCAAAGCTTTTTTTTTCCTTCTTTTTTGTATAGATAGACTATATATATATATAATCTTTTTTAAGAAAACCATTAATTCAGATGGAATATAGCAGGAAAACATGCAGATGTAAATGTAATTTTAAGCAGAAATTCTAGGTGTTGACAGAAAAATATTCGATATATATATATACACCCCCATGCCTAGATTCTTGCATGTCCTGCATGAAAATAAACATGAAGCTAAACATAATATAACTGTGAAGTGAATAAAGAGAGGGGCAGAATTCACTTGGAACAGCTCCTGAACACTGTTATTCAGCTTATTTCAATACCTATTCAAATGAATGAAAACAAATATGCTATATGTAAAAAGGAAAAAGCTATATATATGTATAGATGTTAAGTTTAATGCCCCTGGCTAAGCGAAGACTCAAATGGATGTGTCAATGATGTGTTGAGTGTGGCAATCAAAATGATAAGAAATTTCAATTCAATTGCCAGTGGAGGACCACAAATGTAGACCAACCGCCCGTGAATACCAAGCCCAAAAAGTTGGAAAAATAAAATAATTGGGCTTGGAACTATTTGTAGCCAGGTGTTACAAAAGAGAGAAAAATAAGTGCGGGTGCCAGAGTGGAATGTAGATAGTGGCAACCCTAAAGAGTGGTGCATAAATAAGGTTGATGAGGTGGATAAAGAGTCGAGAGTGGGAAACAAATCATGCAGGTCCTAAAAGTGATGAGAAATGAAAAGAGGGACCCGAGTGGTGTAGTCTGAAATGGTATACAGAACCACTTCGTGAGTTGATCTGGATGTGGATGAGTGCAGAGTAGGTATGTCAAATAAAATCCAGTGGTCCATCTCAACAGCTCCAGAGTCATCCAAATCATGCTAGATATCCAAATCAAAAAACTCAAGCTCATCCCTGTGGTGATCAAAATTCTCATATGAATCGTTCAAATTCTGTCCAAATTCATGATGCAAATTCTCAAATACAATGGGAAAAAATTCATTATCCCTCAAAATCATTTCCCCAGGGGGTGTAAGATTGGAATCTAGTTTCAACAAATCCTCGAATTCTTTCATTTTTAGTTCAGTGGCTTCCGTAAAACCCTCAGTGTCAAAATCCAAGAGTGAAAATGTGAAAGAAGTGATATGTTCATCTGACCCTAAAACCAAAAATTCCTCAAGGTCTCTTAGATTTTCCTCAAAATAAAAAATGGGGTTTTCACCGAGACTAAAGTTAGATTCCTCCTCAACTTCAATCAGATTCTTTGACAATTCAAATTTAACACCATGGATATATGGAATCTCATGAAAATTTGTGTCCTAAATATATTTATCATTTAAACTTGTCATAGGGTTTTCAGGTAATTCCACTCCAGATTTTCCTGAATCAAAATCATGTGCCTCATCGATTACCATCTGCAAATCAGTGTTCACCAAGGTATCAGAATCAGAATATATCAGATCTGGGGTGTCAGGATCAGAAAAACTCCTCGGACAATCAGAGTTGAGAAGTAGTAAGAGATGAATAGTATCAGTAGTAGTTGTCCCATCCAGATATTAGACTACCTCTTCTTGAATGACCAAATCACTGAGCCCTATAGAGGATGTGTAAGCAGTCGACTTACAACCATAAAGCTCGATGTTCGCACAATGTTCAGAGTCTTCATCATCTGAGTCTTCCTTGATAAGATCATAATGCGTGTTCTTGTTCACGCTGAAAATATCCAATCTGAGCTTCTCATTCCTAAGGGAGATTTCTATACACCCAGATGCACAATTGATGTTGGTCTCGGCAGTCGCCAAAAATGAACCCAAAATGATAGGTGCATCTCAGAGACTAGGAGGAATGTCCTAATGCGAAAAATACGTGCTTTGTTAAATATGCGAAATAATGACGTAACGCATAAATTTGCAATCAACATTTACAATTTATAACCTAGATAGGATGAGTATCTACAGTCGTCCAAGGAGGCACTTTAGTTATCAAGTTAGACTCTCTCTCTCTCTCTCAAATCAACACTTGTATTTTTGGTTTTGTATTTTTCTTCTTTTTTGGGTTTTTGAAGAGATGATCAGTAAATAAAGTTGCAAAAAAGGAAATTGAAACTACGCCCTAGTGACAAGAACTAAGCCTCTCCTATAAGCTCACCCAAGGTACATGGAGACCTAGAGTAATTAGAGAGAGAGTGTATGCATAAAGCTACCAAAAATAATACTTGAAATGGAAAACACAAATGAAGAAAGTCACTTGATATTAAAGGAGACTAAAGTTTACAAGATACCTAAGGAGCTCAATTGAGTAGAGGAGTTCCACTCAATTAATCCCTAGGTAGTTGAATGCTTCTACTACAAAAAATGAAAGCAAATATGCAAATAGAAAAATTCTCCCAAAATGATGAAGACAACTCTTGCTCCAAGCACAACATCTCTTAGGCTTGAAAAGAGCTTCTCTTAGTGATGTGTACACATCTAATTGGCCTAATTTTCCTTATGCATGTTCCTAGGTTCATATAAGCGTCATGCATTATAAATATTGCATAATATGAATCAGCATGCATTTAGATTAATTTATGTAAATTGTATATTAATTTACCTCTTTCTATGTTTAGCAGATAGGGAGACATCATTTTGGGGCCTCGGATTGAAGATCCAACCATACGGATTGGACTAGGGAGATGATTGGAGTCCAACGCCTCCGAGATCGCCTCGATCGGACCTTCGTAGCATCCGAGGAAGATCAAAGGTCAAGGAGAAGGTGGTGAAAAGTAAAACTTCAGATGATAAATCCAATTGCACAGATGCATTCAGATCGACGATCTCAGCCCAACAATGCGAAAATTGATCCAATCTGACATCAGTGGCATCCCCAAGAAGCAAAGGAAGATGGACGGCTATGATGGCGCCACATGGCACCATCAGAGCCTTCCAAATTAGCTGCCGGCACTTCTCCTCAATCGCAACCACTTATCTGAACCGTTGGATCGCCATCCAACGACCCAGATCTTGCTACATCGCTCCAAGCCTAGCGCTTCCACTCTCTGAGGCCAAGGCACATGTGATCTTAGCCGCTGGATTCTCATCCAACGGCTGAGAGCATGATGACCCTAAAACTAAAAGCGAGACAATTGGTGCTTGTAGCACACCAGTTGCGCACTACATTTGCCAAGAGCAACACGAGTTCAAGCCCCACTCCGCCTCAATTTGTCCGCGAGAGGAGCGAGTGTGAGGAAATTCAACCCTCTGATCTTCATCCACCGGTGAGGAAGATGCACACGTGATCGTACGTGCAATCGCACGTGCCATCACACGCGTGGGAGGCATGATTTGTAAAGCGCAGCTGAAGACGATTCTCGTCCCTCCAATCTTGATCCAACAGTGCGGAAAGGGGCTACGTCACCCTCCAACGGACGAAGATGAAGCAGCAGGCACACGATCTCAACCCTTCAAACTTGATCGAATGGTTGGGATTAATCCATGCACACAACACTTGAAGATGAAGCAGGCGTGGACGTGGGTCAACGAAAGCGCTCCAATCTCCATCGCACGGCCGAGGTTCAATGCACTCCTTTAGCGACAAGGGGCTACAGTGACACACGTATCCATCACTAAAGGCCTGCATTAAATTTTAAAGACTTGAAGTGACTCTTTTGCCCACATATCCTTGCCTATAAAAGAATCCTACACCCCTCATTCTCATGATCCCTTCCTTCTCTTCCCACCTCACCTAAGAGCTAAGTACAAAGTTCTAAAGCTCACTATAGTGCTCCCAAGCTACGGGAAGCTCCGCTAGAGTAAAAAATACAAAATTTTCCATTTCTCATCCCCTTCGTGGAGCTCTCACTAGTCGTTCTCTCGCCCCTATTTGGAAAGTGGATCCCACAACATCGACGCCCTACCTCATCCTTGATTCTTCCAGATTCGTCCTCCTACCTCTGTTTTTGCACTTCTTCCTCCAAGCATCGCTCATCTGGCTCATCCTCCAAGCATTCCTCGAGGAGGATAATTTCTCAAATCCTATCTTTTTACCATTTTCTAGTGTAGATTTTCAGCTTTATAATTGTAGCAAGTAGTTGTAATTGACATTATTATAGTCATAAAAGTTGTTATTCTCTTTCTCTCTCTCTCTTTCTCTCTCTTATTTATATTACAAGCAGATTAGCATTGTGAATGATTTCTTTATAAAACAAATTACAAAAAAATATAATTTTGGATTTAGAATCGATGTAGCCTCCCCTTGTTCTACCTGGGACTCACCAGAGTTTTGGTTAAAAATTATTTGGTAGCGGATTTTCTTGTGAATTTAATAACGACTCGAGTTTTCCAAAATCCAACTTTTCTTCGCAATAATTTCTCACTTATCATTTTTGGCACCATTGCCGGGGAGACAACGCTCTTTGATTTCTCATGTTTTTCACCTTATTGATCTTTTACCTCACTTCTCTCTTTTCTTACTGTGATTGCAGATACTCTTTTGAGGCAGGTAAAAGTGGTAGATTGAAACAAAGTGCAGTTGAAGGGTTTATAGGAGTACCCCATCTCCCCACCCCCTAGATTTCATTCCACCACCTAATAATACAAACATAAATCAACGTAGGCGTTCTTATAAACCCTAAGGTTAGATTGTATTGTTTGTTTGCCACCTTCAACCACCTTACCCCCGTATATATATATATATATATAAGAAAAAAAAATTATGATTTGATTGTGGGATTCCATTAAACTTACACACTACAAGCACCCACAAATTTTCATCCTAAGGTGCACAATCACTTCGATTCTACCACTTAATCGGGATCCTGACCTGTGCATCTCGTACACTTCAACTTAATACACATAAGTAAGATGAAATCTGATTAAGTTAAGACATTTTGTGTGCCTTAATAGGTGGTGCATCAGGCCACTTGTCTGAATTATTTGAACCGCACCACTTTAATTAAAATTGATTCATCAGTAGCTTGCCCCTTAGGATTCAACTTTTAGGAACTAACTTGGCACTCCACGTTCTTTTTGAGTTCTAAAGGAATAGATCTTCACTTGTGCTTTCAAAACTTGGTTTGCCTCACAAAACCTTGTCTAAATATACCTAAAGTTGAATCCTAAAAGCTACTAAGCAAAATTCAAACCCTAAAATTCACTTCATCCAAAAATAATCTTGCCTGAAAATCATTGGTTGTGCACGCACACACATATTAATTAATCTTTTAGAGCATAACCCAGATAAAAGGGCCCATCACATTCCCAAGCACATTCAAACCAAAGCCAAACTAAAATCAAGTAGACATTGGCCTTAAGGATTTGACTCGATCTTCGGGGCCCAGATCGAGATTATTTTCGATTAATCTACTACCAATCCATCTGATGTCTAGCTAGGGGAGTAGCGTCAAACGATCGTGGTTGGGAGGTATCAAAGGAACCTGAGGCGAAAGCCAAAAGAAGTACCTTCTCCCCAATCCCTCCCTCAACTGGTTGGATTGACCGGATAGGAGTAGACTAAATCTTTTATAATCTTAAGATGGGTTCTAAGAGTCTGCATATCTTTTGGCTACCCACCTAAGGACAGGTTTGAATTGTTTGTACTGCAAGGCACCTTTCTTTTCTCTTTTCCCTTTTGCTTTGCCATGGATCCTTCCACATCCTACTCATATTTCCAATCCTACCCTCCTACCACCACTTATCCTCAAGATGATTACTATCCTGACCTGACCTATGACCACCCATCCACTAGTCAAGATAACTTTGATTGGGGATACAATTTCGGAACTCAATGTCTAGGGCCTAACCCTGGACATCATGATTATGATTTCTATCCTTCTCCGAGTTATACTGATTATAGATCTCCACCCTTTGATGATCAACCTAACCCGACCTACAATCATGAAGGATATGATGGTTACAACTCTTACCCTCCCGAGGATTACACTGCATATAGGTCACCACCCCTTTATGAACAACCTAAAATGACCTATTATTAGGGAGACCCTCAAAAACCTCAATTCCTTGACTCCCCTAAACTAAACCCAAACCCACCCAACCCTGAACCAAACCATTTGATTCAGGTAAACCACATCCAAGATAAGGTATTGGCTAACTTGAGAAATACCATTCAATATTTAGAACCTCAGCCAACACCCTACATTGAAGAATTTTAGCCTCTAATTCAAATGATTGATGATCTTAACAAGTTTTTATTATATTGGCTCCAAGATGTTGAGGATATGAACTCAGGTGAGTTTTTACTTGGGAAATTATCAAGATTAAGGATGAAATTTGTGATTGCTCTAGTCCAATCTTGGGATGATTCTTAGGATGAACCCCCTTCAGGAGAGCTAATGTCAAAACCTACTCGAGCACCTATAGGGGGGACATATTTTACGAGACCTTGGATGACAAGATTGATTTAGAGCAACCAATTGAAAATGAATTGATTTCTTCACTTGAGATCCCCAAGCCAGGGTATGAAGAAAAATATGTCTCCACGGACCAAGAAACAACATACAATCTTGAGACATATATTAATGCGGATCCAAAATTCTTTGATTCTATGGGGGAAGAATCTTTAGTTGAAGTCTCACTTGACATTAAGGGTAATGATTTTAGTGAGACGAATGGGCCTAAGGAATTCGATGAGCTATTTGAGGGCCCTTTAGTTGAGGAATTTGATTTAGTTGGGGTTAGCTTGGAGGATCCAAATCCTGATGTACTGAAAGATTCAATCAGTAGCCCCATTCCTCAACCATACCCCAAAGAGTAGAATGATGATATTTTTTAAATCATTATACCCAAGTCAATCTTGATTGAGCCACAATTGTTAGACTTGGATATTGTATATAGGGTGTGTAACAACCTAGAGGTCTCGAAAACTTTGATTTTAGAGGATAGGAATCGGGAGATGACAATCTGGGAAGCCAATTCCGGGGGAGACAAAAATGTGGATCTAAGGGTTCCTGTTTGCCTCAAACCACCTACTTTTTACCAAGACCCTTATGATGTTTGTGACTCTGAGGATGTCCAACCTAAGTGTAGATTAATGGATTATCTTTTTGAGCTGAAACCAAATTGCACAACATCATCTATTGGTCAGAATCTACCTATTATCCAACACTTTAGACTTGGGTTGCATAAGCACAAACTGCAAGCCCAACCCCGCAAGCACAATGATCTCCAATTCTGGGTAATTTTCATCCAAAACCTTAGAAATACTCGACCTTGGGGCATGGATCTACACCATAATCTGGTCCACATCTGTGGACACCTCCTGACAGGTCTTGAGATCAATCTTCTTATTTTGATCTTGACCTACATTTGTGAATTCTTAATTTCTTCTTTGTATGTATATTCTGGCCAGCTGAAGGCACTAAACTTAGCGCTTGTTTATATTCTTTTCAAAGCAGACCAGTTGATGACAAAATTCAAGTACTTCCTTCTATACTCTATTTCATGTCTTTTTAATACAATGAGGACATTGCATTAGATAGTTATGGGGGGGGTGCAAATATTCATCTCTGAATTATTTTGTTAGCTCCGTAGATTCTTTTTATTTTCTCTTTATTTACGAAAAAAAAAGTTGAGAATTAGGAAAAGATAACTTAAGCATTAAGAATTGTTCAACCTTAGGAAATAATATGATAGAACCTGAACACTTACAGTCTTCAAGTTATTGGGCTTAATCAACCCGGGTGTCCACTAAAATGTGGACCTATTCTCGAGTCCTCGCCATTCGTAAATTCTTTTCTAATTGGTTAACAAGTTGGGGTGATAAGTGCATGACTTATCAATCCTCCCTCTGATTTGAGGGAACTCTGAGTCTAAAGCATTTACACACTATTTGCATTAACTCGCTTTTCAGTGGTTTCAATGGAAATTACACAGCTAATGAACTTTCTAGGATAATATGGTTGGCAAGTTGCCGTGGGTAATAGCCCATTGGCCGGTTGTCCAGAGCCCAATTGCATGACCATTTTCTTTCTGTCGCCTTTAAGGTAAATCTTAGATCAAGGAAGCCACCTACTTAAAAAAAAAAGATATATATATATATATAAATAAATAAAAATATAGAAAAGGAGAAAAAAATATATTTAAACCACACTTCACCGCACAAGTATGGCTAGCAAGTTGCCATAGGTTTGATGCCCCATTGGTCGGTTGTCCACAACCCAACTTATAAAATGCACGTTTAATTCCTAAACACTTAGGAAGAAGTAGGGAAGTAGAATAAGCCGGGGAGATATACACTGGGTTTGCCCTTGTGTTAAACCCACAAAAAAATAAAAGTAGGGAGAAAGCTACTAGTCGAACAGATACACCTTTAGGCAGAATTTCTTTTCAAGGTCACTTAGGGGTGTAGAAACCTAAAGTCCATTTTGATTGCCGATTAGTGAGTCTATCACATTTTCACAAAAAGATGCTTAGTACTTAGAGTTCTTTTTAAGTCTTAGGTGGGTTGGGTAGCCGTAGAAAGCTACCCCGAAACTCTAAACTCAAAAATCCAAAAAAATTATAAAAGAAGTAAAAGAAAAAAATGTATTTGCTTTTGAATAAGTGAGAGCTTTAGGCAGTTTGCATTTTGGCAAACACCCAGGCGTTATTGAGTCTCTGTAATTCAGGTCTTTAGTAGAACTTCTTATTATTGAGAAATAACTATTGCCCAAGTAATTTGATCCTAATTTTTTTATAAATATCATGTAGTTTTGCTAAGGACTAGTAAAAGATAGGCATAGGGGTGTGATGTGTACACATCTAATTGGCCTAATTTTCCTATTTATGCATGTTCCAAGGTCCATATAAGCATCATGAATTATAGATATTGCATAACATGCATCATCATGCATTTAGATTAATTTGTGCAAATTGTATATGAATTGACCTCTTTTTGTGGCAAGGGGACAGGCGACATCATTTCAGGGCCTCAGATTGAAGATCCAACCATACGGATCGGATCAGGGCGATGATTGGAGTCCAATGCCTCCGAGATCGCCCTGATCGAACCTCCATAGCAGCAGATGCAGTCCGAGGAAGATAAGAGGCCAAGGGACAAGGTAGTGAAAATCCAAACTTTAGATAACAAATCCAACAACACAGATGGGTTTATATTGACGATCGCAACCCAATGATGCAAAAATCGATCCAATCCGACGTCCGTGGCATCCCCTAGAAGCAAAGGAAGATGGACGACTATGATGGTGCCACATGACACCATCAGAGCCTTCCAAATTGGTCACCCGCACTTCTCCTCAGCTGCAACCACTGATCTAAGCCGTTGGATTACCATCCAACGAACCAGATCTTGCAACGTTGCTCCAAACCCAATGCTTCAGATCACAGCCGTTGGATTCTCATCCAATAGCTGAGAGCATGATAACCCTAAAAGCAAAAGCACGACAATCGACGTTCGTAGCACAGTGGTTACACACTGCGTTTGCCAAGAATGGCGCGAGTTCGAGCCCCCCCACCTCAATTCATCTGCGAGAGAAGTGGGTGAGAGGAAATTCAACCCTCCAATCTTCATCCAACAGCAAGGAAGATGCACGTGTGATCGTACGCGCAATCGTACGTGCCATCACATGCGCGGAAGGCGTGATTTCTTAAGCACAACTGAGGGCGATTCTCGTCCCTCCGATCTTGATCCAATGACGTGAAGAGGGGCTTTGTTGCCCTCCAACGGACGAAGGTGAAGCGACGGTCAAACGATTCTAGCCCTTCGATCTTGATCGGACAGTTGGGATTAATCCATCCACGCAACACTTGAAGATGAAGCAAGCGCGAACGTAGCTCAATGAGAACGCTCCGATCTCCATCGCACGACCGAGGTTCAACGTGCACCTTCAACAACATGCGGCTACAGCAACCCACGTATCCATCACTAAAGGCCTTCATTAAATTTTAAAGACTTGAACTACCTATTTTGCCCCCATATCCTTTCCTATAAAAAGGACCCTACACCCCTCATTCTCATGATCCCTTCCTTCTCTTCTCAACTCTCCTAAGAGCTAAGAACAAAGTTCTAAAGCTCGCTCTAGTGCTCCCAAGCTACAGGAAGCTCCGCTAGAGTAAAAAAAAATAAATTTTCCACTTCTCATCCCCTTCGCGGAGCTCTCACTAGTCGTCCTCTCGCCCTTGTTCCGGAAGCGAATCTCATGACATTGATGCCCTGCCTCATCCCCAGTTCTTCTAGATTTGTCCTCCTACCTCCGTCTCCGCTCTCCTTCCTCCAGGCATCGCTTGTTCGACTCATCCACCAAGCATTCGTCAAGGAGGATGATTTCTCATCCCCTATCTTTTTACCTCTTTCTAGTGTAGATTTTCAGCTTTATAGTTATAGCAAGTAGTTGTAATTGACATTATTATAGTTATAAAAGTTGTTATTGTCTCTCTCTCTCTTTTCATCTCTTATTTATATTACAAGTAGATTAGTATTGTGAATGATTTCTTTATAAGAAAATATTACAAAAAAATATAATTGCGAATTTAGAATCGATGTAGCCTTTTGATGCGAAGAATGCGTGATTTGTTAAAACTAGGGTTTTAGTCGATGCAACACGCAATTTTGCAATCGCTTTTAAAATTTCTAAAACCTAGATAGTGGGGTAATTAGGGTCGTCCAAGGAGGTGAAAATGCAATTTTAATAATCTTGCTTAACAAAAAGGAAAATCAACTTTCTTTTTAGGTTTTTAAATATAAGATTTTTTTATTTTTTGAAATAACGGGAACTACGCAATTGAAAGTGGGAAGCAATTACACCTAAATTGCTAATCGTAACACTAAAGTGACAAGATAATCTTCTCTCTAAGCTCGCCCTATGTACGTGGAGGCCTAGGGTAATTAGAGAGAGTGTGTGAGAAGTGCTAGAACAATTAACTAGAGATGCAACAAGAATTTTAGAAAGGCAACTTTTTATGAAAAGGAAGATTTATTTTACAAAAGAAACACTAGTAGACAAATGCTTCTACTACTAGAAATAAAAATACAAAAGATGAAAAAAACTAATCCTCCTATGATGATGGTGACAAGGAGAGGCTTCTTGCTCCAAGCTCAGCTACTTCTAGGCTTGAAAAGAAGTCCTCCTTCTTCTTCTCTCTTGAAAAGCTCCTCCAAAAGGGTGTCTTCTTTGGCAAGCCCTAGGGGGCGTGCTCTTGCTCGTCCATGGGTGGATGATTTCCACCCATAAAAACTTCTCCTAGGGTGGTGTGCACCACCCTCAAGACCTCCTCCTAAGGTCTTCCTTGCCTGGTTGCTCCTTTGGCTGGTGGTGGCACAAGAGAGAAGGGAAGAGGGGAAGGCACCAAGGGGACAGAGTGTCCCCTTAATCTTCTCCTTCTCCTTCTTCTCCTGGCCGTGAGTATGGTGGAATGAAGGTGGAGAATATCAAGCCAAAGGATGATCTTTTTTTGGTGGTAGTTAGGAGGGTATTTATAGAAGTGGAGAGGGTGATGGTTGGCACCAACCACGGTAGGCTTGGGGTTAAGTGGAATGTGGTGCAGGTGTAAGGTTAGGATGAAGGCTTAGGATGGTAGTTAATGGATGGAGCGTTAGATTAGGTTGGAGCCATATGTAGGGGTGTGTTGAGTGGTGGTTATGGTTGGGTTAGATGAGGTTGGCGCCACTTTTTGGTGGGGTTATGGGTGAAGGGTTGGCACCAACATTTGGAGGGCTAGGATTAGGTATGCTGGGTAGTTAAAGGTGGTTATGGGAATCCTAGGGTGTAGGATAGTTGGCACCAATCTTATGGATGCCAAGGGGGGTAGTTATGGGTGGTTAAGGGTTGGAGAGGCACATCAAATTGGTGCCAGAGGTGGAGCTTCTAGAAGGGTCTTGTGTGGTGCGAAAAAAGGAGGGTTGGGATGTGTTTGGTGGTGAATGGATGGCTAAGATGGAAGGAGAGGTTGGTGCCAAAATCAAGATGGTCGAGGGGTGAGTTTTGGTGCCAACTTTCGTGTGTCTTGGTGGAGGTTATGGGGTGAAGGGGTGTACAGGAGTTGCTGCCAAAATAGGTTTAGGTGTAGGAGCTTAGGTGGACTAGGTTTAGGGCTATTTGGTGGAGCTTGGCTAGGTAGGTTTTAGGGTTAGGTAGGGATGACAAGGAGATGAACTAGCTAAGCTAAGCTAGTTTAGCTAGCTTAGCTAGTAGAGAGTTGGGGAGAGAGGTAGAGGAGGCTAAGGTTTTGGAGGTGATGAGCTGGAGGAAGCTGTCTTGAGCTACACTGGAGCTGGTAGTTGCTAAAGGGAGTTGCAGGGAGCTACTTTAGCTGGCTTAGCTTGTTAGTTCTTTGCTAGCTACTAAGCCAAGATAAAGTAACCTGGCTTCTATCGAAATATGCTGAGGTGAGCTGGGTCTGATTTTCCCAAGGAGGACTTAGCTAGCTGACGCAGCTAAGGTAGCTTAGCTCAACTAGGTTAAGCTAAGTGGAGTCCCCAGGAGATGGACTTGAGCTAGCCTGAGCTGTATGAAGTCATCTTCAGCTAACTTGAGTTGAGTGGAGATGGAAGTAGTTGGACCTGAGCTAAGGTGGCTTCATTCAACTTAGTTGAGCTAGCTAGAGCTCCCAATGAACTGAATGGAGCTAAGGTGAGCTAGACTCAACCAAGTTGAGTAGGGTCTAAGCTAACTTGAGCTAGGGTGAGCTAAGATGAGCTGGCCTAAGCTACCATTCAACTAAGATGAGCTGAATGGAGCTTAATGGGGCTAACCCTAACTCAAGTGAGTTGGTATCCAGCTAGCATGAGCTGGATTTGGCTGAGTTCCAGCTCAAATGAGCTTCCTCTTCACCAGTTTCCTTCATGAGTGCCAAGGTTTTAGAGATTTGTCTATCTGTTTGTCCCTAACACTCAAACAAACGCATTAAAAGCACAACAAAATATGCAATGCATGCCTAACCTAATGGATGCCTAAATGCAACCCAAAAACACATTTGTGGAGTTAAAAACCTAAGAGCTCGATCTGTTTTAGGTCATAAGAATGATGATAAACTGGCGTTTATCACCTTCCTATGTTCGACCTGGGACTCACCAAAGTTTTGGTTAAAAATTATTTGGTAGCAGATTTTCTTGAGAATTTTACGACTCAGGTTTTCCAAAATCCAACTTTTCTTCGCAACATTTTCTCTCTTATCACCTACCTTCCAAGTTGTTGCTCCTCCTAGCTCTCCAAATGGTGGATGTCTACCACTTTTCCTTCCTCCTGCCTGGCCGTCCTCCTAAGGTGCTCCCAAGCCTGAGCCACATGGAAGAAGGGAGAAGAAGAAGGAACACCAAGAGGGCAAGAAAGAACCCTCTTGGTCACCTCCTTCGTTCCTCCTCCTTGGTTGAATTTAAGGTAGATATAAGTAGGATGAATGTGGGGAAGGGGGGGAGAGATGGGCCTCTTTATATAGCCATAGGGGGGTGGTCATTAAAGGGTAGGGATGGGATTTTAGGTGGCCGGTTGAGGGGTGTAAAGGCACCTATGGTTGGCACCATTTTTGGCTTCTAGAAGGTGGTATCCTTGGTGCCAAAAAAGGTATGCATGGGTTGGCATTTGATGGTGGTTGGATGGTCAAGGTGGAGGGATGGTCTGGCGACAAAAGGGGGACCATCTAGATGCTTAAATTCATCCATGAAGGGAAGGCCATGGGTGGTGATTATAAGATCCATTTTGGTGCCAAGGTGAAGAGGTGCCTTGGTGGTGGTGGTTACACCACCTTGATGCTAAAATGAATAGGTGCCTTGGTGGAGTTTTAAGGAGGTAGTTGATGAGAGGCTCATCATGGCTTCTAATTACTCCTAACTAACTAGTTTCCCTAGTTAATTAGCTAGGAATATGTATATATAAGGGTTAATTATGTAATAAGGGACAAATCAATAAAGGACCTTAAAATAAGTTAAAAATAATAAATTAAAAGTTAATTAATATTATTAATAACTTAATTAATAAATGCACTCGAAATACCATTAATTAACTACTTAATTAATATATTATTTAACTTAAGTATAACTTAAGATCTAAGTCTTAAATAACTTAAGTTAATAAGTAAATAAATATAAATAAATGGGTCAAAAATGTGAATACAATGCTTTAATATAATATTTAGCTAAATTATAAATATATCTAAAAATTTAGAAAAGAAAATAATTTAAATTAACCTTAAAAGCCTCTATTTGCATTTCAGTCCTTGGAATTCATTTCATTTGAGTCCTTTCCTTTCACCTAGGTCCTTATCTTCCTTGCATATAGGTCCCCATGAACATCTTCTTCTTCATTTCTTCTTCAGCCGCTTGAATGGCTGACGTTCGGCGGTGAAGACGCCTCACGATCACCTTCCATCTGACGCCATTCCACCCTCGCCAAGCTCCTGGAGCTTGCGCTCACCTTCTTCACTTCATCCCACGGTCCGAATGCCACGAAAATCCTAATTAGGGCTCAAGGTTAACTTCACCGACATCGGAGATGACACCGGTGGTTATCTTGAACCTAGACCTATTGGTGTCCAGATACACCCTCCTTCACAGCCGCCGAAACCTATAAATAAACCTCGACCCCTCCGATCTCAAAGGTCGGTCCCTTATCCTTCTTCCCCAACTGTGGTCGACGATAGATTATTCTTCCATCTACCTCCAATTACCTCTCATCCCCCTATCAGAGCTCCTCCACGTGAGAGACTCGCCTCTCTCACCTCCTCTTCCTCTCTGGACGGTTGTGACAAGACCTTAGAGCACCAATTCCTCTTCCTTGCCGCCTTCAACTTCTCACTGGAGCTCTATCCCCTACCCTCAAATTTCGTCCTCCGTTATGCACCTTTCGACGGAGATTCTTCCCCCTCTTTTCGTCCAGGTAATCGTAGATTACTTAGTGTAGCTTAGATTAGTGTAATTAGCTTAGTTAGATTAGTTTAGTTAGACTTTAATACTTCCTTCCTCAGCTCCTGTTTGGCCAAGTTCGGCCTCGCTGGGCCTTCGTTCACACTTCCAGAAATTGTTTCACTCTCCTTATCTCTCTACGATCCATTTCCACCTTCTTCCACTCACAATTATCACCTAAACCGCCTAAACCACTTCACCATCATCGGCGACCTCCACTGTCCATGGTGGAGGTCTCTGAGGCCGTTTCACACTTAATCAAGGTCTATCATCATCAGACCATTGCTTTAGGACCCTAATTAACCTTAGATCCATCCTAATTACTCACCTATTCACCTAATTTCAGTCACACTCACCTGGATACCTCATTGTCCATGGTGAGGTGTCCAGAACATATTCCACCTTCAATTGAGGTTCTCCATCACTTCCCTAACATCTAAGGAACCTCTCCAATCGCTTAATTGTTCCTATAGAGTCTCCTATTAGAAATGCCTAAATTCCACATTCTCTCTGAGCTCGCTGTCAATGGCAGCTCAGAGATGAGTTAATCACCTAAATAATTGTCCATTAGTATCACCTCACCCCTTAGAATACTTTCCCTCACTCAATTGAGTGAGAGGAAACATTCTGAGTTCTGACGAACTCAGAATGCTCAATTTTCAAATTCCCTGATGAATCCTAAGTTCTGATCATTCTTTAAGCCAATTAAGGAGTTCTTAGGATCTGTTTAGTTCTTAGGAATCTCCACGGGTCAATAATGGCCTCAATTACTGTGTTATTCATCTTTGTGTACCAAAACTGGATTCACCGAAGCTCCGACAAGTCGAAATTGATCTTCAGCCCATAGAACTTTGTGCAGAGCTCCAGACTGATTACTTAGGACCTAAGGATTATGTATCGATTGCCAATTTGATGTTTTGGTGCTTAGAGCTCGACATAGACTTCTATCTTCTCCAACTCCGGCAGAGTTGGAGAGACGTCTTCGTTAGGATTTAATTCAATCTAAGAGGTCTAGAAGCATAAGTGAAGCATGATGATGTCATTCCTATTGGTAATTTTCTTAGTAGAGTTGTGACTTGTTCTGCCGAACAAAACCCTTCAGGATCTCAGGCAATGAACTTGAAACCCTAGAATTCTAGCTCAAAACTTAGTTTTGATGATCTGAATCAAATTTTGTGATGACGTCGAGTAGATCTAGAGTTTCAATTAGGTCAAAGATTGGTTAATTCTGAAAGCCAACTCTGAGCTTACTATGGTCAAATCCCAGGTTCAATTTGAGGATTAAGTGTTTAATTCTATGGATTAAAAGGTTGAAATTCTTTCTAGGATGATTTAGAATGAGTTGGAGAATTTGGTGTGAATCATGTCACTGTCCAGTTTGGGTCATTTTTGAACCTAAACTGCTTTCAGTGTGTTTTTGGCGAGATTTGAATGTTAAATCTGTCCAAATAGAATCCTTACAGCCTGCAGAGGTTGTTTAATTCTCTTTATAAAGTCTTTAGCTCTCTGTCGAGCTGTTCAGAGCACAAAATGGAGCTCTGAAGTTCCTGTACTAAGCTCTTGAGCTTCTTTTTTTTGATACAAAGCTCTTGAGCTTCTTTCTCTTTCTGAAGCCATACAAAGTTTTCTTTCTTCACCATTAGATGCGGAATCATCAGCTAAAGATGATTCAAACCTCATCTGGAGGTTAGACTCTTTCTTGCAGGTTAAAAGATTTGAAATTACCCTCTACAGGCCTTTATGGCCGTGAAAACCTTCCACCTTCGCCCTTCAAATAGAAGGGCTAGATCTAACTCGAACACCAAATTGGTGTTACATACATATAGAGCATCCTAAGGGCTCTCAATCGAGCCTTTACTCGATCGAAATCACCCAGTGAGCCGCCTAGAATCATCAGCCGAAGTTTGGCTTGGAGTGGACATGCATAGTCCCACATCGGTAATCTGTGAAGCGTCACACTGGTATTATATGAAAAAGTGCATTAGCCTTACCCGTCGTCAGCGCAGGGCGCGAAATGAAACGAGCTTGGGTGCGGCTGCGTGCATTGCATGTGCCTGCACATGTGTGTGTGCGTGCGCCTATAGGCGTGAGCGTGGGCCCGAGTTTGCATGTGTGGGCCTGGGAGGCTGGAGATTGTGCATTGGCTTGAATTGAAAATAAAACACCTAATTAAAACTAGGCTCGGACCCAGTAGGGTCTGGTCCCACCCTTTAGGGGGTGCTGTGTATCCCCGACCGGTCTGAGCCGCGAATTATAAAAACCAAAATTTTGTTTGGATAAGTGTGAACATATATGCACAATACTAAGGGTTTGGAAGAGAGAAAACCTAAGGAAAAATCTAAGTAAAGAGGATAGAGAGGGTTTGGAAGAGGAAGAAGAAGAAGAGAAAAAAATGAATAAAGGAAAAGAGAAAGAGAGAGAGTAACAATGGAGAAGTAAAGAAAAGAAGAGAGGGCAGGGCTAAAGATTAAGAAGAAAAGAGTGAAATAAAGAGAGAATTAGATGTCTCTTATTGTAATTAGTCTTCTAATCTTTTACTTTTAAGACGTTTGATTGTGCTTTTATTGTAATAACATGTCTCCTTTTAATATTTTGAGCTTAGTTGATATAATAAGGCATTTGTATTCACTTGTACAACTTTTTCTTGCCTTAATCTTTTGTAATTAGTTGTAATGGGTGTAATAAACATGTTTACTAGATTCTTAATGAAAAATCACATGTGTAAATATGTTCTTTCTTAATGGAATGTTGCATGCTTTTATTTGAATATCTCTTATGCAAGATTCATGTACTTAAAGTAATTTAATTATAATCTGATTGATTAAGTAGTTAGTAATTTATGCTTTGGAATTAATGGTGAATTAAGATAAGTTATGCCTCCCAGTGAATGACCTAGACTCAACCAGTTAAAAGGAATTTGAAATCTAAAATGTTAGGTTAACTTGACCCTATACTACACAACCAACATTAATTCAAGTTAACCTAAGTTACTTTCTCATGCATTTAATTAAGCCTAAATAACTTAATTAACTGTGTTGAGGAATTAAACGATCAGTAGTGGCCGGCCATTTGAAGTGGAGAGGGTGTAGGGTAGGAGAGGAGCCAAGTGGAGCTAAGCTAGCTTACCTAATTGAGCTAGCTAGCTAGTAGATGGAGTAGCCATGTTGGATCTCATCTGAGCTATCTTGAGCTGCCTTGAAGCTAAATGGATCTAGAGACAAGCTGCTTGGACACTTCATAGCTAGCATAGCTAGCTACTAGAAGGCTCAATAGTCAAACTCAACTAGGCTGAGCTAGATTGAGCTTGATGAGCTGGAGTTGAGCTAGTCATGAGCTAGGATCTAGCTAAGGTGAGCTAAGATCCAGCTGTTGGAACTGCTATCATCTTTCTTTTAATCTTGTGCCTTCCACAATGCCAGGGTTTAAGTGATTTCTATCGCATGCTCATCCCTGACAATCAAATGACAAAACACATAAGATGATACAAAAGAAGTGCTAATGCTTGCTCTAAACCCCAAATGCAAATGCATGCTAACTGCAATGAAATGAAGTAATGAAATTGTCAAGACCCTAGGAACTGGGTGTGAATGGACATTAAAGATGATAATAAACTAGTGTTTATCATGTCCATGTCCAAGATGAAAAAGTTCGCTCCATGGACTTTAACAATGATGTTCTCTACCACACCTTGGGGCACTTTGACTAATCTATCAGCCAAATGGATTGTGACCAATGTGTGCTTTAGCTCCCCAAATTGGAAGTGGTCAAAAATAACAGTGGGGGCTAAATTAATGGACGAACCCAAATCAAGCAAGGCCGAGTCAAAAGGAGCATCCTACAACTAATAGGGAATGAGTGGAGCTCCCAGTTCTTTCTTCTTTGGTGGTAGGTCAGATAAAATGATCGTACTAGCTTTTTTGGACAATACCACCTTATTGGTCTTCCCAAACTATCGCTTGGGTGTACAATAGTCTTTAAAGAACTTGGTAACAGTAGAAATGTGATCAATAGCATCGAGGAATGGAACCTTAATGTGAACATCCTTGAATGTTTCATTTAAATCCTCATTGCTTTTGATTCCCTTGGTCTTTCCATTAGGTTCACGAGTTAAGGCTCTAGGGAAGGGTAAAGGGATGTCAGTGATCTCAATGATTGGTTCTTTTTCTTTGGATCTCATCTCCTTAAGTTGCTCCTTATCAAAATGAGAATGCGAAAAGGAGCTAGCCTGTAGAGGGAATTGAGTAGTGTTTTGACCCACCTACCTATGTGGTGGGTCCTTAATAGTCTTTCCACTCCTCAATGTAACAACATTTGCATCGACATACTATCCGTAAGGTGGGGGAGGAGTAGAAGGGGCAGAATGGGTCAATGTGGAAAATAGAGTGGCCTGAAGCTGAGCATGTCCAGGAGGTACAGGAGGTGCCTGGTGATGAGGTGTGGCTAATCATAGCTAAAATGACCAAGTTAGGCTAGAAACTAGGTTAAACACTATATAATTAACACAAGAAAAGGGTTAAGCGTGAGAATTAAGGAAGATGGCCTAAAACATCCAATTTGTGTTAAAAACGCATAATTAGGTCACAAAATGAGATATTCTATTCAAAAGCATAATTTAATGATCAAAAGTATAAATCAAAGGTTGAATTAACTTCCTAAATGTTGAATTGTGCATCAATAAAAACTTGATTGCATTTAGACATCATTAGGATCTTTCATTCATAACATTACAAATAGGTTCTTCATCCTTAACATTTATCTATGCATAAAACCCTCAAGGACTTATTTGAAAATATGCAAGGACCTATGCATGAGCTTTTTGGACTGCACTATAACACTTTTCAGCCACTAATGGGCCTCTATGCAACTTTCACATCGCTTCGCCCTTATGGGCATGATTGCAAATTCACCAAACACACCTACAGCCGAACACACACTATAGCCGTGATGAACTCTTGCTACAGCTACCGTTGATTGCGTGAGGCATCCATCCTATGGCCAATCTTGATCCAATGTTCGCACACCTTTGCGCATAGCCTCACCCCCATCCCAGATTTCATCCAATGGTGGATTTTCGATTTGAAAATTCTCGCATATCTCCTCTTCATATCCAATATCCAAACCCTACCCACCTAATCTCACCGCCACGGTGATGTGATTCACTCCTCAGCCTACTTAAGCACAACTTGAGCTCCTCACGTGTGCCATTGACATCCCTCCTACATTTCTCGAGGCGATCCCTTCGTCCCTCCAGTCTCCTCTCCTCATAGTCCCTGTTCCACTGCTGCGATAGTGTGAATTCCACCCTCTCCGATCTTCGTTGCCACTAAGGACTTCATGGCACCCCAAGGCAAGCCAGAGCTCCACTAGCGAGCTTTCACTCCGCCAAAGCCTCCTTCCCCAGTTCTTCCTCTCCATCCACTGGGTAGAGACCCCAAGGTCTCATTCTTCAACTTAGAATAGGATTTACTGCTTTCATAGGTTGGATTTTTCACTTTCTTAGCTTAACTAGATAGTATAGATCATAGTATAGTGTCTGAATTTTTTAGATTAGTTCTAGATTAGAATAGATCTAGTTAGACCCGATCTACCTCTCTAATCAATTCAGATCAGAGAGGAGTTTTTCATATTTTTGCCTCAATTCATACAACTCTCCCTACAGTTCACAACTCGCATTCTCTGATTTCCTTGATGATTTACTTCATCATTCACCCATCCATCAAGCCATTAGTAGATCTAGAGTTCTCTAGCTCTTAGATCTGTTATTTATGCCAATTTCATTTAAGGGTCATATCATCCAATCCACGAACTCACAAATGACCCTATTCTGATTTGGAATGATCTATTGGTGATTTTCATAGATGTGGCCTTGATTTGATCTTAATCAGGGTTTTGGTTCATTATTGAGGGATTTGAGAATTTGGGATTCATTTTGAGCGGAGTTAAGTTTGGGAAATTCAAATGAAGGTTTGGGATTCAATTTTAATGGATTTCAATGTCTAATTTGATTTCTTTCTTCATGCTATCTATGGCATAAGAGAGGAATTAGATTAGAGTGCATTTCATCTTCGAGCTTCAATCTAATTTGGAATGAGTCCTAAATCTATCACGCAATGTTTGAAACACTTTTGAACTGAGCTTTAATGTGTTTGAAACCTGGATATGAATTTTTACCTTACATTGTCTATAGTGTAAGGTGAAGAACATGTTAGGATTTCAATCAATTGTATTTGGATTTCCTTGAATTTCAGAATGATTTAGAAAAGATTTGGAGATGGTTTTTCATGAATTTAACTCATGCATTTCAGATCTAGGATTTGACATGTTTTGCAAAAAGCATTCAACACTGATTTTATGCATATAAGTGTTTCTAAAGTTGAGTTTGTTTCGATCTCTCATTTTAATACATTAAAGGCTACATAGTGGCTACATTATTTGGGAGTAAACCATGATTTCAGTGGATCTGAGAACTCTTCGAGCTTGAAAGCACCTAGATCTAGGTGAGACAGACCTGCAGAGATGTTGAATGTCTAGATTCAAGCCTAATATAGGCCTCTAGCACTTAATTGAGCTGCTAAAACAACTGAAACAGCAGCAGCAGTTGCTATAGTTGTTGAAATTATTGCAATAATGTTTTGGATGATCAGGTTTTGGGAGAATTTGAGGACTAATTGAGCTGACATTGTAGTGTAATGTTAAAACTTCATGTAACAAGCATTCTTGTACTGTTGAATCTTAAAATTTGATATGAATTGCTTGTAAACGCAGTTTGAAAGTTTATTGTCAGCATATTCATGTTTAGAACTGTACAAATGCAATTTTGCTTAAGAATTAAATTTAAAATCAAGTTTAAATGTGTGAGCATCTTTTATTTGAAGTGCTATTCATGTTTCAGTGTTTGAGTAGAATTTTAGCACTTAGAAATGATTTTAAAGGCCTTAGGTTCACTTAAAACATCTTTCAAGGCCTTTTCATGGGTTAACTTGTACATAAATAAAATGCATAAAAAATCATAAAAAAATAAAAAAACCCATCTTGAATAGGATCATGTATTTTTCTAGGTGTGTACCAAGTTTCAAAGTAATCTGAACCTCCGACTTGGAAAAACATACCAACCGACGATTCAGTCTACTTTAAAATTTAATAAAAGACCAAAGTTGAAAAATACCAAAAAGAACTTCTTCTCTCTTATCTCACCCTTTCTCTCCCATCCCCTACCTCTCTTATATATATAAAAATCATAAAAATAAAAAAATCTCTAAAAATACTCAAAAATATCTTATATAGTGTATTTATACTTGTAAATATAATTTAAAACTAAGCTATAGGTACATATTGTATAATATGTAAATAATGTCTATAACTAACTTATATATGTAATCTATCTATTAAATTAAATATTTAGAATCATTTATTGTATATATAACTTTATTGTATAATTATATATTAATTTATATTAACTTAATGTATATTAGCATAAGTAATTATAAAAACCTATGTATATGTACATAATTATATCTCATATTGTACGTACATATTTAACTAATTAACATATACTGTATAATACCTGTAAGTTAATTTAATTAGGTAATTACTGTAGGTAATTAAGTTAATTAAGTAATTTATTAACTTAAAATAAAATAAATTAGTAATTTAAGTTAATACAGAAGTAATTTATCATGTATAGTTGTATAATATTATCTTAAATATTTTCAACTTATTTATACTGTATTTATAGTCTATTACAGTATTTATAAATTATTTATGTATATAACTATCTAGAATGTGTATTTAAATGTAAATAAATTAAAATAAAGTCTATAAAATAAATTAAAAATGTATAATAAATACCCTAGTATGTTAATTAATTAGTTATCAAGTTAATTGTATAATTAGTTAACTAGTTTGAACTCTAATTAACAAATTAAGCCTTAATTTAATGTGTACATAGTAGCAACTTTAGGTAATTTTTAAAAATAACTAATTAAGTTATTTTATTAAATTAACAACATAATTAGGTAGCCATATATAAGAGCTTTCTAACGATATATTTTAATTAGAAGTTGGAACTAATTTTAGCCCCAAAATAGAGGGCCAAAATCAGCAAATCAGAACACAACATGGCCCGGTGCAGCACTCAATTGGTGCTTGAGAACGTGCCACATCATGCATCATGGGGCGGCTGAAGCTGTATAAGTTGAATTCGCACCCCATGTCGACTAGTCATCAGCACAAGGCACGAAATAAAACCCATTACCCATACCCCTCCCTTCTGATCTAAATGAGTATACAAGCATATTCTGAACAGTGGTGAGCCAGGGACCACGCACTATAGCCGGGCCCATATTGGGCCTGTCATGGGCCTATAATCGGATATAAATGTACAATTAATGAACTAGGGCTGGCCCCCTAGCAGTGGTATGATCCCACCTCTTCGAGGTGTTGTGTATCCCATGAAAAAGGGCCAGCGCACCCATTAAAAACCAAATTTTTGGTTTGGGGAACAGTGCATGTGACTAAGCGAGAGAAGAGAACGAATAAAAGGCCCTAAAAATTCTAAGTGTTGAGTAGTGTTTGTGCTCGTGTTGTGTGTGTGTGTTGAGTGTGTGTGTACATATATATATAGTATAGTATAACAATATTTATGTATATAAATAATAAAATATATATATGTAAATATCGTATATATAGTATGTATACATATATAATTAAATAAGGTAGAGTAAGATCTTGTTTGAGCTCTTATGTATATAAATAACCTTAGACCTTTAGTAACGAATATATCTGTCACTGTATAACTGTATATATGTTAGTATAAGTATTTCTTTTTGTCTTATGTAGTGTATATATTTTACTAAGGCTATAGCAACATATATATAAGTTACGATAGGTATAAAATATGTTACTAAAGATATTAGTATGTTAATATAATTTAGTATAGTAGATATTCGTAGCTAATTTTGTACCTATATGTAGATATTACTTAGAGTAGCTGTATATAACTAAGTTAGTGTAGTTTTAACTGGTTTGTTATGCCTGTTAGTTGTAAATTTGTTTAAGGCATTGTAGATAGAATTAATTGATTCTTTTGTATATAATTAACTAATTCATTCATTAATTGATTCATTGATTCATTTTGTAAATAAAACTAACATTTTTGGAATAAAAGAATATTTTTAGACATAGAGAGTGATGTATACTGCCTCCCAGTGAACAGCCTAGAAACTAACCAATAAAAATTGTAATTAAATAAAATGACACAACATCTATTTGCATTGTGACAAATATGCTACAATAACAACAAACTTAAAACAACATTTTATCGTAGACAGTTAGTCGACGATCACATGGTATACAGCATGTGCCTGTCCTGGGGGTAATTAGAAAGGAAGAGTGGGTACACTGGGAATTTAAAAGAACTTGAATTGAAAGCACAAAAATTGAATGACGACTGTCTTTTTGTATTGTTAAATAGAATAGTCACATGTAGAGCAATGCTTGCTACAAAATTAAGACAATAGTTAATACAAAAAGAGGGAGATAGAAGAAGATAAAAGTCCTCCAAATGAAGCTCAGAATGATCCTCGCTACAAGCTCAGTAGCTCCCGGGCTCGAAGAATATGCTCCCTTGCTTCTTTCTTCCTCCTCCAAGATCTCCAAGGGTGGTCATCCACCACCCTTAGCTTTTCTCCTACTTGGCCATCCTCCAGGTGAAGCTTGCACCTTGGCTTTAGGCACAAGGAAGAGGAAAGAAGAAGATGCACACAAAGGGGGCAAGGTAGCCTCCTTGATCACCCTCAACTCTCCTCTTCCTTGGTTGAATATGTAGGTAGATATAAGTGGGATTAATGCTAGCCAAAGATGCCAAAAATAGGGTGGTAGGGTAGGGTATATATTGAGTTAGGAGAAGGGGGTGGTTGGCACCAAAATGGATGGTTAGGATGGGCTTTGGATGGGTGGTTATGGGATCTATGGCTAGGGTTAATTGGTGCCAAAAGAAGGGTTGTGTAGGGGGGTTGGAGGTTTCCTTTGGTAGCCATCCATAGTAGAGAGACACCACCAAGTTGGCACCAAAAGGGAGTTCTAGAAGGGTAGGTTTTGGAGGAAAAAATGGAGGGTTAGGATAGCTTTGATGGTGGATGAATGGTCGATGTGGTGGTGATTTTGGAGGGAAAAGTTGGTGCCATTTATGGGTGGTGGTTATGGGTTGAAGAGGTGCCATGGGTGGCACCAAAATGAGGAGGTGTGAAGGTAGTGGTGGTTGGTTGTGTTGGCACCAAAAAGGACGAGAGAGTAATGGAGGTTAGTTAGGGTTTTGTGGAGCTAGGTAGGCATGGTGGTCGGCCATGAAGTGGAGAAGGGTAGGAGCTTAGCTTAGCTAGTAGAGGAGTAGTGGAGAAGCTAAGGTTTAACTGGGAGGAGGGAGCTTGAGCTACATGTATCTTCATGAAGCTTGTAGGTTACTAAAGAGGGCCTTCTCTGAGCTCAGCTATTAGCTTAGCTAGCTAGTTCTTTGCTAGCAGCTAGGCTGAGAAGGTTGAGCTGAATTGAGCTGGTCTCAACTATTCTGGAGCTAGGTTGAGTTGAGTCTAATCTTCTTGAAGACTCCTTAGCTAGCTAAGCTAGCTAGCTTAGGTTGTAGGTTCTACAGGAGGGGGTGAGACATGCATGATAAATAAATAATGCGGAAATAAGATATCAATCACACACAAACAATCTCACAAAGCACACAAAGGAATTTTAGGTGGAACTTACCTCACTATCCAAAGCGCCTTTGAAGGCAAGAGTTTTCCTTGGCTTCGACTCCGATGTGTCCTTCTTCTTCTACTCATCTTTGTCACATAGGTCATCAGATTGCCTAAGAGATCCTCCATGTTGAGCTCTTTGATTTCATTTGCCTCCTTGATAACAGTGACCTTTTATTTCCATTCCGGTCCAAGGGAATGAAAAAGCTTTCGTTGAAGCTCCCCCTCAATAATGGTCTTTCCTAAAGACTTGAGGTTGTTCACTATGAGAGTGAACCTACTATACATCTCACTCAGGGTTTCATTAGACTTCATAGAGAAAGATTCAAAATCTTGAGAAAGAATGTTAATTGTAGACGCCTTTACCTTTGAGGTACCCTCATGAGTTACCTCTAATGTGTGCCAAATCTCGTATGATGTGACGCATTGCGAGATCCAGTTGAATTCCTCCAGGCTCAATGCGCAATAGAGAGCGTTCATCATCTTTGCATTGAGTGAAAGCTCCCAAACATGCTGCTGCGAGTAGCCTCCTGCAGATCTCTCCGAGATGTCAAACAGGGTCTCTCACCTAGCCCAAATGGTGAAGTCATTGGTTTGAAGCCACGTCTTCATCTTAAGCTTCCAATACCCATAGTTTCTCCCGTCGAAGTAGGGAGGACGGGTAGTGAATTGCCCCTCGACGTGTCTTGTGGGGGTGATTCTTCCCTCCATTGGATCCTTGCCGAGTTGTAATGCCGATGTGCAAGACCTGCTCTAATACCAAATGTAGGTTTTACAGGAGGGGATGAGATATGTGTGATAAATAAATAATACAAAAATAAGATATCAATCACACATAAACAATCTCACAAAGCACACAGAGGAATTTTAGGTGGAAACCCAAACCCAGGTAAAAACCACCACCTAAACCTCCCAGTTTAGGATTTTCTGATCGACCTAGTCGATCAAATCCACTAACTGAATCACTTAAAACAAGGGTGACTCAACCTCTTACAACCACGCTACTTTGAACTTGAGGGTAGCGTAACCTCAATCCCCTCCTCTTCATGAGGGGTATTTTGTCTCACGAGGGAGACAGGAATTCGCAAGGCAAATACCCAACCAAAGACAGTAATACAAAATCCTATAGATCCACAAAGTAAGAATTTAAAACTAGCTACTATAGACAATAGAAACTTCTCTTTGATGGAAGTGCGTCAATTATTGACACGGAGTGCGTGAACCACGCAAGGGCATGAACGGTGCTCTCGAATGTGAGGATTGGAGAGCGAGTGTGCAACGAAGATGAAGCTCTCAAGAGTGTGGACAAAGGTTTGGAGAGCAACAACACTTCTAGATGATTCCTTTCTCCTCTTGGACACAATATGAGTGGAAGTAGTGTTTCTTAGGTGTTTCTAACAAAGGAAGGGTCCTCTATTTATAGAGGCCCTAAGAAGAGTTTAGAAGCCTCTTCTAGCCGTTGGAAGGCTTCTATGAACATTGGGAATAATCTGAAGGCAAATCAAGCCAAAATCAGGGTTATTAATGATTCTGACAGGATTATCAAACATCTATATCTATTATCAGACGTCTGGGTCATCATCTGATCTAGGGATTGGTCATCTGATCTAGAAGTGTAGAAGATCTGGATTGGGTTAGATCAAGACAGATGTCTAAAGAAGTGTTTTAAGACATCTGGGAAACCAATCAGACGCCTAATTCTAAATGGGTTTCCTTCCTGTTTTATCAAGATCAAAATAGGGTTCTAGTGTTAAGTTGCATAGACGACAGATCAGACATCTAGCAGTAGGTCTAGACATCTGGAAACACAAATCACTGCAGGAATGGATTTCCCAAGGCTCAAACGGCCATAAGATCTGATAAGTAGTAATTAGGGTCAAATCTTAGCCTAACATCTATTTATCAGACATCTAAGATACACTAGGACATCTGAAAGTGAATGAGAATGATATTAAGGGTCAATCCTTAATGATTAGATTTGTCAAGTCAATGATCCTCTAGTTGGATGTCTGGCAAGGTCCTCAGACTCTTCTAAGACATCTGGACTAAGGGCTGGTCATCTGAAATCAACAGACAAAAAGAACTAAGTCCAGCCTATGTGTTTGGATGTCTGATCAAACAGTCAGACGTCTTAAAATCTAAGATCAAACATCTGATGTCCAGATTGGATGTCTGATCAGGTTGTTTAAAGCCTACTTTGGTTTTCTAAGTTCTCTAAGAGATGTCTAAGTATCCTATGGTTGAGTATGTGATCCTAGGACTACTGTTTTGTTATTTTGAGGCTCTTTAACACATAATCTAAGCAAAAATAAAGAGAAAAGAAACAATAAATACAAAGAAGAAACAGAAAGAATTTTTATCCTATTCTTCATCTTCTTCAAGCTCTCACTCCACGCGAAGGTCCTTCTCCTCCATCAAGCTCCTCCAATCCACCATGGACGCAGCTTGAGCTCCTTCACACTTGTATCCATTTGTAATTATCCTGAAACACACAAACTCAAATCCAAATGTTAAATAACAAGTGTTTTGTTATCATCAAAATTAACGATCGTGGTGCCCTTGCACCAACATAGGTCTGGTAACTAAGCTCAACTAAGTTGAGCTAGGTTGAGTCTTCATGAGCTGGACTTAAGCTAACCTTAGCTGGTTAAGGACTCTTCAGCTAACCAAGCTTAGCTAGTTGAAGAGTAGTAGCTAAGCTTAGTCAAGTAAAGCTACCATGAGTTGTGTGGAGCTGAATGAGATGGGTTGAGCTAGAATCCAACTGAGGTGAGCTGGGTCTAGCTAGGATCCAACTGGAATGGGCTTGTATCTTCTTCTTGATAGTTTGCCATTCAGATTGCCAGCATTTAGGTGATTTTCATTGTGTGATCATTCTTGATAATGACATGAAGTGTATTAAAACCAAAAATAAGAGAAAAACAATGTAATGCATGCCTAAACTATAAAATGCCTAAATGCAACCTAATACCATAATGTAATGTGGAAAACCTAGGAACTAAAAGTGATTTTTAGGTTAAGAATGATGATAACTTGGTGTTTATCAAGGGCTGGGATTTATTTGGTGGCATAATGGAGGGCCTAGATCTACCAGGGGGGTCGCACATATGGTGTTCTCTAGGTCTAAGATGGTAGGCCATAGGGTGGTATTTAGGACCATTGGATTAAGGGTGGAAGGCTAGGATTTAAGGTAGAGATAAGGCCAACTAAATTAGGATTTGTTTTGGCTTAGGGTATGTTTTAGGAGGGGATTTTTTATGATGCTAGGATCATAATCTAAGGGTGTAGGAGGCACTATGTTGGATGGCTATAAAGCCTTTTAGAAAAGCCTATAGGTGGTGGCTACAATAGGATAGGGTTAGGGTTTTTAGGAGGGCATAAGATATGGTGGGTTTTTATTGGATTTAGAGAACCAACATGTCGGCTATTAATAGGTGTTCAAATGGGTTCATGGACATACTAGGTTGGGAAATAGTCTAGGTGGTTGGATCTAGGGTCAGCAAAAATTAGGCTCCTAATTGGGCTAGTCCTAAGGTTAATTAAGCTAGGGTTCAAATGTGCAATTGGCTTAGCCTCTTTAAATAAATGGGCTCAACCTTGATTCTCCATTCTACAAGGCTCCAAATTGCTCCAAACTTGATACCTCCACATATTCAAATAAGAACATCAAGGCACTAGATATAGATAATGTACAAATTGCATAAAAACCCACAAGAATGCAATATTTACAAAGTGCAACTAAATGACTAATCTAACTTAACTAAATGCTTTATGACCTAATTCACCCTCAAAGTAGCATTAATTAAGTATAATTAATGTTAATAAATATATAAATATCCCACCACCATGTCTATTTTTTGCTAGTCCTTAGGCAAAACTTACTGCGAAAAACTGTGCGGAAAAACTTAAAAGCTAATTTTGAACGAAAACATATTAGAAATCCTAAAACAAACTTTTTACTAAATCAAAAGAAATCTATAATCCAAAACCTTATCCACAAAAACTCAACAATTTTCAAGTATCAACCCAAATAAAGACCGCTTAAACCCAATCGAAGATTCTATCAGCTTTGGCTTTGGGTCTCAAGAGCAACTTTTTATGGCTTTATCAACTCACCCTAATATTTGAATTGAACTCAAATTTTAAGCTTTCTATGTGTGCAAAAAAAATTTGACTCCTCAATTGGGCAAATTTATTGAACTCTAAGTTTTCAACAAGACTAAGTCCATCTCTTCTCTCTATTGGTTCAAATCTTCGAATCTACCTTACTAAGGACTGGTAGCTTTCTCCCTACCCTTTTCTATCCCAAGGTCAACCTCAAAGGTATATCTCCATGGCTGAACCAAAAAGATTTCTTATTAGAACACCTCACTATTTTGGGGTTTTTTTGAGATATTTGAACGTACACTTTTTTTGGGGGCAATTTTTTTTTCAAATGGCTACTTCCTCCTACTATATTTTTTTTTGGATTTTCTCCTTTTTCTACACTCATTTTTCTAGGCAGGTGGCTTCCCTAATGTCGTTCAAGAACATTTTCTAAACAAAGGCATGAAAAGTTAAAAACACAAGGCTAGGATTTGGACACCGTACATCCAGGGAGCACACCCAGTGCAACATGCCAGCCATACCTCAATCTAGGTCTTATTGACTACTCAGATTTCAATGATAGGTCACCCAAAAGATGATTCAGTGCATACATGCAGGTGTAGGTCACTTAATCTTCTCAATATTTTCAAACCAGATTGTGGGAAGATAGGCCACACACATATCACTCCTTTGACTTAATACTTCAGCTTTTAAAACCCTATTTAAGCATTCAAGAAACAAATCCTTATTTACATAAATACTTAAAATATAAATACTTAGAAAAGATTTTGAAAATACTTTTCTAAGAATCCATAAATCATCATTATCAAAAGCTTTTGTTCTTCCGTAGCTCAAAACATAAAAAATTTCTTTCTGTAATTTTTCCATTTTTTTCAAAATACAGCGAACAAAAACACGAGAAATGAAAAACACAAAATTTGGCGACTAGTATAAAAGCAACTTAATCAAAAATATAAATCCATCCCTCATGCATATTCAGTGCAATCTCATCATTGTATGCTATAAACATAAAAAGGGTAGAAATCGCCTGAACCACTTGAGTTGGCATAATATATCTCAACTAGTTCTTGTTAGTTTAACCTCTCTCAATATATGTTTTGATGATTTTACAAAATAACAAAAAGAAAAATTAATTCAACAGTAACACTATTTATTGCCTTTATCATAGCTAAGTTGCAGGTCTCATCTCATTTCATCTTAAGAAGGAACTCTCCAAGATGAAGATGTTGTTGTCAATGTCCTAGAAATATTTGTATCTACTTTGATAGAGTTATAATTTTATTTTTATTGAGTCTAGAAGGGTTGTAAAATGCCCCCAACTAGATATAGGAACTCCTGACCTAGGCACTCAACACTTAGGAAATAACTTAGAACAAAATCTAACTTCAAACCTAACACATACCTTAGGATCAGATGTTTGACATTGTCTCCCGAAGTCTGATATAAAAAGTTAAGTCATTTGATACATAGATCAAACATCCAAATATCTTATACATTGCCTTTGCAAATTAAACACTTTGGTTTCAGACAACCAAACCTATGGCCAGACGTCCATAGTACACGCCTAATGTTTAGACAAACATTCAGTCATCCAAATATTTAACCATTAGAACAAATCAATCCTAAATCTCCTATGTCAAAATAAAATCTTTACAAACCAACTTAAGGATATTTTTAGTGTTATGTCCAAACGTCCAACATTAGAACATTGGGACTATTTTTAGTGTTATGTCCAAACGTCCAACATTGGAACATTGGGATTCGACTTAAAGTGAGATCTGTTAGATGAAATCTCAAATCACATATTTGCAAGAAATCTCAAATCCTAGGTCATCATGACCATCAGATGTTTGATTAGAATACCAAACATCCAATAGATGGTTGATCTTTATATGCTAGATCCCTATTTGGATCTGATCCAATCTAGGAACAAACCTACTCATTTTCAAACATCCAAAAATTCTATCAGACATCTTATAATGAGCTATCAAACTTCTAAGAAATAGTGGCAAGTACACTGTTTAGATCTAACTAAGTCTAATAACACTGACTCTCTTTATCGGACATCCAGATCTTTTGTCAGACATCCAAAACCCCATATCAGATGTCTGACCTATCTTTTAGACATTTGATTCTGCTATCAGAATCAATCATTGCCTACTTTGATTTGGATTTTGACCAAATCTTTGGGGATTCATCACCAACAGCTAGGAGAAGGCTCCCAAGCCTTCTTAAAGGTTCTCTTAAGGCCTATAAATAGCCCTTAACCCCCCACTAGGCAAATACACCCATTGGAGATATAATTCAAGCTCTATGCTCTCTATTGCTCCAGTTCTACTTGCCCTACCATGGTGCACTTAATTCATCTGGGGCAAAATTTTGTCTCCCTCACTACTCAACAACTAGCAACCATCTTAGGGAGTTTCCTTATTACCTATAGTAGTTAGATCACATTATTATCTTATTGGGGTGCTCTATAGGTTATATTTAATTTCTGTTTAATTGTCATCTTGTGGTACGTGGGTGTCCGGCCTGTCGAATTCCCATCTCTTCTTAGTGGAAGGGAGAAACCTCCATTTAGGGATCAAGGTGGACTTTATATTAAGGTACACCACCCTCATTTTCAAGTGGTGTGGATAATGGGATAATGACTTTCTGATCAACAAATCCTATGTCGGCTTGACTTAGGTGGTGGTTTTCTCCTGATTTAAGTTTCCACCTAAATATCTTAGTGTTCATTTTGTGTGGTTGAATTTTATTTACATATTATTTTTCAATTACACTATTCACCCCCCTCGTGTACTTTCAGCTCCAAATTTGCAAATCAAACTAGGATATACGTAAGGAATCTAAATATATACATAACCTAAAACATTGGGTTGCCTCCTAGCAAGCACTAAATTTAACACCTTCAGCTAGGCACAATTAAGCTCTTCTAAGTGCCCAAAAGTGTAACCAAATTAGTAATAGGTCCAGGTGAACAGTGATCAACATAAGGTTTGAACGTTTTCCTGTTAACCTTAAAAGTCTAGCCTATTTTGGGATCAAAAATCTCAATGGCTTCATATAGATATGTCCAGGTCACTATATATGGGTTGTTTTGCTTAGACCTCAATTTGTTGGGAAAAGGCCACAATCTAAGATTGAAAAGCCATACCTTCTAATTCAGCTCAAAATTCTTTTAGGATATAAACCTGTCATGTAAAGCTTTGGTCCTATTCTTATAAACCCTAGCATTTTTGTATGCATCATTTCTAATTTCTTCCAACTCAATCAGTTGGAGTTTGCAATGCTTCCCAGCTAGACCTAGATCCATATTAAACTACCTAATTGCCCAATAAGCTTTATGCTCAAGTTCTATGGGTAAATGACAGGCCTTACTAAGCACAAGGCGATAAGGTGAAGTGCCTATAGGAGTCTTAAAAGTTGTACGGTAGGCCCAAAGTGCATCATCTAATTTGGTTGACTAATCTTTCCTATCTAACCTGACCATTTTTTGCAAGATAGTGTTAATCTCTCTATTGGAAACTTCTACCTGACCATTGGTTTGTGAATGGTAAGGCTCGAAAATCTTGTGTGTGACCTTGTATTTAGCTAATAGGTTCCTAAAATGGGCATCGGTAAAGTAGGAACCTCCATCACTGATAATAGCTTTAGGCATCCCAAACCAACTAAAGATATTCTTCTAAATAAAATTAATCACTACTTTATGGTCATTGGTCCAAGTTGGGATTCCCTTTATCCACACGAACACATACTCAATAGCTACTAGGATGTATTGGTATCCAAAGGAAGGTATAAAAGCTCCCATAAAATCAATCCCCAAACATCAAAGATTTCAATCACTAAGATTAGATTCAGGGGCATCATATCTCTGCGGATCATGTTTCCAATTGATTGACAACGTGTACATGCCTGAGAGAACTAATAGGCATCTTTGAAAATGGACAACCAATAGAATCCAGATTGCAAAATTTTTGCAACCGACTTCTTTCCTGAAAAGTGACCACCACAAGCAAATGTGTAGCAAAAGGTCAAGATGTTATGATAGTCATTTTCATAAACACATCTTGTAATGATCTAGTCAGCACATATTCTAAAGATGTCTTGGTCATCCCAAAAGTAGTATTTGGTCTTAGCATAAAATATCACTTTGTTGTTTAGACCAATCATTAGGTACTCTCCCAAAGGCCAAATAATTCACTATGTTTGCATACCGAGGGAGTATAACTCTTGAGATGTTCAAAATCAACTCATCCAAAAAAGAATCAAAATAGGTGAATCCAGATGGGGGCTTTTAACTGGGACTATAGATAAGTGATCAGCCACAACATTCTGAGAACCATCTTTGTCTTTGATCTCGAACTCAAATTCTTGTAATAATAAAATCCACTGAATAAGCTATGGTTAGCAACCTTTTTAGCTAAAAGGTGCCTAAGTGCAGTGTGGACTATATAGATAGTGACATGTGATCCTAGTAGATAAGCCCTGAATTTTTCCAATGCAAATACCACAGCTAGTAATTCTTTCTCGATAGTAGTATAATTTTTCTGTTCATCATCAAGTGTCATACTGGCATGATATATCATTGTGCTTTCTATCAACTTTCTAACCTAGGATGGCTCCTATAGAAAAATCAATTTCATCACACATAATCTCAAAAGGGGCCTGCCTCCCAATTAATTGCTTACTGGATTGGAGCAGAAGTGATTGCAGTCTTGAGAAGATTAAAGGCCTTTAGACATGAATCATCAAAATCAAATGCTTTCTCCTTAGATAGGAGGTTGGTCAAAGGCCTAGCTACTTGGGAGAAATTTTTGATGAACCTCATGTAGAATCCAACATGTCCTAGGAAAGATCTCACTTGTCTAACAAATGTTGGAGGAGGTAGTCTAGAAATAGTGTCCACCTTAGCTTTATCAACTGATGGGAACACCATCATAGGCCATAACTAGTTACTTTTAGTCAGAATTGAAAGATAAATGCTCCTACATATCCATCTAAGGGTTATAACTCCACAATGTTCTCTTTTGAGAAGAAAATAAGAAATTAGGGTTAATTCTGTAATTTTAACAGCATATCATGAACACAGAATAACCACAGGGTTCATCAGGGGTTAATTGAAGGTCAAATGAGCACTAAAGTCTAAAAAGAGGGTCCGTGCAAACAAAAATAGGGTTTTACGTGTATCGAGAACCAAATCAGAACCTTAAACCCTAATTTCATACCTGCTTGAATTAAAGAGGTTTCGATCAAGATAAAATTCATCTAAACCTCCTAAAATTCATACAAAAATATTCTGAGAGGTTTAGTAACCTTGGTTTGACCATCTGAACCTATTTTGACCTTAAATAGAGTCTTAGATGAAATTCTACCCTAATCTGGGTTACTACGTAAATTGCTCAATCAAACTTGATCAAAACTGAAATCTGACTTCACCATCAGATTCCTTGAGTCCAAATTTGGTTTGTACCAAAATTTAGGCCTAATCAAAATCCATCTTGATCTAGTTTGCATTTCAGTCCAGTCAAACTCTTTCTCTCTCAATTAGTCCTTTGCTTTCAAAACCCTTGCAAATTGGTCCCTAAGTTCTTTGCCTTCTTTACAAATCTACCCCTGTCACCATTGATGGTCAATCGACCTCCAGGCATATGTTTGACTGTTCCAAAAAGGCATCAAATCGCCTCCAAATCCTACCAAATTTGGTAGGATTGAAGTTCACACAATGGAGATCAATGTAAACACATCTTGGACTCAGATTTGGACCAAAAAGCTCGTGCGAACTCTTAGGATTTCAGGGATCTTCTTTACTTTTTTGAGCTCCTCAAGCTTGTTTCCAAGATTGGAAGCTTTCCTGAGGAATTTAAAGAGACCTCCAACGCATTGCCTAGCTCCTTAGTGAGTTTTAGGACTAGAAATCTCCCCTCTTCTCTACCTCCAGCCTACTCCAATCCCGCTCCAATGACCTTCTCCCTCCGGCCTCCTCACCTGCTGCCACATATTATAGGTAGTAGGTCTGTCTTCCTCAACTTCGTCCGCATCTCGCCATACCCGTGAGAAGCCCCTTCCCCCTTTAGGAGTCATCGCTCTTCCTCCCGGAGCACTCCTTCGTCTCCGACGCCGGCCAATCATAGCCGATGCCATCTACACATCTCCTTCATCCACGACCACTCCCTTTCAACTCCTTTCCTCCTTTTGACTTTTTCCACACCTTTAGAATTTAGGTCCACACTCAACATCGCCCGTTCCACCATCACCTTCCACGTCTCCGGCATACCTCTGGTGACCTCGCGCAACTGCCACACCGCACCAAATCGCTCACCACCGATCCCAAAACCTCTGTCGTGTCCTCACAACCAAAACCCCTCAAGAAATTGAGGGGATTACGCTCCCAAACCCTCTAGTGAACACCACCATCTGCACTTGCTTTCTCCGCCGTCACCACACGCAGCACCCACCAGCACCTCCGTCGTATTCATGCGATCCTCCTGAATGTTTTTGACAAGGTCGAGAGGCCGTATTCTTGTTTTCAAGTGTCAGCAGGAGCTTTGCTGCCGCCTTCATCTTCTCCAACCCCGTCCACCATCCTCTAGCCGTGTTCTTCAGCACTATCATCTCTAGGCGCTGCAGACAACTCCCACGTTCTCCAGGACCTCAATTGAATGAGCAAGTGCCTCTATCAACCTCAATTGAAGCATCCACCTCCTGTAGTTGTTGTGCGAAAGAAGCCTCTCTCATTAGTCCCACATCGTGTGTGGGAGAACTGCCAGTGCGGTATAAAAGGAAAAAGGCACACCGACCTCTCACCCAAGACACGGGGGTTGGGTCCCCTTACACGAGTCGCACGCTCCTCGTATGTGACCCACACATGCGACCCTGGCCACTGACCCATTTGCTCGATAACCTAGCACTGTTTTCCCAGGTTTGAGCTGCTATACAAGGGAGAGAATCAGAGAGGAGGGGTATTGCCCTGCTAAGACCTTAGAGTCTACCCTCTCTCTTGACACTTAGTTCTACTATACCTCTTCTGTGGCGTGAAGAGCAGAGGACCTTGTGCCTCTTAAGGTGTTTGGAAGCCTTGCCCATCATCTGATCTGCTGGTTACTGTGGATACTTAACTGACATAGAAAATTGATTGTGGTTACTATTCATTTGTTTGAATATTTGTGAGCTTAACTTTGAAGGGTTAATTTGGTGATTTAAATCACCATTTTAACCTAATCTTTTTGCACTGTCATTCTAGTTCTTATTAAAATATCATTTTGATCATCTTCTTAATTTCAATTGCATATTCTTTTTGTCAATTGTAATTGGTGAATTAAATTGCATATTGCTACCTGCGAACGACCTCAGACTCCACTTTTGATTCTGAGCTTATAAATTTAAGTGTTTTGTGCTATTTTGTCCTATGCTACGACATGTTTCCTTAACATCGATGATTTCACGCCGAACATCAACTTCTACACCTCTTTGAGAAACCACATGGCCAAGTATTATCTCTTCAGTGACAATATAGTGGCTCTTCTCCCAGCTAAGGACCAGATTAATCTTTATACACTTTGTAAGATCTTATCAAGATTGGATAGGAAAGAATCAAAGGATTCCTCAGAGATCGAAAAGTCATCCATAAAGATCTCCATAAAATCACCCACCATCTCTGAGAAAACAGCCAACATACATCTTTGGAATGTAGCTGGTGCATTACATAGTTCAAAAGGTATCCTATGGAATGCAAAGGTTCCATAGGGGTAGGTGCCATGCTTCCCAAGAATTACTATTTCACATAATTTGCAAAATGCCATGCTTACTTAATAAATTTACTAGGATCATTCTGTTCAAATTCTAAATGATTAGGTATAATAAAAAATTGAGGTGAATTCATCCCTTGTCACCACCCAAACCAAATGTTTCAAGAAAGGTTCTCAACTCCACACAATCCCTAACATGGCTAGGCTTATAATGCTTAGAGGACTCTACAGAAGGAATAAATAGCTTAACTAGTGCATAAAGCACTACAAAAAAAATAGCATTTAACGACGAATTAGATAGTGGCATATAATGCATATGCCACTAATTCCTTTAAATTAGCGGCAATTTTTTGTATATGCTATTATAACATTTTTGTGGATGATAAGTAGCTTTTATGGCGAATATATATGTTGTTATTTATATGATTTAAAGGCAAAGTAAAATTATGCTACTATTTTTCTTTTTTCCAAACAACGATTAGCATTAACTGTAAAAATATTTACCGCCACATGCATAACTCATTATTATACTCATCTTTCAAAAATAACTTAATGGCAATAAAAATATATGATACTAAAAATCATGTAATAATCAACAATTAATATTAATAAGAAATATGTGTCACTATTTGTAAATAACACATTTTTATTATAATTTTCAAATATAATTTAAAGGAAGAAAATTATGAGCCACTATAAAATTTTAGCCAGCAAACAATCAAATTGGAAAAATAATGCTTCTGACATTTGTACATTATGACAACTATTGTTACAAAACATTTATTTTTTCTGACATTATCAATACGATCTAATGAATCCCATAATATAATAATCAGAGACAAACCATTACAGTCATAATTGATCGCAAAAAGAAAATGGCAGACATTCTACCACCCTTCATCAAGAAAGGAGAAAAAGATGGGTAGTATTATATATACTCTATTACATACCCCAATCCTAGTGGAATCCTACTAGGATTCCATGTGTAACCCCTCCCCCCTACCCCCCCTCCCCTAAATTTTTCATATAAAAGAACATCCTAGCTACAAACCCCCTTGCCACACCACCCACCCACCCACAACCTCCTTCGGCAAGCTCCCCCTCATGCGACCCCGACCTCCGCTAGCTCCAACCTCCTCCGGCGAGCTCCTCAAAGCTTCTCCTCCTCCAACCTCGAGGTTGACCGAGCTCCTCCTCTGACTCTAGCTCCAAGGAGCTCCTCCGACCCCATCCCAACCCCGACGAAGCTCCTCTTCCGACCGACCCTGATCGAGCTCCTCCAGCCTCATCCTAACCCTGGTATGCCGAGACGGGCCTCCGAAGGTTTCCTCCCCATGTACAGCACCAACACCCCCCGTCCACTACCATGTCGCCTCCTCTATTGGGGCATGGAAGGTGAGCAGGATGTGGGCGTGGTTCCTTAGAGTTGCCACAAGCTTGCTCGCGGGGGCCCTTGTGGCCCAGTTGACTTCAGTGGTTGACCTCCATCCCACTCGCCTGCTTCCCGAGTCGTGGTCTACCGATTGCCTGGGGAGTCATGGCCTCGATGTGAATGCTATGAACCTCTCCATGCACGAGGAGGTCGTTGGTGCCACGATGGCACCTTGGTGTCATCCCAACCAGCTATGCTCGCACGAAGTCAATGACGTAACCCTTTCTCGTGCACCCTTTGGTGTCTTGTGGAAATGGGTCTACTTTGGTTTCATCAAGATGCATGGGCTTGTCCTGTTTCTTGGTTTGTGGAGGTCTTCGCCTATGTCTCCAATTTGATTTGTGGCATTTTGGTGTTTGGGAATGCTGAAAGTGGTATTTTTGGGAAGTGGGTGCTTTGGTTTCTTGAGAGAATACATGTGCTTTGTGGTGGTTCTTGGTTTGGGGGAGTATTGGTGGAGGGTGAATTTGGAGGGTGGATTTTTTTTTTTGTGTTCATAGAATTATGTTCTTTTTTCTTGGTGCAACACTTGCATTGTTGTGTTTCCACGATGGATTCTTTATATTCGAGTTAGTGGATGCTTGCTTGATGAAAGTGCTTTCTATATATTCATCGTTCTTGTAGATTTCGATTGCTCCACGAATAGTGGCATGTTAAGGATGAGGATGGTTCGTTGGTTGTGCTTTATTTCCTATGGATGATGTCTGAGTATATTATTATGGTTAATGGCATTTAGTATAGAGACATTCCAGATAACCTGCATCAGCGTGCCTCTTTGAAGAATTTCATGACTAAGTATAAGAAGCAAATTTCTTCTTCTTTAATTACTAGAAACACCAATTCAAATTTTGAATAAACTGTCTAAGCCATTGTTGTGAGGATCTCAGCTAGATTTGGGTCTCAACTTAGCTCAAATTGGTGCCAAGGGCATCAACATAAAAATGTAAACATGTAGAAGTTACTTAATAGGTGTTAACGGCACCAACATAAAAATGTACGTGACAACATTGATATCTAAATTTATATTGATGTGGTTCTTATCTTTATTACTTGAGATGTCATTGGCATCTCAACACAACTGGTGGTGATGACATTACCACCAATGGTGATGCTATTAGCACTTATGGTAGTGCCGTCAACACCACAATAGGTGTTTACATAATTGATGCCGTTAGCATCTATTGTAGTGCCAACAGCACCTATTAGAAATAGAGTTTCCCTTTCCCTCCACCGAAATTTGAATTTGAATGTGAGAGATACATGTGATTCCGTATGACTCACCTTTCTCTTAGCTAAAAATAGTAATTGTACTTTTAGGATCTAAAAAAGTGATAAGTAATTTATGCCACCTTATCCATGTGATTCCGTGTGACTCACCTTTCTCTCCTATGTGGCTCCACCTCATCCACGTGCCATCCACCTCGACAAGATAAGTGATAAGTAATTTATGCCAATAGCATGAAAATGTACCTGGTAACATTGGTATCTAAACTTACGCAATTGGTAGTGATGCCATTAGCACCAATGGGTGATGCCTTTAACACCTATGGTGGTGCCGTCAGCACCACAATAGGTGTTTACTAATTGATTCCAACAACAATAAGATAAGTGATGAGTAATTGATGCAACAATACCAAGAAAAGTGATAAGTATTTGTGGTAGATACTTAAGCGCTATAAAAGTTACTAAATAGGTGGCAGGGGCACCAACATGAAAACGTACATGGTGACATTGGTATCTAAACTTACGTGACTGGTGGTGATGCCATTAGCAGTAATGGTGATGCCGTCAGCATCTACGGTGGTGCTGTCAGCATCTATTAGAGATAGATTTTCCCTCTCCCTCCACCAAAATTTGAATGCGAATGTGAGGGGCACATGTGACTCTCCTTTCTCTTACTTAAAAATGGTAATAGTAATTTTTGGGTCTAAAAAGGTGGTTTAATCTTTTATATCCATGAGCACATGTGACTTCCTATGTGGCTACACCTCATCCACATGGCATTCACCTCAACAAGATAAGTGATAAGTAATTTAAACTTACGCAACTGGTGGTGATGCCATTAGCACAAAAGGTGATGCCGTCATCATCTACCAAGGTGCTGTTAGCATCTACTTGTCTTCACTAAAATTTTAGATTGTGGTGCCATTAGCATCTATTATGGTGCCGAAGGCACCTATTCGAGATAAAGTTTCCCTCTCCCTCCACCAAAATTTGAATTTGAATGTAAAGGATGCATGTGACTCCATGTGACTCACCTTTCTCTTAGCTAAAAATGGTAATAGTATGATAAGAGTCTCATCATGAGCCCTAACTAGCTCATTTTGACCCAAGAAAGAGAATAAAAGCTCCTACATAACTTAGAAGAGGGCTTAATTGAAGGAATAAGTGTTCTGAGAAGAAAACATGAAATAAAGGTTAAAACTATAATTTTACCATTACAGTACATAAATGGGATTTCTCAGAGGTATAACATAGGTCGAATGGTCTGAATAAGATAAAAAGTGGGTTGGTTTAATCAGAAATGGGTTTATGTGCAAACCAGGAATTAAAAGACATCTTGTAACCCTAAAATAGACCCTCTTAATTCAACAAGGTTCTGGTCAGGATAAAAACGAATTAAACCCTCTAAAATTCATGGAAAAATATCCCCTAGGGTTTAGAACATTCAATTTGTCCTTTAGAACCTAGTTTGACCTAGATTGGGGTCCTAGCTCATCGATTAACCTAATTTGGATTTTTATGCAAAATATCCAGTCAAACACGGTCAAAACTAAAATCCAACTTTACCATTGGATTCCTTAGGTCCAAATTAGGTTTTTAGCAAAATTTGGACCTAAGGGGAGGTCATCTTGACCTACTTTGCAAATTAGTACACGTAATTACATTTTGGTCCCTAGCTTTTGAAAATCATTTCACAAACCCCCCTAACTTCCTCGCCACTCTTACAAGCAGGTCCCTCTACCATTAACGGGGAGAAATCCTACTCCGGCAAGGAATAGAAGGGGAATACTCCTTGATTCCTCAGAGATCTCCTCCCAGATTTGGAGGGGAGATTCTCTGAGGACTTCCCTTCCATCTGAGCGTGGTCCTGATCTATGATTTGCACCCAATCTCTCATGCAAACGCACGAGAGATTTGGGTACCTAACAGACTTCCATCTCCGGTGAGGATTCCCGCGCTTGGAAGCTTGTCCTCTAAGCACAGGAGTCCCTGCCAGTGCCTATAAATTGACCCCCAACTCCGACCGCACCTCCTTCGCTCGACTTAGCCGGAATTCCATCTCAAATTCTTCTTCTTCTCCTCCAGCTAAGTGCTCCAGCAAGCTCCGGAGGGCCCCCCTCTTCTTTCTCGTCGCTCTGCCACAATACCAATGGCAGAGCTGTCCTCCCCATCCTCCTCCGCATCGCGCAACACCCGCGCGAGCAGCCCTAGCCTCGTCGTCGCCGTCGTCTTCCTCCACTGGATGCCTTCTTCTCCGGCAACAGTAGGTACTGCCAACCACCCTCTCATCCCATTCGTCCACCTAATTAGGCTAGAACCACTCGTCTTTATCCCCTCTCTAATTCCCCTCAACCTATTTCACAAAATGCCCCTCGACAGCCACGGTCCATCGCCATCTTCCTCATCTCCAGCCAACCTCCGGCGAGATGCATCTGTCACTCCACACCCCCACACATCTCGCCACCCACCTCACAACCTCCTCTACACTCCACTGAACACCCTCCACTCATCCACAGGTCGCCTACACCACCACAACCGCCCCCCAACCTAACCCATCAATCCGGCCACAGAGCGACCTAGGCATGCATGCCTAGGCCGCTCCACGTCCTGCCACCTACCGCCTCACCTTCGCCGTGACACGGCGAAGGTCCTCCTGTAGTCTGATAGAGCTGCAAGGCCCTTTTTGTGCCATGCAGGGTCCGAGCACCAGCCGCCATTAGCGACGACTCAAGGAGGTTGCAAGCTCGCTCCAGGCTGAAGCGCTTCAGGATTCCAGGTCCAGCAGGTTCGGGGAAGTCTCGCGCATCCAGTTGTCCAAGCAATTGGTGCTACGAGGCCTGCAGCTGCTGCAATTGGACGGAAGATCTCCTGCGGGCGTGCGAGCAAACGAGGTGGAACATTAGTCCCACCTCGGTAAGTCGTGAGGTGTTTGCATAGTTTAAATTGAATTTGTGATATTAGCTATTCACCTCGAGAACACATGGGGTGAGGTCCCTCACCTATACACGCGCCTCGTCCGTGACTTCATCCCGCGGACCTAGTGACCCGATCTGACTACCCTCCTGAGCACTCCTCGCGCACCACACCCACGCCGGTGCACCTGGACCCGGGCGCGCGACCCGACCCGATTACCCAGCTTTGGGAGAGCGTACTGAAGAGTGATATATAGAGAGAGAGACACGAGTGTAGGTAGAGGGGTAGGTTTTGCTCTCTTCAGTTTGTGCAGGGAAGGAGAAGAAGTGAAGCTGACACTTAGTCACAGAGGAAAAATAAAAGGAAAGGCAAGGCAGAGGGAAGAGGCGAAGCTAAAGAGAAGAGGAACTGAATAAGGAAGAAGAAATAAAGAAAGGGAAAGACAAGCAGAAGAAGAAAAGTTGAAGCCAAGGGAAGCAGAGCCAAGGAAGGAAGAAGAAGAAGACCCGCAGAGAAAAGAAGGAGAAAGAAACTGCAGAAGAGAGGCAAGGCAGAAGACAGAGGAAAGAAGAAGAAGGGCAAGAGCAGAGAAAGGAGCTACAGAGAAGAAACAAGGAAGAAGAAGCACATGGTCAAAGAAGAAAAGAAGAACAAAGGAAAGTCAGAAGTCAGAAGAAGAAGAACAAGAAGCAGACAAGAGAAAACATCTTTTTAGGACATCTGATCCCATGATCAGACGTCCAATTTCTCTATTTTTGCCACAATTAACTTTTAAACTCATGCATCTATATATTTTGAATTAAGTTTTGAGTAATTAAGTGTTCAATTACATTCTTGAGATTAGTAATAAATTCTAATTGCTCCCTGTGTTCGACCTCGGATACTTAGGCTTTCGAGTAATAAATTTTTATTTGTTGACAACGCTTAGTCACCTATACTACGACGTAACTGACTGTTAAAACATGATCAAGCCGCGCCAACATTTTGGCGCCATTGCCAAGGAACAACGCACAATTTATCACTAATCTCTACATTCTTTTTTATCATATTGAACACTAACTTGCCCTACTTTGCTTTGTGTGATCTTGCAGGTATTTCACGAGAAGATCCCTTCCGCAAGTCAACTACTCCAGGGTAGGTAATTTCTTTTCTTCCTTAAACCATCCCCTAATCCTTGAAAGACAAAAGGAAGAAATTAATTTAGGAATCAGTTACCTTCTTTCTATAGTAATCACCATCTTTAAGGCAAACATTTCCTGATTTTGCGAAAATTTTTCAAATCTTCTTAAAGTTGGTGCAATTTTTTTTAGATTCTATCCTACAAAATTCCTATGCCTAATAGAAATCACGCTTAATCTCTACGGATAACACACTTCTTTCTTCTGAGTCCAAAGAGATTTTTTTGTGAAAAAGAGGATTGGAAATAGAACCAAATTAGGGTTTCTACAGTAGGGCCTTGAAGTGCTAGTTCACATGATGGGAGGCAACTTGTCATTCCAAAAATAGAGACCCATCTGATTATCTATTTGTACTCCACGTTCATTGCACCTTGAGTTCATCCGTAGACAGTTGAGCCCACCTCTAGTACACGTACCAGAGCTTGAAATCATCCGCATCAGTCATTTTCGACCCGTTCACCCACCCGATGTATCCTGTTCTAAGTCCCTGACCTCAACACTATTTTACACCCTCCGTTTACAATGAGGACGTTGCAAAACTTAGGCATGGGGGGGTGATAAAGTGCATACATACAGAACCAAGAAAAAGTCAGAAGGATTCACACAAAAAAATTCACATATGTCAAAAACACAAAAAAATTGAAAAATTATGAAAAAGAACAAAAAATGGGGGAGGGAGGAAATTTTGTGAGCCAAATAATTATAAGGAGTAGAAAAAGAGCAAAAATGACAAAAAGGAGCACAAAATGAAAAAGAAAAAAGAAATAGTCATTAGTAAGAGATTAAGAAATTAACTGAAGTTCTAGACCAGATCAAGAAAAAAGAAAAATAAAAGAAAAGTGCTAAGGAGACATAAAAAGAGATTAGCAGGAACGCTGATCTTAGGCCTCTTGGGCTAGATTCTTTAGCTTAAAAATTCACGTATCCGCTAAAATCTGTATAATCCTCAAGAGGTTGGGGAAAATACGAAGTTTAAGTACTAGGTCTAAAGCTTAGGAAGTATTCGGCCTCGTTAACTGACCTTCAATTTGCAGGATTCGGTAACCCAAGCACCCCAATCCACCACAGTCTGGTTCAGTGCGTATAAATATCAAAATCACGCAAAAAGAGTTTCAATGTTCTAAAAAAGTCACCTAGATTAGGAGCGGCCGATCAACACAAGTTGATTTGGACGAGTTCCCAACGCAGAGAGGCAAGAAATTCCCCTCGAAGATGCATAACAACATATCATCTCCTCGGTGCTTGTCTCTTAGGATATTTAAATATCCTATCGGGGGCATGTAAGCACTCTGCTGGTTCAGATACCATGGGCGGCATTATCACGAAATGTCGATCGCCAAGGTCTGAATTCGGCCACGGAACGCCATGGGCAGGATTATCTGGAAATCTCGAAAGCCAAGGTTCTAAGGGTTGCCATGGGTGGTGCTATCACGAAGCATCGATTGCCAGGGGCCCTTGAGGATTGATGATGGGGACGAGGAATCTGTTACAGACCGTGTTGAGAAGCCAATCCAAAGCTAGAAATAAAAAGAAAAGAGAGAGAAAGCTCTCCAAACAAATAAATCTTCTGTCTCTCTCTTACAAACAAGGAAGAAGAAGCACATGGCCAAAGAAGAAAAGAAGAACAAAGGAAAGTCAGAAGTCAGAAGAAGAAGAACAAGAAGCAGACAGGAGAAAACATCTTTTTAAGACATCTGATCCCATGATCAGACGAACAATTTCTCTATTTTTGCCACAATTAACTTTTAAACTCATGCATCTATATATTTTGAATTAAGTTTTGAGTAATTAAGTGTTCAATTACATTCTTGAGATTAGTAATAAATTCCAATTGCTCCCTGTGTTCAACCTCGAATACTTAGGTTTTTGAGTAATAAATTTTTATTTGTTGACAACGCTTGGTCACCTATACTACGACGTAACTGACTGTTAAAACACGATCAAGCCGCGCCAACATAGTACTTTTAGGATCTAAAAAGGTAGTCTAACCTTTTATATCCATAAACACATGTGATACTCCTATGTGGCTCCACCTCATCCACATGACATCCACCTCAACATGTGATATCCTTGTCGACCTTGATTGTATCATCGCATCGTCGTTGCCGATCAACTACGACTCCCTATCCCCTTTCCTCATCGACATATATGACCATCGTTCGAGTGCCCTCTTCTTCAACAATGTCCACATTGCACCTTCACCGATCAGCTCATCTCCTCCTCCTCTCTTTCTTCTCCTGCTCCCTCTCAGTAGCCTTGACCAACCCTTTTCCCACCCACCTAATCCCCCACCTTCTCACCATCCCCGACCATCATTCACCATCAAGACCATCCTCATCACTGCCTCTATTTTCGCAAGATTCTCCACCTCGACCACAACCCCTTCTATGGCTCCCACACCCCCTCCTGCCTCCCTCACCACCTTAGACTCTATATCTAGCAAATCTTTCCTGCCAAGCTTACATTCCAAGTATTTCATTTTGGTTGAAACATGCAAGGTGGTGGATACTCCATGTTGGGACTTGGAACAATGGAAGGTTTGATGCCATAGAATCATCCCTAATTATAGTGTGAAGTAACGGAACGAAAGTGCTTGGAATATGAACATAACTACAAATGACGAAAGTGCTTGGAATATGACTAGAATTTCATTTGACTTAATCAGATTTATCAAGAAATCAATGGTTTATGTATTAGCTTGTTGTTGATTATATTGAATGCATAGAAATCTATATTGAAAAGCACATAATAAATTTTATTGAATACAAGCATACAAGCATTTTTATTTTATGGCTAAAATATTCTGGATGGATCAGATACTCATATATGAAACTCACAATGATCGCTTTCTACTGAAAATATAATCACTTAAATGTTTTTACATGTTGTAAACTCTAAAAAGTAAGCTGGCCAAGACAAAGAAGCATCACCAACCCCTCTAAAGGTGCCCCCTAATCTACAACTAGCTTACATAGTTAATTAGTCATTGTTAAGTTATAGTATAGGGAATAAGGTAATTACCACATTTTATAAATTTTTACTAGTTAAGTCCAGATCATTCGCTATGAGGCTAAATTAGCATAACATTCACCATTTATTCTTAATGTAATTCTCATTTTACTATATAATTTATTTGCTATAATTTACGTAATAACTTATTATACATAACTATTATGATTTACTTAAGTTAGCTTATAAGTTACATGCTTACTTAAGTTATATGCTTACTAACTACTTAATAGATACTAGGTTTACTTAACTAGGATAAAGCTTAATACTAACTTAATTACTATTTTAATTACATTATAATTACTAGTTACTTAAATTACTACTTAAACTATACTACTACTTCAATACTTAATTAATATAGTATAGATTTAACTATAAGATAAGTTATTATTCTAATTAACTACATAATTAGCTAACTACTTAATTCTACTTAATTACCTATAATATGTTAACCACATTAATAATTGTATAAAAATGAATAATATGGCATGGCAATCATTCCATAAGCAAAAAGAAATGATAATGCATTGAATTGGTAAAAAGAAATCATTAAAAATGTTGTTTTGAAACAACATATGAATTAACCCACATTTATTAACTTAGGCACATTCTAATTAACAACTTAGGCTACAGTGCCTCCTCATCTCAATATATCAAAGCCTTCACAACCAAATTTCCTTGCACGCTCAAGTGTAGAAATCCTTCTCAGTACAAAAGGTCAAGATGGCTTACGTGGCTGTTCACAAGATCAACAGCCCAAAGGATCGGATCAGTACCATTACTAGGCAGGGTGTCACCATTTAGACCTTCCACCTGGTGCCCAGAGGCCACTCTCCAAAGCCAAATCATCACATACACAAGCACACACACATGCTCACTGGCGCCATGTGATACGGGAAATTTTCGCTTTGCAAATAATAATGCTAATAGTGATGGGCTAATAATAATGATGTGTCGTCATAGTAGGTGTCGTAGAAAACTCCTAGATCAAAGATTAATCAGATATGCTCGGACGAAAGATGAAATCAACGCAAATGTATCTCAGATTAAATAAACCACACATAGTAAGATCTAATGCATGTGACAAATCTCAGATCAATGAAATCAATAATGTACTAAATAAGTCAATCTAATCATCACATGCATCACTAAATATCAAGGTAGAATGTCATCTCCACAAGGAGGCAAGTACGCATATAGGTTCATAAAAAAATATATCAATCAAACTTGTGTTCACAACCAAAATATACGAACTTGAGTATTAGAGCAAACTCAGTAGGCCGCAGTGGATGCAAAATCGCGGTAAGAATACATGGTTGTGGATGCGGTGCAGTGACAGGAACATCGAGGAAGAGTCGTGGTGTGGAGCCACATGCTATCACCACGTGGCCGGATGATGTGGACACAATTATTAAATATAAAATGGCTATTCATGCATGTTCCAAAGCTTAGATTTGCATTTCATGTTATAAAAATTGCATAGCATGCATCATCCTACATTTAGAGTAGTTGTGGTTAATTACTTCCTTTTTATGTCTATGAGGGAAGGAGATTTATTTCGGGGTCTCGGATTGACGATCCGAATGTACAGATCTAATCAAGAAGATGATCGAAGTCCAATGCCTCCAAGATCGTCCTAATTGGAACCCCGTATCACCTTATGCGATCTGAGGAAGATCAACTACCAGGAGGGCAACGCGACATCCTTACGAACTTTGGATGAAAAATCCGACCGTACGGATGGATCCAAAGCGACGATCGCAGTTCGGCAACGTGAAAATCACCTCTATCCAAGTACCATGGCACCCTCTGCAACAGAAAGAAGATGGACGGCCCAAATAGTGCCATGTGTCACCATCTAGGCTACCCAACAACGGCCATCAACGGCTACTGGCACCCCCTCATCATCAGAGATCTCGCACCATAGCCGTTGGATCAAGATCCAATGGCTGAGGTTCCTTCGCGCCCGGGGCACCCATGCTATCTTCACGACTCAAACGCCCCTTTGCATCAATGGTAGCATGTGCAGGTTGCAAACAAGAGTAGGTTAAAATCTTGCCGAGCCGCCAATCCAAACCAGCGGCAAGGCGCGCTTAATTTTGACTGCTCAATCGCAGATGAACGGCCGAGATGCAGCTACTTAGGCGCACAGATGACTGCTGATCCAGTGGAGGTGATCACGCGGGCATCAACGCACATCTCCATGCACGATCCAACACCAGCCAAGCGGTGCGATCTCCGTGCAATCAAGATCGTCCATCTCCAATCGAATGGTCCTCCTTCGACAATGCACGCGCAACTGTGAAGCGTGGGCGTGTGCATGAGTTGGCGCGAACCTTCAGCAACAGTCTAGGCAGGCCTTTAGTGATGCTTGCAGCCATCACTAATTGCCTGTAGGCACTAGGATAGCTACAGGCATGAGTAGTGGGGGTACGATCTTCAGCGATAGCTGCAAAGGTCTTTAGTGATGCTTGCAGCTGTCACTACAGCCCTCTACATGAATTTCTTTCTCTTCCCTTCATTATAAAAGGACCCCTACACCCCCATTCCTCTTCATCTCTACCTACTCTACTCCCACCTACTCCTAAGCTCTAGTAGCCTACCAAAGCTCCATTAGAGCTTACTCTCAAGCTCCAAAGGCCTCCTATTAGTGTAATATTCCTATTTCCCACCAAACATTCATCCTTCATCTCACCACCTTCATAGGTTGCCTTGGAGCCATCCTCCCACCTCCATTCTAGTAGAAGATCGCCTCCGTCTCCTTACCTCCATTCCAGAGCCTTGGTGAAGCATTCCTCTACCCAATGTCCTCTTGCATCTCACCTTCGTCATCTTGCATCTCACCTCCTTCATCCAAGCTTCCGCTAGACGTCGTTGTCCGGAAACTCTAATTTTTCTAGATCCACTCAATCCCAGGGCTCGGGATTCCATTCTTCACAAGCTCCTACGGGACGAGAGTTTGTGAACCAGTTGGAGTCGGCTCGACCTTCGAGCCAACTCTTCTCGGAACCTTATGAGTTCCAAACTGGCGCCTTTGATCCCAGTTTTCCTGATCCTTCTTCATCCTCATATTATGAGGATGTTCATGCTGTGCAGGAGAATGTTAGGTCCCATCCTTACTCAAATTCCTACAATCTTGGTTGGAAAAATCACCCTAACTTCTCTTGGAAAGATCAGGGGTAGCAAACTCAATATTGATCCAACAATTATGTACCACAAAAACCAATGGGTCAGGGTCATGTATATACTCAGTTTCCCCCGAATCAGGATAATCAGTCCATGTGGAATGCTCAACAACCCGCCGGGCAGGCTGATTTAAACCTAAAGATGGTAGAAATGCAAGGGTCAATGCTCCAGCTCATGCAACAAATGAAAACTTCGCCGGACACCTTGCAATCCGGACTTGGTGCAAACAACCGACAGCCCGGATCTCTACCATCACAACCTGTGCCAAACCCAAGGAATGTGCAGAACCGAGGCGCTGGGCCTCAAGGGTTTGGTAATGATGGGGAGTCACATGCTCAAGCTCATGCTATCTATCAGGCTACCCTAGCCCCTCCCAGAGTGAACCAAGTTCCTACTATAATCAACCGAGAGCCTCCTATTTTGCCCAACCTTTCCCAAGGCACTAACCAACAACATTTTGCCATGACAAATACCATCACCTTGAGGAGTGGTAGTAGACACAAGGGACCTACCCAACCCCATGGCAACACCATTAGGCCCCGTAGTAAGAATTCTAGACTCCTAGCTAAGAATGTGATCGACAAAACGTCAGAGTCTAATTTAGGAGTATGTTGTTGTATGGGCACATAGAAAAAGTCAGAGGAGAAATTGGAAGAAAGGATGTCCTTACTTCAGGCTTTCAAATTGACAATCATTTTACTCCTTGCGGCTGTCGGATCAATCCCCACCTACGCCATAGGTTTACTGAATTCATATAAAGAAAAGCATAGAGCTGAATCTGAAAATAATAGGAGAGTAGTCTTGTCCGATAACACAAGCACACTAATCTTAAACAAGCAACCCCGTAAGAAGCAAGACTCGAGAGCCCCACTAATTTCCTGCACAATAGGAAACATTACTTCTGACTGGGCATTCCTTGACTTGGGCGCTTCCATTAATGTGATCCCCACCTCACTGCACATGGAATTAGGTCTAGGCTACCTAAAACACACTAACATAGCCTTGCAGTTAGCCTATAGATCCATTACAAAACCAAGGGGTATTTTGGAGGATGTTTTAGTCAAGGTTATTGATTTCCATTACCTTGCTGATTTCATGGTCCTGGACATGGAAGCACCAAAACAGCTCAACCACACCCCAATTATTTTGGGAAGACCTTTCTTGGTTACTGCCAAGGCAAGGATTGATTGTGAATCGGGAAATATAGAAATGGCCTCTGGGAATAAAACAAATCGATTTAATATTTTTGAGGTCTCAAAGAAGGATAAAATTAAGTGTGGTATGATGGAGGAGCTTGGCAGAATAGAGGAGGTAATGGCCATACATACCTTAGACAACCTTTTAAGGGCCAACTCAACCCAAACTTAGGAAGAAAATCACACGGTTGCAGGGATAATTGAGGAAAATAAAGACATACAACAAACTGTGGCAACCTGGGATGAGGAAGATATTTACGAATTTGGAAATTTATTAGATGATTCACATGATTAAGTTAAAACCCAACAATGTCCTCATCTTGAATTTTTAGAGTTTAAGGTTCAACATTTGGGTGGGTATCATGAGGATCAAGATGGTTGGATTAAGCACCTTGATTGTGAGGATGAAATTGATCTTTGGGGAGTAGCTCTTGAAACGTTAGGTATTCTAGAGTACTCACAAACCCTCGACACATCACAAAACCGTCATCGTCTTTGTTCACCCAACCATTGCATAATTTCTATATCCACCCACACCTCCTCTGTACTGAATCAACAAAACTCCTATTGGAGACCATTTGGGCTCTCCCTGCACCACCAGCTTCCCACTTTCATTGATCATCTCTTTGGAGAGCCCATTTTTACTCTTTGGGACACATATCTAGGGGCCCGAAAACTGTGTTATTACAGCCTCAATGTTAGTTATTTTTTACTGAGGACCTTGCCTAGCTGAAGGCACTAAACTCAACACATGTAAAGGTTGTTTCAAGCTAACCAGAATCTCACAGAAACCAGGTGTTATTCTTCCATTTCTGCTCTTCTGAATGCTTTCATTTTAACAATGAGGACATTGCATTAGCTAAGCATGGGGGGGTGGATATCTTATGAAATAATCTTTTTGTTAGTCGTAACATTAATTTCCTATTATTTTATTGAAAGAAAAAGGAGAAGAGAACTTAGGCTTTTGGAAGTTATTAACTTTAGGAAATGATACGATAGGACCTGAACACTTAGACTCTTTAGGTCTTCAGGCTTAATTAACTCGGGTGTCCACTCAAATGTGGACTTAGTCTCGAGTCCTCGCCAATTTAATTTTATCTGTAATCTAATAAATAAATTGGGATGATAAGTACACGACTTATCAACTCGCCCTCTGATTTGAGGAGATTTTAAGTCTAAGCATCTACACACTATTCACACTGACTCACTTTTCGATGATTTTTATGGAAATTGGGTAGCTAATGAACTGTCTAGGGTGGTATGGCTGACAAGTTGTCGTGGGTAACAACCCATTAGCCGGTTGTCCAGAACCCAGCCACAAGACCATTTTCTTCATACTGCCTTTAGGTAAATCTTAGATCAGAAAAGCCACCTACTTAAAAAAAAAAGGAGAAAGCCAAAAAATAAAAACCACACTTCACCGCACGAGTATGGCTGGCAAGTTGCCATGGGTAACAACCCATTGGCCGGTTGTCCACAGCCCAGCTCACAAAAATGCACAATAATTCCCAAAACACTTAGGGAAGAAGCGGGGAAGCAGAATAAACTAAGGAGATATACACTGAGTTTGCCCTTGTGTTGACCCCATACATAAAAGTAGGGAGAAAGCTACCATTAAAAAAGATAAACCTTTAGGCAAGGTCACATAGGGTCATAGAAACCTGAAGTTTGTTTTAACAGCCACCTAGTGAGTCTTTCACTCTTTTCACTATATGCTTAGCACTTAGAGTCCTTTTCGAGTCATGGGTGGGTCTGGTAGCCATAAAAAGTTATCTCGAAACTCTCAAACTCCAAAAGTCCAAAATAAAAAAAAATAGAAAAGAAGAAAATAAAAAAAATGTATCTTCCCTTTTCAAATAAGGCGAGGACTTGGGCAGTCTACATTCTGGCAAACACCCAAGTATTGTTGAGTCTTCGTAGTTTAGGAATTTAGTTAAAATTTTCTATTGTTAATAAATGACTTAGGCCTAAGCGATCTAATCCTAATTCTGATTTTATACATAGCATGTAATTTAATTTTGCTAGGGACTAGCAAAAAATAGGTATGGGGGTATGATGTAGACATAATTATTGAAGATAAAAGGCCTATTCAAGTATGTTCCTAAGCTTAGATTTACATTTCATGTTATAAATATTGCATAGCATGCATCATCCTGCATTTAGAATAGTTGAGGTTAATTACATCCTTTTTATGGCCAGGAGGGAAAGGGATTTATTTTGGGGTCTCGGATTGACAATCCGAATGTACGGATCTGATCAGGATGAGGATTGGAGTCCAACACCTCCGAGATCGTCCTAATCGGAATCTCGTATCACCTTATGCGATTCGAGGAAGATCAACAGCCAGGAGGGCAATGCAACATCCTTACGGGCTTCAGATGAAAAATCTGATTGTACGAATGGGTCCGAAGCGACGATCGCAATCCGACAATGTGAAAATCACCCCGATCCAAGCATCGTGGAACCCTCTGTAATAGAAAGAAGATGGACAGCCCAAATGGCACCACGTGGTGCCATCTAGGCCACCCAACCAAGATCCAACGGCTGAGGTTCCTTCGCGCCCGGGGCACCCATGCTATCCTTACGACTCAAATGCTCCCTTGCCTCAATGGTAGCACGCGTAGGTTGCAAACAAGAGGAGCGGGTTCGAATCTCACCGAGCCTCCAATCCAGCCCAATGGCAAGGCGTGCTTAATTTCAATCACTCAATCGCAGACGAACGGGTGAGATGCAGCTACATGGGTGCATGGATGACCGCCGATCCAGTGGAGGTGATCACACAGGCATCAACGCACATCTCCATGCACGATCCAACACCAGCCAAGCGGTGCGATCTCCGTGTAATCAAGATCGTCCATCTCCAATCGAATGGTCCTCCTTCGACAACGCACGCGCAACTGTGAAGCGTGGGCGTGTGCATGAGTTGGCGCGAACCTTCAGCAACAGTCTAGGCGGGCCTTTAGTGATGCTTGCAGCCATCACTAATTGCCTGTAGGCACTAGGATAGCTGCAGGCATGAGTAGTGGGGGTACGATCTTCAGCGATAGCTGCAAGGGTCTTTAGTGATGCTTGCAGCTGTCACTACAGCCCTCTACACGAATTTCTTTCTCTTCCCTTCACTATAAAAGGACCCCTACACCCCCATTCCTCTTCATCTCTACCTACTCTACTCCCACCTACTCCTAAGCTCTAGTAGCCTACCAAAGCTCCATTAGAGCTTACTCTCAAGCTCCAAAGGCCTCCTATTAGTGTAATATTCCTATTTCCCACCAAACATTCATCCTTCATCTCACCACCTTCATAGGTTGCCTTGGAGCCATCCTCCCACCTCCATTCTAGTAGAAGATCGCCTCCGTCTCCTTACCACAATTCCAGAGCCTTGGTGAAGCATTCCTCTACCCAATGTCCTCTTGCATCTCACCTTCATCATCTTGCATCTCACCTCCTTCATCCAAGCTTCCGCCAGACGTCGTTGTCGAGCCAAACAGTCGATTCGAGAGATTTCCTCTCACCCCTATCTCTTTTATGCTTTCATAGATTATTGTAGTAAACATTTGTGTGATATATCATAGTTGTTTCATCTCTCTTATGATCTATCTTGCTTGCTTTTTCTATAAAACAAAAGAAAAAAAAATAACAAAACCCCAAAACACCAAAAAGAAACAAAATGAAGTGCGGATTTCAAACAAAGTAAATGTCGCCTCCCTATGTTCGACCTAGGACTCCCTTGGAGTTTCGGTTATAAATTATTTTTGATAGATGCATTTTGCGAGCTATGATGATGGGTTCTCCAATCCCCGATTTTAATTCACAAAACACAACTCATCACCGGACGAGGCGGAGGTACATGGTTGTCACAGTTGCTCGCGGTGTAGACGCGGTGACGACTAACGGTTGTCACCGCTCCTCCACGGTGGTGGATGCAATGGGTGGCAGCAGTCAATTGAGGGTAGCAGATATAGGTCGCAGAGGGTCACGGTGGTTATGGCTACCCATGTCGAGGCTACTGTCGGTCGTGAGTTCTCCCTGTTGACACGGTCAAGGGAGAAGGCTAGTATGCTATGCAAGGTTGCGGTGCTATCGAGGCGAAGCGCAGAGGTCATGGTGGTGGCGCGATCGAGATAGTGCAGACGGACGTTCGTAGCTGTGACCGAGGCTACTCACAATTAAAGCGTCGAGGGTGCAATGACGTGGTGATGACCACTCTTAATGGAGAGAGCGAGCCAAGAGCACGGAGGGGAACACGGTAGCAAGGTCGTCAAGTGGATAAACACGGCGTGGAGCCATGTACTGTCACCACGTGGTCGAAGTGCGATTGTCGTGGTGATAATGTCACAGTTATGGGCTACTGGTGAGGAGGAAGGCACGATTGAGGTTGGTTGTTGCTGTGTGGAGGTTGTGGATGTCACGGAGGACAGTGAAGTCGCAGTAGTTATCGAGGTGTGGGAAGATGATGGCAGCAGAGAGGAGCACGGTTGTGGGCTCTACAGGAAGGAGAAAGAACGCAAGAGGGGGCAATGTGTATTTTTTATCGCTGGAGAGAGAGATCGAGCGCGGTGTTGCATTGATGGATGCAAGGGAGCGCTGTTGGTCTTTGGCCAAAGGAGTGAGTGATCAGTGTTCCTTGAAGGCCTTGTCGTGCGTTGTTGGTGGGTGATGAATGAAGAGGAGTGGTTGATGACGTTGGGTGTGATGTGTGTAAATGGGCATTGTGTGAGAGGAGAACGAAGAGGGAAGGGGTTTTGGTGTGGTCTACATGCGTGTAGAAAAGAGAGAAGGAGATGGCGGTTTCAGTGATTGAGAGGATCGGGATTTATGGTGGAATATTAAGAAAGAGAGAGGGAATTGAGGGAATTGGAGAGAAGGGGGATGTTCCATGCAGAGGGGGCAGGGAGTACGTGAGTGGTCCCCAGAGAAAGAGTGGATGAGTGGCAGGGAGAGATCTCCCCAAATCAACTGTGATTTTTGATGAAAAGAATATCAAGGAGAGAGCAATGGGGGCTATTTTTAGAATGTCGTTGGCTGCAAACAACAAACTCAAGGGGCACTCTACGTGCTTCTAAAAATCATATTTTTGGTTTAATAATGGGATCCTCAAATCAGAAGGAATTGTAATCAATCCCACACCAGAAAAAGAAAGAACCAAGAGTCGTTCTTTGCCATTTTTGATGAAAAATTAAAATGTTAACATCGCATTTGGCTCTCAATTAATTCCTGCAAAAACATCCACATGTCCATAATATATCAATATATGAATGTGCATTACGTAAAGACTATATGTATAACGAAGTACATAAAAGTGCAGGAATGACAATTTACGAGCTTAACTAATTTCAAATGCAATGATGCTTGAAATCTTCTTTAATCTCGAAATTGAATGTTCTTAGGAGTAATTATAGTCCACTTAAGTGGATCTATCAAATACCCCATGACTAACTTTTGCTAGTCCCAAGGAAAATCATATGGAACAGAACCAGATCTCTGGACTAGAATTTGACGTCAGGATGCCTTATTGTGCCTCGCCTCTGGAGACTAGTTTGAAATACTAACCTTAGGCCTTAAGGTACTCAAGCACCGATCAAGATATAGACCTGATTGGCTTTTGCTTTGGATCTTCGACAAAGGTTTCTAAGGCCCTAAAGCCTACCCAAGTGTTTGTTGACCCCAGAGAGTAAAGCCAAGATTTTAAATATCGATATCGATATCGTATCGACAAGTCAAAAAAGGGATATATCGGGAATATATCGCTGATATCGGTGAATTTTGAGGAAAGCACTCAGAAAAGCATAAAATATCACAAAATTTAAAGGTTAACATTTTTATGAATAATATATCATGAAAGGATGCCTAAAAAACGTGTGTATGTGTGTGCGTGTGGGTGTGTGTGTGTGTCTCTATAAGTTGTATGATTCAGCATTTTTTAGCATTCAAGACCTCTTGCCCAAACCAACTGTCACGACCCGATCCCAACTCCCTATAGGACCCAAGATCGGCTCGCCTCGATTAATACCAAGACCCAGTCATCCAACGAGAAATAACCTAAAAGCATAAAATATCCACAACCACACCTGCAATGTAACTAAGCAAAAATAAATAAGAGGCAGAAATGGAAATCAGTACGAAAAGTCTCAAATATTACATGCCACAAGAAAAAGAGTACTGTAACATACATAGCCATCACAGCTACAACAGAGGGAAATATAACATGACAAAAATATAGTAGAAACAGTTAATACATACTAAAAGTCCTCACTACTACAAAAAAGCTCTGGAACAGAAAAAGGAACACTATGGCTGAGCTTGGCTAGTCCCAGCACCCTCGGCAGCTGGTGGCGCTGGCTGCTCAACTCCCTGACCTGAACATGGTTATACAATCCGTAGTCAGCTAATGCTGAGTAGAGTGGTGGTTAAGCCATTTACATGCAATTTAACTTAAAGAAACAAGCAAGTAACTAATCATTCATTTCCATTTATCTCAACTAGGTGTTTCTGTTTCAATTATTCTAATAAGGATCCACAACATTTCTTAATCCTCTTGTTCCCTAAGGGAATGATCTTGATTGCAGTTTATTCCATGATGTAGGATGTCCAGGTGGTACTCTCCTGGCTGGGAGAGCCCCTGTGGTAGTCCTACACCTGGTCTACCACCCCAAGGTCACAGTCACGACGTAGAAGTGACTATGACACGTGCAATAAGCGCACGGGTAGCTACCCCGCACTAACACGTGGTCAGTCATTTCCACTAGTGAGTACGCCCAAACATACAACACAGAACATAGTAGGCATCTCGCCCGTCAACAATCTACGCACCCTCGCCTGACTAACAAGAGTCGATGTAGGGTGGTCAGTCCTAACCCTGAGCCCCATGGGGCGGTTGGCTCCCCCCTACACTAAAGTAACTAGAGTTAGTGTAGGGGGCCATTCCTAACTCTGGGTCTCAACCCAAGGGCGGCTAGCTCTCCCCTACACTAAAGTGATGGTAGCTCTCCTCGGTACCGCATACACAAGAGCCAGCTCACTTTCCATGCAAAAGGGACAGTTGCTCCCCTTGGTACCATGTACTCAAGGGCTAGCTCACTTCCCTCCTACATACGATATTCGTTCCATACACGCGAATTCCTTTCTAGTTCCCCGTAGGGTTCATACATAGACTTTCTCATTTCCACATCTGATTCATTAAATGCATAACAGGAAGCTCAAGATTTCACAATCAATTATTCAATACACCGTAGATATTTTCATTCATGTCATGGTTCATTAAATATGGTACAGACGACTCATGGTTTACTACTTTCAATAAGCATCACAGCAATTTAACCATTCAATACATGCGCATTCATCTCTTTCATCCCTAGTGTTCGTTTCACAACTTAGGGTTCAATCGAATATTTCAAAAGCATGCAATTTAATTATTAATTCTGGGATTAGAGAGAGAACCACTCTACCAAGATACACAGGTGGAATGGGGGCTCGAATTGCAGATCCCGCCATCTCCATTGGACCCGTATACTCTATTGGCTGGAGACCTATACAATTGACTAAACACATCAAATGAGTTCAAAATAGTATACAAGTGACACTAACACGTAGAGAAACTCGAACGGAAACCAACGATACTTTGTTTACGCAAAACTAACTTTGTTTGGGCCCTAAACGGGCCAAAAACGTGCATACTGATTATAATCAGATGTCTGGGACTAGACCCAAACGTCTTAAACGACCTCAGAATCTCACATTGCTTTCCTGCAGCTTCCTTAGACGTCTGAACCCCTCCGCAACCGTCTGAGGGAGATCCCAAGCATCTGACACTCCCTCCGGTCGTCTAGGAGTGCAGTCAGACGTCTGGCACTGTCTCTAGATGTCCTAAAGCACCTCGAAGGGAGCGCCATGTGCCTTTCCCACGTCCTGTACCTACTCATGCGTGTGGGTTTAAAAACACGACAAGTAAAAAGAAGATGTACGTGCATGCAGAGCATACAGAGCATGTACCTCGGCACCCTGCATGCTGACAGATATCCGACGCCAGCTCCAGACATCCTGAGGATCCTCCAAACGTCTGGATATCGTCCCAGACGTCTGATACTGCGGAAAAATGTTTCCGCAGTGCTCCCTACGAACCTTCTCCTCACACGATCCTTCGCCTGCAAGACCGCAGCAGCTCCTCCCGCGATTGCAGGAGGTCGCGGAGCTCCTCTCCATGAGCTCCCTTGGCCGCACCTCCGGCCGTACCTCCTCTCCAGAGCTCCCCTCTCTCCCTCGCCCACGCTCTCCCTCTCTCTCGCCCATGCTTCTCCCTCTCTCCTCCTCCGTCTCAATCTTCCCTCCTTCCCCTACTCGAGGCTGCAAGGGTACGGGGAATAGGAAGGGGTCACCGGTAGGTGGTAGAGGACGAAGGTGGAGGTAGTGGTGGTGTGGAGAGGTGGTGGAGATGGTGAGGGTGGTGGTGTCATTTTAAAGGGAGAGGGTTAGGGTTTATGAGGGGAGGTGTGTGTGCGTGGGTGTGTGCATGAGGGTGTGTTGTGTGGGAAGAGAGAGTGTGTGAAAATTATAGAATCTCCCTTGTAGAACCTTTTCTTCCCGCAAGGCCCACACACCTAAACCAAGGGGGTTTAAAATTGCACTCACGCCCCTATCTTTCCAAAAAACTTCGAACAGCCCTTGGGAAGGGTCATTTCACCAGCATTTTTAACTCTTCAAACCTCCTACCCAACACCCAACCCACCGATATATCACTGATATCTCAAGGATATCACCCGAAATATTGGTGATATCTCCCCATATCAATGATATATCACCGATATCCGAGAAGAAAATACCTTCGGTGGTATCGATACCACCCAACCCCATCAATACTAAGTAAAGCACCCGTGTGTTCATGCATGTAGTCCAGATTCATCTTGCCAGCACATTTTCCCTTTTTGTTTTAGAATGGAGATGGAGATACTTTTGAGATTTTTCTATTTTTTTAATTTTTGTGAATCATCTAAATCTAACCTCAGATTAGCTCTCAACACGGTCTCTCTCAGATTCCTTGTTCCCATCATCGATCCTCGAAGGGTCCTTAGCATTCGATGCTTCGGGATAGCATCGCCCATGGCAACCCCCAGAATCATAGTAATCAACACTTCATGGTAGTACCGCCCATGGCATTCTTTAGCTAATGCAGGCCCTAGCAATCGCATTTCGGGACAATGTCACCCATGGCACCTGAATAGCATAATGCACTTACATGCCCCCGATAGGATATTAAATATTCTAAAAGACAAGCACTGAGGAGATGACATGTTATAATGTGTCCTCAAGAGGAGTATTTACTCCTCTCATGTGGCAGGAAACTCTTCTAATCAACTTGTGTTTTCAAGCCTTTCTTAAATCAGATTTTCAAGAAAACCATTTTTCAAACAAAGGAATTTTTGAAGTTATTCTTCATTAAGCTTACTAAACCAAACCAATGTGTGAGATGTTGATGCCTAAGTTACTAAGACTCGCAAACCAAAGGGCAAACACAGAGGCTAGATGCTCCCTAAGCCTTAGACTTAATACCTCAGCTTCTCAACTTCCACAACCTCTTGAAAAATAATCCATATCTTAACAAATACTCAAATTCTAGAGGCCTAAAGTTAGTATATCTCATTTATCTCCTAAGGTTTAGAACTTCAGGTCTTAATTCATCATTCATTCCATTCCAAAACTTAGGGAAACTCTTCAATAATCAAATGTTGGGACTAACACTTTTTTGCACTTTTTCTCTCTCTGTAATGATTCTTTTTTTTTGCATATAGAAATATATATATCAATGCACTCTTCACATCCCCAATTATTACTATTACCCTCACATGCCTAAAATGTGCAATGCCCTCATTGCATGCAAAAGGGTAGATAGTACCTACCTTAAGAAGAGTTGGGTTTCCTCCCAATGAGCCAAATGGGCAATTCTTGCAAATCAGGGTCTAGAAAAGAAGTAGAGAGGGACCCAAAAAAGATACGTAACAAAGCAAGCCTTGTGAATAGGTAATCCAAGATGTTGGCAAGCTGGTGATGCTAAGTGATGCCAAATGCTCGCCAGACACAGGTGAGAACAGGATATTCTTAGGCCACCTTTGGAGGTCTCACATGAGCAGTGACCTTTGAGAGTGCAAGACGAGGAGGCAAAGGCTTCTCAAGCAGAGGTGTGTAGGGAAGAGAGGGTGCTAAGAGGAACACCCTAAGGATGATGGACTAACATGGACAACCATCAATCCATACCTGCCACTCCACAACAGTATGTATCGGTCTGGTTATTTCCCCATAAAGCAAAAATGTGAGCAAAGACTTTAGGAAGCTAGTTCTTAAGGAGTTTAAGTTGCTACGCTATCGAGTGGTGAAGACGGTCAAAGAAGGCTTGAGAGGTTCAACATTCATCCCCAACAACCATTCCAGTTCTTGAATGTCATCTTTAGTAGCCTTAATAAATAATTAAATTTCATCATTCTTATCATTGGGATACTCATCCTGGAATGGGACTAAGTGTTCACCTTCCAAGTTGGACGGATCAAGGGTGGCCCCCATTTCACTATCATGTGAAGACCTTCCAAATTGGACAGATCAAGGGTGACCCCCATTTCACTATCATGTGAAGGTAGGTTGGAAGTAATAGGCATGGGACTTTCCTCAACAATGACATCCCTGGGTTCTTATTTGATGCTAAGATCTTGCCCCCAAGGTGTATAGATTCCCTCCTCAGGAGTATCAATTTCTTCCACTTCTTTCTAATTTTTGGGAGGATGATCATTATACTCAAAAATAGGTAAGAATTCAGATTCAGCTAAATCAGTAAGATCCTTAGGGGTAAGTCGTCAAACAAAACATATTCTCCCTTGGAATCACTCCATAGTTTGAGTCCAGGCCCCTCAAACTCATCATCATCATCCTCTATTTTTCTTCCCCCTTGCCTCTAAGACTCAGGAAGATCAAGTACTTCAAGTGTTTCCTTATTCTCCTCAAAAAGTAAATCTTCATGTCCCTGAGACCAAAATTGATCTAAGTCATCTAATTTAGTATCAATCTCATTAAGGGCACCTATGTTGGCACATGTAAATTCTCATAATGTTGTATGGCAATGTAGAGAGGTTATCATCCTTTTTAGGAGGAAAGTCAAGCTTAGGGTTATAATACTTAGGAGTTTTTGTCCAAATTAAAATCAGCCAGGGAGGGTGGGTTGGGTATGTCTAAGATGTGTGGCATATTAGAGAAGGTGTACCTCACTCCTAGGTTCTGCTCATAATCACAAGATTGGGGATTAACCAAACCAATGCTCCTATAGTAGGAGTAGAAAGGATGCCATTGTTCATCAAGATATCCATCAGAGGATGGATGAGTGCTAGTCATGGGAACCAGAATAAGGTGTTCGAGGGTGAGGGTAAGAAGTGACGTAGTTGTAATCCATTTGAAAAATAAGTCTTGAAAAACAACCCCCAATCAAATGCAAAGTAATGAGACTCTCCTTTTGTTTAAAGATCAATTAGGTCTTTAAGCTATCCTAAAAACTACCCCTCAAAGTTGTCAAATGGGGTCAAGTTTGTGCTCGTTTGTTACCACTTTAGTGCTATAAGAGGGTGAATGTGCCTTGAGATCCTCGATAAGCTCTTTGGAGAAGAAGGGAGGACAATTATGTTGTCTCTTGGTGGCCAAACAAGTTTCCCAATCAATTATGTGTCCTAAGTTGACCTTTGTTAGTGCCTTAAGACCTACTTGCAAAGCGATTTAGCCTTAAATCGAGACTGCTCACCACGAACTCATCGAGGTTGCACGATGAGACAAACTTGTTGATCGTTGGCTATCTTTTTGGTGCAAGGGGATGAGATAGAAAGAAGTCTCTAGTGTCCCTTAGTGAAGTGCTCCCATGGTGCTTGTGTGCATCACAATAAAAATCAATTTGCTTTGAAAGAAATCACACACAAGTCCTTTAATCAAATTAAGTGTGATTTTGCTTTTAAGGTCCAATCTGATTAACAGTCCTAATTTCTTATAAAGCAACCACTTAGTTAATAACTTCAATCAATTTTGTGGTCTTGGAATTTAGCCCATATGCAATGTGTGGATAGGAGCTGGATGCAATGATAAGAGAATATACCTAACTCCAACAATCTTTGTGTAACTAATGTACGTAATGCAGGTAAAGTACATCAAACGTGCTACTCAATCACCCCTAAAATGAATGCACCTAAGGGTATGCAACTTCTAAGCAGGTAGCCCAAAAGTTTTTTTTTTTTTTGTTTTTTGAATATATAAATAAATCCAACAAGAAACTATACTAGCTAATCCTAAGCCTACCACGCAATAGTCCACACCACAGACGAATATCCCTAATCGCTAAAGACGTGGGAACAGGTTCCTGAAAAATTTCCCCTGAACAAGGGCCTAAAACAAAGTAGGAACACACCCCTAAATACCAACCCCAATGCTACAAGGGCGAGAAAACTAAAACGTGAAATTGTAGGCTAAGTTCATAAATCTCCTAATAAAATCAGTGCCGAAGGAGAATCCCTTTGCTGTGAGATCCAGGTCTTCTTTTGTCTCCTTGCTTCTTCTCGTGGGTGCGGCCCAAGGTCCACGTTGGGGCTCTAATGCGCCTATCGTCGCAACCCATTGATTCCTTACATAGAAAAGTATAAGTGAGTCAAGAAAAATTATACCATAGAATATATCAGAAATAAAATCAAGTGAACCTATTATGCCTGTTGCCTCCCTGGCAACGGTGCCATTTGATATGGGAAAATTTTGCTTTGTAAATAATAATGCTAATAGAGATGGGCTAATAATGATGATGTGTCATCATAGTAGGTGTGGTGGAAAACTCCCAGATCAAAGAATAATCAGATATGCTAGGATGAAAGATGAAATCAACACAAACGTATCTCAGATTAAATAAACCACACATAAGTAAGATCTAGTGCACGTGATAAATCTCATATCAATGAAATCAATAATGTACTAAATAAATCAATTTAATCATCACATGCATCACTAAATATCAAGGTAGAATGTCGTCTCCACAGGGTGGCAAGTACGCATATAGGTTTGTAAAAAACATATATCAATCAAACTTGTGTTCGCAACCAAAATATATGAACTTGAGTAGTAAAGCAAACTTATTAGATTGCAATGGATGCAGAATCACAGTAAGAACACGTGGTCATGGACGTGACACTATGACAGGAACGTCGAGGAAGAGTCACAATGTGGAGCCATGTGCTGTCACCACATGGCCTGAGGAGGCTAAGGTACACAGTTGTCGTGGTTGCTTGTGGTGTAGACGTAGTAGAGGAGCTCACAGTGGTGGACGACGTGGGTGGTAGCAGTCGATTGAGGGTAGCAAACCCAGGAGGTCATGGAGGGTCACAATGGTGATGGCTACCCATGTCGAGGCTGCTGTCGATGGTGAGTGCTCCCTGTTGGCACGGTCGAGGGAGGAGGCTGGTCTACTATCCATGGCCTTGGTGATGTCGAGGTAGAGAGTGGAGGTTGTGGTGGTGGCACGGTCGAGATAGCGCGGACAAATGTTCGCAGCCGTGATCAAGGCTGCTCGCGGTTGGAGCGTTGAGGGTGCGGTGATGTGGTGGCAACCACTCTCGGTGGAGAGAGCGAGCCAAGAGCATAGAAGGGGACACAGTAGCAAGGTCGTCGAGTGGAGAAACATGGTGTGGAGCCACATACTGTCACCACGTGGCTAGAGCGCGATTGTCATGGTGATAATGTCACGGTCATGGGCTACTGGCGAGGAGGAAGGCACGGTCAAGGTTGGTTGTTGCTGCGTGGAGGTCATGGATGTCACAGAGGAGAGCAGAGTTGTAGTAGCTGTCGAGCTGTAGGAAGATGATGGCAATGGAGAGGAGCACGGTCGTGGGCTCTATGGACAGAAGAACAAATGCAGGAGGGGGTTGTGCGTGGTTCTGATCACTAAAGAGAGATCGAGCGCAGTGCTATGTTGATGGAGGTGACGCGGTGCTATTGGTCTTCGGCCAGAGGAGTGAGTGATCAATGTTCCTTGAAGGCCCTGTGCGTGCGGTGTTGGTGGGTGATGAATGGAGAGGAGTGGCTGATGGTGTTGGGCATGATGTGTGTGAGCAAGCATTGTAGGAGAGGAGAATAAAGAGGGAAGGGGTTTTGGTGGGTGTTCGGTGGGTGTCTACATGCACATAGAAAGGAGAGAGGGAGTTGGTGGTTTCGGTGATTGAGGAGAAAGGATTGAGATTTATGGTGGAATATTAAGAGTGAGAGAGGGAATTGAAGGAAATGGAGAGAAGGGGGGACATGCCACACAGAAGGGGGCAAGGGGTACATGAGTGGTCCCCAGAGAGAGTGGACGAGTGGCAGGGAGAGATCTCCCTAAATCAATTGTGAATTTTTATGAAAAGAATATCAAAGAGAGAGCAATGGGGGCTACTTTAGAATGTCGTTGGCTGCACACAACAAACTAGAGGGGCAGTCTGTGCTTCTAAAAATCAGATTTTTGATTTAATAACGAGATACTCAAATCAGAAGGAATTATAATCAAGCCCACACCAAGAAAAGAAAGAACCACAAGTCATTCTTTGTCATTTTCTATGAAAAATTAAAATGTTAACATAGCATTTGGCTCTCAATTAATTCCAGCAAAAACATCCACATGTCAATCATATATCAATATCTAAATGTGCATTACGTAAAGATTATATGTATAACAAAGTACATAAAATTGCAGGAATGATGATTTACGACCTTAACTAATTTAAAATGCAATGTATGCTCAAAATCTTCTTTAATCTCCAAATTGAATGTTCTTAGGAGTAATTATAGTCCACTTAAGTGGACCTATCACCGTGCACTATGATGACTGATCGGCATAAGGTGGCAAATCCTTTTATATCACTGTAGCGCTTGCTCTGCTGTCGAGGGGGGACTAAATGAAGCCTTCTTCATCTATGCACAACTTCAGATTCAAGACTCGATTCTGCTTGACTCAAAGCTCCAAATCAATCAAGGGCTCAATTGAAAGTCCTTAGGATCTACCTTCAATTGATATGATCAATTAGATCATAGGATCTCAGATGAGCCTCTGATCCGTGCTCTAAAATAGGCTTGTCGCCATGAACATGAAACACCAGTAGCTTGAGAACAATCTTCAGATTAACCTAATGGCTCTCTCTTTTACACATCTAAGCCTCTAAGAATGTGCCTAAGACAATTCTGCACCTTTTTTAACAGGATTAGAGATCTTGGGAAGCTTCTAAAGCTCAGTGATAAGTCCACTTTTGTGAACTATTATTTAGCTTAAGTACTATTTAATTAATTGTTCTTAATTGTTAATCAATTAAGGGTTATATGGCAATTCACCTTGACCTGCATTTAATTTCATGCTTCAATTTTTACATTTAATAGCATACTTTATGATAATATAATTTATTTGATAAATGCAGGTTAGGTGTAAGATCAGGAGTTAATTTTTACTTATATAAGATGTCTGGGACTTGGATTGGACGTCTGGAATTATTAATTGCAAATTTGTGGCATCATATTTTTAAGACGTCTGATGCTCTATATAGACGTCTGATGGAGGAACCGGCCGTACTTATCTACCGTTCCAACCACTCGCGATCGTCACGAGAAGTTGGAGATACTTGCGGCCGAAGGAAAAGGAGAGTGGGGTTCAAAAAGAGGCGGCGTCCTCCGAGGATAGGAGGATCTCCCTCCCCTGGCGGGGCTCTTCTCCCTCTCACCACTGTGGAACAAATGCACTCCGTGTTTCAAGCTTGCACCGTGGTCTCTGCGCCCTGCAACTTCCCTCCATAAGTGCCTGCCTGCTTGCCAACTTCCAGCGCCCCTCATCACCTTCCGCCCCCGCCGCATCAAGTGCTTGCAGGCACCGCACCATCAGCCTGCCCACAACACTCCCGCGCGCCTCCTTCCTGCAAGCAGACCGCAGCGCCCGCATGCCATCTCCCGCGCCTTCTCTCCCGCTCATGCACCTTCAAGCCAAGCATCATCAATGCACCCTCAACAGCAGGCGCTCTCTACCCGCCTTCACCCCACAGCGCCCGCACAACCCGGCCACACGCAAGGACCTTGCAGCGCCCGCAGACACCGCACCTCCAGCCGCACCCTTGTGGCCAAGCACAGTGCGCAACTGCGCCGCGCACCACCCTGCAGCACGCACCACCCGCTCGCGCGCCAGCTGCCCTCGCGCAGTGCCCACAGCCACCCTACTGTTCATCTTCTTCCCCAAAAGAACCCATCGCCGGCCGTCCACCTCCAAGTGCAGCCACCTCCAAGCGCCACGAAGCTTCATTCCAACAGCGCCATCGACTCCGCCTTGCCCTCACAAGGATGCCCACACTCGCGGCAGCCCTTCCCGCCATCCCTACGCATCCCGCGCGCAAGCCATCGCCGACGGCATCCAAGGCTCCGACCGGCCGCCGCCAGTCACCTCCGTCGACGCCACGCCACCAACACAAAGCCCACATCCCGGCCGATCGACTCCGAGCACCGCACCTCCAGCCACGCCTTCTCCTCCGCGTGCGCACGAGGGAACGAAAACCCCTATTTTGCTACAGTGATTTGTCCATTAATATTTACCTTAAATGCCATTGCGGAAGTTCCTATTCATTTATTTTATTCATTACATTATTGCAGTGAAATTGCATAGTCCTCCTTCTACTTCACCTAAATTATTTCAACATATATATATATATCACATGAATGATTGAATGCATGGATTATGGAGAACAAGTTATGTTTTAGAAATTAATATTTACAGTGCTTACCAGTATAGGGATCACTATTTTACATGTTATTATATTATGGTGAATTTGCATAATAGCACCTACATTCTTGATTAATTAGTTAAAACAAGCATTTAGGTGAGAAAAAAAAAAGCACGAAGTAGAGAGCATATCTATTGAGTTTCCTGAATAAACGAGACACTATTTATTAATTTAAATAGGCTAATTCCTCCCTGTGGAGATGACCTAACTATTTGTGGTTAGATTTCAAAAATTTAAATGTTTTGAAAAGCGATTTTCTACCACGCGATTAAATACAACGACACAACATTTTATGATAAAGATTTAAACAAAAACGGAGATCGCTCTTTCACTCAGCGAGTTTCAGAACCTTGTACTCCTCAGCGAAGTCAAATCAATAAGTTAATTGAATCAAACAAGAGCTTAAGACCTCTAGAAAGGTTCTAAATCACTTTAGAATATCCAAACAAATTGATTTGGGTTAATTTCAACTTGGAATCTTGCTAAAAAACCTATGAATGCCATTGAGACTCAGGCTTAACCCATACTGTGCAGGATAAAGACTCTACTTAAATCCTCAATATATCTCAATCAAATCCACTCCAACAAATTCATATCAATCCCAGGAGTACAAATCTATCATTAAAATCCAGTTCTAAAGCCTAGAACTCCAAGAATGAATTCAAGTTGACCACTCAAAACCAAAAGTTGACTTTGAACTCTAAAGCTTCTCAGACTCAAATAACTATCCAGATCGATTCCTAGCATCTTTAGGAACTCATTCAACATAACAAAACCTAAGTTTGACCTATTAGAACTCACACTCAAACCTTTCAACCTGATATCAAAAGGTAAGTTGTTTGATAACAAATTCTATAAATTCTATCACAAATCCATGAACAGATCTGCAATCCCTATGACCTACTAATGCTCACTAACCTATTCCTAAGCTCTGAAACCACCTATAATCTCAGCTGAGGAGGACAAAGACTGATAGAATACTTGAATCAACTAAACATCAAATGGATGAGTGAAACATGATCAGTATCATAAAAGGTGGATCTAGAGCTCTACAGGTAGTTTCATAATCTTTATCTCAAGATTAATGTTTCCGGAGTTCACCGGAGCTCTGGTGGAGGCTGGGAAAGATTATTTGAGAACAAAACTCCATGAAATCACTCAAGTGGCTTAATAGACTCCTAATGATCTCAGAAGCATCAAGCGCTCATCAATTGATTCGATTATCAAATAAATCAGAGATTTGAACTAGAAATGCTCAGAGAAACATCTTAAGTTTGCCAGAACTCAGGAGTCATCATCTCACTCAATTAAGGGAGGGGAATCTTTCAGAAGACAATTGCAAAGGTGTATGAAGAAGGAATTAGGTGGAGAACTCCTCTGGAGCTCCGCCATACACAGTGAACTCCAAAGGTTGAACGATTTGGGCATTCTGTGTGTAGATGATAATAGATGAAATTAAGTAGTGGAACGGGGCCCTGGTAGTGTAGTGAGGGTGGTGAAGGGCCCAATTGAATGTGTAAGCTACTCTGAGGATCTACCATTGACAACGGATTCCAGAGGTGAAAGTGGAGGTCGATTAGGTGTATAGGTGAGTAATTGTGTGAATTAGAAGTGGAATTATGATCATGAAGTGATAGAGAAGGTGATCAAAATAAAATGACAGTGATTTGAGGTCGGGCAAGCTTGAATTGGTTCACCGGAGTCGAAGGAGGTGAGAAGAGGGATCTATTTTACACCTACTCCTAAGAAATTACATGCCTAGATTTAATCTACAAACTATGCCTAAGCTACGCTATGAGTTACCTAGATGAAGGGAAGGAAAGAACACCATCAATCACTTGCCGGAGCTCAGACAAAATAGAGGATTGAGGGAAGAAGCTTCAACGTAGAAGAACTTGGAGTAGAAGGAAGAGATGAAGCACAGCTCCATTAGGAAGATGAAGCAGAGGATGAGGAAGATAGAGGAGTAGCTATCTCCATTGAAGAAGCTCAGAGGAAGAAGATAGGAGTCATTGGAGAAAGGATAGAATAGCCTATTGTTAGCTTAGTGTAGAGGAGAGGGATATGGAGCCGACCTTGATCATCGAGGACCTAGGATCTTCGTCTCCAATGACGGTGAACTCACCTCCCTAGAGTTAGTTAGGGTTAGGTCCATCTGAATCGTTGGATGGTTAAGAGGAGGTGAGAGAAAGGCTGGCGACAACCACAGTAGCTTTACGACGTCGGGATGAAGGTGATCAGAAGGGTATGTTCACCAATAGTCATGGACAGTTCATGAGGAAGAGGTTGGGGAAGAAGGTATACAAAGGGACCTATGTGTAATAAATAAAGGACCTAAATGTGATAATAAGACTCGATAGAAATAGAAGTTAAGGGCTTAAATGCAAATAGTGATTTTCAAAGCTTATTTTAAATTATTTATTTTTCAACTTTTTATAGATTATAGTAAATAATGTAAATAATATTTTTATGGCATGAAATTGCATTTTTACCCCCTTCTAGATATATTTATTTAAGTACTTAACATTATTAAGTTAATTAACAACTTTAGGTTATAAATAATATAAGTTATGTTTAATGCTTTATATATAGCTAAATACTTAGGTTTGAGTCCTAATTGTTAATTAAACATAAGTAAATGTTTATTAAACCTTAATTTAGTTATTTTAACACTTGAATAAGGTCCTTACTATTTCTACCCTAACTATATAATTAACCCTAACATAATGCTATTCACTAGTAATTTAACTAGGCAAACTAGCTAATATTGATGAATTAGGAGCCATGATGAGTCTCTCATCACCCCCTCAACATCACTCATTGCTACCTTCTTGTCCCTCCAACAACATTTGGGAGGGTCTCACAATACCTCTTCTTCCCTTTTTGCCCGTAATTTCACCTTCAAGCTCCTGCTTAGAATTCTTGAAGGTCCCTATGACATTTTTTTATGCATCAAATCATCTTTCTCCCTAAGAGGTATTCCTTCGTACCCTTTAGATTTCGTCTGCATTTCCCAACTCATCCATTTTAGATGGGTTTCTTATGTGGAATTTGCACTATTATTGGGTTGGGGGTGTTTGGGGTGTCCGATAGCACTCAAGTATTTGTTGAAATGCCTACGAGTCAATGGTTGGTTAGTAGAATGCCTCATCCTCCCCCCTTTACTCCATCCTCTATCCCTACCACCCTGATGTGCATACATCTGAATAGCCAAAAATGTCTATTAATGTATGTTCTTAGTATCATATAAGCATCATGCATTGTAAATATTGCATAACATGCAATATCATGCATTTAGGTCAAATTGGACAAATTGTATAGTAATTTCTTCTTCTTGGTGGCCAGGGATAGGGTGACATTTAATTGGGGCTTCGGATTGGATATCCAACTGTACAGATTTGATCAGGGCGATGATCGGAGTTCAACAACTCCAAGATCACCTTGATCGGACTTCTGTAGAATCAGATATAATCCAAGGAAGATCAGAGATCAAAGTCCAAGATGGTGTAAATCCACACTTCAGATGACAAATCTGACCGCACGGATGGGTTCGGATCGATGATCGTAGCCCAACGGCGTGAAAATCGATCCAATCCAACATCGGTGGCACCATCTACATGACATAGAAGATGGACGGCCAAGATGGTGCCACATGGCACCATCCCAGCCACCCAACCAGCCCAAGGACCCACCGCTACCCTCTCTCTCCTCAACCGCGCAGATGATCTCAGCCGTTGGATCAAAATCCAACGGTTGAGAGAGCTCGCGCCTAAATTCATAAATGTGTTGGTGCTAGAGCACCACGATCGTTTATTTTGATGTTAACAAAACACGTGTCTTTTAACATTTGCTTTTGAGTCCTAGTTTTCAGGTCAAATTGCACATGGAGACAGGTGTTTAGATGGAGTTCGAGCTCACATCCATGGTGGATTGGAGGAGCTTGACAGAGGCGGAGGAGCTTCGCAAGGAGCGAAAGCTTGAAGAAGGAAGGAGAAGAAGAATAGGACAGATTTCCTTTCTATTGTACTTTATATTTTGTTTCCTTTGTTTCTCTTTATTTTATTTTTTAGATTCTTGTTAAAGAGCCTCAAAGTACCCTAACAGTAGTCTTAGGAACACTTCACAAACCCTAGGATACTTAGATTTTCCGTAGAGAACTTAGAAAACCAAAATAGGGTTTAGACAACCTTATCAGACGTCCAATCTGGAAATCAGACGCCTGATAGTGACTTTTAACACGTCTGACTATTTGATCAGATGTCCAAAACATTTAGGCTGGACTTAATAGGTTCTGTCTGTTAGAATCAGACGTCCAGACCTTAGTCTAGACGTCTTAGGAGACGTCTGATGCCTTTGCCAGACGGCTAATAAGACGATCGTTGGCCTTAGCAACCTATTATTAGAGAGTTAACATTAGTTTGACATTTTATTAGTTTCCAAACGTCCGTAGTGATTCCCAGACGTCTAATAAATAGACATTGAGTCCTGCTAGTCGCTAAATCACCTGTGTCAGATCTCATAGCCGTTAAACTTCTTGGAAATATATACTCACTGTTAACTTAGTTTCCAGATGTCTAGATCCTGTGCCAGACAACCGATCTGTCATCTGATCACTTAGACCTAGAACCTTGTTTAGGTCTGGACAAAAATAGGAAGGATACCTATCTAGAATTAGACGCCTAACCTTATGTCCAAACGTCCTAAAAGACTTGTTTTGACGTCCGCTCTGATTCAACATCGTCCAAGAAGATCAACCTACCTAGATCAGACGACTAACTCCAAAATCAGACGACAACCCAGACGTCTAACCTTAAGTCAAGACATCTGATAACCCTTTTAGAGTCATGATTGATCCTGATTCCGACTTGATTTGCCTTGGATTTGCATCCAAAGGCTATGAAAGCTTTCCAAGGCCTTCTAAAGCCTTCCTAGGCCCTCTATAAATAGAGGAGGACCCCTTGACTTGCAAAAGACACCAAGACACACCTTGTAAGAATATTTCCACTCATTTTGTGTCAAATTGAAGTAGAAGAATCACTTGCTCTCAAAGGCTAGTTCCACATCCGAGAGCCTCATCCAATTTGCGCACCCGCTCTCCCTCCACGATTAAGAGAGCAACAAAGCATTGTTGCGTGGTTCACGCACCCGTGTCACTGATTCGACGCACTTCCAAGCAAAGGGAAGTTTCTTTACCTATAGAAGCTTAGTTTAAGAATTACTTTGTTGGCTCCATAGGACTATTCTTATATCTTTTACTTTGTTATTTCATTGGGTATTCGCGTTGCGAATTCCCGTCTCCATCAAGGGACAAAATCCTTCTTGTGAAGAGAAGGGGTTTGAGGCACACTACCCTCGTTCAAAGTAGTGTTGTTGCAAGAGGTTGAATCACCCTTGCTTAAGTGATTCAGTTAGTGGATTTGATTGACTAGGTCGATCGGAAAATCCTAAGTCGAGAGACTTAGGTGGTGGTTTTCACCCAAGTTGGGTTTCCACCTAAAAAAAATTATGCCATTTGTGTGATTGTTTTTTTGTGAGATTATTATTTAATTTATTCCACATTGTTTACGTCACACACATCTCACCCCCTCTAAGTAGGGAATTACAAAATGCGCCTCAAAAGCGTGTGTAGCGCGTTGGTGAAGAGCGCTACAAAGAAGAGGGAGGTGCGAGTTCGAGCCCCGCCTTGCCTCAAATCAAGGCGCAGGAGCGGGAGCGGCTCAATTCAGTCATCGGATGGCAATCGTGCGGGTTAGAGGCGAGCAACGTGGCATGAGGGATGGGCAAGGATTGCGCACGCACGTGATGACGTGCGATCCAATGCGCCATCACACGCAGGTGGGCGAAGGCACTAAAGAAGTGCGGGCACAAGCATCTCTCGGTCGTCCGATCGCGAGATCATCTAATTGTGGGATGGCGTTGAAGCACGAGGAGAGGAGGAGGCATGGACATGCATGCACGTTCAGCGATGTGGGGTCTTTAGTGACGTTTATATCCATCACTAAAGACCCCCCATTTAATTTTTTAACTTGAAATGACCTTTTTGCCCCCAACCTCTACACTTATAAAAAGGCCTATGCCCCCCACATTTCAATCATCCCTTCCTTCACCTCTCTCCCTCTCCAAAGCTCTAAAGAAGCTTTTCCCAAACCCGGGATGCTCCTTTAGAGTTAAAATCAAAGTTTTTCTTGCCCCCATTCCGGAAGTGGATCCCGCGACAACGATTCCCTTCCTTGGCCCCTGGTTCTTCCCGCTTCGTTCTTTGTTTTCTGTCTTCGCCCTCCATCTTCCAGGCATCACCCCGTTCGGCTCATCCTCCAAGCAACCATTGAGGAGGATAACTTCTCACCTCCTTTCTCTTTACTGCTTTCTAGAGTAGATTTTACTCTTTCTAGTTGTAATATTTCCCGCTTTCTAGCTGTAATATTTCCCGCTTTCTAGTTGTAAAACATTATCCATATTATAAAGTGTTTGTTCTCTCTCTCTCTCATCGAATTCATTATGATTATCTCGCTTTCTAAATAAATATATATATATAATCGCTGATTTCAAATCAACATAACCTCCCTATGTTCGACCCAGAATTCTTTTCGAGTTTCAGTAAAATTTATTTGTTGACGGATTTCTTCGCAAATCACAGTACAACGACGGGTTCTCAAAACTCAACCTTTTTGCAACAATTTTCCAAATCAACATTTTGGCACCGTTGCCGAGGAGGCAACAAATCTCGATTTTCTTTCTGCATTTCACGCACTTAATTATTTTCTAACTTGCTTTTATTTCTCTTCTATTGTTTTGCAGGTACCTCAACAAGGAATCTTCAAGTGGTAGAAAGGTGTAAAGTGCAGTTGAAGACAACTATAAGTGCTCCTTATTCTTCCCTCCTCCATAGATTTCATTCCACAACCCTAACTCATACCCTAATTAACCTAGGTGTTCGCATAAACCCTAGGATTAGTCTGCATGCTTTGATTTCCACCCCCACTCATCTCACCCTTGTAAAAACATAAACAAACAAAAAGATACTTCATATGGGACAAATTAACATACACACTACATACACCCACATTCGAGGCACATAACCTAATTTGATTTTTATCTACTCAATCGGGATTCCAACTTGTGGAACCGTTACACACACCCAAACACATAATCGAATAGAAATCAGAATAGGTATCCACTTGTGTGCCTAACTCAGTGGTGTATTAAGGCCAATTGTTTGAGTTGTTTGGGCCGCACCACTCCATCTAAAATCAAATCATTAAGTAGCTTCCCCTTAGGGTTTATAATTTAGGTCAATACCAGGCAATCCACTTTACTTTTGATTTCAAAAGAAAAAGATCTTCACCCATGTTTTGGAAATCTAGTTTGCCTCTTGAATTTGATTGAATTTACCTAATTCTAAACCCTAAAAGCTACTTAAGCAAGATTTGAACCTTAAAATCCACTCATCCAAATAATCTTGCTTGAAAACCCTGGTTGTGCACGTACTCACACATATTCAATCAATCATTAAGGACACAGCCCATTTTGAGGACCCACCACATTTCATAAGCACTACAATCCTAAGCCTAAGTTAAAATTGATTAGACGTTGGCCTTAAGGATTGATTTGCCCTTCGGGGCCCAGATTGAGATTGTTCATGATTAATCTGCTTGTAATAGTCAATCTGATGTCTAACTAGGGGAGTAGTGTCAAACGACCGCGGTTGGAGGGTACACTAGGAACCGGAGGTGCAAGCCGAAGGAAGAACCTTCTCCCCAGCCCCTCCTTCTAACTGGTTGGATTGACTGGATACAAGTAGAGTAAATCGTCTATAAGCTTAAGACGGATTCTAAGAGCCTGTAGATCCTTAGGCTATCCAACTTAAGGATAGGCTTGTTTTGTTGTGCTGCAGGGTTCTTATCCCTAGTCCTTCTGACATCTTCCTAGTTTATGCTTGGAAGGAGGTCATTGAATCCCCAATTGGAAGGACCATTAGATTATTCTAGGAGGCATATATTGAATTTGGCCAAATTGATCCCATGGCCGATCAACAACCTCCTCTACCTCAGAAACAACAAGAGATGTTTCAAAGGCAGCTAGAACAAATGCAGAGAATGAAACAATGGTTCCAAAGAATGCAAGGTGCTCAACCCTTGAAGCATTTTTATGATCCTTCAAATTACGGGAAACGTCCCGGTGTCTAGATTCCAACCAGAGACGTTGAAATCAAGCCCCAGGTATTAAGCCTGATCAAACATTTTCATGGGCTTGGCTCTGAAGACCCGTTTCAACATTTGGAGGACTTGACCACTTTGGTCCAAACCACCAAAGCACGAAATGTGAATGAAGAGCAAATGATCATGAGGCTCTTTCCCCACTCTCTTAGGGATAAGGCTACTCATTGGTACAGGGCCATAGGAAGGCCGATAGCAACTTGGAACGATCTTAAATCAGCTTTCTTAAAAAAATTCTTTCTAGTTGGGCATACAATGCACTGAGGCTGGCAATTACTACTTTGGCCCAACGGCCGAGGGAGCAGTTTCATGTTGCCTGGGAGCGATTCTAGGACTTATTGTGGAAGTGTCCACACCACGAGGTGCCGAAATGGCAACTCGTGCAGATCTTTTACCACAGGTTGACTAAGCAACTCAAAAATCACGTGGGCACTTGTGGAGGCAATTTCCCCAACAAAGGCACAGATAGTGAGCATGATTTGTTTGAGGAAATGAGTGAAAATTCAATCAATCATGCATCCATGGATACATTTAACAGGTCCCAACAACCCAGATCGAATGTTAATGAGGTCCATGACTTTCATTCATTCAATATGGAGCTGATTTGCAATAAACTAAATAAGGTGGATCTGGTTACCAAAAGGATGGAAGAGTGGATGGCTGGAAACTCTGTGAATAATTCTTGATCCACTCAATCCCAGAATTCAGGATTCCATTCTTCGCAAGCTCCTTCTGGATGAGAGTTTGTGAATCAATTGGATGCGGCTCAATCTATGAGCCAGCATTGCTCAAAACCCCACAGGTTCCAAACTGGGGCCTTTGATCCCAGTTTCTCTAATCCCTCTCTTTCTTTCTCTCCATCCTCGTCCTATGAGGATGTCTATGCTGTACAGGAGAACGTTAGGTCCAACCCATATTCCAATGCTTATATAATCCGGGTTGGAGGAACCACCCCAACTTCTCCTGGAAAAATCCGAGCAGCAAATCCAATTCCAACCCAACAAGTATGCTCCATAAAGACCAATGGGTCAGGGTCATGTTTATACTCAGCTGCCCCCAAATCAGGTCAATCAGTCAGTTTGGAATGCTCGTCAACCCGTAGGGCAGGCTGATTTGAATTGTCAGATGGTAGAGATGCAAGGTTCTATGCTCTAGCTCATGCAACAAATGAAAACCTCGCTGGACAATATGCAAACCGGGCTCATTGCTAACACCCGTCAGCCTGGATCTTTGCCATCTCAACCCGTACCCAACCCGTGCAACATACAGAATCCGAGCAATCAAGCCCAAGGGTATGGGAATCAGAGGGACCCACACACACATGCTCAGGTGGTTGAGCAGGGTCCTTCCTCTTCTGCTTCTTCATCAAATCTGAGGTTTTTGGCTAATCAAGCCCCTCCGATCTTTCCTAACCCTCCCCAAGACCCAAACCCGTACGCATCTGCCAACTCCGTTACTTTGAGGAGTGGAAAGCAAACCTAGGACCCACACCTACCCTGCTCTAGTCAAGAAAATCCTGGTGAGCCTGAGGAAAGCAAGGAGAATTCTGAAGAAGCAATCAAGGCTCAGGAACCTGATTCCGAAGATCTGACTCATGTTCCTTTTCCTGAGGCCTTGATTAAACCCAGGAAGAAGAAGCCTATTGATAGTAACGAGGAGCTCGGAATATATTCAAGAATGTTGAAATCAATATTCCCCTCCTCGATGCTATCAAACACATACCGGCTTATGCTAAATTCTTAAAGGATTTATGCACCCAAAAGCATAATCTGAGGAAATCTATTCCGACGAAGGTGATACTCTCTGAGTAGGATAGTTCTATTATCCTGCATCACCTTCGTCCGAAAAAGAGAGATCCAGGTGCCCCTTTGATTTCATATGTTATCGGAGATTAACCTTTGATAGGGCACTCCTAGATCTAGGTGCATCCATTAACCTAATTCCAACTTCTCTTTATGAGAAGTTCGGATTTGGTGAACTTCAGCCAACCTCAGTAACGCTGCAGTTAGTGAACCGTTCAATCACAAATCCGAGAGGCGTTATTGAGGATGTTACTATCATGGTTAAGGACTTTTATTTTCCTGTAGATTTTCTTGTCCTTAACATGGATGTACCTGAGAATTTGAGGAACATGCCCATCATTTAGGGGCATCCGTTCCTAGCTACCGTTAAGGCCAATATCAACTGTGAGAGAGGTAGCATGGAAATCACCTTTAGGGATCGTAAATTGAAATTGGATATTTTTAAGGTGATTAACAAATTTGAGGATTGTGGATATGTTGAGGAACTCGAGGAAGATAACTTGAATATTGAGACATGTATGGCTATTTCTATAATTGAAAGTTCCTCCTGTCTCGATGAATCTAACCCACAACCCTCTGTGGCAAACCCGCACATTTTGAAGAAATTTTTGATTTTGTTCACTTTCAACCTCTTCCTCTTGACGAATCTTCATTAGCATCATCCTTACCTTCCATCTTAGACCCAACCCAGCTTGAATTGAAACCATTGCCTAAGAGATTGAAATATCAATTTTTAGGACCTAAACAAATGCTCCCTGCGATTATCAGTGCTAGATTGACTAAGGAGCAGGAGATTAAACTGATCAAGGTCCTAAAGGAACACAAGGAGGCAATTGGTTGGACCATCCATGACCTTAGGGGGATTGAGCCATCTTATTGCAATCACAGAATTTTCATGGAAGATGGATTCTGCCCTTCTCACCAGATGCAGAGGAGACTAAAACCTAATATGCAAGAAGTGATCAAAAAAGAAATAATTAAGTGGCTCGATGCAAGAATCATTTATCTAATCTCAGATACTCCTTGGGTAAGTCCTGTGCAAATTGTTCCCAAGAAAGCTGGGATTATCGTTGTGACTAACAAGAAAGGAGAATCTGTCACAACTCATTCAACTTCCTCCTGGAGAGTTTTTATCGATTACAGAAAGTTGAACACAACCACCAAAAAGGATCATTTCCCTCTACCCTTCATCGATCAGATCCTTGAAAGATTAGCCAAGCAAAAGTACTTCTGTTTCCTAGACAGTTACTCAGGATATAATCAAGTCCCTATCCATCGCAAGGATTAGGAAAAAATGACTTTTACTTGTCCTTACGGAACCTTTGCCTTTTGTAGAATGCCATTCAGCTTATGCAATGCACCTACAACTTTTCAAAGGTGTATGCTAGCCATATTCTCTGACATGGTGGGAGAGTTTATGGAAGTCTTCATGGACGATTTCTCTGTTTTAAGAGAATCATTTGATTCTTGCCTAGCTAATCTCGAATTGATCCTTAAAAGATACATCAAAACAAGATTGGTCCTTAGCTGGGAAAAGAGTCATTTCATGACACAAGAAGGTATCGTCTTGGGCCATGTAATCTCTGAACGGGGAATTGAAGTTGACAAAGATAAGGTTGATGCTATTTCCAAACTTCCTCTTCCCACATCTATTAAACAAATTCGATCATTTGTTGGTCATGTGGGATTCTATCGAAGGTTCATCAAGGATTTCTCCAAGGTTGCTCGCCCTCTGAGCAACCTTCTTTCGAAAGATACACCGTTTGAATTCAATGAATCATGCCGCAAGGCATTTGATTTTCTTAAAGCAACAGTCACTTGTGGTCCAGTGCTGCAACCACCGATCTGGACTGCCCCATTTGAGATCATGACCAATGCTTCTAATTATGCGATCGGGGCTATTTTAGGTCAAAAGATCGACAGAAAGTCCTCTGTCATCTACTGCGCTAGTAGAACTCTGAACGAGGCCCAAAGAAATTATACCGTTACTGAGGAGTTGCTAGTTGCAGTATTTGCTTTGGAGAAATTCAGGGCTTATCTCTTAGGGTCTCACGTCATAATTTACCTCTGAGCAACCTTCTTTCAAAAGATATGCCGTTTGAATTCAATGAATCATGCCGCAAGGCATTTGATTTTCTTAAAACAACAGTCACTTGTGGTCCAGTGCCGCAACCACCGATCTGGACTGTCCCATTTGAGATCATGACCAATGCTTCTAATTATGCGATAGGGGCTATTTTAGGTCAAAAGATCGACAGAAAGTCCTCTGTCATCTACTGCGCTAATAGAACTCTGAACGAGGCCCAAAGAAATTATACCATTACTGAGGAGTTGCTAGTTGCAGTATTTGCTTTGGAGAAATTCAGGGCTTATCTCTTAGGGTCTCACGTCATAATTTACTCTGACCACTCATCCTTAAGACATCTCTTGGCCAAAAAGGATGTCAAACCCCAGCTCATTCAATGAATTCTTCTGCTTCAAGAATTCGATCTTGAAATCAAAGATAAATCTGGGGCATAGAATGTGGTGGCGGATCATCTTTCGATACATCTAAGTGATTCTTCTCGTCCGGATATTCCGATTGCTGATACTTTTCTGGACGAGACTATTCTTGCAGTATCAAGTGTCCAAACCCCATGGTTTGCAGACATAGTAAACTATTTGGTTGTTGGTCAAATCCCTCAGGATTGGACCAAGCAACAACAAGATAATATCAAATCTGAGGCCAAATATTACTTCTGGGAGGACCCTAAACTGTACCTCATCGGCTCTGATTAGATTATTCACCAATGTGTTCCAAAGAATGAATTCCAAAGTATACTTGAGTTCTGCCATGCATCTGCGTGTGGTGGACATTTCTTTGAGAAAAAGACGGCTGCAAAAATATTGCAATCTGGATTCTATTGGCCATCTTTATTTAAGGATGCCCAGGAATTCTCCAGGTCGTGTTCCCGATGCTAGGCACTTGGGTGCATAACCAAGAGAGATATGATGCCTTTAAACCCAATCCTTCCTGTCGAAATCTTCGACATTTGGGGCATCGATTTCATGGGACCCTTCCTCCCTTCATTTGGACACCAATACACTCTTGTTGTTGTTGATTACATGTCCAAGTGGATAGAGGTTATTCCCACCCGAACCAATGACCATAAAGTGGTCATTGATTTCGTCAAAAAGAGCATCTTCAGTCGATTCGGGATTCCGAGGGCCATCATCAGCGATGGTGGTACTTACTTCACAAATGCCCAATTTCGTAGTTTACTGGCAAAATACGGGGTAAATCACAAAATCTTCACACCTTACCATCCTCAGACGAACGAACAAGCCGAGATCTCCAATTGGGAGATCAAGAACTGTAGAAGACAGTTAGGCCTGATCGAAAAGATTGGACTCAAAAGCTTGAGGATGCTCTTTGGGCCTACCATACGGCATACAAAACGCCTATCAGCATGTCACCATTTCATCTGGTGTATGGAAAGGCATGCCATTTACCCGTACAGATTGAACATCAGGCATTCTGGGCGATCAAGAAATGCAACTTTGATCTAAATTTAGCTAGAAAGGCCAGGAAGCTCCAACTATCTGAGTTGAAGGAGCTTAGAAATGATGCGTACGAGAATTCTAAGATCTATAAGGCTCAGACCAAAGCTCTTCATGACCAACTGATTTCCCACAAGAGCTTTGAGCCGAACCAGAAGGTCTGGCTCTTTGATTCTCAACTTAAGCTCTTTCCCAGCAAGCTTAGGTCAAAGTGGGACGGCCCATTCATCATCGATCGAATATTTCCCAATGGAGCCGTTGAGATCTCTGACCCAAAGACAGGTAATTCTTTTAAGGTTAATGGACAACAACTGAAACCTTATGTTGACCGTGTTATTCCAGAACCCATCTCCGATAAGGTTGCTTTAACCTTAATGTGATTTCTTTGGCTGAACTTCACCTAGCTAATGGCATTAAACTCAGCACATGTACAATCTAACTTAGTGCTGACCCAAGTATCATGGAATACAGGTGATATTTTCTTCATTCTACCCTGCTTCTCATGCATTTTATTTTCAATGAGGACATTGCATCAGTTAGGCATGGGGGGTGGATTCATTTCTAAATCATTTTGTTAGCTCTGTGGAATTCTTGTAAATTCTACTTATTTTTCTCTTTATTAAAAAAAATTGATTTAGGAAAGAATAATTGGGCATTAGGATTTTTCAACCTTAGAGAAAAATGTAGTAGGATCTGAACACTTAGACCCTTCAGGTCTTCGGGCCTAATCAGCCCGGGTGTCCACTAAAATGTGGATTTGTTTATCAAGTCCTCGCCATTCTGAATTTACTTCAATTGGTTAAATAAGTTGGAGTGATAAGTACACGACTTATCAACCCGCCCTCTGATTTGAGGGGATTTTAAGTCTAAGCATCCGCATACTATTTGCACTGACTCACTTTTCGACGGTTTTAATGGAAATTGGGTAGCTAATGAACCTTCTAGGGTGGTATGACTGGCAAGTTATCGTGGGTAACAGTCCATTGGTAGGTTGTCCAAAATCCAGTCACACGACCATTCTTTTCCTTCTACCTTTAGGTAAATCTTAGATCATGGAAGCCACCTACTTAAAAAAAAAGAAAAAAATAGAAAAATATCCAAAAAAGAAATAGAAGAGGAGAAAAGAAAATAAAAAAAAAGAAATAAGCCACACCTTACCGCACAAATATGGTTGGCAAGTTATCATGAGTAATAGCCCATTGGTAGGTTGTCCAGAACCCAGCTCAAGAAATGCATGTATAATTCCAAAACACTTAGGAAGAAGTAGAGAAGCAGAATAAGTCAGGGAGATATACACTGGGTTCTCCCTTGTGTTGACCCCATAAAAATAAAAGTAGGGAGAAAGCTACCAGTTGAATAGATACACCTTTAGGTAGAATTTCTTTTCAAGGTCACATAGGGGCGTAAAAACCCAAAGTCCATTCTAATCGCCGATCAGTGAGTCTATCACATTTCACACATAAAGATGCTTAGAACTTAGGTTCTCTTCGAGTCTTGGGTGGGTTGAGTGGCCGTAGAAAGCTGCTCTGAAGCCGTAAACTCAAAAATCCAAAAAAATTACAAAAGAAGAAAAGAAGAAAAAGATCCTTCTTTACATAAGGCGAGGGCTTAAGGCGGTCTGCATTTTGGCAGACACCGGGGCACTATTGTGTCTTTGTAGTTCAGGTCCTTAGTAAAAATCTCCTAGTGTTGAAGAATAACTTTTGCCCAAAAAATCCGACCTAATTCTTTTATAAATAGCATATAGTTTTTGCTAGGGACTAGCAAAAGATAGGCATGGGGGTGTGATGTGCATACATCCAAAGAGCCAAAAATGTCTATTAATGCATGTTCTTTGTATCATATAAGTATCATGCATTGTAAATATTGCATAGCATGTATCATCATGCATTTAGGTCAAATTAGACAAATTGTATAGTAATTTCTTCTTCTTGGTGGCCAGGGATAGGGAAACATTTAATCAGGGCCTCGGATTGAAGATCTAACTATATAGATTTGATAAGGGTGATGATCGGAGTTCAACAACTCTAAGATCGCCCTAATCGGACTTCCGTAGCATCAGATATAAATCAAGGAAGATCAAAGATCAAGGGCCAAGATGTTGTAAATCCACACTTCAGATGACAAATCTGACCGCACGAATGGGTTCAAATTGCCGATTGCAGCCCAACGACATGAAAATCGGTCCAATCCGACATTCTTGGCACCATGTACAAGACATAGAAGATGGACGGCCAAGATGGCACCACGTGGTGCCATCCTAGCCGCCCAACCAGCCCAAGGACCCACCGCTGCCCTCTCTCTCCTCAACCGCATGGACGATCTCAACCATTGGATCAAGATTTAATGGCTAAGATAGCTCGCACCTAAATTCGTAAGCGCACACACCTCAAACGCGTGTGTAGCACGTTGGTGAAGAGCGCTATGAAGAAGAGGGAGGCGCGGGTTCGAGCCCCGCCTTGCTTCAAATCAAGGCGCGAGGGCGAGACCGACTCAATTCAGCCGTCAGATAGTGATTGTGCGGGCGAGAGGCAAGAGACGTGGCGCGAGGGATGGGCGAGGATCGCGCACACACAATCCAACGTGCCATCACACGCGAGCGGGTGAAGGCACTGAAGAAGAAGCGCGGGCACGAGCATCTCTCGATCGTCCGATCCCTGAGATCATCTGATCGTGGGAAGGTGTTGAAGCGCGAGGAGAGGAGGAGGCGCGGGCGCGCATGCACATTCAGCGACATGGGGTCCTTAGTGACGTTTATATCCGTCACTAAAGACCCCCCCATTTAATGTTTTTAACTTGAAATGACCTTTTTTCCCCCAACCTCTACACCTATAAAAAGGCCTGTGCCCCCCACATTTCAATCATCCCTTCCTTCACCTCTCTCCCTCTCCAAAGCTCTAAAAAAGTTTGTCCCAAAATCGGTATGCTCCTTTAGAGTTAAAATCAAAGTTTTTCTCACCCCCATTCCAGAAGTGGATCCCACGACGACGATGCCCTGCATCACCCCTGGTTTTTCCCGCTTTGTTCTCCGTCTTCCGTCTTCGCCTCCGTCTTCTAGGCGTCGCCTCGTCTGGCTCATCCTCCAAGTAGCCATCAAGGAGGATAACTTCTCACCTCCTTTCTCTTTACTGCTTTCTAGTTATAATATTTCCCACTTTCTAGCTGTAATATTTCCTGCTTTCTAGTTGTAAAACATTATCCATATTATAAAGTGTTTGTTCTATCTCTCTGTCACATCGAATTCATTGTGATTATCTTGCTTTCTAAACAAAAATAAAAAATATATATAATCGTGGATTTCAAATCGACGTAGCCTCCTTATGTTCGACCTGGAATTCTTTTCGAGTTTCACTAAAATTTATTTGTTGACGGATTTCTTCGCAAATCACACTACAATGATGGGTTTTCAAAACTCAACCTTTTTGCGACGATTTTCCAAATCAACACACCCTAATGATGCCCCCAACAAACATCACTTGGTAGGAAATTCATTTATTCAAATCTTCTGGTGACAATTTAGGTGAAGGTCATTCATTTATTGGTTGTTATCTAAGGATTTATGTGAGCCTTTTATGCATTTTCCTAGATAAACACAAGCTTTTATTATTGTTACATGTATAGATTATTGTATAATGAGTTGGAAGTTAGAAGTATTGGTTTTCTTTTCTCATCCATAATTTCTTGCCTTTTGTGTGTTGTTGTTTAGCTTGCAATCCTCTAGCATGTTATTTATTTATTTTTTCTATTGGTAAGTAAAGTCAGGCATGCTTCCTTCTATTGGGGTCATCAAGGTTTTGTCCTACAAATTAAAAGAGTCATGTTCAAGGTTAGTTTACCAATAGCATCGAGTTGTTGAGGAGTGTGATTTGTTCATAGTTTAATGGGTTTATATGCATCCAAGGTTAGATTTAGTTGTGGATCCTATCATGGTAGCTACAAGTGGCGATGTGCTTTCTCCTCCATCCGCACCATCTACATGCAAGTATAAAACCTCCTCACCATCCGATCTTGCTAATTATTTCTTTGTTTTGGTGTTAGTTGTGATTTTATTATGCATAGAAAGAGTATGTGAAACCTCCCATATAAAGATGATTGGAATAATGGGCCTTACATGGTTTGATTTATCTTTTTTGATGGTCCATTTGATGCAGGGAAGATCTTTTTCCATTGGCTAATATAATAACCACAAATATGAAAGGAGCATCCATTATATTTGGTGGTGAAACACTTAAAAGTGTGTCTAACATGTGTGAAGCTACGAAAGCCATATATTGCATGGGCCCCCAAGTAAGTGTCTTAAATCCTTTATGATTAGAAAAAAGTTAGTGTAGGAAGCCACGAGCTACCATTGTACGTAAATATTTTTCCCTTTTGAGAGGTCAACATTCTTTAATAGTCCAAGCTATATCATGGTGGCTTCAAGATAAAACCTTTTGAGTCTATGAATTTTTAATTTTGAGAATATATCATGTAGCTTTAGGCCTTGTTATTTTCATTATGTTAGACCCACTACATAGTCATATGATATGATATATAGTATAAAGATTAACTACTTTTTTAAAAATAATGGGAGCAACCACACCAATATTTTAACTATTGTGTTCCATGGAGAACACCATTTACTAGTGGCTTAGTTGTAATTCCTCAACAGTGTGCTTTATCTCATTTTTACATGAATGTTAAGTTTGACTTCATAGATTTTATAGTAGGATTAAGAAAGCCTCTCTACAAGATTTTATTCGACTTCTACACACGTACTTGTATCTCTATTTTAGATCAAGAGTGGTAATCTACTCAAGTAAGGGCCAAGATGAGAGAAAACTATTTCAATGTCTCAAGGTAAAGGCAGGGACATGCAACCATGTTTCTTGACTTAAAAAGTTCACACCCACTGGATATGGTCAATGTCAGAAAAAACAAATGCTCCAAGTTTTCATGGCAGCTTGAGCCTATCATGACCCTATGACTTGGGGGGCTTCTTGTCCATGCTAACAAACTCAGAGGGGTTAAGGCCGTTGGCTAAGGACTCATAGAAGCCCTCAAAGAGGGTGGGCCTCCTTGTTGTTGTACTCAATGCAGGTGTAGCATTTGCATAGGAACACTAGTGCTTTTGGAGTCCTATAATGTCATGATGCATTATGGCAAAAGGTAAATGGCACTTGGAAGCCACATTAATGTTGTTTTGGAAGATAAGGATGGGTTTTGAATGCACTAATTGATGAGAATGTCTCACTTAAAATGATAGAAATGCAGAAATAATCCGAAGTTGCATGCTTTGACATTTTAGTAGCATGTACAGGAGTTAAATAGATGAGGCAACTGGTTTAACAATACATCTACAAGGACAAGAGGGTTGTAAAGCATTCAATGTTTTTCTTTCAATATCAGTATGTATATGATATACTAAGTTTTATTTGTGGTACTTGTAGATACTCCCCACCCACCAACAAAGGAATAATAAGGATAAAAGCCAAAAACACATTGAAGGAATTGGGTTAGGGAGGCATTGTAAAAGAATAAGCTATGCTATGACTAATAAGTGTTTTTTGCAGGGAGGCAAAGTTGTGGCTCTTGGTTAGCCTAGTGTAGGGTCACCAATCTTTTTGAGCAGCAATATGGTATGTTGATGGTGTAATTTTTCCAAAGTTTAAGTCAGACAAGCTGTTGGAGGTCTAAATACAGAAGGATCCTTTTGTATTGATGGATTTTGTTCTCTTTCTCTTTGAGGGGTTCAGTTGTTAGCATTAAATTGGCCATTATTTTCTCGTCGTTTTTCTATGTTTTCACCACTTTTGGATGCAGGGTGTGCCTGCTTGTGCTTTATTGTTTTCTTGCTCCGTGGTGTTGTGGGGTGTACCCACCTTCATAAATTTATGGTATGCATGCATAGTTACATTTTGCAGGTATATATCTTTGGTAAAATATGGAATAGACAGGGGAAATTCTGTCGGATTTTTGTCATGTTTTGACCCTACAATTTATCAAAAAAAAAAACCATTGTCTCTAACATACCTAGTTGATAGGCTATGAAATATAACCCAAGCCACCTAGTAACTAGGGCCTTGGCACGTGCACACCTGGTGATCCGCTCTTGACCCATTGGGAGGGTCATCAAAGGGTGACAATGCTGGCTTGTTATAATTGCTTTCAGCAATCACCCCTACCCTTCAAAATAGAAAAACTTTTATTAATGTAGTTAAAATACATGGTGCCTCTTGGCCTTAGCTTGCGAAGTAGGCAGGAGGGAGGGATAGGAGCCCTAACTTAGACTAACTTACTGTAATGCTTTCTATCATCATAGAGGTAAGGCTAAGGGGAGATAAAATAGTCTAGGGCTAAAGGCTAAAAGGTGGCTTCGTCCCCTTGCTACCCCATCCAATGGTTGTTGGATGCTATTGAAGTTCTTTTACACATTTTAAGCATGGCCTTTTATTTCAAACTACATTCAGGAGTAAGAGATGGAAATTGAAGCACTATAGGCCATTCTGATGGATGACTTCAAAGGTTTATTTTCAACGGTCATAATGGTTTGATGGCTTGTTTGTTATATTTAATTTTCATCATTGTCAATGCCTGGAGACATACTGACAGACATGCTTGTTACTAGAAATTCAATGGTTTCAAATTCTATTCTCTCCTCAGGTTCATATTATGCACCTTTTATCTGCCAAAATTTCATACTAGTTCTCCTCTCTGGATGTTTTATATTTAGTGTTGTAAGCAGGAGGATGAGATGGATGAAGCAAATACCATCCAATAGTGGTAAGGTTGAGAGGAGATAAAATAGTGTAGAGGTAAAGGCTAAAAGATGGCTTCTTTCCCTGGCTACCCCATCCAATGGTTGTTGGATCCTATTTAAGCAAATACCATAGAGGTAAGGCTGAGAGGAGATAAAATTTTCAAGAGCTAAAGGCTAAAAGGTGGCTTCTTCCCCCAGTTACCTGATCTAATGGTTGTTGGATCCTATTTAAGTTCTTTTCCACATTTTAAGCATGGCCTTTTGTTTCAGACTACATCCAGGAGCAAGGGATGGAAATTTAAGCACTATAGGCCATTCTGATGGATGACTTCAAAGGTTTATTCTCATTGGTCCTAATAGCTTGATGGCTTGTTTGTTATATTTAATTTTCATCATTGTTAATGCCTGAAGATATGTTGATAGGCATGTTTGTTACTAGAAATTCAATTTGAAATTTCTGTCGAAATTTCATGTTATGCACCTTATATCTGTCAAAATTTCATACTAATTCTCCTCTCTGGATGTTTTATATTTAGTGTTGTGAGCAGGAGGATGAGATGGATGAAGCAAATACCATACCATATTTATTGTCTAAAAAAAAAAACCTTGTATATCCTTCTTTTTATTTTATAAAACTACTTTGATTACTTGCACTTGCTTCTCTCTTTTATAGTTAAGTTGGCATTTTATATTTAGTGTTGTGAGCAAGAGGAGGATGAGATGGATGAAGCAAATTCCATACTAGATTATTGTCGGAGAAAAGCCCTTAAATATCCTTCTTTTTATTTTATAAAATTACTTTGATTACTTGCACTTGCTTCTCTTTTTTACAATTAAGCTGGCACTTGTTTTCTCACATACGGAAATATATTCCAAGGGTAGTGCTATTCAATCTGAAGAGGAGGAATTGGGGTTGCAAACCCAGAGATCATGAGGAATGTTATGAAGGGAAATTTGTAATATTGATTCTTGGATTATTTGCATCATCTTGCTAATTAAAATCTCATAAAATTTCATTTTAGAAATTAATTTTGAACTCCAGGTGGAACATAAGGGTTATCTGGTGTTGAAAAGTTGTTCATTTTAGTTGCAAAAACTTGGAACGAAATGGTTCTGTTGAAATCTTGGGGTTTAATCCCTACAACAATGTGAAATCGGATTAACCCATGATTGATTTTTAAACTAGAATCAAGATTTGTGTGTGATACAAATATGCTTCTATTCATTTCCAAGTTTTATCTTACTAAAATTGTTTTTGGTAGGTGGGGGAGTTGCATGAGCTTGGAACAACTTGATTATTTGGTGAAATCTCGAGGTTTGATTACTGTAACCATATTAAATCAGATTAATTCCTACACCAAAAAGAAAACTATAACCAAGAATTCTACTTAATTTTCCGGGTTTTTTCTTACTATTATGCTTCTATTTATTCCAAGTTTGTCTTACTGGTGTGAATTTTGGAGTGAAACATCCAATACGTATGCAACCAACTTTCAAACTATTTCCATTCTAGTGTTGAAATTTTGTTCATTTGAGTTGAAAAAACTTACAACAGATCAATTATTTCTTGAAATCTAAAGGTTTAATCACTGTAATCACTTGAAATCATCTTAACCCATCACTGATTTTAAAGCTACAATCAAGATTTCTAGTGCAGCCTGATTTGCAGACTGGGATGAGCCTGATCTATTACAGCCTACCAACAGCCTCTCATGCTTTCTTCTAGTAAGCACCTCTGCAGCCATACAGGGAGCCAGGCATGCTCATTTTAGGATGTCTTCCTATCTCCACCTTAACAAGCTGCAGACAGACTTGTTCCCTACTGTTGGGTTCCACCACCTCGATCGTGGAGCCTGGAGTTCGAGGATCTCCAGCGGCTTGATCATTGGGAAGCCCTCCATTTGCGAGAATGTCTCGTGCTTGCTTTCCATCAGTAATGCCTCCCACAACTAGAAGAAACCCTACGATGTGAAGCTTCCCAAATTTGTGCTCTTCGATAAGCCAACGCTAACTGAGAAGGAGATTCTACTGAGCAATTTGAGAGAAACTAATTGACAATCCACTTGTCTTTTTGTTTTTTTTTTACATATATTAGAATGGTCAACCCCCAATCACAACCCGAGGAAGCGGGGCGGCAAGGATAGGATCAATCTATTTTTGATATTGATGTAGGCATGAATATTTATACCACAAAGTTCCTGTATTTTCTCCATTTCTTGATTTAGGTACTCATTGTTCCTAATGGGTTAACGATTGTTTATCTAATGGTGTAGGATATATAAGATCCTATTTGAGAGCCTCACAGACAAGAGCAATCTAATGCATAGTCGCAACTCTTCATCCACATAAGTAAAATAGCACAACAAGACAACAACCACGACGACACAAGTAATTCCATCTCTTTTGCTTTTTTATCTCTTTAATGCCGTCAATTTTTGATGGATGGTTTGGAATATTTGATGTTCATTTTCTTTTGCCAACTAACAATCATATCCAGAGTTGTGGAATAATATGTTAGGATATCCTCAATAGTAGGATCTTCAAGTGTCAACCAAATTTCTACTATCCAATTAATCTCTAATTTTCAATCAAATCCACGTAAACTTGTTGAATTTGGGATTATCGACAACCCGTCTAACAACTTAATCACAGGAAATAGTTGAAACAACAAATGCTTTAAAGTGGCCTTTAGGATCTCCTATGGAAGAAATTGCTACAATGAGTCTCAATTCTGTTTGTATCTCTCCACAAATGTAATGTTAGTGAAATTCCATTGGCAACTATCCAAGTGGCTGGTCTTGGCTTTTGAAATTTGGAGCATTTGCTTGAATGTGAAAAAAACAAAACCCATAAATCAAGGCTTGCAATTTTTATTCCATTTTGAATGAATTGAAGGATGTTGTATGGCAATCCATTATTAGAACTTAGGGTTAAAACTCAAGAAGGTAGATTTACTTTTTTGTTTTTTTTGGAAATTTCCAAACAGTAAGTAAGTTGATATTTCAAGTGAATTTTTTGGCAGAGCTTATCCTCTGAGGGTTAAGTTTTTGGTTGAAGTTAACAACTTGACCTTTTGGTGGATATATTTTTAAGTTGTCAATTGTGCTCCTTTTTTAAATATTAAAACAAGAATACCCCTGAAGTTTTGATATAAACACTAATATTCACATTATGGTATTTCACCTTTGGAGTATTGTATTTCCTGCAATGCCATAGTTCTATATGGCATTTTAGTGGTTAAGTTGTTATTTTTAGATTTAAATGATGCGCTTTTCAAACCTCCAAAAAATATTTAAGCAAATGATACCAATTAATTTTTTATTTATATGAACTACGGTTGTCATTTCTTATTTCAGATTTAGTTGGTCAGAGCTTGTTGTTGTCAGATGAAAATCATGGGATGATGTTCTTGAGAAGAAACTACTTTAGATAAAGATGACGATCATGAAGCTACTTGGAATAACAAGGATTTGAAAAAGTTGTTGCTTGTGGTGATTGAGTCTATTTTTAATTTTTTATCCTATATTTTTTATTTCTTTCTTTGTATCATCCCTAAGAGAGGATTATTTTGGTGTTGAGGTTACATTTTTTATGTTTCTTATTTTTTGATGTATCTCCTTAAAGGGGCTCTTATTAAACTTTATTATTAGGAGATTAATAAAATTTGGGTTCCCATTATGTTTCAAGCTTGCTAAAATTAAAAAAAAATCTCATTAAAAAAGGATAATAGTGACAATTAAGTGGTATAATAAGACGTCATTAAAGTGAATCAATAATGAAAATTAAATAACATAAGAAATCATCATTAAAGTGAATCAATAATAATAATTTAGAAGCATAAATGATTATTACTAAATAATATCAATAGTAGTAATTCAATGATAATAAAACATCATTAAAGTAAATCAACAGTAGCAATTTAGTAGCATAAGTAAAAGTTGTTAAATGTAGTATATAACGATATTAATAACGTCAATTAAATTATCAATAATATTATTCAATAGTTGGAAATAAAATACCATTAAAGAACATCATTAGCGATGTTAATTGAAGCAATGCTAATATTAATTATTTAACAATAATTATACAATTACCAATAACCTTTTAATGATGTCAACGAAGGTAGTAATTAAGTGATAATTATTTTAAATCTCATTAATTATATTTAGCGGTAAATATAATGAATATAGTGACAAATATTAAATATTGTTAAAAAAAAATTTTTTAATAGTGAAGATCCATCACCATCTCGAGGAAGCATTGATAGTCAAATAACAAGAAGGAGCTTTGATAGTTGAGAGAGCACATAAGCATTCTTTGCATCCAAGGAAGACAATTGCAAAGTAACAACTCTACCACGATGGAAGGATTTAAAAAGGCAACCGACCCTCCACCGTAGCTTAGCACGCCAAAGACCCCTAACCATAAATGAAATATTTGGTGGGGAACATATCAATCAAAAATAAAGATGTGAAAAAATAGGAACACCTATTTCGACACAAGCAAAAAACTAGAACTTAGTTCGAGAGAAGCAATCACATTTACACACTTGCCCCGCTTTCCCAAAGAAAGGCCAAATGTGGGGGCTAGTGATGTCAACGACTCCCCCTAAAGAGAGATTTACACAGGATCAATGAGATATCCCGATATCCTAAATTTCCGATCCACTCCTACACAACTTGACCTAAAACGTCTCCTACCCTTAGGAGCACAACAATGCTCATAAGCCTCCAAGGAAGAACGGCTAGTCCTCTGCTTTTCCCATAAATTTGAAAAGGATCGGGAGCAAACACACTCTTTAAAAACCCAAATAAGGATTGAAAGCACAATCCCCCCTTGCCAAATGTTTTTGAGTTGCAAGCTCGCACCAAAAAGCATGAGACAACTGACAGGGTAAATCCACATGTCTCATCCCAAGGCCAAAAAAGAGCCTCTCGAGTAGTAGGTCATCCTCGTTTCCGAGCAAAGGATAAAACGGAGAAAAGAATCCAACATTTAGCTGACGTTGAAGTGAAACAAAAATCCACTGGAACATTACCCCTGAGACTGATAGAAGAAACTCCGTAACATTTACTTCAGAAAGAAGCGGCCAATGAAAAGGTGTCAATCACCTTATTCTTCTCCCTGTATCTCATTCTCCACCGTATTAACATACCGATGTTCTCAACATTCTTGTAAGAAGCAACACTGAGCTCTCATATGGAATGCAACAATGCAAGGGTGCCACCCTAAAAATCTTCCCAACAATGAAAAGAAAGTTAAACACAAAAAATTACCATACCCATCATCTTTGCAAGCAAGGATAAAAATCTACATGTAAATATCATTAGGAAACATCGCCTGAGAAAGCATTACAAGAAATTGTGATGTGTCAATATGCTACAATGGACAAGTGCTTTGACAGAGCCTTGGCCAAAATACTAGAAGAAAGCTCATTAAGGCCTACTCGGCTGGAGACAAATGCGTTCTTTCAGATAAATGATCAGCATTCTTTCTGGTGGAAAGCCATAACACACTTTCTGACTTGAATTCATTTTTCCGGGAACCACTTTCTCGTCTTTCCGACTGAACCTCTTGCGCATCTCCTGGTGTTTCTGTGAGAAATTGTTGCCAGAAAACATCATTTGTTCCAGGTGGAAGAGCAGGGGAGACATCTAATGATTGCTCTCTAGGTGGCGATGCCTCAGGGAGAACAGGATCTAAATTCACATCAATGTTGTTAACTTTGGGTCTGGTTTCCATCGGACCAGCTGTAGCAATAACAGGGCTTTCAGAATAATCTGCTGACTCAACAAGCTCCGAGGAGGAGTCAATATCACCAAAATTACAAGGAGAATGGTGCATGTCAGGGGATTGTGAATTCATATTCATGTCTGAATCTCCAGATGATGCATGAAATTCACTAAGTACAGATGCTAGGGGTAATCCTGAGACAGCATGATCACATATTCCCTCACCCGAAGCAGAAGCTGCATCATAGGCAATTTTCTCCAAGGAACCCAGAGATGTCTCCATCTCCAGAATTTGCATGATTATAATTTCAGGTTTAACAAAGGCAGTGGATGAGAACTTCAGGTTGTTGTTCTCTCCTGTGTCAGCATCATCACCAAAAAGATCTGATTTTGGCAATCTTCTTTTCTTTCCTTGGATTTTAGACTGCTGTATGAAGTTAGATAAATGATAAGGCTTCTGAACGGCTTCAGTCAAGAACGACATCACCCACCTCTGGCGGTATTGCATATCATACAACTGTTTTTTCAACCTCTGCATCTTAAGCTGGATTTCCTGCCTTTGCTGAATGAGACACTGTATCTCTCTATTATCTTGTCTTAGCTTTTCAATTCTGTCCTCTAGTTCCCGCTTTTCTAAGTCAGTCAATGGACCTTGTCCCTTATGGTGTAAGGTATGGCTGTGTATTGGCTTGCGTCTGTGGATGTTTTTCAAGAGATGCTTCTTTCCTCGGATAAACTCGTCATTTGTAAATTCCCACAAATCTGGATCAGTTTTCCTAAAACCCTGGCAAGGAAGCATATTGGTATGTTTCAAAAAAGAAATAGCAGCATGGAAGCAAATTGTAAACAACAATGAAAGCTCAAGATAGTAGCAACATCCAACTACTGAATGCAGATGTTTACAGACCAGCATCGGAGGAGCACATAAAGTTCATTTGCCTCGAGATTAATAGGAGAAAAACAATGTTTATATGAACTTATGAAGAAAATAAGTGACTATTTGTATAAGAAAAACAAGCGACTTACCTTCAACAGCAAAAACAGAAGGAATAAAGCATTTATTATAAGTAGAAAGCCATGCCCAACTGTTCAATTTAATTTGGTTATCCATACGGATATGCACCTCTCAAGTTAAACAGGTCCCATCTTCTCTCAGTCAAAAAGATTCTCCTTCCACTATGGGATAGCAAGTGCAAATTGACTTAATAAGCAAATATGGCAGGGTCCAATTTCAATCACAAGAGGACTTTAGTACCATTAATCATGCTACCTCATCCACAAGAGCCTCTGTCCAGAAGCATGTGAGTTAATTATGACCTCTACTAACTCTCCTCGATCTAAGTGGGTTGTGGAATCAAATACCTCTTCTCACATTACTACACCTCTATTTTTTATTCCCTATAAAAGTTTACTTCCTTCGAAGGCCATATGGGTTATGGCTCCTTTCCTGTTAATGGTCGTGGTACTGTTCACATCACAAACTCTGTCTTTGATTAATGCCATCCATGCTCCTAAGCCTGTTTTGATTCTATTAATCAATCACATCATAAAAACCTTGAACAATCATGATATTCTTTAAGGTTACAGGAGGCGATTACAAACCTGGGTTTGCAAATTGAAAACATGGCATATCTCCTATTGGTGTTTACCTGAAACTAGAGATTATCCCTTCGTTGCGTTCACTAAAAGAATGGATAAGCTAGGAATGATTCCTTAATTTGATAGGTAGAAGAGAAAAAAAGGGGGGAAGAGTTCCCCCTCTTTAAATTTGGGATTGGCCAAACCCAAGTTTTGGGCTAAACCCCGGTTGAGATTTCCCTCTTGATAAATAGGGGATGTCCCCTGTTTTCTGGAAGATATACCTTCATGTAAATAAGCTCTAAGAGTTCTTTGTCCTGCAGGATGTGAAGCTTTTAGGAGTATTTAGGCTTGACAAATTCACATACCTTCTACAAAGTAGGATATAAATCTCTTGTTGCCTACCATATCACCTGTTGCTTTCAGTGGTATCTTGGATTATTTATATATCTTTGTCCTCTACAAGTGGCTCTTGTGTACTTCCACTGAGTCCCTTAAGTATAAATTCTTAACTTGGCAACCGCCATTGCCAAATTTCAAATCCCAAAACAAATGAAGGTATATTCCCATAGCTTTACTCATGCTCACTTGCAAAACATTTTTTCTTTCTACTACCTTCTTTTGATTGATGTAAAGAATCTAAGAAAGAATATTTTTGGATTAATTAAAATAGAAAATAGTTATTTTATCTCGAATTTAATTTGATTAGGATTTGATCTGAAAGTTTATTTCGAAATTTAGTTAGTAGGATCAGGATTGTATTCGTAATCCGCTATCGATATAAAAGGAGGTTAGGGATTGTTCTTGTTATTTATTTCATTTAATAAAAATCTAATTTTAGAATTCTCCGACATGTTATCAAAGCAAGAATGAGCCTAGCGAATTCCCCAAATAGCCAACCCTTTCTCTCCTATGTGCGGTCTCCTCCGCATGCTGTCTGTGTGTGTACCATCACAACACTTCATCTCTATGGAGAATCAAATGAAAGTCTTGTATTCCAAAGAACTCTAGTCCTTTTTCTATAAAAAAGATAACTGAGCTAATTACATAAGTACCCCCTCAATATAAATAAAACACTAAAAAATGCCATATAACCTCTTACAACTCAACACTCCCCCTCATGTTGAGGTGTATATGTCAATGAGATCCAACTTGTCGCTTAGAAAATCATGGCATTTCCTCTTGAGAGGCTTAGTGAAAATATCGGCAATCTGTAGCTCAAAAGATATGTAAGGGATACTTACCTTGCCCTCCAAGATAGCATCTCGTATAAAATGGCAATCAACCTCAATATGCTTTGTCCTCTTGTGAAAGATGAGATTAGAGACAATATACGTCGCTGACTTATTATCACAATAAAGTAGAACCAGGGTATCAACCAGCATCTGTAGATCTCGCAAAAAACCAACCATTCACATAACCTCACAATAAGTCTGTGCCATAAATATGTACTCTGCCTCTGCACTGGAGCGGATGACAATACTTTGTTTCTTGCTCCACCAAGAAACTAGATTTTCTCCCAAATAGACAGCAAACCGATGTAGATCGCCTATCATCTACTGATCCTGCATAGTCTACATCAGAGTAAGCACAAGATCAAGAGTGCCACTTGCCCTATAATACAGACACTCTCCCTAGGTTAACCTTCAAATATCTCAAGATGAGACACACCATGTCAATGGATGTACATGGGACTCTGCATAAACTGGCTAGCACGACTGACAACAAAGCTAATATCTAATTGAATAATGGTCGTGCACAACAACCGATCAATGGTACTGTGATATCTAGTAATATCCTCAAACAAGGGATCTAACTCATCAGTGGTATGCTTAGCTGGTGCCTCGACTGATATCCCTAATGGCTTGGACCCAAGCAGTCTATTCCCAAGTATCTGTAAGATATACTGCCTCTGTGATAAGAATAAACCATCCTCCTGACGAACAAGCTCTTATCCCCAGGAAGTAATGAAGATCACCCAAGTCCTTTGTGACAAAAGTAGAGTAAAGAAAGGCTTTCATCTCTGCTATCTCATCAATATCATCACCTGTCAGGATCATGTCATCAACATATACCACTAAGATAACTCTCCATGCTCCACCATGCTCAGTCCTCCTAACAAATATAGAATGGTCAGTAATAGATCTCTGGAATCCAATCTTCTTGATCTCTAAGTTGAGCCTCTCAAACCAGGCTCGAGGACTCTACTTAAGGCCATAGATAGCCTTCCGTAAGCGACAAATTCCCCCTGACTGTCATAACCTGGTGGTTGTCTCATGTAAGCTTCCTCAGCTAAATCACCATACAAAAAGGCATTCTTTATATCTAACTAATGTAGGGGCCATCCCCTCACCACAGCAACTGACAAGATCCTGATGGAGGTGATATGGGCAACAGGCAAGCAAGTCTCAAGGTAATCCATCCCATACATCTGGGTGAATCCCTTGGCAACAAGTGCCTTATATTGCTCCAATATCCCATCTGACCTGTATTTGATGGTGTACACCCATCTGCAACCAACTATGGCACCCTCAAGACATAGAACAAGATCCCAAGTCTTCCTGGTCTGAAGTGCATGCATCTCCTCATCTATAGCAACTTTCCATCTTGGATCATAGAGAGGCTGAACAAAATCTCTAGGAACAACTACTGTGGTAATGACTAAAGCAAACTACCTGTCCTCCTGGAGATGAGACACAGTAGTATAACCAGAAATAAGGTGAAGCATAGTGTCAGATCTCCTCTGCACAATCTCCTCACCATCTGACTCACCCCTACCTGATGGAGTAATCGATTGAGCTGGTGCCTCATCTGTGATGTCATCTAGCTGAGATCTCCTCTGATATACCTGTGTATCCTGTATAGTCGCCTCTATAGATAAACCTTCCTCTGAGAAGTAGGGAACCTTCTCAAAGAAACTTATATCAGCAGTAACAATATATCGCCTCCGAACTGAGTTATAACACCTATAGCCCTTCTAAATTCTAGAATACCCAAGAAAGACACTTCGTAGCCCGAGGAGCAAACTTATCCTGTATACCATAATTCTGAACAAAGAAGATACACCCAAAAACATCCTCTCACACTCAGGATATATAACCTGATATGTAATCTAACCATGAAGTACTAAGGATGGTAACATGTTAATCAGATAGGCTACAGATAATATAACATCTCCCCAAAACTATTTAGAACCTTCATATGTGACATCAAGGTCCTAGTAATATCAAGCAACTGGCGCAACTTGCGTTCTACAACTCCATTCTACAGGGAAGTGTGTGCACAGGATCTCTAATGAATGATCTCCCTGGAACGAAATTCTTCCTGCAAATCACTACGCATAAATTTTAATGCATTATCACTATGAAAGATCCAAACGGTAGTACCATACTGTCTGTATCTTTGATAGAAACTGTTGAATAACGATAGGAATCTCACTTCTCGCCTTCATCAAGAATACCCGGGTCAATCTGATGCTATCGTCATAACTGCAAAGTATCGGTGTCCACAGGTAGTAACAACTCTATCTAGAGGGCCCCCAGACATCACTGTGCACTAGAGAAAAAGGCTTAGAGCTAACACCAGCCTCTCTCCCTGGATAGCTGCCCCTGTAGTGCTTCCCTAGCTGGCAATCTTCACACTCCAAGACCAAGGAATCAAGTAGTTGTGGGTACATATGCCCAAGTCTCCTATGCCAAAGTAATGGATCACGGGAAATAGACATGTCCCAGCAAACAGAGTAGGCGGTCCAAATAATATAGTCCACTTCTTTCTATTCCACCACCAATAATATTACCCGTGACTCGATCTTGGAAGTCACAATGCCTTTCATCAAAAATAACACAGCCCCTAAGATCTATACAAATTTTATTGACTGATAAAAGATTCTTTGGAAACTCAGGAGCATAATATACATGTTCTATTTTTATTTTGGATATAGCATCTACACATCCAACAGCAATAACAGGGGAAGTTGCTCCATTGGCTACCCGTACATCCTGAATTTCATGTGAAGGCACCAGATTTTTCAAGTGATCTTTGTCTCCAATAAGGTGAATAAAGGCACCAGAATCAATCACCTAAGCACTGCTGGTCCTCTGTTTCCTCACTCCAATCCCGTAGGCTACAAACACTAGCCTAGTCGAATCTGAACTTGATCTACTCAAATCAATTCTTCTCAATACTGACGAGAGAAGGCTCATCGCCATCGATGGGAGGCATAAGAGAAGGCTCATCACGCACTCAAAGCCACAAACAAGACAATCACGGCCGTTGACAGCAGCAATAGACCGCCACACAGCATCGCTCGTGCCCCATGCGGCACTGCCCACATCGCTGCTGCCCCACCAGCGCTGTCAGTGCTGCTCAGGCTCCACACGCTACAACTAGCTGCGCTGCTACTCCACACGTCACCTCTTACGCAAGCACTGCTACCTCTTACAGCACTACTAGAGCCGCTAGGCCTCTAAGCATCGCTGCTTGCGTCGCTAGGGCACCATGCGCCACCGCTAGCGGCGCTGCTGCTCTACGCACCACCTCTTGCACTGTCGCTGCTACCCCACGCAATGCAACTGGCGTCATTAGGCCTCCAAGCACCGATGCTCACACCACTAAGGCATCATGCATCACCTCTCACAGCATTGCCACCTTGCATGCACCGCCGCTCACCCTTACATCATCCATGGTGATGATGTCACTGGTGTTCTCCATTAGATCACCTTAAGTAGGTGATCTAAGAAAACACATGTTGTGGTGGATTTTTAGTGGGCTATTGGGGCACCGGCCTAAGACCGTTACTCTGATACCATATGGAGAACCAAATGAAAGTCTTGTATTCCAAAGAAACCCTAGCCCTCATTTTATAGAAAAGAGAATGGGCTAATTACATAAGTACACCCTCAATATAAATAAGACACTAAAAAATGCCATGTAACCCCGTACAACTCAACAATCTCCATGCCTATAGCACTTCATCTCCATGCCTGCAGCACACGCATAGGACTATCTGCCCACCACACCTCTACCCATAGGTCTTCTTCCTTTGTGCGCAAGCCATGCGTGCACTATCCTCTCCAACTTTTGCAGAACTACAAAATCTGCGATCTCTCCTAAAGAGCGAGACCTCTGTTGTTGCCATAGTTGCAACCCCTATTACTTCTCCAAACCAAGGTCTGGGACTTCTAATCCAACATCTGGCTTCTTAACTAAAGTTGATGACTGGTGAAGATTTTGAGCAAGGCTCTCCCACCTCCACTACAACATGCTTGGGAATGTTTCCCTATGTGTGGCCGCTACTATTACTGCAACCATTGTATGTGTAATCGTTACTACTACTACGACCATTGTGTGTAGGGCAGCTATTACTTCAGCCCTACGTCTATTATCTCTAGCCACTACGGTCATTGTGTAGGTGCTACTCTGCTACAACAATAGTACTCTACAGTGACTACTACTTCTGCTACCGTCTACATTGTTATCTGCTCCTCTTTGGCTACTGCTAAGCAGCCTTCGAACCTCCTCCGACGTCACCAGGCCGACATCGACCTCCTTCAGTGTTACTGTGCCTTGGATCAGTCATTGCAAGGTGATCTTATTCTCAACCAGATCTCCTTGCACCTGGCCCTTACTGGAGATGTTGATGCAGCATGGAACGAGCAACTCAAGAGATTACAGTTTCCTTCTCTCACTCGAGATCGAAGACACCAAGGCTACAAAAATTAGTCTCTGCAACCAATTAATCGACCAATTAATCATATGTGATTGGGGACCGCACCGCATATCAATATTCAAACCTAAATCAGGTGGACTGATTAATAAGCTAATTATCTAATTAATCGATTGATTGATTGTCCAATAAAACATTCGGAGTTCAATTTTTTGTGTCTTGATTAGTATATAAAAGAGAAAAAGAACCCCACTCGATTCTCCATCATCCTCCCCCTACATTGAAATCCTAATGAAACCCTATGCCAACACCTCTCTTCAATTCTCCTTAGTCTTACATCACCACCCTCCCTGTCGAGCCTCCTTAAAGAATACGCATGCCAAAAAAATAATACCAATGCATATGTGCATATTTTCAATTTGTATATATGTATATATAACATATATTAGTATATATGATTATTTTAAATTTTTGAATACTTAAAAATACTAAACCGATTAATCCTTGATTAATCACCTGCATATCCTATACTTCATAATCAATGACCTCATTGACTGAATACTGACTACCAATTTCTGCAATCATGGAAGTCTCCAATAAAGAGGAGCCCTAAGAACAAGAAGAAACGAACATGAACAAAAAGATCAAAATCGACTTTTACTGAAACCATGTTGAAATAGATAATCAAAATAAAATGAACAAAAAAATATATTAGAAATGAAACGCTTGGATTTACATGAAATCCCTTTCACAAGAATATGGGAGAAAACTATGGGAGAAGTGTCCTTATAGGCGTGATCTCTCAATATTTCTTCTCAAAGACAAATGGAGGGTATAAGGGCCTTTATAGAGGCCACCACACACATCTCAAGTTCCCACTCTAATATGTGGGACTAAACAACTTGCAATTAGATCTTACATTATCCAATTGTCCAACATTCATCTCTCTCAACATGCATTAAGGGAGAGTTCTTATTTGTTGTGCCTTCTACAAGTTCGACATTGTACACTCCAACTTGGGTGGCACTGTTAGAGAATTTGGTAAAGAGTATTTTAGGATTAGTTAACGTAGGTAAGAGTTGTTTTATCACATTCGCTTTTATAGGAATTTAATTTGATTAGGATTTGATGTAGTTGAGTTTATTTCTAAATTTAACTGGTAGGATTAGAATTGCTTTTATAAACCTCTCTGTATAAAGAGGGTTTAAGGATTGTTCTCGTTATTCATTCTCATTTAATAAAACTCTAATTCCAAAATTCAACTACATTAATCATGAGTTTAAATGCTAAAAGAAGATTGCATATCCTAATACATATTAAACAATTCTCTATAGAAATAAAAATGTAGTTGTCTACCATTATTCTTTTTGTAGCTTTTACATAGATACAATGGAAGAAAAAGATGTATATTATTCTCCAAAAGAATCCTACGCCTCCTTATACAGAGAGAAGAGTAGGTAAATAATAGTACAAGTCCAGACATAACTAGGAAATAACAAAAGGGGAACACTACAACACTCTCCTCAAGCTGGAACATAGATATTAATCATTCTCAGCTTGTCACAACATATATCAAAAGCAGAATGAGATAAAGGCTTAGTAAAAATATCTATCATCTGATCTTCAGAAGCAACTAGAGATGTGTAGAAACTATCCCGCTAAATTAGATCTCATGTGTAGTGACAATCCACCTAAACATATTTTGTACACATGAAACATTGGATTGTTAACAATATAGGTAGCTACCCAGTTGTCACATATCATCTCTATGCGAGACTCAATCTGAACATGTAAATCCAATAGAATTGATCTTACCCAAACCATTTCTACAGTTGTCTATACCATAGCTCTATATTTAGACTCAACACTAGAATAGGAAATAACACCCTGTTTCTTGCTTCGTGCTTCACCAAGTAACAAGATTCCCAACCACATAAGTTTAGAATCAAGTGGTAGACTTCCTATCAACCATGCACCCTGCATAATCAGCATCAAAATAACCAACTATATGCATGGAAATACCTCTAGAAAAGAATAGATCACGGACTGGTGCTTTCTTCAGATATATAAGCACCTGCATAGCTGCCTCCCAATGTTGCTTTGTAGGTCCATCCAGAAACTGACTCAATTTTTCCACTGCTAAGGAAATATCTCATCTGGTGATAGTGAGATAAAGAAGCTTACCCACAAGATACTGATAAGATCTACTATCAACTAAAAAGGACTTAGTATCATACAGGTGCCCTTTAGGACAGTGTTATAAAAGTCGGTAGTCGGTGTTCAGTCGGTTAGGCCACTGACTAAGGAGTATACGGTATGTGGTGGAGTAATCGGGTAATACTCAGTCGGCATTTTTTAAATAAATAATATATATATAGGCACACACAAATCAAGAAGTAAAACATATCATTGCATAAAAGCAAACATATTCAAGTTCAATATTATAAAAGAAGCTACAAAGTACAAATAATAAATTCATTACAAATTTAATAATTAAACCAAGGTATAAACCATTACAAATACATTACTAACGATAGAGCAACATAAACAAATATGCTTGAATCAAATACATTACAATATATGCTTCGGCGATGGAGGGTTTTTGCTTAGTCGAAGAAGAGTCTCAAGTGAAAATAAACAATTTTAGGAGTGGTCAGGGGAGGGGGAAGAGTGGGCTTTATTTGACCAAAAAATAATAATATACCTACATACCTATTTTTTCCTCTGCAAAAATCGGCCTACTACTCGACCGACTATACCGACTACTCGGTCGAGTAATCGGTGTTGTCGACTATAGGCCTGACTATGGGTTATTCAGTCAGTAAGGCACCGCATAGGATTACTCGGTCGATTACTCAGCCAAGTAGGCCGATTTTTACAACACTGCTTTAGGATACATAGGAATGTTGGCAAACTTAACACCCAACATTTATATCTCCTGAAGAACATCAAGAGCATACTTACACTGGGAAATAATAATACATTCCTTTCTTTATGCCACCTCAATGCCCTAAATCTATCATCACAATTTTTTCTACCAGAGCCTTCACCTCATTTCTTCCTACCTCATCATCACCAGTAATAATGATGTCATCCACATACAACAAGAGTACAACTCTGTTACTCTTCCACACAAACAAAGAATGGTCTATTGAAGGTCTCTGAAGACTAATAACCTGCACCACTTTTGATAGTTTCTAGAACCATGCACAAGGACTCTGCTTAAGACTGTAGATGTCCTTCCTGAGTCTGCATACACACTCCCGCTAAGTCTCGAAACTAGGAGGTTACTACATATAGACTTCTTCATAGAGATCTTGATATAGAAATGCATTCTTCACATCCAGCTAAAATAGGGGTCAATCATAATAAGCAGCAACAAAGAGCAAAATCCGCATCTTTGGAAGTCATGCCACTAGAGAGAATGTATCAAAGAAGTCCACCCCATAAATCTAGGTGAACCCCTTTGCAACAAGACGAGCCTTATATCATGAAATAAATCCATCCATATTATATGTTGGGGCAAAGACCCAATAGCAACCCGCCAAATGAGCACCCATTGGCAACACAGCCAGCTCCCAAGTCCCTCTCAAATGTAGTGCAGCCATCTCATCCTTCATAGCTTGACGCCACTTTGGATCAAGTATAACTCGCTGGTGGGAGGACAAAATAGAAGTTGTTAGTGCAAAGTTGAAGAGGCCAAAAGACCTCCCCAAGTTGGCCCGTGGAAGAAGATCAGGAGTCCTATAATAAGCACAAGAACACAAACCTTCCAAATAGCAATCAAAAGATCCACAGCAAGATCATGAGCCTCTAAACCAAAATCCTCCTCCACAATAGGAGAAAGATCACAGGAACATCACTAGAAGAACCATCAGTACCATCAACATGTACCTAATCTAAGGAGGATGGTGGTGTGGTGGAGAAGGGGTGTCTTATGGGATATGAAACAGGCAATCTGTAAACTCTAATTGACTCACTGTATCTGACTCTAGCTCAGCCGGGCTAGAACTAACAGGAATATGCTCCAGAGGAATAGGAGGAACCGGCATAGGTGTAGACTCTGCCTCAAAGGACAACTGATTACCCATGGTAGAAAAATATAGCACTGCCTCATGGAAAGTAACGTTTGCGTTGATAGTGCTTCCAAGCCAATGGATCATAACACTGATGACTTAGTGGCATTTATCACAACACTGATGACCTACTATATCTCAAAAATACACATTTTGCAGCCTGTAGTGCCAGTTTATCACATCCTTGACCAAGTGTACAAAGGCTATACAACCAAAAATCTTTAGTGGCACATGAAATACATTCCTCTTAGGGTAAAGAACTTGCCAAGGTATCTGCTCTTGAATAGATGAGTACTTGGGTGAAATCTACACCCCATCCTAGGAATTCTGAGCCTACACCTTACCCCTCCAAGGACCTTGCACCTCAATTAGATTTTCCTAAGGATTGTGATTATGAAGTTAATAAATCTCATGACTCTTAGGTGTCAGAAGGAATCATGTTGGGAGTCAATAATAAAACCCGGACCCTTCACTTAGGGAACCAAAATAGACAAGTACCTGCAAGGCAACCAACTTAGTAGTACAAAACTCAAGAGCATTGTCAGACTAAAGCTTCATTTACATAATAAATGTCTTGATCACATCACCAACTTCTAACTTGTTCTTAAGCAAAAATAGCCAAAACAATCTAAAAAAGTCATCAACTATAACCAAATAATAACTGTAACCTAGTCTATCAAGAGTACAACTAGGACCTCATACATCCATATAGACAATCAAAACAAGCAGTAGAACTCAAGGAAGAACTCGCAAAATATGTAGATCAGTGATGTTTTTCCATCTGACATGCATCACAAAGAAGCTCAGTAGCAGAAGAGATGTGCGGTATCACACATCATAGCTTATCTAAAGAAAGATGTCCCAATCATCGGTGCCACTGTAGTGTTGTAGCAACAGTAAAGGCAACCTCCCCCAGGCAAGAAGCTACAATAGATGTCTGAACCAGGCAAAGGACACCCCTTTCTTTATATCCACCAACAATCATCCTCCCTGTGCATTTGTCCTATAAGGTACATTCCACATCAACAAAAATAACACGGCAGACACTAATTGGAAAATTAGGTACAAATAAAACATTAAACAGTCTGAGGATGGGTGTAACTATAGCATCCTCATGTCCATATATCCTGGAATGACGGCCATCTGTGACCTGTACTGTCTGTCCTAGCTCAACAGATTGTATATTCTTGAAACAAGAATGCTCTCCACGCAGATGCCTAAATGCACCTGAGTCAACCAACCACATAGTGCCACATATAAATCCATTATACAAACTAAAAACAAGAGCAATACCTGAACTGTGTCAACTAAGAAAGTTGTTGCATGACAGCATCATACTCTGCACCAGAAGCCATGTCAGATGGCTCCTCAGAAGTAGTGGCCTAGTTGGCCACTAGAGGTCTGCCAAGTTTGACCCAATAAGTAACCTCTACATGAACAATACAAAAGGTGCAAGTAGTCCAAGGCCTACTAGGTTGACCTCGTCCACGTCCTCTACCCTAAGTAGAAGGAGCTCTATGACTTCCATGACCTCCAGAAGCTGCCAAAGCAGTCATCTGCCCATGAATATTAATAGTGGATGACTTCATCACAATCCTACTTAGTCTGCTATAATCATCCACCAGTAAGCTTAGAAAGAGGCAAGATCTAAGAATGCCCCATCATACTCTAATCCAAGGCCATCCAGAAACTGAAGCACTACATACTCCCAACGATACTCCCTCTAACTAGCATAGGTACATGAAAGAGCGATCTTCGTTTTCGTTGAAAACGTCAACATAAAATGATGTGTCGTATTTAATCGTGTGGTAGAAAATCGCTTTTCAAAACATTTTAATTTTCAGAATCTAATCACGAATACTTAGGTCGTCTCCACAGGGAGGAATTAGCCTATTTAAACTAGTGCGTCGTGCTTCGTTTATTCGGGAATCTCAATGTGTATGCATGAATACAAAGGTGCATATGCAAAATCACCACTATATAATATTATGTAAAATAATGATCATGGTACTGGTAAACATCGTAAATACTAATTTCTCGAATATAGCTTGTTCACCATAATATATAAGATATGCATTAAATCATTCATGAGAGATGCATATGCAAGCAATTTTGATTAAATAGAAGGATGGCTACGCAAATTCACCTTAATAATTTAATTCATTAAATAAATGAACAATGTTCCTCCGCAATGGCACGATCGGTAATTTTTAATGCGAAGGAAATCAGAGTGTTCCTTCTCTCTTCTCTGTGCACGTGGAGGCATCTTCTGCCGACCTGTGAGCGATAGGGGCACGTCGGAGGACGGGCATCGTAACGAAGGTGGCGCAGCGACCGGTGGTGGACGGTGGCGATCGGACGGTGGAGGTGCGTCGCCGGCGTTTGGTTATGCCGCACGATGTGTGCGCGGTCTGTGGTGTGCCTGCGGCTACGCGCTCGCACACGGGTGCGTTGAGGGGGGTGCAGCGCACGTCTGCTAGCCGTGGGAGAGCGTTGGAGAGGGGGAAGTGCCTGCAGGGAGAAGGCGTAAGGGTAGTAAGCCTACGGAGGGCACGCAAGGCAGGTGCAGGATGGGGTGGTGCGCCTACAGTGGAAGGGCGATGGAAGGTGAAGCGCGCGGTGGAGGCTGGTAGGGCAATTGTGTTGCACCTACAGTGCGTGGAAGGCCTTGGCTGTGGGCAATGCAAGGGTGTTCACCGTGCACACCTCCACAGTGCATACTCTCTCCACAGTGGAGAGGAAGGATATCCCCCTAAGGGGAGGAAGAAGAACCCCAAGATGAAGATCCTCCTCTCCTTTGCTCCGCCTCCTCTTAACTCCTCTCTTCTGCCCTTCAAGGGATTTTCAAAATCCTTCCTAAATATGGCTTCATTTGTTGAGGGAGGGCAGCGAGAGATTAGATGTTTGTGAGGGAGGAGTTGCGGCTGGCCGGAGGATGAGAGAGGGATTGAATTGGTTGTTTGTTGGGGAAATTTATTCCCCCCTCCTTGTTCTTTCCTAATATCATTCCTGCAACATAAAAACATAAAATCATTACATATTGAGTTATAGAATGCGATAAAATAGGATGTAAACTTAAATAATGATGTATGCAAACATTCTATAACTTAATGTAGTTATTAACAAACCTAAAAGGTAAGATTAAAGTTAACTTAGGCGTAACAATGGTCCATTAAAATGGACTCATCAGTACACACAAGTCGAAAAGCATTATACTTCCCAAGGAGTCCCTTGAGAGTGGTATAATACTGAGCAAGTAATTATCCTTCCTGCTTAAGGCTTCTTAGATCATGGTGAATATGGAAAACCTTACTAAAGTTCCTTTCATGGGAATGTGTCATGCAACGAATCCCACATTTCCTTAGTCGTCTCGTAGTACATAATGTCATCTCCAATCCGAGGCTGAAGAATATTCACGATCAAAGAATGCACCATTGTATTGTCCTTCCACGTCGCATACTTTCCTGTCTTGTTAGCAAGCTCAGGGTTTAGTATTATATGTTCCTTGTCATAACCCTCCACAATCATGACGAACGTTTAAGATCATTGTGCATAATTGGTCTCATCAAGCTTGGAGATGATCACAAAGAAAGGGTTTTTATACGTTCCTACCTTTATAACAATATCCGATGACACTTCGAAAGAGTCTGACGATGCTATCGTGCCTTCGAAAGGAGGAAATATCAAAAAATCAAACTTAAAACTCCTACCTAAGATCATAAAGATCTCTAAAAAATGAGAGTTGAACCTTTTAATCACGAAATCCAAGCACACTAGCCCGAAGATCAGACCAAGAGCATCAATGAAGGCCCTATAGTCGAACAAGGTTGCACTAGGGTGTAGGGAATCACCCTAGCACCGCCAAGTAGGGGGTGGACCCTTCCTCGCTACCGCTAGTGATGAGGAGCCTCACCAGCAATGCTTTTATTGACCAATAAGAGGTTGGTCGAGGGCCTGCTGGACCAAACGAAGCCTAGCAGCGACCCTGGTGGTCACTATCGGGGCCAGAGCCAACCCATGGGCCCTGAGCAGCAGTGCACCTGCCGCCTGCTAGGTTTTATGCTACTGTCGTTGAGGGTCTCTAGTGGCAGTAGCAACCGACGATGACGACAATGCGATGAGTAGAGGAAAGGGGGGTAGAGTGGTTAGGGTTCCAGACACTGATCTAAATGCCGTTGGCAAGGCTTGTTTTGGACAATGACCATGCCGATATGATTATAATGTCGAAAGTCAGGAGTTTCGCTGGCATGCCGACCATACCGGAGGCATGCCAACGTGCCGATGCCGATGCCGATATGGGTGCTTGCTGCAGATTGCAGTATGTGCTAGTCCGCTCCGCTAATGCCACTGCCACTGCCATCTCTGCCGCCGCTTCAGGCTATAGCCTGCATCATTACTTATAGAGCTTCTCGCCTTCTTGGTGGTGGACTTGTTGCCTGCTGGGGAGGTAGGCAAGCGTCTCCCTGTAGAGGGTGGCCGCCGCACGTTTAGGATTTCCTCTAATGATGACTCTTTTGGAGGGAAGAGGAAAGGGGACAAAGGTAACAGGAGGTCGTGCGGTGCCAGTGCCCGCACTAATTGGTGGCACGATGCAATGGCTAATGTGAATGGGGTGGGAATTAAGGTGTGTGCACTGTGTGGTGGATGGTGGTGGATCTGGTGGTGGAGAATGGGTAAATTGTGTTGCCTTGCGTTTCGCGCAAATGCTATTACCCTAGGAACATATGACCAATGTGCTCACTAAATCCTAGAGTTGAGTCTAGACTAAAAAATAACATGAGTCAGTACCTGCACAAATGTCGGGACCCACACGAAGCATGATTGAGCAATTATTAAGGTATACAATGTAGTGATGTACATTGTACAATGAGTTGTACTTGTACATTTGCATAGTATGTAACTCACTAACGAATGTAATGATAAAAAACCTATAAAATATTTATCAACGATTTGCACAGTACGTCACCGACGAACGTAATCGTAAATATATCGAATGAAATATTTGCACAATGTCACCAACCGACGGACGTAGTCATAAAAATTCATAAAATATTTATCGACAATTTGCATGGTAGACATCACCGACGGACGCAATCGTAAATGTATCGAATCAAATATTTGCACAGTACGTCACCGACCGACGGACGTAATCATAAAAAATCCATAAAATTTTAATCGACGATTTGCACAGTACGTCACCGACGAGCGTAATCGTAAATATACCGAATGAAATATTTGTACAGTACGTCACCAACCGACGGACGTAACCATAAAAAATCCATAAAATATTTATCGACAATTTGCATAGTAGACATCATTGTATCGTATCAAATATTTGCACAGTACATCACCGACCGACGGACGTAACCATAAAATATCCATAAAATATTAATCGACGATTTGCACAGTAGATGTCACCGATGGACATAATCGTAAATGATCAAACAAAATATTTACACAATACGTTACCGACCGACGGACATAATCATAAAAAATACAAAATATTAATCGACAATTCGCACAGTAGATGTCACCGACGGACGTAATCGTAAATGATCAAATAAAATATTTGCACAGTACGTTACCGACCGAAGGACGTGATCATAAAAGATAATATTAATCGACGATTCGCACAGTAGATGTCACCGACAAACGTAATCATAAATGTATCGAATCAAATATTTGCACTGTATGTTACCGACTGACGAACGCAATCATAAAAAACCCATAAAATATTAATCGACGATTCGCACAGTATACGTCATAGACGAATGTAATCATAAATGTATCGAATCAAATATTTGCACAAAACGTTACCGACCGACAGACGTAATCATAAAAATTGCATAAAATATTAATCGACAATTTGCACAGTATACATCACCGATGGACGTAATCATAAATGTATCGAATCAAATATTTACACAATACGTCACTGACCGATGGACGTAATCCTAAAAAATCCATAAAATATTAATCGAAGATTCGCACAATATACGTCTCACGTCGCACTCATCGATGGTGGATGGACTTAATTATAAAAATCACATAAATTATTCAAAATGATTGGTTATAAATATCGACTATCAGTTGCTGCAATTCACACTCACAACCATAGACACATCGATTGAGCTCACAAACCCAATTCAGAGTTAGTGATTTGCTGCTGCCTGCTGTTGCCTATCGATTACTGATAGACGCTGACTCGCTGAGTTAGTGAGTTGCTGTGGTGAGACGGTTTCTTTCAAAAATCGAGCAGAAGGTTTCAATTATAGCTTTCGTACCTTTTTTTCCAACCTCTTTCGTTTATGGTAGTATTCATTATCATTTTTTAACTATCATATTTGTCAAGTTCTAAATTTAGCAATGCACAATAACAAATAAAGTAGTAACCATCTGTAAAGTACAATACATACTAGCCCCATACTTTTCAACAATAAGGCCCAACACCTACCAATAATCATCATTAAACATATATATTAGACTTTCCAAAAAGTACGATTAGACCCAAACCTAAAAAAAAGTAGACATACCAACTAAGTTGGATAATTATCTAAGTCATATTAGACTTAATTAGATCATTCTGGGGCCTTGTCTACTTGGACCAACCAGTGACAAGACGGGTCGGTGTGGTAACCGCATTAACCTCTAGTGGTGTCCCGCCATGCGAGGTGTCCTAGGGGGTCCCACCCATCTGGCTAACCAGGTAATTCAAGGGTTGGGGTAATCCAATCGGATCTAATAGGACTTGGATTAGATACAAAAGGTGTAACCATTTAAAGTAGATTTTTCTCGCTTGTTTGAATTAGATAGGGACAGATACGTCAAAGGTATAGTATGATTATATAATGATTATGAATTATGAAGTAAATGTAGTGTAGCTGTGCAGAATCAATGTCTGGAAAAGGCAAGGCTGTTGTTGGAGGAAGTAGGAGCGGAACCGTCAGAAAGGATAAGGAAGACATTGGATGGTTGTATTGCACCAAAGCGATGGATAGAACCAAACCTATGACAGAATGTAATTTTTGTGGAAAATAGCTAAAGGGTGAAGGAATTACACGATTCAAGCATCACCTAGTTGGTGACGACAAGAATGTTATAAAATATGATGATTGTCCAGATGATGTTCGTGATTTGATTGCCGAGTCAATGACATCAAGGCAAGAGAAGAAATCAATAAAACAGAGGTAAGCAGTCCGTGAGGCCCTATTTGGTAGTTATGAAGATTATTACGATGTAGACTCTGACTCGGATGAAGACTATGAATATCCGAGTGATGTGAAAGCTGATCTAAGGAGGAGGAGACAATTCAGACAAGCAATGAAAGACTCACTTAGAAGTAAGCATGAACGATAAGCTCTGGCGGGTGATCGAAGAGCACAGAGCATGAGGTATACAGATGCTGGTGGTAATGGTTCAGGTTCAGGACTACCTCCACAACCATCCAAAAAATAAAAAATGGGTTTACGTAGTTTATTTCGATCTGGTAGCACTAAAGGGAGCCTGGGGGGAAAAGTAGACCCAAAACAGAAAACCATTAAGGGCATGTTTGGGAATGCAAGGGAAAAGGTTGGTAGAGCAGTTACGAGCTTAGTTTCGGCTCATGGGCTGCCAGCTAACATTGCAAATGGGTCATAGTTACAAAATGTTATTGACGTCAATGCTCAATATGGGACTGGAGTTAAGGCTCCTACAGCATATGAAATAATGAACAAATACATGCTTATGGAGAAGGCAGATTTAGGTGAGTATATTTCTGATTTGAAAAGTATGTGGCCCCATTATGGAGTTACATTGATGACAGATGGTTGGACTAGCTATACAAGGAGGTAAATCATTAACTTGTATATTGTGATGGACGATCCATTTTTTTGAAATCCGTCAATGCATCGGATAAAGTGAAAGATTACAAATACCTTTATTCCTTATTTAAGGATACGATTGATGAAGTCGGGAAGGAACATATTGTTCAAATTATTACGGACAATGACAGCAACTTCAAGAAGGCGGGAGAAGATTATGAAATCAAATAAATATGGAATATTCTGGACGCCATGTGCTACACATTGTATAGATTTAATTTTGAAAGACTTCGGAAAGAGGAAGTCAGTTTCGTCTGTTATGGATAAAGCCCGATCGATTACATCATTTATTTACAATCACAGGCATGTCTTGTCGATAATGAGGGAGCATTGCAATAGCGAATTGGTGCATCCTGGGATAACACGATTTACTACAAATTACATCGTCTTGTAAAGTATTGTAGACAATAAAATTGGATTGAAGTCAATGGTAAATTCTACCAATTGGTTTGCCGTGGCAGAAACTATGACACAATGTGGGAAGGATGCAGAGGACGTGATAAACAATTCACGATTTTGGGATGATTGTAGCCGCGTTACTCGTATTATGGAGCCCGTCGTATTAGTTTTGAAGTTTGTGGATGGAGATAAGAAACCAACAATGGGCTACATATACCAAGACTAGAAATTATGCATGAAAAGGTGGAACAAGCAGCGGAAAGGTCTAAAGAGCCATTCTTAAATATAATAAGAGAACGAAGGCAAAGCATGTTATCCTACCCGCTCCACCTTGCCGTTAAGTAAATTTCATTATAAATTTATCTTATTCGAATAATTTTATATTATTTTAACTATTTATCTTTTATCATAGGCTATTATTTCAACCCAAAATTTAACTATAAATACCACCTTGGCACACGCGAAAATCTCATTCAAGCTGTGCAAAAAGTTGTTCAAAAGCTCTCTCCTACAACTGCTACGCAAATAGCATGCATGAATAAGGTAGGCAAATTTAACTTGAAATTTAAAGCTTAAATAAGATATTTGACATCTTCATGTCAACATGTTTAGATTAAATTATTTAGAGAAAGGATGGGATCTTTTGGGAGTTATATAGCACAGCAGGCTATTAAGGCCACTCATCCTGGTAATAACCGACATCTCTTTAATATTTACTAATAATAATTTACTCTAAAATCCAATTTTTGACTAGAATATGTTTCCCTACAGCGGAATGGTGAAATTTGTATGCAACGGAAGCTCCAAATTTACGGCAGGTGGCTGTTAAAGTGTTATCACAAACATCATCTACTGGTGGGTATGAAAGAAATTGGAGTATATTTAACTTCATCCATTCCAAAAGAAGAAACAAGCTTGGAATTCACAAGCTTAATGACCTTGTGTATATCCACTACAACACAAGGTTACGAATGAGGCACATTCAGGAAAGCTTTGATTAAAAAAATAAGGAAATGGCCGATCCAATTGATCTGGCCTACATTTTCCGAACCGGAGATAGTGTGCTAGAAAGTTGGATAAATGACATTGGAGGAGAACCTGTGATGGATGTTAGGGGAAGGCCAGATCCAGAGCTATCAAAGAAAATGAGTGCTGATGTTGAAGGACATATGGTCAGATCTGGTCGTCATACATTTCCTATAAGAGTACTGGATGAAGAGGATGAAGAACGACAGTTATCACAGTCTACTTCAACCTCAAAGGATGACTCAGATGATGGCTCAAATGCAGATGCATTTGTAATGGTAGAAGGATCTGGATCAGAAGGATCATCCGACAGAGGGAGACATGGTGGTCAAGTGCAAACTCAGGGTGCTAAAGAATATGACGAACGACACACCAATATCCATGGCGAACATATTCCAAGTCCACCAGCCATGGATTACAAGGGATATCCAAGTCACGATGCCTACATGGAGGATTTGAGCTCCTCAATTGGTTCCATGAACATTAGTGATCAGTTTTTTGGTTCTTCAGCACCTGGATCTGGATATGACATGGGATCATACGACAACACGTGAGACGAGATCTTCATATGCTCAACCATTCTACCCGCAATCATTTGCACCACCACCGCCTTCATATAATTATCCATCATATTCATATGCTGAGTCTGAAAATGTTGACACTTCTGGGACTAGGACTAGGAGTGAATATTCTTACCCATATGAGTATGGTATGATCCAAAATTATTTTCCTCAGCAGTTCCAACCCCAAGCTCCCCCTCAAATGCCAAGATCAGAAACATCACAAGATGATTCTAGAATAGGATTCTCACAAACACGTGCAACTAATCGTGCACGTGGGCAGCATGACAGACCATACACAGATAGTAGATTTCCCCGTCTTGGGATTTTTGTTAGTATGAATGAACATGAATACAGACAGCACATAATGGATTACCAGACAATGTATTCATATATGTCTTGAAAGTATTACTGTGAATACATTCAAAGTATTCATCGACACAATAGTCGACAATGGTATCAATCAAGTGGTGATAGTACCCATGATAAAGATATGAATCCAGCAAGACACTCTTGGTTCTGGTGAAATCTGTCTTTCAAGTTCCAAGTCCTGACTTCCGATACATCATACATCAAGACATTACAGTTTCAACTTACTTTGAAACTATGCACTTTAATTCTTTCATTCTTAAATTCTTTGTATTCTTCTATTATTAAATTTTCTGTATTCTTAATATGGTAAGAATATTTAATCTTATTATTGAATTTTAACATTGTATAGTCATATTGTACATGAATATTATGATGTAACACTCTTATTGTTACATAATCAACATTTGATTTTCTTGAAACTGATATCATTTTGACTGCTTCTACCATTTTTGTCGGCATGCATCGGCATGCCCTCGGTGTGCCTCCGAAATGGCATTTTTTCGAGCTATCGAAATTGTCGAAATCTGCCATCGAAAAACAGGCATTTCTCCAGCATGCCCACGAAATGCACACTTGCAATTTCATCGGCACGACGTCGAAATCGGCATTTCAAACCTTGGTTCCGGAGGCCTACTTGGGTGGGATACCAGGGCCACCATCTAAAACCGGTGCTCTAATATCAAGTGGAAGAAAATGATGTATCTTATTCTCCAAAAGAGCCTTACACCTTGTATAGAGAAGAGGTGTGGGTAAATAACAATGCAAGTCCAGACAAGGGGAACACTACAACAGATACCACTATAAACATGTGAAAATACATGTTTTTCATGGTGTTCCCAATATTTAATTAAATGACACTCAAAAGTTGCTCCATTTAATGTAATTAACACTCTATTAGTTAGAGGTAATACCCTAAAAGTAACAACATTTTACTTTTTTAAGCCTATCCTTTCTTTTACTTCTTTTCTTCCACCTCCCCCTCCACCTTCCTCCCTACTCCCTCCTCCTTCCCTTTGCCAACGCCACTCACCTCCACCTTATTGCCCCTCCCCTTCACCCGTCATCCCTTACCCTTTCCCATCACATCCGCCCCTCCTCTCACCTTCCAGTCCCCCCCTCTACCCCTATCCTCTATCTCTACTCCCCCGTTTCCATCCCTTCCCTCTACCTTTCTACCCTTTCACTCTGTCTTCCCCCCCCCCCTCCAACCTCCCTCTTACTAGTCCCACTCGCCTCCACTCCTCACGACTAACAATGCCCCATTCCTCTACCTTCGTTCCTTCCCGCTACCTCCCCCTTGCTCTCCACCCCCCACTACAGCTATTGTCAGTCCCTTTCATATTGCTTTTTCTTTATTCTCTTCTGTCTCTCTCTTGATTGCTCCCTCTTTTGTCTCTTTCTTATTCTCTCATGCACATACACCCTTCTCTTACCGCAATCATTCTCCAACTCTCGTTCGCACGATCCCTCCTTCCTCTTGTTCTGTCACCCCTTTCTTTAGTTAGGCTAGGAATGGAGATACCACGGAGTATGGCAGTGTGGATGGACTTTAGGTCAAGAAGGGTCGTGCACTATTTGATGAGGCTAAGGAAGTTGCTAAGGAAAAGCGAGGGCCTTGTTTTGGGAATGAAGGTGGGAGGAAGGAGATGGTGTATGTTGGGTAAAATGTGGCTACCTCAAGGTAGAGTCAATTGGCTACCCCCAACACTTTTTAACTTCATCTACCGATCATAATTCACCATGAAATTTTAAGGATCTCACTATCCTAATATAACTAAGAATCATATAAAATTTGAACTCAAGCTGACAACTCTTTAGCATCATCAACAACAATAGCCAAGCCTTCTCCCTACATGGATTCTTTACCTACCTATTCCTAGACTTAAAGTAATTGAGGTTGTTGAGAGTTATATAGCATGTAAGAGTTATGTAATTTGCATCACATTGTCTCTTATTTTGTATGGGTTGCTTTGTAGTTGTCCCACATCTCTATATATTAGGATATAGGGTTACGAAATAATTGTTGCTCATTTCTTTTAATATGATATATGAGCGACATCCCTAAGTCGATGCTTGATACCCTCATTGTCCCCCCCCCCACCTTTTTTCCTTCACCAAATAAAAAAAAAACCTAAGTTTAAGGGAATAAACCACCTAATCAGAGACCAATCTCCGATCAGCCACCACCACCGAGCTCTGGCGGGGTCGCCAGATCACTGTGCATCGTTTGACAACCCCACTGCCAACTGCTAGCCTTACCACCAATGGCAGCAGGAGAGCATCCATTCTCCACCACCAATAAGAACCACCCAGCAGCACCTAAAGGATTCTGCTAGGTGTGTAATAGATCAAACCCCTTGCTAGAGGGGTCAATCGGTGTTCGACGACTCCAATGATAGTTGCCAAACTCCAATGTCTCGCTAGAGTTCCACCAGAAAGCCAAAGATAGCCCATTTGCCCTCGTTTTGGTCTAAAATCATGTCTTTCCGATCCAATTTCATGATCTAAGTCAATCTAAGAGATTTTCTCGTATCTTAGGGCTCTAATTCGCATGGAAGATGGTTTCTTTAGATTATTCAAATGTCACGTCGGAGGTGATGGAAACATGAGTCTATAAGAACCCTTTTTTTTGGTCTAATGATCAAGTTAAACAAGATCAACTACCCATGGTGATCTCAAACTTTCCTCATAACCGTGGAAGGTCATGATAAAGAGCATATTCTCACAAAACTAAAGCCCAAAGACGAGTGGCAAGAATGCCACATAGAAGAAGAATAATGCCATGGTCCATGTGTGGATCATGGATTTTTTCATCTTAAGGATTGAGGATGAGATCATCTAGTATAAGACTGCCAAGATGTAGGACAATCTGAAAGATACATATCTATATGAGAAGAGTTTTGCTACTATTGAGCATCCACACCAGGATTGGCACATGATACCGTGATTATTCCCCACGAATATAAGATTTTGCTCCGAAGACTACCAGCATGATACATCTCAGGGAGGAGTTGCATCATGGTCTCAAGCTAAGGAAGTTGGCTAGTTGATTCAGGTGCATCTTGACACATGTGGTGATGCAAGACAGTCCACGCTCAGACTAGTCTCGTCAGGCAAGACTATACTTATAGCCAAGGTTCGAAATGCCGATTTCGATGCTGTGCCGATGAATTCCAAGTGTGCATTTCGTGGGCATGCCGAGGGCATGCCGTGGAAATGTCCGTTTTTCGATTGGCATGCCGATGAGCATGCCGTGGGCATGCTGTGGGCATGCTGAGGGCATTCCGATGGCATGCCGATGCATACCAACAAAAATAGCAAAAGTAATTAAAAAAACCAATAGCAACCTACACATGGGCACCAATTTCTCCAGCATGTCGACGGCATGCCGACGAAATCCCTGTAAATCGACGCTTTCTTCATGTCGGCACGACCGTTGCTCGGAAATGCCCTTGCCGTCAGCATTTAAATCAATGCTTATAGCTGATGGGTGACATTCCCCCCTTGCTATTCATGGGGAGGTTCATGTGACTCCTCACATGAAATTAGAGAATGGCCTTCTAACTCTAGATTTCCCTTCTAGTCTGCTCTCTATTGGTTAGACCACGAAGTTAAATTGCATGATGGTATTTGATGATCTCTCACATTCAAAGATGTTCTGACCCTATGCATTATTAGGTGTGGTCGTAAAGAACGTGATGTTTATCGCCTTACGCAGTAACCCTATGCAGGGCACGTCTCTCTTCCTTTAGGGGGCTTTAAGCTACCTATGGCACCTCAATTTTGGTCATCTCTCTATATAAGCATCGAAGGATGCTACCGCAAATTCCACCAACAACCATCTTCCAATGTGAGGCTTGCCAACTTGGCAAACAACACAGTAGTGCATTTCCACAGAGCCAACATCAAAGTTCTAAAGCCATGTTGTAATTAATCCATCTAGACATCTGGGGAAATAGTCAAACCCCCAATCATATATGACAGATTTTATTTGGTAGCAATGGATGATTTCTCTTGCCACAGTTGGATATTATTATTGAAATCCAAGTCGGTGGCAAGGTTATCTCTACTAGTGCTAGGGCCGTCATCTCATGATACTTCGTCTAGTCCTGCTATAACCAATACAAGCCTCGACATTACAACCTCTAGGCCAACTCTCCACCACCAGATAGAGTTGCAACAGATAAGTTCATAGGTGATTAGCGGGATGCTAATCTTGTCTACGATTGCCTTAAGGGAACCAAGATGTACTATTCACCCCATTTCTAGATGTCTCTATGGTCAGTCTATCCTCTAAATATAAGTTTGTAATGGCACTCTCCAGCGTACAAATTCCCACTTCTCATCAGTAGGCTCTTCTTGATCCGAAGTGATGATAAGCTATGGAGGATAAGATGTCCTTTATTTCTCACTATACCTGGGAGCTTACAGAACTCCCTCCTAAAGCAACGACGATTGTTGCAAGTGGGTGCTTACAGTTAAGTACAATCCAAATGATCTTGTTACTAGATACAAGGCCTACCTAGTTGCCCAAGGTTTCACGCAGATGTATAGGGTTGACTTCTTTAATATCTTCTCCCCAATGGCACACTTGGCAACTGTCCAAATTCTTATCTCTATTATAGTTCAACGAGATTGGCTACTACATCAGCTAGACATTAACAATGACTTCCTACATGGTAGTCTACAAGAAGTGGTCCATATGCAACAACCTCCGAGATGAGTCTCAGGGGGAGTGTTCCAAGGTCTATATTATCTGTGCAAGGCAACTTATGGCCTAAAGCAAAGCCTCAGGGGGAGTGTTCCAGAAATTGTCAGAGGTAGTTGAGACGCTAGAGTTTCGCAAATCCTCGTTAGATCACTCCCTGTTTGTACAGAAGACTACGCGAAGTGAGACTAGTGGCTATGCTAGTATACGTGGATGACATCATCCTTACAAGAGATGATGGGCAAGGCATTGTTGACCTAAAGAAGTGCCTTGCAAAAAATTTGGTCATCAAAGACTTGTAGCCACTTCACTATTACCTTGGGATACAGGTTGCTCGCAGGACGCGAGGAATTATTCTATCTTAGAGGAAGTACGCCATCGATTTACTACTAAAGACAAGCATGGTGGGGTCTAAGCCAGCAAATATTCTTATGAACCCGAAGGCACACTAGTCCGAGCTAGTTGACACCTATCAATATAGAGGCTTGGTTGGGAATCTCCTTTATCTAACAATCACACAGCCTAATGTTTCTCTAGCGATCGGGAAGCTAAGTCAGTTTATGGACAAGCCCACTAAGCAGCACTGAGATGCTATTATGATGATACTAAGGTACCTAACGAATTCTCCAAGGAAAGGGATTCTATTTACAAAAGACCTCTCTGGATATTATAATGGGATGAAATGAACCGAAGGCGTTATTCTGTAGCCCTACCTCTCCATATATAGAGGTGGAAAAGTACAAGACAATCCCATAGGGAAATAACAAAACAACAAACCAAGACAATGATAAAAAAATAAGATCGAAGGGGCACAACACTCCTCTTGGAGCATAGATGTCGATATGCTCAGCATGGAACAACAAACATCAAATGAAAACAATGGAAATGTCTTGGTGAAGATGTTTGTTGTCTGGTCATCTAAGAAGACTAGCGTAGTGTAGAGAAGTCCTTGTTGGATCAAGTCACATGTGTAATGGCAATCAATCTCCACATGCTTGGTCCTCTCATAAAACATGAGGTTGTTCATACCATCTCTACAGCAATGTGGGCCATGGCTCCATATTCTAACTCAGCACTGGATCTAGTGACAACTTCTTGCTAGATTTCTTGCCACATAGGTACAAAAAAATTGTAGTTGACCTATCAACCAAACACCCTACATAATCTGCATCTAAATAGCCTACCACACTCATGGAAGTCCCTCTGCTAAATAGAATCCCTCGACCAAGTGCTTCTTCATGTACCTCAATACCATCATTGCAGCATCCCAATGCTACTTCGTCGGCCTATCCATAAACATACTCTGTTTCCCAACAGCTAACGAAATGTCAGGCCTGGTAATGGTTAGGTATAAAAGCTTGCCAACCAACTGTCTGCATAGTCTGTTGTCCACCACCTCTACCTCATCATATAGATGAGCCTTTGGATCCATAGGAATATTTGATGTTTCGACTCCTAGCATACTAGTCTCCCGCAGAATATCAAGCGCATACTTCCTTTAGGATAGTACTATACCCTTTTTGCTACGTGGAACCTCAATCCCAAGAAAGTATCTCAATAGCCCAAGGTCCTTCATAGCAAACTTGCCTGCAAGACATCTCTTGATCTCAGCTATGCCAGTCACAACATCTCCAGTAATTATTAAGTCATCTATGTATACAAGGAGCACAACTACTTTCTTAGTCTTCCTAACAAATAGAGAATCAGAAGAAGACCTTTGAAAGCCAACTGCTTCTACCACTTCAGATAGCTTATGATGGAACCAGGCTTTAGGACTTTGCATCAAGCCATATATTGCCTTCCACAATATGTACACACACTCCCATGAGCCTCATATACAAGAGGTTCTTACATATAAACCTCCTCGTGTAAATCACCATGAAGCCATTCTTCACATCAAACCGATGGAGCTTCCAATCACGTTGAACTGTCATTGAGATCAAGAGGCACACAGTCGGAAGATGTGCCACTAAAGAGGTGTCAAAGAAGTCCACGTCATATGTCTACATGAACCCCTTTGCAACAAGCTAGCTCGTGTTTGGCAACTGACCCATCCTAGTTGTATTTAATGGTGAACACCCATCTACAACCAATAATTGTTGCACTAGGAGATGGTGGAGTGAGCTCCCATGTGCCTTATAAATGGAGTGCAGCATCTCAACCTCCATAGCCTAACGCCACTTTGGATCAAGCATAGCCTACTGATAGGTGGAAGGGATCTGTGAGACCGATAAAGCATAGGAGAACTTCCCCAAAGTTATCGCTAGGTACTCTGTGGATAAGGCCCCTAGAACTGGATATCTGGCATAACTATGGGACGTCTTCCAAATAGCAATCAAAATGTCAAGATCAACCGACACCAAGTCCTCCAGCACAGTGTCCTATAACTACTCTGAAGTAGTAGCACCCACAATAGGTCCTGTATCATCACAACTAGGCAACACATCATCAATCAATAAAGCATATGTGCTCACCTATATTGGAGAGGACGGTGATGCTGAAGAAGGGTGTTACCTGTAAGTAACTGGGAGCCTATATCTGGAGGATTACGAAACCTGTTTGACTCACTGAGAGTAGGCACAGGATCCATGATAAGGATAGCTTCTAAAGGAGTAGGTGGTATAGGCATAGGCACCTCAATGACCTCAAGAGAAAGACTACACCCTATCGTAGAGAAATAGGGAATGGACTCACAAAATGTGACATCGACACTTGCATAATGTCTGCCAGAAATGGGATCATAATACCAATACCCCTTTGAAGTCCTAAAGTACCCTAGGAACACACTTTTGACTACCCATAGAGCCAGCTTATCAAGACCAAGAGTAGTAAGATGCACAGAAGCAACACACCTGAAGACCCAAGGAGGCACACAAAAGAGCTCACCATAATGATACTATATTTACCAAGGAATCTGCTCCTAGAAAATAGAATTTACATTCTATTAATCACATATCAGACAATTAGAACATCTCCCCAATAAATTGATGGAACATTACGATGAATCAAAAGGATACAAGCCACATCAAGTAAATGTCTATATTTCCTCTCAGCAATCTCATCCTGAGAGGTATGAGCACAAGTGACTTGATGCATAATCCCATGGGATTTATAAAAGGCAAATAATTTTCTAGCACGGAATTTAAGATCATTGTTAGACCTTACAATTTTAACAAAGGCAAAAATATATCTTTATTTCCAAGATAAAATGTTCAACTATAATGCCAACATCAGACTTAGTTTTCAAAGTAACACCTAAGATAAACGAAAAAAGTCATCCACAGTAACATAATAACAGTGACCCAGCAGATTAGGAATACAGCTAGGGCCCCACGAATCAATGTGAACCAACTAGAAAAGTTTTGTAGACCTAGGACTATGGCTGGAAGAATACAAGCCACGGTGGTGCTTGCCCAGCTAGCAGACTGCATCTCCCTTCTAGAGGCTATTGTGGCCTAAACGAAAGGAGGGCAACCAATCACCACTACCGGCGAGACGCCTTCTCATGGTGACGTGAGGGAGGAACCCCCCACGTAATGGTGCAGAGGCTAACCCCCCCTCCCTCCCCAACAACGCAAAGGTAGATGCACCCCTCACCAACAGTACAGGGACCTCAAGGCTACCACTGCCAGCCCTGGCGACGGCACGAGGCTGGCCCTAGCACTGTTATGGCTAGCGGCAATGGAGAAAGGAGCCAGCGACACTCCCAAGGAAGAAAGAGGGGCTTTTTTAAAGGGGTAAGGCAGCTAGGGATTGGTGGGATACCTGACTATCGATCTAAGACCGCTACTTTGATACCAAATTAGATGGCATGAACTGAATACATTATTCTATAGCCCTACCTCTCAATATATAGAGAGTGGAAAAGTACAAGACAACCCCATAAGGAAATAACAAAATAATAAACAAGGACAATAATAAAAACATACAACCGAAGGGGAACAACAATTATGGCATAAACAGACGCAAACTATGCAGGTTGCATTGCTGAAAAAAAGTCTACTACTAGCTTTTGTACCTATATAATTGGCAACTTAGTCACATGGAAGAGTAAGGAGTAGGTTGTCTCCAGGTCCAATGCAAAGGCTAAATATCAGGTAATGGTCTAAACTGCTACTGAGATGATGTGAATGCAATCACTTCTGTCAAATTTGCATATCTCAGATTCTCAATTGAGTCTTCGATGGAGATGAGGTGCAATAACCAAGCTATCACTTATATAACAAATAATCCTATGTTCCACAAGAGGACTAAACACATAGATGTTGATTGTCACTATACACATGACTTGATCCAATGAGGATTTATTCGCACAACTCATGTAGCTTCTAAGGACAAGATGGCTAACATCACCAAGGCACGTCGACAAGCCCTCTTCGACCAATGTTGTTCCAAGTTAAGCATGTTCAATACCTATGCTCCACCTTAAAGGGAAGTATTAAGAGTTATGTATCTTGTGAGAGTTATATAGTTTTCATCCTCCTTTATGTCTCTCTAATTTTGTATAGGATGCTCTGTACTTTTCCTACATCTCTATATATTGGGATGTAGGGTTACAAAATAATCATGTCACTCATTTCTTTTAACAAAGGTCATACTTAATAATTTCCATTCAACACTTCTTTGGTCTTCTCATATCCTCTAAGTAAGTTCAACCCCAACTCTTCACATCTCCTAACCGGGGCATTTAGGGATCTTCTCTGCAAATATCTAAACTACCTTACACATGCCTCTCATTTTGTCACATTTTATCCTCTATTTGTGCCACTTCAACCTTTTCTCAAATAATCTCATTTAAAATATGATCTACCCTTGTATGCCACACATCCATCTTATCTTCATTCTTGCCACAAACACCTTTTGTGTGTGCCTATAGTTAACAACCCAACATTTAGAACCATATAATGTAGTAGGTATTACACCTACTCGATAGTACTTTCCTTTAACTTTCAAATAAACCCTTTTATCACATATAACACCAGATGCTCCTTACCATTTCAACCACCCAACATTAATTCTATGCATAACATCTCCATCAATTTCACCAACATGTTGAAATATGGATCCCAAGTATTTAAAAACATCTTTCATTGGAATACACTCTTCTCCAATAGTCACATCCATCCCGTCATTGTTTCCTTTACCACTAAACTTACATTCCATATACTCAATCTTTGTCCTACTTAGGCACAAGCCTTTAGCTTTCAAGACTTCTCTCCAAAGCTCAAGTTTTATATTCATTCCATCTTTTGTCTCATCGGTCAACACAAAGTCATCAACAAAAAGCATACTATCCCTTCCATCAATAATGCTAAATTTTGAACGACCAGAATAGTGAAGTGGTTAAGGGTCTCTAATTCAAATGAAATTTGAAATGCATATTTTTCATATTAATTGATTTCAATCCCAAAAAATTCAGAGCAAAATATAATCCGTAGAAGAAGTTAAAATGTTAGGCGTAACTAATTGGCTTCGACCTAAGGATAGCCACATTTTACCCATATATATATATATATAGGGATGAATTTCCATTACTTTTACTCTATCACCGATATCTTTAACAAGAATGACATAGGGATGTACTCTATCACCAGTATCCTTAACAAGAATGACTAACAAAAGTGGTAGCTTCATAAACCCAAATAACTTTAATTAAATATTGGGAATATGATGGCAAGCATGTATTGCATATTTACGATGTCATCCATGTAAGAAGGGACCCTCGAGTGACATTACTTGGTGTGTTGTTTCAAACATCATACACCAACACTTTTTAATAGACACTTGACATTTACTTGATGTTGTCAGGAGCATTGTGTTTCAAATGCATGTTTCCTCTATGCCAAACACAAAACAACAATCTTGATATGATGTTGTCTATAGTGCTACCTTCCATATTAGTTGAGCTTCTACCTTTGTGCTAGTTTCGAAGGTTCTATATATTCCTTATCAAGCAAGAGTCGCTTTCTCCAATTCCTACGATGCCTGACCGTGTCTGTTTTGACTATCTCAATTATGCATTTAAACTTCAAGCAATTATTGTTTCTTCTAGGAGATTATAGGACTCGGAAGGGCTAATAATAGATATTGCCACTTGAACATTCAATGTTCATAAATTAGCATAGACGCTACTCTTTTCAAAATATCTAACATTATTATTATGAAGATTTTGGAGAAGCACAATAAGTTCATGGGCACATGGAAGGCCCACGTGTGGAGATGAAGGGACCGACTGCTACTAAGCACGTTGAACAATATGGTTACTATTCACGTTTATAGTAACAAAGAGCAAAAAGATGTGGTGAGAGAGAAGAGTTGAGAGAGGTTGAGAAATATTGTATTCAACTCAACTCAAAATAAGCAATGTTGATCTCTTTATAAAGAGATCTACTCCAATTTCCTAAAACAACTCAAATCAAATCAAATCAATTCAAACAACCCAATCAATCATTAATCCTAAATTATCTCTTCCTAAATTTGGACTCCTATTACTTAAAACAAAAATGCTACATGTGGCACAACTTAGCATGCAAGCCACCCAATAAAACCCTAGGCCACACGACCAATTGACTACCACATGGCTGATGTGCCACGTGGACTATCCACGTGGCCATTGTGTCATGTGGCAGTGCCACATGGCTTCTTCATTCTTCACACTCCCACTCAAGTCGAGGTCGAGACAACGATGAATTACTCTTCAACTTTGTGAAACCAAATGACTCACCACTTGCATCTTGCCCAAATCTTTGACAGATGAATTTCTTAATCAACTGCTAGTCTTTTTGCAACCTGGAAAGTCATTGCTCCTTTTGGCAACCTTAAAAGTCGTAGCGATAACAACAGGTGTTTCCTTTTCACATCGAGGTAGTGGATGTGCAATCCCATGCAGGGTATTTAACACCTTTTCTCAAGGAAAATCTCCTCATTTGAACGAGTAAGATATCAGATATAAAATATCAATTGGAAAAGCATTAACATCACAAATCGTATCATAACTCAATAAATCTCCTCTTCCCTTTTCTAGGCTTCAAGCTTCGTCATCTTCATCTTCAAGAAACAAACCTTTCTACTTCTACGCTCCGCGTAAGGTGCATGATGCGTGAGAGAGATGACTCACTAGGGTCCTCTTCTCATCTCCTTAGACCTTGCATAAAGCGCCAAGGATCTTCAAGGAGTTCTTGAGAGAACTCCCTACTTCAGATGAAGATGCCACGAACCACGTGGCCTTGGAGATGCATGGAAGGTTCACGCACAAGGGGAACTCCTTGTGCGTGGATCTTCTTCTCCTCACTCCTTATGTTCCACACATGAAGACTAGTGGGCCTGAAACACCCGATCTGATACCATGTGAAGATTTTGGAGAAGCGCAACAAGATCTTAGGCACATGGAAGGCCCACATGTGAAGATGAAGGGATCGGCTACTACTGTTCATGTGAAAAGCAACAACAAGCAAAGAGAGAGTTGGCGAGGGAGAGGAGTTGAGAAGGGTTGGGAAATATTGTTGTATTCAACTCAATTAGATGAAAAGAGTTGATTTCATTAGAAGCCCTAAGCCTCTTTATATAGAAAACGTAGAGTCCAAAGTACATAAATATTCCCGAGGGACAAAGACTATCATAGCCCTTACAATAAAAGGAAAAATAAAAAGCTAATATGTACTAACACCACCTCAAGCTGGAGCATAGATATCTATCATGCTCAGCTTGGACATACAAGAATCAAAGGAAGATCTGGCCAAAGACTTGGTGAAAATATCTGCAATTTACTCCTCAGATGCAACTAAAGTGGTATATAGCAGCCCCTTCTGAATAATGTCCCTGGCATAGTGACAATCAACCTCAACATGCTTCGTCCTCTTGTGAAATGCTGGGTTGTTAGCAATGGAAGTGACTGCTATATTATCACATCGTAACTCCATAGAGCTAGAAAACTGCACCTGTAGATCAATAAGCAAGGATCTGATCCACATCATCTCAACAGTCATCTGAGCCATAGCTCTGTACTCAGACTCGGCACTAGATCTCGCAACTGTGCCCTGTTTTTTTCTCCTCCATGTGATCAAATTCCCTATTAAGAAGGTGCAGAACCCAATAGTGGATTTGCGATCCACATGACATCCAGCATAGTCTGCATCAGAGTAACCAACCAATGTCATAGAAGAGCCCTTGGAGAAGAAAAGACCCTTCCTAAAAGCCTTCTTGACATATCTAAGTACTGTCAATGTCGCATCCCAATGCTGACGTGTTAGCTTGGCCATGAACTGACTTAGTCTCCCAACTGCAAAGGAGATATCTGGCCTTGTAATAGTGAGATACAACAGCTTGCCCACAAGCTGTCTGTACTGTCTACTATCCACCACCTATGCATCTTCATCATAGAGTAGCATCTTGGGGACCATAGGAATATTGACCTCCTTGGCCCCAAGCATACCAACCTCCTGCAGGATATCTAAAGCATACTTCCTCTAAAACAAGACCACACCCTTCTTGCTGTGAGCAACCTCAATACCAAGAAATACCGTAAAACCCCCAAGTCCTTCATGACAAACTATTCTGCAAGGATGCACTTGACCTTAGCAATGCCCTACTCATCGTCCTCTGTGATAATCAAATCATCAACATAAACAAGTACCACAGTACCTCGTATAGTCCTCCTGACAAAGAATGAAAAATCAGTTGTCGATCTCCTAAATCCAGCTGCCTCAACAACCTATGACAACCTCTGAAACCAGGCTACGGGGCTCTGTTTAAGGGCATATATATCCTTCCGTAATCGGCATACATGCTCCCCCAAACTCTCAAAGCCAGGTGGCTTCTGCATATAGACTTCCACTTGGAGATCACCATAAAGGAAGGCATTCTTGACTTCTAGTTGATGCAAGGGCCAATCTAACTGAACTGCCACTGCAACCAATACCCGGACCGTGGGAAGCCTGGCAACTAGTGAAAAGGTGTTAAAAAAGTCCACCCCATAAGTCTGGGTGAATCCATTTGTCATGAGGCGGGCTTTGTACCTATCAACACCACCATCAGGATTGAACCTTACAGTAAATACCCACCAGCAGCCAACAAGTGCAGCACCATTAGGAAGTGGAGTTAGCTCCCAAGTGCCACGGCCTCGAAGAGCAACCATCTCATCATTCATGGCTGCCTGCCATTTTGGATAAAGCATGGCTTTACGGTGAATAGCTGGAATCTACGTAATAGCTAACACCTGAGTGAATCCAGCAAATCCAAGAGCTAGACTATCAGTAGCAAGTGCTCCTACCGTGGGATAAGTGGTGCAGGTCCATGGTCACTTCCGAATGGCTATCGGAAGATCAAGATCATCTCCTGGCATATCACGTATCCTGTCCATGTGATCATCACATAGCAAACATACGCCAGTGTCTAAAGAATTGACCTGAGAAGTCAATGGTGAATGCAAGAGTGGGGGTCCCTAATAGGTACTATGAAGCGAACATATGTCTGGGGTGGCCCTGTCAGGCGTGGAAAGGGATGCGTAGCAAAGGTAGTGGTGGTGTAATAGGAATAGGAATCTCAAGAAAGCTCCCAAAGCGAATGGGAGTGTATGACATAAGTGTCATATCACCCTCAGGAGGCATTTCAGTAGCCGTCACAAAAAAGAAAGGTACAGCCTCATGAACAGTAACATCCGCAGAAACAGCACCGAGAAGTAAGCAGATCAAAACAACGATACCCTTTTGTGTCTGGGTATACCTTAAAAAGACCCACTTAACTGCTCTCAATGCAAGTTTATCCCGACTCGATCTCAACAAATGGACAAAGACAACACAACCAAAAATCCGAGGGGTGACATGAAACAAGAGGCGATTAGGATACATGACCTAAAGAGGAATCTGTTCATATAACGCAGCATTGGACATCCGATTAATCAAAAAACATGCAATCAAAACAGCATCACCCTAGCAAAGAGATGAGACCGAATGATGAATCAATAAAGTGCAAACAACATCAAGAATATGACGATGTTTCCTCTCAGCAACATTTTACTAAGAGGTATGAGGACATGTCATATGGATAATGCCACAACTAGAAAAGAAACTGTGCAAACGCATAGTACAAACTCCAAGGAATTATCAGAACGAAAGCATTTCATCAAACACGAATGTTTGTTTTTATTTCCTTGACAGAGTTCTCAATAATTTGTCTCACATCAGATTTATTTTTCAAGAAAACATCCAAGAAACACGAGAAAAGTCATCAACTAAAACAAGATAATATTTGTTTTCAAGTTGATCAGGAGTACAGCTGGGACCCCACACGTCCATATGAATCAGATCAAATGCAGCAACAAATGAAATAGAGGATGAACTAGAGAAACTAGCCTTGTGTTGCTTGCCAAGCTGACAAGCATCACAAGTGAAAGCATTAGTGGAGGGGATGTCCGGTAGAACACATCTGAGGCGATGAATAGGTAGATGGCCAAGGCAGTGGTGCCACTGGAGAGGAGATCCAGCAGAAGCAAGGCCCTGAGTAGCTAAGGCAGCAAAAGCAGTACGGCTCAAACGGTACACCTCATGTTTCTCACGCCCTCCACCAATCGTCTTCCTAGTGAATTTATCCTGCAAGACATAAGAGGACGTATCAAAAATAGCTCAACAATTCAGATCTCTAGTGATACTGCTAACAGATAATAAACTCAAAGGAAAATCAGACACAATAAACATCTACTAGCCTCAAGATAGAAGATAAAGATATATCTACCTTGCCAACAAGCGGCGAGTGTCTCCCATCAGCCACCTATACTGTCCTGGCAGGTGTAACAAGTGCTAACTGAGAGAAAGAGCCTCAGTCACCACATAGGTGCTTGGATGCACCAAAATCAATCAGCCACTCACCAGAAGACAAAAGGGATGACATACCAATCGCAGGTGTCTCTGAAGAGGTAGCCATAGTTGCAGTGTCAGGAGTTTGAGAGGAAGAAGCCTAAGTCAATTGAGCAATCTGCTACCGCAAAGTTTCAATCTCGGCACTCAATAAGCTAATATCAGAGGTAAGAAGAGTTGAATCTGAGATCTCAGCTGCCTGATTAGCCACAAGTGGTCTACCATGCTTCTACCAACATGTAACCTCAGAGTGACCAAGTCTGCCATAGTAAGTCCACAGGGTCCTAGTGTGTACCAGAAGAACGTCCACGTCCACGACCACGTGCAGGATAAGTGGTACCCCTACCACGTCTAGGAATCGCAGCCAGTGAAGACAACCGAGCAGTAAAGTCAAGAGCAGGAGTGCGCACTGCAACTCTGTTGAGTCTACTATATGCTTCCTCCAGGGTAGGAAGCTTAGGAGCAGTTAGAATCTTATCTCTGGCTGCAGCATATTCAGGTCCAAGGCCAGCCAGGAAAAGGGAGACAGTCAACTATCTCATGAAACTCCAAGACTCACAGGCACACCTTGGCAGGTAGGAGTAGTACCTCTTCAGCATTCCCTTCATAAGGGAGTAATACTGTGACAGCGTCCCTCCTAACGCAGATAGAAAAGGTCATAAAAGACTTGGAAAACTCTTATGGAGTTCTTGGCGTGTAAATAGGTATCACGCAAAGACTCCTACATCTCCTTTGATGTAGTATAATGCATGATCTCATCTCCTATTCGGGAAATAACTGTCTGCATCAGCCATGCACAAACCATGGCATTATCACCATTCCAGTTGACATTTGTGCCAATCTTGTTCTCAAGCTCCGGATCTGTAAGTATATGGCTCTTTTTATGACCCCTGACGATCATAAGGTCTACGACCACCACGGGTAATTGGTCTCATCCAACTTAATAACAGGACTAGAGAACGAGTTCTTGAGTACCCCGGTGTCCGAAATAGAGCCCGAGGACACCTTGAACTGATCATCTGAAGCCATCTTTACAATCCGGAAGCCTCAATCAAGCATATAGGACCAAGAAACTATCAAATAATCTGAAAACCAACAGATTCAAATCTGCATAGTTGATAAGAAGCTTCCTTAGACAGATGTTGGCCTCACCTGGGTGTAAGGAGAACACCCAAGGAGGCCCTAAAGAGATCTAGCCTCCTCGCAATAAAAACAAAGACTGCAGTCCCTAGATCAAGGCAAGGTGCCCCTCACAATCACTACACAGAGATCAAAAGCGTCGTATGCCGCTTCAGAAGGTGGTTGCGCCGCCGATCGCAGCCGATCGCAACCGCAGATGGCCACCGCGACGCTCAAGAGGTCACTACTGCCGGCCTAAAGCTTGTTACCGACGCTAGCACCTACTGCAGAGTGCCGTCGAGGGTCCTTGGATCAGCAGCGCCTCCACCAGGTGCTATAGCAGATTGCAACGCAGCCACAGCACCACTACTAGGTCGACCAACCCTCGCCTGAGCGTCGTTGCGGTGGTTCAGCAACCCCTGCACCGCCGCAGCCCATTGTAAGGGTTGAAGCATGCCTCCGAAGCGCTGCCGAGGGTTACTAAGGCTACTACATGCGGCCGGAGGCTGCTGCCACCGTCAAGGAAGGAAGAAAGGAGATCAAGATTTGGTGGTAGGGTTTAGGAGGCTTTTAGGGGTGGGATACCTAGAGCCACAGTCTAAGACCGATGCTCTGATACCAAATTGGATGAAAAGAGTTGAACTCATTAAAAACCCTAGGCCCTCTTTATATAGAGAGAGACCGTAGAGTCAAAAGTACATAAATATCCCTAAAAGACATACTATCATAGCCCTTACAATAAGAGGAAAAATAAAAAGCTAATATGTACTAACAAACTCAACTTAAAAAAAGCAATGTTGATATAGTTGGTTGAAAGAGTTCAAGTTTATTAGAAACCCTAGGTCTCTTTATATATAGAGAGAGACCAGAGGGCTAAAAGTGCATGAATGTCCCTAAGGGACAAGGTTATTATAGCCACACAATAAGACAGAACAAGATAAACTAAAAAATACACCAAACTCCCCCTCACGCTGGAGTATAGATATCAATCATGCTCAACTTGGACATACAGGTATCAAATGAAGATTTGGCCAAGGGTTTAGTGAAAATATCTGTCGTCTGCTCCTCAGATGCAACAGAGGTGGTGTATAGGAGTCCCTTCTGAAGAATGTCCCTGGTATAGTGACAGTCAACCACAACATGCTTGTCCTCTCGTGAAATGCAGGGTTATTAGCAATGAAGGTGGCTGCTCTATTATCACACTTCATCTCCATGGGACTAAAAAACTGCACCTGTAAATCAACAAGGATCTGATCCACATAATCTCAACAGTTATCTGAGCCATAGCTCTGTACTCAGACTCGGCACTGGACCTCGCAACTATACCCTATTTCTTACTCCATGTGATCAAGTTCCCTGCTAAGAAGACGCAGAACCTAGTAGTGGATTTGCGATCCACATTACATCCCGCATAGTCTACATCTGAGTATCCAACTAATGTCATAGACGACTCCTTGGAAAAGAAAAGACCTTTCCCAGGAGCCTTCTTGATATATCTAAGTACCATCAATGCCGCATCCCAATGCTGACGTGTTGCCTTAGCCATAAACTGACTCAGTCTCCCAACTACAAAGGAGATATCTGTTCTTGTGATAGTGAGATACAATAGCTTGCCCACAAGTTGTCTATACTGTCTACTATCCACCACTTGTGCATCCTCATCATACAGTAGCATCTTGGGGTCCATAGGAATATTGGCCTCCTTGGCCCCAAGCATACCAACCTCCTGCAGAATATCTAAAGCATACCTTCTCTGTGACAAGACCACACCCTTCTTACTGCGAGCAACCTCGATTCCAAGGAAATACCGTAGGCCCCCCAATTCCATAACAAACTGCTCTGCAAGGAAGCGCTTGATCTCAATAATGTCCTGCTCATCATTCCCTGTGATAATCAAATCATCAACATAAACTAAGAGTACCACAGTACCTCGCGAGGTCCTGACAAAGAGTGAAAAATCAGCTGTTGACCTCTTGAAGCCAGCTGCCTCAACAACTTATGACAATCTTTGAAACCAGGCTCTGGGACTCTGTTTTAGGCCATATATAGCCTTCCGTAACCAGTATACACACTCCCCCTGTCTCTCAAAGCTAGGTAACTACTGCATATAGACTTCCCCTTGGAGATCACCATAAAGGAAGGCATTCTTGACATCTAGCTAATACAAGGGATAATCCAGCTGAACTGCCACTACAATCAAGACCCCGACCGTGGGAAGCCTGGCGACTGGTGAGGTGTCGAAGAAGTCAACCCCATAGGTCTGGGTGAACCCCCTTGCCACAAGGCAGGCTTTATGCCGAGCAACACCACCATCAAGGTTAAACTTCACAGTAAATACCCACCGACAGCCAACAACTGTAGCACCATCAGGAAGTGGGGTTAGCTCCCAAGTCCCATGACCTCAAAGAGCGACCATCTCATCCTCCATGGCTGCCCGCCATTTTGGATCAAGCATGACCTCACAATAAGTGGCTGGAATCTACATAGTAGCTAAGGCCTGTGTAAATCCAGCAAATCCAGGAGATAAACTGTCAGTAGCAAGTGCCCTTGCCGTAGAATAAGTGGTGCAGGTCCGTGGTTGTTTCCGAATGGCTATCGGAATATCAAGATCATCTCCTGGCACATCATATGTCCTGTCCATGTGACCATCACATGGTAAAGATACGTCAGTAACTAAATGACTCACCTGAGAAGCCGATGGTGAAGGCAAGGGTGGGGGTCCCTGATAGGTAGTATGGGGGCGAACATATGTCCCGAGTGACTCGGTCAAGCAAGAAAAGGGATGCGTAGCAGGTGGTAGTGGTGATGTAATAGGGACAGGTATCTCAGGGAAGCTCCCAAAGCGAATAGGTGTATACGGCATAAGTGCCATAACACCCTCAGGAGGCATTTCAGCAGCCGTTATAGAAAAGAAAGGTACAGCTTCATGAAAGGTAACATCCGTAGAAACAAAATGTCGAGAAGCGGATCAAAACAACGATACCCCTTTTGTGTGCGGGTATACCCTAGAAAAACACATTTAACTGCTCTTGGTGCAAGTTTATCCCGACCCGGTCCCAACAAATGGACAAAGGCAACGCAGCCAAAAGTCCGAGGGGTGACGTGAAACAAAGGGCGATCAGGATACATGACCTGAAGAGGAATCCGTTCATGTAACGTAGCATTGGGCATCCGATTTACCAAAAAACATGTAGTCAAAACAGTGTCACCCCAGTAAAGAGACGGGACTAAATGATGAATCAATAAGATGCGGGCAACATCAAGAATATGTCAATGTTTCCTCTCAGCAACTCCATTTTGCTGAGAGGTATGAGGACAGGTAGTTTCATGAATAATGCCACAACTATAAAAAAAAGTGCGCAAGCGGGTAATGCAAAACTCCAAAACATTATCCGAACGAAAACACTTCACCAAACATGAATGCTGGTTCTTTATTTCCTTAACAAAGTTTTCAATAAGTTGCCCCACATCAGACTTATTCTTTAAGAGAAACATCCAAGTAACACGAGAAAAATCAACTAAAACAAGATAATATTTGTTCCCAAGTCGATCAGGAGTACGACTGAGACCCCACACATCCATATGAACCAGGTCAAATGCAGCAATAGATGAAACAGAGGAAGAACTGGAAAAATTAGCCCTTTGATGCCTGCCAAGCTGACAAGCATCACAGGTGAGAGCAGTAGTGGAGGGGATATGCGGAAGAACACGTCTAAGGCGATGAATTGGTAAATGGCCAAGGCAGTGATGCCACTGGAGAGGAGATCCAACAGAAGCAAGACCCTGAATAGCAAAAGCAGCACGGCTCAGACGATACACCCCATGTTCCTCACGCCCTCCACCAATCGTCTTACCAGTGAATTTGTCCTGCAAAATACAAGAGGACACATCAAAAATAGCTCAGTTGTTTAAATCTCTGGTGATACTTCTAACAGATAATAAACTCAATTGAAAATCAGACACACAGTAAACATCTGTAAGCCTCAAGGTAGGAGATAAAGACATATCTCCCTTGCCAACAAGTGGCGAGTGTCTCCCATCAGCCACCTGTATTGTCCTTGCAGGTGTAACAGGCGCAAGGTGGGAGAAAGAACCTCTGTCGCCACAAAGGTGCTTGGATGCACCAGAGTCAATCAGCCACTCACCAGAAGACGAAAGGGAGGACATACCAATCACAGGAACCTCTAAAGATGTAGCGATAGCTATCATGTTAGGAGACTGAGAAGAGGAAGCTTGAGTCAAAAGAGCAATCTGCTGCCGCAGAGCTTTAATCTCGATGCTCAAGGAGCTAACATCAGGGGCAGTAAGAGCTGAATCTGGGACTTCAGCTGCCTGATTGGCCACCAGTGGTCTACCATGCTTCTGCCAACATGTAACCTCAGAGTGACCAAGTCTGCCATAGTAAGTACCTGGAATTCTATTCCGCATACTAGAAGAGCATCCACGTCCACGACCATGTGTAGGATAAGTACCCCTGCCACGTCCAGGGATCGCAGCCAACGCAGACGACTGAGCAGTAGAATCAACAGTAGGAGAATGCAGTGTAACTCTGCTGAGCCTGCTATATGCTTCCTCCAGTCTAGGAAGATCTGGAGCAGTAAGAATCTGATCTCTGGCTGCAGCATATTCAGGTCCAAGGCCAGCCAAGAAAAGAGAGACAGCCAACTGTCACCTGAAACTCCTCTAGGACTCACAAGAACACCCTGGCAGGTAAGAGTAGTGCCTCTCCAGCATACCCTTCATAAGAGACTAATATTGTGACAACGCACGCCCCTCCTGACATAGGTAGAAGAGATCGTAAAAGGCCTGAAAAATACGTGCAGAGTTCTTGGCATGTAAATAGGTATCTCGCAGAGACTCCCACATCTCCTTCGCTGTAGTGTAATACATGATCTCATCTCCTATTTTGAGAATAACTGTCTGCATCAGCCATGCACAAACCATGGCATTATCACTGTCTCAGTCGACATTTGTGCCAGTCTTGTTCTCAGGCTCTGGATCAGTAAGTATATGGCTTTTTTTATGACCTCTGAAAGTCATAAGAAAGGTCTGGAACCACCATGGGCAGTTAGTCTCATCCAATTTAACAACTGGACCAAAGAACGGATTTTCAAGCACCCCGGTATCCGAAGTAGAGCCCGAAGACACCTCAAACTGATCATCTGAAGCCATATCCACAATTCGAAAACCACACTCAAGTGTCTAGGACCAAGAGATCATCAATAATCCAACAATGCAATAGATTCAGATCAACATAACTGCTAGGAGGCTTCCTTGGACAAGTGGTAGCCCCACTTGGGTGCAAGGAGAACACCTAAGGAGGCCATGAACAAGTCTAGCCCCCTTTTCTAGCAACTGATCTCTGCCGGTCATGGCCTTAAATAGTCACTGTGATACCAACAGGAGCTGGGTGATGGCGCTAAGGCTTGCGACAGGGTGCCGCCGCAACTACTAGGACCTGCAGCGCCAGCAGCAGCGCCTATATGGGGTTACGAGCGCCGCTGCTGGGTCTGTTGACCCTCGCCGGAGCGCCGCTGGGTGGCGCTGGAGGTCGCAAGGGCTAAAGCAGGTCGCTGGGCGCCGCTAGGTGATGCTGCACCACCACTGGGTCCGTTGACCTCCACCTCAGCCCCGTCATGAGATCGAATCAAGTCGGAGCAGCATCGCCTTCGGGTGCTAGGGCTGCTGCATGGTGCCTATGAGGTCGCACGATGGCTTCGGAGACTTGGCGCTGCTTCAGTGCCGTTGCAAGGCTGAAGGTTGTTCGCAGAGGTGCCACCTCTAGCTGCTAGGGCACTTGCATGCGGCCAGAGGGCTATTGGAGAGTGTTGCCGCCGCCTAAGATGGAGGAGAGAGAACGGGATTTAGGTGTTAGGGTTTCGGAGGCCTTGAGGGGTGGGATACCTAGAGCCACGATCTAGGACCAGTGCTCCAATACCAAGTTGGTTGAAAGAGTTCAAGTTTATTAGAAACCTTAGGTCTCCTTATATAGAGAGAGACCAGAGGGCTAAAAGTACATGAATGTCCCTGAGGGACAAGGGCTATTATAGCCACACAATAAAACGGAACAAGATAAGCTAAAAAATACACCAACAGATATCTTTGTAAAGAGATCTACTCCTGTTTCCTAAAACAACTCAAATTAAATCAAATCAATCTTAACAACTCAATCACTAATCCTAAATTATCTCTTCCTAAATTTGGACTCCTATTTAAAACAAAATTGCCACATGTGACACAACTTGGCATGCAAGCCACCCACTAAAACCCTAAGCCACACGACCTAATCGACTAACTGGACTAACTGCCACGTGGTAATGCCATGTGAACTGTCCACGTGGCCACTATAGCATGTGGCAATGCCAGGTGGCTTCTTCATTCATCACAATTATAATGCAAGCACAAGCTTGAAACCCAATGTGATTATTAAAATGGAAGTTGTAGGGATCAATGGTGATCTAACCTCAAAGGAGGAGAAATCAAAGTAATTTTCTCAATCAAGAAAAGACCTCATTGTCAAATCTATCAAACAATTGGGACAACCTCACTCTGCAATACATTTTTTAGCCAACCTAAACCTTCGAACTCCTGACTCGTTGCTCAATCCCAGCCTACCCTTAGGAAATGGAGCAAGCAACCCTATTACAATAATTCCTAATGTCCCTTCCTTGATTGCACATGAAAGAAAGTAGATTCTTGAGCAAAAAGCGTAAGCTTAGTTGTTCCCTACGAGGAAAAAGGAAGCCTCTAAGAAGGCATAAGCAACAAAACAAACTAAAAGATACCATTCTATGTATGTACGTATGTGCGGCGTGCTTGCATGTGCACAGATGCACATGTGGGTGCAATGCTTTGAGCAGCAGGGAGAGAAGCATACCTTCATACACAAATGCGTACATACGTATATACAAACATACATGCATAGACACACACAACACACACATGCATGGGCATGCATGTGTGTGTTGTGTGTGTCTATGCATGTATGTTTGTATATACGTATGTACGCATTTGTGTATGAAGGTATGCTTCTCTCCCTGCTGCTCAAAGCATTGGTTCCTTCCCACCCCTCCCCTCTTTCTTTCATAAGGGATAGACTTTAGGGTGCAAGTTGCATGAGATGAAGTCAAGCTCAAACTCGCTCAAAGAGACCGCAAGCAAACGGTAGGAAGCACTCTCCTTTGCCAAACAAAGCACCACCTTAAACATATACCATCATCTCTACTTACATGACCAAACTTTTCAAGGAGATTGTTGAGCACCGCTGCAGGGGATGTTGTAGGGTCGTCGATGACCACCAAGGATGGTCGTTGTCCTAGATCCTTCGAGGTTGATGTCTTGGCTTGCATAATGAGTCTCCTTTCATGCCTAGTGTGGTTGGCGATGAACCTTCTCTCATCTTTGATGGAGCTTCCTTTTCTTAGCATGAAAGGGTATGTTTCATGCAAGGAAAGGAGGTTTAACCCAAGAAAAGGGTATGTTTCAGATTCAACAGGGCTCGTGTGTGTAGCCCAAGGAGTCATGAAGGAGAAGATCGAAGGAGCATAGGTGTTTGATTCCAATGCTTCTATTCATCTTAGAGGAGATACAAAGTGCTTGATAAATCCTATGGTTCCATGTAGGATTGGAGATGTGAGGGTAGCCAATGGGGCTACATCTCCAATCATCACAGACGAGAGTATACATGCATCCCCCAAGATGGTGATCAAGAAGGTTTATTATGCTTCAGAATTCCTAATGAACCTATTAGCAATGAGCCACATATGCAAAGATCTTGGATGTTAAGTGGTCTTTGATGAGGAACATTGTTACTTCTAGGACCAACAGACAAGCAAGATTGTAGGTGGATACATGAAGAGAGACGGTCTCTACTATTTAGACACGCCTACTATATTTGCCAAAGCCATGTTCATTGCTAGTGGTCCCTAGTTGTGAACAGGAGACTTCGATACCCATCAGTCTAGAAGATGTAGCAGATGTATCCAGAGTTGGTAGACTCCTTGACTCTTAGAGTGTGAGGACTATCAACTTGGGAAGCACCACAAGAGCAGCTACCCATGCAGAGATGATGGGTTGAGTGTGGTCCCTTTCTCCCTAGTACATTATGATGTATAGAGGCCATCCAGAGTCCATACTTCAGAAGGACATCAATATTATGTAATTTTTGTGGACAACCACAATCGCCTCATTCGAGTCTTCGTCATGAAGGCATGCTTAGAGATTCCTCACATTGTGCAACAGTTTCTTTCTGAGGTTCAGACAACACGCCACCACAATCAAGATTTTCTGTAGTGGCAATGCACTGGAATTCATGCACCAGGACTCGCAGGAGGTTTTCATTTCTAGAGGCATCATTCATTAGACATCTTGTGTTCACACGTCTCAGCAGAATGGCATGGTTGAGCATAAGCTACGACATCTCGATATTATCAAGACCTTAATGTTCCACATAAAGGTTCCAAGGCAGCTCTGGGGAGATGTTGTGCGCATTGCGACGTACTTGATTAATCAGGTGCCCTCATTAATGCTTGGAGGATTAGTTCCCTACCAGGTGATTTATCCAGATTGTTCTAGGCCATTTGCTCTACCTTTGAGGATATTTGGGTGCACATGTTTTGTTCAGGCTTATGGCAATCAGAACAAGTTTGCTCCCTGATCAGACCTCCTAAGTGGTTAGAGGGTCCGACTCAACGATCTAAAGACAAGCAATCACAATGAGACGAGTTGGTGACCCACTTCCACCACAAAAGGGTGTACGTCTGGGGCAAGTGATGCTCCCAAATATTAACTAGTAAGAAACAATAATACAATCTCTCTTTTCTCTTGAATTACCTGAGTGAGGGCCTCGAGGGCCTCTTTTAGCTATTTATAGTGCTAGAATTAGTCCTTTCGCAAGATCTGCTGATCGAATACATCCGTTACCATGGTATGTATGTTGTCAGGTTATTAATTGTGGCAGTCATACCATCATTTATTGATGGTATGACCATGTTGGACTTTTTTCGCTATCTCCTTGTCATCGGTTGGCGTCGGATCCTTAGGCGAGTCGGGTTTCCTGGACCCGCTTATATTTAGGCCTTTCCGGGTGTAGGCAGGTCGGATTCACACCTTCGGGTGGTCGGACCTCTTATTGCATTTTTTGTGGAGTTTTAAGTCTAGGGGTGTTTTTTGCCCTTCATCATATGCCCATTACCCTCTAGCTAGCGGATGCTGCTAAAAGAGTAACTAAAGTGGTTAAAATTCCGCAATAGGTGATGCCCCCAAATGATGCCCTGACTTTTTTGTTTAAGTGGTGGAGCATTTGCTATGGAGCAGGAGTTGCAATTCTAAGAGGCCAAGGCGCTCTTAGTGTTGCTATCTTTAGAGAGGCGATTCTGTATTAAAGAGGTGGCTTGCCAGTGAGAGGAACGTGAGCACCTATTTTCTCTATCGGCCTAAAGAGGCGACGTAAGGCCCGTTTGCCTATTTTACTGCCGGCCTTAAGAGGCAACTTCAAGCACGCTCACCTATTATACTGTCGGCCTTAAGAGGCGGCTTCAAGCGTGTTGTCCTGTTATACTGCCGACCTGAAAAGGCGGCTTGAGGCATATCCACTTGTTATACTACGGCAAGTAATGGCTAATTACTGCAGGATTTGATTTGTCTTGTTATGGCAAGACCGGTATTAATTGTCGTCATGATAAGGCGTAAAGGCCTAAAATACCACGCTTGGCAGCGATGTAACCAGCATTATTGTTGTGCGAGGTATGTGCGCACAAACATTTAATGTTGGTAATGATTACCGAAGTATCCCTAGCTTAAAGGGATATTTTTTGAAACCCGCGTTGTATCCGCGAGATATTATTTTTTGCCCCGTAAGGGGGGAACCGCCCGGTACAGGGGTTATAAATAGGGAGTGTGGGGCATAGTTAATGCCCCACCTATCCTTTTGTGAGCACTCTTCATTGCTGGTGTGGGCCCTTTCTTCTCAGGCAAGGCACGAGGAGGTGGTTTTCTCGGAGCTTCTTTCCCCGACAAGAGTCAGAGACACTGTCCGTTATGTCTGGATTCGTGGGCAAGGGTGAGTCATCATCTTCATCTGGCATCTCACCTAAGATGAGGGAGCTTTACACCTTTGCTTCCAACTTTCATAGTCGTTCCGCCATTAGGGTGTTTCTGATTGAGTACGAACTCGATGGAATTTCGTTCCACCCTTGTGGGTCGCAGACCCGCCTATGCTCGGACGGGTCTAAGGATTCATTCATTATTTATAAATATGCCATCGAATATGGCCTTCCGGTACCTTTGAACCCTTCTTGTGTTCATTCCTTTGTTACTACCGCCTAGCCCCCTCTCAACTTAGTCTCAATTGTTAGCTGATGTTGAACACTTTTACCATTATCTGTTTCCATTAGCAGATTGTCCCCTGCCTGGGTTTATTCTGTTTTCTTTTTGATCTTATGCCCCTTAAGGATAAGAAGGGGAAGCCCTCATTTGTTACACATTGTACAGCCGGCACACAGTACCAGATAGTTAACCTACCCGATAGTTTGAAGGAACAGAATCGCCATTTTTTCTTTGTCATTGACGAAGGTCACGGCGTCCCTTATACCTGGCAAGGTCCGTTTGATAAGGACCTGCCGCCTAGGCCTGAAGAGCTTGATTCAACTGCTTAAGCAGACGCTGATAGGATTATTGGCTTCGGGTCGATTGCCCACTCGGGGCTCAACCGAGAAGACATTCGGGTGGCTTTATCGTGGGTTGCGAATTCCTATCCCACGCCATGTAAGTAGGGGGAGGTGATAGCTTTAGAACATGTATCGTCCTCACTCGTTACTTAATGGCCTGACAGTTCTATTATTTTTTTGCAGCCTTTGGCTGGTTTGCTCGACCAAACACTCCCAGGCATCGAGGCAGCGATTCCTCCTAGTATCGATCACACAGTGGAGAGGAGAGGCCCGTGGAGCGGAGAAAGGGAAGCCAGTCCTCTCGCTCCAAGGAGACCAAGAGAAGGAGGCCGAGGGGAGCGATGAGAAGGTGGAGACCCCTCCCAAGTGCCCAAAGAGGGGCCCGAGGAGTGTTTAGCCAGTGTCATCTGCTCATAAGTTTGAGCGGGGCTAGGGTGGTGGAAGCATCAGTGGATTCGCCTACCCCTTTAGCCCGCTCAGACCGCCTAAAGGATGTTGTGTCCTCGACTCTCCGCTCGCTGCTTCAGCAAAGATGGCTTAGGCAGGTGGAGCAAGTTCATCCAATGCCCCGTCCGATTCAACCGGTGCCTTCTCTCGTTTGGCGCAAGAGGTGGCTATGACAGGAGGCTTTCTTAGTGGAGCGTTTTTGCGTAGCTGCACTATAGGCGTACTCGACGAGGGCAAGGATGTCGGTGGACCCCTTCGGTCCTAGGGTAATAGGACAGATGGTCAAATCTACTAAGGGAACCATTCTGGAAGCTGCTGGTGCAAGGACCACACCCAGCAAGGTAGTTCCAATCCCAGCGAGCAGTTCAGGCAGGTTAGGCGATTTGATCGAGGGGCTCAGCGTGGAAAGGCAGGTCATCCAGCATTTGGTGGATGCCATATTTTGAGCCGCCTCCCAGCCAGGAGACATGCACCTGAATCAAGTGTTCTACTATTACCTTCGAGTGGTAAGCCTTGTCTTGTTTGCCCTTTACTTATCCTTTTGGGGAGGAATTCTCTCCTTACACCCACCCATGCTTCTGAGTAGGTCGAGCTTCTTAGGACTATTTTTGTCCCACGTAGTGGTGCTCCCGCTAACGCCGCTGGGCTTGGCAAGTCTTCCAGGGCGATTGAGATGACCGTGAGGTGGGCCATGACGGCCAAGGCGAAGTAGCGCGACTTTGCCCGCCATTTGGAGGAGGCAGCTGCCGCCCGAGAGAAGGCGGAAAAGAGAGTGGAGGACGCCCTTTGCAAGTTACAATCGTAGTGCAAGTGGCCCGTCAAGTCTCCCGGCTAGAGGAGCAGAGGAAGGCCCGTTAGGGTTTGAGGCGGATTGTCGCACTCGGCAAGATGTAGAAGAGCCTTATTGGAGCGCACAAGATTGAAGTCGTGGCTCTGCAAGGCTTATCTAAGCACCTACAGACTTCCTGCACCAGCGTCCTTTCCCTGAAGGACGAGGTGCAGATGCTAAGGGTCAAGTGCTCTTCAGTCATGGAGGGCTATGAAGCGGCTCTTCAGGTAGAACGCCTTCGCTTGGGCGCAGCCATTGACAAACTTGCCAAGGTGTCGGCAAGGAGGAGGCGCTGAAAGCTGACCTTGGCAAGGCTTAGCAACTCGCGGAGGACCAAGGCAAGGTGGTGCTTGAGTTGGAGGAGTCTGGCCAGCTGGAGCTCAATCCTGACATGGTAATGGGGTTCTTCGCTACTAACCCATCCATGGAGGAGAACCGAGAGGCCTTGTCGAGGGAGATAGGGAAGCACACCTTGGCAACAGTACAAGCCCTGCTTGAGGGCACACGCACCTCAGTGGAGGAGCTGTGTGGCTGGTCTATGGACCAGTTTTTGTCCAAGTATGACTGTCAAAAAGCTAACGATCACATTGTGTACAAGGCTCCTATAGAACCGCTCGAGGAACAGCCAGAACCCACAAGCCAGCCGGGAACGCCAACCCCTAAGGAGGAGGTGCCCAAGCCGAGTCCATCAAAGGCTGTGAAATCGCCAATCCGGCTGAGTGGCTCTACTCGTGCCGCCTCGTCGCCGCATAAAACACCCAGAGCGGACATCTTCGAAGACTAGGAGTGAAGTCACTTCGTCTTCAGAGTGGTCCTGTTATCTTTTTTTTTTTTGCCGAGAACGATGTAGTGGGCAATACTTTTTTAATGAAAGAAAAGCTTTTATTTCTATTGCATTTCTTTTCATACATGATACAAACGTAAGTTACTCACATGCCAAGTACGAGGGATTGCTTCGCCGCATAAGGTAAGTAATTTGTAGAAGTTGCTTGGACTGTTCTTACAAATTTTGTAAGGCCCTTCCCAAGGGACGTCTAGTTTTCCGCTTGATTTGCTTGGCATGGAGACTTCGCACTTCTACAAGACTAAGTCTCCTTCGGAGAACGCCCTTTTGCGGACCTGCCTGTTATAAGTAGCCACGGTCGCTTCCTTGTACTTAAAGGATGCCTCCGACGCCTCTTCCCTTAGTTCGTCCACGAAGTCTAGGGCTAAGCAAATCAGATCATCATTGGTAATAAGGTCGAGAGTTGTGTCCGATAGGTGGGAAGGATCGTCTCAATAGAAAGCCGAGCTTCCATGTCGTACACCAAGGTGAATGGTGTGTGGCCTGTGGAAGTCCTCTGGCATATCCTGTAGCCCCACAGTACGTCCGACAGCTCATCCACCCATCTTCCTTTCACTAAATGCAACCAACGTTTGAGCATTGAGATGATGGTGCGGTTGGTTACCTCCGCTTGGCCGTTCGCCTGGGGATGTCCCACAGATGTGAAGCATAGGCAGACATCCCAACTGGTGTAGAATTCCTTGGATTTTCTGCAGGCAAACTGGGTGCCATTGTCCGTGACAATGTACTAAGGTATCCCCATATCGAGCTATAATATTTTTGAGAATGAAGAACCATGTCAACCGTTGAGCTGGCCATAGCCACGGTTTCAACCCACTTAAAGAAGTAATCAACTACCACCAATATGAACCGTTTCTAGGCCGGTGCTAGCAAAAAAGGTCCAATGAAGTCCATCCCCCACTTTACAAAGGGGATGGGTGATATTATAAGGAGCGGCAAGTGAAGCGCTGGCACTTATTACACCTGCAGACGAAGTCTTTGCACTGCTGCTTCATTTGGGGCCAAAAGTATCCCGCCTGGAATAGCCAGGCCACGAGGGCTTTATGACCCTCATGGTTGCCGCAAATACCACCATGAGCCTCTTAGAGGGATTGAGATGCTTCTTCCTTTTTAAGGCAACACAGCAAGGGGGTGGAGAAACCCCACTTGTACAATTGCCCGTCCATCAAGGCATACCTAGAGGCCTTTAGGCGGAATGCCCTAGGCAGTGATTCCCTTGGGGGTAGTTTGCCAGTGTTCAAGTAGATGACAATGGGCACCATCTATGAGGATTGCTCCACTGTGTAAAATCTGGGGGTAAGTACCGTTGGCTCCCTCAAAGTTTAGAGGCAGATATCCTCCTCTTGGTCAAGAGGGATAGCTGAAGCCAAGCAAGCTAAGGCGTCTACAAAGGGTTGTCAAATCGAGGTATCCGGTTGATTGAGACGGTTCTGAAGTCGGACAACTCCTCCTTGACCTTATCGACGTACAGAATAATGTTTGGATCCCTGGCTTGGTATTCACCATTGACCTAATTGGCGACCAACTGGAAATCCGTGTAGACCTCAAGCAAGGAGACACCTTTTAATTTGGCTACTCGGATGCCAACTAACATGGCCTCATACTCCACCTGGTTATTGGATGCTGGAAAAATCAATTTGATGGTGTACTTATGAGTAGCGTCGTCTGGGGCGATCAAGGCTATGCTGACCCCTGACCCTATTGTCATTGACGAGCCGTCTACATATAATTTCCACGGCAGAGTGAGGGAGGCGTCTGGGTCTATGAATTCCGCTACGAAGTCCACCAAGACTTGCCCCTTTATTGCCTTCCTCGGCCAGTACTGAATATCAATTTCGGCCAACTCCATAGCCTATTTTATCTGCCGTGCTAACCCAATGGGCTTGTGTAACATCCGCCACAAGGGGTAGTCGGACAGAACGATTATGGTATGGGCGTGGAAATATGGGCGTAGTTTTCTGGTGACGGTTACCAAGGCTAGCCCAAGCCTCTCGATCACCGTATGCTTAGCTTTTACACCTTGATAGGTTTTGCTAATGAAATATACTGGTTGTTGTGCCCCTTCTCATTCACCGACTAGGACGGTGCTGACGGTAGTTAAAGATGCAGCAAGGTACAAAGAAAGGGCTTCTCCTGGCTCAGGGGCCGTCAAGATATGGGGCTTCAGAGCTCCTCTTTGACGTCTTGCAGGGCCTTTTGGCAGTGAGGAGTCCAGTCGGCGATAATATAGCCTTTACCCTTCTTGATACACTCGAAGAAGGGGAGAGTGACTGCATCCCTTTTAGTGTGCTTAGTGGCTGAAGGTCCATGATCACCTGAATCTTGTCGAGGTTGGCTACAATTCCTCTATTGCAGACTAGGACCCCAGAAATCTGCCGGCTAAGACCCTAAAGGTACATTTCTCATGATTCAGCCAGAGGCGGATGTCCCTTAATATTTGGAACACATCTGCCAAATATTCTAAGTGTTGAAGTTAAATCCTTTTACAACCATATCATATATATACACTTCAAATGGCTTTCCTATTATTTTAGAGAAAATCATATTTACAAGGAGCTGGTAAGTCGCTTCAGCGTTTTTCAAACCAAAGGGCATGACTCTATATTGAAACAGACCCCTATCAATGATAAAGGAGGTGTGACGGCTAGAGTAAGGTTAATCTGGTGATACCTACTGTAAGCGTCCAAGAAGGACGTGCGATTGTCCGCTGCAGGAGTCCACCAAAGCGTCGACCCTTGGTAAGGGGAACTCATCCTTCGGGTAGGCTTCGTTGAAGTTGGTGAAGTCTACGTACATGCGCCATTTGACGTTAGCCTTCTTCACCATGACCACGTTCGATAGTCATGCCGCATATAAGTATTCTTCGATGAATCCGGCGTCAAGTAGCTTTTGGACTTCAGCCTCCACCGCTTGCCATTGCTCTGCTGATTTGTGCCGACGCACCTATTTGACCGTGCGGGTGCCCGCCTAGATGTTCAGATGGTGCTGAGTCAGGGACAGGTCTACTACCGGCAGGTCATTGGCGAACCAAGCGAAAATGTCTACATTGGTCCGAACCAGGAGTAGCAACACCTGTACTTCGAAGGGATCAAGGTCTACTCTGACCTGGACGAGCTTGATAGCGTCGTTAGGATACATCTGTATAGCCATGGCTGAAAAGCCTAGCTGTAGTCCCAAGGTTGCTGGCGAATCAGCTAGATTTATCTCTGGCTGGATTGCTTGGACTTGGTTTCTCTTCTTCCCCCATTTATGTGGCTTAGGGGGCCTCAACTCCATGGATCATTCTAGCTCGATCCCTAGGAGCTCGCAACTGGCTGTCTGATCCCCGTATACTATTCCTACTCCGCAAGGAGACTAGAAAAGCATGAATTGGAAGTATGAAGAGGGGATTAGGCGGAAGGAATGGGTAGTTGGGTGGTCAAGGATGCCGTCAAATGCTGCCGTCAGTCCGACCACTATGAACATAGCCATCTGGTTGAGGTACCTATCCCCATCATAGACGAACAAAGGGAGGTTGATTTCTCCTTTTGGCATCACCTTGTAGTTGTCGAACCCTACAGCCGAGTGAGTTGACGGGGAAAGATGCTCTTCTTTGAAGCCCAACCGAAGCAGTGTTCTGGAGAAGAGGACGTCAACGATACTACCTTTGTACACGAGGAGCCGTGGCTGCTGTCCCACTAGTAAGAGTGTTACCAACAGCAGGTCAGTGTGCTCTATTAGGTTCAGCAGAGAGGCAAACAATCTAGAGGCCACCCGCTTGACAAGGCCTCTCTCACCCCACTGAAGAGTAGGGAACACGCTACGAGCTGCTTGCCCAGAAGGGGTGAGTTGCTGATCCAAGGCAACAACCCCGAAAATTACTTCAACCAGCAGGAGGTGATCGTTTTGGGGTAATGCAAGCATAGCCACTAAAACCTGACGATGATACTCAGCCGAGGAGAGCAAAGGTGACACCGCTTGCTCGAGAGAGCGGGCTGAGGTACCATCGGGCCCATGGCCCTCGATGAGGACCATGTTGACTCCACGGAACTGCTGAAGCTTTTCCCTGTGGTAGTCTTCTAGACCCTCCATGGGCCTTTTGCCCTTATCCTAACCCTCACTCCGCCTAACGAAGTGGACCAAATTTCCATGCTGGATCTGGGACTCAATCTGGTCCGACAGATCCCGACAATCTTCGATGGTGTGCCCCCAAGCCTTGTGGTATTTGCAATATGACCCAGAGTCGGCCTTCTTTTTGAACGACTTGGGCAAGGGTAGCAAGTCTTTGTCTGTAGACCATACTTCCGCCAACAAGTCACCTAGTTCACAGTCAGGGAAGTGTATTCTTCAAAATAATCCTACCTAGGCTGGCGGGGTCCACTGTTTCGACCCTTAGTTAGCCAATCATTTCTCCACTATGGGAATCTAGCTTTGCGCTTGTTGAAGCGACTGCTTCAACGGATGGAGATGGGGGTGGAATCTCCCGAGGCCTACTTCTCCTCGATCAGGCTGGCATCGTCTCTGTATCCCTCTGCCAGCCAGTTGCAGGAGCGGAAAGAATCGTCCAACTCTGCAAACCTTATGGCTCTATCCCAAAGCTCCGCCACATCTCTTGGTGGGAAATCATCGATGTCATAATAAAATCTCTAAGTCAAGAGTCCTGACTTGAAGTATTGACTAGCAATGGCATCGTGAGGCCACTTGCATTTGAAATACTACGCCTTAAACTGATCCAGGTAGGACCGAAAAGATTTGCTCTTCCGCCGCTGGATCTCCTACAGCCTCTTAGGATTGTCTCTAGCCCTTTGCTACCCAGTAAAGTACTGGCAGAACTTGTCCGTCAATTCTTGGATTCATGTGATCAGTCCAGTCAGTAACTCCTTGAACCACTCATAGGCAATGCTGGACAGGTAGGTCAAGAATACTTGGTAGAGTACTCCGTCGAGGCAGCCATGAACAAGCATCATCTAATGGTAACTCCCAACAAAGCTTATTAGGGTCCATCATCCCGTCATATTGGGCCATAATGGGCTGCTTGAATTTTTCTGGCAGGAGGGTCGTCATCACCTCAATGAAAGGTTAGGTGGTGACATAAGCCCATGAGCGTATACCCTGTATTGCCCTGGTGATCTAGCGGACGATCTCAGGATTGAGCCTCCGCTACTGGTCACCAGAGATTGAGCCCCTGAATGCTCTCCCGACAAAGGAAGTAGGGAATTTTAGGCCGATCGAGGGGAGCCTACCCTCTTTGGCTACTAAGCTCTCGTTTAACTTTTCAAGTTGTTCACGCAAGCGGGCATTCCCGTCCTCCACTGTACGACACCACCTTTGTTCGTCTTCAAGGCACAATTGGTTGGGCTCCTCCAATGGGATTTTGCTGAACTTCCGAATCTGTCTAATCTCCAAAAGTTTCTCGACAACTGAAAGCTCTTCAACTCTAAGAGCCGCCAGCCTAGCCTGATACTGTTCTTCCCCCGCCTGGATCTCCAAGAGAGGGTCTTGTTCGGGGGCTTCTAGTAGTCGGCCGGGAACTCCCTGCTTCTCCTTGCTTGGTCCGGTAGGCTAAGGGTGTTTTTTAGACATCGAGACATTAGATTCTGCCTGGGCCGGTACTTTCTCGAGGCCAGCGCGGGAGGAGTTGCGAGTCGTAGGGGCCATTGGAAGGACTCAAGAGCTAAGAAACGTTATCAACTGAAGTCGGAGAAAATAACTTATCTTATTCTCAAATGAAACCCTACACCTCTTTATATAGGAAGAGGTGTTGGAAAAATTACATCATAAGTCCAATAAGACAACAAACAAGACAAACAACTCCAAACAGAACTAATACATGCTCTACCAACACTCTCCTTCAAGTTGGAGTATATATATCAATGATGCTCAACTTGAAACAATATTTATCAAAAGCAGATCTAAAAAGGGGCTTTGTGAATATATCTACAATCTGATCTTCAGACGATACAGATGAAGTGTAAATAATTCAACATTGTATCAAATCTCTAGTGTAGTGGCAATCAACCTCAATATGCTTTGTCCGCTCATGAAACATTGGATTGTTTGCAATATAAATAGCAGCCCGATTATCACATCTCATCTCCATTGGTCCCTCTTCCTGAATATGGAGATCATGTAGAACGGATCTGACCCAAACCATCTTTGCAGCTTTCTGAGACATAGCCCTGTATTCTGATTCTACGTTAGACCTAGATACCACCTGTTGCTTCTTGCTTCTCCATGTCACTAAGTTACCTGCCACATAAGTACAGAATCCAATTGTCGACTTCCTATCATGCACCTTGCATAGTCGGCATCAGAGGAACCAACACTCATAGATGTGCCCCTCTAAAATAAAACACCTTTGCCAGGTGCTTTCTTCACATACCTAAACACTTGTATAGTAGCATCCCAATGCTGTCTGATCGATTTGTCCATGAACTGGCTGAGCTTTCCTACTGCAAGGGAAAGATCCGAACATGTAATAGTAAGATACAACAATTTACCGACCAGCTGCCTATATAATCTGCTACCTATAGAAAGAGACTCAGTATCATAGAGATGTCCTTTGGGATCCATAGGTATATTAGCAGGTTTGGACCCCATCATTCCTGTTTCCTGCAAGATATGAAAGGCATACTTCCGTTGACTAAGAACGATGCCCTTTCTGCTGCGTGCCACTTCAATCCCAAGAAAGCATCTGAGCTCACCCAGATCCTTTATCACGAAGGCATCAGCCAACTTCCTTTTTACCCTAGCTATCCCAACAAAATCATCTCCAGCGAGGATCAGGTCATCCACATAGACAAGGAGTACAACTACTCCTTTATTCTTCCTGACAAACAAAGAGTGATCAGCAGAGGACCTTATAAGTCCCATTACATATACCTCCTCCGAGAGTCTCTGGAACCATGCTCTTGGGCTCTGCTTCAAGCCATAGATGGCTTTCTTCAATCTGCATACACACTCCCCCTAAACCTCAAACCCTAGGGGTTGTTGCATATAGACCTCCTCTTGAAGATCTCCATACAAGAATGCATTCTTGACATCCAACTGATGAGAAGGCCAGTCACAATAAGCTGCTACAAACATCAAAATCTGAACAGTAGACAATCGAGCAATCAGAGAAAAAGTATCAAAGAAATCTACCCCGTATGTTTGGGTAAATCCCTTTACTATCAATCTCGCCTTGTAGTGAGAGATCGTGCTGTCTGGGTTGTATTTAACTACAAAGACCCAATGGCACCCAACTGTTCCGGCATGAGGAGGCAAGGCGGTTAAATCCCACATCCCTCTAGATTGTAGAGCAATCATCTCATCCTCCATGACCTGACGTCATTTTGGATCCAACATGGCCTACTGATGGGAGGTAGGAACATGCGTTGCAGATAGAGCCATTGTGAAAGTAGCAAAGGAACTACTAAGGTTAGCAGTGGAGATTATCTGTACAGTATGATACTGGGCACAGCTACGTAGAGCCTTTCGAATAGCAATTAGAAGATCAAGATCCTCCTCGCTATGCTCAGTAGCAATTGGAGTAGGAGACTCATCAGAGGAACCTGCACAAACACCACTAGGAAAACTCACGTTAGTATCAACACATACCTAACTAGGAGAGGAAACAGGTGGCTGAGATGTAGTGGGGGTGTATTTTTGTCACCATGCATACTGTCTGTATGTCACGGGTAGCCTATACACCTGAGTAGTATCTGCTTTCTGCCTCATAGAAGCCTCTATGGTAGGTATATCCTCATGATGTGTAATAGGGATTTGCTCCAAGGGAACTGGTGAAACAGGCATAGGAGCCAAATCTCTCTCAAATGACACCTGCTGACCACCTGTAGAGAAATAAGGAATAGGCTCATGAAATGTGACATCTACAGTCACATAATATTTCTTACCACGGGGGTCATAGCATATATATCCTTTCTAAGAGCTGTTGTATCCCAGAAATATACACTTCACTGATCTTGGAGCCAACTTGTCTCTACCAGGTCCAAGAATGTGAACAAAGGCAACACAATCAAACACTCAAGGTGGAACAGTGAATAGATCCTTCTCAAGATAGAGAACTAACCACAGAACTTGCTTTTGTATGGCTAAGTTGGACAATCTATTGATCAAATAACACGCAGTTAACACTGCATCTCCCCAATAGACCTGTGGCACATTATGTTGGATCAATAATGTTCTAGCCACATCAAGTGCATAACGGTGCTTTCTTTCCACTACACCATTCTGTTACGACGTATGTGGACAGGACATCTGATGAATAATTCCAAGAGATCTGTAAAAAGCTACCAACTTAGATGTACAAAATTCTAATGCAATATCAGACCGCACAATCTTCACAATAGTAGAAAACTGAGTCTTTACTTGTAAGATAAATGTTTCAATTACTGATCCAACATCAAATTTATTTTTCAACATAAACAACCATGACACCCTGGAAAAATCATCCACAAGTAGATAAAACCTATGACCTAGTCTGTCAGGGATACAACTCGGTCCCCATACATCCATATGCAATAAATCAAAGATAACATTAGAACTATGAGATAAACTAGAAGGAAAACTAGTCCTGTGATGCTTTCCCAGCTGGCATGCATCACACAAAATCTCCGTAGCCGGTGAAATATGATGAATGATACGTTGAAGCATGTCCAATGATGGGTGCCCAAGACGACGATGCCACTAAAGAGTCGTACTAGCACTAAATGCAACCTCGTCCTGACACATAACAGCAACTGAATTCTGGACCGAGCGATACACACCCCCTTCCTCATGTCCACCACCAATCGCCCTCCCCATGAGTTTGTCTTGAAAAATACATCCTAGCTCATCAAATATTGCACGACAATGCAAGTCTTTTGTAATTCTACTAACAGACAAGAGACTAATAGGAAACTCTGAAACATAAAGAATGTTAGGCAACGTTAGAGTAGGAGTCACTGCTACATCTCCTCTGCCATGAACCCTACACTGCCGGCCATTTGCTACCTGCACAGATCTCCCTAAGAGAACACATGTCCAAAACATGTCTCATCCCCACTGAGATGTTGAGATGCACTAGAATCCACAAACCACAAGGTACTGTCAGCGAGACTAGACCTGTAAGCAGAAGTCATACCTAAAGTAGTCAAGGCAGCAGTATCTGCAGTGATAGTAGTAGTCTCTTGGGTCAGCTGAGAGAGACGTTGAATCACAGTATCATAGTATGCACGAGACACCATGTCGCTCCCTTCCTCTAGAAAGACAACCTGGTTGGCCATGGGAGTTCGACCATGCTTCGTCCAGCAAAAAGCCTCTATATGACCAACCTTTCCACAATGCAAGCAAATGGTGCGAGGTCTACCACTCGTACCTTGACCACCACACCCTCTCCCCCTGATGGATGGAGCACCACGTCCTCCACGTGCGGTAGCAACAAGCATAGGGGTTTGCCCACTCTCTGACACGAGTGGCCTAATAACCACTCTGCTCATGCGACTATAAGCCTCATCCAGATATAGAAGCTCAGCTAGAGTAAGGATCTAGGACCTAGCAACCTCATAGTCTAGTCCAAGTCCGTCAAGAAACTGAAGAACAGCATACTCCTTCCTATGTGCCCTCTAAGTGGCACAAGTGCAGACAGGTCGACAGGTATTATATTTCTTAAGGATCCCCTTTAGGGTGGCATAGTACTGCGACAGTGACTAACCCTTCTGTTTTAGACTAACAAGAGCATGGTGAATCTCAAACACTTTGCAGGAATGTCTTTCATGAGAATATGTATCATGTAGAGAATCCCACATCTCCTTGGTGATCTTGTAATACATGATCCCATCACCGATCCAAGGCTCAACATAATTTATGATCCATGCACGAACCATGGAATTATCCTTCTTCCACATGACATTCTTCCTTGTTTTAACCTGTGGCTTCATCTCCAACAGTAGGTGTTCCTTATCATGCCCCTCAACAGTCGTAAGGAACGTCTGAGACCATCTAGCATAATTGACATCGTTCAACTTGGCGATAGGAATAAAGAAAGGAGATTTATAACCTCCATTGTCCATAGCAGTAACCGACGACACTTTCAAAGAATCTGAGGATGCCATCATGCCTTAGGACTGCCACAAGATGCCACAAATGCGATCTAAAATCAATATTCAGATCTGAAAAGTTCACAATCAGAGAAAAGTGATCTCTTGAACATGAGATCTAAGGCAAAAAAACCCTAGATAACATCTCAAGAATCACAGAGACCCTGTAAGTCAGGTTTTAGCGCATGTGAGGATGTTAAGAAGGATCCTACCAACGCTTGGGCAGGCGCAATCGACCCCGAGAACCACCAACTGCAACCTGCCGAAGATGGGCAACAGCAATGGCGATGCCGCTGCAGTCAAAGGCGGTGCTCTGGCGTCGGGTGGCGCTGTCCCAAGGTCAGGGATGGCACAGGGGCGACGCTCGGAGATGCTGGGTTGATCTCTGGGCGACGCAGCGACCTCTGAGCGGCACTGCAACCTCCAGTCGACGAGGGCAACGCAAGGGGCGATGCTGCGAGGCCTCTCAGAGCAGAAACGACTGCCTACAGGGAGGCGGCGATGCCTTGTGGCGCTCGGAGGGAGCCCACTAAGGCCAGCAACAGCCGGCGGCGGCCATGGCAGTGGCCTCCTAGGGCCAGCGGCAGCTGGTGGCTCACCGGCGGAGACTTCCGCAGGTGTGAAACGAAGGTTAGGGTTTTGGTGGAGGGATACGGAGGCTTGTGAGGGGTGGGATATCAGACCGCTAACCTAGGATCGCCACTCTGATACTAAATCGGAGAAAATAACTTGTCTTATTCTCAAATGAAACCCTCCACCTCTTTATATAAGAAGAGGTGTTGGGAAAATTACATCATAAGTTCAATAGGACAACAAACAAGACAAACAACTCCAAACAGAACTAATACGTGCTCAACCAACAACTGATAATCACTTCCCACAGACAGCGCCAAGTGATCGGAGGGTCTGACTCATCGATCTAAAGATAAGCAATCACAATGAGACAAGAGGGTTGGTGACCTAGTTCTACCACGAAAGGGTGTACATCTGGGGGGAGAGTAATGCTCCCAAATATTCACTAGTAAGAAACGATAATACAATCTCTCTTTTTCTCTCTGATTGCTAGAGAGAGGGCCTCGAGGACCTCTCTTAGCTATTTATAGTGCTGGAATTGGTCCTTTCACAAGATCTTCTGACCGGATACACCCGTTGCTAGGGTATATATGTTGTCAGGTTATTAATTGCGGAGGCCATGCCATCATTTATTAATGGTATGGCTATGTCAGACTTTTTTTGCCGTCTCCTTGTCATTGGTTGGTGCTGGATCCTTAGGCGGGTCGGTTTCCCGGACCCGCCTATATTCGGGCCTTTCCGGGTGTTGGCGGGTCAGATTCACACCTTCAGGTGGTCGAACCTCTTATTGGATTTTTCACGGAGTTTTAAGGCCGAGGGCGCTTTTTGCCCCTCATCACTCCCCAAGCTGTAAAATGTGTATTTCTTGGATATTCTAGGACGCAGAAGAGGCATAGATGTTGTGATCCTCTTGCAGACAGTATATTGTCACAACATATGTGACCTTTGAGAAGAACCCATACTTCTAAAAAAAAGGGATGTCATACATGTTGCCTTGGAGGAGACTCATATTTACCACAAGAGGTCGTAAATCCTGACACTACATAGGGGAGAGATACTACACACCTTCCAACCTTGTCAGATGAGAATAGATCAGATAGTGATGAGTAGCATGTACAAAGGAGGCCTAACAAACCATGCACTCTTCACCCTGTGTTGCAGTATATAAGGGTCTCACATTTAGAGGAGGATAAACAATTCCCCTTGACTATCACCACTATAGTTATTTTCAGAGACTTTACCCAGGCTTCTTAAGACCCTAGGTGGCGTGCAACTATAGACGAGAAGATACAGGGTTTACAGTCCAAGAAGACATGGGACCTTGTATCGTGTCCTTCAGACACTACCATGGTTGACTGTAGATGGGTATACACCATCAAGTATAGAGCAGACAGGACAGTGGATAGCTACAAGGCCAGGCTTTTTTTTTCTTTTGGAAACGAGAAAGGGCCTTTAGATAACCACCCAGCTTCATTTAAAAAAAAGGTTACAAGCTACACGTTACATGCATGACTCCCAAAACACCACTTAGGAGGAAATGGAGGTAACGTTTTCAACATAGGGAGTATGCCCCCTAAAGACCACTCCATTCCTTGCCAACCAAACTCCCCAAAGGGCTACCAATACCTTTGCTCTCTCCCTTTTAGATCTGAAAACAGTGGGTCTCCCCACCCCACCCCTCTCCTGAATGAAGCCCATAACTCATTGTGGCTGCCATAATTAATCCAACCAATCCCCAATCTAGTCCACACCTGACTGGAGAAACTGCATCTAAAGAAGAGGTGTTCAAGGACTTCCTACCCTCCAGCACAGAGCAAGTAGGTCCTGTCGTCTGCATGCGCTCACCTCGCCCTCCAAGCCTTCATGACGAGCCTTCCTCTCCTCAACAACTAAGCAAAAATCTTCACCTTAGCGAGCAGTTTGCCAACGATATCAATCTACAATCTTGAAGGTCAATGTCTGTCAGCTGCACAGTTCCCCTAATCCTGTTATAGGCCTTCCTCACCGAGAAATCACCTTCCTCTTAGTAAAAGCCATCAACCCCTTTCTCTAGCTCCCACCCCTGAAGGACCTGCAGAAGCTCCTGCAACTCATCCAGTCTCTGGTCAGAAAAAGCTCCCCAAAAGGTAGGGCACCAGGCCTCCACCCAGCACTCCCCCACCGTCACTTCCTTATGGGAAGCTCTGGAGAATAGGCTAGGGAATCTGTTGCAAAGGAAGCCATCTCCTATCCAATCATCCATCCAAAATCGGAACTCGTCACCTATCCCCAGAACGGGGGAGAAGAAACAACACACCTCTGAAGACACCTCCGCCAAGCCCCTAAGAAAGTGGAAGGCTCTGGCCCTAGGCAACTCCAACGTCAGTCAAGCTACAAAAGACCCATAGCATCTCCACATGACCTCCCTAAAAAGGTCCTGATCCGTCCTCAAAAGCCTAGCCATCCACTTCATCAGTAGACTTTTATTCATGTAACCCACATCTCAGACCCCCAAGCTGCCCTCGTGCACAGGCCTACAAAATTCATCCCAAGCCACCAACTTGGTCCCACTCCGAGCGGCCCCTTGGTCCACCCAGAAAAAGTCACGCATTAAACCAGTGATCTTCGTCTCTAGCTTCTTCGGAGGTCTGAAGACGGAGAGGTAGTAGCTCGGGATGGAGGAGAGCTCGACCCTGATCAGCACCAACCTCCCACCTCTGGACAAGAGCCTAGACACCCAACCTGCCAATCTCTTCGCCATCCTCTCCAACACTGGGATCCACTCTTGCACTCTGAGATGCCCTGCATAGGCAAGGATCCAATCATTGTCCAGAGTGATCCGCTGCACTCTCCCACCTCTGTGTCGGACAGGTGAAAAGGTATCAGGCTGGATTTCCCTTAGTTTATCTGCAGACCTAACGCCTCTCCAAAGAGCTTAGTAGGGCATGCAGCCGCTCTGCCTCCATGGCAGAACCCTCCACCGAAAAGAGTGTCATCCGTAGACTGAAGCATCGGAATCTACAAGTCCTAGCCCGCCACAAAGCCTCTGAACAAGTTCCCCGAACATGACCTAGTGGTAGCCCTAGTCAGGGCATCCGCCACCAGAACAAACATGGGGTGAGCAGACATCCCTGTCAGACGCCCTTCCTGGGCTGAATCCACCCCCCTTTTGGGTTGCCATTGAGTAGCATCGAGAACGAGGTTGTTGTGACACCTCTTTATGCAATCAATCCATATATGTGGAAACCCCCTCTTGGCCAGGCTAGTCCACAAGATGGACCACCGCACCGAGTCGTACCCTTTGCTGAAGTCAACCTTCCAGAGGAATGCTTTTATCCCCCTTCTCTTCCAAGCCGCCAAAGCATCCAACGCCACCACATACCCATTTAACATACCTCTCCTTGGGACAAAGTCGCCTGCATCCTGTTCACCAGCACCTTTACAACTATCAGGTAAACCGCATTGGAGAGGACAATAGGCATAAAATCCTATATCGCCTCCACTCCCTCCTTCAGTAGGATGAACATAAAAAATCTGTTGAACCTATCAAATCCCTTGTTGCCTTCAGCAAACTCCACCATCACCTCCTCCTTGAGGAGTGACCAAAATTTCCTATAAAAGAAGATGGGGAACCCTTCTAGCCCAGGCCATCCGTCAACATTGAGGCCCCATATCGCAGCCCTAACCTCATCCACTGAGAAGTCAATCGTGAGAGTTACCACTTGCTCACCAGAGAGGTGTGCATCGTCTCCCGTCCATCTCCCTCGCCTACATTGCCCTATGAACTCTGAAGTACCTAGCTATTGCTCTCCCCACCTCCTCCTTGCCAGAGAAGGAAATCCCACCAACTGTCAGTCTATCAATCCAATTCCTCCGTCTGGCCGATGCCATCTAGTGAAAAAAACTAGTGTTTGAGTCTTCCTCCTTCAGCCACTTCTACCTGGATCCAGTCTTCCAGTCAATCTCTGCTTTCCTGTTGTCCTACCACACCACTTACATCTGCCTCACTCTAAACTCCCCCTCCTCCGTAGATAGGTTCTCAATGTCCTCACGTATGTCCAGAATCTCTATCTCTGCCAAGGCCTCCCTCTTCCTTCTCCCCCTCGCTTCTCATACCTCATTCTTGTAGGCCTTCAAGTGGTCCCTCAACTTAGCCAGCTTGACATCCAACCAAGCTATCATCGTCCCTTCTGCCTACATGGACCTCCATTTTCCTTCCACCATCTCCCTAAAACCAGGCTCTGGCAACCAGGAACTGTCGAACTTAAAGTACGTGCCAAAAGGTGTTCCCTCATTAAATTTCCAAAGCAACGGTGTATGATCCGAGAACAGCGTGTCCATCGACGCAACACATGCCAGAGGGAAGGCCTCCGCCATCTCCATGCTAAAGAGGAAGCGGTCGATCTTAAACTTCTGGCCATTGGAACTCCGCGTGTAAGCACACGAGGTAGACACCATGTCTAGCAGACCATGTAATGTCGCAAACTCTGCAAACCACTCAAATCCCGAATCCTACCTGCCCCTCCCCTCTAGCCTGTCATCTACCTGGAGAGTGGTGTTAAAGTCTCCTCCAATCAACCACGATGTCCCCTGGCATCTCTACTACCGCGGCAAGCTCCGCCCACATCGTTGCCTTCGCCATCGCGTCCACTAGCCCGTAGACCCCGAAGATCATCACCTTCATCCCATCTCCCCTTCTCTCAAGTAAGATCGAGACAACATGTGCCCCCATGATAGAGTCTATCACTTGGAATATGTCTTCGCACCAACCCACCAGCTGGCCCCCTACCCGTCCAATCGCATCCAAGGCTAAGAAGCCCTCCATGAAGGAATCTCCCACTTCCCTCCAAATGAACCTGTCGCACAGCACCAGCTTGGTCTCCTGCAATAGAACCACACCCACTCTCCATAGTTTCAGGTATCCTCCCAATGCTACCCTCCTAGTGGGGTTGTTTAGACCCCACTTGTTCCAAGAGAGTACCCTATAGCAGGTTGGAAGCCCACCACCTCAGCAACCTGTCACAGCACAACTCCATCGCCTTCCCTGGTAGATGTCACCACCGTTTGTTGTGGTTGCATCCCTATGGTCCTCCCGTCAACCACTACCCTTCTTCGGCCGCCTCAACTTGGCAGAGCTTCGTCGCCCCCCGTGGCCCCATAAAATGACCTACGCCGATATCGGATGCCCCCGCCAACCCTCCGCAAAAACCGCGGTCGCCACCAGGTCAAGGGCAGGCAAGGAGAGCTTTGATGTCCACCACTCCAGCCATGTTTGCCACTCCGCTAGCTCGCAACCTACAAGAGGGGATCCCCTCCACAAACCTCCACCACACCGTCTTCCGCAATGCACCTATCGCCACCCAGCTTGGTCATCTCCATCACGGCCATAGGGTCGCCCACACCACTCCTCGAGAGAGAGGCCCCACGTAGTACCATCCGAGGTATGCCAATCCACTACGGTTGGTCCTCCCCCACCCCCACCCCCCGAGAACTTACACCTCCCCTCACAAGACAATGTGGAAAGGTAAGGGACCCTCCCCTCGCGAGACTATTTCAAAGGGCATGGGATCCTCGGAGGGGTCCCCATCAATGCAGTGTGGTCCATTTGATTTTTAAAATCGGATTCGCATCCAAACCCGTTGGGTCCATTAGACGAAGCACATGTAAAGTCACGTGAGGTGCACTCCCTTCGAAATCACCACAGTCTCCTAAAAAGCAACTCTGCAACCCTCGTAACCCACCTCCAAAGTTGCCATAACTCATGCCGCAATCTCATCTTCCACACCGACTACCCCACCGAAGATCCCTTGAGACCCATACCTTCGTCTACATCTCTCAACCTCGCCACCAAAGCCACCGCAGACGCCTCGCCCTCCACATCAAGACGCAATACCGCCCGCCCCTGCGCGGATCTCTTGAGACCAGCACCCACGCCCACATCTCTCGATTCCGCCACCAAAGCCATTGCAGACGCCTTGCCTTCCTCCCTAAGTCTCGATGCCACTTGTCCCTGTGCAGAATTCTCAAGACTCGCATCCATGCCTGCACCCACGTCAGCAATCTTCTTCTCAGCATCCATCAAATACTTCGTCTTCCAAACCCTAGTGGTCATTGTTGACACCGCCGCCGCCACCACCCTGCGGAGCTCTAACAGGATAGGGCCACCTCCCACCAACACATTAGCATAGGTGGCCCCTCCAAGAAACCCCAGGGTGTCTTCCCTAGTGCACGAGAAGACCCATGAAGAGCCCCGGTGATGATCACCTTGATCGGCAAGACGGCTCCTATCCTCAAGTCTACTGTCGCTGCCACCCCTCCTGTAGTCACCGAGGCCAGGCCAAGCCCTTTGCAGGCCCCCAACGTCGCAAAAGGGGATACCGCGGCTGCCACCAACTCCCCGTCGGCAAGCCAAGGGGGATGCCTCCCAACCTCACCCAACAAGCACCTTCGACAAGGGCCACTCCCTTGTCGCTCCGTCATGTATGTAGGGTCTTCTCCACTGTATCCGCGCATCACTGACCTCCATCTTCAAGAAGAGCAGCTCCTCCCTCGCCCAAAGGGGCAGGCTAATGAGTAGCTTTCCCCACTCCACCACCGCAACTACAAGTCTCCCATTAAGGAAGCGGTCTTTCATAGACTTCTCCACCATCACCGGTGACACTCCTCTACCAGTCACTTCCCACGCCAAAGCAGCATCTAACCAAGCTTCCAGAGCTGTCCAGCGTCCTATCCCTACCGCCTCGACCTCAACTGCTGGCATGGTTGGAGGTGGAGGTGGTAGCGATCTCCGTACCTCACCCCCAACCTTCCTCCTATCCCCAGGCATCGGTGCACACGATGGCCCAAACCCTAGAACTGCCAACACCGCAAGGGTTCCCAACACTCCACCCAATGCGCACCTTCGAGACACCTGAAGCATTGATCCCTTCCACTCCCTCTACCGACCGACAGCTTTTCCAGTCAACCACGACGTCGTCTTGCCACCAAGGTCCACTCTCCTCCCTCACCCCCCGAACCAGGCTCCCTCCCACTCTTGCTCTCCTCCCTAGTCCTCGAGGCAGATTACAAGGTCAGGCTTATTGCCAAGGAATTTACCCAGACATATAGGATAACTACCTTGAGACTTTCACCCGTAGCCCGTATTACCTCTATCACGATCATTATCTCAGTTGCAATGGTTAAGAAATGGTCATTATATCAACTAGACATTAAAAAATGACTTTTTATATGGAGAATTGTCTAAGGAAGTGTATATAAGATAGACACCAGGAGACGATGTTCAGGGGGAGCATTTTTTCATTTGAGAAAGGCGATCTATAGCCTGAAGCATAGTCCATGAGCCTGGCTTGAGAGGCTTAGCTCCGAGATCTATATTGGGTTCCAATAATCTACTTTAGATCATTCTATCTTCATCAGAAGGACTAGGTATGACATCTATCGAGTTGTTATTCTTAGAGTTTAGTAGATGATATGGTCTTTACTAGTGATAAAGAGGGTGGGATCACTCAAACAAAGGTGTTCCCGCAATCCACCTTTGTCACCAAAGACTTGGGTGATCCTTGGTACTTCTTGGGGATTGAAGTCATTAGGTAGGGGACTGATCTTTCTCTATCACATTGACATGTAGATTCTTAAGGAGGCTAAATTGTGTTTTAAAGTAATGCATCATTTTTCTTTCGCATTACTTCAAAACAAAATTTATTTAATAGAAAATTAATAGAAAGTGAAGCAAATGCAAGAGAGTGGACTTAGAAAAAGATCCTTATAAAAGATGACAAAAGAATACATTAGGAATATCTATCTCGCCAAATGTGGCTAAAGAAGGGTGGCTAACAACTATTCTTCCATATAGCAGCACAAGTATTAAAATGGCGGAAGATGAAGAAAAAGGTGTGTATCAAATTGTGGATCTTTCAATATCTCACTTCTAGGATTTCAAAACAAAGTGCCCCTATACCTTATGGACTTTATGGTGTGATGGATCAAAAGTGAAAAGGTTGTCTCATCGTAATGTGACATGTAGCCCCATGCCCTTTTTGTGAAGAGGAAAAAGGGTTAACAAAGATATTAACCCCTAGTGATTCATTAAAAAGGAGAGCTAGGTGCATAAGAGATCATAGAGGAATTAAAAAGATGAAGAGCCCTATCCTCAAAGGTTCTCCCTCCTCGAAGCACCATATTATTGCACTCAAGCCAGATAGATCTAATTAGTACAAAATCTCTCTATAGTGTTAGCATCTGTGAGGGCACCATTGATGCTAGACCACAACTCAAGCTCGCAAGAATAAAGAACGACCCATACCTCCTATTAGTTTGGGGAGGCAACATGAACTTTAATTCAATCTAGGTATTCAATTCCTCCGTTAAGATGCTCAATTGACTCCTCTCCCTTGATAACAGCGATTTAAATGCCGACGACATGCCACCGGCAAGGCCTATTTTGGAAAATCCCCATGCCGAGATGACTATGTTGTCGAAATATCGGGATTTCGCAGGCATGCTGACGATGCCAACATGCCAATGATATCGAAGGCATGCCGACGATATCAACGCCAATGCCAAGGCTGCTGCTGGTTTATGATCAATGGGCTTAGAGGTAAATTGGGAACAAAGGCTCTATGGTTGGTTTCTGGGTTTATCTCATGGAGCAATGATTTATTTGATCTGGAAAGTCATTGGAGAGGTCAACATGTAGTAGTTGTGCTCTTGAAGAGGAGTAATGGCTTCTTATTTGGGATCATATATGTGTATGACCCATTTGTTATTGATTCCTTTACGAGGTCGCATTGTTGGTTGACGATGGCTTTGATATAGATCTTTTTTTGATGATTTACCTGACAATGGAGGTGATACTAATGTTGGATCGATGAAATTTTTGTAGGTTATGGTACCATTTAACTTGGAGGAGACTGGTCAAGCTTATCACTTGTATACTAGGAGTGCAATGATTCATTGATATGTTTCTTGATTCCATGGAGATTTTGGAGATATTTCCTTTGTGTAATTGAGGCTGGCCTTGGACCTTTCTTGTTTCAAGTTTGAGCATGCTTAGTTGCTGGAGGCGAACATCAAATGAATAGTGAGAGATTGGTAGTGGGTAGTGCAATCTTTTGGTTTATCTAATCTAACCAAGGCAAGAGGACTGCAAACCCACATTTTATTGCATAATAAAAGGTAAATGAAGAAAGGGTTAAAATGCAAGATAACTAAGGCTTTGGGGAAGATCACTAAGTTTGACAGACTTGAGGATAATACTATATCGATGATTTCGAAGGTGTTGGAGAGGAAGCATGCCCAACAAATTATTTCTCTAGAAGATAAGAAGAAAGAGGTGGGGTGGAGAAAGTGATCATAACCTCTTTGGTTGAAAGAAGGGGGTGCAAGAATGATTGTTTCACATGGCAGCCAATGAAAAGAGGAAGTTCATTGGTAAAATCCAAAGTCAATGAAATGGAGTACAATCACAGAGAAGACATTGGGAGATTGGGGGAAAAATAGTTTAGAGCATTTAGGGAGAGATAATCAAGATAGTGGGAGATGGAGTAGAAGGGGGGCTCTTCCCTTTTATCTGGACCCAAAATTGCTGGTGCAATCTTTTTTTGAATTTGAGGAGAAAGCAGGTGTGGCTGGACTCAATGTGAAGGGGGCTTTAGAACCTGATGGGTTTCCAATTTTATTGTTTAAGGCGTTTTGGTCAATTGATGGGTGGTGCCTTAGGTAGGTTGTAAAAGAGTTATTATTATCAAAGGAGGTTGAGAAGCCTCCCTTTTACCTCACCTTAAAAAAAAAAGAGGTGGTTGAAAGAACAAAATATTATAGGCCCATTGTGCTCTCGAATGCCATATGTTTGTTACTCAAATTCTTAACATGATAAGAATATTTGATATTTCATTATTAAACTTTAACATAGTATGGTCATGATAAAGCACTCTTATTATTACATAATTAACATTTGATTTTCTTAAAATTGATATCATTTTGACTACTTCTGTCATTTTTGTCGGCATGCCCTCAGCATTTCCACGGTATGTCCTCGACATGGCCATCGACATGCCCATCGAAAAACGGGCGTTTTCATGACGTACCCTCGGCATACCCACGAAATGCACATTTAGAATTTCATCGGCACGGCGTCAAAATTGGCATTTCAAACCTTGCTTGATAAAAGGATGAATGATTCGAAAATTTGTGCATAAAAGTCAAGAACTTTTGATAAACAAAAACAAATAGACATTAGCTTTGCTTCTCGGAACACTAAGGGACACAAAAGCACAAACGTTACCAATTGAAAAAGAGGCATTAAGCAACCCAAGTTGGATGCAAACAAGAGGTCATGATGATATCATCTACACCACTACTCAAGTACATTACCCATCCAACCAAGCCTTTTCTAGACCAAGGAACAAGGTGATTCTCATAATTGGTGGTCGGCCAATAGAGTTGTGGACGCAATGGAATGGGTTTCCAAAAATGAGTAAGATGGGAATGGGCTCCCAAACAATTAGCTTAGGTTAACTGAGGCTAGCATAGAGTGAAGGGGGCAACCCCCTTATTGTGTTGGCAAAGAAAACAAATTTTGGGCTAATCAAAGTGAACCCTTTATGACACCACAATGAGATGTTGATGTCTACAAGTAGTTTCTAGTTTGAATGCTGAGGGCTTCCCAAGTTGACTGGTCTCGATAGGTCCCTACTCATTTATAACTAGTTTTGCATGTTATTAGAGAAGATAAGGATATAAGCTCCTCAAGCACGTTGTACCACCTAAGACCAATTTGCATCCTTAAACAATTCTACAAGTCTTCCCAGAATCAAGAGATTTGGATGTCCACATGCTACTTCTGCAGCATACTAGACAAGGATCTAAACACATAAAACTAGTTGCCTCGACATTTCACGCTAAACTCCCCAACATACCTCAAGTTCAAATGCTTGCCATGTTTGATCAGAAACTCTGTGTAATCTACCATGAACACCAAATCCACACTTCAGTCAACCTATATAAATTGGACTAGATAGGACCTATCCATTGGCTTTATTTGAGTGACTTGCTTAGTAGGCTATGGTTCATTATCTGGAAAGTAATTTCCAATAGAATTATCATGGATGAAAACAATAGCTTTGTTTCTGGCTTTTGAAAACAAAAGTTTCCCATTACATCAAAATTTGAATGGCATTCCTTCTCTAACACTTAAAACAAGAGTCCTACTACCCTAATGCCTCAAATAGGATCAAACTCACCTCTCCATTGAAATCATCGCAAAAGTCTACATATGTAACCTTGAAAAGGGTGAGAACTCCCACCTAGTAAGTCTAACCTTTTAATGCACCAAGCACCAATCATGTCAAATATCTCTAAGCATGCACATGACTACATGTGTTTCCTTTGAGTGTACCTTCCTAACAAGAAAGAGACTATACTCTATGTGGACACACATGCAGCACATTGTACGAGAAACTAGACAAGCCACTCCATGTGCATGTTTCCCAGTGCTTTTTCAAGAAGTGAACTCATCAACACAACCATATAGTCATGGTTCTCCCACCTACGCAAAAGGCCGCAAACCATCTCTAAATGACTTCCACTTGACATTTGAAAAATGACAAAATCAATCTTACTAAACGCCAGAGAAAATAGTCATATTCCTATTGTTGAAATCAGCCGCCCTTATATAGAGAGTTAGATTAGAAAAAATATATGAGACCCACAAGAATAGGAAATAACTTACAGAAATAGGAAAAGAACAAGAACTTGGACACTCAACTAAATAGACTCAAACCAAATAATTATAGTACTCATTAATTAATCCTAATACTCTAATGCTTTCCTAATACTCTTAACACTCCCCCAAAAGTTGAAGCGTGGATGACAATCATGACAACTTGTTACAATAGACAAAATTTAGGTCCCCCCAATAAAGACATCTAATGGCTGAAGGAGCAGGTAGGCAAGTAGTAAATAGTAGAGCAGGAGACAATCCCAAGCAGTAATAGTAATAGTAGATAGGCAGAAGTGGGAAATGAAAGCCTTGCTCAAATCCACCAACATTAAAGCCAGCGAAGTTTCCAGCAACAATAGAAGATGCTCCAAAACTAAGACAGTATTCGCTACATGACTAGTTGCAACAGTAATAGTAAAGGAGGATGGCTCACTCCGCAGTAGAGTCCTCGAGCAATCTAACTCCTCGACAGTCAACTCGATAGGAGATAGATCTATAGTAGTCTCAGGTATAAGAGTTTCAATAGTCATCTTATTAGCCCAGGCTGATTTTTCATACTTCTAACACTTTTGGAAAGGATAGTTCCTCCGCTACCAGTGCGTGTAGGGAAAGTAAATACAACCACGACCTCATCCACGACCACCAAAGCGACCACTTCTCCCTCCAGAGGCAATGAATACAGAGTTATCGAGAATAGCAGCAAGAATAGTAATATGTAAGACATCTACATCGATTCTCTGAAGGCAGTCGTAAACTGTCTCCAAATCTGGTATAGCATCAGATGATAGAAGTTGGTACTTGGCTGACTGATATTAAGGGCCAAGATCATCAAGGAACCAATATGTCTGCCACTTCGCCGTCTGAGTAGTCTAAGCATCACAACAAGAAGGTTGAAAGACGGCAAGTTCCTACTACAGTAGTGGAGTAGTCAACCAACAACTAATCGCCCTAATTAATAGACCAAATTCGACGATAAATATCAGCAAGTCTGGAGGTACTAGACTTCTGGGAATATTTCTCGGCCAGGTTATCCCAAATGTCCTTTAGCATTCTTCTTGAAAAGCATATTTGTCACATCGTTGGCACTATGTTGTTCATAAGCTAATTCATGGCCATGTAATGGTCTTGTTCCCACTTGTACTTTTTTATCGTTGGTGTCTGGTTCTTCCTTGCTTGAGATGTAGAGCTTCTTCTGGCCTTCAATAAATATCTTAAATGCCCAAGACCAAAGAGTATAATTCTGAGCATCAACCAATTTGATGGAGGTGCCCTAAACCACGACAGCAATGGTAGACGCCATTGTCTTGGCATACATAGAAGTATAGATGATGATGATGATCCAAGCATCATGTTCAGAGGCAAATCATATAGTCAACAAACAAGAGTCATGTGCAAGAGGCACACAACAGAGAGGTAATAGTCAATGCACGAGGCATGCGACATGATGTGTTGCTACACGCAGTGCATGCAAGGCAACACACTAGGTGTGAGCAGTATGGCAGCACTACACACTATGCACGTGAGGCAGTAAGGAGCGCAACGCACTAGCCGTGTTGGGTAAGGGCAACACGTGCGGTGGCACACATTAGGTAGGGTAGGCACATGGCGGTGCACAACGAGTAAGGTAGGTAAGCACAATGGTGCACGCAGTAGGCAAGGAGTGGGCACACGTGGTGGTGCACAATGCATAGGGGGTAGGCACACACAGTGGCATGCGATGCAAGCAGGAGCCACATGCTAAGCATGCACAAAAGGGAGAGAGGAAGCACAAAGAGAAGGGTAGCGTGCAAAAGCAGGGGCGGTGGGGCTTCCCAAGAATCAGGAGTCCTGCTCTAATACCATGGAGAAAATAGTCTTATTCTTGTCATTACAATTAAGAACCCTAATGCCTTTAGAGTTGGGTTAGAAAAATTACATAAGAGATCCATCAAGAATGAGAAATAACTAGCAAAAATAGGAAAAGAACTATGACTCTCAAATAAATAAACTCAAACCCAACTATAATAGGACTCATAATTAATTAATCCTAATAGTCTAACACCAAGAGTTTAGCTAAGCTTCTCTTTACAAAAATCAATTTATTAGTTTTAAATTACTAATCTCAACCTAAACTAAATTTGTCAACTAATCTTTTCCTATATGAGATTGCATCCACACACATCCAATTATAGACAAGCATTCAAAAACACATATATTACATGCATCATAACTCTTATTCTCACCATATATAAATTACAACTTGACCCATTCACATCTTTCAATGGTATGTTGCATGTCATACATGTCACCATTATCATCCAAAATACTGAAAACCATGGAAACTAAAGGCAAAACCATGACACATGATTGCATCATCAACATCACACGTGTGCCATCACTTACCTTATTATTACAATCTAATCAAAGTATGTCAGCATGGTTAAATTGTCATACATGAAATCCTAGAAGAGATTCAATTCGAAACGCATCAAGAATCCTAATATTTCCAACCAACTTCATTTTAGGAAAAATAATCCACCTATAATTACTTAAATTAACACTTATCAAAATAATTTTCCATTTTGATTTGGATTCACAAAATCTATGCACTTCCATCCACATGAATTGTAATTCATATTGTTGAGCCTAGGGTATACTTGTTATTTTTTGTTATTCTAGGGATATCTTTGTAATTTTCCCAAACCTCTCTTATATAAAAGAGTGGCTAGGGTTTCCATTGAATAGTATGAAGCTTTCTTTTCTCCAACATAGTATCAGAGCAACAGTCCTACACTGGTGTTTTGGTATCCCACCAAATACCCACCTAGAAGATGATCAAATCACCAACTTAAAGGAGATTTGATCATCAAAAATGAAGATGAAGCATGGCAACAACGACAACAATGCCGGGAAGAGGAACCCTAGCACCGTTGTCGGCTACCATGCCCCATCGGAGGGGCCAGCCGTCGCCGGTGGAGCCGCCCGCACCTAGCCAAAGGGGACGGAGGGGGTGGTTGCTACTACAGGAGCCCCTCACACCCAACCAAAAGGGGCAGAGGGTCTAACTGTCGCTAGTAGAGCCCCCCGCACCCAACCAGAGGCGGTAAAGGGTCTGACTGCCATTGTTGGAGCCCCCTACGCCCAGCCAGAGGGGGCGAAGTGTCTGACTACCGCCAGTGATAGTCCCCATGCCCAACCAGAGGGGCCTAACGGGTCTGCAGCCCCTGCAAGAGGCTTGGCAGCCACTGATGGGTGGTGGAACCACCTATAGGGGGCAAGATCTACCCCAAATCCTATTGCAAAGGGCACAAATGACCCTGTTGGGTCTGTCGCTAACGCTGGCAGACCTGCAAGGAGCCTTAGACTAGGTTCCAAGGCCAAGTCTCGGTCTTGGTGCCTGAGTTGTGGAGTTCTTCAACGTGTGTTTGAGTCTATCTCACACATGGCATACGTGATGATGAGCCTTCTCTCACCACTCATGGGAAGGATATCCCTTTCAAGCATTATGAGTCTTCTCTCATGAAAAGAAGACAAATTTGATACACCAAAAAAATCTAACTCAGATGTAGAGAGGCTTGCATTTGCAGTCCAAGGAGATTCAAGGAGAAGAAAAGAACCGGAGTAGCGTGGATTGTAGACTTCGGGGTCTCGTTTCATCTTATAGGAAATGTAGAGCGACTGAAGAATCCCAAGGCTCCACGTGAGCTCAAGGAGGTCAGAGTGGCTAATAGTGCCACATCATCTATTATTGTAGTTGGGCATGTGCACGCCTCCCCAAAAACTGCAATAGAAAAGGTTCATTGCATTCTAGAGTTCCCAATTAACCATTTGTCTGTAAGTCGCATTTGTAAAGATCTTGGGTGTCGACTAGTGTTTGATAAGGCCATTGCTATTTCCAAGATCGACACACAGGAGATATTATAGGTGGGGTATAAAGCGAGGTGGTCTCTATTACCTGAACATACCTACTCTATTTGTAGGAGCAGCATCCATAGCTACTAATCCTTGGCCACGGCACATGAGACTTAGGCACCAATCGTTCAAGAAGATGCAACAAATGTATCCCAGTCTACCAGACTCTTTGACTTTACAGTGCAAGAACTATCAGCTTGGGAAGCACCACAGGAGCACTTAACCCCAGAGGGATGTCGAGGTGAGTTCTATTCCCTTTGCCTTGGTCCATTGTGATGCATGGGGACCATCCAGGGTTCCCACCCCAAGAGGACACATATACTATACAGCTATGGTGGATGACCATAGCCACCTTACTTGAGTTTTCTTGATGAAAACCCGCTCAGAGATTCCCCATATTATACAGCAATTCTTAGCAGAGGTTCAGACTCAGTATGATGGCACAATTCAAGTCTTCCACAGCGATAATGCTCTAGAATTTATGTAGCAAGATGTTCATAGTCTCTTCTCTTCTCAAGGCATTATTCACCAAACGTCCTATGCTCACACGTCCCAGCAAAACAACATGGCTGAGCACAAGCTTTGACACCTCCTGGACGATGCAAGGACCCTGATGATCCATATAAAGGTTCCTAAGCAATTCTAAGGGGATGCCATACTCACTACAGCCTATCTGATCAACTAGGCACCTCCGTCCGTTCTTCGTGGCCAGATTCCTTTCCAGGTGATCCATCCAGATTATGACAGATTGTTTATTGTACCTTTAAGGGCTTTTGGCTACACTTGTTTCATCAAGGCACATGGGAATCAGGATAAGTTCTCTCCTCGAGCAATCAAATGTGCCTTCCTTGGGTATTCCAAGACACAGAAGGGATATAAGTGTTATAACCTGATTCGCAGGAGATACATCGTCACTGTAGATGTCACTTTCTTTGAGAAGATTCCATACTTCTCAAAAGAAGGAACATCTATACAGGCTGCATTAGAGGAGACTTAGGTTTATCACCGAAGACCACATCCTTCGCCAGACACTAAGACTTGTCCTGATTCAACAAATGGGAGTAGTTCAGACACGGAGGGGCAGCCATCTTTGAGGAGACCCAACAGAGCGTGCACACTCCATCCTCTTTCACAGTGCACAAGTGTTACCCATCTTGAGGGTGGGGTTCATCAGGTTGCTTTTGCAATTACTAACACTATGATTCCTAAGGATTTTGCTCAGGCCTCTCGTGACCGCAGGTGGCAGGTTGCGATGGATGAGGGGATACAAGCTCTACAGTCACAACAAAGATGGGATCTAGTACCTTACCTTGAGGATGCTATTGTGGTAGATTGCAGATGGGTCTATACTATTAAATACAAGCTTGATGGGATAGTGGACAGGTATAAAGCCCGACTTGTTGCCAAGGACTTTACTCAAACGTATGGAGTAAATTATTTTGAGACATTTTCCCCCGTAGCATGTATTACATCCGTCAGGATTATTATTTATATTGCAGTGATTAAGAGATGGCCTCTACATCAGCTTGATATTAAAAATACCTTTTTATATGGTGATTTATCCGAGGAAGTGTACATGAGATAGCCACTCAATTGTAGCACTCAAAGGGAGCATGTTTGTCGCCTACAAAAGGCAATCTATGGCTTACAACAGAGTCCTCATGCCTGGTTTGAGAGGTTTAGTACGGAGATTGCGAAGATTGGGTTTCAACGCTCTACTTTTGATCATTCTGTCTTCATTAGGAAGACTGAGTATGGAAAGCATACCCATGTTGTTATTCTGGTAGTGTATGTTGATGATATGATTCTTACTGGAAATGATGAAGATGGAATTACCTAGACCAAGTCCTTCTTGCAATCTACTTTTGTTACTAAGGATTTTGAGGAATTGAGATATTTTCTGGAGACTGAGGCCGTGCAACAGGGGACAGGCTTGTCCTTGTCACAGAGACAGTATACACTCTAAATTCTTCAGGAGACAGACTTGCTTTGAGCTAAGCCATCTGGTATACTTGTGGAGCCACCACCTGCACGTCTATCAGACGAGGAGGATCCATTATAAGAGGATGTTATTAGTTATCGCAGTACAGTAGGATGTTTACTCTATCTCACTATCACGAGGCCTGATATCAGTTTTGCAATGAGTAGAGCTAGCCAACATGTGCAGGCTTCACGTTGTAGTCACTGGCGTGAGGTTTGCCTTATTCTAAGGTACCTCAATGGGACACCAGGCAAAGGAATTTACAAGGATGGTGGGAATCTAGAAATTATTACTTACTCCGATGCAGATTATGTCGGGTCTATAGATGATTGTCGCTCCACTTTACGATTTGCTGTGTATCTTAGGGGAAATCTCATCTCCTAAAGAAGTGAGTGTAGTTGCATGATCAAGTGCACAGGCAGAATACAGAGCGATGACACAGGCAGCTTGCGAGATTAAGTGGGTAGTTTCTTTCTTACAGGATCTTGGCATCCAGACTATTGTTCTTGTTCCACTTCTCTGTGACAACAAGTCAGCTACTTACATTGCCTCAAATCCAATCTTCCATGAGAGGACCATGCACATTGAGGTTGATTGATACTTTGTTCGTGATGTTCTCACTAGCAGGATTACCACCCCATATCTCTTAAGAACTTCAGCTTACTAACATATTTACTAAAGCTCTGAAGAAGCGTCTAGATTTCCTATGCGACAAGTTGGATCCTATAGACATCTACGCCCCAACTTAAGAGGGAGTGTTGAGCATAGGGGCATGCTTGCTATTTTTTGTTACTCTTATGATATCTTTGTAATTTTTCCAAACCTCTCTTGTATAAAAGAGAGGCTAGGGTTTCCATTGAATAGTATGAAGCTTTCTTTTCTCCAACACATATAATTACACAAACAAATCAAGACAAACACAGAAAGAAAGACCCTCAATCTAACAATTTCACATGATTTTGGATGTTCAAAGTTCCAACAAATCAAGCCAAAAGGTTATCCCAAAATCAGTCCCCCCACACTTGAAAATCCTTCAATGGTTGATCCAGCTACTATGGGATGGTCTTCCATGAGCCATATTGTTCCCAGTGATTCCTTGTGTGCTTCTTGATTGTTTAAGAAGGCTATAGAACGAATTTCTTACCTATAAGGGTATAGCATCTAGGGATGGAATCATCTTTGTCTACAACAACATCGAAAGTTTCAGATGGGATCAAGATCTTCAAAGAGTTGTAGGTTCATGGAAACCCATTCTCATTTTGTACTATAGTTAAGTTGAATAAATCCAACAATCCAAGATGGTCTCACACTTTCATACTATCGGTTTGGGCACATGGTAAAGAACACATCCTCCTAGTGTCTTTTAATCCAAGGATAAGGCAAGGAAATATGGAATAAGGTAGAAATATGATGGCTTAATAAGTGCCTAGAATTTTTTCTCCTAGGAGGAAGTGGGGATGTAGAGTCACTAAGACCATCTTAACAATACTTTACAAAAATTGAGTCTAAAAATTCATAATCACATCAACTTCCTTAACATTATCCACCCAAGTTCGCTCTCCTCTAAAAGCCATGCCATTCTGCTACCTCCACAAGAACCTACGAGCTGCAACGATCTTTGTTGATGATGTAGGGTTGACCCAACTATGCCTATGAAAACCTAACGAAAACTTAGCTAGAGAGCAAAAAAGACCAAAGAAGAAAGAAGCTATTCCCACTTATCCTTTAAAAAGCTACATTTACAGAATAAGTGCAAAATGTCCCCAGTTCCACAAAGCAAACAAGGGACCTCTGCATCTTGAGCATGTCTCCTTACACTATCATTACAAATCCCCCTTCTAAGCAGCTATGTGAAAATATTTAGATTTCAAATTGCCATATACTCTAAACCCATGCCTGAATCTCCACTACTAAAAGGAAGAGATATGTTACTAGAGAAGTCACATTTCTTTAGAAATTCCTGTATTGCATCACTTCATTCCACTACATTTCATACCTTTCTTGCCATCGTTTCATTCCACATCATTTCATAACTTTCTTGCCCATCTTCTAACTCCACGAGATAGAGGCAAACCAATCAAGAATAGATAGCTAGGAAAATAAATTTACAAGGAGAAAACCTACATATTTACCAAGTTGGTTCTACAAAGCAAAGAATAAAGGAGTCCATCTGGGTGGGGGTGTACGGCTGGGTAGAAGGTGACTCAGGCACCGATCTCTCTAGTGGTCAACTGGTTAGCCTATGCTGGCTTACCAAATTTCCCCCAGCACTTTTCAAATGAATGATTCATCCGTTTGCAATAAATACACAGGAAGATGCATCTGCGTCTATGTCCGCATCTACGTCTAGTAGAACCACCCAAACGGCCACCTCTCTAGAAGCCACGAGGGCAAAGGTGTGTCAAGGGTCTTAGTTGGAGGAAAAGGTGGATCCTCGATTTCTATCTTCTGAAGATGATTGTAGATCATCTCCAGATTCGACATCGTGTCAAAAAGAGTCCAATAGCGTGCAAAGTGATACCAAGAACTAAGCCCACCCAGGAACTTGTACGCCTGCCACTGTGCACGCTCAACAATTTACTTGTCATAGCAAGCAGGCTGGTAGACAACAAGTTCCTCGAATAAGCTATCAAGGGTCATAGAATGGTTAACCAAGGTCATGTCACCCTGATTAGTTTTCCAAATCCTCCAGTAGATATTAGCCAAGCGAGAACGGCTCGTCTTCTGAGAGTACCACTTCTCGAGTGTATCCTAGATCTCCTTCGGGAACTCCTTGTAGAGCATATTGGCTACGGTCAATTGCTCAATGATGTTTATCAACCAATTCATAACAAGGAAATTGTCTTACTTTTTATACTCCGCTCCCTCTTTAGAGTCAAGTGCCTTCTCAGTCAGGATGTGCAACTTGTCATTACCTCCGACAAAGATGCAAAAAACTTGAGACCTGAGCATGTAGTTCGAGGAACCCAATAACTTGATCATATTCCATGAACAAGCATAGAGGCCGAAATCTTGGATTCCAAAGTCACAGTTGAGGACTCTACTTTGACTATTAGAACACGTTGAATCACACAAGATCAAGCGAGGGCAAGTCAGATAATGCGAATGAACTCGATTGAGATCAAATTGAATCCACTAGGCTGATGGCAAATGAGAGGATGTCCATTCGAAGATCTGATCAGTTCAAGAACCGTTGAGGTGGTGCAGCAACAATCAGCTTGGGCAAGAAAAGCAATCTGCCAATCGGACCAAATTGGTTCCGATTTAAACTGATTAGTCTGATAACATGGCGACGCAAGAGGTCAAAGTAGGGACGAGGAAAAGCCTTGCTGGTCAGCATATGTGCCGCGAGGGTTGAACAAGATTGAAATTGATCATGTTCGGTTGATCTAATCAGTGTTGAGCAGTGGTGTTCGACACATATGTAGTGGAAAAAGGAGAGATCGAAGAGAAAGGACGATTAAGAAAGGATGAGGCAACGGCGGCAATTGCCGCAAGCAAGAGAAAGGCAACAATGTGTGCTGCAAGTTGAGAGAGAGGGAGCAACATACGCTCCCCCCAAGTCCCTAAGTAGAGAAAAGAGGTTGGCAAGGCCTCTAGGTAGTAAGGAAAGGAGGGTAGGTCCCAGGGCTATACTCGTACTAATACCAAGTGGAAAAAATTAAGTCTTGTTTTTTATTAATAGAAGAGAAATCAAACCCTCTTTATATAAAGAGAGAAGGGATTACAATGGTAATCCTAATCCTACTAACAAATTTGGAAACAAACTTAATCAAATCCTAATAAAAATAGAAAGAGATAACACGAATTCAAAAAACAAACTAATTAGCCTAATCTAAACTCTTTCATAATTCTCTTAACATAAGTGATCCCTTTGCCAATAATAATAACTTGTCGAACCACCAACAACGTCCCTTTTCTTTCTATCTTTGAGGATAATCAAATTGTAGGAATAGTCTAATCCCATAGCTCAGGAACCACTTAATGCAAATAGGATCTCTTAAAAAAAAATAAATCTAATGTGATTTATGGGAATAACAAACAAAATATTCCCAAAATAAGAAGCACCAATAGCGACCAAGCACAAATCTAGTGAATGTCCTTCCAAAATCAAATTGTTTGGTACAACCCAAACATAATTGATATATACAATATGTGTGAACCAAGAATCTTTGGCAATTCAATTTAGAACTCAATGCGAACGATCTCCAGCAGCAACTATTTCCACACCTGAGGTATACAATCAATCCAATGAGGGGACCATAACTAATTGTAGTCTGAGTACCCAATAAGAGAACTTGCAAAACACAGCACAAAACACAAAAATAGATAAGTTGTTAATCCAGTTCCACTTTATTCGTGTATGTCTGAGGAAGGGATCTAACCCTCAATAATTTACTATGGAAGTTTCCTTTCTGTTTGTTAGAGTACAATAAGGGTAATTAACATTTTTTTAGTACATGGATCCCTTTTTATAAGAGTTTTGGATCGTAATTAAAGACAACAATTATTTACTTCTCAAGGAGCATAATTGTTTCAAACGTTGCTTCGTCTTCTAAGTCATCGCCTCGTCCTTCGGGTCATCGCTTCACCTTCTCTCTCAGCATCATTTGACATGGCTCTGTACAAAGCTGGCTAGCCTCAATCCTTCTGACGAACCTCACTGCCTGAGGATCAAGAGGATTAGGTCAGCCTATCATTTCAAGTGGCTTCAGCAGGTAAGTGAGCCAGCTAATTTGGGTGGATTGGGCAGACTGCCAGAGGTGTTCACGACGTGTCCGTGGTCGTGCCATAAGCTTTCCTCACAGTAGTGTCAAACCACTCTCTTTTTAGCCTAGTCAGGGCATATTAGGCTTTATGAGTCATTCATAGTGAGCCTGACTTTGCTTCCCTCATCAATTACCGCCACTCTTATAACCTGCTATGAGGGATGTAAGAGTAAAATAAAAATAGCTCCCACCCACCCCTTTGAGTGTCCTTTGCCTACAGCCATTGTCATCCAATTCTGCCGAGGGTCGATGCTTGCTCTTTAGGCAACTCACTCCTCTTTAGGGGAGGGCTTGTTTTAGCAATCTATCCACTTGGGCACTCTAGGGATGCTTTTGGGGTCTTTTTTTTTTTAACAGTAAAAGGGTCTCCAAATTTCTCACTTGCCACGAAACACCTCCGTGATCTTAGCCACGACCACTCTCCAGCGCCGAGTCAGAGATGACTGGACATAGTCCCTCACCACACGCCACCACAAGCCTATGTGCATATGGGCAAGTTCGAAGGATTTGAACCCGGCACCCCACACAGGGAGGACTTTTGGGGTCTTGCCCCCCATTTGTGTAAGGGTTTGAATTTTAATGACCATATATACAATCTAAGTTACTAACAATTGATTTATGAACCTAATTTTTTAATCTTGTCTTGGAAGACTTGAAACTCTACAAGAATCATTAACAAAAGTTGTGTGAGGGGTTCCTAGCAAAGGAACTTAACTTGGTAGGCCATTGTTAAATCAATCCTTTGAGGTGGAGGGGCTAAAGCATAAATGCCCATCCTTTATAAAAATCTAGGAATTGAGAACGAGAGGTCACCATCGACCTCACTCATCTCCCCTCACCCTCCACTGATCTCTTCCACCACCACGAACTCCAACTCCTCTCCTCTTCCACCATCGTCGATCCTTTTCTCCTCTCTCTCCCTTTCTCTAGCAACAGCAACAACGATTGAAGGATGATAAGGCTCCATTAAAGCTCCTGTAGGGAACCCAAGGAAAAGGTGTTCGTGCTCTGCAAAGAGCTCTAGGGAAGAAAAGGAAGCTATAGAGATTTGTTAAAGGAAAAGAAGAAGAGACTTATCCTCCATCTCATGGTAGGGACCTCCACCTCTTAAGAAAGACTCCCTTTTGATTCTTGTGAATGGATCAATGGAAAGGGGTTGATTTCTGTTCCTGATTAGCCCTTGCATGTGCATAAAGGGTTGCATGCAAAGAGTACAAGTGGTTTGATGCCCATTCGGATTTGTAAGGGTGTTTTAGTGGGTTTTCTTATTGAATCTTTTAGCAATGGTTTTAATGGGGTTTTATGTATTCTAGATGTTCCTTATATGAGTAGGAACTTACAGATATTTAGAAATGGTATCCATGGATTTGACGGTCAAAATCCACAAATTGCAACCAAGCTACAATCTACAACAATGATCTAAAGTTAAGTACATGATACCTAATGTTAAATGGTTGTTGAAGCCATGTCTAGCATTAGGTAACATGTACCTAACGTTAGGTACCTTGCTAGGCAGACTTCCTAATGTAAGGAAGCCAATACCTAACGTTATATGGCCTATCAAGGCCCTATACTTCGTCAATTATTAGATTTTTGGCTTAAGAAACCTAATTAGGTGGTTAACCCTAATCTAAAACATAATTGGAGATTAAGTGGACACCTCAACAAAGGTTAGACTAGTCTAATTGCAAAAAAACCTTACGTGGATGTAAAATGGCCTTAAGTGAGATTGAAGTTTTCTAAACGGACTAAAAGTGATTCAAATTGGCTAACTAATGGCCTAAATATGAAATGATGATGTAAACAATTATGTCAAAAGTCCAAGGATTATTAGATCCCTAGGTTGAAGGTGAAACCCAAAGAGATCCAATTAGTCCATAAGATTAAGTTAATCCTAACAATTGTTAGGTAACTAGATAAAATAAGATGAATAGATTGTGATAGGTGGATCCGTAGGATTTGACACCTCGACCTCGTAAACCAAAGGTTTACCGTTGCAATTTGGAGACCCGAGGAATTGAGGTAGTTGGCAACTACCAGTGGTCACCTTGGAATTTGCAGAGTTCACGATGCAGTGACAGGTCGTGCGCTGTCATCGAAATGAGGTACTCGTAGCGTAAGCTCTGTAGGTGCTCGCATACGCAGATAACACTAGGGTACCTAGATCCAACTCGACATAATGATACTCATAACGAAAGCTCTGTAGGCGTCCGCCTGTGCAGATGACACCGAGGTATCACGAAGGATGGCAATATGAGATCTCATCCAAGGCTGGACTAAGCAGGCACACCAAGAGTACTTTCTCCTAGCAGAAGCATTAGTGTGGCCAAGACATTTGACACTTCCACAGATGGTGTTTGGTAAGGGAAATATGTTTATAAAACAAGTAGAGGACTGAGGAAGGAGAAAGATAAAATGGTGGAATAAATAGGTTTTGGTGTTTGGGTGTTTAAGCGGGTTAAACTTATTCCATAGAGGAGGTGGAATAAGTTTGTGTCAGGTTGACTTCCTCTAACCCGACGTAAATAGGAGGTGTAAGTGATGAACAAATGCAGGTTAACTCATTTAACCCACCCACCAAACACCACCTCAAAAGTCCGGAATGATTGTTAACCAAACCTCAACAGATCTGAGTTGAGTTTGCTCCTCAAGACCTCAAAGCATTGGTCTGGGTAGCTCCTAAGAGGCCTAATTCTTCTAACTGACGTCAGCAACGTTCTCGTATGACAAGGACAAGTACACCTCACTCAAGGAGCACTAGTACTACTCAGAGATTTAAATGACGGCGACATGCCAACGAAATGATAGTTTTTGCAATAGGATTATATCGACATGCATTATATATCGACATGCAGGTGTTTCGCCAGTATGTCGGCAAAATCATCGGCATGCCACCGGTAAAGTCGACATGCCACTGGCATGCTACTACTGTTGTTGTTGATGTGCTCCTATTGTTGCTGTTGCTGCATAGGTTATGTATTGGCATATCACATATGAAGTAAAAGATAGGATTTATAGCTTAAATGAAAATATTTATCTATTGAAATAGTTATTTTTAAAATTCTAATCATTTCCCATTTTTGTCGGAATCCTAACGAAATGTGCATTTGAAAATTTATCGAACCAACATCGAAATCGGCATTTCGAACCTTAGTACCACTAGTCTCTTCCTTCATCAAGGAGAGACTACCAGATTTTGATTCAAGAGGAAGATGTCTTTATTACCTTTTCTAGAGAGGAATGGCTACTAAATCTAACCTTTATCGCAAGTAAGAGAAATGATTAATAATAAGATCAAGGGGTAACCTTTCTCAAAAGAAAAAAAGATCAAGGGCTAACTACTGGATAGGGCAATAGTTGGTTGGCTTATAGTATGGATAGTCGTACACTACCCATTTTCTCTTGTTGGTATACAATTTTATCCCTAATAGGCCATTTGACTCATCCCATATTTGTGACCTATTTTCAAGACCTGATAGCCTAAGGCAACGGATTCCAGATGCATGGGAACAACGTCAATTTCTAGAGTGGGCGGATCAACTATTCTACCATACCCTATGGTGCCTAGAGATGGCTATGGTAGTGGTGTGACATCTAAGGACTTGGGCAGACCCACCTCCCAAGTCATTACAAGATCTCATCTTCGACTTCATCGCAGGGGCCTATTTGGTGAATCAAGCCATCAATTTTGCAAGCTTCAGGCCTAAAGAAGACTTAGTGTAGTTTGTTAGTTCTTGTTGCTGTCTAGCACTCTTTCTAACCGTATTGTTGTAGGCCCACTTTGCTTATACTTATCACGACAGAGCCTCGCTTTTATTATACATCTCTATAAACAACTTATGGCTCCTATAAATATTGTACATGAAAACTACGAATTGTCAATGGTGCTTAGTTGGCTTAAACTGCTTTTCTGATGTTTTACCTTGCATTTTACCTCTCTACTTGCTGCTTCTAGGATGTATGCTATTGAGCCTAGAGGCATACTTGTTATTTTTTGTTATTCTCAGGGTTACTTTGTAATTTTCCTAAACCTCTCTCATATAAAAGAAAGTTTAGGATTTCCATTGAATAGTATGATGCTTTCTTTTCTTCAACATGGTATCAGAACAGCGATCCTAAGCCAGTGTTTTGGTATCCCACCAAATATCACCTAAAAGATGATCAAATCACCTTAAGGGGGATTTGACCATCAAAAATGAAGATGAAGCATGGCAGCAACGACAGCAACACTGGGAAACCCTAGCACCACCATCAACTATCATGCTCCATCGGAGGGGCCGATCGTCGCTAGTGGAGTCCCCTGCGCCCAGCCAAAGGGGGCAGAGGGGCTGTCACCGGTGGTGGCCTCCACGCCCAGCCAAAGGGGGCGAAGCAGCTAACGGCCGCCAGTGGAGTCCCCCATGCCCAGCCAAAGGGTGAGGAGGGGTTGACAATCACAGGTGGGCCTCCACACCCAGCCAAAGGGGGCAGAGTGGTTGACTGCCACCGGTGGTGGTCTCCACACCAAGCCAAAGGGGGCTGACAAGTCTGCTGCCACCGCAGGAGGCTTGCCAACCACTGATAAGTGGTGGTGTTGCCCGTGGAGGGCAAGATCTAATCCAAACCCTACTGTAGAGGGTACCAAAGACCTTGTTAGGTTTGTGGCTGCTACTGGCAGGCCTGCAGGGAGCCCAAGACTAGGTTCCAAGGCCAAGTCTCAGTCTTGGTCCCTAAGTTATGGAGTTCTTCAATGCATGTTTGAGTCTATCTCACATATGTGGTGATGAGTCTTCTCTCGCCACTCATGGGAAGGATACCCCTTTCAAGCATGATGAGTCTTCTTTCATGCAAAGAAGACGAGTTTGATAGACCAGAAAAATCAAACTCAGATGTAGAAGGGTTTGCGTTTGCAGCCCAAGGAGATTCAAGGAGAAAGAAAAGAACCAAAAGAGCGTGGATTGTAGACTCCGGGGCCTCTATTCATCTTACAGGAGGTGTGGAGCAACTGATGAATCCCAAGGGTCCACACGAGCTCAATGAGGTCAGAGTGGCTAATGGAGCCACATCATCCGCTACTGCAGTTGGGCATGTGCATGCCTCCCCAAAGATTATGATAGAAGAGGTTCATTGTGCTCCAGAGTTCCCAATGAACCTCTTGTCTGTGAGTCGCATCTGCAAAGATCTTACGTGTCAAGTAGTGTTTGATGAGGGCCATTAGTACTTTCAAGATCGACATACAAGAGATATTATAAGTGGGGTTATAGAGCAAGTTCGTCTCTATTACCTGGACACACCTATACTATTTGCAGGAGCAGCCTCCATAGCTACTGATCCTTGGCTATGGCACAGGAGACTTAGGCACCCATCACTCAAGAAGATGCGACAGATGTATCCCAGTTTGCCAGACTCTTTGACTATGTAGTGCGAGAACTGTTAGCTTGGGAAGCACCACAGGAGCACTTACCCCCCGAGGGATGCTGAGGTGAGTTCAAGTCCCTTTGCCTTGGTCCATTATGGCACATGGGGACCATCTAGAGTTCCCACCCCAAGAGGACACATATACTATACAATTATGGTGGATGACCATAGCCGCCTTACTTGGGTTTTCTTGATGAAAACCCGCTCAAAGATTCCCCAGATTATACAGTAGTTCTTGGCAGAGGTTCAAATTCAGAATGATGGCACAATTCGAGTCTTCAGCAGCGATGATGCTCTAGAGTTTATGCAGCGAGATGTTCAGCGTCTCTTCTCTTCTTGAGGCATTATTCACCTTCACCAGACGTCCTGTGCTCCCACGTCCTAGCAAAACGACGTGGCTGAGCACAAACTTTGACACCTAGATATTGCAAGGACCCTGATGATCCATATGAAGGTTCCTAAGCAGTTTTAGGGGGCATGCCATACTCACTGCAACCTATCTGATCAACCAAGTACCTTCGTCTGTTCTTTGTAGCCAGATTCCCTTCCAGGTGATCCATCCAGATTGTGACAAGTTGTTTGCTGTACCTCTGAGGGTTTTTGGCTGCACTTGTTTCGTCCAAGCACATGGAAATCAAGATAAGTTCTCTCCTAAGGCAATTAAGCGTATCTTTCATGGGTATTCCAGGACATAGAAGGGATAGAAGTGTTATGACCCGAGCCTTAGGAGATACATCGTCACTGCAGATGTCACTTTCTTTGAGAAGATACCATACTACACAAAAGAATGAACATCTATACAGGCTGCATTAGAGGAGATTCAAGTTTATCACCAGAGGCCACATCCTACGCTAGACACTGGGACGTGTCCTGATTCAGTAGATGGGAGTGGTTCAGACACAAAAAAAACAGCCATCTTTAAGGAGACCCAGCAGAGCATGCACGCTCCATCCTCTTTCACAGTACATAGGTGTTGCCCATCTTCAGGATAAGGTTCGTCAGGTTGCTTCTACAATTACTACTTCTATGATTCCCAGGGATTTTTCTTAGGCTTCTCGTGACCCCAAGTGGCAGGTTGCGATGGATGAGGAGATACAGGCTCTACTGTCATGACAAACTTGGGATCTAGTACCTTGCCCTGACGATGCTACTGTGGTAGATTGCAGATGGGTTTATACTATCAAGTATAGACCTGATGGGGCAGTAGACAGGTATAAAGCTCGACTTGTTGCCAAGGGCTTTACCCAGATATACGAGGTAGATTATTTTGAGACATTTTACCCTGTAACACGTATTACTTTCATCAGGATTATTATTTCTATTATAGCGATTAGGAGATGACATCTGCATCAGCTTTATATTAAAAATACCTTTTTATATGGTGATTTATCTAAGGTGTACATGAGACAGCCACCAAGTTACAACACACAGGGGGAGCATGTTTGTCGCCTACGGAAAGCAATATATGACTTGAAACAAATTCCCCATGCCTGGCTTGAGAGGCTTAGTATGGAGATTACGAAGATTGGGTTTTAGCACTCTACTTCTAATCACAATGTCTTCATCAGGAAAACTAAGTATGGAAAGCATACCCGTGTTGTTATTCTGGCCATGTGAGTTGATGATATGATTCTTACTGGAGATGATGAGGATGGAATTGCCCAGACCAAGTCCTTCTTATAGTGTACTTTTGTTACCAAGGACTTATGGGAGTTGAGATATTTTCTGAGGATTAAGGCCATGCGACGAGACAAGCCTGTCCCTGTCACAGAAATAGTATACACTCCAGATTCTCCAGGAGACAGGCTTGCTTGGAGCTAAGCCATTTGGTATACCTATAGAACCACCACCTACATGTCTGCCAGATGGGGAGGATCCATTATATGAGCATGTTAATGGTTACCACAATACAATAGGTTGCTTACTCTATCTCACTGTCATAAGGCCTGATATCAATTTTACAGTGAGTAAAGCTAGCCAGCATATGCAAGCGCCATGTTACAGCCATTGGCGTAAGGTTTGCCTTGTTTAGAGGTACCTCAAGGGGACACCAAGCAAAGGATAATATTACAAAGATAGTGAGAACGTAGATATTATTGCTTACTCCAATGCAAATTATGCTGCGCCTATGATGATCGTCGCTCTACTTGAGGATTTGTTGTGTATCTTGGGGGGAATCTTATCTCCTGGAGAAATAAAAAGCAGAGTGTAGTTGCACGATCGAGTGTAGAGGCAAAATATAGCGCAATCGCACAGGCAACTTGCAAGATTATTTAAGTAGCTTCCTTTTTACAAGACCTTGGCGTCCAGACTACTACACCTATCCCACTTTTCTATGATAACAAGTCAACTACTTATATTGCCTCAAATCTGATCTTCCATGAGAGGACCAAGCACATTCAGGTCGATTGCCACTTTGTTCGTGATGCTATTCTCACTGGCAGGATTACCACCCTATATGCCTCTTCAGAGCTTCAGCTGGCTAACATATTTACTAAAGCTCTGAAGAAGAAGCTTCTAGATTTCCTATGCGACAAATTGGGTCTTAGACATCTATGCCCCAACTTAAGGGGGAGTGTTGAGCCTAAGGGCATACTTGTTATTTTTTGTTATTCTCAGGGTGACTTTGTAATTTTCCCAAACCTCTCTCATATAAAAGAAAGGTTAGGGTTTCCCTTGAATAGTATGATGCTTTCTTTTCTTCAACATATGCCATATAACAATGTAACATTCTAAGGTCAATTTAGCCATCATTGACTTAATAACCGGTAAAATAGACTATTTACAACCCTAACCACCCTAGTAATTGGGACTACAACACATCACATAGGTTAACCTAATTTCTGATTCGTTGAAAGGTTACAGGATGTGAAAGATTAGGCTTAGTAAGTTTTCACTACTCAATACTTTTGTGCAACTTTACCAGGCTTGGCTATATGTTTGCTTGCGCATTAGGGCAGATAATGGACAGCCATCACCTTATGCCTTCCATACATAATGGTATAGCAGGTGACGTCACATCATTTGGGATTCCCACGGCCCGAGGTAGGACATGTGTCACATCCTCCTTAACTCAACGATTGAAGTCATCCCGTCGCATTAAATGCTAACAAGATGGTTTAAAGTGATAAAGGTCACACCTCTTCACCTTCCCCCCTCCCCTTATAAATAGGGGGTTCGGAGGGTCATTTACTTTTACTCTTAGTGTTAGCTACTATAGTCATTGTTCCTATGCTTTCGATGTGCTTGAAGTAATTGTCTTAGCAGGATTTACTCAGTCAGGCACAAGGATGTATTCAATTAATCAAGGTGAGAATCCCTCTTCCTCCAATCGTCTTAGTGCTAAAACCATACCAATGTATGATCTTCCCTCAATCCGCAGTGAAGAGTAGGTAGAAAGACTCCTCCGTAGGCATAATCTGATCAAGGTTAGTTATAATATAGTGGGTAACCAGCTGAAGCTATGCTCACCTGATTTGTCAAATAACTTCATTATTTGTAAATACACCATCGAGAATGGGCTCAGGATCCCTCTTAACCCCTTCATCATTTCTTTTCATTCCCATTACAACCTTGCTTCATCCCATTTGGGCCAAACATGTTGATCAGTTTTGAATGCCTTTGTGGTCATCTGCCTAAACCATGGGATCAAGCCCACTATGGACTTTTTCTAGAAACTTTACGGCCTTTTCCCTCAAAAAGTTATGAAAGGACATGCTCCGACCAGGACGTATGCATTCCTGGCCAGGAAGCAAGGTTACTGCCTCATAGAGCTACTAGGCAAACCTAAAGAGGCAGGATCGACAGTTTTTATTGTAAATAATGAGGAGCCCCTTTAGGTCCCCAACAGCTGGAAAGGCCCGCCAAAACGCAACATCCACTTAGCGCTGAGCCTTCAAATGAAGGACGAGTTGGATACCCTAGAGGGTTTTGGCACTTTGGTCCACCAGGAGCTTGTGCAGAACTTCTGAAGACCCTATCTTGGTCCAGGGACAACCATCCAGATAGCAGTGAGTGACTAAGTTTTAGTCGTTTGACTCCATCACACTAATCTGACCTTATTCTCTCTTTGAAGCTTTCCTTATTTTCAAAATGGCGAACTCCGAGTAAAGGAAGAGGGGCCGTGGCTCTTCTTCAACTAGTTAGGAGCACCCATCCAAAAAACAGGCAGGTAGTAGTTCTGAGGTGAAGTCTTCCGCACAGGAGGAAGCCTACGCCTAAGCAAGTGCAGGCCACCTCGACTACCAGCTATGCGTCGGCACCCCCACCTCCCCAACCAGGGTCGGAACCCATCCCGTCAGAGATCATCGTGGTAGGGGAGGTCATGGCGGAAGCTCCTATTAAAAGATCGTCCCACCTGGAGGAGCGCACCTACATCGAAAGCCCAATCGAGGTAGAGATTATGACCTCAAAGCGGGTTGTCTCCCGCCCATCAGGATCGAATAGACCTGACGACTAGCCTCTTATGCCTCCCATGATGTCACTTTTCTGCCTAGAGGTGTTGCGCCTCCACATGCCTCGACAGCCAAAGCTGTCGACTTCTACGGATGGCGGATCTCCAGTCCTCACTCTCGTTGAAGCCAATTTTGGTGAGTAGGAAGGGGTGTCACAGGTCCTCAAATGAGCTACATACGATCTCCCCTCTCGCTTGTCATTCAGGGGAGACCGGACTAAGGTTCGTACAGTCTGTGAAGAGAGGGAGCATAAAGTTATCCATACGCTCAAGAGACGAACTCAGCCAAGGCAGCAAAAGTCCTAAAGAAGGCCTGGGAGCTACAGGAGTAGATCTTTGGCACCTCCTTGTCTCAAGAAGTTCTAAAGGTTTAGTCGGACCTATTCAAGAAGGTAAACCTCCAAACAAAGAATAAGGAGTTGGAGTTGCTGACTTCTAGCATCGAATGGACAACCTTACCTTTCACCCCTGCAAAATTGTGGAACATTTATCGAAACCACCTTCGAGTAGCAAGTGTTCTAGGACTTAGCAAAAATTTGTCTTTCCTTTACTTGTTATAACTTTCGAATTGTTTATTCTTAGTAGGTGAAGGTAATTAAGAGGACAACCTCTATGGAGGGGTCATGTCCATGCTGTCATTGACCAATTTTGGCTATGGATCCTCCTTTGCAACCAAGCAAGCAACGTCCTAGGAAGGCATGGCCTATACAAACACCCAAGCTCTCTGGGTGCAGCTTAATGAGGCAGTTGCCACCTGAAATAGGACAAAAGAGGAGTTAACTACCCTCAAAAGGTAGCAAAAGGACGGGACGAAGATTGCCCATATGAAGGAAACTCTAACCATGGCAAGGTAGAGGTGGCGACCTACCGGGGGGAGCTCGACACCATCCAAAGAGAACATCGAGAGCTCTTTTGGTTCTCGAAGCTCCAAGATAGGGATCTAGTCAAGCTAACCACCACCTTAGAGGAGCAGTTCGCGAGGACCGATGATATAATCAAGCAAACTCAGAAGTTGAGGGAGATCATTGAAGGACTCTCAACTCAATGTCGATCTCGAAGGGAGTTGTACGAGAAAGACTGCATTAATCTTGTGCACGCTCTTGGTGGTGGGCATTATTTGGGTTAACCCAAATAATCCACCCAAACCATTATAAACAGGATATTTGGTTTAGGTTATTTAGGTTATGGCTCGAGTTGAGATCGAAACCGTAAAATTTATACAGGTTTTAGGTTGGTTGATGGGTCAAGTATATGCAACTCAAACCACCCAAACAACCCGAACTATTGAATCGTATGACCTGTGGCTCACACCTGCCCACCCAACCCAAATCCAAATGCATAGGTGAATTGATTTATAAATGATATTGCCATTTTTTAGAAGCTTTCTTTTTGCAATCATAGATGGTATTTAATTTTTTATAAGATGATGAAGCATTTAGTCTCTATTATGTTGCAAAACATTTTTAAAAAAAAGCCCTTCTTTGTTAACAAACATATGCAAAATTTGAGTTTGACCCCACCCAAACCATTTCAAACCCAACTCAAACCGACCCCAACCCAATCTAATTTGGTTAGGTCATGGGTGGCCATTTTGTCAACCCAAACCAAATACGACCCAAACCAAATAACCCAAACCCACCCCTAGATGCTCTAAAGGAGGCTCAGGAAAAAAAGGAGGCAACCCATTATATTATTGCCCACCTCGAGGGGGAGATGCGAACTAAGGAACAGGACATCGAGAACACCACCTACTATAACGAGATGTCGAACCAAATTTGTCATCTAAAGGACAAGAGGCAACAGTGGTTTAATCCAAGCATGATAATGGAATTTTTTGCCACGGACCCCTCAATGGAAGCAAGCCACTTGAAGCTTGGGGCGAAGATTGGAAAACACACTCAACGAATGCCCCGAGTGCCCTAGTAGGGGGTGTCTACTCTAAGGAGGATTTCCTAACTTGGTATGCTCTAGTTCTTTACTAGAACCACAACGAGCAGGTCCGCTCGGAGTTGATTGACGATCGAGCTCGATTGAGTCGTCGTCTAAAGAGCAGGAGGAGGCAGGTGAAGACTTTTCCGAAGAGGATTCTTCTTCTGATGCAAAAGACACTCCACCAAAGATGCCGCCAAGGGCTTAAGTCGCCCGATCGCTCTACTAGAGCCTGTTTCTCCGTTGCTTCTGTCTACTTCATTTTTATTATTTGATTTCTTTTGTACTTGGTAGTTCACCTTGTTGCATGGCAGGAGGTCCTCCATATTATTCCAAAAGTCGCAGTCCAAGAGGCCCTACTTGAAAACTAAATTGCTATTTGGTCATGCGTCCTCCTGCTACAGAACTACTGGGCCTTGTAATGAGTAAAATAGGCATGTAACATCCCTCCCTTTTTCTAGCGGATCTTCCCCAATTTCTTGAGGTTGTCCTTGGTCCTTCGCTACCCAGAGAAGTACTAGCAGAACTCCACTAGCTCTTGAAATGACCTAATCTTCCCAACCGGCAAGTCGTTAAACCATTCATGAGTGCTAGCAGTAAGAACGAAAACACTCAGCACATGATTGCATACGGGCAATCATGGATCGACATGCGGTGGCGATAATTTCTGACAAAAATGGTTGAGTTGATCATCCAATCATATTGGGACTAAGTAGTGTGTTTGAATATGTTGTCTTATTCATACTCCTTGCCTTTAGTTATTTACTTCTGCTATCTTGCTTTGTGGCTTTAGTTATTTTCTATTTATTATTTGGACATGTGTAATTTTTCCTTTACCTCTATATAATGAGGTCCAGGGTTTATTGAAAAAATAAGACACTTCATTTTGTCCCATTTGGTATCAGAGCATGATCTTAGGCCAGGTTCTGATATCTCACCAAATACCTAGCCCCAAAAACCTCCACATAAATCCTAGATCTACCTTCTCCTCCCTCACCGGCGGCCACCACTGCCACCAACGGCTACTGTAGCTGTCGGCAGCTGCAATAGCCAACGGCAGTGACTAATCTACCTGCAGCGGAGAGCATCTATCACCCCAATGTCACCACTCCCGGTGCTTAGCATCGCCCTTAGCACTGCCCTAGCACCGCCTACAACACCCAACGCCACTGCCAAGCACCTACCGTCGCCCCGAGCACTACCTACAGTGCCCAGCGCGTGGCCTGTAGCCACCAGCATCGCCCCTATTGGGCAACGTTGGGGCTGTAGGGGGCGTCAGTGGCTAGGCAGAGTAGAGGAGGTCCTCTGGTGGTCCCTACTCATCATTCGTGAGTTGATCTTGACTCTCACAGCGATGATCTAATTGTGCAAGGGCTATTGGAGATCAAAACGTGGTTTGTTGGGTTGTCTAGTGCCCAAGAATCCATGTTTATCTACTGATCTTAAGTTCCTACTATTGGTTAAATTTCATATCTTGGTTTGTGGCATTATTCACTATCTAGAGGTTCGTGATGGCGTCATCTTCAAAATCTAAGGTGACTTAGGGTGCCACAATAGAGAACGTGACTTACGAGAGTCCATTTTTCAAGCCCATAGTCCGAGTGGATGAGACCAATTATCTAAGATGGTCTCAAACATTCCTCAAAACAATAGAGGGGCATGATAAGGAATATCTTGCTCAAGCCAGAGCCTACAAATAAGACAGGGAAGAATGTATCTTGGAAGAAGGATAACGCTATGGTACGTGCTTGGTTAATGAATAGCGTTATCTCACATTGAAGACGAGATCATGTATTACAAGACTACCAAGTAGATGTGGGACAGCCTTAAAGACACCTATTCTCATGAGAAAAATTCCTCCATGGTTTTCCAGATACACTATGAGTTATTTGAGTTGAAACAAGATGGTTGTTCTCTCCCTCTCAGTATTATTCAGCCTTGTAAAGGCTTCTGGAGAAATATCATGCCCGCTGACCTATGTGTACTTGCTCTACACAGAGATTATCGCAAGGAATTTGTTATGCACGTCTTCTTGTTTGGACTTGGTCCAGATTATACTACTACTCGTTCTCAGATACCGACATTGTCTGAGCACCCTACTTTGGAGGAGATCTATAGTCGTCTAAGTAAGCTTGTGTGCCTCAACCTCAAACTGGAGAGAGCACTAGGCAGGCTTCTGCTATGGCTGCTATGACTAAACGTGGAGGTAGAGACACCCCTTCTACTCATGGTCGGGGAAGAGGGCTTGGTATGTCTGGGAAGACCCGTACCACTTGCACCTTCTATGGGAAGGTTGGACATGTTGAGGGCTCATGCTGGACAGAGCATGGGAGGTCACCTGTTGCTAATTAGGCGTCTGTGATATCTACTGAGAAGTCTAACACAGTTTCACGTGCTGACTATGATGTTGTGGTTCAGCGCCCTTCCCAACTTACTCAGGAGACAACTACTACTAGTGAAACCGCTGCCTTTACCACCTCGTCAAGTACTGATATGTCCTAGTTAGTGGATTCTAGTGCTTCGCATCATTTGACTAGTGATCAGAGATGTTTTGGGAGATTACAGACTGTGCCACAGGGATGGATTGTACAAGTAGTAGATGGTAGGCATGCCCAGATCAATGGTCATGGGGAGATATCAGTTACCCCTACCATGTTTTTTGTTCCTGATTTCTCCATGAACCTTTTACATGTTAGTAAGATCACCAAACAACTTAATTGTAGAGCCAGTTTTGATGATGTTGTTGCATCTTTCAGAACAAGCTGACAAAGAGGACGATTGGTGAGGAACATAAAAAGGGAGGTGTATCACCTTATCCAGATGCCTATTGCTGCTGCATGTCAAAGGGGTTTAGACTTCACTTCTGATAGTACCTTGCAGTGGCACCGTCGTCTTGATCACTCATCTCTAGATAGCCTCCGACGCATCATCTCACACTTGTCACCAGCCACTGAGATACATTGTGATGCATGCTAACTAAGAAAGCATCATCGTTCATCTTTTCCTGCTACTACTAGTCTGAGTTCCTCTATTGGTTTTGAGTTATTGCATTTAGAAGTTTGGAACCCTAGTTGGATACCTGATCGGCAAGGTCATCGCTATTATTTGGTTGTAGTGGAGGATTTCTCCCGTCTATCTTGGTTGTTCTTAATAAAGAATAAATCCAATGTGGGATAGATTATTAAGCATTTTTTGATTGAAATAAAAAATTAGTTTGATGTGAATGTAAAAATTATGAGATCCGATAATGCTCTAAAATTTTGTGCTACACGATTGGCTGGATTTTACAAGACACATGGAATTGTACATCAGCCTCTTGTCGACACCTCACAGCAAAATGGTGTTGCAAAGAGGAAACACAAGCACTTGTTGGATGTGGCATGGACTTTGTTGATACAGCATTGTTTTCCACAATTGTATAGGGGATGTTCTTATAGCATGCTATCTTATTAACAGGATGCCTTCCTCAATTCTACATGAGCAAACTTATTGGCATGTTCTTTATCCTGAGAGGGAGTTATTCCAGTTACCTCCACGTGTGTTTGGATGCATCACTTTCGTACATTTGATAGGTCCTAAAAGGGACAAATTGGCACCATGTGCAGTGAAGTCTGTTTCTTGGATATTCTTGAATTCAGTAGAGACATTGGTGCTATGATCTAGTGGCAGGAAAGCATTATGTTAGTGCAGATGTAACTTTTCATGAGACTATACCCTATTTTTCTTCAACTGCATACTAGTTGTCTCCTGAGGTTGAATTTGCTCCTATGCCCATTCCACTTGTGCCTACGGACGGTGTTATTGATACAGAGGCATCTCCTACACCTTCTGAGCATCTAAGTGATAATAATAGATTTGGACATGTTTATCAAAAGCCAATGACTTATAGGTAGCGCAATGTATCAGGCAGCAAACCCCCCACTTTAATCCCACCTTCCTCCCCAAATCAGATATGTGTTGAGCCATCTGACCAGGTGTGTGTTAGTGGTGATTGTACAAGTGCAAGTGATGATACTCCTGAGCATGACCTTTCGATAGCTATTCGGAAGGCACCACGATCTTGTGCACATTATAGAGCGCACCAAGGTCGATGACTAATGATAAGATAAGGAAATCTTTTGACCTATTTACTATGGCTTTTTCAGCTACAAAGTTATCTACTACATATCAGCAGGCCATGCTTCATCCAAAATGGCAAAAGACCATGGAGGATAAGATGGCTACATTATAAAATTGACAAACATGGGAGCTCACTTCTCTTCCTTTAGGAGCTACACTTGTTGGTTGTCGTCATCGTTTAAAAAATCATGCCTCAAGGCACTAGAGGCGCCCAAAAAAGGCCACGAGGCGGTAGCCTCGACCTTCAGCAGTGAGGCGTGTGCCTCATTTATGCAAAGCGTAGATGAGGCGCTGACGCATTACTGAGGCGTCACCTCAATGTATGAGGCTTTAGAAGTAGTCATGTGACAATAATATGACATCTATGCGTGGTTTAAAACTAAGAAATGTCCAAAAAAAAAAGCCCTAATATCATCGTCAACTCCCCCTCGACACCTGTTGAACCATCCTTGAACCCTGTTGCCATTGTTGGAGCTCCTTGTAGGCTTGCAGCAACGTCGTCAAACGAGGAGCGTCGTCGGTGGTCGTGCAACGCCACAAGTAGGCCCATGGGCCTTCATCTCACTGATTTAGGTCATTTGGGTAGTTTTTATTGGTGTTTTCAGTGTATTCAAAAGGATTTTGTCGTTAGCTCACTAATTTATTTAGGATTTTGTTATTTTGACTCAAAAGGATTTTGTTATTTAGGTCATTTGACTTTGTTGGTTTTATTTATTTCTCAAATTTAGGTCATTTAGGTTATTTATTTGATTAGTAGATTACATTACATTACATCATTTACATATTTGTAGTTATGTTTAGGTTAGGTCTTTTAGGTTCATTTCTTTGTAGGTTACCAACTTACCATATTTGTAAATTACATCATACATGTTTATGATGTTAGGAAAAGAAATGTTATATTTTTTAATTGAATCTTGTGATCCAATTGTTATGATTTTAGGCATGGCACCAAGGGCGAAAAGAGGAGGAAAAGAAGGATCCACTAGCAAGTCTAATCCTGGATGGAAGTATTGCATAGAAATTGACCTTCAAGGATCTTAAAGGGAGAAAGGATATAAGCATGTGAAGTACAACTTTTGTGAGAAAACTAACACCGGTGACATTGCAAGATTGAAGGAACACTTAGGGAAGACACGTAAAAATGTGGGAGCATGTACCAAGGTACCACCCGAAGTTGAAATTGAAATTAAGGCATTCTTGGCAATGAAGGAAGTTGGTAGAAGAAGAGCACTTGAAGAAATGGAAGAATTCATCGCATAGGTGCATATACAGTTAACAGTATGTCCATCTGGCCATGATGAAAATGCACCTACAAGATCAATTAATGAGGGGTCCTATGGATTTATTTATTGAATGAGTTGGACAGAAAGTCAGGCCTGGAACTAATGGACCGAATAGTGCTCCTCAAGGTCCTTCAAAGCAAGTTACTTTGAATTCTTCTTGGAAGAAAGAACAAAAAATTAGAACGTGTCTTAGTATTGGGAGATTCTTCATTGAGAATGGATTATCATTCAATTTGGCCACCAATCCATCTTACTGGAAAATGCTTCAAGATGTAAGTAACTATGGAATGGATTCAGAGATCCTACAATGCATGAGTTAAGAACTTGGATTTTGAAAGAAGTCAAGACAATATCTACCATGGTTGACCAAGCAAAAGCCTCTTGAGCAGAGATTGAATGTAGCATAATGTCTGATGGTTGGACAGATACAAAAGAACGTACCTTGATCAATTTTTTTATTAACCCAAAAAATACGTGGTTCCTGAAATCTCTGATGAGATCAAGAATGCTGGTTATCTCTTCAAATTAATGGATGTTGTTGAAGAAGTGGGGGAAAGTAATGTTAGTTATCTCTTCAAATTAATGGATGATGTTAAAGAAGTGGGAGAAAGTAATGTTATCCAAGTGATAACAGAGAATGTATCAACTTATAAAAAAGCTAGAGAGAAATTGATGGAAAAGATGAAACATTTGTATTGGACTCTGTGCGCTGCTCATTGCATTGACCTTATGTTGAAGAATATCATAAAGTTACCTCTTCATGACTGTTTTTCAAGAACGCCAAACAGATCATCAATTACATATATGCACATGCTTAGGTGGTGACCATGATAAGGAAGCATATAGGAGATTTAGTGAGGCCAGTTGTCACTCGGTTTACTACTGCTTTCCTTACCTTGCAGAGATTGCTGATGTCAAAAGATACTCTTAAGTCTTTTTCCACCTCAAAAAGGTGGAAGTGCAACAGCTATGCATTGAAGGTTCAATGGCAAGCTGTACAAAATATTACTCTCAAAAGTAGAATATTTCGACCCGGTATAACCTATGTGATAAGGACAATCAAATCGTTGATGTTGGTTTTAAGAATGGTGAACGCTAAACAATATCCACCCATGATTTATTTATGAGGCTATGTTTAGGGCCAAGGAAGATATTGCTAAAAATTTAGATAATGATGAAAAAAAGTACAAGATAATCTAGGACATCATTAACACAAGAGAGGACAGGCAACTGCACACACTTACATGTTGCTGCCTATTTTCTAAATCCCCAATGCCAGTATGAACCAACATTTTCAGTTGATTCAGAAGTAAAGATGGGCTTGTACTCATGCTTCCGGGGGTTGATTCCTGATAAGGATGAGAGATTGAATGTTGAAGTCCAAAAAGATGCATTTGTTAATAGAAGATGATTATTTGGATGGTCCAATGCCATTGAAACTTAAAAGAAGATGAGTCCTGGTAAAGTCCTTTCTATGATTCTATCATTTAAATTAATAAATTTTATGCATTTTTTCCCATATACTAAAAACACATTTTCCATTACAGTGGATTGGTGGAAAGCATTTGGTGATGAAATACCTGAATTGAAAAGGTTTGCCATGTGTATTTTAAGTTTGACTTATAGTATACCTGCATGTGAGCGAAACTGGAGTGCTTTTAATCAGGTAAAAAGATAATATTTGTATTTTAAATTTAGAGTAATATATAATCATTAGGGTATAATTATAAATAATTTAATGGTGAACTTTTCATTGAGTAGGTTCATACTAAGACGAGGAACAGGCTAAGACAAAATAAACTCAATGACTTGGTTTATTGTATGTTCAATTTGAAATTGAAACACAAGGAGATGAAGAAGACAATAGGGAATTCTCTATGTTTAGCGGAAGTGGACTCAGATGATGAGTGAATCGTTAAGCTACAACTTTGTTAAACAGAGATTGATACTTATGAAGAGGTTAATGCAACTGTAGCTCTTGAAAAAGATCCTATTGATCTTGAGCAATTAGTAGGAGCAGTGGGAGAAATACAAGTAGGAGGAAGTAGAAGAAAGAGACAAGAGAAAGGATAAGGGCAAAGGTAATATGTAATTTTATATTTTGTGAAATATTGTTTAAGATTACTTATCTTTTGGGCAAACTGTTATTGACATTGAAGAGGAAGAGTTTAAAGAGAATGGACATATTGAGGAAGATGTAGAGGATGAGGCTAGGATGAAGTACATGGATGACTCTTGGGATGATGCAACCAACCCTAGCGACAACATTGATGAGCTTAACTTTGATGGTGTTTAAGGAGGAGACTAGAGTCTACAATGTGTTTTACTTCTTTGAGTTTTTGATGTGAATGTCTCATGTACTTTCATTTTAATGTATGTTTTAACTTTTAAGTCTCCCAATGATTTGAGAAGTTGATTTAGTTGTGATTTAGTTGTGATTTCTAATCTTCTATATTGTATGGATGTTTATCTTTTTATTTAAATGTCACCTCCCGTTTAGTTTCACTCTTTTAATGTTATGATAGAGAAAAAATGTAATGAAAGTGTATTCTTTACATTATTATTTCCTTATTAGCACTTAACCAGTATATATCATTACATTTTTCCATGTTTTCTATGCAAATCCTGAGGCTTACACCTCGCCCTGATGAAGGCCAATCGCCTTGGTGCCACCTCGCGTTTTTTAAAACCTTGGTTGTCGTTGGGTCTTTGCCTTGAAGTACAACTCCAATAGGTCTATTTCAAGGTACAAGGTGTCCTTGGTAGCAAAGGGATTCACCCAAACATATGGGATGAATTTCTTTGATACCTTCTCTTTAATTGCTCATATGACTACTGTCAGGATACTTATTTCTGTGGCTGCTCATAGGGATTGGAAACTCTACCAGCTTAATGTTAAAAATACTTTCCCATATGGTGATCTTCAGGGAGAAGTGTATATGCAGCAGCCTCCTAGATTCAAGGTTCAAGGGAGTGTGTATGCAAGCTAAAGAAGGCTATTTATGGCTCAAGCAAAGTCCAAGAGCATGGTTCCACAAATTATCAAAAGAGGTTAAGAAGATGAGCCTGCAGAGATCCTCCTTAGATCACCCATTGCTTGTGAGGAAGACAGAGCGAGGTGTGGTGGTTCTCCTAGTTTATGTTGATGACTTGATCATTATAGGAGATAACAAAGCTAGGATTGCAGAAGACAAAAGGTCTCTGGCAGAGCAGTTTGTTATAAAAGATCTTTGCCAGTTACAATATTTTTTGAGAATTAAAGTAGCAACCAACAGAGATGGGATAGTTTTGTCCCAAAGGAAGTATGCCATTGATGTACTTAAAGAAACAGGCATATTAGGATCCAAACCTACTAATATACCTACGGATCTAAAGGCACACTTGTACAATGAAGATGCAGAAGTGGTTGATAATTATTCATATAGACGATTGGCAAATTATTGTACTTAACTAATACCTGATACTACCCTAATAGTTGGAAAGTTGAGTCAATTTATGGACAGGCCTACTAAGCTGCATTAGGAGGCAGCTATGCAGGTGCTTAGATACTTGAAGAAAGCACATGGTCGTGAAATACTTTTCAAAAAGGGAGCTCTTATGATGGTTGTGGGATATTCAAATGTTGATTATGTAGGAGAGAGCAAATAGAAAATCTACCACTTGCTTCTACACCTTTATTGCTAGAAATCTTGTCACATAGAAAAGTAAAAAGCAGACAGTTATCACCAGCTAACACAGAATCTGAGTATCGTGCTATGGCTCAGACTGCGACTGAGATGGTCTAGGTTAAGTCCCCACTCAGAGATCTACATGTCCAGATTGATAGCCCTATGGAGATGAGGTGTGATAATAGGGAAGCCACTTACATTGCGAATAATCCAATGTTTCATGAGAGAATGAAGCATATGGAAGTGAATTGTCACTATACAAGAGATCTAATACAGCAATGAGTGTTGCATACTACTTTTGTTGCTTCAAAGGACCAGACTGCTGATACATTCACCAAGCCATTGCCACAAGTTCCAAGCTGAGCATGATAGATAGCTATGCCCCAACTTGAGGAGTGTTGACTTATTCATACTCCTTGCCTCTAGTTATTTACTTATACTATTTGGTTTCGTGGCTTTTGTTATTTTTCATTTGTTATCTAGACATACTGTGTAATTTGTCCTTCATCTTTCTATATAAAGAGGTACAAGGTTTATTGAAAGAATAAGAGCTTGTGGGGTTGCTGATCAGAGCCTTTCTTTAATGGGCCCTATTGGGTTCTTAGGTAGAGAAAAGGCCCGTTCACAAAAAAAACAAGAGTTAATGACCCAATTCTACCTAGAATAGGTGTATGTCTGGGAGAGTATGATCACTCTCAAGATTTTCACTAGGTTGATTAAGAGTACAAGAATTCACACTTGTCTCTCTGTAGCTATATGCACATTTGACCCCCTTAGGAGGATCACGACGTATATAAATAATCAAAATTCTACAACGCGCGCTACCTCATCTAGCGAGATCTCCAAGATATGTTTGTAGCGATCGGCCAAGAAGCCGATGAGTTACATTCCAAGACACGTAGCACATGTTCCATGGTGAACATATGAACGTGACAATGAAAGAGATAATTGTCACCCAACTAAATCATGCTGGCTTGTCGACTTATATGCCAGGTTGATCAAGCAGACTATCCTCCGTCAGCCCGGCAAGTCCTTCAAGCAAACTAGTTAAGCACCTATCCACTTGGTTGTTCAGGCAGACGAGAAGTCTTCCCGGTAGGCTTTTCAGCCAGTTGGGAACTCCAGCTTTCCACTTATATCCATTAGGAGGATTTAACGGGTTTTTCCTACTTGCTCAAGTAAAATATCCAAGTAACAAAGCAATTGTTGAGCCAAATTTTTAAAGGTGATCTGTCTAATTATTGGGCATTTCTCCACCTTGTCTTCTCAACCGGATCTTACAGAGTTAGGGTTTTCACCCTTTATTGATTGGGCCTCTTTGGGCTTCTTGTTGGGCCCTTACGAGGCCTTAATACTTTAGACTTAATCTGAGATTTTCCTTTCCTCATTAGTTACCCCAACTCTCTTTAGTTAGTACATTAACTAAGGAAAGTATTATTAGGCTATGAATTTTAAAGAATTTCTTCTTCATAGTGCCCCCAGCAAGCAGCCTCTTTGTCTATACAAGGGGGCGGTTGCTTTTGTCAAGGAAGAAATGCAAGTGTGAGAGTAGTTTTAGTCATATTGACACCTTAATTTATGAAGATACTAGCAGCCATATCGTAGCTTAGTATCTAGTAGTCTGTTTCCACCTACCCAGTTATGATTAGGTGGCGATTAAGATCGCTCATCTTAAGCAAGTGATGATCAGCCACCACTTGTTAATTTGGCGTCATTGTCATGATTAGGGGCATTCAATCGTGTGCCCTCAAGAAAAGGCACTCGCACATTTTTCAAGTGGTCATATTATTGGGATCTAAAGTGTCACCATGGCCATTTACTGCCAACACGACGTGACGGATTCAATATCTTCTGACAACATGTTTTCCCGCACATTTCTCGCAACCCTGCAGTATAAATAGGGGGCAGGTGCCAAGTAAATGCAATTTCCCCTAGCGAGCGCTCTAGCCACCAGGAGTTTTGCCCATGTAATTGTAGCATCCATCCAACAAGCAAGCCGCCGAATTCCTTGCCCAAAATATGTCGGGAATCGACGGGAAAGGTGAGTTCACCTCTTCCTCTTTCCATTTGTTTTTTTTTTTAAAGAAAAAGTGGAAGATTACCTTAGCATGGTAATCATCCCTAAATTATATTAATGAAAAAAAGGAATGGACTTACAAGTTTTGTAGCCAAAAATCAGAAAAGCACCTCACCTCTCTAACCACATTGTCAACCGAACAACACTCATTACAGAAGATCTTGCCATTTCTTTGTAGCCAAATACTCCATATAATAGCAACAACCTGATACCACCCCACCATATCAAGATGAATATGATCTCTGAAGCTTGTCCAAAATCTTTCAAAATCCATTGTTCAATTGTGCAAAGATTCAACTGTGCCCAAACATCTCTAGAGAAGTCGCATTCAAAGAATAGATGTTGCACATCTTCATTAGCATTTTGACAGAGGACAAACACTATCTCCATCCGGAACCCACTTGGATCTATACATTCTTGTAACTATTTGTCTCCTTCTAAAGAACCAAAGAAAGAGTCTTATCTTGAGAGGAATCTTACATTTCCAAATCAATTTGGAATCTGCATCAATCAGATTGTGGTTAACACCATCATTTGCAATTAACTTGTATGCACGATTAACCGAAAAGGACCATGCTTCCAGAGATGGCAATCCGATTCTGCAGCAATTGGGGATAGACCGTGAATTGCTTGTAGCAACAGCTGCAACTCATTGAAAGTGGTCTCAGATAAACCCTCAGTCAGCCTAATATCCCAACAATTAAGATTTACATCCCATAAATCCTTAACCATGGCATCTTTATGAAGAATATGTTGGAAAAGTCTCTGATATAACTCTGAAAAAGTCCCATTTTCAGACCAGTCATCACGTCAGAACATGAATGATAATCCATCACCAAAGAAGAAACAAAATGTTCTGAAAATTCTGCTAAAAGGGGTCTAATGAAATGTCAAACTGCAGAAATATCATTTATATGAACATCAGCCCTCTATATCAAGTCCATACAATCACCATAAGAATCTTTGAATATGGAATTAAGCATAGATCTTCCACTAAATAGTAGTCTGACCACCCATTTCAATAGTAAAGCCTCGTTAAAATGCAATAAATGAAGAACTCTAAGCCCACCTTCTTTCTTTTGCTTACAAATCTCATTCCAAGTAACAAGTTCGGCAAATATACCAACAAAATTAGGCCATTTCCAAAAGAATCTCTTTCAGATCATGTCAATTTGTTTTATGATTCTTTTTGTAGGTGAAAATACTGACAGGAAGAACACTAGGATCGAGGAGAGGACGGATTTAAGAAACACCAATCTTCCTCCTTTGGAAAAGAGCTTACCACTCCAAGAAGAAAGCCTATTGGAAAATTTTTCAATTAGCAACCTCCAATCCGACAAAGTTAATCTTTTTCATTTCAAAAGAAATCCAAGATATTTAATTGGTAATCTAACCACTAATGTCTCCAAAACACAAGAAATGTCATTCTCCTCTAATGTCCCCATATTAAAAGGAACCAAACTTGGTTTGTTTGTGTTAATTTTCAAACCTAAGATTTTTGAAAAAATTCTCACCAAAGAGAACACATGTCTCGCCTCCCTCCTTCCTCCTTCAATGAAAAACGTTGTATCATCAGCATATTAAAGGATGGGAGTTAGAACTCTTCCATCACCAGTAGTTGTGAAGCCTTGAAAAAGACCACCATTGCAAGCTTTGAATGCCATGGCCACAAGAAAATCCACCGCAATGTTGAATAACATTGCAGCTAACAGGCATCCATGACAGACACCTCTTTGCAGTTGTATCCAAGAACCATTTGCTTTCCCACTTATCAACACCAAAAGAGATGAAGTAGTAACACATCTCTTCATTAACATTATCCAAAGATTTGGAAAGCCTCTTCTCTTCAAAATCTCCCATAAATAGCTCCATGAGATAGAGTCATAAGCCTTTGAAAAATCTACTTTCCAAAGAAAAGAGGAACACCTCCTCCTCTTCTAAGCTATTAAGAACTCCTCGACAAGAACATACGAATCTTGTAGGGATCTCCCTTTAATAAAAGAGTTCAGATCAGAGAAATAATATCCGGTAAAACGAGACGTAAATGGTTAGCCAAAATTTTTGCAACCAACAAATAGATATTGTTTGATAAAGCAATAGGTCTAAAATCCTCCAACAACTCCGAATTACCTTTCTTTGGAAGAAGGAATAAATAGAATTTGTTTAACCTCTCAAAACCTTCATTGCCTTTGAAGAACTCCTTAATCATAGCAACAACATCATTTCCAACATCCCGCAATTCTTTATAGAAAATTATTTATAAACCATCTGGGCCTGGGGATCCTTCCACCTTCATTCCATGCATGGTAGACAAAACCTCCTCCTCCTCAACGTCCTTAATGAGAGTCAATTTTGCATCTTCCCCAATTTGTTCCGTCACCAAAGTTGCCAACCGCCAATCACCACATTGTCGTTTTCTAGTGAAGTCTTGAAAATAGTTTTTGAAAGTAGTACAAATCTCTTCTCTTTTTTTCAAGACCTCATCTCCAACCTTTACACAATTTATCAAGTTTCTCCTCCTTGCACTAGCAGTTAGGTGAAAAAATCTCATGTTTGCATCACCTTCTTTAAGCCAAAGTTGTCTTAAATTTTGTCTTCAATCCATCTCCTTATGGTCTTCTTCAAACACAATTGCTTGGAATTTTCGTCTCTCAAGAGAATCATCATTGGAGAGTAGAGCGATCTCCTCCTCCTTATCCAGATTCGAAATCTGCAAAAGTGCTTCACACCGTCTCTTTTCCTTATGTAGTTTAAGATCACGCTTGAACTCCATCATAGCCAATCTAGCTGCTTTGATTCTGTTGGATAGTGTGCGTGTGGCTGAGGAAGCGGGAGTAGAAGTCCATTTATCCCAAATCATTTCCTTAAAACCTGGTTCCTTAAGCCAAGATTTGTGAAATTTGAAATAAGTGGAGTATCTCATGTTTTCATTATTGTGCCATATGAGGGGGTATGGTCAAAAAAAGGCCTATCACATGCAATCACATCTGCCAACTAAAAATTTCCTGCCAAGCGAATATTACATAAAAATATATCAATACACGACATAGCTCCACTTCCATTTCTCCAAGTGAATCGTGATCCAGAAGGAAGAAAATCGATGAGATCCAAATCTTGTACCACCTACTGAAATTGAGTTGTCAAATTATCACATCTGCCATCCAGTCTGTCTTCAGACCATAAAGCTGCATTAAAGTCACCACAAATTAACCAAGGCATGCCATCAATCAAAAAGGAGGCCTACCTAATCTCATCCCAAAAAATCATCCTTGAACTATCTTCACAAGGCCCATAAACCGTAGAAAATGCAAAGGTGAAACCATCAAACTTCCTGGAGAAGACTACAGTCATCATTGTGCATGCCTTACTAGACAAACAATGCTCAAAAAGGTCATCGTGCCATAGCATAAGCACGCCCCCCAATCTACCCACCACCTCCAAGTCCAAATAATTATTGTACCGATCACCATCGATATTGGATTGTAACTGAGTAAGACTCTCCAAATGTGTTTCCTGTGGGCAAGCAATATCAATTCTCCATTCAGCTAAATATCTCTTCAAATTTGTCCCTGACATTCCAAGAAAGGACGTTAACCATTAATATTCATAATCACTCCCCCCTTGTGGACCCTTTTGGCCCAACCACTCTAGCCACCAGGCTATCTACAGCTTCCTTTTGCACCCTTGTAGCAGAACTCAATGTGGGCCTTTTTCTTTTGTAAGCACTCAAAATTAATTTATGCTTATAAGGGAAAAGCATTACTATGCCCAGGTGATTTGCCAGATTTGTTAGATGAGGTTTGCCAGTCCTAGACTTAATATTTAAATTGTTGATCAGCATGCCACCATCATTCACATCCGACCCTGCATTATCAGGTGTAAGTTTTGGCGCTTGTACTTTGCCTATCATCTCTTCTTCTTGCAACAAATTGTCTGCCTCTGATTTATCAGCAACACATGATCCATTAAAAATGGATCCAAAGCCAAAGATTGGTTTTCCCCCTGCACAAAATCAGCAGCAGCAGACAAAGGGATCGCACAACATAAACCATTGATCTCAGGTGTGCTACAAGTATACTCACCACAACTAGACCCAGGTTTGGATCCGGCCTCCACTTGCATAGAGTGAAAAGTGCCTGCACCAGCCTCCCCAAGTGTGTCAACCAATCTCCCATAAGTGCCAAGGGATGATGCAGTGGCATATTCTTCGAATATAGACCCAAAAGCCAAAGGTTCTCCCCCTACACGAAATCAAAAGCAGCAGCAACCTCCGAGATGGCGCAACAAAAATCAGGTACATTAGATGTAAAGCAAGTAGGCTTACCACGACTGAACCCCTGTTTGGCTCTGGTATCCACCTGCGAAAGGCGAAAGGCGAAAAGCGTCAGCACAAGGCTCCTCGCGATGAGTAGAAGATTTCATGTGTGCGCATATGGATCATGCAGCTTCTAAGGTGAAATCCTCGCAAGCATCAATGAGATCTTCTCGAGCCTGATATTTGGTCAATTTGGCAACCCACTCCTCGAAAACAATAGGGTCCTGCACTAAAAAACACGTGGCAGCCAACGAGACCCGGTCATCTCCAACAAACAAAGGTTGAAGATGATTAACAGTTGGATCAGAAAACTCACCAAATCCAGATCCGATTATGGATTTGGAAGCCACCTGTTCAAAGCGTTGGTTAAAATATCCCATAATTGCTCCTGCATTTGAATTAGCAACCAAAATGGGAAAATCGTCTGCCTCAAAATCAAGGAGACCAGCGTTAGTAGCAACTGTAGGATTCAAAATTCGAATCCCAGCAGCATAAATAGAAGGTTTCCTTTTCGATCTCCATTCCAACCGAGATTCTTGGCGAGAAATTCAGCCTCCCATCTTCGACATCGTTGGGTTTGCAGCCATCAAAGCAGACTCAGCAACCAGCAATTCGCGAACCATAGGACCTTCCAGTGATCTGATAGCAGCACCCATTTTCGGCACCTTAACATAAGCATCAACTCTTGGTACTCCCACTGACACGATATCCACATAAGAGCTTTTCTTCCTTCAAACCTCAACTCCTCGAAGGTGATGACACATGCACACCCTCCAAAGCACAGAACATCCTTTGATGGGAGTGATTTTCCCACCAACAATTCGCCTTCCACCTGAACCAAAGAGGCGTCTCCTTGCAAACCAACCCCAAAACATCTTCTAATGCATGCAAAAGAGGAACAAACAGCAACAACCATCTCGACAATTCTCAATCTCAAGGGTATTCCAAGAATGCAAAATCTAACAGCCGAGCACAATGGAATCCATTCCTCATAAGCTCCTTCATAAATACTCGAAAGAGATCATCGAACCAAATCATCACCAAGCAAAAATTCTTTAAATTTAAGAAGATCAATGTCCGATTTCTCAAGACCAAAGAGCAAAAATTTGTTCTCCGATAAATTAGTAACCTTCCACTTAGTTGAAACCAAACCACAATGGGAAACACACGATCTAAGCTCATCAATGTCGACTCCTCCACATTGGAGATCCCCTATCAAGAAAGATCCAACAAAGTCAAGGCCCTTCACTTCCGACGTCGACGAAACCACCACTCCAACCACTGGCGTCTCCCCAATTGGAGGAGGGAGATGTCTTCCACTCACAATCGACTGATCATCCTGGAACCTCCGAGGACACTCCCTCCTCTTATGCCCCCAACCACAACAATAAAGACAAAGAGTAGGATCGCGACAATCCTTAGCCAGATGCCCAAATCCCCTACACTTGTAACAAACCACATGGTGTAGGCAAGAGTCGCTTCCTCCTGGCCAACCACGCCCTCTCACCCTCCACTTACCTCCTCTCATGACTCCTTAAGAACACCTTTCTATACGGTGACTTGTCTGAAGGCACTAGGTCATGGTCCAATGGGTATGCTATGGTGTATGGGGATCCGATTGTTCCTTTTTTCCTTTATTGCTTTATAGTAGAGGGGTTGTGTATGCAATTTCTCCCATGGCCTTCTCTCTATAAATAGAGGACCTAGGGTTTCATGACAAATGATGAAAAGATTTTTTCCCTCTTTGTCTGTATAGACATTAGGGTTGTACACCTTCAGCTTGGATTTTCGTAGCAAGTCTATTCTTAGAGCATTCCTGGAAGAATAAAACTTAGGTAAGGTAAAATTTCAAGTTGTCAATAAGGGCCTCCAGGTATTTCACCCTGCGAAGGTGACTCTTTTATTATTTGTAAATATACTGTAGAGCACGGGCTTAGGGTTCCCTTGAACCCTTTCATAGTGTCTTTCCTTTCATATTACCACTTAGCATCGTCCCAACTTAGCTTAAATTGTTGGTCCATTTTAAACACCTTTGTGGCTATCTACTTCCACTTGTACCTTCGCCCTTAAATAGGGCTCTTCTGACTGCACTTTGGCCTCATGCCTTTAAAGGTGAGAAAAGGAAAACCCCCATACGGGACCTACACTTTTTATAGTCAGAGGACTAGGTATAAGATTACTAACCTTCTCGACAACCTAAAAGGACAAGACTACCATTACTTTATTGTCTATAATGGAGAGAAGTTGGGTGTACCTAATTCTTGGCAAGGTCCACCTGAAAAAGATCTACCACATGTCTCGCACGAACTTAACCCGACAACACAGGCAGATACGGAGGAAATAATCAAATTCGAGGCTATTTCCCATGCAGACCTTAGACAGTCGAAGGTGTGAAAATAGGTGGTAGACTCGTATCCTACGCCAAGTTAGAGATCTTAAAGGATGCTTTAGTTTTGATAGGTTGTGTACTATTATTTGACTTGTTTATTTGTGTTGCAGCATTTCACAACTTCTCTAAGCTAGAGCCACCAAAGAAACAAATCAAATAGGTGTCGAGTCATCGCATAGGGGTTCGCGTTGAAAGGAGCCCTGGTAAACAAGGGAAGCAAAGTAGAAGAAGAGTGGTGCAAAGGAGTCTCATTCGTCCCATTCACATCGGGAGAGGGATGAACGGTCCCGAAGTAGGGGAGACAGGGGAAAAGAAAGGTGCCTGTCAAGGGTCCTAATCCACCCCCTGTTGAGCCCTTGAAGAAGTTGAGAAAGGTAAGTCGCCCTACTGTCCTTAAGCAATTCAGTCGAGCTTGTCAAGCAACGAGACCCCGCGCACTCAGACATCCCCCGCTAGGGTGCACTCTCAGGCGTCTGAGGTGAGGAAATCAATGGAGAAGGTACACACCTCTTCACCCATACGGTAGAGTGCATTAGCTCAGCTGGTATTGACTGGGAGCCCATCTATGTCGAAGGAGGGGGATGCTCCTCTAACAAAGTCGCCATCACCAGCAACGAAAGTGGCTTACCTATCTGAGGTGAAAGAACAATCTTCCCCTGTATTTATACCATGAGGAAGCTTTCCCCTACAGTAGGCAACTTAGAGAAGTGTTGCTAGGTACCACATCCCAATTGATCCCACCACCATGGTGGATTTGGACTCATCGACTAGACAATTGGGTCTGTAAAAGGATCCATCCTAAAAGGGGTTGCAAAAGAAGAGAGGCTAGAGCATTGGCCTCGCCACCATTGAGAGCCCCTTGCGACCACGTCAATAAGGGAGAGCCATCACCCAACTGAAGAAGTGGGGGCAACAGACCTACTGCCAGTTGAAGAGAGGATTGAGGGTCATTGCCATCTGCCCTCACTTCGGACTCCACATTCAAGGTGTTCTCGGATGCCCAGGCGACGACCAAGCAGAAGGTGTTGACCCTACTTGGTTCAACACTCAATTGGACTTTGCCTCTGCAAGGCCCGATAGATTAGAAAAATGTTTACTAGTACTGCCTCCACATGGTAAGTATAACTAACACTTAGAACTTTCTTTAAAGGTATCTGTTATGCTATGTTATGTGTTGAGGATTATTTTGTTATGTTATTTATTTTATTGGACTCATGTTATAATTTTTCCTCACCTCTCTATATAAAGAGGTGTAGGACCGACTTAGTAAAATAAGAAGATTCATTTTCTTCAGCTTGGTATCAGAGCCAAGTTCGAGGCTCCAACAAGAAAACCCTAACCCTACCTCACAACCTCTCCACCACTGCCATCGGCAACAGCGTCGACCAGCAGCAATGACAGCCAGCAGCAACAGCACCGCCGCTTCCAGCAGCAGCACTGTCTCCACCAATCGCCACAAGCAACAGTGCCACCGGCCAACGGCAGCAATAGCACAACTGCAGTAGCGGTAGAGACTTCTCTAGTGCCTTCTCGCTATTGGGTCTTCTCTGACGATAGGGAGAAGGAAGTAGGCGGTGTTCCCTTCTATAGCAGTGTCTAGGAAGGTTCTTGGCTTTTTGGTGATGAAGTTCTAGAGCAAGAACCTTTCGGAAGGTTTAGTGATGCAACACCGAACTGTGGTATGAATTTTTCAGACTCAGATTGATTTTGGGGTGTGTATTCCCCTTGTTTGATGATTCTTGGGGTGTGTATTCCCTGTGAAGTGTTGACGGATTTTGGTTGACCGCGTGTGTGCGAATTACAGAGTGTGTATTCCCCGGATATTGTGATTTTGGTACTGAAACTCAGATATGCAATTTGTGGTATTCTGTGAAGTTGTTTGTGTTGTGGATTCATTATGGCTGCTTCATTAGAGTCTGAAGTGTCTTCAGGGCAAGGTGCACAAAGTGGCATGTATAAAAGCCTATTTTTGCTCCGATTGTGAAATTGGATAAGAGCAATTACCCCATTGGTCTCAAGCCTTCCTTGTTACTATGGAAGGTCATGAGAAGAAACACGTGCTTACAAAAGCACCACCAGAGCAGAAAATAGAAAAATATACAACTTGGAGTATAGATATGCTATGGTGAAAGCTTGGATTCTGAATAGTATAATTCCCTGCATTGGAGATGAAATTTTGTATTACAAATCAGCCAAAGAGATGTGGGATGGCCTGAGGATTGCTTATTCACATGAGTTGAATTCAACTCAAATCTTTCTGATACACTATGATTTATGTCTATCTCAAACAGGAATCGATGAGTTTGCTATAGTATTATTCTACTATTATTGGCCTCTTGGAAAAATATAATGATTGCAGACCTATGTGTACATCCACTACATGCAAAGATCACAAGAAGTTTTCGGCTCACTTGTTCCTTGCAGGGCTAAGTGATGATTATTCTGCGACTCGCTCTCAGATTATTACTCTCTCTAAGCTTCCTCCTGTTGACGAGATTTATAGGAGGCTTAGTAGAATACAGGTTCAACCTACTCATGAGATAGTCTCCACAAATACATCTACCAATGCAGTTGTTAGCACCCGTGGTGGACAGGGTAGATTTTTCTGTGGTAAAGGCAAAGGACATGGTGATGGTACTTGTAGTAAGCTGACATGCACCTATTGTGGGAGGATTGACCATGTTAAGGCCAGATGCTAGAATAAACTTGCAAGGCTACCGAGACACCTACTCCAATGACTCCTACAGAGCCCCTGACTCTTGCAAATGCAAATTATGATGCAGTGGTACAGCGTCTGGCACAGTTCACTCATGATCAACCACAGTCTTCAGGCATAGCAACTTATGCCTCAGCTTCAGGTATGAGTAATACATGGTTGATAGATTCAGGTGCTTTAGATCATTTGTCTAGGAATCCCCAGTGCTTTGGAGGAATACAAGATGTCCCACTAGGATGCTCAGTCCAACTTGCAGATGATAAACATGCTCCTATTTGTGGAAAAAGGGGGGTGTCAGTTACTCCCACTCTACACCTTTCAGATGTTTATCATGTTCCTGATATGACTATATAATTACTTTCTATTAGCACTATTACAAAGCAACTGAATTACTGTGTTATTTTTTATGTTGTTGGGTGTACCTTTTAGGATCACATAACGGGGAGGACAATTGGTGGTGGACATGAGGGGGGTGTGTATCGACTAGTGCAAAGTCTAGTTGCAGTAGCCTGTCAGACGAGTCCTTTTGGGAGTACTTTGCAATGGCACAAACGACTAGGCCATCCGTCTCTGGACAAGCTACGCCGGATCTTCCCACATCTGTCACCAACTACGAAGATTCAGTGTAATGCCTGCTAGTTAGGGAAGCACCACAAATCTATTTTTCTAGTTTCTACGCAACCTAGTAGTTCTGCATATTTTTATTTGATACATTGTGATGTTTGTGGCCCTAACCGTGTGGCAGATAGACAAAGCCATCGTTATTACTTGATTCTAGTGGATGATTTTTCTTGCCTTTCATGGATATTTTTGATGCATAATAAATTTGATGTTGGTAATATTATTCAGTAGCTTGTGGCTTTTGTGAAAAACCAGTTTTGAGTTTGTCTTAAAACATTAAGAATAGATAATGCCTTAGAGTTTTGCACCAACCAGTTGGAGGGGTTTTACAGCTCTCTTGGCATTGTGCATCAAACCTCCTGCCCCCACCTGTCACAACATAATAAGGTTGCAGAACAAAAACATAGACATATTCTAGATACAGCTCAAGCTTTGCTTATTCAGAATAGTGTACCGCATACCTACTAGAGAGATGCAGTGCTTACAGCTTGTTATCTTATTAACAGGCTTCCTTCTTTTGTGATCCATGAGCAGGTGCCATGGACAGTGTTGTACCCTGATGCAGATTTGTTTCTTGTGCCACCCATGACATTTAGTTGTGTAGCTTTTGTGCATTTGCTTTGACCTGGCCGTAATAAGCTTTGCCCCTAGAGCAGCCAAGTGTGTGTTTCTTGGCTACTCTCACACTCAAAAGGGATATAGATGTTTCGATCCCATTTCTAAGAAACACTGTATCAATGCAGACGTCACATTTCACGAGTCTATTCCCTATTTCTCCACATCGGGACATCAGTTACGTGATGTGAAGACTGTTGTTCCTATGCATATGCCTTCTGTATCTATGGATGACTTTACCAGTAGTAGCAGTGCTGCTACTTCCTCAGAGAAGCCTATAAGTACATTCAGAATAGTACCACCAGATGAGAAGACATTCAAGAGCACTGCACATCAGCTACCTATCAGTTATAGAAAGAAACATACACACCCCCCCTCCAGTGCTTACTAAACCACCATTGTCCACCCCCGATTAGGTATATATTGAGCCCTCTAACAATACTTCTCTTGTTGATGTTTCCTCAAGTCAGGTGTCCATGGATATTGATGATAATATGCCTCTCACCATCCGGAAAGCTCCCCATTATTATGCTCAATACCGTGCTGCTGGGCGTGCAGTCTCCACTGATACTCTTAGTATTGAGTTCCATGCTTTACTATTGCAGTCTCCAAATATGTGCTTCCTACATCATATCAGCAAGCTCTACTTGATCCACACTAAAAGTCTGCTATGGAGATGTCTGCTCTCTGTGATAGGGGCACCTGGGACCTCACTTCGTTACCTTCTGGTGTGCACATTGTTGGTGCTAGATGGGTCTTTACCTTGAAATACAACCCAGATGGATCTATATCTCAATACAAGGCTCATCTTGTGGCTAAAGGATTCACCTAAACCTATGAGGTAGATTTCTTTGACACCTTCTCACTAGTTGCTCGCTTCTCCACTATCCATATACTTGTTTCTGTGACAGCACACTACGGATGGTCTTTACACCAGCTAGATGTCAAGAACATATTCTTAGATGAAGATCTTCAGGAGGAGATATACATGCAGTAGCCTCCTAAATTTAAAGTTCAAGGGTTGGGCATTTGAAGGCTCAAAAAGGCCATTTATGATCTTAAACAGAGCCCCCAAGCCTGGTTTCAGCGCCTGTCAGAGGCCTTGGCTGTGGTTGGGTTGCAGAGGTCTTCGTTTGACCATTTCTTGTTTGTAAGGAAAATCAAGGGTGGTACTGTGCCCTTACTTGTATATGTGGATGACCTGATACTCACAGGTGATGATGCAGCGAGTATTTTTCAGGTGAAAGAATACTTAACTCGCCAATTTGTTATTATTAGCTTATGTTGTGGCCATTTGTTAGTTTTTCTTCTTATTGTAAGGGTTGTGTGTGTTTTGTCCCTCGGTGACATTCCTGTACTTTTAACCCTACGGTCTCTCTCTATATAAGAGAGCCCTAGTTTTCTAATGAAACTATGCTATTACAACCAATTTGGTATCAGAGCACCGGTCCTAGACCGTGGCTCTCGATATCCCACCCTCAAGGCCTCCAAAATCCTAAACCTAAATCCCTTTCTCCAATCCCTTTTTCCTCCACCGGTGACGGTAGCGGCACAGGGTAGAGCACCACCTCTCGTGTGCCGGTCTCCACACACGCCGAAGCTCGACCGCGAGCAAGCCGCTCAATCAGGGAGCACCGCCTCTCCTAGCGCGATCGGGGACCCAAGCCTCTCCTAGCACGATCGAGGAGCGCTACTGGGACTCGACCGCGCACATGTAGTGATCAGGGAGCTGCCTTCATGCATTGGATAGCGCGTAGCCTCGAGCACAGGCACGGCACCACCTCGAGCACCCAACGGCGATGTCGCCTAACGCTGCCGGACGCGAGCAACGCAGCGATGCAGCACTCTGACGACCCAACGGCGCCGCTGTTGGTTCTCCCTGATCGACTTGACCTAAAAGGACTATAGTCTCTTTTCTAGGGCTACTCTCCTCTCCTATCGCAAGGGGGAATCTCTGTAGGGCCTCTCAGGTGGTCTCCTCGCACCCAGGCTAGGCCAAAGCTAGTCTAAGAGGATCTCTTGTAAAGATGCAGATCTGATTTTTCATGTTTCAGATCTAATTGATGATCTATTGGATATAAAAGTCTGATTATGGCTCAAAGATTGTAAAGATGGCTTCAGATTATCAAGCTGAGGTGAATTCAAGCACTTCTTTGGACACTGGGATACTGAAGAATCCATTTTTTGATCCTATCGTCAAGTTGGACAAGACCAACTATCCATGGTGGTCTCAGACTTTCCTCATGACCGTTAAGAGTCATGGGAAGAGTCACATCCTTACAGATCCGGAGCCCAAGAGCAAGATTGACGCAAACGCCACCTAGGATAGAGGCAATGCCATGGTCTCTGCATAGCTTATGCAGACAGTTATTCCCCGCATAGGGAATGAGATCATGTATTACAACACCGCAAAAAAAGATGTGGGAGTCCTTGCGCGAGACCTATTCTCATGCCAAGAACTCAGCACGGTCTTTCAGGTCTTCTACAACCTTTTCTATTTGCGCCAGGAAGGACGCACTCTGCCACAGTACTACTCTCTCTTGAAGGAAATGCTGAAGAGGCATCACTCTTATCTGTCGGGGTGTGCCTGTGATTCCTGGAGGGATTTTCGGAGATAATTGGCCATCTCTCTCTTCCTAGCAGGTCTTAGACCAGAGTATACAGCTGCCAGAGATCATATTCTCACCACTCCTAAGCTTCCTACCCTGGAGGAGGCTTATAGCAGACTTAGCAAAGTTGCAGTTCGTACTCCCACTCCAAACACTGGTACTCAAACGTCCACATTGGCAGCGATCCCTAGACATTGCAGGGGTACTCCCTCCCCTGCACGTGGTCGTGGACGTGCATGCTCGTCTAGTACATGTATTAAGATACCGTGTACTTACTGTAGCAAACTTGATCATCTAGAGGCCACATGCTGGCAAAAGCACGGTAGGTCACCCATAGCCAATCAGGCAGCTGAGGTTATAAATGGCATGCCTACTAGTCCCGAGGTGAGCTCCTTGAGTATAGAGATTGAGACTACGAAAGCAGATTGCGCAGTTGACACAGGCCTCGTCCTCCTCTCAGGTTCCAGACACTGCAGCTATAGCCTCCTCATCAGAGACACCTGTGATTGGTATGTCGTCACTTTTGTCTTCTGGTAAGTGGTTGATTGATTCCGGTGCATCCAAGCACCTATGTGGCGACCGGGGCTCTTTCTTTCAGTTAGCATCTGTAACACTTGTCAAGACAGTCCAAGTGGCTGATGGAAGACACTCGCCACTTGTTGGCAAGAGTGATATATCATTATCTCCTACTTTGAGACTTGCAGATGTCTATTATGTGCTTAATTTTCCTTTGAGTCTATTGTATGTTAGCAGCATAACTATATATCTGAACTGCCGAGTTATTTTTGATACGTCTTCTTATGTCTTGCAAAACAAATTCACTAGAAGACGATTGGTGGAGGGCGTGAAGAACATGGGGTGTATCATCTGAGCCGTAATGCTTTTGCTACGTTTGCTACTCAGGGCCTTGCTTTGGCTAGATCTCCTCTCCAGTGGCACCACCGCCTTAGCCATCTACTCATTCATCGCCTCAGACGTGTTATACCGCACATCCCCTCCACTATTGCTCTCACCTATGATGCTTGTCAACTTGGCAAGCATCACAGAGCTAGTTTTTCAAGTTCTACTTCTATTTCGTCTGTTGCCATTTTTTATTTGATCCATATGGACGTGTAGGGTCCCAGTCGTACTCCTGATCGACTTAGGAACAAATATTATCTTATTTTAATTTATGACTTTTCTCATGTGTCTTAAATGTTCCTCTTGAAAAATAAGTCCAATGTGGGACAAATTATTGAGAACTTTGTCAAAGAAATAAAAACTCAGCATTCTTGTTTGGTGAAGTGCTTTCGTTCTGATAATGCCTTGGAATTTTGTACTTTACGCTTGCGCAATTTCTTTTCTAGTTGTGGCATTATCCATGAGACATATCATCATACCTCTCAGCAGAATGGTGTTGCTGAGAGGAAACACCACCATACTCTTAACGTCGCTCGCACTTTGTTAATTCACCACTCTCTCCCCTCTTTCTATTGGGGTGATGTTTTGACTGCGTACTTTTTGATTAACCGGATGTCTAATGCTGCATTCCATGAACCGATTCCTATTCAAGTCATGGATATTGATCATCTCTTGTTTCACATCACCCCTCGGACCTTTGGTTGTGTTACCTTTGTCCATTTGTTGGGACCAGGTCAGAATAAACTAGCACCGAGAGCAGACAAGTGTGTTTTTCTTATGTACACCCGGACTCGAAAGGGATATCGGTGTTTTGATCCGCTTACTTCCCGGTACTATGTTTCAGCGGATGTTACATTTCATGAGGTCGTACGTTTCTTTTCTGTAACGGCTGCTAAGATGCCTCCTAAGGGTGATATGACGCTTATGCCATATTCTCCCATTCGCTTTGGGAGCTTTCCTGAAATTCATGTCCCCACCACATCGCCACCACCTCCTACTACGCATCCCTTTCCACTCCTAACTGAGCCCCTCCAGACATATGTCTACCCTCATGCTACCTATCAGGGACCCCCATCCTCGCATTCACCATCGGTTTCTTAGGTGAGTTCTTTAGACACTGACGTATGTTTGCATGGTCACAGGGACAGGATAGGTGATGTGTCAGGCAATGATCTTGACCTTCCGATAACCATTTAGAAGCAACCACGGACTTGCACCACTTATCCCACAGCAGGGGCACTTGCTACTAATAGTTTAGCTCCTGGATTTGCTGCATTTACTCAAGCGTTAACTACTACGCAAATTCCAGCTACTCACTGTGAGGCCATGCTTGATCCAAAATGGCAGGCTGCCATGGAGGATGAGATGGTGGCTCTTAGAGGCCGTGGAACTTGGGAGCTTACTCCACTTTCTAATGGTGCTGCACTCGTTGGTTGTCAATGGGTATTCACTGTGAAGTTCAATCCTGATGGTAGTGTTGCTAGGTACAAAGCCCATCTCGTGGCAAAGGGGTTCACCTAGACTTATAGAGTGGGCTTCTTTGACACCTTCTCCCCAGTTGCCAGACTTCCTACAGTTCAGGTATTGATTGCAATAGCAGTTCAGTTAGATTGGCCCTTGCACCAATTAGATGTCAAGAATGCCTTCCTTTATGGTGATCTCCAAGAGGAAGTCTATATGCAGCAACCACCTGACTTTAAAAGTTAGGGGGAGTGTATGTCATCTACGAAAGGCTATATATGGCCTTAAACAGAGTCCAAGAGCCTGGTCTCAGAAATTGTCACAGGTTGTAGAGGCACCTGGATTCAGAAGATTAACAGCTAATTTTTCACTTTTTGTTAGAAGGACTAGACAAGGTACTGTAATACTTCTTATTTATGTGATGACTTGATCATCACAAGGGATGATGTGCAGGGTATTGCTGAAGTTAAGCGCATCCTAGCTAAGAAGTTTGTCATGAAGGACATGGCGGCTTTACGATATTTCCTTGGTATTGAGGTTGCTTGCAGCAAGGAGGGTATGGTCTTGTCTCAGTGAAAGTATGCTCTAGATATCTTGCAAGAGGTTGGTATGCTTGGGGCAAGGAGGCCAATATTCCTATGGACCCCAAGATGCTACTCTATGATGAGCATGCACAGGTGGTGCACAGCAGACGGTACAAAGAGCTTGTAGGCAAGCTATTGTATCTTATTATCACGAGGCTGGACATATCCTTTACAGTTGGGAGACTTGATCAATTCATGGCCAAGCCAACACATCAGCACTATGATACAGCATTGATGGTACTTAGATATGTTAAGAAGGCTCCTAGGAAGGGTCTCTTCTTCTCCAAGGGGTCCTCTATGACGTTGGTTAGCTGCTCGGATGCAGACTACACCAGATGCCATGTGAATCACAAATCCAGTACTGGGTTCTGCACCTTCTTAGCAGGAAATTTGATCACATAGAGGAACAAGAAGCAGGGCACAGTTGCAAAATCCAGTGTTGAGTCTAAATACAGAGCTATGCTCAGACAACTGCTGAGATGATATGGATCAGATCCTTGCTTATTGACCTACAGGTGCAATTTTCTAACCCCATGGAGATGCAATGTGATATAGAGTAGCACCTTCATTGCCAACAACACAGCATTTCATGAGAGGACGAAGCATGTTTAGGTTGACTGTCACTATACTAGGAACATTATCCAGAAGGGGTTGCTATATACCACTTCTGTTGCATCTGAGGAGCATACTACTGATATTTTCACTAAGCCCTTGGCCAGATCATCATTTGATTCTTATATATCCAAGCTAAGCATGATAGATATCTATGCTCCAGCTTAAGGGGGAGTGTTAGCTTATGTTGTGACCATTTGTTAATTTTTCTTCTTATTGTAAGGGTTGTGTGTGTTTTGTTCCTCAGGGACATTCCTATATTTTTGACCCTATGGTCTCTCTCTATATAAGAGAGCCATAAGTTTCTAATGAAACTATGCTATTACAACCAATGGTTATAAAAGACTTTGGGAAGCTCAGATATTTTCTTGGCATTAAGATTGTTATAAGTAAACAGGGTATTGTTATGTCCCAGAGAAAATATGCTCTTGACATTCTCTCCGGGAGGTAGGCATGCTTGGGTCTAAGAGTGCTAATATCCCTGTGGATCCAAAGGCTCACTTGTTTGATGACAGAACGAAACTGATGGATAAAAAGGCCTATACACAACTAGTGGGAAAGTTGTTATATTTGACCATTATTAGGCCAAATATTAGCCTTGCAATAGGTAAGCTAAGTCAGTTCTTAGACAAACCTACCACTGATCATTAGCAGGCAGTAATGCAGGTGTTGAGATATATTAAGGAGTATTCAGGTCGTGGTCTTGCATTCCAGAAGAAAGCTCCTATGAATGTTGTTGCTTATTCTAATACTGACTATGCTGGTGATATTAGGGACAGAAAATCTACTACAGGTTTCTATACATTTGTAGTAGGAAACCTTGTAACCTGGAGGAGCAAAAAATAAAGTGTGGTGTCACGTTCGAGCGCTGAATCAGAGTACCGTGCTATAGCACACACGGCAGCGAAGATGATCTAGATACGATCATTGTTGCATGACCTTCATGTCACATTTGATGAGCCTATGGAGATATATTGTGATAATAGGGCTGCAAGTTATATAGTTAACAATCACATGTTCCATGAGAGAACTAAACATGTAGAGGTGAATTGTCACTATACCAGGAGTCTTATTCAGCAAGGGTTACTCATACTGCTTGCCTTACCTCTTCAGATCAGACTGTAGATATGTTTACTAAGCCATTATCTCGCCTTATGTTTGAAAAGTGCAGAGGCAAGCTGAGCATGATTGATATATATGCTTCAGCTTAAGAGAGAGTGTTACATTATGTGTTGAGGGTTATTTTGTTACGTTATTTATTTCATTAGACTCGTTATAATTTTCCTTACCTCTCTCTGTATAAAGAGGTGTAAGACCAGCTTAGTAAAATAAGAAGATTCATTTTCTTTACCTATATCCTTTAATGTTGTAGGTGGAAACCATTGGGAACAATATAATATTTAGGAGTCATCTTACTCCTGACACATCTGTACCAACAGAGTAAAGGTGCTATTTAGCCAAGCAATCAACTATTTGGGCAGAAAGAACACTAGCAAACATGAAGGCATTGTCCCGCTAGGTTGAGGATGCTTTATCTGCCCAAAAGGAGGTGGAAAAAGATGCAAAGGCAGCAAAGGTGGAGCTTGAACATCAAGTTGCTCTCGCGAACGACCTTACCAAGTAGTTAATAACTACCCAAAGTAAAGAATCAAGCACTTAGTCAGCCTTGACCACCTTACACAAGTCAATGGAGGCAAACGATCGAGAGATGAAGATTCACACCTTGTTCGAGGGTTGTCTAGATAAGGTGGTCGTCTTAGAGAAGAAGCTCAAGGTCATCTCTCTAAATGCTACCTCCACGAAGAAGCAGCGGCAGCTTTTCAAGGAGGACAAGGCCTCTGCCTTTAAGGCATATGAGGCAATGCTTTGGAACCAACAAAGCCTCCTACGTTAGTCGTGGAGGAAATGGTAAAAACGCAAGCCATGCACGAAGAGACATAAGTGAAAGTAGCCCGGCTAACGTTAGAGTTAGATAAGACTGCCAAGTTCGCAAAGGAGGAATCGAAGAAGCTCTGGGACTTGAGGTAAGAATGGTGGTGGGACATGAAACCTGACACCGTTATGAATTGCCAAAGACCCATCCATGGCTAAAAGCCAAAACATTTTGACAGATGACATTGGCAAGTATACCTTGGCGACTGCTCAATCAATCCTCGATGATGAGCACACGCACTAGAGAACATCCTTAGCCAGTCGTTCGAAAGGCTCAATCTTGAGCTTGAACGAAAAGTTAAGGAGGGGCTAAAAGAAAAGAGAGCCCATCTCCCTTACTCCTAACAACTACTACCTAAGTCTACCCAAAGGTAGTGAGGAGGCTAGGGAGGAGGAGCCACCAAAAGGGGACCCAACCGAAGGTGAGTCAACAAAGGAAGCAAAATATGCTCTACCACTGACACCAACAATAGAAATATTGGCCGATCTAAATGCTCCCTTTCTACTGTAAGAGAGTCAAAGTGACTCCTTTATGAATGTTTTTTTTTTCTTTTGTTTCTGCACTACTCTGTATATGTCTAGGCGGGGTATGCCCCATTTTCTACCTCTTGTAAGAAATTGAATGAAATGCAATGAAAGTCAAGAATAGCATAATTGCCCTAAGCATACTATTTTATTATTGAATGATGCACATAGTACAACCTTAGCTATAATACACTCGTAAGTTTGTTGCGTGCCAAGTTCTTGGAACTTGACGACCTTCCATAGTCTATAGTTGATAGTATCCTCCATCTCCAAACTTGAAATTTTATAAGAGCCTTCCCAAGTAGGGGCTCACTTACCACCAGGTTCTACTAAATACAAAACCTCCACCCATCTCAAGATAAGATCGGCTTCATGAAACTTGCATTTATGGACCCGCCTATTATAGTCAGATGCAACTGCTTCCTTGTAGTTTAAAGTGTTAGCCAGTGCTTCTTCCTTATATACATCAACTATATCAAAGCCAGCTAGAGCTAATCTTCATTAGTGGTAGGATCATAGAGTTAGGTCCTGTAAGACGGTAGAAACACCTCTACGAGGACTTTTGCCTCGACACCATACACTAGATTGAATGCTGTGTACCCGATTGACATCTTTTAACCGATCCTATATCCCCATAAGACGTTTGGCAATTCATCTGCCTACCTTTTGCGAAATCAAGTTTGCACTTTAAAGCGGAAACTATAATGTAGTTCGTTACTTCTACCAACCCATTTGCTTAGGGATGAAACACGGAAGTAAACATCAGGCGAATTCCCAACTAGCACAAAAATCTTCAAAATTTTTAGAGGCGAACTGCATCCCATTGACTGTCACAATAACTTAGGGTATGTCGTATCGACAAATTATGTTTTTACAAACAACCGTGTTGGGGCTAGCCATGGCCTCAGCCTCCACACACTTAGAGAAGTAGTCTAGAGCTACAAGGATGTACTTCTTTTAAGCTGGGGCAGGTAAGAACCAGTGTTGTAAAAATCGACCTACTTAGCTGAGTAATCGACCGAGTAATCCTATGCGGTGCCCTACCGACTAAATAACCCATAGTCGGACCTTTAGTCGGCAACACCGACTACTCGGTCGAGTAGTAGGCCGATTTTTACATAGAAGGAAAAATAGGTATGTGGGTATATTATTTTTTAGGTCAAATAAAACCCCACTCAAACCCCTTCCCCTAACCACTCCCCTAAAATCATTTATTTTCACCTGAGACTCCTCTTCGACCAAGCAAAAACCCTCCATCGCCGAAGCATATATTGTAATGTATTTGATTCGAATATATTAATTATTGGTTTATATTGATCTGTCATTGGTAATGTATTTGTAATGGTTTATAAATTAATTTAATTATTAAATTTATAATGAATTTGATATTATTTGTACTTTGTAACTTATTTTATAACCTTGAACTTGAATATGTTTACTTTTATGCAATGATATATTTTACTTCTTGATATGTGTGTCTATATGTGTGCATGTGTGCATAATATTTAAATATTTAAAAAATATCCGACTGAGTACTCCTTGACTACTCTCCCGCATACTGTATACTCCTTAGTGGCTTGACCGACTGAATATCGACTACCGACTTTTACAACACTATCAAGAACTGGCCAATAAAATCCATTCCCCACCTCGCGAAAGAAATTGGGGAAAGTACAGGTGTCATCTCAGGCAGTAGACAAGGCATATTAGAGAAACGTTGGCACTTGTCACATTTCTTTAACGTGTTTGGCTTGTTACCTCATTTGGGGCTAAAATTACCCATACTGCAATAGGTGGGCTATTAATGTTTTGTGGCCTTCGTGGTTCCCACAAATCCCTTCGCATGCCTCTTCAAGGGCTCGAGCAGTTTCGTCCCCAAATAAGCACTTTAATAGGGGAGTATAATAGCCCCTCTTATATAATGTTTTTTTTTTTTTAAGAGCCCTCCTTATACAATGTTTCGTTTAAAAGAAACATATCTAACAATTTTTAGGCAAAATGCCCTTGGATAAGGAAAATTCGAGGGGTCCCCACCGCTGTCCAAGTACTTAACCATGAGTGCCATCCACGAATCCTCCACTTAAAGATGGAAAGTATTTTAGGGAAAGACTAACGGCTTCATCAACTTCCCTAGACAAATGCCATCTCCTTTGCTAGTAAGGATGGCAAATGCCAACCTATCAAGTCATCATCTAAGGGGTCATTGATTGTAGGTATTCAGCTGATAGTCATATTTGCATCCTTTGTCTGAAATTCCTCATTTATTTGGTTGACAACCAATTTGGAATCAGTGAATATTTCGAGGGACTGGACTCCCAAAGCTTTGGCAAGGTGTAATCCAGTAAATAATGCCTCATTTTATGCCACATTGTTCATGGCAGGGAAATCCAATTTTATAGATGTTGAACTCTCTACTTATCTTTTATGTTTTATGCACTTTTTCGTTATTTTATGTTTCTGCCTGATTCTCATATGTAATTTTCCCAATACCTCTCCCTATCTAAAGAGGTGTAGGGTTTCCTTTGAAAATAAGAATATTCATTGTCTTGGTATCAGAGCGGCGATCCAAGATCAGCACTACGGTATCCAACCGAAACAAGCTACCTACCCCTCCACCAAAACCCTAGGTCTTTCTCCCACCTTCACCGACACACCTCCAGACTGACGAAGAGGACCCAACGGTGGCAGGCGGTAGTGCAAAACCCTCAGCATCGATCTACGGCAGCACTACAAGCAATCTAGCGTAGCAGGCGGCGACGCTCCTGCTCAATCTACCACAGCGGAGGCAGTAGGGCGATTCCTGTTGCTCGATCTAACACAACAGGGGGCACTCTCGGTCTGCTACTGGCGATTTGCTCGACCTAGCGCAACGTTGGGCGATTCCTGCCGCTTGATCTAACGCAACGAGGAGCGCTCTCGATCTGCTGCAAGCATTATGCTCGATATAACGCAGCATTGCGCGTTCCTACTCAATCTTCTAAGGGCGATTGAGAGTAGCAGCGACGGCGCTGCAGGGCTGGGCGTGATCCGATCGCCTGATCTTTCACTGGCCTCCAGTGGGGGTCCATGCTCCAACGTAGCGCGGAGAGAGTGAGTAGCCCTCCGTTTAGGGGCTACTAGGGGTGCCTCCGAACCCTAGTAGGCACCTACCAGTTCTTGGAGGGCTACTATGCATGTCTAACTTGATTTCCAAGCAAGAGATGACTTGGTTTTCGGGTTAGATCACTTGTTATTGTGATCAATGTTGGTTCAACATATCTAATCTTGGTGACTTTGTTGAGAGAATTGAGTGGTAATTTAATGCCACATTGGAAAGTGTACACTTTGTGTGAGTGATGGCCTATAAATAGGCGTGTACTCCATCCATTTATCTTTGAGAATAAATATAGAGAAAACATGCCCATAGGGTACTTCTCCCGTGGTTTTCTCCCCGCTCCTCATGAGTGGGGTTTCCACGTAAACGTAAGTGTTCCATGATTATTTATTGCTTTGATTTATGCTTCCGCATTATTTAAATATTTTAACTTGGTATCAGAGTGGTTCTTTCTTGGGTTTTGTTCTTAAGTTTTATTATTCTTGAGATCTATTATTTGTCTCCATATTATCTCCAATTTCGAGATAGAAAGGGAAACCCTAATCTCTCTGTGCAAGATGGAGATCCTGTGGAAGGAGATCGCCACGAGATAGAAGATCTTCACATCGTGAGAGATCCCAGCAGCATCGACGTGGTCATACGTTGGCTTAGGCGACGCTAGACTAAGGGCGCAACCCCTCTGATTGAGAGAGGGGTTGTAAGAAGAAGGCAGTGAGGAGATCTGCTCCGATGGCCTCGTTGAGCCGAGGAAGGAAGAAGGCATCACGAAGGAGGCGATCAACGACCTCAACAAAGTCAGAGAAGTGGAGGCCAGAGAAATCGGCCTCAGCGGCAACGCCCCCAAGGCAGCAAAGGATGCCCCTCCGGACGCGGCCATAGGTGCGGAGGTGCTTGAGCGCTGACCACCAGAGGGCATCCTCATCGTCGTCATCGCACTGGTGGTAGGTGCTCGATCTCCCAATGGCGAAGGGCAACAGCATCAGGGAGATTTAAGCAACAAAGAAGAGATCACGTGAGATCCGATCTCACGCGAAGATGGAGGCGCTGGCGGCAAGGACGAAGGCGAAGCAGCGACGATCACACGGAGGGCGACAATGGAGCCGTGGCGCGCGGCAGTGCCTTCCCTCCCTTAGGGAGCGCCACCGACTTCGAGGCCACGACCCTGGCCAGTGGACGGCGGAGGTGGTTCCACCACGACCGGCGACGCACGTGGAGCACGCAATGTCCGAGATCATGGCCAGAGGTGGTGGCCGAAGCGGATAAGGTTGGAGGTGGCAGCCGCAGTTGGCAGCGGGAGGAGTCGCCAACCTCTTCGTTGCTGGGTTCTCCCAAACCCTACGGGGAGACCAAGCATATGTCCGTAGGTTTGCTCCCTTTTTTTCTCCTTTTATCCTTCTCATTTAAATCTACCTTATTTGGTAATTAAAAAGGAGGGGATGAAGAGAGAAAAATTAGATGAAGTGATTTAAAAATAAAACGAGAAAGCAAAGAAAAAAAAAGAAAGAGAAGAGATAAAAAAAGAAAAAAAAGGAAGGTAAAAAAAAAAAGAAAATGGCATGAAAAAAGAAGAAAAGGGGAAAAAAGGAAGAAAAAAAAAGATAGAGAGAAAATTCAAAAAAAAATCAAAAAATGATGATAAAAAAATGAAGTTCATGTTTGAGAGAAGATGTGGAGAAGTCTTCCCCAATTTTTTTAATGTTTTATTTTCTTCTCATCATCATTTTCTGTCCCACATAAGTACAGGAGAAAGGGGGAGTGTGGAAGCCATTATAGTTACCTCCGTTTGGTAGTCTCTTTGTTGCAATCCCAAGACACGATAGCATTCTCCAACAGTTGATGTGATATCGAATACCGCTACGGACTTGTTTAATAGCTAATCTTCACATGAGAAGCCAAACTCTGGGAGGTCTAGAGTTTCGAGGTCTCCAAAGAGAGGGAGATCCATTTTCGAGGTCCTTAGAGGAAGGGCCCAGTTAGTTTCTATATGGGAGATGCAGCTTCGAGGTCTTCAGAGGAAGCCCTTTTCAGGGATACTGAATGGGGAGCCATCAGCACCAGATCTTCAAAGGCAGCCACAGATCTTTCAGCAGCTCCAGCCTTTGTTCCCACCTGTGTAGAGTGGGTTTCTTTGTGTTACAAGCTAAGCATTTCATGCTCCAGCTTGAGGGGAGTGTTGAGAGAATTGAGTGGTTATTTAGTGCCACATTGGAAAGTATGCACTGTGTGTGTGGTGGCCTATAAATAAGTGTGTACTTCCATTTATCTTTGAGAAGAAATATAGAAAAAACACGCCCATAGGGCGCTTCTCCCGTGGTTTTCTCCCCACTCCTCGTGAGTGGGGTTTCCACGCAAACCCAAGTGTTCCATAATTATTTATTGCTTTGATTTATGCTTCTGCATTATTTAAATATTTTAACTGACTTCTTGGCACTTGAGGCATCATAGCTTCTCCATCTTCTAAGGTTAGGTCGAAGACAAGTCAGCAGAGCGGAAATTACAAGAATCCATTCTTTATTCCGATCGTAAAGTTGGATGAGACCAACTACGCTTGTTGGTCTCAAACCTTTCTCATGACCGTTAAGGGTCACGATAAAAAGCATCTGATACTAGAGCCAAAGCCTCAGAGTAATACTGGGAAGTACAACTCATGGAAGAAAGATAATGCACTGGTAAGGGCCTGGATCATGAATGTCGTGTCACCATAGATTGAAGACAGCATCATGTATTACAAAACTGCTAAGGAGATAAGGGATATCCCTCACGACACATATTCCCATGAGAATAATTCTAGCAAGGTCTATCAGATTTACAATCATATGCTCTCCCTCAAACAGGAGGGACAGACCTTAGACAGTATTATGTTGCTCTGAAGGAGCTTTTGGAGAAATACAATGCCTGTAGACCAATGTGCACTTGTGGTACTCACCTGAAGTATCGCAAGACAATAGTGCCTCGCTTTCTTTCTAGACTAGGTCCAGAATATGATGCTGCACGATCTCAGATCCTAACACTGTTAAAGCTTCCGACACTTGAGACTTACAGCAGACTAAGCCGAATTGCTGTTGTGGCTCCAACTCCTCAGATTACTGACAGACCTCCGCACTAGCTGTTAGTGGAGGTCGAGGCATGAGAGGTGGTTATTCTACTCATAAGCGTGGTTGTGGTAGAGGGCAAGCAAGCAAACCACAACCCACATGCACCTTCTATGGTAGGATTGGTCACTCGGAGGCTGCCTGCTAGTCTAAGCATGGTAGACCTCTTGTCGCCAATCAGGTTGCTGCTTCTGAGATAGAATCTAACACAGTGTCACGTGCTGATTATAATGCTATAGTCCAGAGACTTGCTCAGATTACTCAGGAGACTCCAGCTTCTTCAAATACTGCTACTATTGCCTCCTCAGGTATAGAGACTATTTTTGTTGTGTCTAATAGGTCTACCTGGTCGATAGATTCAAGTGCATCTCAACACTTTAGTGGTAATCATAGTAGCTTTCAACACCTTCAGTCTATATGTCTTGGTAGGACTGTTCAAGTGGCAGATGGCAGGCATACCAGAGTTGATGGTCAAGGGGAGGTGTCAGTCGCCCTCAGTATGTGATTACTGAATGTTCTATTTGTTCCTAATTTCCCGATGAGTTTGTTACCTATTAGCTAGATTACAAAAGATCTCAATTGCAAAGTGATTTTTGATGACATTGGTTGTGTGTTTCAGGACAAGCTCACAGGGAGGATGATTGGTGGCGGACATGAAGAGGTGGTATGTATCGCCTATCTCAAATGCCATTTACTACATAATGCCAGGGAGATGTGTGTTTTGCTACAAGGAGTGCCTTGCAGTGGCACAATTGCCTTGGTTATCCTTCACTAGATAGGTTACGTCATATCATGCCTCATATTTCACCAACCACCGAGATTCACTGTGATGCATGTCGATGGAAAAGCACCACAGATCCACTTACTCTGCTAACTCTACCGTTTCTAAGTCTTTATTTAATTTGTTGCATTTAGATGTTTAGGGTCCTATTCATATTCCAGATCAACTGGGACATATATATTATTTACTAATAGTGGATGATTATGCCAAATTATTTTGATTATTTTTGTTAAAGAATAAGTCAGACGTTGGGTCTGTAATTGAGAACTTCATTATTAAAAAAAAGAATCAGTTTACTTCCACTGTCAAGATTGTATACACTAACAATGCATTAGAGTTTTGTACTACTAATATGAGATATTTTTACAGATCTCATGGAGTGATTCATCAAATCACATGCTCCCATACATCGCAGCAAAATGGAGTTGCTAAGCGGAAACACAAGCACATTTTGGATGTGACAAGGACTCTTTTGATACACCATAATGTGCCTTCATAGTACTAGAGAGATGCGGTGTTGACCACATGTTACTTAATTAACAAAATGCCTAGTTCTATTATTTCTTAGCAGGTGCCATAGTAGATATTATACCCTGATCGGGATTTATTCCACTTACCATCCCAGACTTTTGGCTGTGTAGCCTTCGTCCATATTACTGGGCCAGGTAGAGGTAAACTGACCCCCAGAGCAGTTAAGTGTGTCTTTCTGGGTTACAGTCACTCAGAAATGATGCAGATGCTTTGACCCTCTACAGAAGAGACATTTTGTTAGTGCTGACACCACTTTTCATAAGGTTGTTCCATATTTTTCAGTCACTGGGAGACAGTTGGCACTTAAGGCAGAGAGGGCTCCCATGCCCATTCCTTCAGTTCAATTTGGGGATTTTCCTGCAATTCAAATAGCGTCACCAGATACTACAGTTACTAATACTACTAGGTTTAGAGATCCTCCATTGGTTTTTTAGAAACCAATCATATATAGGCAGCATACCCAACATATCCCCCCTCTTCAGCACCAAAATCCTCCCCACACCAAGTACGTGTTAAGACAATTGACTAATGTGTATCTGGTGATGATTCCGCAGGTGTTATACTAGCCACTTCTGAGGATATTCTTAGTAATGAGGGAGTATTATCATCTGAGCCTGAGTCTGCTTCTGCCGATATGGATCTTCTGATTGCTATTCAGAAGGCTCCTAAGAGTTGTGCAAATTATCAAGTGACAAGCGTCGTTTCTTCTGATGGGTTGAGTCGCCCATTTGCCTTGTTTACTGATACCAGCTACTTATCAGTAAGTTATGCTTGATCCAAAATGGCATCAGGCCATGGAGGATGAGATAGCTGCACTTCAGTCTCGCCAGACATGGAAGCTTACTCCGTTACAACCTGGCACATGCACTGTTGCTTATCAATGGGTCTTTGTCATGAAATATAATCCAGATGGGTCTCTTTCTCGGTATAAGACTCGACTTGTGGCAAAGGAATTCACCCAAACCTATTGGGTGGATTTCTTTGATACCTCTCCTGTGGCTAGCCTTACTACAGCCCGGATTCTTATTTCTGTAGCTACACATTTTGACTGGCCATTATATCAGCTAGATGTGAAGAATGACTTCTTATATGGTAATCTACAAGAAGTGTATATGCAGCAGCCCTTAGGTTTTGAAGCTAAGGGGGAGTGTGTGTGCAGGTTGAATAAAGCGATATATGGCCTTAAGCAGAGTCCACGGGCTTGGTTTCATAAGTTGTCAGAAGTTGTTGAAAATATGGAACTTATTCGCTCTACTTTTGACCAATCCCTGTTTGTGAGGAAGACAAACAAGGGGGTTGTGGATTTCCTTGTCTATGTAGATGATCTCATCATCACCGATGATGATACCACTAGGATAGTTGAGGTCAAGTAGAAGCTGGAAGAGAAATTCATTATGAAGGATCTGGACTCATTGAGATACTTCTTGAGCATAGAAGTAGCAAGAGGGAAGAACGGAATTGTCCTTAGCCAAAGGAAATATGCTCTCGATTTACTACAAGAGACAGGGATGTTGGGCTCTAAGTCTACCAACATACCCATAGATCCAAAGATGCATTTGTATGACTCTGAGTCCAAGGCTGTAGAGAACAGAGGCTACAGCACTGCCCAACATCAGTTGATTAGGCAGACATATTGGGAAACCGTTACACCTTACTATTACACGTCTAGACATCTCACTTGTAGTTGGCAAGCTCAGCCAGTTTATGGATAGACCGACCAAGCAGCACTGGGATGCTACATTGCAAGTGCTCAGGTACCTGAAACGAGCACCAGGACATGGATTACTATTCAGGAGAGGTAATTCTATGAGTGTAGTAGAATACTCAGATGTGGATTATGTTGGATGTCTCTCTAATAGAAAATCCACTACCAGATTCTGTACTTATGTGGCTGGCAATCTGGTAACATGGCGAAGCAAGAAGCAAAGCGTAGTGTCTTGCTCAAGTGCAGAGTCAAAGTACAAAGCCATGGCACAGACGGCAGTTGAACTTGCGTGGATCAGATCAGTCTTACTTGACTTACATGTCAAGGTTGCAAAGCCCATGGAGATGAGATGTGACATCAGGGCGGCTACTTACATAGCAAACAATCCCATGTTTCATGAGTGTACGAAACATGTAAAGATTGATTGTCAATATACCAGAAATCTGATTCAGCGGGGGCTTCTCTTCACCTCATCAGTTGCCCCAGAGAACCAGACCGCAAATATGTTTACCAAGCTTCTTGCCAGATCTACCTTTGAGGCTTGTTGTGATAAGTTGAGCATGATAGATATCCATACTCCAGCATGAGAGAGAGTGTTGAACTCTCTACTTATCTTTTATGCTTTATGTACCCTTTCATTATTTTATGTTTTTGTCTAATTCTCATATGTAATTCTCCCAACACCTTTCCCTATATAAAGAGGTATAGGGTTTCCTTTGAGAATAAGAATATTCATTTCATCCTACTATAGAGTATTTGTGTGTGCACTCATTAGGATAGGTTACGGTGATTCCTGCTCCTGCCCTAATTATCATGGAGGAGCCGTCTACAAAAAGCCGCCAAGGCTTCCTTGCTGAACCCTCAACCGGGATAAACTCAACCATGAAATCTGCCAAAACTTGGTCCTTAACGGATAGCCGAAATTGATATTTGATATCAAATTCGACTAATTCCAAGGCTCACTTCATTTGTCAACTAAAATCATATGGCTTGTGTAACATCTTCCACAATGGATGATCCAACAGGACAATTATAGTGTAAGCTTGGAAGTAAAAGCATAACTTTCTAGCGGCAATGACAAAGGCTAGTCCCAATCTCTTAATGGGAAGGTACTTAGCCTCTACACCCTAATAGGTCTTACTTACAAAATAAACCACTCGTTGGATGTTGTCCTCTTCGGGCACCAAAGTAGCGTTGACGGCTACTGCAGAGGTAGCAAGGTATACATACAATGGCTCCCCTAGCTTAAGAGTCAACAAGACAGGTGATTGCTAAAGAACCTCTTTAACATTATCCAAGGCCTATTGACATTGAGGAGTCCAATGGGACAAATTATAACCTTCGCCCTTTTTAATACAACCAAAAAAAGGGAAGCATTTATTAGAAGACCTAGACAAGAATCGACCTAGAGCGACAATCCTTCCAACTAAGGATTGTACCGCCTTCAGGTTGGCAAGTCGACACAATCCATGACCTCCTGTATCTTGTCGAGATTAGCCTCAATCCCCCAGCTAGAAACCAAAAGGCCTAAGAACTTCCCTAAGGAAACACCAAAAGTACATTTTATGGGTTTGATTCGAGTCAGATTTCCTATAACACTTGGAAAACCTCTATCAAATTACCCAGATGATCTGAAAAGTGGTTGCCCTTGACGAACATGTCATTGATGTATACTTCAAATGCCTTTCCTATTATCTTTAAAAAGATCATGTTTAAGTGACACTGGCATTTTTCAAGCCAAATGGCATTACACAGTATTGGACCCTTTATCCATTACAAAGGACATGTAGGGCGAATCCACCGGTGCCAAGCTTATCTAGTGATAACCATTGTACGCATTAGTGATACAAGAGTCCACTAGGGCATTTATCTTAGGCAAGGGGAAATCATATTTGGGGTAGACATCACTAAAGTTTGTGAAATCCACGCACATCTACCACTTGCCGTTGGATTTCTTCACCATCACGATATTTGAAAGCCATTCTGGATACAGCGATTTTTCTATGAAGCCTGCCTCAAGGAGCTTGTTGACCTCTGCCGCAACCACCTGCCATTTCTTAGTGAACTTGTGTCAGTGAGCCTGCTTAATTGGTAGAGCACCCAGTTGAATGTTCAAGCAGTGCTTTATAATTGCCAAACTCATGCCCAACAAATCTTTGGTGGACCAAGCAAAGACGTCAACATTTGCTTGGAGAAGCGCAAGTAGCAGTTGTACTTCAGGAGTACTTAATTCCACCCCAACTTGTATCAACTTGCCAGAAGAGTTCGAAAAGAGCTGGTCCATCATTGTTGATAACCTAGGGCTGACGACGAGTGGGGCAAAGGGAGGCAACATGACGTTCCCTTTGGACTGTGTGCACTTGAGCCCTCTTTTTCCCTCATTTCTGTGGTTTTGGGGGCTTTCTTTCCATACTACGTTCAAGCTCCAATCAGAGAAGTTTCCTTCCGACTAATTGATCCCCATGAACTATGCCTATTCCCTTTGGTGGCTGTAATAGGACCAGTTGAAAATAAGAGGGGATGGCTCAAAACCCATGTGGTCAGGCGATCGATAATACCATCAAATGTTGTCATCACGTTGGCCACTGTGAAGGTGGTCATCGAGTCAATGTGGCGACTATCATCTCATAGACATCAGCAGTTCAATCTCCCCTTTTGGCATTACCATGTGATTGTTAAATCCCACTACTAGATATGTCGAAGGGGTCAAATCATTTTCCTAAAATCCCAATTTGCTAAGGGTTTTCAAAAGAAGTGCATCCATCACGCTACCTTCATCCACCAAGAGGCACAGCTAAGTTTGCCTTGCCACAAGCAAGGTAATCAAGAGAGGATCTACATGGGTGCCTTGATCTAGCAAAAGCCTGTAAAGGGCAAAGATTGTTTGCTCCACGTTACTTTGATGTACAGTCACTTGCCATTGTGCAAACACATATGCTATGATCCCCGACAACTTCAATCAGGACCTGTTGAGGCTTGGCAGTGACACCGAAAATAACCTCAACCTCTTCTTGACTTGGAGAACCAAAGTGTGCTCTTAATGAGGGTTATCGACTTGCCAGGCAGCTCTCCTCTCGGTCGAAAGCATCAAAGTCCTCTAGTGATATTCCTTAGGTAAGAGACCGCTATGCAGACCTCACTCCTTGAGGATTAAAGTAGCATCTGCCTCTACCACCTATTCCATAAGGATCATATTTACTCCACGTAGCTACTGGAGTTTCTCTTTATGGTATTCCTTGAGGTCTTCTAGGGGTCTCTTCCACTTGTCTTGGCCTTCATTGCACTTAACAAATTGGGCCAAGTTACCATGTCGAATCTAATACTCTATTTGATCTCAGAGGTTATGGCAATTTTCATTAGAGTGCCCCCGAGACTTATAGTACTGGCAATAAGGCTTGTTGTTATTCTACCTCTTCAAAGGTAAAGGCGAGGACAAGAGGTCTTTGTTGGTAGACCAGACCTCAATGAGTACATCTGCCTAATTAACAGCCAAAGGGGTGTACTCTTGGTACAAATCCCTCTAGGGTAGGCGAGGGTCACCCTCCTGATTGCGAGTCTGGCGGTCGCCTCTTTGATCAAGGAAAAGCCTTTTGCGCTTATTACAACGAGATCCCATGCCTCGACCCTAAGCCAGCTCCATAACAGTCACCTGTCATCAAGGGAAGTACAGTGCTCTTCCCCCATGTTGTCAGCCAATCAGCCATAGGAGCGGAAAGAGTCGTCTTATTCCGCAAAGTGTGTAGTCTTATCCGATAATTCTGCCATTTCTTTAGGTGAAAAATCATCAATGTCGTACCAGAACCTCTAGGTCAATAGACTTAACTTGAAGTATTGGGCTTTGAATCTATTGAGATAAGAGCAAAAGAATTCACCCTTTCCCTACCTGACCTCAAACAGTCCTTCGAGGTTTACCTCTAACCCACTATTGACCAGCAAAGTACTGGCAAAATTTATCAACCAACTCCTTTAAGCAAAAGATTTGACCTATCGGTAGCTCTGGTTGAATCATACATGAGCCATCACAACAAGATAAGATGGGAATACCCAGCAGAGCACCCCGTCTAAGCACTTGTACACCAGAATCATCTATCAATAGCTACCAACAAAATTGTTTGGGTCAGAGGTGTCGTCATACTAAGGGAGAGTGGGATGCTTGAATTTCTCAAGGAGGAGTGCATTCATGACCTCTTCCATGGAGGGGCACATTATCATGCACACGCAAGGGCAAATCCCCCCATTGCCCACGTGACCTACTAGACAATCTCGGGGACAGAGTCGCCACCGCTAGGCATCAGTATCGACGTACTTGACTGCTCCTCAAAGTCACATAAGGGCAAGGGAGGAGGTGGGACCTATGGGACCTCACCCTCACAGCTAACAATCTGTTGCTTGAGCTGCTCAAGCTACTCATGGAGACATGTTCTTCTCCTCGACCACTCAACGTCGATGTGCCTAATCGTCTACATAGCTAAAGACCTAAGGCGGGGCTAACTACTGGGCTTTCTTCTTACGCTCACACCTCACAAAGTTGGCCCATAACAGCCTCTTGCTCCGCCCGAAGTGAAGCAAGACTGGCAAGAAACTCTTGCTCTTTCTCCAGAGCCTCCTCCAACGGGTCATCAAGGGGTTGTTCACCCTCTAGAACAACAACCTTCTGCTTCTCGACTTCCATATCTTGTCTTTAACGATGAGATTGGGCCATGCTGGACTCCTTGGGCCAGCGTTCTCAGGATTCGCCTTGGAAGCATCACGGGTTATAGGAGCCATTGGCTGGCAGGGTGCCTAGAGTTGAGATAGTAAGGAAGGTAATAGAGCAAGAACAGTAAGAACAAGGAATCTTTGTTGTTTCCCACAGACGATGCCGATTGATCAAAGCATTTCTTTAATGGGCGCTACTGGGTTCTTAGGTAGGGAAAAGGCCCATTCACAAAAAAAACAATTTCACAAAAGACAACCCAGTTCCATTTAGAATAGGTGTACATCTGGAAAAGGTATAATCACTCTCAAGATTTTCATTAGGTTGATTAAGAGTACAAGAATTCACACGCTTCTCTCTATGGCTATATATGTGCGTGACCCACTTAAGAGGATCACCGCATATTTAAATAATCAAAATTCTGTAACATGCACCATCTCATCTGGCAAGATCTTCAAGATATGGTCATAACAGTCAATCAAGAAGCTGATGAGTTACACACATTTTAGGACAAGTGACCCATGTTCCATAGTGAACATGGGGATGTGACAATGAAAGAGTAAACCATCATGCGATTGAATCCTATTGGCTTGCCAACTTGTATGCCTAGTTGATCAACCAAACTATCCTCCATTAGCCCGATAAGTCCTTCAGGTAGACTAGTTAAGCACTTGTTCGCCTAGTTTAGGCGAACGAGAAGTCTTCCCGATAGGCTTTTCAACTAATTGGGAACTTTGCCTATCTGCCTAAATCCGTTAAGCAGATTTAACAGGTTTTTCCTACTTACTCAAGTAAAATATCCAACTAACAAAGCATTTTGTAAGCCAGGTTTTTAAAGGCAACCCGTCTAATTATTGGGCGTTTGTCCACCTCATCTTTTTAGTCCGATCTTGCCAAGTTAGGCTTTTCACCCTTTATTGATTGGGCCTCTTTGGGCTTCTTCTTGGGCCCTTACGAAACCTTATCAATTTAAAGTTAATCGGAGATTTTCCTTCCCTTATCAGGTGTGTTCATCACCTCCTCCGTGAAGGGGGATGTAATGACAAACAACCTCCTATGAATCCCCCTCATCACCCAAGTGACCTGCCAAATAATGTCGAGTACCTGGTCATCTGGGCAGGGGTGGAAGGGTCGAGAGAGAACTTGGAGTTTACCTTGAAGACTCTGGGTGGCTCCTCAAGGTCCCACCCAATTTGGCAATGGACTAGCTGTCATAGGTCCTTCAATTGCTGCTTTAGGTAAGCGTCGCCTGCCTCGACCTGGCATATGCAAGCTTTACCTGACTTTTCTTACAAGAGATCCTAGTTTGTGGGACCCTCCTTGGCCTTAAGAGTCGCCTCCCTCCAGGCCAAAGTGTCCCAAAGCAACTCTACCAACTTGCATGTCTCCTTGACTATGGCCTAGAGATGCTCATGGTGGTCGTGGGGATCCTACTAACTCGAGGTTTTGTGCTTAGGAGATTCCTCATCTTCTTCCCAAGATGAAACTTCCTCTCCTTCTGCAGCAAAGGAGTTTGCCTCAAAGCATCTTCTTAAGTCCTTGAAGGGGATGCTTGGTTCATCATCAGCCCTTTGCTAAGATCAAATAGCTTTTTCACCTTGGGAGCCACATCCCTAAGTAGTCGACCTTAGCTTTTCAATTGGTTATGGTGTTCGAAGTTCCCATAAATGACACCAAATGATCGCAGTTTGAGGCCCTAATCGGAGAACTTGCCAACCATAGCACAAAACATAGAAATAGATAAGGAGTTATTAGCCCATTTTCTTCATGCAAGGCCATATTGAGGAAGGCATTTTTGGACATTTATTTGATATTAATGCAGTATAACCTTCAACAAACTAGTACAAAGGTTTCTGAATAAATTTATCCGATCATTCTTTTCTTTTTTCTTGGAAGCATCTATCCTATCATTCTAAGTGAATCATTTAGCAAGGATCCTACTTTGTGTCTAACAATCGATGCGTATGCCATATGTGCCCATTCTTCAAAATATTCATCACATACCACGGATGATTCTTTACCAATGCCTTCATTTCCTCATCAAGCATCCATCTTGGACCAATTTGAGCTTCAACCATAGACCATAGTACAGATAACAGGCAAGCGATGATAAAAACATTTATACTCTAGGTTGAGGTGCAAGAACCCCACATATATTTAAGGGTTGTCACACTCTCTTACTCCTTAGGATCAATTGGACATCCTTTTTCAAGATCAATAGGACATCTTCTTCATGCTTGTATCTACATCCTCATCACTAATAAAAAATCAAGGGGTCAATGGTCAAACTTGATCGGCCTGATCTAAAGGCACCTCTATTGATGGATCTAGATCAAGAGAGGAAGAATATGGAGTGGTAGATGTTTAACGGTCTAGATTCTACCAATGGTTGTAGGCATGTCCAAACCTACCCCTACCTCCTCTTCTTGCTTCCCATACTCTCTCTACTTCACACTTCCTACTTTTACTCCCCAAAATCAGAAAGTCACCTTCAACATTGTTTGCATGCCCCTAATAGAGGCGTTTAGCTAACGAAATATGACTCCACTGAAAAAGGTGACATCTTGTTGAAGTGTGGAGGCTAGATGTAGTACTACTTGATCAAACCCGCTCTGAATTGGATAAACAAAGTTGGGTTAAGCAGGTTCAAGCCTCACAAGGCAATGCATGATTAAATACTACTCAATGGCATGCAATCATAAACTGATAATGGATAATGGCTTTGATTAAAGATACTAAAGTTCATGAGTCTTATCCAAGTATATGGTATGTGATTTGTTTTACATCACTCTAATGGTTGTCAAGGGAGGCTTACCAAACATTGAAGGAAAATTGATAGATTTCATTTCACAGACTTGTCGTAACAAGATTGTCCGTGCTCAACAAGTTTGAAGGGTTGAGCACATGTATTGATCTATAAGCTATGAGAATCATCTGCAACTTGATTGTAACTTTATGTCACGCTACTTGATCAACTATGGCAGGGAGTCTCCTATTGTTAAGGCTGACACGTTCTTTTTAACAAATTAAGGTTGACATGATGAACATGGACAATTGTAACGAGTTCAAGTACAATGTAGAAGGCAAGTGTACCATGCTAGAAGAATGTCTAGTGAACCTGTATGTGACAACTGAAAGAAGTCATATAATGAGTTATCAGATACAAGTAAATAATGGCCCTCAATCACCCATTTAAGTCCCTCAGCTGGCAGCAAATGAGGCCCACCTACCATCCAGATAAGATACCTCCACTATTAGCAGATGAGTTCCCTTCACCACCACCTACAATTTCGAAAATTAAAAGAATGTAGGCTTCCTTTTCTTAAGATGAGTCCTAGATCTTACTTCATCAAAGCTCATGATTCCAAAGTTGAAGATCCAGTGTCAAAAACAACGTCCCAAGAAAGAGCATGACAACCTGGGTAGGAGAGTTGAGCAGGATGACACTTGTGCCCTACCTAAGCCACTGCCAGGACTAATTAATATCTAATGGCAATGAATCCATTTGAATAAAATAAATCAACGGAAGTACAAAAGTATCAAGCATAAACAAGAATAACACTTGGGTTTATACGAAAACCCCACTCACGAAAAGCAAAGAGAAAACCACGGGAGAGGTGCCCTATGAGCATGTGTTTCTATATTTCTTCTCAAAAGAATAAGTTAGGGGTACACGCCTATTTATAGACCACCACACACAACACAAAGTCCACATCTTACGATGTGGCACTAAACCAACTCACATTCTCCAACATAAAGAAATCCACTCTACATAACAGAACACAACCTCCAGACCGGTTCTTGCTTGTAGGCGAGAACACGGGCTAGAGCTACTAGACGAACTATAACTGACTCCGACAATGACCTCTCCTTTAGATACTAAATGGTGGCTCCCCATTCAGTATCCCTAAAAAGGATATTCCTCTGAAGACCTCGAAAAGTGGATCTCCCTCTTTGGAGTCCACAAAACAGGATCCCCCACATGGAAACCTTAAATGGGCCCTTCCTCTGAGGACCTCAAAACTGGATCTCCCTCTCTGGAGACCTCGAAACTCTGAACCTCCCAAAGTTATGGTTTCTCATATCTAGTCCAGGAGCAAAAGGGACTCCCAAATGGAGGTGACTACAACAAGTTTCCACACTCCTTTTTTCCATACTCGCACGGGCAAAGAAAATAACAAGAAGAAGAACAATAAAAACTAGAGAAGAGCCTCTCCGCCTCTTCTCGTAAATATAATCATCATCATCATTTTTTATTTTTTTATTTTCCTCACTCTTCCTTTTTTTCCTATTTCTCCTTTTTTTTTCCTCACTCTCTTTTTCTCGCTCTCTTCTTTTCTTCTTTTCTTTCTCCCTTTTTTTTTTCTTTTTTTCCCTTCTTTTTTCTTTCTTCATTTTTTTTAAACCTCTCTCCCTTAGGATTCGGGAGAACCCAACAAGGAGACACGGCCGCCACTCTTGCCTACAAGCGCTCCCTCGAGCTTGGCGAGGAGCCTTCAGCGTCACCTCATCCTCGAAGGCCGTCGATGCGAACGCCGCTGCCGACTGCTGCTGCGTGCTACGGCGTCTTCATCTACAACCACTCCTATGCCTCCCACGAGCGGAATAGATACCAAGACTTCCACTATATTCCATGCACTCGCGCGAGATCTCCGCAACGACCTCCACCAACTCGACCTCATCCTGTACGCAAGATTGACGCCTCATGCATCGCCTCGAGGATCTTCTTCATTGTTGTCTCCAGGTCATCTCCTAACAATAATATCAAGAGCATAACAAGAATAAAAGCTTGAGTTTATGTGGAAACTCCACTCACGAAGAGCGGAGAGAAAACCACAGGAGAAGGCCCGATAGGACGAACGTTTCTATTTCTTCTCAAAGATAAATGAGTGGGTATAATAGCCTATTTATAGGCTCCCACACAACACACTTCTCTTCACTCCACTATGTGGTACTAAATGTACCACTCCAGTGAACACATCTCTCAACACTCTCCCTCAAGCTATAACATGGAATGCTCAGCTTGCACAAGAAATATTCCAACTCTACAAAACAAAAAAAAAGCACAATACAAAAAAGATGCTGCTAGGTCATGGCTTCTTCATGCCTCTTATGTCGCCGACTTCATTGCATCTTAGTGTTACCGGGTCACGAATACCTTGTGTCGCCAACTTCATTGTATCTTCACTTTGCTTGTAAATGGGTGTAGGTAGGAATTCGGAGATGAGTCGTAAGCAATTGAAGTCATGTTGCTTGAAATCTGAAATAGCTTGTCACACTCCCCCTTTCTCTCATACTTGTATCGGAGAAGAAAAAATAACATAGAGAGATAGAGAAGAGAGTCTCCCCCTCTTCTCTTAAACTTTTTTTTACTCTCCAACTTTTTTTCCTTCTTTTTTTCTTTGTTTTTCCTTTTTTTATCATTTTTCCTTTTTCTCTTTTCTTTCTCCCCCTTTTTTCCCTTTTTTCTTTTTTTTTTGTTACTGCTAAATAGTAATCATGATTCTAAATAGAAAATATGCCCAAAAAAAAGAAACAACCAGACAATAACATACACAAAAAGCCTAAATCACCTTTTTAGGATTTTTTTAAAAAACCCTAAACATCATCGCCGCTGCTCCTTGTGCGGAGCTCTGGAGTTGCTGCTGCTCGTGCATCTTCTTCCATCACGCAAACCCTAAGGAAGGCATCCTCGATCACTTCCTCGCAATAGAGCAACAACAGCGAGACCTCAGACCTTCTCCATCACGCAACGAGGGATCTCTCAACCACGCGCGATCTGGACTTTGCGCGCCACCACGTGCTCATGACGATGTACCATGGCTTCTACGCGAGATCCTCCACAAACCTTCTTCGACCTTGCGTGAGATCGCGTGTGGCTACAATGTAGATCCACGACGAGATCTCGCCTTGACCTCGTACGAGCCCTAGTGGCGCCACCTAACTCCGCCATCACCTTCTCACCAAGTCATTGTCTTCTTTGCAACCACGCATGTTGCCTCTAGCGCAACCTCTCGCCAAGATCGGGTTGTTGCAACCCTCACGCGACTCGAGTGCTATCATCGCCAAGTCTCCTCGCCACTTCTTCAAGAGAGCATCGCTATGCTTAGATCACAACCACTGCAATCCTTAGCACCACGGCCCTCTTCGATCTCCAGCAGTAGAGCGCCACCAACCCACTGAGCGCACTATTAGCAATGACCACACGAGATCTTACGTAAGATCCTTGCATGGCTATTATCTCCATCACCATCACTCCTTGTGACTGCCTATGATTCTCACATGCTCCTGATAATGGAGCGAATAGAATTTCCAAGAACAAAAGAGATAAATGTAATAATCGTAAGCACGAAAAAACATGACAACCCAAGAACTGACTTGCTCTGATACCAAGTTAGATAAAAATAAATCAACGGAAGCGTAAAAGTATCAAGCATAAACAATAATAACACTTGGGTTTACATGGAAATCCCACTCACGAAGAGCGGGGAGAAAACCATAGAAGTGTCCTATAGGCGTGTGTTTCTGTATTTCTTCTCAAAAGAATAAGTGGGGGGTACACGCCTATTTATAAGCCACCACACACAACACAAAGTCCACATCTTACGATGTGACACTAAACCAACTCACATTCTCCAATAGATCCCTTTCTAGCAAAATCACAAGGGCTTTTAAACCAAAGAAACTTTTAGAAAGAAAGGTTAAAACTAATTGTACCAAATGGAATATGGAGGATAGGTTGTAGATTAGTCACTAGTAGAGAATTACAACTACAAAAAGTTATACAAACACTACGAGGGGAGGCAAAAAATGAATCGTTGGTATGTCATTTTTGTTGTATTAGACTATATATGGATCTTATGATGGACAAGTTATTGGGAGATTTACAAAGATTTGGTTGTTCCAAATCTAGAAGATTTGAATACATTTAATTAGTTAAGTCTAATTTTAGAAGTAGGAATATGTACTCTCTGTATAAAGAAAGCCTTTCCAACTATTTTGAGTAGAGCAATAAAGCAAATTCTTCTAATCAAGCTCTCTACCTCTCTCTCCACATGGTGGCTCTCTCTCTTCCTCAATTGGCCACGTAACTATAGCAACCATAACAGGGAAATTCCTCCTTATTTCCACGTGAAATCAATCCCATCGTGGACTATTCTCCACGTCAATCAAGCCTCCACGCTTCCCACATGTGCACCAATTCTCAACATGGCATCAGAGCAGGCAGTCTAGGCTCTTCCAAAGAGTTTTTGCATGCATAGGAAGGGAAGAAAAGCCACGTTGTGCGTGACTTTTTCCCTAATGGACAACAGCCACACGTGGACCTTTCCTCCTGTGGGATCACGCACAAGAAGTCCCATCTTGTGCGTAATTCCTGGGGGTATCCGAACCTCGTGTGTCGAGGTATCTTCGTCAACATTAGAAGTTCTCAAAGAACTCCTTGAAGGTCCTTGACACCTTACGCAAGGCCCAAGGAGTCAAGTAGGGGACTCCGACGAGTGATTTCTCTCACGCATCCAAGTGCCTTACGCGGAGCGTACAAGCAGAGCAAGGCTCATTGTTGAAGACGAAGATGGCCGAAGGCGAGAATCAGATCAACACTGAGGAAGGAAAGGTGATAGTTCAAGGCACCACGATTACACTTCAAGGTGCCTCGAACCACATCTTATGGGCTCAAGCATTCAAAATCTTCGTGGGAGGACAAGACAAGTTGCATGTCCTTCTCGAATAAGAAACTGAGACCAATGATTCCATGAAGAAGAGAGTTTATCAAGTTGTGCAAAGAAGAGATGACTACTCCAATAGCCACGACTACAAAGGTTGCCAGAGAAGCAATGACTACGAAGGTGGAAAGAGGATTCACAATCCCATCAAAAGAAGATGGTGGACCATCTAACCACACAATGTAGCCTCTAGAAGAGCACCACGACTACATCAACTTCTTCACTTTCTCTTGGTGATCTTGACTCGAAGAAAAGTCGAGGGTCTTTGCCGGCTCAAGAGCAAGACACCATACTTCTCGATGAGACACATGGAATCCTCTAACGCATTGGTGAACACCGAGATGAAGAGCTCGACTCTCGAGCATAAAAGAAAATGCACGAAGATCATCCTCAAAAATCTCAAGAAGAAGAACAATGTATCAGCAAGTCATCGGCCTCCCAACATCCAACTTGAGGGGGAGTGTTGGGAATAAAACCAGCACGTCACGTGGCAAGTGCCACATGGCAGCATCTCAAGGTCCATATGGGCTGTCGATTTTGGTGGTCCAAAAGATCAAATTTTGAGTCTTTTCTTATTTGTTAAGTTTGCTATTTTTAGTAAATAGGTTTTAGAAAATATGTTAAGAGATTTGCAAATATTTGGTTGTTCTAAATCTAGAAGATTTGATTAGATTTAATTAGTTAAGTCTATTTTTAGAAGTAGGAATATGTACTCTCTATATAAAGAGAGCATTGCCAACTATTTTGAGTAAAGCAATAAAGCAAATTCTTCCAATCAAGATCTCTACCTCTCTCTCCACGTGGTGGCTCTCTCTCTTCCTCAAATAGCCACGCAACTACAACTGACATAACAGGGAAATTCCTCCCTGTTTCCACGTGAAATCAATCCCATCGTAAACTATTCTCCACGCCAATCAAGCCTCCCCACTTCCCACATGTGCGCCAATTCTCAACAAATATAAACATATTCCCCATGGGTTGAAAAACAAGTTGATCTGTAAGTCCAAAAACCCACTCTCTGTCCTACATGTAATTTCACATATAATTTGGTGGAATATGCATATGATTTATTTGCATGAACATGAAGTTCAATTTGAATAGTGAACTGAAAGTATCAATGTAGGTACTAGGTATTCATCAGCAACCCACCTCTCCAAGAGACAAGTTTTGATATTTTATCTAAAAGAAACCAGCCATTGCAGGAGGCAAGCTCTGTTGTGTCATCTCAATATAGCTCACCTCTTGAAGAGGCAAGTTCTTTCTAAAACCTTGCATGCATGGCCAACCTCCTTGTAAGTACGTATTGACCAATTTCCAAGCAATTCACCTCTTGAGAAGGCCACTTTATGTTGGAAGATGAATAAACACAAAATTCACCCCTCCAAGAGGCAAGTCATATACAAACGCACCCAAGCAACTAACTTGAGCCTGGTGTAGAACTGAGCTTGGTGTTTGCTGCCCTAATTCTAATCCATCGAATCGCTAGTAACGAATTAATTCAATCCCACAATTGCAATATCAGTCCACTGAAGCAACAGAAAATGTTATAGGGTGAAGATCACAGATTCATCTGATAAAAACGGGCGATAGCTGAAAAGAAAGGAGGAGTAAAAATTGACGGAGAGAGAAGTCTACAGCACTCACGTAGGTATTTAGCTGTCGGATGAAGCTGGAGAAATTGTTGTGCTTGAAGTACTTGGGCAGCAAGTCCCTAGCAAACTCCAGAGGACTCCAGACAATGAAGCTTCTCTCGTTCTGACTCCAGGAAACGATCTTATTGGTGGAAGAGTCGTCGACCATCTCGTAAGTCTTCAAAAGAAACGGCGGAGGAGAATTCGAGCTCCCTTGTAGCTGTGTCGTTTCCATCCTCGTCTACGGATTGCTCAAGTAACAAGGAGATAGATAACCCCTACCTTCCTTCCTTCTACCTACTTCGAGCACCGAAAGCCGTGGCGGTGGCTGCACATGACTCCATTCTCTGCTATCCTATTCCGAAAACAAGAATAATTAACCCCTCCTCCTCCTCCTCCTCCCTCCTTAGCATTCGAGAACGCGGATTGTTGTGGTCTTCATCGAGCTCCGCTCAGATCGACCTCCTCTTTTTCTGCAGATGGTTGTTAATTCGATGACAGTATCAGAAGCAACCGGCGGTGGTTGCTGATGAAAGCCCTAGGCGATCGAATTTGGGGGATTATTCTTTTTCATGAAAAAATTGGGTAAGAATTTGGAGGCTATAGGAGCAATAACGGAAAGAAGAGACGGTCGTATTTTTCCCGTTTTTCGTTTTTTTTTTCACCGGGAAAGAGGGGAAGAACGCGGAGTCGGAGGACTTTAGCACCTGAACCTCAGGATAGGCGAGAATGAAAGAGGGTGGACTTCCGATGGAATCTTCGAAGGGCGCCTTGCCTTCGAGATGATCCCCTCGAAACTCTGTTACACGCGCGCGCGCGCCCACGCACACACACCCAGAGAGAGAGAGGGAGAGAGGGAGAGGAGAAGCGAGAGAGGAATGAAAATTTCCAGAAAAAACGCCTTCCCTGGTGGAGGTGGCGGCTGAGTCAAGGGACTCGAGCGACATGAGGAAATCATGGCACGACGCTCGCGCGTGCTCCAAGAAACGGCATATGCATGTGTAGTATTTATGTTGGAACTCATACGGAGGGATACGTACGTGTAAAAGGTTGGGCACACTCTGATCCCATTTTCTCTACCAGCCCATCAAAGCTAATTTACAAGTTTGGTAATATCGTCGTCCAATCTGACCACTAATTTTTTATCAAATTTTAAGAAAAAAAATTATGTAGAGAGCTACTAGAGTATGACCAAAAATGATGGGAGCTCTTATCTTTAGCAAAAGAGATATAAACTTAAACTTTTTTTCCGATATTATCTAGAGAATTGATATACAGAAAATGATAAAGTTCTTTTTACTTTATTCAAATGAAATTCTAGCTCCTCAAACATATATATATATAAGTCATTAAAAAATAAAAAAAATTTTGAAACGATGATGAATGATACTGAGGACGATATTATAATTCCTTATTAGCAATAGAGGAAAATATTTCTCATGTATAATCATAAAGGTGATTTTAAATTCTTTTTTTTGGTGAAAGAGAATGTGTGTGAGTGAGAAAGAAAGGGAGAAAAAAAGTCCTTAAACTTTAAAAGTTGACTTTTAAAAGCGTATGTAATTAGTTTTGTTCTTTTTCTCCCCTACTCCAATTTACGATTATTTCTCTCTTACCTTTCCTTGATATCATCATCCCTCGCTTCCTTTCCTTCTACTAACTTCAATACTTGTTACTACTTTTCCCCTCCAACGAACTCTTCCTCCACCGAGACCTACGTCGCCCTTGGTGTCGTTTTTCATGGACATCCTCCCTTCCCTTAAGTATCTCTTTTACCAAACCCATCTAATGAGGGATGAAACATTCCTTACATCTTAAAGCTAACTTGAATCCAATTACCAAGAGAATTGCTCAGATCTAGCTATCCAAGGGGTTTGGAAGATTTGATTATCCGAGTTTCAGGACCCATTCACCTGCGAAGCATGATAAATCTGTCAGGAACAATTACCAGATCCGACTAAATGTCCTGGCAAAAATATCTGCTTGACAAGCTCACCTGCATGGGGCTAACTAACAAAGGTCAGGTCCTCCTGTGTGGAGGTAATTGCCAAGACCGACTCGATAAAGCTTCAAGGAGTTTAGCTCATCGAATCTCAAATAAAGACCGTCACCTGTTGCGATACGTTATGACAGTAATGACAAAACGTATTTTGACAACAGTCAAGGCAACCATGTTAATAATAATTTATGGTAGTAATTGGTGTAGTTAAATGTTATTTAATGCTAAATCGTGGGATCGTAGGGAAACCGCCATGATCCCCACTTCTTGTCTAGCTTCCCCTATAAATAGCTGGGTGAGGTTAAGTTTTTAAAAAAATGCAATTGGAGAGAGGAAAGTAGGGGAGTGCTTGTAATATTGATTCTAGCAAAATTCTGAGAGCATAGCTCTCCCTCCAGACGTACTCCCATCAGGTGGAACTAGGTTACCAATTCTCGTGCCCCTTTATGATTATTTTTTAGTAGAGTCCTCTATTCTAAGAGACTCAATCAATTGACGTCGTCTGTGAGAACTCGAGTTGTTACACCTGATTTTGCTCGCTCTCATATATTCAAATGGCTCCTTCAACTCATCACTCTTCACGAATGTTCAATGCTCTAAATCGATGTTTTAAAAGTAATATGTTGTAGTATAACCGATAAATCATGTAGAACACTTAAAAAAACTCGAAAGAAATTTCGAGGTCGAACGCAAGGAGAAATATAGTAATTTATCTCAAGATCACAATTTTAAGCAAGAATATAGCAATATAATAACAATTTCGAGCATAAATGATGTAAATATAGATTCAAGAGTCAATGTGGCAAAAAGATTAGGGTAAAATGGTGATTTGAATCATCAAATTACCCTATTACAATTATACTCAAATAATGCTACAGTACCAATCAACCAAGTGCCACGTATGATAAGTGCACAGTGCACTCCCGTCAGAGATCAGACGGCTGGAACTTCAATCAGACAGCTTAACCATCTCCTGCTACAGTGCCAAAGGGACACTGTTCTTCTTCTTCCTTTCCTTTCTCTCCTTAGGCTCTTTTCTCTTCACGCACAAGGGAGGAAACTCATGAATTTTTGCTAAGTGTTGGGGGCTTTCAAGTGCAAAACCCCCCCTTTCCCCGTGCAATCTCTCTCTCTTGTTCTTCTCTTCTCTTCTCTCTCATATACTCGATTGATCAGGTAACTATTGGAATCTAGTCCTACTTCTCTTTTATGTTTCGGTGTTAACAAAATAATTTTAAATCTAATGAGTTTATGAAGTGTTATTTTCAGGAAATAACAGGATCTAAGGATGGATGAAAAAATTAATGATGGCATGAAGAGTGAAGACCATAGTTTAGTTTAGTTTGTTGTATCTTAGAACTTTTGTACGTCTCCTAACAAGAAAAAAATATCTTAGGAGTTAAAATTAAAGTAGAGATAATTATGAATCAAAATCGCATTCAATCATTCGTTTTAAAACTAAAGATCGACTCTTTGAAAATATTATCGTATAACTAAGATAGGATTTCCACAAAACTTGGTTTAAACTTGTAAAACAAGGTACTTGTAGTAAGTACCGGTACTAGTCATAAATACCGGTACATGCTAGGCACAGGTTTGGGCCTAAGTCCCAAATTGTGAACAACAAGTATCGGTACTCATCATGAGTACCAGTATTAAGTGTTTAAAGTTGGTGGACTTTTGGAGTGCGTAGACCTTACAAGTACCAGTACTAATCCCTAGTACCGGTACATGTAGGTCATGGCCCTGTTGCCTGTGAATCACAAGTACTGGTACTAGTGATAAGTACCGGTACCAAGTGACTTTGTTGGTACTCAATAGAATGCACCGAGTACTGGTACCAATGATTAGTACCGGTACCCCAGGCATTATTGGGCTGACTGTGAGCAGCCGGTACCGATACCACAACTTCAATACCGGTACCAACTAGCCGTTGTGCCTAATCAGAACGGCTATTTTACAACTAATCCTATCTTTAATCTTCCCAAATTGCCCCTAACAGCTAGTAATCATAGAGAAGGTGTTTAGTGGCCTATATAAACACTCCTTGTGTATCTTTTGCATAATTACATCAACCCAAAAATACTCTCCTTGTCTTCACCTCCATTTCCCAATTTTCTAGTTGCAAAGGAGCTTGATTTGTTGCATTCTTCTCATGGCCACTCTTTGTTTGCAACAAATCTTCAAAGGCGATTATGTACTTCATTGTTAAATTGTTCGCTTTCAATTTAGTATTCTCGTTAGATTAATTCATATACTCTTTAAGCAATATACTTGTTGAAGACTTATGAAATTTAGTTGTAAGCTTTATTATATCTTGCTTATACATGTACTTTTGTTCATTCTTTTATCTTGTAATTGGGTTGAGGTAACTTGTTAATTACCTCAGATTATTAGTAAATTGATTCCCTTCGGGTTGAGGGAATCAGGTTAAAAATCCTAAGTCAGGAGACTTAGGTAGTGGAGTACCCGAGTGAGGGGAACCACATACATCTTGTGTGCTTTTTGTGCTTTGCTTATTCCTGCAATTTTTATTTATATACCACACTATTCATCCCCCCTTCCAGTGTGCTTGTGTCCTATAGATCCTACAGTAACCAGGCAAGTATTCAGATCTGGGCAGGGGACCAGGGGTCACCGACGTGAGGTAGTGACCGAGGTGTGAGGCGTATGTAAGGAGGGACCCGACCCCTCGTGTGCTTGGGCAACCAGGTCGGGTCACAAATCTAATTTATCTCGCACTTGCCGCTTCTAATCCCACAATGTGGGACTATCTTTTCCTTCAGCCCTTCTAATGCTATTTGAATCTTCTCTTCTTCTGCTACTTTTTTCTTCTCACCTTCGTCTGCTCTTTTCTCTACGCACCAGAGGCGTCTAGGTGTCAAAGTGGCTAAGGGTCGGGGTTTCTCTCTAAAGAGCAAAACCCCCCCACCCTTACTCTCTTTCCTTCTCTTCTCTCTTAGAAACCCGCTTACTCGGGTCGATAGTCGGGTAAACAGGCGGGTAACCGGATCCTGGTCAGACCCGCATGGAGTGTCCACGGGTGAGGCGTGCGCTGGGCATGCGTGGGGACTCGACCCCCGTGTCTTGGGCGAGGGGTCAGGAACACAAAAACACTTTATTCACTCTAAGGCTTCAGTGACTTCCGAGGTGGGACTAAAGTACCCGACTCCTTTGCATACAGCAGCAGGCAGCGAACATTGTTCAATTGGAGTCTTGAGAGTGGCCAATGCTCCCAATTAACCCTTTGGGTAAATGCCTAGGCTAAATCTGCTTCGTCTAGAGCGAATGCCTGGAGCAAACGCTGCAAGAACCACGCTTCAAGCTTGCTTGAAGAAGCTTCAGTAATGGCGGTGCATCCCTTTGAACCTGAAAACAAGAAAAAGGCCTCTCGGCATGCTTCAGAATGGTTTAGAAGGTGTGCGAGAGTGCAGCGAAGTCGATGGTGGCGGTGATGTGCTGCGTATGTAGTCAGAGAGGTCTGACAACCTTAAGGAAGGTGGACGAGGGTGCGTGAGTCGGGTGAGGAGATAGAGAGAGCCAAGCTCCAAATTTCTTTAGGCCTTTTATTCAGTGAAGCGAGTCGATGCTTGTGGACACGATGGCAGGTGGAAAGATGATCTGTGGCGACAGGAATGCTTCGCCGGAGGTACGACGTCGAGATGGAAGACGAAGTTGGAGCAGATGCATGAATGGTTGGAACGAAGTTTCGGCAGTACAATGATGATGAGTTGACAAAGTGGATTCGAACGAACTAGCTATCGGATGAAGGAGGACGGAGTTGGCGCCGGTTGTGGTATGGTTGGTGGTGGAGGGGATGAAAACTCTGATGTGGTAGACAGCGATGAAGACAGGGTTAGGAAGCATCACACAGGTATGTTGAGACACGGAAGATGATGGGGAAGAATAATCGGCCGCCTATGGTATGTGGTGGCCGGCGAAGGAGCTAGGGATAGGAGTTCGCCGGAGCAAGCTCGAAGCGAGCCGAAGGTAGAGGAAGGAAGAGGATTTTTGGCTTAAAGACTTGTTAAGGAAGAGGGGAATGCCAAGAAGGTCTTTTATAGGCCAAAGGGAGAGCTTCAAAGCTTGGAAACCAAGCTTTGAAAGCTCGAAAATCATGGAATAGGTTAGGATTCCCAAGAGTTCGCATGAACTCTTGGACGAGATTTGGAAGGTAAGACCTACCTCAGATTGAAGAGCAACTCCTCAAGAATCTTCCTTCCAAATTTAGAAGAGTTTCGCTGTGAAATCAGGGAGAATCTCATGATTGAAGGTAGGTGGTTCATGGGTTCACACAGTAATGGTGGCAGGGGAATTTCTGTTAAGAAGATGAAGAAGTTAAGGGGATTTTTGTAATAATTTCAAAAACTGAGGGGTTATTTGAGAGAATAAGAGTCAAACTTGGACTAAAATACAAACTGGGTCGAAATAATCTTAGATTGGGCCCAAATTTTGATTCAAACCTAATTTGAACCCAAGAAATCTAGTGGTGAAGTTGGATTTTGGTTTTGACCTAGTTTAACTAGGTAATTTATGTAAAAACTCAAATTAGAGCAATAGTCTGTCTGTGACTCTATTTTGGGTAAAAACAGGTTCTGATGATCAATTCAAATGTACCAAATCCTATAGAATATTTTTCCATGAATTTTAGAGGATTTAGGTGAATTTTATCTTGACGGAACCTCAGTTAATTAAGCGGGTCTATTTTTAGGATTTCAGATGTCCATTAATTCTTGAAATGTGTGAAAACTCGTTTCTATCTGCATTAACCCACTTATTGGACATTAATGACCATATGACCTCTAATAAACCCTTGAAAGACCCCGTGGTTATTCTGTATATGTGAAATGCAATTAAAATTGCAGAAATAACCCTGGTTTCTTATCTTCTTCTCAAAACCGAACATTATGCTATATGACCCTCTGATGGTTATGTAGGAGCCTTTATTGACTTTATCAGACCAAATTAAGCTAGTTATGGCTCATGATGGTGTTCTTATCATACCCCCATGCCTAGCTTTTGCTAGTCCATTAGCAAAACTTTATGGACTAAACCAGGTATCTAGGTCGGATGTAACCGTCAAGATGCCCTACTAAGCCGCATCTTTAGGAATCAGATCTTAATACCAATAATAGGCTTAGAGGTACTCAAGTACCAGCCTAGATCCAGATCTGACTAGCTTTCGCCTTAGTCTGCCGGGAAGGTTTCTAAGGCCCATAGAAACTAACCTAAGGTTCGTTGGATCCAGCGGTTAAAGCACCCGTGCTTGAAACATGGTTAGTCCAGGTTCAGTTTGCCAATGCATTTTGTAAGAAACAAATATAGGAAATTTTTATTTGTGGAGAGCTTTCTCTCTCTTTTTCTTTTCATTATATTTTTCCTTAGATCCATCTTCGAATTGACCCTAAACATGGTCTGTATCGGATTCCTTGTCCCCACCATCAATCCTCGCAGGATCCTTGGCAATCGATGCTTCGAGATAGCACCACGCATGGCATCCCCCAGAACCCTGGCTTTCGAGATTTTGGAATAATCCCGCCCATAGCATCTGAACCAGTGCAAGGTGATTACATGCCCCCGGTAGGATATTTAGATATCCTAGGAGACAAGCACCAAGGAGACAGTATGTGATTGCGCATCTTCGAGGGGAATTTCCCACCTCTCCTAATCTAGATCTTAGGACCATTTTTAAACCAGATTAAATGCCCTTTGGCATGATTTTATTATTTAAAGTGCACTGAACCAGACTGTGTGTGTTTTAAGGTGCTTAAGTTACTGAGTCCCACAAACCAGAAGTCAGTTAATGTGGTTGAATACTCCCTAAGCCTTAGACCTAATACACAAGTTTTGCATTTTCCTCAACCTCTTGAGGATTAATCTGGATTGTGACAAGTACATGAATGTTTAAATTGAAATCAATCCAAGAGGCCTAAGGTTAGTATTCGCCACTAATCCCTTAAGTTTTAGCCTTTCAGGTCTTAATTCATCATTCGATCCAATCTAGAAGTTAGGTAAGTTCCATATTACTTTGAAGGGACTCAATTTCTTTTTATATCTTTTTTCTCCTTTCTTTTCATTTTTTAATTTTCCACCCTCTTTTTCTCTCAAATGGCTCTTCTTTTTCTTCAACCTCCTTTTCTCTTTTTTTTTCGATTTTTCAAAATAATTTTTTTCATTTTTCTTATTTTTGGAATATGTAATATTATTATTATATGAACGACGTGAATGGTTGGCGGAAAGATGGCAACAAGAGGGCTTTTCTCCTCCTTGTCGGATTCGGCTGAACACACGAACTCGTTATTGGTGACTCATTTGCTTACAGGGCAACAATAGCCAAACTTGCTCATTGATGAAGGGAGCGTGGTAGATGTCCTTTTCCTTAAAACCTTAATTAATCTAGGTTTTAAGGTTTTAAGGAAGAGCATTTGTCTCCATCCAATTATCCTATGGTAGGTTTTGGCAACCACAAAGTCATGCCCAAAGGGGAAATAGACCTCCCTATATCAATATGTGATGGAGACAAGCACCTCAACAATATCGCCAAATTCATTGTTTCCGAACAGACGATAGCTTTTGACAGCATTGTGGGTCGCCCGGCCACCTATGCCTTCAGGGTGATTCCACCATCCTACTTCCAGTTCATCCTCTTCCAATCTCCAAGGGGAGTGGGGATAGTACATGGGGACCAGTCGGCTAGGCTATTGAACGGGAATCGTCATACTCTAGAGAAATATGGGTCGTAGTATAGCAACAAAAACCAAATCAACACTTAAACTTTGTGAAACTTGAAAAGCATGAGTTTCAGAGGTCGTTCACAAAGAGCAAAATGATTGCAATTCAATCACTAATCTAATATTCAAATAAAACTCAATATATATGAAAAATATACACAATGAATTGTAAATTGTATACCGAAGTCAGAGAACAAAAATAATAGACAAGTAGCCAAAAAGAATGGTAATTGAAACCACCAATGTACCCTTTTAATGCTTAGACTCTTCTCTCAACTCAAACTCTAAGTATTAGACCAACACTTAACCATATTTTTGAATTAGAGCCTCAAGTCAGACATCTCACTAAGGCTACAAAAGCCTTAAGTTCCATGCTCAAGCTTCTCAAGAGCAAAAACCCCCCTCTTTCTCTCTCAAAGCCTCTCCTCTTTCTCTTCTCTCTATATTAATTGGGTAATTGGATCCAAAGCCCAGACCCACGTGCGTGTGGGCACAGGCAAGAGCATGTGTGATATGCGTGCGTGGGGACCCAACCCCCGTGCTCTAAGAGAATAGCCAACGCACGTGTAACGACCCGGTTCCCAAGTCCCTACGAGACACGAGAACCGGACCGACTCGACTAATCCCAAGACCTAGTCGTCCAACGAGGAAGTAACCAAAAGAGCAGTAAAATAAACCACATTCAGCATGAATATAACTAACAGTAAGGAAGTACAGCAGTAAGGAAAGAAACTACTACAGTAGATACCACCACAACAGTAGAACAACATTTATCATATAAGAAGAACTGCAGGTAAAGAAAGTACAGCGAAAACAAAAACTACTCACTAGAACAGAAACAAAAGAGGTACAAAAGACTGTGGTAAACTCTACTGGACCCTACTCGGCCCAGCGTCCTCTGCAGCCGCCGACCCTGGCTGCTCAACACCTAGTCCTGAAAAAGGTAACGAGTGTAACACGTCAGCAAAACGCTGAGCAGAGTGGCAAACTAACTAAAGGCAACAGTAGAGTGTACAGTAGCTGTTATGTTCTATTACTTCCTTTAATCACATCTTTCAATTTTCTCACTATTTCATTTATTTCTCAGATCCTTTACTTGATCTCGAATGTCCTCGTGGGAACGATCTTAATTGCAGTCTTTTCCAAAAGTAGAAGTAGCACGTGGTGCTCTCCTGGCCGGGAGAGTCCCCCGTGGTGATCCTACCCTCAGTCAACCACCCCAAGGTCACTGACAGACATAACGGTGACTACGGCATGCGCGATAAACGCACAGGTAGCTAGCCCGCACTGGCACGCGGTCAGTCGTTTCCGTTAACGGGTGCGCCCAAAGCACAGCACGGAACCAGGGCAGAGCCCTCTCAGTAACAGGGGTCCAACCCCTCCACAGTAACCAAACCGGGGCCTTGCCCCTCCACAGTCCGCGCACCCTCGCCTGACTACCCTGGTTTGCCCTAGTGGGCCTAACAAGTCGGTGAAGGAGGCTAGCAGAACCCCGGGGCCCGTGAGGTAGCTAGTACTCTCCTAACACTAGTAGCTCTCCTCGGTACTACGTACACGAGGGCCAACAAGTCGGTACAGAGCGGCCAATCCTAACCCCGGGTCCCTGGGGTGGCTGGCCCCACTCTGCACTAAACAGGTACAGGTACTTCCCTTGGTACTGCGTACCCAAGAGACAGTACAAACTACATCTCAGTTCCATTCCTTTTTCTTTCCAGGAGTTCCACTCCTAAATCCCCGTAGGGTTCCAGCTCTTTATCTCAGAACATCATATGTTTCACTTTCCAGATTCACGTTCTCACAATCCATGATCTCAATCATGTTTCTTTATTCATAACAGGCAGCTGTTAATTCAATTTACAGGCAGCTTTATATTCCTTTCCATTTTTCCAAGACTGCAGTATTATACATTCCACTAGTTTTTCCATCCTAGGGTTCATGCCACATCCTAGGATCTAGCATACAACTAGTTTTCCAGCCCTAGGATTCATGCATCACCTAGGAGCTATCATTCCATACATTTCTCATTCCTAGGATTCATGCAATGTCCTAGATTCTAGTTATGGTTCCATACTTTAACAGATTTTAATAATAAACTTAAGCCACTCTACCAGGTACAACGGGAGTAATGGGGGCGTGATCGGGAATCCCGCGTGCCTCCGCGACTCTCAAGACTGCAACTGAACGAGGTCCTATCACAAGGATCAAACACAAGGAGTGTCTCAAAACAGTGTACAGCTACTGTAGACGGGTAGAGGAATTAATTCTGAAAAGAACGCAACTCGAATCACAGAAAACGGAGCCCGAACGGGCCCTAAACGGGTCGAAAAAGACTATACTGTGCAAAATCAGACGTCTGGAACTTCCTCCAGACGTCTTAAACAGTGGATCAGAGAATTACCTGTTCAGTGTGGTTTCCCAGACGTCCAGAAGTCTACGGGGACGTCTGTCCTAGCTCCCAGACGTCCGATGGTCACCCCGGACGTCTGGAGGTCACTCCCGCCGTCTGGTACAACTTCCAGACGTCTGATTCGCAAAGGATGGCGAATCAGCGAACCTGCGCACAACCAACTCCCTCCCTTAGTACGGTCGGTCGACAGGAAGGAAGAAGAAAGCGGAATACACACCTTTCAGACGTCTGTATGAGCTACCAGACGTCGTCCTCGCCGTCTGCCTATCAACCCAGACGTCTGATTCTGGAAATTTTTCCAGAATCAGGGCACTGCTCGGCCTCCGCTCGCGACGTCGCCCGCGTCGCACCTCGCGCGCCTGCTGCTCAGACAGCAGCAGGTCCCTCTTCGCGTCGTTCCGCGCCCTGCGCCCTCCGCCGGCCGGCCAAGCCGCTCCGGCGAGCTCGCCCTCGCACGCCGCACCTCCTCCGCGCTCACTGCGGCCGCCACTGCCACCCTCGCGCTCGCGCTCACTGGCTGAAGGAGAAGAAGGAGGAGACGGTGGAGACGGGAGGGGAGGCGTGCCCTTTTAAGGCCGCGCGGAGAGGAGAGAGAAGGATTCGCGGCAGGGGAATCCTGCAGCCGCAGGAGGGGAGAAGGCGAATATGCGGTCTGCGCGCTTAGGCGCGCAGACGACTCGCGTGTGTCGAAAATAACGGATTTCCAGACGTCTGGAAACTATCCCAGACGTCTGGTTAGACGTCTGGACAACCCTCTAGACGTCTTAAAATACGTCTGCGCCACACGCTCGTTACAGCACGTAATTCCTTAAATACACAATTTCGATATAAAAATCCCCAATGTGGGACTAAAGAGTGAAGCTTACTGCGCAGTTGTTGTGTGGAGTGCGGTGGTTCAATTGCTACCGTTGTTGGTGTTCTTCCTTCTGATAAAAGGCCCAAGTAGCATCTTCAAGTGATTCCGCAGCCGATGGGAGTGGTAGTGAGGTCGGAAGTCAATGGACGGTGGCAAACGGTGGAGGCTTGATCATCGTCGGTGATGAGTACCTGAAATGAACGAAGACAGCCTTACAACCCAATTAAACTTTTCAAGACCTTCGCCATGGTGTGTGGAACACGGTGGTGGTGCTTGTTTCGTGGTTGGAGGTATGTGGAGTTCGAATGAAGTTGGAGATGACAGCGGATTAGTGGGTCCTTCGTGGAGGTAGGTGCGTGATCAAAGCTCCAAATAATGTTGGGGCTTTTGTTCTACGTGATGTGGGGAAGGTTGTGGTGTTGGTGTAATTATTAGTGGAGTGCAATACTAGTGCGGACTCACCAGAGCCATGCCCGGAGGTAGAGAAGATGGAGTGGGAGTGAGTGAGTTTGAGGTCTAACGCTAATTCTAAGGTCCTAATTCTAATCTAGAGAGTAAGGGGGAGAGGGAGGCCTAGTTTATGGGACGAAAGGGAGAAGGAATCATGCCACGTGAGCCTTGCCAGATGTGAGGGAGACGAACCCTCCGATGAGGTAGAATGGCGACGATGACGGTAAAGAAAGCCTTACCTTTGGCACACTAGGTGCGGAAGAAGGTGGTGAAGAACTTGGCACACCCAATTTAGCAGTTAAACGACCGGAGGAAGGAGAAGAAGGTCACTAGAGCTCAAGTCAGAGGTGGCTAGAGGAAGGAAAAAAGAGGTATTTTTGGCTTAAGCCTTGCTCAAAAGTTCGTGGGAATGTAGGAGAGTTTATATAGATGATGATTTGAGCTTCAACTTGGAAGAATTCACATAATAAACTTGCAAATTTAGCGAGTTTTTGATTAGGAAATATCGAGCTCCATTGAAACATTCCTCTTCAAAATAGGATCTGAAACCTTGTCTAACTTGTTTCCCATGGTCTAGACACCAATCCCTCCAAATTTGGAGGGATTTGGTAAAGATCTGATGGAAATCTTCTACTTTAAAGTAGGCAGGCGTTGAGTTTAGGTTTCTGATTAGGAAACTAGAATGAAGAAGGTAGCAAGAACCTATTCATGATAAAGACAAGAGAGTTAGGGGCATAGATGTAAGGAAACATGGAACCTAGGGGTTTAGATGTGATAAATAGAGATTTCAAGGGCTAAAATGCAAACTTGGTCAATATGGGCTCTGATTGGGTCCAAATTTTGGTGTTAACCTGATTTAGACCCAAAGACTCTAATGATGAACTTGAATTTGGGTTATGATCATGTTTGATTGGGTAAATTACATAGAATCCCAAATCAAGGCAAATTCCATTCTGAATCTCTATTTTTGGTCAAAATCGATTCCAATGATCACTGTGAAGGTACCAAACCTCTTAAAATATTTTTCAATGATTTTTAGGAGGTTTAGATTGAATTTATCTCTACCAGAATCTTTTAAATTTAAGAGAGGCTGATAATTATGATTTTTCTATAATATTTTAATTTCAAAATGCATGAAACCCTAATTCAATCAGCTCAAGCCCACTTCTTGGTCTTTTGAGTTGATGTGACCTTTGATTAACCACTGATCAACCTCATGGTTAATCTACGTTAATGATTAGATGTTAAAACAATAGAATTAACCATTTTTCCTATCTTCTTCATAAATTAGTTCGACACGAAATTATGATCCTCATACGATCATTAAGGAGCATTTAACAGTTGGTTCTAACTAATTTAAGTTAGTTATAATGATGATGGTGTACCATCAAGGGTGAGAGCTTTTACGCATTGAGCTGGAGCGCACTTAGGAAACAAGGGCCCCTAAACCAAAGAAATGGGGAAAGAAAAGGCAATCCCTTCAGATATCACAACAACAAGAGCCAGCTCTCCCCCTACCTACAAAGGAAATGAAGCTTGGTTCTTCAACCATGGCCATACAACTCTACCCGGACATAGTAAATAAGCTAGTCTATGTAGGAGCAGATTTACCTCCTTTTGAGGTTCAAGAGTTGCTTCTCTTTTTGCAGGCTAATGCAGATGTCTTCGTTTGGTCTTCTAATGATTTGCCAGGAATAGATCCCTCATTAATAATGCAACACCTCGATATTTAACTAGGTGTAAAAGCAGTCAAACAGGCTCACAGACATAAATCTGTTGATCAATAGCAAGCGGCGGCTGCTAAAGTGCACAAACTATTGGAGGCAGGTTTCATTGAGCATTCACTCTATCCTGCCTGGCTATCCAATATAGTCATGGTGAAAAAATCAAATGACAAGTGGAGAATGTGCATGGATTTCACCAATCTAAATGAAGCCTACCCAAAAGACAAGTTTCCCTTGCCAAAGATTGATGCTCTAGTGGATTCTTATAGTGGGCAATCACACATGTCCTTCCTAAATACGTATATTGGATATCATCAGATAAGTCTTACTCCTATTGATAGGCCTCACACCTCTTCCATAACTAATAGAGGTTTATTTTAATGTAGAGTCATGCCCTTTGGATTGAAAAATGTAGGGGCTACTTATCAACGCCTTGTAAACATGATTTTTGCCCACTTAATTGGAAAATCTTTTGAGGTGTATATCGATAATATGTTGGTGAAAGAATTAAGTTTTTCTCAACACGTAGTCAATTTAGCTATGGTTTTCCAAACTCTGAGGGAAACCCGACTACATCCTAACCCCAAAAAGTGCACTTTCAATGTCTCCTCGAGAAAATTTCTTAGCTTCATGGTATCCAATCGGGGAAAAGAAGCTAATCCCAATAAAATTCAAGCAGTCATGGCCTTGACCCCGCTTACCACATTAAAGGGCATACAGTCATTAGTTGGCAAGATCGTGGCCATAGGTCAATTCTTGTCTTGATCTTCTGACAAATGTACCTCATTCTTTGAGGGTATTAAGAAGGGTAAAGGTTATTCTTTAAATCATTGGACTCCCCAATGCCAATAAGCTCTAGATCAAGTAAAAAAAGCCCTTCAACAACTGCCAATATTGATAGCTCTAGTGGTGGGCAAACCCTTATTTTTATATCTAGCAGCCTCTATGACTGTCGTTAGTGCTGTTCTCGTGAGTGAAAGAAAAGGGGTTCAACGGCCTGGCTATTTTGTCAGCAAAACTTATCAAGGAGCTGAAACTAATTATACAATAATAAAAAAACTTGGTCTTGCCCTTGTGGTTGCCACCAAGAAATTGCAGCCTTATTTCCAAGGGCATTCCATCTTGGTTTTGTCTGACTACCTGCTGTGCAGAATGTTGTACAAACTAGCCGGATCTTGAAGACATTAAATGGGCTACGGAACTGGCGAAGTTTGATATTAAATATTAGTCTTGGAAGTCCATAAAAGGACAAGTTTTGGCAAATTTTGTGGCAAAATTCATGGATCCAAGCAATATCCCAGCATCACCTTAGAAATTGTTTGTTGATGGCTCATCTATGGTTGCTGGATCTAGAGCTAGGTTGCATTATTAGCACCAAATGGCAGTACTCACAAATATGCCATAAAGTTGGCATTTATCGCCTCTAATAACGTCACTGAATATGAGGCCTTATTAGCAAGCATAAGGGTAGCCAAATCCATGGAATTTTTTCTCTAGAAATCCTAACAGATTCTCAGTTAGTGGCAAACCAAATAAATAGGGAATATTAAGCTTACCATCCAAATATGAGCCTTTATATCGAAAAAGCAAATGTAGAGTTGTCAGAATTTCAAATAGCCTTTGTTAGATGGGTACTGCAATCAGACAACCCTCTAGCAGATGCGCTAGCCCACTTTGCCTTTACTATTCCTATGGATGAGGAAGATGATATTCTTCTACAAATAATGAAGGGGCCCACTGTCCTCACACCTCAAGCATTGGTCATTTAGTGAGCCGACTCATGGATGACGCCAATAATGCATTTCTTGAATACAAGGGAGGTACCCCCAGATGGGCCACATCTCAGGGCATTCTGCCTAAAGGCCTCTAGATATACAATTATTGAGGGACAACCTTATAAGCGAGGATACTCAACTCCCTTATTGTGCTGCCTTAAGATGGAAGAAGCTGCGCAAGTATTAAAAAGAGGTTCATAGGGGAATTTATGGCAATCATGAGGGATTCAATGGCCTCATTGCCAACTTATTTCAAACGGGATATTTCTGGCCACAAATGAGGTAGCATTGCAAAATCTTTGTATGAAAATGTGATAAGCGCCAAAGATTCGCTGTAGCCCATCGCCTTCCGCCTGGAAAGATGGTGTCAATCTTATCCCTTATTCATTTACCAAGTGGGGAATGGATTTTGTCAGACCATTTTCTCCAACCCCATCACAAAAAAAAAAATTTTATGGTAGCCGTGGATTCTTTTTCTAAATGGGTAGAGGCTGAAGCCACGGCAAGCCCGACAACTGACACGATCATAACGTTTATGAGAAAGAATATCTTCACTCGTTATGGTATCCCTTGTACCATTATTACTGATAATGGTACATAGTTTGCTTCAAAGAAATTTGAAGAGTTTTGTTCAAGCTGGGGTATCCGCCTGTGCTTCACATCAGTGGCCCACCCTAAGGTGAATGAACAGGCAGAAGTAACTAATAGAACAATAATCTCTACCCTTAAAAGACGTTTGGATGCTGCTGTTGTCGAGGTTTTTGTGCGGGTTTAAAGGATGTCACGTTGTAGTATAACCGACAAAACGTCTAAACAAATATAAAGAATTTTATTACTCGAAGACCGGAGTATCCGAGGTCGAACACGGGGAGCAATCTTAGTACTTTGTAAAACCAACGAATACAACTGTTTAAATGCAAATAGGACTCATTCAACGAGAGAATTTAAAAAAGAAGGATTTGGAAAAAAAATAGAATTAGACGTCTGATTTGTGTATCAGACGTCTTAAATGTGATCTCTCTTTCTCTCTTCTTCGTGGCTCTTCTCCCTTCTTTGCTTCTGGTATCTTTCCTTCTTCTCCTGTCTTGCCTTTCTTCTTCTTCTTTTTCTTCTGCTCTCTTTGCAGTCTTCCCTTGTCTTCTTCTTCGTTCTTCTCTCTCTTCTGCCTTGTCTTCCTTCTTCTTCTTCTCTGCGAAGAATTCTCCTTTCACTTGCTACACAGCCTCTTCTTTCTTCTCTCCCTGTTCTGCAGCCACTAAGTGTTCGCTGCTTGGGACAGTTCTACCTTCCTGCACACACCACACAGTAGAAAAAACCTACCCCCGTCCCTCTACCCAAGCGTCTCTCTCTCTCTGAAGCAATGCACTCACGGACGCTCTCCCAGAGCCACACGGATAGTCGGGTCGGGTTCGCACCCGGGACCAGGCGCACCGGCAAGTGGTGATGCGCGAGGAGTGCGTAGGTCTAGGTCGGGTCAGCCAGATCCGCGAGGTCAAGTCGCGGACGAGGCGTGTGAGGGCAGTGAGGGACCTCACCCCTGTGCTTACGGAGGCAACCGGCTTAAAGCACAAATACAATTTATAGCGTACCTGAGTGCTGCAATCCCACGATGTGGGACTAAAGGTGCCGCCCTGATTTCATGCGCGCCCGCAGACTCTCGTATGCAATTGCCCAAGCTATCGACTCTGCTGGCGCTACTGGCTGGCCTTGGTTGCTTCGCGACACTTGCGAGAATCTGCTGCACCTGCCGCCTAGGAAGCCTGATGCCTGCTACTGCTCCAAGCTCCCTGCTGCTTCGGCTGTTAATGGCGGCTGAGGCTTACACCTGACATCCAACCGAACGGCCTATTGGCCCAATCAGAATAGCTAGAAACCTTCGCCGCAGCACGGCGAAGGCGGTGGGTGATGCTGCAGGTTGCCGGTCGGCCTAGGCGTGCGTGCCTAGGTCAACCTGTGGCCGGAGATGGTGGGTTGGTCGGGGGGTGCTTGTGGAGGTCTGGAGTGGCAGTGATGGGGTGGAATGGGTTCCTGGTGGTGAGGCGGAGCTCTCAAGGTGGTTGGCGAGCCGTGTGGAGTGGCGGAGTGGTGTGGGCGACTCGCCGGAGTGAGGTCGGAGGCGAGGAAGATGGAGGCGGTTAGGTACTGTCGAGGGGTAATCAAGTAAAATAGTTGGGGGAAAAGAGAGAGGAGAGGATGGAGAACGTATCTGTGGTTGTCTGGAAGGAAGGAAGGCGGCGGAGAGGACGGCTCGTAATTGCCGTCGTCGGGGAAGAAAGACCCTGAGGGAGGAAGCGGCGACGAAGACGAGGTCAGAAGCGCGCGCGCGAGGTACAGCGCGTCGCGGGAGGAAGCGGCGGAGATGACTCTGCTGTTGGTATGGCAGCAGAGCGACGAGAAGGAGGGGAGGAGGTCACCGGAGCTTGTGGTTCGTTTGGCCGGAGATGGGAGAGGGAGGAATTTGGAAGGGATCTCCGTCAAAATCAAGCTTGCCTTCTGCGGCAGGGTCTGGGGTGTCTTTTATAGGTGCTGGCCGCAACTACCAGCGCGTGGAGACCGCGCAATTAGGTCTGCCGACTCGCCGGAGTTGGAAGGAAGGTGGATACCCGAATCTCTCATGCATTCGCGCGAGAGATTGGGTTCACACCAACGATTGTAATTGGCTTTATAAGGAAGGGAATTCCTCGGAGAATCCTCCTTCCATTTCTGGGAGGGAATCTCTGAGGGATTAGAGAGCAATCTCTCTCGAAACTTCGCCGGAGCTCGGTTCTGCCCTAGCAATGGCGGCAGGACCGGTTTGCAAAGAAGGCGAAGAACCTAGGGGGCTCTCTGTAAAGGTATTCAAAAGATAGGGACCAATTTATGATTTGGGTGTACTAAATTGCAAAGTAGGTCAAGATGACCTCTCCTTAGGTCCAAATTTTGGTACAAACCTAATTTGGACCTAAGGAATCCAATGGTGAAGTTGGATTTTAGGTTTGACCTCATTTGACTGGACATTTTGCGTAAAAACCCAAATTAGGTTAATTGAAGAGCTAGGACCCTAATCTAGGTCAAACTTGGTTCCAAAGGCCAAATTAAGTGTTCTAAACCCTAGAGGATGTTTTTCCATGATTTGTAGAGGGTTTACTTGCTTTTTGTTCTGACCGGAACCTTGTTAATTTAAGCGGGTCTGTTTTAGGGTTACCAAGTGTCATTTAGTTCCGAGATTGCACATGAACCCATTTCTGATTAACTCAACCCACTTTTTATCTTATTTGGACCATTTGACCTCTGTTTTGCTTCTGAGAAATCCCGTTTATGTACTGCAATGGTAAAATTGCAGTTTTAACCTTTATTTCATGTTTTCTTCTCAGAGCACTTGTTCCTTCAGTTAGGCCTTCTTCCAGGTTATGTAGGAGCTTTTATCTTCTTTATTGGGTTAAAATGAGCTAGTTATGGCTCATGATGAGGCTCTCATCAGCTGCAAAAGGAAAGTGGGCATACGAACTGCCGGATGTATTGCGAGGATAAAGGACAAGCCAAAAAACTTCGACTAGACATACACCTTTTAACTTGGTGTTGACATGGAAGCATGAATTCCTATTGAAAGAGTCCTTCCAACCTTCAGGACCCAGTTGTATAATTAAGACAAGAATGACGATCAACTCTACCTAGTTTTGGACTCAATTAAAGAACTAAGGATTGAACCCTCCACCTCAATCTTAAAGTATAAACAAAGAATGGAAGACTCCTATAGCAAGCGCATCCACAAGCGCAAACTTTTAGAAGGGGACTTAGTCCTAAGAAGGGCTACTGCTTCACAGCTGGCAGAGTCAGCTGAAAAATTGGATCCTAATTGGGAAGGACCCTACATATTAGACAGGGATGTTAGTCAAGATTATTATAAGTTGCAAACTTTAGCCAGGAAGCCAATTCCTTGCACGTGGCACGCCAGTAACTTACAAATGTATTATGAATGAATAGTAATAAAAGAAAATCCTCCTTACATTCTCTTTCAAAGACTGTTTTTCATACATCACCCGGGCATTGCCCGCTAAAAATAGAAAACAGAAAGGACAGCTAAAAAAGGGGATAAAGGGGAAGCTAATGACTTCACTCGGGGTCCAGGAGGTCACATCGAGGAGTTGTAAGCCATTCATCGACTCGGGAGCACTCAGGACCAAGGATTCCTCCGTCAGCTTTCTCTCCTGCCTCAGGAGCAGAAGGACCCGCCTGATCTTCACTCAGCTGATCCTCAGGCAGAAGGAAGGAGGTTTTGTCTTTAATAAGACCTTCCTGCACTTGGCGATCATATTCAGAATTAAGTTTCTTGATAGACCAAGTGCAGAGGGCTTTCTTTTTGGTATGACCACCCTCAAGGATGGCCTGAACTGCTGTTAGGATGAATCTCCCCATGTCATTTGAGACAAGGGTGCGACCTTCTTCCATAGAAGGGTCAATCACAAAGAAGTTCATCACTTCAGCTGGGTCCTTGCTCAGGCAGAGTTGCTCTGTGAGTTCCTCTACATGCTGTGTCTCAGTCCCCAAGTTTTGATTGGCGGTAGCAAGCTCCACCTCCAACCCAACTATATCCGCCTCTGCATCTTCTCACGCCGCCTTCTTCAAGGGCATTCTCAAACCCTTCTATCTTGGAGCAATGCACTGCCTTCAATACCTTCACTTCCTCCTTCAGTTTGGACATATGATTGAAGGCGGAATCCACCTTCTCCGACAACCCATCCATTCTTTCGAGATCTCCCTTATGAGTCTCCATGATGAAGTCATAAAGCCTCCTGGCATCTTCCCCAATTGATGCCAACCTAGCCCGAGCCTCATTCAACTCCCCCTTCAACTATCCAACCTGGATAATCACCTTATATTCAGATCCCGTCTTGTGATTAGCCTCCACCAGCTCCTTCCTCAGGTGGATGGCTTGGGCCACCTCCAGGCTACGAAGGAGACTCCTCTATTCATCTCTAGCAAATGTCGCCCACTGACTGGACCACCAGTTCTGCCACCTTGACAGTGGCACCAGACCTGCCACTATTAGTGCCTACTTCACCTGGAGAGAATCCAAGGATGAAATGATTCCTGATAGCCTTAACCTGCACTATCAGCAGACAGGAAACTCCTATAAAAAATGTGAATAGCAAAAGAACTTGAAGAAAAGTTTTTTCCAAAATGAAGGAATCTTACAATACGAAGGACGTAAAATTGAATGATTCTAAAGTTTGCCCCCCCCGGAGGCGTGATGCCTAGCTAATGGCATCATTCTGGTGCCTTATCACCCGTCTCTCTAGGCTGGAGGTAAACACGTTTCCCCCTGCCCAAACACTCCTACTAGCTGCTCCTTCTCCTTCAACTGCCCTCGTCGATTGAGGGCCCTCCAAGGTAAATCTCCTCAGGGAGGCCGCAGTCTGCCAATTGCACCAACCCGAGCACAGGCACTTGGCTCCCCACGAGATGCCACAGGGATGCTAGCCATTTCCACCCCGACTGATTATGTCAAGGGTAAGGAGGAAAGCTCCTTAGCATCGCTTACTCCATGGGAAAAAGTGTGATGCGCCTTCTCAGGAAGGTCTTGCATCCTCTTCACATGCCTCAGAGGGAAGTGCTCCGAGCTACCGGGAGCTCTTAACGGTTCCTTTGTTTTCTCTTCCTGAGAGTTGGCGGCTTGGCTACTTCTGCCCACATCTCCCTTGTTGCCCTCTCGGATAAAAGGTTCCTTCCTCTTCTCCTCCTAGGGTGTGGCAGCCAAATTATCCTCCGCCTGATCCTTCTTCTCCCTAGTTTGAGAAGAGGATCCAGTTCACCTCCTAGGGGTCTTCGGGCGAACAAAATGGCCAAAAGCTGTAGAAGCCATTCATAAAGTCAATTAAATATAACAGGGAATAGAATGATCTAAATCTATTCCCCCCAAACTTACAGGGCATGGGGTAAGAGTTTGCAATCCACGTCGACGTCACCCAAACGTCCTTCCACCTTAATTCTAACCAGGCACTTAGCCTAAAATCCATTATTCTATTTGCATCCACCTGAGCAAATGGATCAAGATCTTCCAGACCAGGTGGCAGGTCTTTCTTAGGTGGGCCCTGCTAGGTGTATGGGACTTCTAACTTCTCCATATTGTAAAGAAAGAAAAAATGGTGATCCTGCCCTTTCAAACTGTCCGGTAGGTCAACTATCCTATACTTGGTACGCCGACTGTACAGGGTATACATACCAGAAGGAGGCTTACCCCTTTTCACTTTAAGGGGCATAAGCCCAAAAACCAGGCTGAATAAACCCACCTAGGGAACGATACCTAGATGGAAACAAATGACAGTGAAGGCATTCAGAATGAGCCAACAATTCAAACTAAGCTAAGAGGGGGCGAAGTTATAGTGGCAGAGAAAGGAGGTTAAAAAAGGGTTTAAAGGCACCTATAAGCAATGCTCTATTACGTATTTACAAGTTATAAACATGTCCTGCCCCCAATCGAAACACCAATGGGCCATGGACCCATACTGTTGAAATTGGACTCCACCAAGTCCACTTGTCACCAGAAATTCCATGATGGCAGACCTGCTACAAAAGTCGGAACTAAAACTATATAGGTTCCTTGTCTCGAGTGAAACCCTTTTGAGGAAGAGGTGGACTTACCGTTGCCTACGAGGCTAGACATCTCCAAGCTGCTACTACTCCTCAGGGGGTGGCAGCTTCTAACAAGGGAAGTTTCTCATGGATCGCCGGAGAAGGACGACCAATTGCAAGCTCACGAGGTAAGAATTGCAGTAGTGAAAGAAAGCTGGTGCAGCATTTAATCTGCCCTACCCCTCATTTATTACCCTCGGGAGGAAAGAGTCCTATCCCTCTGCGGGGTACGAACTTCGATAATGAAATCTCGCTATACGGGGTGTAGATATCAAAAGATCCCTCTAGATTCAAAAATAAATGTAATCATCATTACAAGCATTTAATGTTCTTGTAATCGTTACGCCGTAATTCCATATTGGTAATCATTACCATTATATCAGGCGATAGATCCACACAATCTCAGCATTTAATGTCCCTGACAGGTTGGCATTTAATGCCCATCCTTTTAGTGGATAATGAAAACATTCCCACAGTGATTAGCCACCGCTCGTGGACGATGATGCTTTCATCGTACTACAACAATACCCGGGAAGATAACCTTTACTAGCTATCTGGAAGTTCAGGTAGATACTCTGCCTAACTCTCTAAAATATGTAGGCGACGATAGCCCTATTAAACAAATCGAGCAACACCCTACTCAGGTGCCTTGCCTGCCTGAACATTCACATTTTCTTGTCATGATGCCTCGCTCTCCTGAGTATCAATTGTTGGTGTTAGAGCACCGCGATCATTTATTTTGATGATAACAAAACACGTGTCATTTAACATTTGCACTTGGAGTCATAGATTTCAGGTCAATTGTAAATGGAGACGTGGTTAGACGGAGTTCGAGCTCGCATCCAGGACAGATTGGAGGAGCTTGATGGAGAACAAAGGAACTTCGCGAGGAGCGATAGCTTGAAGAAGGAAGGAGATGGAGGATATGATAGCTTTCCTTTCCTTGTACTACTATGTATTTTTATTTCTTTTGTTGCTATTTATTTTGTTACTTAGATTCATGTTAAAGGGCCTCAAAGAACCCTAACAGTAGTCCTAGGAACACTTGCACAACCCTAGGATACTTAGGTTTTATGTAAAGAACTTACAAAACCAAACTAGCGTTCAAATAGCCTTTTCAGACATCTAATCTTAAACCCAGACATCTGATAAATACTTTTAAGACGCCTGACTGTTGACTCAGACGTCCGATTATTTTTAGGCTAGACTTAATTAGTTCTGTCTGATGAAATCAGATGTCCAGATGTCTTAGAAGACGTCTGATGGTTTTGCCAGACGTCCAATTAGTGGACCGTTGGCTGCCTTAGTAAACATTGAAGGAAACGACCGTTAGCCTCGTATCAGACGTCCGTAGAGGGTCCCAGACATCTGATACATGATCGTTTTTCCTTGGCTGACCAAAAATCTCTTCTCAGATATTTTATAGCCGTTGCACTCCCTTGGGAATCCATTTCCGCAGAAAAGTAGGTTTCCAGACGTCCAAACTTAGTGCCAGACGTCTTGTATGTCGTCTAATGACATTTCACTAGAACCCTGTTTAGATCTGATTCAAGTCAGGAAGGAAACCCGCCTAAAATCAAGCGTCTGACTTTATTCCCAGACGTCTTAAACTGGTTTTCCAGATGTCCGATGCCAGGATCAGACGTCTAATAACCTTATCAGTGTAATGATTAATCCTGATTTCAGCCTGATTCTCTTGGAGGTTGTACCCAACTGCTATGGAAGCCTTCTAAGGCCTTCCAAAGCCTTCCTAGGGCCTCTATAAATAGAGGAGAACCTTTGCCACTCAAAAATACACCAAGTCACACTAAGCAAACCACTTTCCACAACTTTTGTGTCCAAGAGAAGTAGTTGTAGCTCTAGCTCTCCAAGCTTAAGTTCTACATCTAGAGAGCATCGACCATTTATGCACCCGCTCTCCCGCCAAAGTTCACGAGAGCACCATTGCGCTGTTGCGTAGTTCCTGCATTCACGTCGTCGACGCACTTCCAGTAAAGGGAAGCATCCTAACTCCTATAGAAGCTTAGTTTAAGAATTACTTTGTTGGCTCTATAGGACTATTGTTGTATTTTACTTTGTTATTTGGTTGGGTATTCGCTTGCGAATTCCCGTCTCCATCGAGGACAAAATCCTTCTCGCGAAGAGAAGGGGTTGAAGAACGCTACCCTCGCACTTGTAGCGTCGTTGTAATTGAGGTTGAATCACCCTCGTTTAAGTGATTCGTTTAGTGGATTTGATCAACTTGGTTGATCGGAAAATCTTAACTCGAGAGGGTTAGGTGGTGGTTTTCACCCGGGTTAGGTTTTCACTTAAAAATAATTGTGCCTTTTGTGTGATTGTCTTTTTTTGTGAGATTGTTATATTTGAATTCCGCATTTTTACGTCACACTGATCTCACCCCCTCCAAGTAGGGATTTACATCAATACCACCCTATCTAGCTTTCTTCGTGTTTTCTCAAAATTATTGGCCCATCGGGAATGTGACCAATCATTAGGGGCTTACAACACACGAAGTTTTTTGGGAACTATTATTCTCTATGATGTTTTACACTAGCAGAGAGAGTAGGGCAACTGATAAGGGATGAAACATTCCTTACATCTAAAAGCCAACTTGAATATGATTACTTGGGGAACAACTCGTATCTAACTATCCAAGGGGTTTGGAAGATCTGACTATTCGAGTTTCAAGATCCATTCACCCGCGAAGTACGATGGATCTATCAGGAACAATTAGCAGATTCGATTGAATGTCCTGGGAAAAATATCTGGCTGACAGGCTTACTCGCATAGGGCTGACTATTGGAGGTTAGGTCCGCTTGCATGGAGCTAACTGCCGGGACCAACTCGATAAAGCTTCGGAGAGTCTAGCTCAGCGGATCTCCAATAAAGACTGTCGCCCATTGCGATACGTTATGACAGTAACGACAAAATGTATTTTGACGATAGTCAAGGCAACCACGTTAATGATAATTTATGGTAGCAACTGGTGTAGTTAAATGTCCTTTATTGCCAAATCGTGGGATCATAGGGAACCCCCCACAAACCCCACTTCTTGTCTAGCCTCCCCTATAAATAGCTGGGTGAAGTTAAGCTTTAAAAAAAATGAAATCGGATAGAGGAAAGCAGTAGAGTGCTTTTAATATTGATTCTAATGAAATTTTGGGAGCATAGCTCTCCCCCCCAGACATACACCTATCAGGTGGAAATGGGTTACCAATTCTCATGCCTCTTTGTGATTATTTTTGAGTAGAGTCCTCTATTCTAAGAGACTTGATCACCTTCCCCTTCCTTAATTGCCTCCTAAACCACGCTATCGTCTTCCCTGTAACCATCGTTGCCCTTCTTCACTTGGCCACTTCACTAACTTCTTTGAAGAATAGAGTCAATGAAAGATAAGAAGAGATAAGAAGAAATTATTCTCATTATTGATGGATATGGTGTTTTACTAGGGAAGTAAGGAGTATCGTGACCAAATGCATTGATTATAATCATTAATGATAATTGGTTAGATCCTGGAAAGGATCCAAGTCACTCTGAAGCTAAGAATGCCATACTCCAATACAAGATTTAGAAACAGGAGGTGGATAAGGAGGAAGAAAAACATAGCATAATTACATGGATAAAGAGTTGTGGATCAAGTTCATATAGGCAAATGGTGTTAATCTTAGGAGGGAATCAAGTTCCCTTGAGTGTATTGTATGACTGTTTGTACAAAAGTGAACGCCCTAGGAAACTCATACAAGGGAATTCTTCGGGATATGATAGGTTTTGGTGCCCTTTCTAGGTGCTCAAAGGGAAAGAAAGCTTTTATTACCCTTTTCCAATCTACAACTCAAGAAGGGATCTATTAAATGCATATATGAGCAAACTCTCGAAACCTGAGTAGATATGCACTACATGCAGTGATAGTAATGATTAATAAGATCTGCCATTGGTGTTACTTCATTCTTCAAGGTTGACAGACATGATCTTCTATATGTATACATTGGCATTTTGAGGAGACCGTTAGTCTACCCATGGTCAAATTTGAATTCTTTAGGGTGTTAAAATTATGGCATGTCAATATAACCCCATTTCTAGTTCTTAACTCTATCTAAGATCCTGGCCTAGAGTTGATTTGATTCCAAGATTGTCCTACGCAAATTCTTCAAGGAGTCTTTCATCTTAGCCTTTGATTCCTTGTTTGGCTTGAAATCCACATCCGAATCCTCCAAGGAGCCCTAGTTCTAATGTCTAATTCTCGTAGGAAACCAAATCCCAATATTTATCATTAACATCTTTAACTGGTGCAAAGAGAAAAAGTCTAATACCTTAAAATTAGAGTCCTTATATAGTAATTTACTCAGAAAGGGTGTGAATGCAATTCACCCGTATATTAATCAAATGTTGGGAGTGGAACTTGAAAAGTCACAATTTAAATTTTGGTCAACCAAATTAAAGCTTGGTCAGCCAGGACTTCAATCAATATGAACCACCCTACCCTAAATTGAGCCAATCGAATTTGGTGTGTCATGGTTGACCAAGGAAAAGCTTAGTCAACCAAAAATGCAAGTATGCACTTTAAGGAGTGCCTATTTGCATAAAAATTCATGCCTTTAACACCTCAACTCACATAGCTATTAATCTGGCTTGTGTTCAAATATGAGATTAAACCCAATTGGACGGAACTGAGTAGTTTAATTTGGGTACCCTTTTGGAAATTATATCTATCTACCTTAAAACATGTGAATTGTAGGTTTGCACATTGTTTAATGTGTGAATTAGAGCTGATTGTGGTTTGATCAACCACAAAGATGCCTTAATCAACTAAGAAAGTTCATGAGGCCTTTCTTATGAATGGCCATTTGAAATTGAATTTTGAACTTTATTTGGTGTGACATTCCTTTAGGGAGTAGAGGGAGAAACCAGTGGTGAATGGTTGGTATCTCCATAATTCGAAGGCATAACACTACAAGCACTACATTCCTGGTATCATTGGAAAGCCTGTTAGATGCCTAATGCATTTAGACTCTCTTACAATGAGTAGCTAGCTTAAGTAAGGAGAATTTGAGCTTCATTTTAGATACTCAAAATATGAACCAATTTGGTTTACATGTTTTGAATTGGATTTCAATTCCTATGTGGCTTCTCGATTTGTCTTATTGATATGAGTTAGTATATGTTCAAAGAAATGACCACTTGATCTTTCCCTTGGCCTCTTTCTATATGTCAATGAAATCTTGGTGTGTACTATTTGAATTTGTAATATTCTATTAGCCTAAGTTTTGGGCGAGAATTCCTCCTACTATAGGGTTTCTAGGGGAATCTGAGCCGTGAGAATATATAGAACCTTGGTTGAGAAATTGTAGGAAGTATCCTAAGTAGAAATAAGATTGAATAGCCTCAAGTGAGACTTGAATAGTATTCTATTCTTGGCTGAGATACTATCATGGTTTACCAAGGAGAACCTTGGTTAATCAAATTGAACTAGGTGAAAACTCCGAACCTAGCTTTGCCAAGATCAAAATGGGTTGTCATGGTTGTCATGACCCAACCCCTTAATAAACCATATTAAGAGACCACGTAGTATTCTATTAAGCACTCCAAATCCTTTCCTCAATTGCTTTCAATAATACATACCATCAACTTTCTACAAAACTAAAGCATTCAATACAAAACAACTTATGGCTAAATGAAACTATTAACAACTAGGATGGGTGTTAAAACCCATATGCAAGAGAAATGCAGAGGAGCTGAAAGCCTAACAAGGAAAAGGAGAATAAATAAAGGATGACTACTATATGTAAACTCATGGCCAACTTTTACTCATCTTACGTCATCACCACGTGGTTCATACCTGTTATAACCGGGCATCAAGCGTTGTTTATGACGTCTGGGAAGTGGTCCAGACGTCTGGTCAGACGTCTTAAAGCCTTCCCAGACGTTTGGAATTAAATTTTTTCGGCGTACGGGTTCGCGTTTGTGTGCATGCGCACGCAGACTGAACCCGCTGCCCTCCTCCTTCTCTTTCCTCCCTCCTGGCAGATGCAGCCTTTCCTCTTTCTCTCTCCCCGCGTTGCCTTTAAATACGCCTCTCCCTCTCCCACACCCTCACTCCACCGCCTTCTTCTTCTTCTTCTCCCTGTCAGCGAGAGAACGAGCGGGCGAGAGCGGCAGCAGCAGCTGCTGCGAGTGCGTGGGGAGGAGGGGCTGTTGCGAGAGGAAGAGGGAGCTTGACCGCGAGGTTGCGAGCACGCCGGAGAAGCCAGGGCTGGCCGGCGGTTGTGTAACAGGCACGTGGTGCTGGGGAGGAGCTGCTGCAGCTCAGGCAGCAGGCGGGCACGGCACGGTTATGCGCTGCGGGCGGAGGGCAAGGAGGTCCTGATTCTGGGAAAATTTCCTAAAATCAGACGTCTGGACCTACGTCCAGACGACGAAGGAGACGTCTAGCGGAAGGTCCAGACGTCTGAAAGGTACGCTATTTTTATCTTCTTCTTTCGTGTGTACGGCCATGCAGTCGTTTCCGCCGAAGCCTTCTGCTTCCTTTCGTGTTGAGGGCGGGCGCGTGTGTGTGCAGGATTTGTTCGGGAAGGCGCAAGGGCACGTCATCCCACATAGATCAGACGTTTGGGCACAGCACCAGACGACGGAGGGGGTCTCCAGACGTCCGGAGTGATAGTCGGACGTCTGGAAACTAAGTCCAGATGGTTCAACGGGATTTTGGACGTCTGAAGGACTGCGCAGATCAAGGTATGACCTGAGCGATCATTTAAGACGTCTGGAAGAAGTTCCAGACATTTGATTTTGGGCAGGCTCGTCGTTTTTGACCCGTTTAGGGTCAGTTCGGAGTCCGTTTTCCGCGTTTCAAGTTTCGTTCTTCTCAGATTTAGTTCCTCTACCTGTTTACAGTAGTCGTATGCTGTTCTAAGTAGCACCTTATCTTTGATCTTTGTGTTAGGACCCTGTTCCGTTGCGGCTTTGGGGGTTGCGAAGGCGCGCGGGCTTGCCGATTACACCCCCAGTACTCCCGGTTTCGCGGGTAGAGTGGCTTCCCTTAGTTAATTACAAACATTAATGCTTATCTGGATTAAATGATAGATCCTAGGGTATGGCATGAAACCTAGGTCCTGAAATCTAGATTGAATGTTAGATACTAGGGCATGGCATGAATCCTAGGACTGAAAACTGGATTGAATGATAGATCCCAGGGTGTGGCATGAATCCTATGAACAGAAACACTGAAACGAATGTCTTGAATGCCTGAATTGTAGTCTCGGATAAGTAATGATAATTGCCTGTAATTAGATAACAGCTGTCTATGAAATATAGAATACTGTTGCTAGTAACTGCTACTTGTAATTACTGTTGTTTGGAATCTAAATACGAGCTGCTTGTATATAAGGGAAAAGATGTTTGAATGCTGGAAATACGTACTATATGCAAATAAACCTGAAATGATGAAACCTAGTATGGCTTGGCTTGAGGAAGCATGAGCACTAACCCTGCGGGGAATTAAGAATTGAACTCCTGGAAATAAATGAAGTGGAACTGGAAAAGTAAAACGAGAGAACATGTTGCCTCTTGGGTTCATGGTACCAAAGAGAGCACATTTCACCTCTTAGTGTAGAGGGGAGCTTGTCGCCCTCAGGTCGAGACCGGGGTGGGTTTGGCCACTTTGCACTGACTTTCTGGCCCTCGCGTACACCGTACTGGGGAGAGCTAGCCACCCCACGGGCCCCGGGGTTCTGCTAGCTCTCCTACACCGACTTGTTAGTCCCACTGGGCAAACCAGGGTAGTCAGGCGAGGGTGCGTAGACTGTGGAGGGGTTGGATCCCAGTTATTGAGAGGGCTCTGCCCTATACTAGTTCAGTGCTGTGCTTTGGGGCGCACCCGTTAACGGAAACGACTGACCGCGTGCTAGTGTCGGGTAGCTACCCGTGCGTTTATCACGCATGCCGTAGTCACCGTTACGTCTGTCAGTCACCTTAGGGTGGTTGACTGAGGGTAGGACCACCACGGGGGACTCTCCCGGCCAGGAGAGCACCACGTGTTACTTCTACTTTTCGGAGAAGACTGCAATCAAGATCGTTCCCACGAGGAACATTCAAGATCAAAAGAAGAATCTGAGGGATAATTCGATAACGAGTAAATGGAAAATATAAAGAAAGAAATTAAAAATATAACAGCTACTGTCCACCTTACTGTTTCTTAGCTTTTAGTTGCCACTCTACTCAGCGTTTCGCTGACGTGTGACCTTTGTTACCTTTTCAGGACCAGGTGTTGAGCAGGCAGAGTCGGCGGCTGCAGAGGGTGTTGGGCCTAGTAGAGCCTAGTAGTGTTACTGTGTAGTACCCACTGTACTTTTCTTCCTGTTGTAGTGAGTAGTTTCTGTTACCTCTGTACTCTTTTCATTATAGGCTCCATGTTTTTGTACATGTTTATTTCCTTACTGTTGTGGTGGTGTATACTGTAGTATTTCTTTTCTTTACTGCTGTTTTTTGTTACTACTAGTTATATACATGGTGAATGTGGTTTATTTTACTGCACTTTTGGTTACTTTCTCGTTGGACGACTGCGTCTTAGGATCAGTCGAGTCGGTCCGATTCTCGTATCTTGTAGGGATTCGGAAACCGGGTCGTAACAATACCCTTCTCTCCTTGGCGCTTGCCAGGTTATTGTGTTGCCATAAGTACATTATCTTATATCACCTAACTATCTTACCTCAACAATACTACTCACCTTATTTTAACTCTAGAATTGTACTTCCTAACCATTTCTCCTCCGTTTAGGGTTTCATGGAAATTTGGATGTAGGTAGGTTTTCCTGGTTTACAACTTGACCGACGAAAATTCACTTAGGATAAAAACTTGTCGTTATAGCGCGAAATCCATGATCATTTTAAATATGTAAAATACCAAACTTTCAAAAATAATGAATAGACTCGGGAGTCTAGGTCGTTTATAGGGGTCAACATCTAGTTAATCATCTTTCAAAACAACTCTTTTATTCAATTTTTGGCATTATCTTTTCTGATTTTTTTTTTGTATTTTTAAATAAGGACCGAAATGTGAGAAGAACTATGATTTAAATCTAGCTACAAAAGCGAAGTCTAACTACGAGCATCAAATAACTAAAACTAATACTAAAAAGGAAGCATGACAGGAAATAGATGGTAAAAATAGAACTCTTCATTAATAAAAAGAAAGTCTATTACAACTAAGAGAAAGGCAAGAGAGTTGATGATAAAAACAGAAACTACAACTAAGAGAATAAAAACATAAAAAGAAAGAAGTAGAAAGATCGCCAAAGTTCTAAAGCAGGTGTAGAAGTCACTTGGTGGTAGTGGTTGAGGTTCCATCTAATCTTCTTGCCCTTAAGGAGGTAGCAAGGAAGTAGGAAATGGAAACCTAAGGGAGCATTTAGGCTAAGGGGTGTGGTGGTAGAGGAATGGTTAATGTAAGGGCCAACCATTAATGGAGCTAGGTTTATCTACTTAGGAAAGCTTTAGAAGTGGTGTTAGAAAGTGGTAGAGGAACATGGAAGATGAGATGGTCTTTAAGTGTTGAGAGGGTAGGTCTTTTTATAGAGTGTAAGATCTAATGTGATTGGCTAATGGTGTGTTGCTTAGGATCATGGATGTAGGCCATATTATATATAGATAAAGGGTTAAGGATTGTGTTTGGTTGATCAACTAATGTTGGTTTTCTATGGTTTAAACCTAGGCTTAGGATTGGATTTCAAGGGTGTGGATGTTGAATTCTAGAAGGGCTTATGTGATGGAAGGTTAGGATTGCTCAATTCAAAATGGAGGGCTTGGATGGGGTTTGGTTAAAAATAGGATGTTAGTGTAGGCCCTTGGTTGTCATATGGACGATAGAAATGGAGTAGGTAGAATGGCTAAAATTAGGTTGGTGTTTAGTGGCCCTTAGATGAAGGATGAAGGGTGATGTGGAGTTGTCTAATATAGAATAGGTTGTCTTAGATCTAAGGTGGAGGGAAAATGGAGAGGTGCCATATGTCCCTCGTCTTTTTGATGTATACACATTTATTTAACATAAAAGACTCTTTATTAGTGTTCCTAAGCTCATAGATACATTCATTCAGCATTATAAATGTTGCATGACATACATTATCATGCATTTAGAGTAGATTCCATAAATTGTATATTAATTCACCTATTTATTTGGCCAGGAGACAGGGAGACATATCTTTGGGCTTTAAAATGAAAATCTAACCATACAAATATGATCGGGGTGATGATCAAAGTCCAACGCCTCCGAAATTGCCTCAATCAGATATTTGTAACATCCTCTACAAGCCACAAAAGATTGACGGTCAAGGAACATGATGACGCAAATTCGGATCTCAAAAGAAAAATCCAACCATACGGATGGATCCCGGTCAACGATTGTAGCCCAACGGCACAGAAAATCAACCTGATCCAACATCCATAGCATCACCTATGGGGAAAGGAAGATGGACGGCTCAGATGGTGCCACGTGGCACCATCTAAGCCAACCACAACCCCTTAGCAGTGCCCACAGCATTTTATCCTCCTCCATGCAAGAAATCTTGGCCATTGGATTCACATCAATGGTTGAGATATGTTCCATTAAGTGCCCTTAAATTTCTATAGGGGCAAGGCCATGTAGATGGCAGTCGTCCGATCATTGCATCAATGATTGTGATTGCTCCTCATCAAGCGCAGCTCAGTGGTATGGCGTGGCACTCTCAAACAAGGAGCATGAGTTCAAGTCGTGCTATGCTCTTTGATGATAATGCCATCATCAGCCATATCTAGCTTTATTTAGTCATAATCAAGGAATAAATGCTCCTACATAACCTCTAGAGAACCCTAATTCAATGCAAATCCATTTAGATAGAATAATAAGAAAATAGGTTCAAAATTGCAATTTTAACTGCATATCTCAATTGTAGAACAATCACAGGATTTCTCAAGGGTTAATTAAAGGTCAAATGGTCTTAAATGTCTAATAAGTGGGTTCGTATAGACAGAAACAGGTTTTCATGCATTTCGAGAATTAAATGATATCTAAAATCCTAAAAATAGACTCGCTTAATCTACTGAGGTTCTGATCAGGATAAAATTACATAAGCCCCATAAAAATCATAGAAAAGTATTCTCTAGGGTCTGGTATGCTTGATTGGACCATTGGAACCTAATTTGACTTAAAATAGAGTCTTAGACAGGCAATTGTGCTAATTTGGGTTTTTGCATAAATTACTCAATAAATCTTAGTCAAAACCTAAATATAACTTCACCATTGGATGCCTTAGGTCCAAATTAGGTTTGTACCAAAATTTGGATCCAATTAGAGATTATCTTGACCTAGTTTCCAATTTGGTCCAGTCTGAGTCTTTTCTCTCACACATATGCCCCTAACTTTTGAATTTCTTACAAACAAGCCCTTATCTTTGTTGTCACTCTTTGTAAATAGGTCCCTCTACCATTATCGTGGAAGAATCCTTCTCCGGTGACCTTTAATTGAAGAGAACTTCTCTAATCAATGAATCCCTTCCAAAATTGGAAGGGAGATTCATTGAGAAGTTCTCTTTCCAACGCACCCGATTTCAATCTCCATAACCTTCCGAATCTCTCATGCGAACGCATGAGAGATTCGGGTATCTTATGAGTTTCCTTCTCTGGCGAGCTTTCCAAGCTTGCAAAGCTTGATTCCTAAGCTAAACCGACACTCTGTGGCCGATATAAGGATTCCCTTGGCTTGCCTGTCCTCCCTATGCTCAAATTTGTTTGGAAAACCTAAATTCGTCCCTCCTCTTTGGTCAAATAGCTCCTCAACGTCTGGCGATCTTCTCTGACCTCCCTCATCGTCCGTCCGCAATACCGGTCGCGGATTCTTCTTCCTCGTCTTCCTCTATGTCGTGCCGTACCTGTCGACGCCTCTCCCTCCATCGTCCTCGCCATCCTATCCCCACCGGAGCACCTTCGTCCCCGACGCTGACGTGCCCCTGGCAAGCCGATCTCCTCCAATTCATTCGTTAGTTTACGGGTAGTTTACTTCCCTTAAACTCTTAGGTTAATTCTCCTCCTCTTAACTCTAAATCTGACCACCGACTACGCCATTCACCCTCATCTCCTCCATCTCTGGCCACTCCTCTGATGAGGCATCCCCACCGCTACACCCCTCCATCCACCTCGCCGAAACCCTCTACATCTTCGCCACATCCACTCGCATCAAAGCCCCATCTTTATTTCTACTCTGCCCACTCCCGTGACCCACTGAACAAACCCTCTTCCTCCGGCCATCTCCGCCTTCGTCAGGCCGCCACACACCTCGCCTGGCCACGAAACCACTGCCACCACCTTTGCCGTGCTTCGGCGAACCTTTTGAGCCATCTGATTGGGGCGTTTAGCCCGTACTTTGGATTTCAGGTACCTTGGGTGCGGTCGCCATTACCGAGCGAGTTCAAACTCGCTTGAAGCTTGCTCCAGGCCACACAACCCCCAAGCTCCACCTCCAGGATGCGCAGAGCCCTTCCAGACATCTTCCTAGGCCTTTGATTGTAGGCTTCAACCTCAATAGTTGCCTCAATTGAATGAGGTTTCATCCACAGCTGACATGCAAAAGGGCTATGGGATTTAGTCCCACCTCGTGGAACAGAACGCCTCCTGCAGCGCACGAGAGGAATTTCTCGCATTAGCTTACCGCCTCAAGTAACAGTGGGGGCGAGATCCTCGCACACCCCACACGCCTCGCCAGTGACACTATTCCACGCGGGCTTGGCTCCGAACCGATTTCCCGCCTAACCTGAACACACCTCGGCTACTACCCACGACGGTAGCGCTGGTCTCGGGTGTGCTCATACCCGATTACCGGAATGCCCGGTTGCCATTGAGGAAGAGAAGAGAAAGAGAGAAAGAAAGAGAGAGCGGGGGAAGGGGTGCTTTGTTCTCCTATGCATTGGCTAACACTTAGCCAAAAATTTGAGCCATTTCCTCTGTGCTTGGAGAAGAAGAGGCAGGAGAAGAAGCCAAGAGAGGAGGTGGCTGAAGAAGAAGTATAATTCCCTCTTAGCATTGTAGCAAGGTTGACTTAAGCCGTCTGATTGAGAGCTCTGTCGTCTGATGGAGTGCATTGTGCACTAATGCTTGCGTGGATTTAAAGTGGTTGATATTGTTCAAGTTTAATATCATTAAGTGATTTTTATATGTGTATCTAAGCTAATAATTGGTTATTCAAATCACCATTATTTTACCTTAGATGTCTTTTTGCCTCATTAGATCCTTCATATACTCCTGTGCTACAATGAATATTAGTTTTGAGTAATTAATTGTGCTCATTTATATTATTTTTTGAGATTAGCACGTGAATTCCATATTTGCTCCCTGTATTCGAAGTCGGATTTCAATTCGAGTAATAAATTGTATTAGTTGATTTCGCGATTTATTGGCTATACTACACGCAACGACTTTTGAAACACCGATTCATCGCGTACAACATTTTGGCACCGTTGTCGAAGAGCAACGCGTAATTCACCGCTATTCTCTTGCTATATTTTGATTATATTTAAGCACTAACTTGCCCTGTTTGATTTCTTGTGATTTTGCGAGGTATATCTTGAGGCGATCTTCCATGCAAAACAACCACTCCAGGGCAAGTAACTTTTCTATTCTTCCCTAATCAACCTCTTAATCTTGGGAAGACAAAACAAGGAAACAATCAATTAGGAATCACCTGCCTCATTTCCATAGTAAATCATCTTTTAAAATGGCAAGTTTTCCTGATTTGCAAAATTTTCATATTTGATTGGATTTTTAAGTGATTCTGTTTAGAAATTCCCTACCTTATTTGCCTGTACCTATCAAGTACTATACTTAAATTCTAAATAACTTTGGGCTAACATCTTTTCTTGCTTGAGGCCCAAAGTAAACAAGTTAAGATCAAATTGGATGCAGAATAGAGCTAATTAGGGTTCTGGAGTGATAGTTTACAATTGCCTGCGTAAAAGGAAATAACCCTCTCGCATTTGTGTGCTACCCAAGTCCTTGGATGAAAAGATTTAATCAAGAAAAATCCTAAAATCAGGCTCTAATTTTACTTGGACCCTAAAACCCTTGAACCTAATAACTTGAGAGTCAAGTCAAGGTGATTTCTAGGTCTTTACCTTGATTTCATTCTGCCATCTTTTAGGGCAGGTCAAGTGAAGTTGGCCTACCTAGAAGGCCAACCAATCTCCAAATTAGGTCACAAGTCAAATTAACTTCTAATCAAGTGGAATTAAAGGCACAAATTAGGACTTAAAATTGGTAGACTTAAGATGTCAAGTTATCCATCTGGTCTACCTGGACCCTCAGTGGCAAGGGAGGTTAGGTGGGAGAGACCCTGTAACCCGTGGGGATGCTCTACCGTGTAGGGGTCTTTGATGGACTCTCCCTTCCTGGCTACCCAGGTAATTCTCAGGTGGATGACTTTTTGATTCAGGGGTATCATCCGCCCCAAACCTCTATAGTCATCCAAAAATCTTTGGGTGCCTTGATTGAGTCCAACAACATCCAGTCCCTCATCTTTTCTCTAGTGCACATACACAGATCATCTTAGGGATTTCTATTTGGTCAAATAAACTGCAATCTAATCTTGAGTTTGATTCTGCATCTTGATTCCACCACTTGATTCAAAAATGCAGTCTGGCTATATAGGAAGACAGATTGGGAAACTTGTGTTCCAAATGACCATCAAAGACAAAATGATTGAGGATGTTTACAAACATCATGAAGAGTATTCTAGATCCTCAAATCCATTTAGGGAGATTCAGGTTAATGACACATCAAAATTCATTTTTAACCATGCTCAGATGATTTTGTCCCAAATGATACATGGTTCAACCTGGGATGATCTCTTACGAGAATATTTTAAATTGAGGACATTACATGACAATGAGTATTTACAATGTTGGTCAAACCTGATATTTTAGAGAAACACCAAGATCTCATGAAAGCACGTGGTACAGCACTGGATGCATTATATGAAGACATTGATCAAAAATACCCATCAAAGGATAATGAGACACCTTGGAGCAACACTAAAGATCAACATTTCCCAAATCCCGGGTTCGAGAATCAAGGTTATCGTGGAACCCCAACCCAAATGGAACTTGATTCAAATTACGAACAAATTGACATTCCTAATTTTGAGATGGGTTGGGAGGATCCGATTACAGGTGTTCATAATTTTGAGCTAGCCCTAGAAAATCGAAAGCCTGGTTCACCACGCTTAGATTTCCCAGACACCTGTGATACTAAGATTGAATTAGAACCTCTCAAGGGTATAAATTCCATCCCTTATTCTGATAAGGTGACTCTTGAGAGTAATTCTGACATCCCTGTAGAGCCCAACTTAGATTCTAGTAATCCAATTCACACCCCTAACCTAGAATCTGGATCTAAGCCTTATCGAGATGATCACAAGGCCCCGTGTGATGGAAATCAGATTTTAAATCTAGATTATGATTCTGGGCATAAATTTAATGAGTGCACCTCTCCAACCTCCTCAAGATACAGATTGGTTTTTTTGAAAGTCATGCCAATTTACGATATAGAAACTGAGGAGTTGGAAGAATTGGGACTCGATTGGATCTATCCTAAGAGCCAAGAACCTAAACCCGTGCCTAATAAGAATGTCTTTTTTAGTTTGGATTCTGAGAATAGGCTAAATCCAAGTCAGGTTGCTGATTGTACATCTCTTAATTTATTCTGTGGTGGAACCCCTGATCTCGAATCAGATTCAGAACATGATTCTTGCAAGTTCCCCAACGATTTCAAATGTTACCTTGATTTCAGAGAATTATTGTTTCTTGACAACTCTAAATCAATTTACGACCTTAGCAACTATAACCCGTCCTTTGATTTTGACATTGAGGTCAATGATTTGAAAGAAACCACCTCTTCCACAGCATATATAGAACCTTCCAAAACCCGTTCTCAACCCCGACTCGCAACCGGACTCAATTTCTAGTTAGATTCTCCTCTTGATGAGCTTGTTGCACATGATTCTCCTCCACATTTCAATCAGGTTTCGAATTTCGATCAGACTAATAATCATGCCCCATCCTTCTCTGATCACTCCCATAGGGTTCCTACATCCTCCTCCAACCCTTTTTCATTTAAGGATCCCTACTCTGACCAAGCTGATCCGATTCAGCCAAACCCTAGTTTCACACTTCCACATCTACTTGAGCTCCACAGCATATGGTGGGTTCTGCATCTGCTGATTCACATCTATCAACCCACCAGATTGATTGGGTTTGGTCTACATCATCAGCATGTTGACTTGAACAAGCACCTGGTTGGACCAACCGGGCTATTGATCAAGGTGTTTCTTCTACAAAATTTGTCTGATTTGACCACTCTTTCTCCATACCATTTTCTTCCTGGCTGAAGGCATTGAATTTAGTGCTTAACAGGAGGCAACCCATCATTCCAAAAACCCGAGATCCGTCTGATAATTCTTTTGTACTTCACGTCTATTACACTCTGAGTTCAGTTTTAGAACAGTCAACTCGATTATCCTAACTCAATCGCCCGCCTGATTATCCTGTTGTAAACCCTGAACCCAAACTTATTTCAACCCTCCGATTTACAATGACGACATTGCAAAACTTAGGCATGGGGTTGTTAAAGTGCAAGCATACAAAAATTCAAAGTTCTGAAGGGTTCTCACAAAAAAATGCATATTTCAAGAAAAAACAAAAAAAAAAGAAAATTTTGAGGAAAATTGAGAAAAAAGGAGAAAGGGGAGGAAATTTTGAAAAAAAATTAAATTGCATATCATTCTTGAGAGAAGGAAGAGGTGATTTAAATGTCAAAAAGGAGTAACAATTTGAAATAAAGAGGGTCATTAGTAAAAGATTGTGGAATCTATTTAAGTTCTAGGCCAAATCAAAAGAAAGAAATAAAAGTCAGAAAGTGCTACAGAAACACGAAGATTAGTATGAGTGCTGATCTTAGGCCTCTTGAGCTGTGTTTAGGCTTAAAAATTACATATTTGTTAAGATTTAAATAGTCCTCAAGAGGTTGAGGAAAATGCGAAGCTTAAGTATTAGGTCTAAGGCTTGGAGATTATTCGGCCTCGTTAACTGACTTCTGGAATGCGGGACTCAGTAACCTAAGCACCCCAATCCACACCCAGTCTGGTTCGGTGCGCTTAATTATCAAAATTACGCAAATACATTAATTCTGTTATGAAAAAGACACCTAGATTAGGAGCGACTTATCGACAAAAGTTGATTTCGACGAGTTTCCAACGCGGAAAGGCGGGAAATTCCCCTCAAAGATGCGCAATAACATACTGTCTCCTCGGTGCTTGTCTCCTAGGATATCTAAATATCCTACTGGGGGCATGTAAGCATCTTATGCTAGTTCAGGTACCATGGGAGGGATTATCTCATAATATCAATTGCCAGGGCCTGAATTTAGCTACAGAACGCCATTGGCAGCACTATCTCGGAGTGTCGAAAGCTAGGGTTCTGGGGGTTGCCATGGGCGGTGCTATCTTGAAGCATCGAAAGCCAAGAACCCTGCGAGGATTGATGGTGGGAGCTAGAAATCCAATACAGATTGTGTTGTAAAGAAATCCGAAGCTGGAAATAAAGAAGAAAAAGAGAGAGAAAACACTCCCAAAAATGCAAAAATTCTTCTATCTCTCTCTTACAAAAACGCACTGCAAACTGAACATGGACTAATCATGTTTTAAGCACGGGTGGTTTAACCACAGAGTTCAACGAACCTTAGGATAGTTCCTATGGGCCTTAGAAACCTTCCCCGCAGATTGAGGCTAAAGCTAGTCAGGTTTGGATCTTGGTTGGTACTTGAGTTCTTCTAGGCCTATTGTTAGCATTCTGACCTAATCTATAAAAGAAAGCACACAACAGAAATATGAGCATAAAAAGGCATGGTCTAGAATTTGAGTTAATTCCATGAGATTTTGCCAAGCAACTTGGAACTTGGACTCTTTTGCTATAGATTTTTAAATCTCATGATTCTCGGCTTGGATTGCTATAGACTCGTTCTTATCTCTCTTTCTTGGTAAGTTCGTTTGACGTGATATTGGTAGAAAATCTCTAATCAATTTTGTCGAATCTCTAATCAATTTTGTCATTCTTGCACAAGGGTTGAGAGTGATCCATGAGAAGTTTTTGATTAATCAACCAATTAAATGGATAGATCAATTAGAAATTTTGTTGATCAAGTAAATTACCTTGACTTCATTCTCCTGAGATGGTTTTCGGGGACATCTAAGATCAAAGTGCGTCGAATTTTGGAGATGAATTGTCGTATCCTAGGAGGAGTTCATCAGACCTCAATGCACTGTAATTGTGGGAGGTGATACCTTCTCTAAGGGAAGTCCTTAATGGACGCTTCTATTGAAGTAAATTCTAACCCTTCTTCGTTTTGTTTATTTGTGGTATGTTGCATGTTATTTATTCTTTATTGTATTCTGGATCTTGTCAAATCATGTTTAATATTGCATGATTTAATATTTATTATCTATGCGAAATCATTGGAAATGCATATGATTTTATTTATTTATTTCCTATATGCGTTGATTTCAACATTTTATTTCTATAAGTAAAACACATCAATTAGTGTTATAAAAACACTTATTACTCTAAATATGTATACATGACCTAGATGCATGAAATGCAACAATCTAAACACATGAATATGCTAAGGTTAAGCTGAACCAGGCATGTAATGTCCATTAACTATACATTTATCACAACCTAGGGGTGTGATGCATCTCATTAATCACTTTGTAAACCTACCAAGCTATTATTATTCGATTATTCTAGGTTTTCCTATTACTTACATCCATAGATTAGGCACTTAGATGACTAGCAACTCAAACTAGTGGAGAAAGTATGAAAAAGAAGAAAAGAATATTAAGGAAAGCATATTAATGTTGAGGAAGACCTATTAATGGTGGTGAATGTCAAAGAAGAAGATATGGATCTTGGGAGAAATGGTAAATAAGAAGAGTTTATAAAATGAAGTGTTCTAATGTTAACAAAAATATAGTGATTACAATGGTTATTTGACATGTTTTATAGAAAATGTACTAGATTTTTGTTGAATTAATGTTATGGAGAAGGACAGGTAAATGGATGAATAGTCTAGTTGAAAGAGTGAAGCCGGTTAATTGGACATAATGAAAGTGGCAAAAAATTTCAATTGATTGATCAAGTTGAATGCACAAGAAGGATCTAGTGATGCAAAGTTGTGCCCTTAATGAATAATTAACATGGCGATAAAGAAATGCAAGTTCAAGCAAGCAAATATTGATAGAGATGAAGAAATTCAAGCAATTGAATACTCAAGAAGGTTTAGATTTCTTGAGCACTTATCCCATTTTATCAAAATATGCTTTCCAACTCAAATTAGGATAAGAAGGTCCAATCAATTTCACAATTAAATTAAGGATTTAGAGAGGTCCTACTTGATTGGGTTAAATGAACCAATTAGATTTGAGCTAAATTGATTTTCAACATTACAACCAATTTAATCGCCACACAATTTGATTTTCTACTTCGTATAGGACCATAGCTGTGATGACCCGAGTCCACCAACTGATGAAACTCAAGTCATCGAGTGCTAATTGCAAGTTGCAACACAATAAACAGGATTGCAGTCACTTAACACGTATTCATAGAATATCAATAGCCAAACATCTATCCATAATGCATTAAATGAAAATAAAGTGCTGACAATAGAAGAAAAATCTACCATAGAAAAGGAGGAAGTAAATGAAGTACTCAAGTATGGATACAACCACGAAAAGGACCAGAAACAAAAGAATCTAACAACAAGAGCAAAACTAGATCAGTCACAAAGGTTAGTACAGATCGTCTCTTACAGAAGAGCTCAGTCTCATAGTAGGACCAACAATAGCCGCTACACCTAGCTGCTCAACAACACCTAAGTACGGAACTGAAGAAAACATGTCAGTAAAAATTGAGTAGAGTAAAACAACAACAACTGAGCATAATAGTAACAAAGGGAGAAAGAGAAAAATGGTACTATATCATTAATCCACTTATTAATCACCACATTGTCCGACTCAATTTATGTAATAAGCCCAACTTATTATAGTCAATAACCCGTAGATCAATGCCTTGGGACAATAGGCGATCCTATGAGAACTCCTGAGACGTAAGATCAATATAAGCCATCATCTTAGCCATCACCCTAGGGTGGCGATTAAGTCATGTAGCATGAACAGGTGCAAGTGCTATGCATGCCAAACCACAAACAACCAATGGCCCACCCACTGACTGAGAAAAGAACCAACTTTAACCCTCGAGACACACATTTCTTTATCCCAGTTGGCTGCTACGCCTAACCAAAGAGTCGTAGGGAGGCCAGTAACTCCCTAAACCAGCGCAAAACTAGTCCCAAGTACGAAAACTACAACCAAAATCCAACAAGTAGCGGGCCTAATACCGGTTATCCAACCTCTAAGTCCTGACAAATCTATCATTATATAATCTAAATTTTAATCCTAAATAACTGATTTAATAAGTTTCACAAGTTGGCATTAATCAACTTGATTCAACCTGAATCCCAACCTCGATTCAATCCCACATAAATTACTCTAAACATTAGTATTAATCCCTCTTAATTCCAGTAACAAACATCAAGGTTTAGTTTAGTTGGTCTTTAAACCACCACCAAATCCCAGGTTTTATTTTGGTTCAATCCAATTAATCTCAACTGCTAATTATCGAAGAATTATCCACATATTGTGATTGAAAGTACTCAAAATCATAAAAAAAAATTTCATAAGGATTCCGAACCCAGCAAAAAGGGGAGAACACACACTAATGAAATATACGTGAAGAATCATGTGGAAACAGGTCCAAAATACGTGAAACGAATTGAAACAAGAAAAAGAGAATAGACTACTCTACCTAACGTCACCGAAAAGTCACAGTGACTCCAAACAACCTATAAAGGGTTTAGGGATGTGTGCCAACTTTACCTCAAAATCCGTGCATGCATTCGATGGGTCCCTCAAACCAAGCGCACCAAAAATTGGGTCAAAATCCAATTAGAACACGTTTCTAATTTTTCACATTAGTAAAAGTACTAAAAAACAAAAATAAAGGGTACTGATGCGTAATACACGCCGATATAATTTCAATGGTAGCTTATTTGTTGAAATCCAAGGTCAAGAAGGCCTCAAACTGCTCAAAATAGCATGAGGGGGTCCTGAACCAGACAGAGTCGATCTGATTCAACCAGGCTATGCGTCACTTCCCTTTACGTGCCCAAACGTGCACTCGTGCGTTAAGCATTACCTGTTGCCCCCCACGCATTGCTATTGCTACGGTGCGCATGCCGTTGCATGCGTGCTCTTACTTTCATGTGAGGCCCACATGCGAACAGGCACTCTCTATCCTTCTATCTTCTTTCCTCTTCTTTCTCCTCTCTCTTGAAACTTGTGAGGCTGAAAGATGTAAATGGAAATCCTAAACCTTAATTTAGCCTTATTATAGACCTTTATTTAGGATTAGGGTTTAGGAAAGTCATTAATTTCCCAAAATTCCCTTTTAAATTGGTTTATTCACATTATTATTCTATTTGTCTTATTTTTAGTATAACTTGAGCTACACAACTTGGATTCACAAGTGTTGTTAGAAAGCTTGCGATGAGTGGAATCTAAAGATACCCCATATGGTACTATTTTGATGTGATTTGGACAAGGGTTGACCGGAAACACACGTTTCTTCAGATTTTATGGGGCATTCACACTTGTACCAAACCCAATGCGTGTCTATGGGTTCAAAATGACTCGAACTACTCCGAAACAACTCAAGACCCAAATTTTAGTGCATTACAAATATAATAACCTTAAAGGGAGATAAGAAGAAAACTACATTGTTTCCATAAACAACTTTAAAACGGAATAACAACCTTAAAGTGAAATAAACCAGGGGGTTATGGACTCACTAGTGAAAAGATATGGGTATTTCTCCTTCATTTTTGCCTCTGGCTCCCAAGTTGCCTTGTACTTTTGACTCCTCCACAGGACCTTCACCCGGGTGACCTCCTTGTTTCATAGCCTTCGAATGGTACAATCCAGAATTTGCACCAGCTACACCTGGTAGGTCAACTCGTCCTCGATCCCCACAATCTAATATCTAAGAATGTGGTCCAGATCTGACACGTACTTCCATAAGTTGGAGATATGAAAGACGTTGTGGATGCTGGCTAACTGAGGTGGCTAGGCAAGTCTATACGCAACTGGTCCAGCCCACTCCAGTATCTCAAACGAACCCACAAATCTCGATGTTGCCATACCCTTCACCTCAAACCTCTGTATGCCCTTCATCGGCGAAACCTTAAGGAAGATGAAGTCACTAACCTCAAACTGTACGTCTCGTCGCCAACAATTCACATAACTCTTCTATCGACTGTACATTGTGATAAGTTTCTTTAGAATCTGCTTGATAGCTTCCATGCTCTGGCATATCAATCTAGGGCTTACCTCCCACTTTACGCCAACCTTGTCCCAAGCGAGTGGAGACATGCATTTCCAGCCATGCAATGCCTCGTATAGGGACATATTAATACTGGCATGATAACTGTTATTGTATGTTAACTCCACCAGTGGTAGGTAGTCCTCCCAAGATCCTTTCCAGTTGAGCATACAAGACCTCAACAAGCCCTATAGAGTCTAAATCATCCTCTCCGACTACCCATCGCTTTGCAGTTGATAAGAAGTGCTCAGATTCAGCCATGTCCCCAAGGGCTGTTAAAAGCTTCCCCAGAATAGGGAAGTGTAGTAGGCATCTGTTTAACACGTTTGAGTTGTCTCTTAAGAAATATATTTGCATTGTAGCATAAAGGACAAAAATGCAACAACACTTAAATTTATAAAGTTCGAAAACAATGTGAGTCCGAGGTCATTGTTGCTCGCTCTGAATCGGGGTTTTAAAAGTAATGCACTGTAGTATAGCCAATAAATCGCAAAGAACACTTAAAATTTATAGCTTGAAAGAAATCCAAGGTCGAACACAGGGAGCAATATGGCAATTTATCTTAAGATTGCAATTCTAAGCACAATATAACAATGTAATAGAGACTTTAAGCACAAATGATATAAATGAAAGTGCTAGAGTCAATGTAGCAAAAAGATTAGAGCAAAATGGTGATTTAAATAACTAATTTACCCTATTAACAATATACCCAAATAATGCTACAGTATCAATCAACCAAAGCCACATATGATGAGTGCACAGAGCACTTCTCTATGATGCTACAGTGAATAAGCACTATTCCTCTTTTGGATGCTTCTTCTTCTTCTTCTCTTCTTCTTCTTCTGCTTTGGCTTCTGTTCCTCCTTCTCTTCACGCACAAAGGGGGGACACTTCACGGATTTCGCTAAGTGTTAGGATCTTTTTGAAGCAAAACCCCCATTTACCCTTCGTTCTCTCTCTCTCTCTCTCTCTCTCTCTCTCTCTCTCTCTCTCTCTCTCTCTCTCTCTCTCTCTCTCTCTCTCTCTCGTTCTCCTCTTTCTCAATATCCGGGCATATATTCGGGTAATCGGGTATCCAAATTTTCACATACTCGGGACTAGGGCTACGGGCATGGGTCGCAGCCGAGGTGTAAGAGAGTAGGCAGGCAAGTGAGCGGGTAATGGGGACCCGACCCCTGTGTCTTGAGCGAGGGGTCGGGGTGATAAATTCCTTGTATCTCACACTGAGGGCTCGGTCACGCATGATGTCGAACTAAATGTCCCACAGTTCTCCTCGCAAAGCTGCTGACGATGGTTCTTCCAATTGCGATCGGAGACAAGTTCATGACTTCCAATTGAAGGCCTGGAGGGTGACCTAGAAGCCTTCCGGGCACCTTGGAGGTGTCACCCTGAGGTACCGTGGCTAGAACACCATGAACGATGTCGGAAACAATGGTGCGGCGGCGGAGGTTCGGTGATCTACCTGAAATAGAAAATATGGCTTCCATCTCGACTGGGAGGTGACATGCCTTCCCTACACCAATATGAACGGAGATATACCTAGTTGGGTCGTGTGGGAGGTCCTATAAGCTCACAAAACTTCTGGGAGTCGGGCTGACCAGTCCTTCCTATCAGGCCAAACAGTGACCTAGAGGATTTTCTTGATCTCCCGATTAGACAGTTCAGCCAATCCATTGGTTTGGGGGTGGTAAGGAGTCGAGATTTGGTGTGACACCCCGCACTTGGTCATTAGAGATCTGAACTGTGCATTTATAAAATGGGTCCCTCCATCAGAGATAATGGCATGTGGGACACCGAATCGAGAAAAGATGTGCTGATGAATGAACTTGATTACGACCTTATGATCATTGGTTCGGGTTGGGATATCTTCGATCAATTTAGATACGTAGTCTACAGTAAGGAGAATGTATTTGAAGCTGTTCGATTTAGGGAAGGGTCCCATGAAATGAATCCCCCATGTATCAAAGATTTCGCATGTGAGAATCGACTGTAAAGGCATCATATTGCGGTGGCTCTTGTTGCCTAAGGTTTGGCAATGAGTGGATGTCTTACAGAAATTGTGTGCGTCCTTGAAGATCGTAGGCCAATAAAAGCCGCATTGGAGGACTTTAGCTGCGATTTTATGTCCGAAGAAGTGTTCACTGTAGGCCTGGTCTTGGCAGAAGGACAGAATGTCCTGAATTTCTGCTTCCTAGACACACCGTCTGATGGTCTGATTAGCACCAATGCGGAAGATACGGGTCTTCTCAGATGTAGACTTGGCATCAGAAAGCAACTTGTCCTTTTTGTCCTTCGTCCAATCAGACGGGATCTGATGTGAAGTCAGGTAGTTAACCAAATCAGTGTACCAAGGACGTTTTGCACCGATAGTCAAGAGGTGCTTATCAGGAAAGTGTTCTGTGACTGGTCCGGAAGGGTCAATGATATCAGAAGGAAGGCAGGACAAGTGATCAGCTTCCACGTTCTGTTTTCCTGCCTTGTTGCGAATGTCGAGGTCTAATTCTTGCAACAGCAAGATCCAGCGGATTTGTTGAGGTTTCGTATCCTTCTTCGCGAGTAGATGCCTTACTGCGGTGTGATCTGAGTATATAATAACACGGGAACCCAAGAGATACGATCGAAATTTTTCTAGGCCAAAGACTACAGCTAGTAGCTCTTTCTCAGTAACTGTATAGTTACACTAAGCCTCGTCAAGTGTCTTGCTAGCATAGTAGATGACCACGGGTTTCTCGTCTATTTTCTATCCAAGTACCGCACCGACTGGTAGTGAGATGCATCGCACATGATCTCAAAGGGTAGAGACCAGTCAGGGGATTGCAGGATTGGTGCTTGAGTGACTTGGTCACGTTGGCTCTCAAATGCATGAGTGCACTCCTCGATGATTTCGAAGGGGACATCCTTTGACAACAGATTAGTCAGGGGGCAAGCGATTTTCGAGAAATCGGGTATGAATCGATGGTAAAAATCGATGTGCCTCGAAAAAGAGCGGATGTCCTTGACCAAGCTAGGCATGGGTAGTTTGGAGATCAAATTAGCCTTGGCACGATCAACCTGGATGCTGTTTTCTGAAATAAGATGTCTTAGGACAATTCCCTCAGGAACCATGAAATGGCTCTTTTCCTAGGAAAGAACCAAATTCACGTCAATGCAACGCCTGAGGATCTAGACTAAGTGCATGAGGCAATCATCAAAAGATTCCCCAAATATCGAGAAGTCATCTATGAAGAGTTCAACGTATTCACCTACCATATTTGAGAATATGGCAATCATGCACTGTTGAGAAGTAGCGGGTGCATTGCAGAGATCGAACGGCATCCTTCGGAATGGTAGGTGAAGGAGCAGGTGAAGGTAGTCCTCTCTTGGTCTTCAGGATGGATTGCCATTTGGTTATAATCAGAGTACCCGTCCAAGAAGCAAAAGAATCGGTTTCCTGCCAATTTTTCGAGTATTTGATCAATAAATGGCAATGGGAAATGATCATTTTTTATGGAGGCATTCAATCTTCGGTAATCAATACGGACTCCACAAGTTCGCTATACGGGTCGGTATGGTCTCTTCGATTTCAGTCGTGATGATGGTGAGTCCTTCCTTTTTGGGCATAACCTGGATTGGACTCACCCAACGACTGTCGAAGATCGGGTAGATGATACCTGCATCTAACCACTTGATGATCTCCTTTTTGATGACATCCTGCAGGTTCGAATTCAAGTGTCTCTGCATTTCACGGGATGGTCGTAAGCCCTCTTCGGTGTAGATGTGATGCATGCAATATGAGGGGCTGATGCCAGTCAGGTCATCGAGAGTCCACCCAATGGCTCTCCGATGCTGCTGGAGGACAAAAATCAAGCAGGTTTCCTGATCAGAGGTAGGGCGGGAATTGATGATGACAAGAAACGTCTGATTTGAACCTAGGAAGACATATTTGAGATGGTCAGGGAGGGGTTTCAGCACCATGATTGGATTTTCAACAGTAGCAAGTGGTTCAGGGCGAGGTTTATAAGCAACGGCAGGAGCTAAAGGTATCTTTAGGTCTGGTTTAGGCTCGTCTAATTGTGGGGTTTGATCCTCTTATGGTTGATCATCAGAGGTAAGTAGGTTTTCCTCGACACATGGGTCGTCAACCATGGACTCGATGTCGCAAATTTGTTCGATAACCCCACAATTAATTCCTCATTGGGCCTTAAAGATATCGATCTTAAGTGTCTTATTTCCAAATTTTAACTCAATTTGGCCCTCCTTACAATTGATATTGGTCCTAGCTTTGTCCGGAAAAGGTCTTCCTAAAATGATCGGTGTGTTCTTCAAGTTCTCAGGAGCATCCATGTCTAAAACTATTAAGTCCACGGGGAAGTAGAAATCTCGAACCCTAACTATGACATACTCAAGAATTTCTTTAGGTGACTTGATAGATCGATCAACCATCTGCAATGTCACCTCTGTCGGCTTGAGCTCAGTTTCCTCGAGGTGGTCAAGTAGGGATGTGGGTATTAAGTTTATGGAGGCTCCTAGATCCAACAATGCACGATCAAACTAAATATCACCGATTGTACAAGAGATCAAAAGGGTACCGAGATCTTTTGCCTTAGGCGGGAGCTTACTCAAAATGATGGAGCTGGCTTGCTTTGACAATATGATCGGGCTCCCACCTTTGGTTCTTGGCTTACTCTTTGGTGTGCATATATCTTTCAGGAATCTTGCGTAAGCCAGTACGTGGCATATCACATCCATCAAGGGGATGTTTATTTGGACCTGCTCGAAGAGCTTGACCAGGTCCTCCTTAAGTGCCACGTGTTTGGTTTTCTTCTTTCACTTGGTCAAGGCCTCGGGAAGTGGAACCTTAGATGGTTACTGTAGAATTGGCTCAGGCTCTTTATCAGGGATGGGTGTGTCCTGGATAACCAATCTAGGGTTAGGGTCTACAGTCTCAGGCGAGTTGTGGCTAGAAAAATATGGGTCCTATGTTGCTTTGCCACTATGGGTGGTGACGGAATTTAGTCCTACTTGATTCTGGTTTGGGCTAGGGAGGATAGGTGTCTGCTACTGAAATCTAGAATAAGAGGTTGAAGCACCCATCCCATCTAGGAATGGAGTAGAATGGGCCTGATAGACAAAGTGGGCTTGGCCCTGATTTGAATTTATAACGCACCTCTTGTTCGGCAGGTTCTTTGGATTTGGAAGAGGCTAAGAAGGGAGTCCACCCAGCTGGCAAGCACTTGTCGGCTGGGCCAATTGATTGTGCAGCTCAAAGATCTCTTCTTTATGTTGTTTTTGCATGTCAACCAAGGTCTGGAGAATCAAAGATGTCTGATCTTCCTTAGGTGGTCTAGATTGGATATTTTGATTGGGCCTTGGTTGAGTGGGTTGATAGGGACGCGGGTTTTGTGGTTGGGGTTGGAATTAAGGTCTTGGATTTGGGTTATTTCCCGACCACGCAAAGTTTGGATGATTACACCATCCAGGGTTGTAGGTATTAGAGAAGGGATTATTCTGGATGGCGTGGAGATCCTCGCAGGTTTGAGGATTCCCAGAATAATCAGGGTATGAGGGTTCAGAGTTCCCCCAACTGTGGTAGGTTGCCCCAGAGTTGCCTCTAAAACTGTAATTAGGCGGGGGTGGATACGCATCCATCCCTGGAGAGTGGTAGATATTGTGTGCAGCTTCCTTACCTGAGGGTGGGTGTGTATATGTGCTTTATGGTGCAGAGGTGGTCTTGTGTAGATGTCGAGTGATGTCATCCACCTTCTCAATGATGGAGACCTTATCCAATTAACAGGCTACCAACTCCATGTCAACGGATGTGGAAAGGCCTCGAGATTCGTGTACCCCCCGATTGTTTGTCAATGCGTGGGTGGACGTTTGGTTGTACGCACCCTGTGACTCATTGTTCAGGGAGTTCTCGCAAATGTTCTCGAGAATTCCCCAAATCTCGTCTTCATGCTGACCCATGATGCTGCCACCACAGGTTGCATTGAAAAATAGCTTGATGTCATCATGGAGCCTGTAGTAAAAGGATTGGACTTATTCCCACTTTGGGACTCCGTAATGGGGGCATTTGCGCTTGAGATCCAGAAAAGGATCCCATGCCTCATGTAGAGATTCTCCCACTCCTTGGGAGAAGTGCGTGATTTGGTGTCGCATAGCGTTTGTGCAACCAATGGGATAGAAGTTTTGTAGGAAGGCAGTTTGAAGTTCTTCCCATGTGTTGATCGTGTGTGGATTAGTTTGAAGCCAGTAGGTGGCTTTGTCGACTAGAGAGAAGGAGATCTTTAAGAGCAAGTCGTCTCGATTCTGGATGTCTGCCCCAAAGGTGTGGGCCATATGTTTTAGATTCTTGATGTGTCGGAAAGGATCCTCGGAGTTCAAGCCATGGAATTTTGGAGTCATGTGAAGCATACTAGGCTTAAGCTCCACCTCGAGTCCTCCTGCAGGGATATTTATTCATGGTTCGATCTCCATTGCCGCGGGATTGTAGTGATCTTGCATTTGAGGGCTCGGCGGTGGGTTGATGAACGCATTGATCTGGAGAAGATGAGGGATAGAATATCAGACGGACCCAATCAAGGGACCTAAAGATTTTTGGATGACTATAGAGGTTTAGGGCAGATGATACCCCTGGATCAGAAAGTCGTCCACTTGAGAATTACCTAGGCAGCCAAGAAGGGAGGGTCCCGCAAAGGCCCCTATATGGTAGAGCATCCCCACGGGTTGCAGGGTTTCCCCCACCTGACCTTCCTTATTACTAAGGGTCCAGGAAGACAAGAATGGTAACTTGACCTCTTAAGTCTACCAATTTAAAGTTAAGAGCAAGGGTGCTTATGATTTCACTTGAACTTTTAAAATATTTTTGTGCAAGGTGACCTTGTTTGAAGATTGGTTGGCCCCTCAAGGTCGGTCAACTTCACCTGCTTGTCCTTTGAGATTATTAGGTCCTGCTTTTTAAGTTTCAAGTGGATATTTACAGCCTGATTTTAGGGTTTGCTTGATTATGTCACTTCAAGCTTGGCTTGGGACAAACACAAGTTGGGAGAATATATTCTTGATTAAGGAAGAAGAGTCCTCAACCCTAGGATAGAAATCCTATTTTGGCTCTGATTAATCCAATTAGTTCCATCAAAATTTGGTACCTAGGGCTCAAGCAAGAAGGTGATAACCCTAGATACCTTAAACCCTAAGTAGGTGCATAAATCAGGGTTAGGGTTTGTCTACAAAAGAATCAAATTAGGCAACTTGTGAGGATTGATTCTAAGAATGAAATGCAAGTTGTCCCTAATTGATTTTCTTCCTTTTTTATCTCTTCTCAGAATTAGGGGCTTTTAAGGAAAAAGGGAATGGAATTTACCTGCCCTTGGAGTGTTTTGGTGCGTGGCTAACTCTCCTCGATTGGATTCTTGCACAGATCACAACAAAAGAGATAGAGCAAGTTAGTATCAAATCAGAAATCGCAATCAAGAGATCAAACTGCGTGCTGCTCCCTGGCAACGGTGCCAAAATGTTGCCCGCTCTGAATCAGGGTTTTAAAAGTAATGCATTATAGTATAGCCGATAACTCGCGAAGAACACCTAAAATTTACAGCTCGAAAGAAATCCAAGGTCAAACGTAGGGAGCAATATGTCAATTTATGTCAAGATTGCAAATCTAAGCACAATATAACAATGTAATAGAGATTTTAAGCACTAATGATATAAATGAAAGAGTTAGAGTCAATGTAGCAAAAAGATTAGGGCAAAATGATGATTTAAATCACCAATTTACCCTATTAACAATATACCCAAATAATGCTACAGTATCAATAAACCAAAGCCACGTATGATGAGTGCACAGTGCACTTCTCTCTGATGCTACTGTGCATAAGCACTTTTCCTCTTTTGGCTGCATCTTCTTCTCTTCTTCCTCTGCTTTGGCTTCTTTTCCTCCTTCTTCTCTTTTCGCACAAAGGGGGGACACTTCGCGAATTTCGCTAAGTGTTAGGATCTCTCTTAAGCAAAACCCCCCTTAAGCCTGCGCACTCTCTCTCTCCTGTTCTCCTCTTTCTCAATATCCAGGCATATATTCGAGTAATTAGGTATCCGAATTTTCGCATACCCGAGACCAGGGCTACGGGCATGGGTCGTAGCTGAGGTGTGCGAGAGTAGGCGGGCAAGTGAGCGGGTAATGGGGACCTGACCCCTATGTCTTGGGCGAGGGGTCGTGGTGATAAATTCCTTTTATCTCGCACTGAGGGCTCAGTCACGCACAATGTGGGACTAAATGTCCCACAGTTCTCCTCATGAAGCTACGTACGATGGTTCTTCGAATTGCGGCTGGAGACAAGTTCGTGGCTTCCAATTGAAGGCTTGGAGGGTGACCTGCAAGCCTTCCGCGTGCCTTAGTGGTGTCACCTGGAGGTATCATGGCTAGAACACCATGAACGATGTTGGAAATAGTGGTGCGGCGATGAAGGTTCGGCGATCTACCTGAAATAGAAAATATGGCCTCTTGGCCCTGTCAAAAATGCTCAGCAGGATCGTATGAGCACGGCGAATGTACTGATGGGTGTTGCGTGATATGAGGATGCTTTTACGTAAGTAGTGAAGTTGGAGACGGTGAGTGCAGGTGGTGGCGTTTGGTGGGTTGTTTGGAAGAGCAATCCCCTCAATTTCTTCAAGGGTTTTGCTCATGAGGTTACCACGAAGGTGTAGGGACTGGTGGCAAGCAGAAAGATGATCTGTGGCAGCAGGAATGCTTTGCCGAAGGTACGTCGGCGAGATGGAAGACGAATTTGCAAGAGGCAATGCGGTGGTCGAGTCGGAGTGACGAAGACGAAGTTGTGAAGTAGCGAAGCTAGGGAGTTGATTTGAGTAGGTAGCGGATGAACAGGAGGAGGAGCGACGCCGGGTCTGTTATGGCCAGCGTCGGAGACAAAGGGTGCTCCGGTGGGAGAGAACGGGACGACGAAGGGGGAGGAAGCGCCTCGGGGGTATGTCGAGGTGCGGAAGAAGCTGAGGAGTCGAGACCGGCTGGTTATAGTCTGTGATGGCCGGTGAAGAAGCTGGGAGGAAGGGGTCGCCGGAGTGAGGTGGAGCGAGCTGAGGAGGAGAGGAAATAGGGCTACATTTGGCTCAATTTCTCGCTAAGGAGGTAGGGAATGCCATGGGGGGTCTTTTGTAGGTCAGGGGGCGAGCTTTCAAGCTTGGAAACCAATCTTGGAAGCTCCCAAGCTTCACGAAATAGGAGACCCAAATCTTTGAAGGATTCACACGAGCTTTTTTGAGAGATTTGGAGACTTGGACATGGCTCAATTGGAAGGAGATTACCTGACAAATCTGCCTTTCAATTTTGAAAGAGATTCATCAAGTAATCATAGAGTTATTACCAAATGAAGCTCATCGGAGTAGGAATTCTCCGCGAAAATGGCGGAAGGACCTTTTTGTAAAGAGTGACAACAAAGATGGAGGGGTCTTTGCTAGGCATTTCAAAAGTTGAGGGGTTGAGTGAGAGTGAAAGAGTTAGACTGGACTAAATTATAAACTAGGTCAAGATGATCTCTGATTAGACCCAAATTTTGATACAAACCTCATTTGGACCTAAGGAATCAAATGGTGAAGTTGGATTTTGGTTTTGACCTTGTTTGACTGGGTATTTTGTGCTAAAACCTAAATTAGGGTAATAGTCTGTTTATGACTCTATTTTAGGTCAAAACGGGTTTTGATGGTCAATTCAAAGATGATAAACCCTAGAAAATATTTTTCTATGAATTTTAGAGGGTTTATGTGAATTTTATCCTGACCAGAACCTTAGTAGATTAAGTGGATTTATTTTAGGATTTTAGATGTCATTTAATTCTTGAGATACGTGAAGACCCGTTTCTGTCTACATGGACCCCCTTATTAGACTTAAATGCACATTTGACCTTTAGTAACCCCTGAAAAGCCTCGTGGTTTATTCTGTATTTGTGGATTATTGGTAAAATTGTAGAAATAACCATTTATTCTTCTTTTCTTCTCAAAACAACTCAAGTTGCCCAAGAGACCTTCTGACTGATATGTAGGAGCTTTTATTGACTTTATCAGATCAAATTGAGTTAGTTATTGCTCATGATGGTGTCCCATCATACCCCCAAGCCTAACTTTTGCTAGTCCCTTAGCAAAATTCCATGAATCAAAGCAGTTATCTAGGTCGGATGTAACCGTCAGGATGCGCTAGTAAGCCGCGTCTCTAGGAATCATATCTTAATACCAACAATAGGTCCAAAGGTACTCAAGTACCAGCCTAGATCCAGACCTGACTAGCTTTCCCCTCAGTCTGTCGCGAAGGTATCTAAGGCTCGCAGGAACTATCCTAAGGTTCGTTGGACCCGGTAGTTAAAGCACCCGTGCTTGAAACATGGTTAGTTCAGGTTCAATTTGCCAGTACATTTTTGTAGGAGAGAGAAGGGTAGAAGAATATTCTCATTTTTAGAGAGTTTTCTCACTTTTTTTCTTTAAAATTTTTCCTTAGATCCGGCCTCGGATTGGCCCTAAACACGGTTTATATCGGATTCCTTGTCTCCACCATCAATCCTCGAAAGGTCCCTAGCATTTGATGTTTCGGGGTAACACCGCCCATGGCAACCCCCAGAATCCTTGCTTTCAACACTTCGAGATAGTGCTGTCCATGGAGTCTATAGCTAAATGCTAGCCCTGGCAATCGACAATTCATGATAATGCCGCCCATGGCACCTGAACCAACATAAGGTGCTTACATGTCCCCAGTAGGATGTTTAGGTATACTAAGAGACAAGCACCGAGGAGATGATATGTTATTGTGCATCTTCGAGGGGAATTTCTTGCCTCTCCGTGCCGGGAACTCATCCAAATCAACTTGTGTTTTCAAGCCGCTCCTAATCTAGATCTTAGGACTATTTTTAGAACATATTAAATGCCCTTTGGCATGATTTTATTATTTAAAGTGCACTGAACCAGACTGTGTGTGATTTCGTTTGCTTAAGTTACCGAGTCCTGTAAATCAGAGGTCAGTTAATGAAGCCGAGTACTCTTTAAGCCTTAGACCTAATACACAAGCTTTGCATTTTTCTCAACCTCTTGAGAATTAATCCGGATCATGACAAGTACATGAATGTTTAAATGGAAATTGATCCAAGAGACCTAAGGTCGATATTCGCCACTAATCCCTTAAGTTTTAGTCTTTCATGTCTTAATTCATCATTCGATCCAATCTAAAAGGTAGGTTGGTTTCATATTACTTTGAAGGGACTCAGTTTTTTTTTCTTTATCTTTTAGCTACTTTCTTTTTTTTTCTTTTTAATTTTCCTCTCATTTTTTCTCATTTTTTTCTCAAATTGCTCCTTTATCCTCAACCTCCTTTTCAATTTTTTTTTCATTTTTCTGGTTTTTGGAATATGTATATTTTTTTTTATGAAACCCTTTTTGTGAAGTGATTCTCACAACGTTTTGCACTTTAATACCCCCCATGCTTACGATTTACAATGTCCTCACTGTAAATTAGGTGGGTTCGAGTTCAGCTTAGATCATGCATTAGAATAGAGTCAAAAGGACGGGTGAATGGATCGGGATGACTGTTGCAGATGATTTCAAGCTCTGGTGCGAGTTCGAAAGGTGGAGTCGGCTGTTCTAATGGACGAATCCTAAAGTGCAATATGAGTTCAACAAAGAGATGTGTCAAAAAGGTTTCAGGTTTTTCAAAAGATAATGGGTAGCCTCCCGTTAAGCGCTGAGTTTAATGCCATCAGCCGGGTGCAATCAGCTCAGGGAGAATGGAGATCAAACGATAATGCAGCTAAGTTCGCATCAGTAAGTTCGATGAATGTCTTGAGTCGTTGGCCATTCACAATGAAAGGTTCAGAATCAAGGCTCCATTTCCGAAGATTCGTCTACTAAGAATGGTCAAATCCATTTAGATCTGAGTTTACCTGGGAAAAGTTTGAGCTTAGCACGTAGTCTACTGTGAGAATGTATTCAAAGTCGTCCGATTTAAGGAAGGGTCTCATGAAATCAATCTCCCATATATCGAAGATTTCACATACGAGAATCGGCTGTAAAGGCATCATATCACGGTGGCTCTTGTTGCCCAAGGTCTGGAAACGTGTGCATGCCTTATAGTAATCGTGTGCATCCTTGAAGATCGTAGGCCAATAAAAGCCGCACTGGAGGACTTTAGCTGCGGTTTTATGTCCGGAGAAGTGTCCGCTGCAAGCCTGGTCTTGGCAAAAGGACAAAATGTCCTGAATTTCCACTTCCTAGATGCATCGTTTGTTGATCTGATCAGACCAACGCGGTAGAGGTACGAGTCTTCCCAGATGTAGTACTTGGCATTGGAAAACTTGTCCTTCTTGGCCTTCTGCCAATCAGATGGGATTTGATGTGAAATCAATGTACCAGGGAAGTCCTGCACCAATAGTCAAGAGGTGCTCATCAGGAAAGTGTTCTATGATTGATCCGGAAGGGTCAATGATATCAGAAGAAAGGCGGGACAAGTGATCAGCTACCACATTCTGTTTCCTGCCTTGTTGTGAATCTAGACGTGAAATTCTTGCAACAGCAAGATTCAGAGGATAAAAAGATAGAAGAGTGCAAAAATAATGGTGATTTAGATCACCACATAAATCCTCTAATTAAGCATATATCCAACAACTCTATTTTACTCAAATATCACTACAATGGTATCAACCACTTATTCACGTCAGATAAGTCCACAGTATCAGAGTTTCAAGCCAAAGCCAAGCACTTGACGTCAGGAAGGTGCTTCAGACGACTTAATGTCACCAAGGCACAGAGCCTCAACAGACGCACAAGGGGTAACTTTTTTCCTCAGAGGCTATGTGTTAGCCTTTTAAGCATTCACCACGAGGAGTCAAACCTGAAGCAAAACCCTCCCCTCTCCTCCTCACAAATTCTCTTCTTCTCTCAGAACCGGGCAATAATTGGGTCTATAGCAGGTAATCGGATCTGGGTACTGGGTCCAAGCCCGCATGCATGTGTGCACGTGCGAGGAGTGAGAGCGCGAGGAGGCGCATGCGAAGGGGGCCCGACCCCCCCGTGTTACTGGACGACAAGGCTAAGTGAGACTTACAACTTGTACGCTATCAGTAGCGTAGCAGTTCACGATGTGGGACTAATGTCCCCGCTGCCCTTTGCGCATGCCAGCAGCTGGAGCTGCTTCAAATTGGAACTGTTGCTGGCAATCTTCTCTTCAATTGGAGCAGCGACTGGACTTGTCAATGTCTTCCACAACACCTGGAAGTTGCAATGCAGTTGAAGCAGGTCGGAGCAGGCGGTCAGAGCTGGAGATGATGGTGGCGACAGGAGAGAATCGGCGAGACCTGAAATAAGGAAATACAGGCTACATGCCCAGTCTGATGGTTCAGGTGGATCTCCTAGTCGCGTGGAGTGCAATGACAGTGTCAATTTGGTGGATGATGGCGTGTGGTGGTCGGATGGAGTCAGAGAGGGTGAACGGATGTGTGTGTGTTTTGTGGAGTAAAGGGATGAGAGATTGGTGGAATTTCTTGAGGGGTTTTGGTGATGGTGATGCGACGAATCTCGTGGAGGTGGTGGCGAGTGGTTTGGTGGTGTATGGCGCAAGGGCGACCAAGCCGGAATTGAGGCCGAAGGCAAAGAAGACGAACGGGGGGAGTGGTGGTCATCAATTGGATTGGGGAGATGAAGGAGATGGGAAAGATCTAGAGAGGGAAAGGAAGAGATTGGACCTAACTAGCGGACGAAAGGGAGGGAATTTGGCGCCGGCTGTGATTGGTCGGCATCGAAGACGGAGGTTGCTCCGGAGGGGGAATGGCGAGGAAGAAGGGGCCGAGGAGGCTCCTGAGTTGATCGTCGAGGAGCGAACGAAGTTAAGGAAGGTTTTGACGTTCCCAATTTGGTCGTTTGGAGGTTGTAGGAAGACGGAGGAGGAAGCTCGCTAAAGTTGGTCGAAGCAAGTCGGAAGGAGAAGAAGAAGAAGAGGGATTTGGCCTTCAAACCTAGCTAAGGAGATGCTGGGAAGTTTGCTGAGCTTATATAGAGCTCATTGGTGAGCTTAATTTATAAAAATTCTCGAATTATATTTGCAAAATAGGCATCCTTGATTCCCTGATTCTCGGAGCTCGTGAGGATTCCATGGTGCGAGTTAGGTTCTAAGATCAACTTCATTGGAAAGAGATTAATTTCCTAATCAATCCCTCCAAATTTATAGGGATTTAGTCATGAAATCAGAGAAAAAATCAAGATTGAGTTCGCGTGATTTGGGTTCACGCCTGTTTGGACCTAATCATGGCAGCAGGGACTTTTTTGAAGAAAATGATGAGAAGTAAGGGGCCTTTTTGCAAATAATTCAAAACTTGAGGGGCTAAATGTAAGATTTAGAGTTTTAAATGGTTAAATTGCAAACTAGGTTAAGATGGACTCTAAATGGGTCCAAATTTTGGTGCAAACCTAATTTGGACCCAAGGAATCTAATGGTGAAGTTGAATTTTAGTTTTGACGATGTTTGACTGGTAAATTTGCATAAAAGCCTAAATTAAGGTAAAATCCCATTTGCAACCCTGTTTAAGGTCAAAATTGGTTCATATGGTCAAACCAAGGGTACCAAACCTCTCAAAATATTTTTTTATGATTTTTAGGAGGTCTAAATTAATTTTATCCTGACAAGAACCTCTTTAATTTGAGAAAATCTAAAATTAGGATTTTAGGTTCTGATTTAGTTCTTAAAATGCGTGAAACCCCGTTTCTATCTGTATGGACCTACTCATTGGACTTTAATGCTCATTTGATCTTTAAATAGCCCCTGACAAACCCCATGGTTGCTCTGCTTTTATGATGTGATGTTAAAACTACCTAATTAACCCTTCTTTAGTGTTTTCTTCTCAGAATGGATTTACGTGGAATTGCAGCCTTCAGGAGATTACGTAGGAGCATTTGTCTATTGATTTTGACTAATTAAAGCTAGTTATGGCTAACGGATGGTGTTACCATCAACATCTATGTTTGAAATAATCTCCTTGGGTACGCCATACAACTAGACGATCTCTTGTATGTATAGCTCTGCTAACTGCAAGGGGCCAGAAGTCACTTTAATAGGTAAAAACTGTACTAACTTTGTTAAGCGGTCAACAACCGCCCAAATTTCATCGTGTGCTGATCGAGTCAATGGTAGTCTTGTGATGAAGTCCATAGAGATGCTCTCCTACTTCCATTCTAGGATTGAAAGGAGTTGCAATTGACCAGTGAATTGTTGAAAATTGCTAAGTAAATATAAGGCATTCATTATAACATGATTTTTTTTTAAACAAAAATAAATAATTGAGACTTTGGTGAGTCCCGGGTTAATCACGAGGGGTCGTAGGATCTATGCAAAACACGAAACAAATATGAACTAGCTATTATAATGGAGATGAGATCAAGGAAATCAAATCAGACAAATATATAGAGAAGGGGGGTGAGAAGCAAGAATTGCAAATAAGATAACTAGAAATCAAACTTTATTTCAACTAGAATAAATGTCAAAGTTAAAACTAAAACTAATTAGAATAGGAACTAGAAAAATTACTAGAACAAGAACAAGAACAAGAACTCAAACTCAAAAACAAAAATTAATAGAGAAGATGAGATGGAGCATGGTTCATTGTTGTAATTGTTCCATCAAAAATCGCTAACTAAAAATAGAGTAATCGTTATAGGGTGATTTTTTTGAAAATAGAAATAATATTACCAAGATCCTTGGCGAGTCTTGGGTTGAACACAGGGAAGCATAGGATTTTTGAACTAAATGCAAAACGTAAGGCAAATATGAACTAAATATAAGGAAGGAGAAGAGAAGAAGGAACATAAATCAAGCAGGTAAATAGAGAAAGGCGTGAGAAGAAGGCTTGCAAATGATATAGATGGAAAATAAACTTTGATTGCAACTAGAAATAATGTCAGGAATACAACTAGAACAAGGAACGGAATATCTACTAGAATAGAAACTAGAAATCAACTACAACTAGAAAAAGACTAGAAGAAGAAGAAGATGAGGTGTAGCTTTGTACATTGATGCGGCTGCCCTGAAGAAGGAGATGAGGATGAAGTAGAGATTCTGGACTTTGGTGACAAGGACAACCACTAGAGATTGCAGCAAAGTCTGGACGTGGTGGTGAGAGGAAGAAGGTGGTAAGAGTCTATTCTAAATAGGAGGGTTATATAGAAGGTGGTGAGGAGAGAGTGGAATTATTCTAAAGCTAAGGAACTTAATGATGGAAGGGAGGGGAATAGCGTCTCTATTTATAGAGGTTTCTAGGTTTTATATGGAGGGCTAGGGTCTGATTAGGTTGGGATCAAGGGTTAAGACTAAGGCTAAGTTAATAGGTTTTTGTTGGAAATAGATGGAAGTCTAGGATTAAGTAGGGAAGGTGATTGATGGTGGAGATTTAAGGAAGGGGGGTGGGACCTAAGGGGGTTGGTTCTAGGGTTGGTGGCTAGCCAAGTGGTGGAGGATCTAGGGCCTTAGGATGAGGGTTGAATGGTTAGGAATTAAGTAGGAAGGGACATGTGCACTTTTGCGCATTAGGAAAGGGTTAGGATAAGGTTTTCGTGTAGGCCTTAGGATGTTGATCCAAGGGTGGTAGGAGGGCCTAGGGGGGGATGGCTAGGAAAGGTTTAGAAACCCTATAGGTGGCAGCTAGGTTGAGGAGATAGGGTTAGGGTTTTCTACTTGGGTATTAAGGAAGGGATAGGATAGGATAAGGTACTTTATGTTGGGTTTTAATTAGGTCTACCTAGCTGACCATTATAGGTTCAGAATTAGGTCCATGGTTGGCTAGTTTAGGTTGGTAATTAGGCTAGGTGGTTGGGTCCTAAATTAGGAAAAATTGAATTTCTAAATAGGCTAGCCTAGTTGCTAAGTAGGTTAGGGTTCACAAAATTAGGCTCCTTTTTTTCAAACAAGTGAGCTCAATCATAAAAGTCCAATCTCCAAGGCTCAAAATTGCTTCAAACCTGACACCTGCACGTATTACAATAAAGACATCAAGGTACCAGATATAGATTAGGAAAACATTATAGAAAAACCCAACATAATATAATATTTACAAAATGCACCTATATGACAATTCTAACCAACTAAATGCTTTCTAAATTAACGCTTAGCGTAGCATTAGTTAGGCATAATTAATGTAATTATATATAGAAATATCAGTAGCCACCTTGAAGATGAGAGGAGGGTGAGGCAAAGGATCTGGAGTTGATGAGGAGGACGACCATCAGGAGGATGCTGTAGAGTTTGGATGTGGAGAAGCTTTCTAATTGAAGTGAGAGGGTATTCTAGTTAGGAAGGCCAATGAAGGTGGTGAGATGATGGTGCAGTAGTCTAGACTAAGGAAGACTTAAGTAGGAAGAGGGGGGTAGGCCTCTATTTATAGAATTTTCTAGGTTCTAGATGGAGGGCTAGGATCTGGTGAGGTTAGGATCAATGGTTAGGATGAAAGGCTATGGCATTAAGTTTTGTTGGAAACTATGGAATGCTAGGATTTCTTTGGAAGGATGATGGAGGGTGGTGATTAAAGGAGGGGGGCGGCAACTAAGATTGGTTGGTAGACCATGTGGCTGGCTATAGGGAGGGGTATTTATCTCTTTAGGATCATGGTTTGAGGGCTAGGATTAAAGGGAGAGGATATGATCAACTAAATGATTTTATTGGGATTTTACAATAGGATTTATTATGGCCATTGGATGATGATCTAAGGGTCCTAAGGGCTTTTATAGTGGTCGACCAAGGTGTTCTAAAAAGACCTAAATGGGGGCAACACTAAAGGGATAGACCTAAGGTTTTGTGTTTTTAGGAAGGCAAGGGATATGGTGGTTGAGGTGTATTTTGGTTTTAAAGATGCTTATAGTCGGGCATATATAGGTTTTCAATTAGGCTCTTGGTCCTTTAACCAATGCCCCATCATATCCCCAAGCACTTTCATGATCCTAAGCCTAACTTAAAACTCATTAGACGTTGGCCCTAAGGACTTATTGAACTAGTCTCAAGGTATATACTAGCATTGTAGGATTCATTGGTCAAGTACTTTTTCTAGTAGCATTTAAGTTGGGAGGCTTGATTGTCAAATGACTTAAGCCAAGCAAAGGCTTGGAATAATTAGCGGCCCTCAGGACATGCTCCCCTTGCTCAATCAGCCCAACTTATAGGCCTCTTGGTTTAAGCACAACGCTAATTTGTTTTGTGGTGAAGGTTATACTTTAGAGGCTTAGGTTATCTAGGGTTACACTTTAAGGCTTATAATCTGTTTGCTTGATTATGGATTCTCTCATCTGTCTCTTTTCTTATCCCCTATTCTTCTTCTGATTTATGCTAGGGAGAAGGTCCTTAAACTTGGATTTGGTTCCACCCTTGGATAGAAACCTTAGGAGAGCCTTATCCACATCCACATAATCCACTTCTATGGCTAGTTCTAGCCATAAAGAGGATAACTCAGGTGAGGATATCCCATTGGGGATAATCCTGGATAGCGACACTCCAAGCACAGATCAAAAATCAAGGGGAACACCATGACAAGTAGATTAATACTATTCTTAAAGCTTTCTAAAGATTCCAAAACCCTCTTAGGCCTAAACCACTTTGGGATTTTTATAATCCCTCTGAGACCCAACCTGAAGGCTACCATAGGGTACCTCATTTGGAGGATGATTCTGAGCTTAAGCTGCACATCATCAATCTTATCCCTCACTTTCATGGTAATAACATTGATGATCCTTTCCAACATATAGAATAGTTGGTTAACATAGGGGGGACCTTTAGACCCCAAAATATGGATGAGGATATTCTGATGATGAAAATGTTCCCTTTCTCACTTAAGGATAAGGTATCACATTGGTTGAGAACTGTAGGTAGGCCTATCCACACATAGGAGGGGCTTAAGAGTGCCTTCTTGAAGAAGTTCTTCCCTATAGGAAAGACCAATGCCCTTAGAAGAGCCATAACTACCTTTACTTAGAACCTGGGCATGTAGATCCATGTGGCATGGGAGAGTGTCATTAATCTAACTAGAAATTGTCCCCATTAGGAGGTTCTAAAGTGGCACTTGACCTAGATCCTTTACCATGGACTTAATGATAATCGTAGGAGTTTTGTTGATGCTGCATGTGGAGGAAATTTCCTCAGTAAAGATGTAGATGGGGCATTTGAATTATTTGAGAATATGAGTGAGAACTCCATGAATAATGCCTCCATGACCACCTTTAACATATCAAGTCAACCTAAGAGTGGAATTTATGAGGTCCAGCCAAATTTTAGTTCGGTTGATTTGGAGATTATTGCAAAAAGGTTGGATAAGGTGGAACTTGTGGGGAAGAGTATGGAAAACCTGGATAGAAAATTGGATAACCTTATCTAAGGTGGAAACCCCTTAGCATCTACTTCCTATGCCAATTCTATGACATAGGGGACCTCTACACTTAGTGGAGAAGTGGTTAATCAGGTGCACAATCTAACTAGGGCTCAGCCTATGAGCCCTCTATAGTTGGACTAGACACAATCTGGATTCCAAGGAGGGGACCTTGACTCCCTCAATTTTTGATTATGGTGATTTGTCACCTACATTCTCAGCCTATGAGGATGCCAATGCCATCTAGGATTATGGTAGGAACAATCCATACTTTAATACTAACAATTCTGGATGGTGAAATCAACCAAACTTTTCCTTGTCAAACCAGAAACCTACTCAGAATCTTGATTCGACTAGGCAAGTCTATAATCCAACCACCGATGGACAAACTCAAACCAGTAGGCAGAATCCAAATTTCACCTATTAGGCACCTACACAACAGGATGATTTATCTATGGCCCTAAAGGAAATTAGAGAAATGAATCAGAGGGACAAGGAGGATTTGGATCAATCGAGATCTGATTTGACAAAAAGAATGGACCATATTACAGATTTTATACAACATGGGATGCTACCCTCCCAACTTGTCCCTAACCCTAGGGATTTTCCTAGGAATTTGAATCAAGCACGAGAACCATAAGCCTATGCACAAGTGATTAACCCTACTCCCCTTACAACTCCTGGATTTAACCTAGTTCCCCATATGACCAATTAGGGGCACCTATTCTTCCTAACCCCCTCTAGAACCCTGTTACTGCTAATTCTATTACCATGGGAAATGACTTCAGATACACGGGTCCCAACTAGCCTAAAATCACTCAACTAAAGACCCTTATGTAGAGATCAGAGATCCTGAATAACATGTTGTGAGATGAAATTTTGATTCGGAAATAAAATCAAATTCAGGATTAAGAAGTGAATATAGGCTTCAATGCAGAAAGTCGGAGGAGAATTCTGAGGTAAAGATAAGTTCAAATTGATGATAATCTTACTCCTCGCAGCTATCGGATCTATTCTCACTTATGTAAGATCTTCGATGAATTCATATATGGAAAAACATAAGGCGAAATCTGAAAGTTAGGAAGGTGGTCTTGTCTGATCACACCAGCTCTCTTATCCTAAACAAGTTACCTCCTAAGAAACAAGACCTTGGAGCCCCACTGATTTCTTTCACTATAGACAATATCACTTCTAATTAAGCCCTCCTTGACCTAGGTGCTTCCATTAACTTGATCCCTACTACACTTGCTGAGAAACTTGGCCTAGGCCATATGAAACCTATTGATATAACCCTTCAATTGGCAGACCAATCTATTAATAAACCTATGGGTCTTCTGGACAATGTGATTGTCAAGGTCAAGGATTTTCATTACCTAGTTGATTTTATGGTCCTTGACTTGGAAGTACCTAAAAACCTTAATCATACCCCGATCATCTTAGGACAATCCTTCCTAGCAATTGCTAAGGTTAAAATTAATTGTGATTTGAGGAAATTAGAGATTGCCTCAGGAGATCAAAGAATCAAATTTAATGTTTTTGAGGCATCCAAGAGGAGCAATCTGACTTGTGGATGAATTGAAAAATTAGGGAGAATTGAGGAGTTTAGGGCAATGCACATAGTAAAGAAAAAGCCAGTAGTTGATCACTGTCCACCTAGACTGCGTTGACCTAGTAAAATTTTATTGACCCGAACTATGCCTAGCTGAAGTCATTAAACTTATCACTTGTATATATATTTAGATTTCTTATAGATATATGTATCTTACTTTGCTTTGTAGATTTGAAGCTAGTTGAGTTATATTGCACCAACTCAGATGTGTCGGGTGATTTCTACCCTTTTAATGTTTATAGCATACAATGAGGGCATTGCATGAAATAGGCATGGGGGTGGATTTGTATTTTTGACTGAGTTGCTTTTACACTAGTCTCTAAAATATTGTGTCTTTCCTTGTTGCGAGTGTTCTTATGTTGCGTATTTTCATCTGTTGTATCTATATTTAAAAAAAAAGAACAAAAAAGAAAAAAAAAAGGATTTTTAGTGTATTGAGCCAAGAAAGAATGGAAGTTTTTGATATTGACGATTTAATGGTCATTAGAAAAGTATTTTTAGAATCTTTTTGCCTAGACTCTTCAGGTCGTAGTTGACTTAATTATTTCAAGTATTTACGTAAATAAGGATTTGTTTCTTGAATCCTTAAATGGGTTTTAGAAGCTGTAGTATTAAGTTAAAGGAGTGATAAGTATTTGACTTATCTTCCCACCCTTTGGTTTGAAAATTTTGAGAAAATTAAGCAATCTACACTTGCACGTACACTCTAACTCATCTTTTGGGCAACCTGCCATTGAAGTCTTAGTAGTCAATAGGATCTAGATTGTGGTATGGTTGGCTTGTTGCACTAGGTATGCTCCCCAAATGTAGGGTGTTTAGAGCCTAGCCTTGCATTTTTAGCTTTTCATGCCTTTGTTTAGGTAATGTTCTTAAACGGGATTAGGGAACCACCTACTTAAAAAAATGAGTGTAGACAAAAAAGAAAAGCCCAGAAAAAAAAGGAATATAGTAGGAGGAAGTATGTGTGAAAAAAAAACAAATAGCCCAAAAGCAAAATAAAAAATGTGCATCAAATATCTCGAAAACCCCAAAAATAGTGAGGTATTCAATAAGAAACCTTTTTGGTTCGGTCGAGAAGATATATCTTTAAGGTTGAACTCAGGATAGAAAAGGATAGGAAGAAAGCTACTAGTTCTTAGTAAGGCAGATCTGAAAACTTAGGCCAATATTGTGAAGAGACGATTTTAGTCCCATTGAAAACTTAGAATTCAATAAGGTAGCCCAATTGATAGGTCATATTCTTTTTGGCACACACCGAAAGCTTAAAATTTAAGCTTAATTTGAACCTTGGGTGGGTTGATAGAGCCATAAAAAGTTATTGTGACCCAAAGCCAATGTTGATAGAATCTCTGATTGGGTTTGAGCAGTCTTTATTTGGATCAGTACTTGGAAACTATTGAGTCTTTGTAGATAAGGTTTTGATTTACATATTTCTTTTGATTGGTAAAAAGTTAAGTTCAGGATTTCTATTTTGTTTTTTCTCAAAACCCATTTTCAAATTTTTCTTGCATGGTTTTTGCATTCTGTTTCACTCGAATAGATAGGCATGAGGGTGTGATATTTCTATATTTATTAACATTAATTATGCCTAACTAATGCTAATTTAAGGGTGAATTAGGTTAGAAAGCGTTTAGTTAGGTCAGATTAGTCATTTAGATGCATTTTGTAAATATTACAATCTTTTGAGTTTTTATACAATTTTCCCTTACCTATATTTGGTACCTTGATGCCCTTCTTTGAATATGTGCAATTACCAAGTTTGGAGCAATTTGGAGACTTGTAGGATGGAGAATCAAGGTTGAGCTCACTTATGCAAGGAGGTTGAGCCAATTTCCTAATTAAGCCCTAGCCTAATCAACCCTAGACCTAGCCCTATTAGGAACCCGATTTCCCACACCCAAATCCCACCTAACCTAGCCCGAATCCCACCTAGATTGGCCAGCCACTACGCCTAAAATTTTCAACTTTATTGGTTGACCAACATTAATCAAACTCAACCTATGATTTTCTAAAAAATACACCAACCTATTCCTATATCCTAACCCAACAAACCTTATTTGGCCATCCCTTTTATCCTCCAATAAATACTATTTTGGATAGCCAAAGTGAACTGTAATTTATCCACCACTAGATCTAAATCCTAAGGTCCTAAATTTCCTACCTAATTCCCTATCTTAAAACCCTAAACCATGTCATAATCCTAATCTCGAAATTTATCACAACCTAATAAATGTTTACTATTTTGGCCATAACGTTTTCATTTCAAGTCCAAATTGAGTGATTTAAGTTGTATTTGAAAGCTTATTTCGAGGGCTACAACTTTGCTTTTATGTGTAATTTGAAATTCGGAACAAACATAGGCCAAACATTTGAGACAAGATAGGGAAATCCTATAAGGTTGTTGCAACACCCTCCATCTTAAAACCTCCTTTAATCTCTACCCTCTCTCATCCTGCCATTAAATCCTTGCCCTCCATTAAACAACTAGGAAACTCTATAAATAGAAGCCTACCCCCCTCCTACTTAGTCTTCCTTAGTTTTGAATAATCATCTATCCTTTTACCACCTTCCATAATCTTCCTATTTAGTCTACCCTCTCACCTCCATTGGGAAGCTTCTCCACGTCTAGACTCTGCCTCATCCTCCTAGTTGTTGTCCTCCTCATCTCATCCTCTACCTCATCTCCATCTCATCTCCAAGGTGACTGCATCAATGAACCACGCCCCATCTCATCTATTTCTGCTTCCTTGTTCTTTTCTAGTTGTAGTTATAGTAGATTTCTACTTTTTTAGTTCTTGTTCTAGTAGTTCTAGTTGTATTATTGACATTTCATTTAGTTTAATTAAAGTTATATTTCTAGTCATCTTATTTGCAAATCTTGCCTCTCACCCCACTTCTCTATATAATTGCCTGATTCTGATCTCCTTCTTTATATTAGTCAATTCATATTTGCTTTGTGTCTTGCATTAGTTAGAAAAATCCTACGTCTCCTTGTGTTCGACCTGTGACTCATTAGAGTCTCGATAATTTTATTTTTGTTTAAAAAAAAATCATGCTATGATGACTGCTTTATATTTACTTTGCGGTTTCTTCAGATCAGAGAACTCCCTCATGACTGGCCTAAATAAAAAGGGGAGGAACCCGACTTATTTCAAATCTGCGCCGATTAAGTGATCTGATGCTGTGTTCCCGAGTCAGAATTTTCCAATATTTAGAACCACTGTCATGCGATGGCCCGCAACAAACATTTTTTGGGTAACAAGATCGCAACCAAGATGTTGAATTTTGGATTTTTCTGGCCAGCGTACACAAAGATGCCCATGAATTTGTTCGATCCTATGTTCATTGCCAGAGCATCACCAACATGACGAAAAAAGATATATGCCCCTAAACCTAATTTTGGAAGTTGAAATATTTATTGTTTGAAGGATTGATTTCATGGGACCGTTCGTTAACTCTTGTGGGAGCTTATATATACTTGTAGCGGTTGACTATGCGTCAAAATGGATTGAAACAGTACTCACATCGACTGATGATCATTAGGTTGTCATGGACTTTATTAAAAAAACATCTTTGCTAGGTTTGGAGTTCCTAAGGCCATTATCAGTGACGGAGGTTCTCACTTCACCAATTCTCAATTCCATCAACTGCTAGCTAAATGTAGGGTCAATCATAAGATTTCTACTCCTTACCACCCCAAACCAATGGCCAAGCTGAAGTTTCTAACCGAAAAATTAAAAATATTTTGTAAAAAATGGTTAGGCCTGACAGGAAAGACTGGTCAGGTAACCTGGATGACGGTTTATGTGCATACCGCCCCACTTTCAAAACCCATATTGGCATGTCCTCATTCAAATTGATCTATGGAAAGGCTTGTCATCTCCCGGTTGAGCTAGAACATAGGGCATATTGGGCTATTAGGCTTCGTTTGGATGTGGGGTAAGTTGGTGGGAATGCTGATGTGTCATAGGTATGATGAATAGCATGATGAATAGTACTTCTAGTGGATTATGGTGTATACAAGGATAGCACAAGTGACAGTTACATGGAGGTGAGTGCAGTGATTGTTGCCAACAAGAGTGGTCAAATTAAACTGCATGGAGATCTATGTGTGTGGGATAAATCTCCCCTATCCTACAAGTTATCCTATTCATGTGGGGTAATACTCTACATCCAAATGAAGCCTAAAGAACTAAATTTGAATATCAAAAAAGCTGGTAAACATTGAATACTTCAATTAACTGAACTGGAGGAAATCCGTTAATTTGCATATGAGAACGTGTGTATTTATAAAGATCGAACGAAGCTTTTTCACAACAAATATATTGTTCAGAAATCTTTTGAACCTAACGATGCGCTTGGCTTTTTGATGCACGATTACGAATTTTCCTTGATAAGTTAAAATCCAAATGGACTGGTCCTTATTTTGTTCTTAAAACCCATCCTTATAGTGTCATTAATATCTTTGATCCGAAAACAAATAATTCCTTAATTGTCATCGATTAGCATTTAAAGCCCTATCTAGAAAATACTCCAAACCAACCTCCTGAATCTCAAGTCCTCCACGATCTACCCAAACATTGACCGACACTATGCCCAGTTAAAAAGGTGTAAAAGGTAGCTCTTGTTGGAAGATAACCCATCATTTCCCATTTTCTTATTTTTCCTTTATTTTGCATGCATTTCAAATTCCGTAAAACCCGATCCGACCATCTTCTTCCTAGGTAATATCTTCTACCCTATCTTATGCATGAGGACATTGCATATCTTTAGCATGGGGGTACTTTAATTTAAGTAAAAAATTTTACGCTTTTTCAGAACCTAAATTTTGACATTGTTTCGTACATTTTCAAAAAATATATAAATTTTTTTTTCGGATTTTAAGAAACTCGGGACTAAGGTTGTAGTTATTTTAAAAAAGATACCGCATGGGATTTAATCTTTATCAAACTAAGGGATAGATTCAAGGATCTTTGGGTTAGACTTCTTAGGTCTTAACCAGACTTAAATGAGTAGCGTATCACTTAAGAACTTGATTTGTTTCAAACCTCTGAAAATAACTAACCCTTGGAAAACGATTAGCAATAATGCTAGTACTGGACTTAGTTTTTGACCTTGCAGTTTGGATCTTTTTTGAAACCCAAGTGTCAAATCTCCTTCACTTATTGCACAAGGCCTACAAAAAAAGAAAATAAACTTGAAAAACAACCCCCATTGTCTAGCTTAGGAGGAAACTCGAAACAATTTTGATTGGATGAGTTCATGCCATTAAAAAGGAGAAAAATTGTCCTTCTAGGAAGTGATGATAACATGCCCCCACCTCGGTGATTACCGAATATCAATATTCATATCTATACATGGAGCTTATAAGCACATTTTGCAGTTCAGGTGTTTTGGATGGTATTATCCTGAAGTATTGAAGTGAGAGCCTGGATTTGTTGGGAGTTCCTTTCACGATGCCATGAGGTGTCAGGGTGTAGGGCTCTCAGGAGGTACCTTAGACAGTGCTTTCAAAGCGTCAGAGCAAGGAGCTCTTTGAGGATTGGTGATTTGGACAATGATTCTAACCCAATTCAGTAATAGGGATAATTCGAGGTTAGGCATGGGGGGGAAAAACAAATATCAAAATAAAAATACCTATTAGCCAACTATCACAAAACACTGGCACTTGGCATTTCAAGAATACACAAACTCAGTGTCGAATTCTTAAGTTAATGAAATTCAAACTGCGAGATGGGATTTTGAGATCTTTAAAATCAAAAAGGGTGAAGTGATTGAGTTCTTGGGTGGGTACGCAAATCCTGATTTTTTTTGCCTTAACATCCAAGAGCAAATCTTGAAAGTTTTCAAACAAATCCCATACCTTTCCTTTTCAAAATCAACCAAAGTCTCGTGAAAAATTTCTCCTCAAAACAAAAAAAGGAATTTTCGTAGTTTTTTAAAATACTATTTTGTGAATTATGTTTTGCTAAGGATTATCAAAAGCTAAGCATGGGGTGCGGTAAACTTCTGTTAATCATCATTCTTATATACATTTCACAGCTAGTTCCTAGGAATTTTGCACCTGCACTACAATATTGGCATGCATTAGGAATTTCTGCATTTTTAGGACCATTGCATTAATAATAAGGTATTTTATTTGACTTTATATGATTTTGGGTTTGTCAGTATATGCAGAATTCGGAGACATCTTGTAAACCCTGGTTAACGAAGTCTGAAGTGAAAGGCAATCCCTAATGTCAAAAGAAGAAGAAGACTCCAGACCACAAAAACTCTCTCAGCTCCATGCTTCAACTTCTCTGAGCTTCACACATAGCTCCTCCCAGCTCAAGCTAGCTCCACTCTGCTCCACCTAATTACTAACTAGCTAGCTAGCTAAGCTAGTTACCTAAGCTCTCCTCCTACTCCTATACCTTAGCTCCTCTCAACCTTCACCATTGTGGCGCCAAAAACCACCATGTAACCACCTCCATGGTGGCACCAAAATCCCATGCAACCACCACCCCTTCACAGCCTTTCAAGGGTGGCGCCAACTTCATCCATAACTACCATCTCGCAACCACCACCACCTCTCATTTTTGGCCCCAACAATGACCTTAACCACCAACCCATGGCATTCCTCCAACCTTGGCTCCAAACCTACCCCCTACAACTACCACCATCCAAGCCAACCCTCTCCACCTTCACCATTTTGGCACCAAGATGGTGATTACCAACCACCAATGTAGCCTTTCAAGTTGGCGCCAATTATGACAAATTTACACCACATAACCACCACCTTCCCCCTCCTTATTTATAACCCCCATAACCACCACCTAAAGGGCCATCCTTGGCTACGAAAATTCTCTACCAAATATTCCTATCATCTACCTAAGGAGGAAGGTGGAATGTAGGACTAGGAGGGACCTCTACCGCTATCCCTCTAGTCTCCACACTTCCATACTCTCTTCTCCTTGGAGCCATGCCAAGGAACACCTATGTGTGGAGGACGGCTAGGAGGAGGAGGGTGGACGTCCACCCTTGACTTGGTGACTTGGGAGAGCATCATCTTGGAAGTTGTCGAGGCAGAGAATCGTCGCAAAAGGTTGAGTTTTGAAAACCCGTCGTTGTAGCATTCTGCGAGAAAAATCCGTCAACAGATAATTTTAACAGAAACTCAAAAGGAATTCTGGGTCGAACATAGGGAGGTAGACATTTGATTAAAAATCACTTTTGTTTTGTTGTCACGAAGTAGATTAGCTAGTTGAATTGAATCTATGTTAGTTATCTACTTAAAGAATAAAGAATAGAAGTGTGAGAGAGAGAGAATAATACAAATAAAGACAAAATAGAGAGAGAATGAACATGTATTTCTTAATCATTGAATTAAGTTCATTACAACTACTCGTTCCACTAGAAAGTAGGAAATCTTACAACTAGAAAGTGGTAAATTTACTCTAAAAGGCAATAAAGAGAAGGGAGTTGAGAAATTATCCTTCTCGACGGCTGCTTAGAGGATGAGCCGATTTGACAGAGCGCCTGGAAGAACGTGGTGAGATGTTGGATGAAGGAGAACGACAACGGACGATAGAGGATGGAGTAGGGAGACGTCGCAGCGGGATCCGCTTCCCAAACGGTGGTGAAAAGACAACCGCGTGATGCTCAATGAAGGAGGTGAGAAGATGGAAAATTTTTTTTGTAACTCTAATGGAGTATCCCGGGTTTGGGACCAGCTCGTAGAGCCTTTAAGGGGGTGAGAGAAGAGAGGAAGGGATGAAGAATTCTAGTGGTAGGGGTCTTCTTTTATAGTTGTAGGGATTGGGGGCAATTTGGTCATCTCATACTATAAAACACCAAACGTGGGCTTAGTGCGCTTACACTCGCCGCCTTCTTTCCCCGCGTGCTCAATGTATGCGCACGTTTTCTTCATCTCAGCCGTTCGATCACAAGATCGAATGACCTAAAATGCGTGCCTCTCCTCTTCAGTCACCGTGCGCCCATGCGTGCGATGGCATGTGTAGTGCCGCATCAGATCGCATGTTCATGCTACTTGCATCTAGGCGCACCACGTCGCACGTTCTCTGCCGCCCGATCTCTATCCAACGGCTGAGTTGTGCCTAGATGATCCTCACATGATTGCACAGCAATCATGGGTTCTAATCAACCTAAATAATGTCTGAACCTATCTTAAATTGTGGATATTGCACTCATATCTTGCATATCATGCATTGCATCAGTCTATTTAGAATAAGATGAGATATCCTGCAAGTTAATGGTTTTTATTACTATTTACAGATAATAAAGTGATCCAGGATGGAGATAGTGGAATAAAGAAATAAAGGAAGAAGAAGACTGATCCAGATAAGAGGAGTGAGGAGGATAGCCTTATCCCTACCCTTAGAAACCCTAGGACAGCCTTCCCAAACCCAAAACAACCTCCATTAGGACACCTTAGCCTCAAAACCCAAACATGGATAGCACTATCCATGTTCCTATCCCTCTCCCAAACACTTAGGAACCAAAGCCAACCTTAGAAAACATAAAACCCGCTCTCCAGCACCTTTTAAGACATCCAGATATCTGGTTGGATGTCTGATTTCTGCAGAATAACAATCCAGGAAGCCAAAACTCATACTGACACAGAATTGGGAGTCTAATTTCGTGTCCAGACGTCCAATTTTGTAGCATAAGACATCTGACCACTATCCTGGACGTCTGATACCGCCGTCTGGTTCCTGATTTTGGTGTTGGAAGCCCTAGCTTGCCTATTTTGACCTAAGAACCCCACTGGACACCCTAGGAAACCTAAGTAGAGACCTCCTAAGCCTAGTCCACTATCCATAGCCCTACTTGTCCTATCCCTAACCCAATTGAACCATCCTATACCTAATTGGGTGCATCTACAGTTGATTGGGTGCACCCGAGCCCAATTAGATCCACCCAGGATCTAATTAACTCATACCTATTAGGGTTACCCTAGCCTAATCATATGCACACATATAATTAGACTTTACCTAGACCTAATTAGTTTCACTCCTACCCAATTAGACTTTCCTAAGCCCAATTAGGTCCACACCCACTTAATCTAGATTGACCCAACCTATTTAGCACCTAATCCTACCAAAACCCACAAACTAGTCCTACGAAAAACACACACCCACACACACACGCACACCTTCCCATTTTACTCTCACCAAACCCATGCACACTCTCTTGGAAACCCTAAAAACTTGTGTCAAACCTAGATCCAAAAATTGTGGCATTTGCTATTTTTGGAGCCACCAAAAGTGGCAACCAAATGGAGCCTTACATAAGGGTAAAGAGAGAGCTACGAAATTGGACTATCTCTCCATACACTCTCCCATCCATACTCTCCACTCTAAACTTGCTTCCACCTTCCAAAACCTTAAGGCCGTCCTCCTCATCCTCCTCCAAGGCTCCATGGACGACTAGCTAGAGAAGCTTCTCTCCAAAGCTTCAAGGACGGCCATTGGTAGAGAAAGGGAGCAACACCCTCCTCTCTCCACTTGGGTGCACTAGCCCCCATCTTCTTCTTCTTGGACGGCCATGAAGGCTCACCCATAGCCTCTTGTGGCCGGCCATCTCTTTTGGTAGGCGTGTAGACGGGTTTGCACACCCAAGGTCTAGCCTACACCCTCACACAAGGCCGATGGCCCTAGTGGCAACTTTCCGGCATGAGGGATTTTCTTCTATTTATATGCTTTCTAGTGTAAATGATGTGTGATAATTTTTTATGCATAAATAATTTCATGATGTTTCTGTGATTGATTGTCCTCATGTTTGCTTTCCTATATGACACTTTGGTTTGTTCACACCATGCACGGCCACCATGGCTTCATTTAGATGCACATAGTCACTTAGGTTTTTGCTAGTTTATCTAGATCTAGGTTTCAATTCGCTTTTCGAAATAAAAAATCAAAAACACAAAAAGACAAAAATAGTAGCTTAGGTTAGATTTAGGTTATAAAAGCCGATCCAAATCTCGATTCGTTTTCACGCCTCCCAGAGACGAACGACCGGGACTCAAGTTCTAAAAAGAATAAAGATCTATGAGAGTTTCGTTATCATAAATATCTTTGATGAGTGGTTTTTGCGACTATACTACGATTTCCAACGATTTCAAAATACGCGATTTCCACACGCGTCAGCCCTGCTGATTTGAGGAGAGCGGGGTTCGAACTCGCGCCCTCTCCTCGCGCGTGAAGTGCTCAGCTGCTACATTGCGGCTGCCACTTTGTCACGTTTTCATCTCCTTTGCACGCTTTCTCGACAGTTGGATCTCAATCCAACTGTCGAGATCTTCCCTTGAGCTCTCTTCTTAGATATGGAAAGGCGCGGCTAGGAAGGATCTCAGCTGTTGGATTGAGATCCAACGGCTGAGATGCATTGGCCATCGCATGAAGAGGTGTTGCGGTAGGCTTGGGTCGATGTTGGGCGGTTAGGATGGTGCCATGTGGCACTATACTGGCCGTCCATCTTCTTTAACTTGTAGATGGTGCTACGGATGTCGGATTAGACCGATTTTCACGTCGTTAGACTGCAATCGTCGATCCGAATCCATCTGTGTGGTTGGATTTTTCATCTGATGTATGAATTTACACCACATTGGCCCCTTGACCTCTAATCTTTCTCGAACTATATCTGATGCTACAGAAGTCCGATCAGGGCGATCTTGGAGTCGTTGAACTCCAATCATCGCCCTGATCAGATCCGTACAGTTGGATCCTCAATCTGAGGCCTCGATATGATATTGCCTTATTACCTAATCACAAAAAGAGAAAATTAACCTAAACTTTGTACAATCTAACCTAAATGTAAGTGATGCATGTTATGCAATATTTATATAATATGATGCAACTATTCACCTAAGGACACACATAAATAGACAGTTTATGCAATATAAACATGTTTACATCAGAAGAAAAGTGGAGATCTTCTTTAAGTTCAAGAGTAGCCACACTTGGAGAGAGGATTACGTCAAGCACACTTTGGAGATCTTTATTTCTACTTTACAATTTTGTATTTTCAATTTCATGGTAGTTCAGCTTTCCTTTAAATTTGGGGATTACTTGTGTGGAACCCTTCCGCAAAAGTGAGTTCTCCAAGTGCTTTAATTGCGGGGATTCTTCTTCTTCTTTATAAAAAAAATAATTCATTTGCCTTTCAATTTATGCATACCAATTTTGATGCATCTCTAATTTCATTGTTGCAAACACATCCTTCCTAATTACCCTAGGCCACACTTGCTTAGGGTGACTTAGGAAGGTTGGGTTTTATCACTTTCATATTATTGCATTTACTTAGGCGTATCTTCATGTTCCATTGCCTCGTATTTTCAAAACCCTAAAAATCTTAAAACCTAAAAAAGCCAAAAAAAGAGAAGATTTGAGAAAGTGAGAGAGAATTCATTGCTTTTATAACTAAAGTTGCCTCCTTGGATGACCCTAGATACTACACTATCTAGGAATATAAATTTAAAAGACTACATATTTACGCATTGCAACGACTTAATTCACATCTTTTGTAAAACCATGTTTTTCTGTATTAGTCCAATTATAGACAAATGACCCAATCAACTCAGACCCAAACTAGACAATCTTATCCCAATTCCTACAATCAGGGTCAAGCAACAAGACAAACCTTTGCCCAAAACCCTCGTGCACCCACCCAACCATATCAAATGGAAGCCTTAGTAAAAATGATGGGTGAGATTTTGACTAAACAATAAGAGAAAATCAATCAACAAAACTTGAGACATTGGGAGGACATGAATGAGATTAAGGGACAACTTAGCCAATTAGTGGACTCCAGACTACCAAACCCTAGGAATATCCATAATGGAGAAACATGTTACTTGGGTGCAACCAAAACCAAAACTTGACAAACACAGCACCTCAAGTGAACCAACACCAACGCAATTACCAAGGTGCGACCTCTCGTTAAAACCCAAACCCAAACCAAGCTTCTGCCAATGTCATTAATCTAAGAAGTGGGACGATCATTGAAAATAATGTAAATTAAGAAGAATAAACACTTAAGGAGCAAAATAATGAGATTGAACCTGATGAAGAAATTGAGGACGGATCCATTAACGGTCCTAAGCCAGAGGAAAGACACATACCCTTCCAAGATGCTCTGATAACTAGGATACCCAAGAAGAAAATCACAAGCAATGAGGAGCTCATGGAATTCTTTAAGCAAGTGCACATTAATGTTCCCCTCTTAGATGCAATGAAACATGTCCCATCCTATGCTAAGTTTTAAAAGAGTTATGCACTCAAAAGTGTAGGACTATGACCGAACTCCCCAGGAACGTAATTTTGTTTGAGAAAGTTAGTCAAATCATATCAACGACCCTTCCCCGTAAGATGAAAGATCCTGTACCCCCTTTGATTTCTTGTGTAATAAGAGACATGACCTTTGATAAAGCCGTACTTGACCTAGGGGCTTCCATTAACCTTCTACCCATACCTATCCATGAAAGATTTGGACTCAGGAAGCTTAAGCCCACTCAGTTACGCTCCAATTGGCTGACTGATCTGTGAAACAACCTAAAGGTGTTTTGGAAGATGTTATCGTACGAGTGAAGGATTTCTATTTTCTGGTGAACTTCTTGGTCTTGGATATGGAGATCCCTATGAATATCAGAAACACTATAGTAATTTTAGGATGACCCTAAGGCCAATATTGATTGTGAATCTAGAAATATTTAGGTGGCTTTTGGGAATCAAAAGATGCACATAAACATTTTCAAGGCTTCAAAGAAGTTCCATCACGAAGATGAACATTATACTCTTGTAGATATAGGAATGTTGGAAGACATTATAGAGGAACACGTAGAAGTTCGTGGGTTAGTGATGCTACCTTCGGATCGCTAGTTAATTAAGGTTAATTAATCACTATAGTAGTATAGTATGGCAATCCAAATGAATGCCATTTTATTTATATATAATTTTTACTGATTTTATTCCAGGCCATTCACTGGAAGGTAATTATTGATATACATCACTCTCTAATGTCCAAAATAATATTTTATTCTAAAAATGTTAATTTTATTTACAAAAGAAAGAGTTAGAAGCAAAAGAATCAAATAATCAATTAATCTAAGTCAATTATTTACAAATTAGAACAAAAGAATTGAAATTAATGAAACAATTCCTCAAACAAGATTTATAAAATAGAGGAATAAAAAACCATTCTAAACTAAACTATGCTACAAGCTAACTATATACAAATTAACAAAAATGAAAAATAATTTATGAACAAAATCTAGCCTTAAAACTTATAAACAAAGACAAGACAAAAGTAATGACAATTTAATCACTAAAACCTTTACTAATACTACTATATATATACATATATAAATATATTTGATGGTAACACCATTAGTCATCATAAATAACTTGAATTAGTTGAAATCCAGTGATAAACATTAAATGATTGTTTGAGGATCACAATTTCATACTGAACTGATTTAAGGAGATAGAGAAATATGGTTAATTCTGCTATTTTAACTCCCAATCATTAATCCAAATTAACCAAGGGGTTAATCCGGGGTCAAATGAACTTAAATATCCAAGAAGTGGGCTCACATTGACTTAATCAGGGTTTTATGTATTTCGGGGATTAAAATCACTAAAAACCCTAATTTTTAGCCTTACTTAAATTAAAGAGGTTATGGTCGAGATAAATTCAATATAAACCTCTTAAAAATCATTGAAAAATATTCTAAGAGGTTTAGTACCTTTACTTTGACCATCTGAATCCATTTTGATCAAAAATAGAGATTTAGACGGGAATTTACCTTAATTTGGACTTTAGTGCAATTTACCTAGTCAAATGTTGTCAAAAACAAAATCCAAATTCACCATTATATTTTTTGGGTCCAAATTAGGTTAACACAAAAATTTGGGCCCAATCAGAGTATATCTTGACCTACTTTGCATTTTGGTCCTTAAAATCTCTATTTCTCACATCTAAACCCCTATATTTCATGTTTCCTTACATATATGCCCCTAACTTCTCATCATATTCAAAAAAATACCTCTGCTGCCATCTTTTTCATCTTTTCATTCTTTGTGGTCTGAACAGAGAGTTAAACTCAAAGCCATTCATTTAATCGTGATCTTTGATTGAAAGAACTTCAATAAAAAAATACCAAAACCAGCTAAGATCTTCTTTAGATCCTTCCCGATCCATCAAGCATCATTTTGCACCCAATCAATGCTAGAATCTTGCTGGCAAGCTTAAAGTTTCCAAGCTCTGAAACCAGCCATGAAGCATGAACAAACTTGCTTGTTTTTGCCTCTAATTGAGAGGGAACACCCTCTATATAAAGGTCCTACTTGTCCAAGCACAAATGGGTGTAATTCTGCCTGGTTCTCTCCCTCAATTCCTCTTCCTCGCTGACATAGAAGACCCACCTCCGGAGCTCCTCGAATCTTCCTCTTCCCTCTTTGCCAAGCATAATAGGATTAGGGATTTTGCTTTCCGTTCATCCGAGGAGCATCTCGCGAAGCTTCACGCTCTCAAACACCATCCTCCGCTCCGGACACCTCTACTTCTTCCCCGTCTGTGGCATACCTCTGACGACGTCCCCCTCGCTTCCTCTCTCTCAATTAGTATAGGGCTTCTCTTCTCTTTCTCAATTTCATTTCTGGAGCATCTTAGCACCCAATTCCTCCTCCCCGGTCTTCCTCGACATCGACAACACCTCCGTCAACCACCTTCACTGTTGGCTTGCCTCTGCCCTCCACTCACCTAATTATGTTAGGTGAAACACTCCCCACACCACCACAAGCATTTCGCCCAACTTAATTTCACATCCCAACACCTCCACCATCTTTCCGGACCACGGTCGCCAGAGCTTCACACTCATCCTCTGGCCAACCGCCACACTTCACCACACACCCAATCACAACCACCACCACCTTCGCTGTATCATGACAAAGCTCCTAAATGTACTGATTTAGCCTTAGGACATGTTTCGTTGTGCAGGTCACCGTCGCCATCATCTTCGTCATCTTCGTCTCCGTTAACGACCACCTGAGCACCATCCACCTCGCAAAGGAGCGAACCACTCTCAGGATGCCATCAAGGGCCTCAATTTGATAGAAGCACAGCAGCTGCACCAGCAATCAAGCGAGGAACCTTACACGTAGCAGCTGAAGAAACAGAGCTCAATCTTAGTCCTGTTGGTGCAAGGGCATCACGATCGTTAATTTTAATGATAACAAAGCACTTGTTATTTAACATTTGCATTTGAGTTTATGAGTCTCAGGATAATTGCAAATGGATACAAGTTTGAAGAATCTCAAGCTTGCGCCCATGGTGGATTGGAGGAGCTCGTTGGAGGAGAAGGAGCTTCGCGTGGAGCGAGAGCTTCAAGATGAAGAATAGGATAGAAGTTCTTTTCTATTTTTCTATGTTTTCATCTTTTTTTTTTTGCTTTTTTATTTACTTAGATCATTTGTTAAAGAGCCTCAAAGTAACAAACAATAGTCCTAGGAACACATACACAACCCTAGGTTACCTAGACAAACTCATAGAGAACTTAGAAAACCAAAATAGGTTTTAGATAGCCTGATCAGACATCCAATTTGGACATCAGACATTTGATCTCAGACTTTAAGATGTTTGACTGTTTGATCAGATGTCCAAAATACTTAGGCTAGAAACGCACTCTCTGTCTACCAGTTTGAGATGTCCAGCCCTTAGTCCAGACGTATTAGAAGATGTCTAATGACCTTGCCAGACGTCCAACTAGAGGACCGTTGGCTTGACAAATCTAATCGTTAAGGATAACTCTTAATATGATTCTTATTCACTTTCAGACGTCCATAGTTCTTCCCAGACATCTGATAAGTAGATGTTAGGATAAGATCTGACCCTAATTAATTCTTATCAGACCTTGTAGCTGTTTGAGCCTTGGGAAATCCATTCTCGCAGTGATTTGTGTTTCAAGACGTCCAGACCTTTTGTTAGACATTCAATTTGTCGTTTGTGCAACTTAACATTAGAATCGTATTTAGATCTTGAGAAAATAGGAAGGAAACTCATTTATAATTAGACGTCTGATCAGATTCCCAGATGTCATAAAACACCTCTTTAGACGTCCATCTTGATCTAACCTTATCTAGATCTTCCACCCTTCTAGATCAGACGACTAATCCCTAGATCAGACAATGGCTCAGACGTCTGTTAACCCTGCCAGAATCATTAATAACCCTGATTTCGGCCTATTTTGCCTTGGGATTATTCCCGACGGTTAGAAGAGGCTTCTAAATTTTTCTTAGGGCCTCTATAAATAGAGGTGGACCCTTGCTTTGTCACACACACTAAAGCAATACTTCTTCCACACATATTATGTCCAAGAGAAGAGAGAATCAAGAAAGAAAGTCACCCTGCTCTCCAAGATCCTAAGTATACATCCGAGAGCACCATATTCGCTGTGCACCCGCTCTCCCCGTTGCATACGAGAGTGTCGTAGTGCCATTGCGTGGTTCACGCACCCGTGTTGGAGTCAACACACTTCCATCAAAGGGAAGTTTGCTTTACCTATAGTAGCCTGTTTTACGTACATACTTTGTGGTTCTATAGGATTTTGTAATTATCTTTGTTTGGTTATTCACTTTGCGAGTTCTCGTCTCCCTCGCGAGACAAAATGCTCCTCGTGAAGAGGGGTTTGAGGTACGCTACCCTCGTTTAAGTAGCGTGGTTGTAAGAGGTTGTACTACCCTCGTTTAAGTAGTACATTAGTGGATTTGGTCAACTAGGTCGATCGAGAAATCCTAAGTTGAGAGACTTAGGTGGTGGTTTTTACCTGAGTTTGGGTTTCCACCTAAAAATCCCTTGTGTACTTGTGATTGTTGTTTTTTTGTGATTGATATCTTTTATTTCTACATTATTTATTTATCACGCAAATCTCGCCCCCTCCTTTAGAACCTATAGTTGGTATCATAGTATGTTTTGCATCATTGGCATCACACACCAGCGAGCGATCATGGAGGGGAGCATCTTCGCCACAAGACATTCGAAGGGGCAGTCTACCATCCGTCTGCCCTAATTTGATGGGAGCAATTTCGCAAATTGGAAATTGCGTATGAAGATGTGGCTTCAAGTCACCGACTTTGCGTTATGGGCACAATGCGAAACCCCATACGAAGTCACAACGAGACTCGAAGGAGGCTACTTGCAGCAGCAAACTTACGAGCTTTTCCGCAATGCGAAAGCAATAAATGCATTGTACTGCGTGCTAAGCTCGGAGGAGTTCAACTGGATATCTCAATGTGCAACCGCATATGAGTTATGGCACGCTCTAGAGGTAACTCACGAAGGTACCTCCAAAGTAAGAGACTCTAAAATTAATATTTTATCTTAAAATTTTGAATCTTTCTCTATGAAACTTAATGAGCCTTTAAGTGAGATAAACACCAGGTTCACTCTTATAGTAAACAATTTGAAAGCTTTAGGGAAGACCTTCATAAAGCACATTGTACTTCGTTCCCTTGGATCGAAATGGGAACAAAAAGTCATTGCCATCGAGGAGGCGAATGAAGTTGAGGAGCTCAACATGGAGGATCTCTTAGGCAATCTCATGGCCTATGAGACAAAGATGAAGCAGAAAAAGAACACACTGGAGCCGAAGCCAAGGAAGACTCTTGCCTTCAAAGCCGCTTCAGACAACGAAGTAAGTTTCGATGACGATGACCTTAGTATTTTATTTATGAAAATTTCTAAGTTTTGTAGGAACTCAAGGAAAGAGAACAAGGAAAAGGAGCAAGATAGCTTGAGACGTTGCTATCATTACAATGAAAAAGGGCATCTTCGACCTGATTGTCCCCTTCTTAAGAAGGAGAAGGAGAAGAAATACAAGAAAAAGGAGTTCCAAGCTACATGGGATAACTTGAGCTCGGAAGAAGAAGAAGATCCTGAAGAGAAAAATGAAGTCGCTTGCATGGGATTCATGGCCATCACAAACGATAGTGAGGATGAAGATGACAACAAGGTACACTCTGAATTACAAGATGCTTTTGATGGACTTATGAAATTAGTAAGTCATTAAAAGTAGAAACAAAAGTATTAAAAAGAATTTTAGTTTTCTAAAATCTGAAAATGAAAGATTAGAGATTAAATTAAGGATCTAGAAAGTAGTTCTAGTTGTAACAATTTTGAAAATGATAATTTATTGTTAGAAAATCATAATATAATCAATGAAAATAATAAATTGATTGAGGAGAATACTAGTTTAAAAATGAAAATTTCTTATTTAAAAATCACGATGCATGTTATTGAAAACGATCTTACTTGCCTTAAAGAAAAACCAGATAAATTGTTAAATGCAATTAGCACTAGTCATAACCTTAAGAAAGGATCTCCATCAAGGAGACCAACTAACAAAATCGGATCCAAATTATCTTGGATACCGAAGAGAGAATTAGATTCTTGTTTTGTAGGTCACAAAGATGATTTCAAAATCAAAGATTGGACTTACAATATGAAGGATGGACTACTCGAATTGGGGGGACCAAGGAGTAGACTAAAGTGGAAGATGAGAAGATCGACGAGAAGATCGGCAAGTGATTGAACCGCCGCACGTCAACTGCTAAATTGAAGACCGGCTCCGATGGCCGGACCTCCAAGCTACGGATGGGAGCCCCATCCATTTTGACATCAAGCTCCATTTAGGCCATGGTAAGTGAGGTACATCATTTACCCTTTTTCATCTATAGCATTTAGATAGAGGGAGTTAAAAATTTGATAAAGCTATTTGTCGATCAATAAGGGGGAGGTTTTAAAAGAATATAGCTATATTTTCATTAGAAAGGGGGAATTAATGGAAAAATGAATAGCTATCTTGTGTTGTCAAAAAGAGTAAATTAGAAGAGCATGTTTTAAGGGGGAGCATAGGATAACTAAAATTAATTAAACCTTTTCGATGATGTCAAAAAAGGGGAGAAATTTATGGATTAATATTTATGATTTTGTCGTCATCAAAAAGGAGGAGATTGTTGGTGCAAGGGCACCACGATCGTTAATTTTGATGATAATAAAACACTTGTTATTTAACATTTGCATTTGAGTTTGAGTTTCAGGATAATTGCAAATGGATACAAGTGTGAAGGAGCTCAAGCTCGCATTCGTGGTGGATTGAAGGAGCTCGTTGTTGGAGGAGCTTTGCGTGGAGCGAGAGGTCGAAGATGAAGAGTAGGATAGAAGTTCTTTTCTATTTTTCTATGTTTTCATCTTTTTGTTTTTTGCTTTTTATTTACTTAGATCATTTGTTAAAGAGCCTCAAAGCTACAAACAGTAGTCCTAGGAACACATATACAACCCTAGATTACTCAGACAAACTCGTAGAGAACTTAGAAAATCAAAATAGGTTTCAGACAGCCTGATTAGACGTCCAATCTGGACATCAAACGTCTGATCTTAGACTTTAAGACATCTGACTATTTGATCAGATGTCCAAAACACTTAGGTTGCAAACACACTCTCTGTCTGCTAGTTTGAGACGTCCAGTCCTTAGTCCAGACGTCTTAGAAGACATTTGATGACCTTGCCAGACGTCCAACTAGAGGACCGTTGGCTTGACAAATCTAATTGTTGAGGATTAACTCTTAATATGATTCACATTCACTTTTAGACGTCCGTAGTTCATCCCAGACGTCTAATAAATAGCCTAATTACTTCTTATACCTTGTAGCTGTTTGAGCCTCGGGAAATCCATTCCTGCAATGATTTATGTTTCTAGATGTCCAGACCTATTTCCAGACATCTGATCTGCCATCTGTGCAACTTAACGCTAGAAGCCTGTTTCGATCTTGGGAAACCAGGAAGGAAACCCATTTATAATTACACGTTTGATTAGATTCCCAAACATCTTAAAACACCCTTTAGACGACCATCTTGAGCTAACCCTATCAAGATCTTCCAACCTTCTAGATCAGACGACAAATCCCTAGATTAGACGATGGCCCAAACGTTTGACCTTAGAACCGAACGTCTGATAACCCTGTTAGAATTATTAATGACCCTAATTTCAGCCTGTTTTGCCTTGGGATTATTTCTAACGGCTATAGAAGCCTTCCAACAGCTAGAAGAGGCTTCTAAACCCTTCTTAGGGCCTTTATAAATAGAGGAGGACCCTTGCTTTGTCACAGACACCAAAGCGATGCTTCTTCCACTCATATTGTATCCAAGGAAGAGAGAATCAAGAAGGAAAGTCACCCTGCTCTCCGAGCTCCTAAGTATACATCCGAGAGCATCATATTCACAATGCACCCACTCTCCCCATTGCATACGAGAGTGCTGTAGTGTTATCACGTGGTTCACACACCCATGTTGGTGGCCAACACACTTCTATCAAAGGGAAGTTTACTTTGCCTATAGTAGCTTGTTTTACTTACATACTTTGTGGCTCTATAGGATTTTTTAATTGTCTTTGTTTGGGTATTCTCCTTGCAAACTCCTGTCACCCTCGCAAGACAAAATATTTCTCGGGAAGAGGAGGGGTTTGAGGTACGGTACCTTTGTTTAAGTAGCGTGGTTGTAAGAGGTTGTACTACCCTCGTTTAAGTACTACATTAGTGGATTTGATTGACTAGGTCGATTGGGAAATCCTAAGTCGAGAGACTTAGGTGATGGTTTTTACCCGGGTTTAGGTTTCCACCTAATATTCCCTTGTGTACATGTGATTGTTGTTTTTGTGTGATTGATATCTTTTATTTTTGCATTATTTATTTATTACGCAAATCTCACCCCATCCGCCAGAACCTACATGTCGACATCGGGCAAAGACAAAACGAAGTTTGCTTCATAACGTTTCATGCCCCTTAGCCCCTCACCCAAGACACAGGTTGGGTGCCCATGCACGCCCCACGTACACCTCACCTGTGCTCACACCCAGTGGGTCTGGCCCCTGGTCTGGATCCAATTACCTAATTATAAAGAGAGAAAGGAGAGGTTTTCTGAGGGAGGAGGGGAGTTTTGCCATCAGGATCTATGCCCAACACTTAGGCAAATTTGTAGCCCTGTTGAGACGTCTGTGGGTTTGAGGCTAAATGCTTATGACCCCCTGTTTGGCGTGAATTAACCGTTTAATTGAGGTTGCTATTTGATCTTGAGAGAATAGTCTAAATATTGAGGGTTGTATTGGTGGTTTTAACCACCAGTATTTTTTGCTATTTCTCTCTATATATTATTTTTGCCTATTGACTATGATATACTCTTGGCATACATTGAATATATTTTATTGAGTTTTAATTGATTATTGTGTTCATTGTCATATCATTTGATTAGTTGATTGAGTTGCAATATTTACTCCCTACGAACGACTTCGGAACTCATAATTTTTTGAGTTTTATAAATTTAAGTGTTGTTACGCTTTTATCACCTGTACTATGACTCATCTCTTTTCTAAAACACGGTAGAAGCGTTGCAATAATATGTATGTACATCATATATATATTGTAATTCCCTACTTGGAGGGGGTGAGATTAGCGTGACGTAAAAAATACGGAATTGAAAATATACAAATCTTACAAAATAAATAAACACACAATGTACACAATTATTTTTAGGTGAAAATTCAAACCGGGTGAAAACCACCACCTAACCCTCTCGAGTTAGGATTTTTCGATCAACCAAGTTGATCAAATCCACTAAACGAATCACTTAAACGAGGGTAATTCAACCTCAATTACAACCACGCTACTTTATACGAGGGTAGCGTACCTCAAACCCCTTCTCTTCATGAGAAGGATTTTCTCCCGCAAAAGAGACGGGAATTCGCAAAGCGAATACCCAACCGAAGAACAAAGATAAACAACAACAATCCTATAGAGCCAACAAAGTAATTTTTAACTTAAGCTCCTATAGGAATTAAGATGCTTCCCTTTGCAAGGAGTACGTCGACGACGTGGATGTGTGAACTACATGATGGCGCAACATCGCTCTCGTGAACTACAATAGGAGAGCGGGTGCGCAAATGCTTGATGCTCTCTAGATGAAGAATTGGAGCTTGGAGAGCAAGAGCTTGCTTCTTAGGATCAAGAGACACAAAATGGTGTGAAAGTGTATTACTAGGTGTGTGTTGAGTGGCAAAGGCTCCCCTCTATTTATAGAGGCCTTAGGAAGGCTTTGGAAGGCTTAGGAAAGCTTCCATAGCCGTTGGGTGCAAAGCCCAAAAGAATCAGGTCGAAATCAGGAACAATCATTGCACTGCCAGGGTAATCAGACGTCTGATCCTGGCATCAAACGTCTGGAAAACCAGTTTAAGACGTCTGGGAACAAAGTCAGACATTTGATTTTAGGCGGGTTCCTTCTTAACTTGAATCAGATCTAAATAGGGTTCTAGTGCAAGTCCATCAGACGACATACAAGACGTCTAGCACTATGTCTGGACGTCTGGAAACCTACTTTTTCTGCGGGAATGGATTTCCAAGAGATTGCAACAGCTATAGGATCTCTGAAAAGAGATTTTGGGTCAGCCGAGGCGAAACGGTCATTTATCAGACGTCTGGAAAGGCTTAAGGACGTCTGATAAGGCTCTAACGGTCATATTCTTCATTGTTTGTTAAGCCAGCCAACAATCCACTAATTGGACGTCTTGCAAATACATCAGACGTCTGGACTAAGGTCTGAACGTCTGATTTCATCAGACAGAACTAACTAAGTCCAGCCTAAATGTTATCGGACGTCTGAATCAACAGTTAGACGTTTTAAAACTCATTATCAGACATCTGATTTTGAGATTAGACGTCTGAAAAGGCTATTTGAACCCTATATTGGTTTTCTAAGTTTTCTATAGAAAACCTAAGTATCTTAGGGTTGTGCGGGTATTCCTAGGACTACTGTTAGGGTACTTTGAGGCTTTTTAACATGATGTTCTAAGGAACAAAAAAAGCAAGGAAATAAAGACAAAAGTACATGAAAGAAATAAACAGAATTCTATCCTATTCTTCTTGTCCTTCCATCTTAAATCTATCGCTCCTTGCGAATCTCCTCTGTTTTCCATCAAGCTCCTCCAATCTATCTTGGATGCGAGCTCGAACTCCGTCTAATCATGTCTCCATTTGCAATTTGACCTGAAATCTAACACTCTAAGTGTAAATGTTAAATGACACGTGTTTTGTTATCATCAAAACAAACGATCGTGGTGCTCTAGCACCAACATATATCACTTAATGCTTATGCACTTACATAACAAATACACACACACACGTGCTACACTTACACAACACAAACACTTAACTAATATACATAACTAATATCTATAAATAGTAAATAACCTAGTTAAAGTATAATACTAACATACCTATACCATACACACATACTATATATGTACATACTAACCAATACATATAACAATACTTACATACATACATACATATATACAAGAGGCTTAAAACAAATACACAGTATAATGCAAAAATAAGATTTTATTTACAATACTTGCATAAGTACAACACACACAGACTTAACATATATACTAACACCTATAAACATAACACTAATACACATACCAAATACACATGACTAACTGATACACATACAAGGTTCAACACTAATACAAACTTAAAACACTAGGTGGCTAAAAAAAATAGACTTTTGGGCTATGTTTTCGCAGGATCAATGTCTCTAATGGGGCTGAATCCATACCATTACTAGGGCAGCCCATATGGGGGGTAAAGCCACATAATTTCAGGCCTAAATCAGGCTTGCAGACCCATAGATTTCTCTCTCTTTCTCTCTCATGTAGTGCTCGGTTCAGATGGGTATGGGGACCCAACCCCCGTACTAGCCAGCAAGCCAGTGGGGACGGTTACTTAAATATCACTACAACGCTTGTGTCTTCCACGACGTAGGACTATCTGTAGTGCTTATTTGCTGCGCAGCGCATGCTTTATTGCTAACTTCAAGGGTTTAATTAGCCACTATTTACAGATCTAATTTATAATTAAATTATATAATCTTGTAGCCAATATATAGGCCTACTTATTGGTATAATTATTTTAAGTTAATTAAATATATAAATATATTTTAAAATTTGTTAAAGTTAGCTATATTTACATGATTTAATTAGCTTTAAATACTTAATTACACTATAAATTAATGTTCCAATTACCTAATTAAATTATTATTTAGTAAATTTATATAATTACATGATTAATTTCGAATTTTAAATAAATTTATTGGATTTATTAACATATTTACACATTTTATTCACATATTATATAGTTTATATATAATTTATACTAAATACATAGTATTTTACATTATAAATAAGATCATAAATGTAATTAAAATAAGTTAAACTATAATTTATAGGAATACAATATTAGTTTATTAGTTAAATAACTTACTAATCTAAATTAGCTTAACTTAATAGTATACATTATTAACTTATATTAATATATATATATTACATTACTAAATATATATAGCAAAAATATATTATTTTACATAATAAATACTATAATCAGAATATTAAGTTATATACATAAATATATTAATGTACATGTATAGCTTACATACACATATACACAAATATATATGTGTGTGTGTATGATTTATATTAGTTTACGTATATAATGATACTAGATATTACAATTTAACAAATAAAATAGGTTATATTTAAGTTATCTATAAACATTATACTTTATTTACATATAATTACTAGAACTAAATAATTACTTCATATAAATATGTACCTATAACTTACTATGCTATACAATATTATAATATAAATACATATATACACTATGTACATAGGGTATTTTTAGGGCTTTTGTACATTTTCTGATTTTTATTTGTTTTTGTGTTTTTAATGAAGAAAAAAATGGGAGAGGAAGCTAAGAAAGGGGAAATTCAAGTTCTTTTTGGATTTCTATTTTTAATTTTTTTTATTTACAACCTGAGAAGTCTAGAACTTCTACAGGTTATTCTATATACAAACTTAAAACCTAAACTGAAGACTCAAACACCTAAAACAAATATAATTCTCACTCAAGACACATTGTTATTTATTTATTTACATTATTTTATATTTTTCATTGATTTTTGCAAAAAATGCTGGAACTAGGCTAATTAAATAATCAAAAATTTAGATCAAGCCTAAAAAATTCATCTAAAATGTTAGAATTGAAGAATTTAACATTATGAACATCCAACAACCGATAAACACCAAAATCAACTCAAAATTATGATTTATTCACTGAATTACATCAAATTAAATATTTAGACAGTTAATAGTCTTGAGAAGTTACTAACAAAGATTTCCAATAAGGATTTAACATGAATTGGACTTTGCTTTAGAGTCGAATAAAATCTAAGCATATACATGAAGGCTTGCTCTAACACTAGTCCACCTTAAAGACTCATTCTAACCTTGATGAGAACCTCGTCATAAATCCTAAACTAGCACCATCTAACCTAGATTTACAAGAAAAAGCTCCTACATAACTTATAGAAAGGCTTGACTCAGAGAATTCTGAGTTTGTGAAGAAAACAGGAACTAAGGGGTAAAAATGCAATTTCACCAACACAATCTGTAAACAGGGTAACTTAGGGTCCAAATATAGGTCAAACTAACCTAATAAGAAGGAAAGTGGGATGAGTTGATCTAACTAGGGCTACAGCAACTCCAAGGAATTAAATGACATCTTGTAACCCTAAAACAAACTCACTTTAATTCACGAGATTCGAGGTAAATTAAAAATCGACGAAACCCTCTAAAATTCATAGAAAAATAATCTCTAGGGTTTAGAACCTTCAATTTAGCCTTGGGAACCCATTTTGACCTACATTGAGAACCATGCCCAATTAATGATTAAATTTAGGTTTTTACGTAAATTGACCGATCAAACAAGGTCTGATTTAGAAATAAAATTCACCATTAGAATCCTTAGGTCCTATTTAGTCATGTATAAAAACTTGAGCCTAAGAAGAGATCTTCTTGACCGACTTTGCATTTTGGTCCCCATCTATTACTTTTTGACCCTCAACTTTTGAAACCCTCATGTTTTAACCCCTAAGTCTTCATCATTCTTTGCATTTAGGTCCTCCCTGCAAAACCCTGAACAGCACCATGCTCCGGCGACTTTGCGCGGAGCATGGCGCCGCGCAGGGTGAGGGAGGCCCTCTGACCTTTCAATGGGGTGTTCCTTGCAACGTCTGCTGTCGCAGGGACACCTCCACGATCTCTGCAGCAGCCCACACCTTCCGTGCGAACATGCAGAAGGTATGGGTTCCTACTCCGGCCGTCCTCCGGCGAGGGAAGCACGTCGCCTCCCTCCGCCCACCTCTTCACTTTTGCCTCTATAAAAGCCGCCTCCGCCTGCAGAAGAAAGCAGCTCGGTCCTGACGGAGAAACACCCCCATCTTTCCTCTCTTCCCACTCCAGCAGAAGCCCTCCAGCTCCGGATGTTCTTCCTCCCCCTCCTCATCGCTTTGCTGCAATACCAGTAGCAGAGCCACCCTCGCCCGCTCTTCCCACGTCGCGCCGTACCCAGCACGCGCCCTCCTGCTCTCTCCTCGCCGCCGCCCTCTCCCTCTGGGCATTTTCTTCTCCGGCGACAGTCGTTACGACTGCCGCCCTACTCCGGCCCCTTTCACCTCTTTAACTAGGTCAGCACTACTCCCCATCTCCCCCTCTTTCTCTTCCTCACTGTTTTTCATTCGATTAAACCCTCGACCACTTCGGTACACCGTCATCCCCTTCATCTTCGGCTACCCTCCGGCGGGACGCCCCCATCGCTCCACAGCCCCACACGCCTCGTCGACCCGCACAGAACCTCCGCCTCATCACACTGAGCAACCTCCGCCCACCCATTACCGCTCCAAACCCCCACCTCACTCCCCCGAACAAACCCATTTTTCCAATCGCTGTCCGACCTAGCCCCGCCGCCAGACGCCGTCCCACGACCTGCCACACCCCGCACTACCTTCGCCGTGCCACGGCGAAGGTCCCCCGCTAGTTTGATTAGGCCGAAGGGCCGTGTTTCTGTCTGACAGGGTCGCTGCTCCAGCCGCCATTAACGACGACTGAAGCAGCTTCGAGGAGAGCTCCAAACCCTGCAGCCCCAGGTTCCCAGGTGATGCAGGTTGGGGCGAAGTCCGCGAAGACTCCTGCCTCATCAGTTGGCACCGACATCGGCTGCAGCTGATCAGAGGGCGAGGTGGAGTCGACCTGCTGGTGCACGCGAAGATAGCACAGAAGATAGTCCCACATCGTGGGATTTCGAAACGTCGCCTGTGCATAAATTGGAAAAGTGCCTTAGCCTCTTTGCCTCCTGACCACAGGGTAAGGTCCCTCTCACCCGCTTCACCCGGCCTCGTCCGCGACCACCCCCTGCGGACCTGGCCCGACCCGTATACCCGACCTGCACTCCTCGCCCACCATCTGCTGATCTACATCTATCAACCCACCAGACTTATTGGGTTCGGGCTGCATCATCAGCCCACTGATCTCAACAAGCACCTGGTTGGACCAACCAGGCTCTTAATCAAGGTGCTTGTTTTCCAAAACTCCATTGATTTAACCACTCCCTCTCCACCCCATTTTCTGCTCGGCTGAAGACATTAAATTTTGCGCTTAACGGGAGGCAACCCATCATCCCAAACACAGAGACCCGTCTGATTATCCATCTGGACTCCACGTCTATTGCACCTTGAGACCAGCCTTAGACATATGATCCCACCTCTGGTACACGTATCAGAGCTTGAAATCATCCGCATCAGTCATTTACGACCCATTCACCCACCCGATGTATCCTGTTCTAAGCCCTGACCTCAACACTAATTCCCACCCTCTGTTTGCAACGGGGACATTGCAAAACTTAGGCATGGGGGGGTGATAAAGTGCATACATACAGAACCAAGAAAAAAATCAGGAGTCTCACACACAAAAAAATTTTAATATGTCAAAAACGCAAAAAAAAAATTGAAAAAAAAAAATTAAGAAAAAGAACAAAAAAAATGGGGGGAGGGAGGAAATTTTGTGAGCCACTTAAGCATAAGGAGGAGAAAAAGAAGAAAAATGACAAAAAGGAGCACAAAATGAAAATGAAAAGAAATAGTCATTAGTAAAAGATTAAGGGGTTAACTGAAGTTCTAGACCGAATCAAGAAAAAGAAAAGAAAAGTGCTACGGAGATATAACAAGAGATTAGCGGGAACGCTGGTCTAAGGCCTTTTGGGCTAGATTTGTTAGCTTAAAAATTCACGTATCCGTTAAAATCTGGATAATCCTCAAGAGGTTGAGGAAAATGCGAAGCTTGAGTATTAGGTCTAAGGCTTAGGAAGTATTCGGCCTCGTTAACTGACCTCTAGTTTGCGGGATTCGGTAACCTAAGCACCTAAATTCACACACAGTCTGGTTCAGTGCGCATAAACATCCAAATCACGCGAAAAGCGTTTAATGTTCTGAAAAAGTCACCTAGATTAGGAGCGGTCAATCAACACAAATTGATTTGGACGAGTTCCCAACGTGGAGAGGCGGGAAATTCCCCTCGAAGATGCGTAACAACATATCGTCTCCTCGGTGCTTGTCTCTTAGGATATTTAAATATCCTACCGGGGGCATGTAAGCACTCTGCTGGTTCAGATACCATGGGCGGCATTATCACGAAATGTCAATCGCCAGGGTCTGGATTCGGCCACGGAACGCCATGGGCGGGATTATCTCGAAATCTCGAAAGCCAGGGTTCCGGGGGTTGCCATGGGCGGGATTATCTCGAAATCTCAAAAGCCAGGGACCCTTGAGGATTGATGATGGGGACGAGGAATCCGATACAGACCGTGTTGAGAAGCAAATCCGAAGCTAGAAATAAAAAGAAAAGAGAGAGAAAAGCTCTCCAAACAAATAAATCTTCTATCTCTCTTTTACAAAAAATCGCACTGCAAACTGAACTTAGGCTAAAAATATCTCAAGCACGGGTGCTTTAACCGCGGAGTCCAACAAACCCTAGGTTAGTTTCTGTGGGCCGTAGAAACCTTTGCGGAAGACTGAGGCTAAAGCGGAACAGGTCTGGATTTTGGTTGGTACTTGAGTACCTCTAGGCCTATTATCAGCATTCCTACCTAAATCACAAAATAAAAAGAGAAGCACTTTTCATAGTTGTTGACAGACACTCAGGGTCTAGAATGGAAGTTAAAACTTTGAAATTTTGCTAAGGGACTAGCAAAAGCTAGGCATGGGGGTATGATGAGAGCCTCATCATGAGCCATAACTAGCTCATTTTGACCCAATAAAGAAGATAAAAGCTCCTACATAACCTAGAAGAAGGCTTAACTGAAGGAACAAGTGCTCTGAGAAGAAAACATGAAATAAAGGTTAAAACTGCAATTTTACCATTGTAGTATGTAAACGGGATTTCTCAGAGGAAAAACATAGGTCAAATGGTATAAATGAAATAAAAAGAGGGTTGAGTCAATCAGAAATGGGTTCATGTGCAATCTAGGAATTAAATGACACTAGTAACCCTAAAACAGATCCGCTTTAATTAACAAGGTTTCGGTCAGAACAAAAAGTAAGTAAACCCTCTAAAAATCATGGAAAAACATCCTCTAGGGTTTAGAACACTTAATTTGTCCTTTGGAACCTAGTCTGACCTAGAATAGGGTCCTAGCTCCTCAATTAACCTAATTTGGGTTTTTATGCAAAATGTCTAGTCAAACGAGGTCAAACCTGAAATCCAACTTCGCCATTGGATTCTTTAGGTCCAAATTAGGTTTGCACCAAAATTTGGACCTAAGGAGAGGTCATCTTGACCTATTTTGCAATTTAGTACACCTAAATCACAAATTGGTCCCTATCTTTTGAATACCTTTGCAGAGAGCCCCCTACGTTCTTCGCCTCCTTTGCAAACCGGTCCTGCCACCATTGTTAGGGCAGAACCGAGCTCCGGCGAGGTTCGGAGAGGGATTGCTCTCTAATCCCTCAGAGATTCCCTCCCAGAAATGGAAGGAGGATTCTCTGAGGAATTCCCTTCCTAATAAAGCCAATTACAATCGCTGGTGTGAACCCAATCTCTCGTGCGAACGCACGAGAGATTTGGGTATCCACCTTCCTTCCATCTCCGGCGAGCCGGCAGCGTTGATTGTGCAGTCTCCACGCGCTGGTAGGTGCGGCCAGCACCTATAAAAGACACCCCAGACCCTGCCGCAGAAGGCAAGCTTGATTTGGCCGAGTGTCCACCCCCAATTCGTCTCCTCCTGCCCGGCCGAAAGTCCCAGCAAGCTCCGGCGAGCCCCCCTCTCCTCCCTCTTCGCTCTGCCACAAAACCAGTGGCAGAGGTAGTTTCCTGACTTCCCTCCGCGTCGCGCAGTACCCACGCACGCCGCCTCAGCCCCGTCGTCGCCGCTGTTCTCCCCCACTGGGCATCATCTTCTCCGGCGACAGCAGGTACTGCTGTCCGCCTTCCGTCCCCTTTCGTCCTTACAATTAGGTTAGAACTCCTCTCCATCCTCTCCTCTCTCTTTTCCCCCTGTTATCTCATCTGATTACCCCTCGACCAACGCTGACCACCCTCATCTTCCACATCACCGACCGACCTCCGGCGAGCCGCTTCCACCATTTCGGCCCCCCACACGGCTCGCCAACCACTTTGAGAGCTCCGCCTCACCACCAGGAACTCGCTCCACCCCACAACTGCCACTCCAGACCTCCATAATCACCCCCCGAACAACCTACCATCTCCGGCCACAGGTTGACCTAGGCACGCATGCCTAGGCCGACCGGCAACCTGCAGCATCGTCCACCGCCTTCGCCGTGCCACGGCGAAGGTCTCTAGCTGATCTGATTGGGCCGAGAGGCTTGTTTTGTGCATGGCAGTGTTTGAGCTGCTGCCGCCATGGACGAACTTCGGTGAAGCTCCAACGAAGCTCCAGGCATCAGGCTTCCCAGGCTGCAGATGCAGGAGACTCACGCGAGTGTCGAGAGGTGAGTGAGCCCAGCACGGAGCGCTAGCAGAGCCATCCGCTTGGGCAATTGCATACGAGAGTCTGTGGGCGCGCGTGAAATCAGGGCGGACCGTTTAGTCCCACATCGTGGGATTGCAGCACTCAGGTACGCTATAAATTGTATTTGTGCTTTAAGCCGATTGCCTCCGTAAGCATAGGGGTGAGGTCCCACACTGCCCTCACACGCCTCGTCCGCGGCTTGACCACGCGGATCTGGTGGATCCGACCCGACCTAAGCCCACGCACTCCTCGCGCATCACACCACCTACAGGTGCGCCTGGTCCCGGGTACGATCCGACCCGATTATGGCTGTGGCTCTGGGAGAGCGTCCCTAAGTGAATCTCTTGAGAGAGAGAGACGCGTGGGTAGAGGGAGAAGGGTTAGGTTTTGCTCCTGTACTGGCAGGCTGAACGCAGGAGAAGAAGGGCTTGGTCGCTACAGAAGAAGAAGAAGGAAAGGCAAGCCAAAGAAGAAAAGAAAGAAGGAGCAAGACAGAGAAGAAGAAGAAGAAGAAGGCTTCGCAAGACAAGAAAGAAAGCAGAGAAAGAAGCAAACGAAGAAGAAAATGAGAGACTGCAGAAGAAGAAGAAAAGGAGAAATACTTTTAAGACGTCTGATCTTGTGATCAGACGTCCAATTTCATATTTTTGTCCTAATTATTTTTAATTGCATACATTCACATTTGAATTGATATTTTGAGTAAATTAGAGTGTTCAATTACATTTTGACTAGTAGTAAATTCCATTTGCTCCCTGTGATCGACCTCGGATACTCCGGTCTTCGAGTAATAAAATTCTTTATATTTGTTTAGACGTTTTGTGCGGTTATACTACAACGTGACATCCTTTAAACCCGCACAAAATCGTCGACAACAGGGAGGGACTGCGGAAGCTCCTGCAAGCAAGCTCTCGAAGGAGACAGCTCGTGGGAGAGGTTCTGATACTGGGAATTTTCTAGTATCAGACGTTTGGAGAGTCGGCCAAACGACCATGGCGGCAGCTGGACGTCTAGGTCTGGGGCTAGACGTCTGAAAGTACGCGCGATGCTGAGGTACGTGCTTTTTCACGGTTACGGCCATGCAGGCCTCACCGTGGAAGATTGGTCTGACTTGATTTGGACCTACGATTTTCATACGTAGGTAAAGGTCCTTGGGAAGGCACGTGGAACGCTTTCCCACGCATTTTTTGACGTCTGATCACATCACCAGATGTCCGGAGGTGCTTCCAGACGACCAGAGACATTGTTCGACGTCTGGAGCTGCCTTCAGACGGTCGTAGAGAAGGTATGGACATTTGAGGACACTGCAGGAGACACAAGGTACTATCTGACGCCTTTTAGGACGTCTAGGATTATTCTCAGACGTCTGATTTTGAACAATAGACACGTTTTTGACCTGTTTAGGGTCTGATCGGGGTCTGTTTTACGCAAACAAAATACCTGCACTTTCATCTCGAGTTCTTCTACGTACTAGAGTCTGATATACACTGTTATGAACTCTCCTTTTGTGATGTAATCCCTGGTATAGGGTTTCAGCCTGCTTCGCATTTGGGGCTTGCAGAGACGTCTGGGTCTGCAGTTCAAGCCCCCATTACTCCCGTGTTTCCTGGTAGAATGGTTTAATTTAGTTATTAACATTTAAATAAGAATGTTCTTGGTTGAAATAGCCGAATGGAACTCTAGGATGTGGAATGAACCTTAGGGCAGAGAAATGAATGAACCTGTTTGTACTGTATGGCTTACTTACATACGTGATTAAGATAAATTGCCAGCAAATGCCTGTATTATAATTACAAGTTGCCTGTTAGAATATGAGTTGCTTGTATTTAATGAATAAGTTCCTGGGAAACCACCAATTACATGTATTGAGAATTGAATCATGAAAACACGAGCTGCCTGTATATGGATGAGAAATGAATTATGAAAGATGAGATCTGGATAAATGAGGTGAGCATGAGCACGAACCCTACTGGGAATTAGGAGTAGAACTCTTATGGATAAATCGAATAAGGAATGGTAGACGGGAAGTGTGCTGGTCATTGTATACGAGGTACCAAGGAGAGGAATTGTCCCCTTTGAGTGTAGAGCGGAGCTAGCCTCCACTGGGTTGAGACCCGAGGTTAGGATTGGCCACTCTACACCGACTCCTGTCGGTCCTCGCGTACGCAATATTGGGGCGTGCTACTAGTGTAGGGAGGGAGCTAGCCACCCTACGGGCCTGGGGTTAAGCTAACCAACCTACACCAACTTTTTTGGCCCTTTGGGAAAATCGGGGTAGTAAGAAGAGGATGCGCAGACTGTGGAGGGGCGAGACCCCTAGTTGGTTCTGAGGGGCGAGACCCCTGTTCTGAGAGGGCAAGGCCCTAGACTGTTTCGTACTGTACTTTGGCGCACCCGCTAGCGGAAATGACTGACCGCGTGTCAGTGCGGGATAGCTACTCGTGCGCTTATCACGCGTGCCGTAGTCACCACTACGTCTTGACAGTGACCCTAGGGTAGTTGACTAGGTGTAGGACTACCATGGGGGACTCTCCCGGCCAGAAGGGCACCACGTGTACCTTCTATTCTACGAAAAAGACTGCAATTAAGATCATTCCCACGAGGAACATGCAAGATCAAGAAATACCTAGATACCTGAGAGGTAGATGGATTAGAATCACATAAATGAGATAAATAGAAATGAGAAATAAACCTACTGTTGCTTTTACTGTACTTGCACTTAAATAATGTAAACACCACTCTACTCAGCGTTTGCTGACTTTGTCTTTTTATAATCTTGTTCAGGACCAGGTGTTGAGCAGCCCAAGTTTTCGGCTGCAGAGGGTGCTGGGCCCAGTCGAGTCCAGCCGTAGTTTTTCTTTAACACTTTCTTTTCTCTACTTTTGTAGTAAGTATTGGACACTTAGTTATTGTTCTTCTACTTTTGTTTCCTTTCCGCTTTTCGTTGTTGTTGTTGTTGTTGTTGTCGTCGTCGTTGTTGTTGTGGTGGTATGTACTGAGATAACTGTTCTATTTCTTTTCTGCTTTGTACGTTTCTTCTACTTAGTTATATTACATGTGTGAATGTGGTTTATTTTCCTACTATTGGTTATTTCTTGTTGGACGACTAGGTCTTGGAATTAACCGAGGCGAGCCGATCTCGGGTCCCGTAGGGATCCGGGAACCGGGTCATAACAAAGGGGGAGGGAACTGTTGAGGTGCACGAGCCATTGAGGAACTCAATGTATAGACGAGGGAGGATGTGGTGACTCAGAAGCGAGGGTGAAGGTCGTTAGACACCAAGGGTCAAGATCGGATCTGGAGAGTGCGCAAGGCAATAAGATTGAATCATAACCCTTGGATGTGATCTACAATTAGGCGTGAAGAATTGAGCATCGTCTCTAGCAGGTTGGGTGGAGATCCACTGTAGGATGGAATCAAGGTAGGATGGACAGTGGAGAATGGACTTGTTCTTCATGCTTAGAATAGGAGAGGTCAAGTGCTGGGATCCTTGTAGTGAACTAGTAGAACTTTTGCATAGAATCCCATATGTGGTAAGTTTTCTAACCAGAAGGTCCCTGAAGCTTTACGGCTAAGTCCTTACGACTTTTAAATGCATGAAGTGTGAATTCTTATGTGTGTGCAAAGGACCTATATGTAAAACACTGATTCCAAGATCCTAACAATGTTAGAACTCAATGAGATTTTTATGGCACATATTTTGAACATTTTAGAAATTAATCTCACGGTTGATTTGTGAATTTATGCTCGAATTGATGCTTAATTGACTTTCAATACATCCATTTACATATTTAATAATCTCCTAAAGTGACCTAATTAAGCATTTTTAACACAGAATTGATGTTTTAGGTCATTTTCTTTAATTCCCACACTTAACCCATTTATTGTGTTAATTGATAGTGTTTAACTTAGTTTCTAGCTTAACTTTAGCATTTTAACTATGATGAGCCATACCTCATCAGTTAATCCCATCCAAGTTGTGCCAAAGAAGGCTAGACTCACTGTGGTTATCAATGACGAGGGGGAATCCATACCTACCCGGACCACAACCTCATGGAGGGTATGCATTGCTTATAGAAAACTCAACTCTACTGACAAGAAATATCATTTCCCCTTACTCTTCATTGACCAAATTCTAGAGAGACTAGCCAATAAGAAGTTCTATTACTTCATAGATGGCTATTCTAGGTACAATCGAGTTTCCATTAGTTTAAAAGATCAAGAGAAGACCACATTCACTTGCCCCTACAGAACCTTTGTATTCCTAGGATGCCCTTTGGCTTATGTAATGCGCTAGCTAGCTTCTAGAGATGTATGATGGCCATATTCGCAGATATGATTGGAGATTGTCTTGAGGTCTTTACGGATGATTTCTTAGTGTCTGGAGATTCATTTGATGAGTGTTTAGGGAAGCTAGAGAGAACTTTGAAAAGATGCATTGAGGTAAACTTAATTCTGAGTTGGGAGAAAAGTCATTTCATTATCCAAGAATGGATTGTTTTAGGACATTTCATCTCTGAGTGAGGCATTGAGGTTGATCAAGCTAAGGTGGACTTGATTACCAAACTCCCAACTCCCACCTCAGTACGACAAGTACAATAAGTTCTTGGACATGTTGTATTCTATAGGAGATTTATTAAGACCTTTTCCAAGATTGCCTGACCTCTAAGAGAATTACTGGCCAAAGATACCACTTTCTACATGAGTGACGCTTGCATGGATGCCTTCAAGTCATTGAAAGATGTTTTAACCCAAGCCTTAATCCTTCAAGCACTTGATTAGTCTCATCCATTTGAGATTATAAGTGATAGGCCAGATTATGCTGTAGGGGCAATTTTAGGACATAGGATTGAAAAGAAACCAACAGTCATCTGTTATGCCAACAAGACTTTGGATGAGGAACAAAGGAATTACACCACAACTGCAAAAGAGCTACTGGCAGTAGTCTTTGCCTTGGAGAAATTTAGGTCTTATCTTTTAGGAACACGTGGTGGTGTACACTGGTCATTTTGCTCTGAAATAGTTGTTGACCAAAAGGGATAATAAACCAAGATTAATAAGGTGGATTCTATTGTTGCAAGAATTTAATCTTGAAATAAAAGATAAAGCTGGATGATAATCGAGAATTTTCATGCAAAGAAATTAGTTTTAGGGTTTCGTGAATGAGAAACCCGTGTCGCGTATTTTCGCAGAAAATTTCTACGTATTAGATAATATTTATAACTGGGATGATAAGTCTCAGGTCGAACACGAGGAGGAGATGTTCAATTTACAGAAATCCACGTTGGTTTATTTGGTTTTAGGGATTTTTGGCTTTTGTAACTATTTTTGTTATTTAATGCAGGCAAGATATCAATTCGAAATAAATCTAAGCTATGTAAAGGACTAATCTACTTGACAGGCAAATCAAGCAAAAGAGCTAGCGAGAGAGAGAATATGATATATTAGGGCAAAATAATGTCTATTACAACTAAGCAATAAAATTACAATAAAAGAGAATAAATAAAATAAAAGAGAGAGGGGGGTGAGAGGAATCCCCTGAAGCGGTTGTCCGATGAGATGAAGGTGCTTGGCGACAGCTAGATGAAGGGGGTGAGGTGTAGGATGACAGGGATGAGGTGCAGGGGGAACCCGGGTAGAGGAAAGCTTCACCAAGCTAATGCAAAGGTAGATGGGGGTACCTAGGCTATAGGTAAGGGGGTGAGCTGATGGTGGTGATCTACTACTTAAATTGAGGTAAGGGGATAGCTCTAGAGTCTCCTATGAAGGTGGTGTGGAGAGGGACGAATATTTGGTGGGAGACTGGATTCCTAAGCTAATAGGAGAGCTTTAGAACTTGGGAGTAGGGCTATGAAGGCTTTGGAATGCTTCCTCAGCTTTAGAATAGGTGGGAAATGTGTAGGCAGAGATGAAGGGAAGGGGTTATGGGCCTTTTATAGGTAAAGAAATGGGTTTGGTTCGCCATGCCCATGTGGTGAACTGTAACTTATTTATTTTTTTCTCCTGTTTCTGTTTTTCATTTTTTTTTTCTTTTTGGGTGCCTTATGTATATATGTATATTAAAGCAGGTGGCTTCCTTGATCTAAGATTTACCTAAAGGAAATAGCCAACGAGATTGAGTCGCGTGGCTGGGCTTTGGGCACCTAGCTATGAGTTGTTACTCACAATAACGTGCCAACCATACCACCATAGTATGTTTATTAGCTAACTAATTTCTGTTAAGATTACCTGTAAAGTGAGTCAGTGCAAAAAGTGTGTAGATGTTTAGACTATAAGACCCCTCAAATCAGAGAGTGGGTTGATAAGTCGTATACTTATTACCCCAACTTATTCAACCAATTAAGATAAACTTAAAATTGGCAAGGACTCGAGAAATGGATCCACATTTTAGTGGACACCCAAGTCAATTAAGCCCGTAGGCTTGAAGAGTCTACGTGTTCAGGTTCTCCTGTACCATTTCTTAAAGTTGAAAAACTCCTAATGCCTAAGTTCTCTTTTCTTAATTGTCAACATTTTTTTTTGGTCTTTTTGCATTTTTTTGAGAGAAATAAATGGAAAAATTTTACAAGGTTGACAAAAATTAATTCAAAAATGATTCCACCCCCTATGCCTAGCCTATGTAATGTCCTCATTGTAAATAAAGACATCAAAAGGGTAGAATAGAGAAGTTAGTATCTAAAGAAGTAAATCTGGTCAGCTCAGTCTATACAGAGTTGCTAAGTTTAATGCTGTCAGCTTGACGTAGTCCGACAGAAGTTAGGCCAAGGTTAGAGAAACCTTGTCTGAGGCGGGTTTGAGAATAACACAGTCAATGTAGGGTTTGAGATGTCCATTAACCATAAAGGAATTACCTGTCTTTGGATCAGAAATCTTAATGACTCCATTAGGACATATTCGATCAATAATGAACGAGCCATTGCACTTAAACCTAAGCTTTTCGAGAAAGAGCTTCAGTCGGGAGTCGAAAAGTCAAACCTTCTGGTTTGGCTCAAAGCTTTTACGGGAGATGGTCTAATCATGTAAAGCTTTGGTCGTTGCCTTATAAATCTTAGCATTTTCTAAGCTCATTTCTAAGCTCCTCCAACTTAGATAGTTGGAGTTTCCTAGTGTTCCCGGCTAAGTCTAGATCAAATTACATCTTTTGATCGCTCAGAATGCTCGGTGTTCAATCTCTACGAGTAAGTGATGCGCCTTACCAAACACCAGATGAAACAGAGACATGTCAATCGGCGTCTTATACGCAGTACGGTAGGCCCAAAGAGCATCATCAAGCTTTTGAGTCTAGTCTTTTCTATCGTGCCTAACCGTCTTCTAAAGGATATTCTTGATCTCCTGATTGGAGACAGCCTATCTGTTCGTAAGGTATAGAAATCCAATGATTCACCCTGTATTTAGCCAGTAAGTTCCCCAATTGAGCATTGGTGAAGTGGGTGCCACCATCACTGATGATGGCCCTAGGGATCCCAAACTGACTAAAGATATTCTTCTTAACAAAGTCGACGACCACCTTGTGGTCATTGGTTCGGGTGGGAATAGCTTCGATCCATTTGGACACGTGATCAACAACAACCAAAATATACTGGTGTCCAAATGAAGGGAAAAAGGGTCCCATGAAGTTGATGCCCCAAACGTCGAAGATTTTGACTGGAAGGATTGGGTTTAAGGGCATCATGTCTCTCTTGCCTATGTTATCGAGTGCCTAGCATCGGGAACATGACCTAAAGAAATCTTGGGCATGTTTTAACAAAGTTGGCCAATAAAACCTAGATTGTAGTATTTTCGCGACCATCTTCCTTCCAGAAAAATGTCCACTACATGCAGATGCATGGCAGAACTCGAGTATGCTCTAAAACTCGTTTTCTAGAACACATTGGTGAATAATTTGGTCAGCACCAATGCAGTACAATTCGGGATTGTCCCAAAAGTAATATTTGGCCTCAGATATGAGTGTATCCTGATGTTGCTTGGTACAATCCTGGGGGACTTGGCCAACGACCAAATAATTGATAATGTTTTCAAACCAGGGGGTTCAAACACTCGAGACTATAAGAATAGTCTCGTATGGAAAGGTGTCAACAATCGGAATATCCGGACAAGGAGAATCAGTTAGGATTCTCGAGTAATGATCCACCACTACATTTTGTGCCCCAACTTTATCCTTCATTCCAAGATTAAATTCTTGAAGTAAAAGTATCCCTCTAATGAGGTAGGGCTTGGCATCCTTTTTGGCCAAGAGGTGTTTCAAGGTTAAGTGGCTGGTATAGATGATGACATGAGAACCTAACAAATAAGCCATAAAGTTCTCAAGAGTGAATACTATAGCTAGCAACTTCTTTTCAGTAACAGTGTAGTTCCTCTGGGCCTCATCCAGAGTCTTGCAAGTGTAGTAGATAAAAGAGGGTTTTCTATCTATTTTCTGACCCAAGATAGCCCCGCCCGAATAATCAGAAGCATCGATTGTAGTCTTAAACGAGGCTGTCCAGAGCGATGGTTGCAACACTGGGGCACAAGTGATTGCAATTTTTAATAAATCGAATGTTTTACAGCATGATTCATAGAACTCAAACGGCTTATCTTTAGCCAGAAGATTGCTCAAGGGCCGAGCAACCTTCGAGAATTCCTTGATGAACCTTTGATAGAAATCCGCATGACCAAGAAAAGAACGGATTTGTTTAACAAATGTGGGTGGGGGAAGTTTAGGGACGGCATCAACCTTAGCTTTGTCAACTTCAATGCCCCGGCTAGTGACCACATGACCCAAGACAATGCCTTCTTGTGTCATGAAGTTACTCTTTTCCCAGCTAAGGAGCAACTAAGTTTTAATGCATCTCTTAAGGATAAATTCTAAGTTAGACAGACAAGAATCAAAGGAATCGACGAAATTGGAGAAATCATCCATGAACACCTCAAGACAATCTGCCACAATGTCAGAGAAGATGGCTAGTATGCACCTTTGAGAAGTGGCAGGTGCATTAGAGAGCCCAAAGGGCATTCTATGGAATGAAAAGGTTCTGTAGGGATAGGTGAAAGTTGTCTTTTCTTGTTCTTCGGGATGGATAGCAACTTGGTTATAACCCGAATAGCCATCTAGGAAACAAAAGTACTTCTGTCTGGCAAATTTCTCAAGGATTTGGTCAGTGAAGGCTAAAGGAAAATGATCCTTTTTGGTGGTTGTGTTTAGCTTCCTGTAATCAATACAGACTCTTTAAGAGGAAGCTGAACGAGTAGTAATGGATTCCCCTTTCTCATTAGTCACTACGATTATCCCTGCCTTCTTGGGAATAATCTGCACGGGGCAAAACCAAGGAATATCAGAAATAGAGTAAATAATTCCTACATCAAGCCACTTAATAGTTTCCTTTTTAACCACTTCTCGCATATTAGGGTTTAATCTCTTTTGCATCTTACAAGAAGGGCGAGATGCATCTTCCATATAGATGCGGTACTTACAATAAGATGGCTCGATCCCTCTAAGGTCGTGGATGGTCCAACCTGTTGAGGGAGAAAAGAAAACATGCAAATTAATGTTATTAGAAACCCTGGCTCTCCTTATATAGGGAGAGCCTCTAGGAGAATTATAAGAGTAGCCCTCAGATAAATAGAAAATAACACATGCACCCTTATAATAGTACTAATACTCCCCCTCAAGTAGAGCATATATATCTAACATTCCTAGCTCTGAACAAAGGAAATCATGACGCTTCCAAGGTAGTCCCTTAGTGAAAATATTTGTCACTTGTTGCCCTGATGTAGTAGTAGGGGTGCATATCTTCTCAGAAGTCCCCATATCATGCACAAAGTGACAAGTCCACCTCAATGTGTTTAGTGCATTCATGAAACACCGGATTGGAGGCAATAAATATGGCCGACCTGTTGTCACAGAACATCGGAATAGGTGTCTTGACCTCAACTCCCAAATCCTTTAGAAAGTTAATAAGCCACATAATCTCAACTAGAATGCGCCACTACCCGATATTCTACCTCTGCACTAGTCTAGACACTACAATTTGTTTTTAACTCTTCCATGCAACTAGGCTTCCTCCAAGAAAGGTGGCATAACCTATGGTAGACCGTTTGTCATCTGGACTCCCTGCGTAGTCGACATCAGAATACGCATGTACATCATAATGACCATTATTCTTTATGATTTTAGCAAATGGCATAATTTTTGTTCTGCAACTCCATTTTGTTGTGAAGTGTGAGCACAGGAGGTTTGATGAAGGGTGCCATTGTTGGAAAGAAAATCAACCTGATCTTTTTGTATAAATTCCAAAGCATTGTCACTATGAAAAATTTTGATGCGAGTAGAATAAAAACTTTGCACTTCATTGAAGAACTTTTGAACAATAGAGACAATTTCAGACCTATCACACATCAAAAATGTTCAAGACAGATGACTGAAGTCATTAACAAAGATCACAAATTGCTGGTAATTAAGCAGTCCAATGAGTTATTGGACACGGACCCCAAACATCACAATGGACCAACTCAAAAGGTACCGAGAACCGTTTATTCTGTCTAGACAAAAAAGAAGTATGGTGATGCTTGCTAAGATGACAAGCTTCACACTATATATTTTGTGGTATCATAGGCTGTGAATAGTTTCCGCAAACATGAAGTAGAAGGATGACCTAGTCGATGATGCCAAAAAACTAGATCCATAGAAACAGAGGCAACACTAGCAAACAAAGTAGAATCATCAATGTAGTAAAGACCATCATGTAGAATCCCCCCACCAATCATCGTCTCCACTCGGATGTCTTGAAAATAAACAAACTATTCGTCAAATATAACACGACATTTAAGCTTCTTACATAATCTATAGACAGAGAATAAGCTCAACGAAAATTCTGAAGCACAGTAAATAGTAGAAAGCCTCAGCTTGTTGGAAAAGTGAACCTCTCCAACTCCAGTAACAGGAGAATATGTACCATTTGCCAGACAAACAGAAGTGATAGATCTGCTAAGTTTGTCTTTGGCCTGTCTGAGACTCACAGCATGAAGGTTGGAAAACATTGAGCTCCTCAAAGAGTAATAGTCTACCAATGTGTGTTCCCCCTAGAAGAAGACCTGGTGTGACGATAAAAATCAAATAGCCTAGCATGGTTTGACTTCTGAGAAAATTTCCTGGCTAGACTCTGCCACATGTCCTTCCCTGTCTTCCTGTACAATAAATTCATCACGATTTGGGGCTCAATGTTGTTCATTACTGTTCCGCACACGAAATAGGTACGCAAAAAAATGTGTTCGTCGTAGTAAATGCACATAGAATCTCTTAAATTTGTAAGTGAAATCGAAGTCGTAAGGATTTTTGAATAAAAATATGGGAGTCCAAGTCGTTCGCATGGAGACAAATAGATCAAAATCACTTTCCTAATTAGAGCTATAATTAAATATCAAATAAGATGATTATTAGGACTCATACCAAATCTAATGGTAGGCAACTATTAGAACTATAATATACTACTACTAGAAAGCATATAACTTTAAGACAAGTTGATAAATGAATACTAAAAACTTTTATTAAATAAAATTAAAGTTTAACATAATTAGAGGAATACTTGGAAAATTATAATTAGAACTAGATTACTACAACTAAAACTAGACTAAAGTAATGCAGAAATTATGAACTTCGAAGGAGAAGTCCGGAGCGTTGACGTAGATGTTGATGCGAAGGTGCACCCTCCAGAACCACCAGAGTTGGCGTAGATTAGCACTAGTAGTAGAGACTATGTGGAGGTAGGAAATTCTAAGTAGGAGATCTGGTTCCAAGGGAGTGGGTAGGCATATTTATAGGAAATAAAAATGCTTCCTATTGGTTGGTTTAGGTTACCTAAGATCACTAAGTTGTAAGGCTAGAAATTAATGGGTTAAGGATCAATGGGTAGTATTAAATGATAGAAATATTGTGAATTAAATAATTAAATAAAGGAGGATAAATAGGTTGGGGATGTAAACGAATGAGAGTTTTTTATTGTTTAATTATTATTATTTTTTGTGGTTGGCATAATAAATAAGTGGTAGAGAGATTGGATGGAATTTGTTGCATGGATTTTGTGGTTACGTAAGGGATAGGATTGGGGAGTTGGGTGGAGATAATTGTTGGAGTTGACGTTGGGATTTTGCATGGCATAAGGTTTCTGTGGGGGTGCAAACATAGGTGGGTAGAGTTGTTGGGATGGGTGACCGGTAGAGAATAAGTGGGATTCTTTTTTGAAGTGGAGGGAATTAACGTGGGGGTGTTACGTGAGGGGTCTTGTTGGGAGGGATATGTTGGTGGATATGTTTTCGGTGGTGTAGTTTTGCATGGGATGGGATAAATAGGTTTCGTGGGTTTGGTTGAGGGGATTTCGGTGGATGTTTGTTTTGCATGATAGAGTCACTTGTGTTGGGATTGGGTTTGTTGCATGTGTTGGTGGACGTAGGTGGGTAGATGCTAGGATTTTTTTGTTTTTTGGTGCATGGGATATACAGTGGAATGTTTATGGGATTTAATATGGGTATGTGTTACGTAGGCATTTGTGGTATAAAGATAAAATGGAGTAATTGACCATCATAATGGTGGAAAATGAAGGTATATTGATCAGCCAAAAATAGGTTGGTTATGGCTAGAGAATTAGGTACTAGGCAAAGGTTAATTAGGTTCCTAAATAAGTTAGTAGTTAGGTCCAATGGAGTTTCCAAATAAATCTACCAATTAGACTCAATCCTTTTCCAAGTAAGCTTAAATCAGAAAGTCTAATCAGCTATGCTTCGATCAACCTGAAATTTTGTATCTACACATATAAAAATAAACATATTAAGATACCAGATACAATTAAAGAAAATTATATGCATTATTTATAAAATGACTTAGAATGCCTAATATAACATAATTAAATGCAATTTAACCCAAATTACTCTTAGATTAACATTAGTTAGGCATTAATTATATAAATAATCATGGAAATATCAATTACCCAGTTCTTTACTAGGCAATTATCTTGCTCCCACTTCTCAAAACCATCTTCCTCTATGGCTAGGGGTCATTGGCAAGGATAGCTAGCTTCTTATGACCCCCAATAATGATACGAAAGGCCTAGGACCAAAAGAGGTAATTCGAAGCACCATTCAACTTGATAGTAGTCCCTTCGATCATCAAGGAAGCTGAGGTAGTCACCGGCTTTGTTTCAGAAGAAGAAGCCATAGTTTTGACTAAAGAAAGGAAATATCAAGCACTATCAGATCCGAAATAGAGTTTTCAAAACCCAAAAACCAAGAATTAGAGTGGTAGAACTCGCTTTGAGAGTTATGGGATAGATCGTACCACACCATGGTTCATTAATTCGTAGAGATCTGCCACCGGGAGCACTTTAGGTCATGATTGCCCCCCCAAGAAGCATGAGTTTAGATCACTACAGTAGCAGCCTTCACCTTTGGATGGGTCTCAGGCCACCAATAGCCTTGTGCACCAGCTCTTCGGTGAGAGAGAGCACCTACACAATACTGGGAAGGAGCTGAGCAGATGGTGACGACCATCTAGAGAGAAAGCGCATCTGCACAGCCTTATGAGGTGAAGCTTGGCCCCGTAGCAACCTTGTGAGGCGATGCTCAGCCACCTAGCAACCTTGCGTGACAGTTCTTAGGTGAGAGGAGGCAGAAGCAGGTAGGGCAACGTTGATCGGCGACGCCGACCACAGAGTGATGGCAGCGTCAATCGATCCTTTAGAGGAGGCGCCAACGCTGGCAGTGTCGATCAGGGAGCGATGGCGACGCCGATCGGACCTCCAGATGGAGCGGTGATGCTATCATCACCAATCAGAGGGTGTTGCCTATACTTGTTGGTGCTAGAGCACCACGATCATTTATTTTGATGATAACAAAACACGTGTCTTTTAACATTTGCTTTTGAGTCCTAGTTGTCAGGTCAAATTGCAAATGACGACAGGTGTTTAGACGGACTTCGAGCTCGCATCCATGGCAGATTGGAGGAGCTTGACAAAGGCGGAGGAGCTTTGCGAGGAGAGAAAGCTTGAAGAAGGAAGGAGATGAAGAATATGATAGATTTCCTTTCTATTGTACTTTATATTTTGTTTCTTTTGTTGCTCTTTATTTTATTTCGTAGATTCTTGTTAAAGTGCCTAAAAGTACCCTAACAGTAGTCCTAGGAACACTTGCACAAATCCTATGATACTTAGTTTTCTGTAGAGAACTTAAAAAATCAAAATAGGGTTCAAACAACCTTTTCAGACGTCCAATCTGGAAATCAGACGTCTAATAGTGACTTTTAAGACATCCGACTGTTTTATCAGACGTCCAAAACATTTAGGCTGGACTTAATAGGTTTTGTTTGATGAAATTAGATGTTCAGACCTTAGTCCAGATGTCTTAGAAGACGTCTGATGCTTTTGCCAGACGTCCAATTAGTGGAATGTTGGCTGCCTAAGTAAACATTGAGGAAAATGAATGCTAGCCTTATATCAGACGCTCGTAGATGATCCCAGACGTCTGATATATGACCATTTTGTCTCGGCTAACCCAAAATCTCCTTTGTGAGATTTTCTAGCCGTTACCCTTCTTGGGAATCCATTCCTGCAGAACAAATCGATTTCCAGATGTCCTGTATGTCGTCTGATGGCCATACACTAGAAGCCTGTTTAGGTCTGAATCAAGTCAGGAAGGAAGCCTGGCTAGAATCAGACGTCTGACTTAGTTCCCAGATGTCTTAAATAGGTTTTCCAGACGTCTGATGCCAGGACCAGACGTCTGATGACCTTGTCAGAATCATGCTTGGTTCTGACTATGACCTGATTTGCCTTGGATTTGCACCCAACGGCTATGGAAGCCTTCCAAGTCCTTCCAAGGCCTTCTTAGGCCCTCTATAAATAGAGGAGGACCCCTTGGCTTGCAAAAAGACACCAAGACATACCAAGAAACACATTTTCACATCTCTTGTGTCAAAAAGAAGTAGAAGATCATCTAGAAGAAGCTCTAGCTCTCCAAGCTTTTATTCCGCATCTAGAGATCTTGAATCTAGTTGCGTCGACGATTATGAGAGCGACGAGGTGCCCCCGCGTGGTTCACGCACCTGCGTCGTCACGCCGACGCACTCCCTTCATTAAAGGGAAGTTTCTTTACCTACAGTAGCTAGGTTAATCTTTGTTGGCTCTATAGGTTGTGTTGTAATTGTTCTTTGTTATTGGCTGGGTATTCGCATTGCGAATTCCCATCTCCTTCGTGAGACAAAATCCTCCTTATGAAAAGGAGGGGTTGAGGAACGCTACCCTCGTACTAGTAGCGTGGTTGTAATAGAGGTTGAACTACCCTCGTTTAAGTAGTTCGTATAATGGATTTGATCGACTAGATCGATCGGGAAATCCTAACTCGAAAGAATTAGGTGGTGGTTTTCACCCGGTTTGGGTTTCCACCTAAAAGTAATTATGTACATTGTGCGATTGCTAATTTTGTGAGGTTGTCTATTTTAATTCCACATTTTATACGTCACGCACATCCACTCCCTCCAATTAGGGAATTACATTTGGTATCAGAGCAGGTTCTTGTGAGATCGGAGTAACACCCAGCAAGAAGATCATGGAGGGAAGAAGCTCTGCGAGTAGGATTTCCGAGGGGTAGGCTACGACCCGTCCGTCGTTCTTTTATGGAAGCAATTACCCATAATGGAAGCTGCGGATGAAGTCATGGCTTCAAGCCAATGACTTCACAATATGGGACCGATGCGAGACCCCCTTCGACATCCCAGAAAGACCCACTGTGGGATACTCGCAGCAGCAAATCCAGGAGCTCTCTCTAAACGCTAAAACATTGAACACATTGTATTGCGCTTTGAGCCTGGAGGAGTTCAATAGAATCTCGCAAGGCGCCACCGTATACATGATCTGGCATACATTAGAGGTAACTCACGAGGGTACCTCTATGGTAAAGGCTTCTAAGATCAATATTTTATCCCAAGATTTTGAGTCTTTTTCTATGAGGCCTAATGAATTTTTGAGTGAGATGAACACTAGGTTAACTCTCATTATAAATGGATTGAAAGCTCTTGGAAAGACCTTCATCAAAAGGGAACTTCAAGGGAAACTTCTCCGCTCCCTTAGACCAGAATGGGAGCAGAAGGTCACCGCCATCGAAGAGGCGAACGAAGTGGAGGAGCTCAACATGGAGGATGTTCTAGGCAATCTAATAGCCTACGAGACAAAGTTGAAGCAGAAGAAGAATGATACACCGGAGCCAAAATAGAAGATGACCCTTGCATTCAGAGCCGCGTTAGATAGCGAAGTAAGTTCCGATGACAAAGATTTTAAATTCTTACTTAAAAAATTTTTCAAGTTTTGTAGGGAATAAAAGGAGAAGGAAAAGGAAAGCCTGAGACGTTGCTACCACTGCAACGAAAAGGGTCATCTTCAACCCGAGTGCCCTCTTCTCAAGAAGGAGAAGAAGGAGAAGGAGAAGAAGTATAAGAAGAAGGTGTTTCAAGCGACTTGGGATGACTTGAGCTCGGAGGAAGAAGAAGAAAATCCCGAGAAGAAGAATGAAACCGCTTGCATGGGTTTCATGGCAACAGCAAGAGACAGCGAAAGCGACTCTGACAATGAGGTAAATTCCGATTTACAAGATACTTTTGATGAATTATTTAAGCTTAGTAAATCACTTAAGGTAGAAAATAAAAATATTAAAAGGAATCTTAGTTTTCTTAAAAGTGAAAATGAAAGATTAGAAATAAAACTCAAGGATCTAGAAGCTAGTCCTAAGGGTAATAACTTGTTCTTAGAAAATAAAGACTTAATCAATGAAAATAGTAAATTAATTGAAGAAAACACACATTTAAAAATAAAAATTTCTTGCTTAAAAATCAAGATGCAAGCTATTGAAGATGAACTTGCATGTCTTAGAGAGAAATCAAATAATTTGATCAATAAAGTAGAAAATTTATCTAGCCCTAAGGTTGAGAAAGGATCTCCATCAAGGAGGCCTGCTAATAGATCCGGATCCAAGCTCACTTGGATACTATAGAAAGAATTGGAATTCTATTTTGTAGGTTTCAAAGAAGATATCAACGTAAAGGACTGGACCTACAAGCTCAAGAATGGTCAACTCGAGTTGGGAGGAACAAGGAGTAGACCAAGGATGAGAACGAGAAGACCGACGACACGACGAAAAATCGAACAACCTGCCGCACGTCGATCGCCCGATTGGAGATCGACGCCAACGCCCGGACCTCCAAGCTACGGATGGGAACCCCATCTGATATGGCATCCACTACCTCCATTTGGGCTTGGTAGGTGAGGTAATCTCTAACCCTATCCTTTTTATCATTAGCATATAGATAGGGGAAGTAAATTTAATAAGCTACTTGTCAATCTTTAAGGGGGAGTTTCCAAAATAAGTTAGCTATATTTTCCTTAGAAAGGGGGAGAAAAATAGCTATCTTGTTATTACAAAAAGGGGAGAACATCATTCTTGATTAAAAGAAATTTAACCCAAAAACTAGAAGAGCATGATTTAAGGGGGAGCTTAGGCGAATTAAAATTGATAAAAACCTTTTTGATAATGTCAAATAGGGGGAAATTTTTATATATTATTATTTATGATTTTGTCATCATCAAAAATGGGGAGATTGTTGGTACTAGAGTACCACGATCGTTTATTTTGATGATAACAAAATATGTGTCTTTTAACATTTGCTTTTGAGTCCTAGTTTTCAAGTCAAATTGCAAATGAAGATAGGTGTTTAAACGGAGTTCGAGCTCGCATCCATGGCAGATTGGAGGAGCTTGACAAAGGCGGAGGAGCTTTGCGAGGAGCGAAAGCTTGAAGAAGGAAGGAGATGAAGAATATGATAGATTTCCTTTCTATTGTACTTTATATTTTGTTTCTTTTGTTGCTCTTTATTTTATTTCTTAGATTCTTATTAAAGAGCCATAAAGTACCCTAATAGTAGTCCTAGGAACACTTGCACAAACCCTAGGATACTTAGGTTGTCTGTAGAGAACTTAGAAAATCAAAATAGGGTTCAGACAGCTTTTCAGATGTCCAATCTAGAAATCAGACGTCTGATAGTGACTTTTAAGATGTCCGACTGTTTTATCAGACGTCCAAAACATTTAGGCTGGACTTAATAGGTTCTGTTTAATGAAATTTGATGTCCAGACCTTAGTCTAGACGTCTTAAAAGATGTCTGATGTTTTTGCCAGACATCTAATTAATGGAACATTGGCTGCCTAAGTAAACATTGAGGAAAATGACCGTTAGCCTTATATCAGACGTCCGTAGAGGACCCCAGCATCTGATATGTGACCATTTTGCCTCGGCTGGCCCAAAATCTCCTTTGTGAGATTTTTTAGCCGTTATGCTTCTTGGGAATCCATTCCCGCAGAACAAATAGGTTTCCAAACGTCCTGACCTAGTGCCAGACATCCCATATGTCGTCTGATGGCCGTACATTAAAAGCTTGTTTAGGTCTGAATCAAGTCAGCAAGGAAACCCAGCTAAAATCAGACGTCTGACTTAGTTCCCAGATATCTTAAACAGGTTTTCCAGACGTCTGATGCTAGGACTAGACTCTGATGACCCTGTCAGAATCATGATTGATTCTGACTACGGCCTGATTTGCCTTGGATTTGCACCCCACAGCTATGGAAGCCTTCCAGGGCCTTCCAAAGCCTTCCTAAGCCCTCTATAAATAGAGGACTCGTTGGCTTGCAAATAGACACCAAGACACACCAAGCAACACACTTTCACATCTCTTGTATCAAAAAGAAGTAGAAGATCATCTAGAAGAAGCTCTAGCTCTCCAAGCTTTTGTTCCACATCTAGAGAGCTTGAATCCAATTACGCCGACGATTACGAGAGCGACGAGGAGCCCCCACGTGGTTCACGCACCCGCGTCATCACGCCAATGCACTCCCTTCATCAAAGGGAAATTTCTTTACGTATAGTAGCCAGGTTAATATTTGTTGGCTCTATAGGTTGTGTTGTAATTATTCTTTGTTATTGGTTGGGTATTCGCATTACGAATTCCTGTCTCCTTCGTGAGACAAAATCCTCCTTGTAAAAAGGAGGGGTTCAGGAACGCTACCCTCGTACTCATAGCATGGTTGTAAAAGAGGTTGAACTACCCTCGTTTAAGTAGTTCATATAGTAGATTTGATCTACTAGACCGATCGGGAAATCCTAACTCGAGAGGGTTAGGTTGTGGTTTTCACCCAGTTTGGGTTTCCACCTAGAAATAATTGTGTACGTTGTGTGATTGCTAATTTTGTGAGATTGTCTATTTTTATTCTGCATTTTATACGTCACGCACATCTCACTAGTTAGAGGGAGGAATTGTAGAAAAGGTTCTTCCTTTGGCTTGCGCCTCCAGTTCCTTTGATACCCCCAACTATTGTCTGATGGCAAGGTTTGCATGGTTTTATAAATGGGGGTTTTAATGTCATTGCAATGTGCAAAATCGATCAGCTCTTAAATTTATATTCCTAGATAGTGGTGGTATCTAAGGTCGTCCAAGGAGGCTAATTTGTTAATCAAATAAGTGATTCTCTCTCTCGCCTCTCAAATCAACACTTCTCTTTTTGTATTTTGATTTTTGTAAATTTTTATGTTTGGAAATAAGCGGGATACGAATGCGAAGATAGAACTACGCTAAAAAAACTATGCCTAACAACTACAACCTAAGTGACAAAAGAAGTCTTCTCTTCTAATCTCACCTTAGGCAAGTGCGCCTAGGGTAATTAGAAGAGAGATGTAATGCACTAAATAAATAAAGTTGCTACTTGAAATTGAAATTTCAAGAATGAAGAAAGGCACTTTGCTATTAAGAAGAAATGTTTACAAAGTACCTAGGGAGTGATAAGTCTACTTTCGTGGACCATTATTTGGCCTAAAGTACTTTTTAATTAGTTATTCGTAATTGTTAGTTGATTAGGAGTTAAATGAGAATTCACCTTTGTCTGCATATAATCTCAAGCACCAATTTTATATTTAATAACATGTGACATGATATGGTAATCATTTTGTGGATGCAGGTTAGGTGCAAGACACTTTAAGGCATCAGTCAGATGTCCAAAATCACATTTTAAGACGTCTGGAGCCTAGTTTGGATGTCTGGAACCTCCAGTGTGGACTCATTGCCAACCATACATTTTAAGATGTCTGGAGTATCAATTAGACGCTTGATGGGAACCGCCAGTGCTTGTCCTTCTGTTCCAACCACTCGCGATCCTCGTTAAGTGGTTGGAGAAGTTGGCAGTAGCAGAGAAACAGACAGGAGGTTTTAAAAGAGACCGCTCCACTGGAATCCAGATGGTCTTCTTCTCATGCACTCCACCGTGCTCTCCATGCATGCACCGTGAACCCCTGACGTACACCGCGGTCGAAAGCTTACACCATCGCACTTGCTGCCCTCCAGAACCATAGGTATGCACGGTGACAGCGTGCGCACCACCACGCCCCCGCCTACTGCCATCCTCTTCCTTCTTCTTCTACATCACCGTCAACCTCCTTTCACCGCCCCTCCCACCACGCCAACACCCCCACCTACATCTCAAACCCACAGCCATTTCCACCTTCACCTTCTCCACGCACCCACATCCACCCCTTGTCCGCAAACACCATCAAACCCTCAACCAAACACCTTCCCCTTGTTCCTTCTTCTTCTTCGTCCTCTTCTTCCGTCCCATCTGCCCTCCTGGAACTTCCCGAAGGAACCCAAACCACCCACCATCACCAACAGCCTCAACAGCCACCGACAACGCCTAGCCACCTCCAGACTGTTCCCTCGACTACCTGTCACCACCGTGAAACCGCCCAAGGCGAGTGCCATCCTCACAAGCTCTCTCCTCGTGCACCACCAGCACCCACTGCCGGCGACCTCAACCACGCCACCAGCAACCACCGGCCATCTCCTGCCTCACTGCCACCGTCATTGAACTCCCTATGCGCCAGTCTACTATCCCCCAGAGCATCTCCGGCCACCGTGCTTCTTCCCATGCACGAGGAAGAGAGACACTCAATCCTCTGTTTTCATTCGAATTAAAATTTACATTCATTGCCATTGCACTTTGAATATGAATTGATATATTATTCATTTAATTTTGCTGGCTAACCCCTCAGCTTTTCTATAGTTATTTGGTTGATTCTTTCTTTTCCCTTATGCATTCTCTCTCTCCCAACGCACATAGCTAATTCAATAATGCAAGGGGATTAAGTTGTTGACTGACTTTCTTGGTTTAGAATACTGTGGGCTATTTTTCTTAGAATATTTATTTATTACGTGAATTACAGCCAACCCCTTGAGTTTCTGCTATATTATCTGATTGCATATCTATTCAATCTATTAGCCCCACATACATTACATGTTAAACTATAATTGTAGGTGACATCATGTTGGAATAATAAGATAAGGAATTTGCAAGTTTTATTAGGCTTAAACCTTCATGTGGATACGACATCTTTACTATGGTTTAAATTGGTATTTGTTTTAATCTTTGATTGAGAGATTTTCCACCACGGGACTACAACGACGTATTATCATTCCATTATCTTTTTAATCAAGCAAATTTCCCTCTATCAGGGAGCTCAACTAAGCAAAGGTTCCACTTAGTTGATCCCTAGGTAGATGAATGCTTAACAGGAATTAAAATGCAACAAAATAAAAGATAGAAAATTCTCCCGAGTAGCGAGGCAGCCTTCGCTCCAAGAATGGTGGCTCCCAGACTTGAAGAAGACTTCCTTCTAGCTCCTTGAGTTGCTCCTCTCAAAGATAGAAGCTTGCTCCTTGGCGTGGCACAAGGAAGGAGAGAGAAGAGGAAGAAGTCACCAAGGGAGCGGGTAGGTTACTCCCATAATCTTCTTCTCTCCTTCTCCTTTCTCGAGCATGGGATGTAGGGTGGCTATAGGTGTTTGATAGGAAGAATTGTTGCTTGCCAAGGATGGTTTGATTGGTAGGATGGGGGGTCTTTTTATAGGCTAGTATGGATGGTGGTTTTAAAGCTTCCATGGCACCTTGTGAAAGGGTGCCAAGGAGGGTGGTTAGGAAGCTTCCTTGGCACCATGTGAAAGGGTGCTAAGGAGGGTGGTTTGGAAGCTTCCTTGGTGCCATGTGAAATGGTTCCAAGAAGTGTATTTTAGGCACCAATCGTTGGTGGTTTTAATGTAGGTGGACGACCATTAAGGTGGAGAGGGAGTAGGGTAGGAGTTGGATTTGACTTGGATCCAGCTAAGTTGAGTTGGGGTCCAACTATTGGAGCTTCTATCTTCACAAATGTTCCAAGTGCCTTCCATACTGCCAGGGTTTCTCTGATTTCCAATGCATTCATCCCTGGCAATCAAATGGAAACTACAAGTGATAATGTGAAATGAATGCTAATGTATGCTCTAAACCCTAAATGCACATGCATGCTAAATGTAATGATATAATGCAATGCAGTGGACAAAATCTTAGGAACTAGATTTGAATGGATGTTAAGGATGATGATAAACTAGTGTTTATCACTATCGTTTGACAGTACTCCCAGACCTAGACATCAGATGGATCGATAGAAGCAGATTAATTGAAAATAATCTCAGTCTGAGCCCTGAAGAGTGAGTTAATCCTTAAGGCCAATGTCTACTCGATTTTAATTGGGCTTAGGTTTGAATGTGCTCTGGATTGTGATGGGCCCTTTTAATGGGTTGTTCCCTTAAAATCAGTTAATTCGTGTGTGCGTGCACAACCACAATTTTCAAACAAGGTTATTTTATGATTTATCTTTTAGGGTTAAACCTTGTTTAGTAGCTTTAAGGGTTCAATTTTTAGGTTCGTACAATCAAGGTTCAGTGAGGCACACCAGGTCTAATCCGTGTCTGTTGAATTTTTTATTTAGAATTTGATTTCCAGTATTTGAGTCGATACATTTTCCACCTTGACTTCTCTAATTTTAGAAGTTTTTCTGAGTAGTTATGAATTACAGAAAGGGTAACAGATGTTCTGACTTAGGATGGAATTCCCATCAAGAGTCTATTTTTCACAAGTATCTAGAGGATTCTAAATGAGTTTTGAGTCCTCTATAAGAGGATTCCCTCTTAATGGTCTGAAAGGAAATCAATCATAAGCATTTGTTCTATTTATGGTTATATTTATAAAAACATGAAAAAGAGAAATTTTGAAAAATCTTTTGACCTAATCCTTAACCTGAGAATTCGTAAATATATTCATTAAACCCTAGTGTATTTAATTCATCACATTCACTAGTTATTTTGCTCGGTACTAGCAAAACTTTAACATCGAGGTATGATAAGAGACTTAACATGACTCCTAATTTGTCAAAATAATCTAGTTAACCTAGTTAATTAATTAGTAATAACATTAAAATAAGGTTAATTATGCATTAAGTCAATAATATATAAGGACCTTAATTATATCATAAAATATCTTAATTATTGATTAATAAGCATTCATCTATATTTATTTAGTAAATAAGACTTAAACCTAAGCATTTAGCTTTTTATAACTAAGGTTATTTAAGCTTATATATATTGTATAATATAAGAAATAATATTAACTATTAAATTAAATAATGCTTAAAGGGGAAAAAATAAAATTTCAGGCCATAAATATATTATTTAGTATATATATATGATCTAATATAAAAAGTTGTAAAAGAAATAAATTTAATTACATATTTAAATTAATGATTTACATTTTAGTCCATGTATCTTATTGCAATTAAGTCATTTTATCGCACATAGGTCCTTCATTATTTACATTTAGGTCGATCGAACCCTTCTTCATTAATGATAGGCAATCGCCAGTGATGTTTGTCTCCTATGACTGGAGATCCAACGTTGGACCTACTCTTCCTTGGCTGTAAAGATACTTTGCAACTAACTCTTCTTATCCAACGATCTAGATGAGTCATCTTCTAACTACTTCGACATGGCATCCATCATCGTTGTCAAAGACGACGACCGAAGTTGAGCTGCACCTGGACATGCTCTTGTCTAGATTCATCCTCCCTAGCCATTGTCATGACCTATAAGTACCCCTAAACCCCTTCGATCACAAGGGTCGGCTCCCTACCCCTCTTCCCCAATTGAGCCAATGTTAGGCTATTCCCTCCTAACTCCAGCAGCCCTCTCTCTAATTCTCGAGCTCACACTAGCAACGTGGACTGCCTCCCTGTTCTCCTCTTCCTCTGCTCCACCCAGTGCACAGCGGAGGAGCATCATTCTTTCAACTTTCTACTTTCGATCCAACACCGGAAGTTTTATCTTCATCCTCTGATTTAACTCCAACTCCGACGAAGCCTCATCAGTGTTCCTCTACCTCATTCATCTAGGTAACGATAAAATTAGCAATAGTTAGTTTCTTAGATTAGTTTTGGGTAGACAATTAGGTAGTTTAGCTAGTGTAGATCCCCTTCTTTTCATCTCCACCTTCTCTAACTTCTCACGATCATCCTCCACTTTTTTCCTACTATGATTACCCATTAATCACCAAACGCCCAAATTCCTCCCAATCTCAGACTTCCGCAATCTATGGCGGAGGTCAGAGGGGTTCCTTCACCTAATTAGATTGTCTTACAGCCACCACCTCACGTCGAAGGTTGATTTGCCTCAAACAATTGATTGAATTGTTTATCTTAGCATTCTGACAAACTCAAGCTTCAATTCAAGTTGATTCCAGTTCGTTATGCCTCTAAAAGCCTTCTCCGAACAAATTGACAAGTTCTTAAGTATTCTGAGATGCTCAGGAAGCTTTTAAGCTTAGTTTCAAGTTGTTTCATAAATATTTGTACTCTGACGAACAATGCCATGAGACGTCGAAGCTCTTGTGAGCTTCACTAACCTTAATCTTGAAGGGAAGCCTTTGAGTTGACTTCTATTGATTTGAAATCTTTTAAGAAGCTTATAGAGATCAATTTCTATCACTTACACTTAACTTCTATGTTAGTTCAACCCCGCATAAATAATATTTTAATGATTTTACATAGCATATTTTTCTCTGTAATAACACAATTGCAGGATTCATAGAGTTTTCCAAGTCACAGGATTAAAAGCGTGAAGACTAGATTAGCATAAATGTTGTCATAGGTCATAGGCTTTTATGTAAACTTTCAAAGGTTGTAATCTTTATTTTATTTGAATCTAGAGATGTTGTAAAGAGCCTCCAAACATAACTTATAAATAGATAACTTAGGCTCTCTACACTTAGGATAAATTAGAAACAAAAACCTAACACTAAGACTCAAATCAGACGTCCATAACATCTGTCAGACATCTGATTTTCAACTTTAAGACGTCTAATCATTGTTTCAGACGTCTAATTGCCTATAGCATTGCGTTTACATTCTAACTTCCTAGGCATCAGTTGAAGCAACCTTCTGTCAGATGTCCATAGCCTTATCCAGACGTTGAATACATTGCGTGGACATCCTCAAACCAACCGTTAGACTCGAGTACCTATTTCCTTTGTGTTATAACGGGCAAATACACTTTTAGACATCTGGACATGTCTCCAGACGTCTATCAATGGACCATTGCCCATTTATTTCTGTGCAAATCTTATTAGAAACTAAAGATCAACTCTTAAATTATCGAGGCATGCCCTTATTATTTTTCCAGACGTCTAGGAAATGTGGCAGACATCCAGACTGACGTCTATTCCTTAAAATCTAGAATCCTGTTTGGATCTAGTCAAAACAGGAACGAATCCACTTATAATTAGACGTCTTATATGAATATATCAGACGTCCCTGTTTCAATCCAATGAAAACAGTACTCCTGTTTAATAGAATCAGATGCCTTAGAAGACGTCTGAACCGAAAATTAGACGTCTGATATTGCTGTCAGATTCATGATAGCATTGATTTGTGTTGGATTTCATCCCAATCTCTTGGGACTTGGCTCCAACAGCTAGGAGACCTCTCCCAAGCATTCTTGAAGGTTCCAAACTTGCCTATAAATAGACTACAACCCCCCTTAAGCAAAACACACCTCTTGAGATTCAATTTCCTTAGAAAATGACTTGCTCACCATTCTTTGCTTTCTTTTGCCCTTGTGCTGTGCCAGCATTCTAATTAAAGGGCAAACCCACACTCCCGGTGCACTTCATTCTGCTAATTCTAAAGGAGTTCTTTTTATGTTTAATAGATAAGGAAGTCATTAATATTTTGGGGTGTTCTATAGGTGTTGTTTCATTCTTATTATTGTAGTTTGGGTATCCGACTTGTCAGGTCGTCGTCTCTTCATTGTGAAGGGAGAAACCTTCGTTTAGGAATCGGAGGTGGGATTTGTAATTGAGGTACACTACCCTCGTTTAAGTAGTGTGGTTAGTGGATTGATCACTTTGTGATCGAAAATCCTAAATCAAGGGATTGGCTTAGGTGGTGGTTTTCACCCGTTTTGGGTTTCCACCTAAAAATCTTGTGCCTCTTTTTGTGATTGTATTTTTGTCTTGCAATATTTTATAAATTCAACTATTCACCCCCCTTTAGTGCAATTTCATTCTATTGATTTAATCCTTCTGATTACCTTCTTCTTCTCTAGCCCTGGCGGAGCTAAATAGGGCGATTCTGGTATTCCCCGAGCTCCTAAATAGGTCCATAAGCATCTTTGTACTACATTGAGTATAGAACATTCATTCTTGAGGTTGTTAGACATCTACCTTATTCTTATGAACAAGTTCCATTATGAGTTCAAGCAATGGACTTGAGATACCTGATATGACGATCAATTCCATTTCTTTTTGATCCTCTTAGGTTCCTTAGGTTATTTGAAGTCTATCTTTGCTTTTTTTAAAGAGAGTCTTTCTATGCTTTTAGTTTAATCTGAATTCTTTGTTAAGTTTAAAAGTCAATTTTTTACTTGTTTTGGTCAACCTTTAGTTGCCATGAGAGTTAGAGCTTCTGAGCTTTAATTTTAAAGTTGTGGTGTATTCCTTAGGTTGTTAGGAGTTCATTAAAGTCACTTTTAGGAAGTTTTAAGGTGGTTAGTGTTTGTCAAGTTGTTCAGTGTATGTTGGGTTCAATGTAGCCTACAGATTAGCTCCTTTGAGCCCTGTTGAGATTCTAAGCTTTTCAGAGCCAATATGAGTATGTTTTAATCTCCTGGAAGTATTAGGAACAAGTCTGGTAACTCAGAATTAGAAGCTAAGTTGACTTGAATTCCCATTATATTCCTCTTTGATCTAAAGCTACAAGATAATCTCCAGGTAGTTCTAAGGATCTGGAAGCTTTCATCCAAGCTTCAGATGTGTGGAAATGCTATAGGAACTGTTATAATAGCCTAATCTATTTTCCTAATTGGATTAATCTAGGGCTAGCTCCTTGGCAAAATCATGAATTAGGTCTATAAATATTGCATTTATAGCATGCATGCATATTTGAATTTTGTATCTATTTTATAAACAAGTATCTCCTAATTTTAATCTTTTGTGAATAATGCAAGTGATAGGTCTTAGAGAATAATCTGAAGAACTGAAGAATAAAATTGGAGAGAAGAAGCTACTGCTTAGGAGCTTGAATCATGAAGTTACAAGGGAGATCATGAAAAGAGCTCAAGAATTAAAGACCAGAAGAAGAAATAAAGACATGGAAGGACACTTAGCTCTTCCTAAATCCCTTCACCACTTAGACCCTTAAGACAACCTCTTCCACCAAATAAGCCTTGTCCTAGACCTTCCTATTTTTAGAAAACCTAAACCTAGAATAAATCTAACCCTCCACCTTTGATCTAAGGGTCCACATTAGCCTTGTCCCAACCTAAAGTTCTCATCCATTCCTGTAACGACCCGGTTCCCGAGTCCCTACGAGACACGAGAACCGGACCGACTCGACTAATCCCAAGACCTAGTCGTCCAACGAGGAAGTAACCAAAAGAGCAGTAAAATAAACCACATTCAGCATGAATATAACTAACAGTAAAAAAAGTACAGCAGTAAGGAAAGAAACTACTACAGTATATACCACCACAACAGTAGAACAACATTTATCATATAACATGAAATGCAGGTAAAGAAAAGTACAGCGGAAACAAGAACTACTCACTATAATGGGAATAAAGAGGTACAAAAGACAGTAGTAACTCTACTGGACCCTACTCGGCCCAGCGTCCTCTGCAGCCGCTGACCCTGGCTGCTCAACACCTGGTCCTGAAAAAGGTGACGAGTGTAACACGTCAGCAAAACGCTGAATAGAGTGGCAACTAAAACTAAAGACAACAGTAGAGTGTACAGTAGCTGTTATGTTCTATTACTTTCTTTATTCACATCTTTCAATTGTCTCACTATTTCATTTATTCCCCAGATCTTTTTCTTGATCTCGAATGTTCCTCGTGGGAACGATCTTGATTGCAGTTTTTTCCAAAAAGTAGAAGTAGCACGTGGTGCTCTCCTGGCCAGGAGAGTCCCCCGTGGTGATCCTACCCTCAGTCAACCACCCCAAGGTCACTGACAGACGTAACGGTGACTACGGCACGCGCGATAAACGCACAGGTAGCTAACCCGTACTGGCACGCGGTCAGTCGTTTCCGTTAACGGGTGAGCCCAAAGCACAGCACGGAACCAGTCCAGGGCAGAGCCCTCTCAGTAACAGGGGTCCAACCCCTCCACAGTAACCAAACCAAGGCCTTGCCCCTCCACAGTCCGCACACCCTCGCCTGACTACCCTGGTTTGCCCCAGCGGGCCTAACAAGTCGGTGTGGGAGGCTAGTAGAACCCCGGGGCTCGTGGGGTAGCTAGTACCTCCCTACACTAGTAGCTCTCCTCGGTACTACGTACGCGAGGGCCAGCAAGCCGGTACAGAGTGGCCAGTCCTAACCCCGGGTCCCTGGGGCGGCTGGCTCCGCTCTGCACTAAATAGGGGGACAGTCGCTCTCCTTGGTACTCCGTACTCGAGGGCCAGCTCACTTCCCCAATACTATTCCATTCACTTTCCAGGAGTTCTACTCCTACTTCCCTGTAGGGTTCCATCCTTATTACTCAAACATCCAGGTTTCACTTTCCAGTTTCACATTCTTACAATCCATGTTCTCAATCACGTTATTTATTCACAACAGGCAGCTGTTAATTCAAATTACAGGCAGCTTTATATCTCTTCCCATTTTCCAAGACTGCAGTATTATACATTCCACTAGTTTTCACATCCTAGGATTCATGCCATATCCTAGGAGCTATCATACAATCTAGTTTTCCAGTCCTAGGATTCATGCATCACCTAGGAGCTATCATTCCATACATTTCTCATTCCTAGGATTCATGCAATGTCCTAGATTCTAGTTATGGTTCCATACTTTAACAGATTTTAATAATAAACTTAAGCCACTCTACCAGGTACAACGGGAGTAATGGGGGCGTGATCGGGAATCCCGCGTGCCTCCGCGACTCCCAAGACTGCAACAGAACGAGGTCCTATCACAAGGATCAAACACAAGGAGTGTCTCAAAACAGTGTATAGCTACTGTAGACGGGTAGAGGAATTAATTCTGAAAAGAACGCAACTCGAATCGCTGAAAACGGAGCCCGAACGGGCCCTAAACGGGTCGAAAAAGACGATACTGTGCAAAATCAGACGTCGGGAACTTCTTCCAGACGTCTTAAAAAGTGGATCTCCTTTTTCACGACCTCCTGCAGATTGGGGTTTAAGCGTCTCTGCATTTCACGAGAAGGTCGTGTGCCCTCTTCTGAATAGATATGATGAGTACAATAAGAGGGACTTATTCCAGTCAAATCATCGAGAGTCCATCCGATGGCTCTTCGATGTTGCTGGAGGACAACAATCAGACTGGCTTCCTGTTCAGGACTGAGGTTGGAATTGATGATCACAGGAAGGGTCTGATTAGAACCCAAAAAGATGTATTTCAAGTGAGCAGGAAGGGGTTTCAGTTCGAGGATGGGGTTTTCAGCAGCAGCGGGTGGTTCAGTATAGATGTGAGGTTCAAGGGTGGGAGTTACTGGGTTGTTCACATCTGGATTTGACTCCTCTGTTTGCGGGTCAAGATCCTTCTGTGGTTGATGAGGCATACTCAAGTCATTCTGGAGGTGTGATTCATCAACCAAAGTCTTGATGTCACAAATTTGCTCGATGACGCCGCAATTAATTCCTTGTTGGGCCTTAAATATATCAATTTTCAGTGTTTGATCTCCAAACTTAAGCTCTATTTGGCCCTCCTCACAGCTGATGTTGGCTCTAGCAGTAGCCAAGAAAGGTCTCCCTAGAATGATTGGTGTATCCCTAGGGTTCTCAGGTGCATCCATGTCTAAGACTATAAAGTCCACTGGAAAATAGAAATCCCGCACTCTCACGATAACATCCTCGAGAATCCCTTTTGGTGACTTTATAGATCGATCTGCTAATTGTAATGTCACCTCGGTTGGTTTCAGCTCAGATTCTTCTAGATGGTCCAGTAAGGATGTGGGTATCAGATTTATAGATGCACCCAAGTCTAACAATGCTCTATCAAATTGGGTACCACCTATCTTACAGGAGATCAGGGGAGTTCCAGGATCTTTTGCCTTGGGCGGGAGTCTACTAAGGATTACAGAGCTGGCTTGCTCTGACAGAACAATTGGGCTCCCTCCCTTGGTTCGCGGCTTACGCTGGGGTGTACATAAATTCTTTAGAAATCGTGCGTAAGCTGGTACGTGGCGGATTGCATCCATCAAGGGGATGTTTATGTGGACCTGCTCAAAGAGCTTGACCAGGTCCTCCTCAGGGGCCACGGGTTTGGTGGTCTTCTTTCCCTTGGTCAGGGCCTCGGGAAACGGGATCTTGGTTGGTTCCTCTAGGCTAGGTCCAGGTTGTGGATCTGGAACAGCGGTACCTTGGATAACTATCCTAGGGTCATGGTTATCAGGCTGGGAGTGGTTTGGATAATGCGGGTCTTGAGTTGTCTTACCACTACGTGTCGTTACAGAATTTAATCCGGCCTGATTTTGGTTTGGGTTTGGTAGGAGGGGTGGCTGCTGCTGAAATTCCGCACGAGAAGTTGAGGCATCCATCTCGTCTGGTGATGGAGCAGTGGGGGCCTGATAAATCCATTGAGCGTGGCCTAAATTTGGATTCATAACGCGCTTCTGGGTTGGCACGTTATTTGGGTTAGGAAGGGGTTGGGAAGGGAGTGTGCCTGGCTGGCGAGAATTTGCCAACTGGGCCAGTTGAGTTTTAACTTCAGTAAGCTCGTCCTTGTGCTGTTTTTGAATAGCTGCATTCGATTTTTGAATGTCAGCCAGAGTCTGAAGGATTAAGGACATTTGATCTTGATTTGGCCCCGATGGATAAGTAGGGTTGGGCCGAGGCTGAGGCGGCTGGTAGTGATGAGAGGGCTGTGGGCGGGACTGAAAAGGTGGTCTTTGGGTTTGGGAATTTCCCGCCCACTGAAAATTGGGATGGTTTCGCCATCCAGGGTTGTAAGTGTTGGAGAATGGGTCGTTCTGGATGGCGTTGAGGTCCTCGCAGGTCTGAGGAACCTCCTGAGAATCAGGGAAAGGAGGAATGGAGTTCCCCCGGCTGGTGAAGAAAGGATCGGATGATCTTCCAGTCCAAGAATCAGAAGGGGATGGATATGGATCCATCCCAGGGGAGGATCGGTGGAGGATGTTTTGCACAGTCTCCTGTGTGGAAGGAGGTTGTGCAAAGGAGTTACGCGCAGAGGTGGCTCGCTGCAAGTGCTGAGTCAGCTCATCCACCTTCTTTTCAATGATTGAGACCTTGTCCAATCGACTGGCCATTAATTCCAGGTCGACTGATGCGGACAGGCCCTGCGTCTCATGTGCTCCCTTAAGATTCGTCGCTGCGCGGGTATTCGTCCTGTCGAATAATCCCATGGAGTCATTGTTGATGGAGTTCTCGCACATGTTTTCGAGAATCTCCCATACGGTGTCTTCATGTTGACCCATGATGTTTCCTCCGCAAGTTGCATTGACGAAAAGGCGAATGTCCTCACGGAGTCCCTGGTAAAAAGATTGGACTTGTTCCCATTTAGGAACTCCGTGATGGGGGCACTTTCTCATGAGATCCTGAAAACGATCCCATGCCTCATGGAGAGGTTCTCCTGATTGTTGAGTGAAGTGTGTAATCTGATGGCGCAAGGCGTTGGTCCGACCAACGGGAAAGAACTTTTTCAAAAACTCGGATTGAAGTTCTTCCCAAGTGTTGATCGGCCGGGTCTGAGTTTGATACCAATGGGCGGCCTTGTCCATAAGAGAAAAGGAGAACATCTTCATGAGAAGAATATCCCGATTTTGCGCATCTGATCCAAAAGTGTGGGCCAGATGCTTTAGCTGTTTGATGTGCTGGAAGGGATCTTCAGAATTAAGCCCATGGAATTTAGGTATAGCATGAATCATGTTGGGCTTTAGTTCGGAATCAGGTCCTCCAATCGGGATTCTGACTCGAGGCTCAATGGCCACCGCAGCAGGATTGTAGTGGTCCCGCATCATGGGACGCTGTGGTGGGTGCACGAAATTTTGGAAGAGGTCATTGAGTCGCTGGAGTTGGTGTTCCAGATTATTTTCTTCCTCAACTGGCTGAGCCATGATGGGGGAAGAAGAAGAACTTGGTTCTGAATCAGAAGAGAGAATAATGTGAGGGTGTTGCTGCAAAAACACGGGCGTCGAGGCTTGGCCTTGACGAGAGCGAATTTCTAAAGGAGGTCTTAAGGGTGGTCTTAGGGACCTCCTTCCGTACATGCACTGTTTGGAAGAGGTAAGTTTAGAAGGTGCTGGACCCAATCAAGACACCCAAAAATGTGTTGGGTGACTATAGAGGTGCGGGGCAGATGGACCCCTTGATCAGAAAGATCGTCCACCTGAGAATTACCTGGGCAGCCAGAGAGGGAGAGTCCCGCGAAGACCCCTACACGGTAGAGCGTCCCCACGGGTTACAGGGTTTCCCCCACCCGACCTCTCTTGTCACTGCGGTTCTAGGTAGACCAGAATGGGGATCTTGACCTCTTAAGTCTACCAATTTTAAGATCAGGGTGCTTAAGGTTTTCACTTGAACTTTAGTCTTTTAAGTGCAAAGAGTGACCTAATTTAAGGTTGGTTGACCCAAGGGGTCAACTTTACCTATTGTTTTCTTTAAGAGCTTTTTAGGTCCTGTCTTTTAGGGTTCAAGTGTTTAGAGAGAGCCAATTGTTTTAGGATTTTTCTTGTTAATTATTTTCAATCAATGGCTTGGGCACACCTCTTTTGGATTTCCTCAATTCTTGATTAAGGGGTGTGTCTCTACTGAAATCCTAATGTTTGACCTTATGTTGGCTCTACTTGGTCCATTTAACTCTTTGTTGGGCAATTAGGGCTCAAGCAAGAATGTGTTAGCCCTTAAATACCCTTAATAGTGTGCAGGAGTGATGAGTTGAAAACATGCAACTCTTTATGGTTACTAAGTATGGAAGGCAGGTTAGCCCTATATTGCTTGTTCTGTTCTTTTCTTCCTCTTTAGAGTTTAGGGGTTAATAGTGAGAGGAAAAATTTACCTGTCTTCGGAGTGGTTGTCGTGTGGTTGCTTGTCTTCTTGAGTTCCTGTAGCTGCACAAAAGAGAGGAGATTATCAGAAATTAAAATGAAACAGGAATGTTTACCTCTAGAATAGCCGTTGGTCCCCGGCAACGGCGCCAAAATGATGTTGTGTGGGTTTGGATTTGATAACCGGGTTTTGGTTTTGTTATAACGTTGTAGTAAAGCCGGTTATTACCAACATTTCAAATATAAATTTTTTTACTCGGAAAATAAAAGAGTTCCCGAGGTCGAACTCAGGGAGCAAGTCGTATTCTAGAGATATACATGTTTCTTTTACAAAATAAAGAAAGAGAGAGGGAAAGAATTTGTTGTTCTTTTCGTTTTCTCCTCGTGATGTTCTTCTTTCTTTCTTTTCTTCAGATCTCCTTCTTCTTCTTTGTTCTGCAGAGGTGATGTTCCTCCTTCTTTCTTCAGATCTCCTTCTTCTTCGTCCTTGGTTTCTGTCTTGGTCTCTCTTCTTCTTTTTCTGCAATTGTGGTGACCCTTTCTCTTTTCCCTTTTCTTCTTTTCTTCCTTATGGCTGCAGAGCTTCTACCTTCAGCTACTAAGTCTTCCTTTCTTCTTCTTCTGCTTTGGCCGTTGCTCTTCTTTTCTTTCTTACTTCAGCCTGCCTTCTTTCCTGCTCTGGCTGCTGACCTTCCGTCGTCTGACCCGGTGCTTCGACGACTTAACTATGCATTTGCTACAGTGCAGCTCCTTCTTCTTCCGCGGGTCTTCTTCTTCGCCTGCGCCTGCACACTTCAGAGTTTTTCGTCAAAGGCAAAACCTACTCTACCCTCCCCCCCCCGCGTCTCTCTTTCTCTCTGAAACCACTCTTGGGAAAGCTCTCCCAGAGCTACCGGGTAACCGGGTTCGGATCAGGCCCGGGTCCAGGCCCACCGGCGTGCGTGGTGGGCGAGGAGTGCAGGTCAGTCGAGTCGGGTCGGGTCGGTTCGGGTCAGGTCCGCGGGGCGTGAGCGCGGACGAGACCGGGTAACCGGGCAGGTGAAGGGGACCTCACCCCGTGTACTGAGGCAGTAAGGCTACTGCACTTTTGCATCTTATGTCGCTGCGGCTCTTCAGGCGTTTCCGAGGTGGGACTAAACGGCCCACCTCAATTGCGCGCCCGCAGCGGGGAATTCAGCAGGAGATGGCGGCGTCACGCGGAGCTTTCTTCCTCAGCTGCGAACCTGGTGTTTTGCCAAAACTCCTCGCAAGGCCTGGGAGTGAATCTGGGCTTGGCGCTGAGCGTGGCGCGCCTGTAGCTGCAGGCGGAAGCAGTTCCTCCTGCGCGTCAATGGCGGCGGAGGTCGGGTGGCCTGTTCACAAGAAAACGGCCTCTCGGCCTAATCAGAGAGTGCCAGGAGCTTCGCCAGGGTGCGGCGAAGCTCGTGTGGGTGGTGGCGAGGCGCGGGGCGGCGTGCGAGGGCTGCCCTAGGTCGGACTGTGGGTCGGAGGATGGGTCTGTTCGGTGGAGTTGCAGAGGGTGATGTGGGGGAAGTGGTAGGGCGGAGATTGATCAGGGTGAGGAGGCGGAGGTCCTGCGGTGGTTGGCGAGCCGTGTGGGTCGCTGAGGTGATGGGAGCGGCTCGCCGGAGGGTGGTCGGAGACGAAGGGGGTGAAGGTGGTCAGGGTCGGTCGAGGGCTTAAGTGAATAAATTGAAAGCGGGGAAAGAAAGAGGAGAAGAAGGGGAGTGGCTCTAGCTTACTTGCAGGGACGAAAGGGGAGGAACAGGGCGACAGTCGTATCGACTGTCGCCGGAGAAGACGATGCTCAGGGAAAGGGGCGGCGGCGAGCAGAGAGCCGGAGAGGCGCCAGCTGGGTGCGGCGTGGCGCGGGAAGAGCAGGGGAGGAAGTCTCTGCTGCTGGTATTGCGGCAGAGCGAAGAGGTGGAGGGGGAGGAAACCGCCGGAGCTGGTGAGCGTCTGCCGGAGGAAGAAGAGAAGAAAGTTGGGGATTTCCTCCGTCAGATCCAGGCTGCCCTGGTCGGTGGAGCAGCGGGGGGTATTTATAGGGATGAAACAGGGAGGAAGGCGGAGGGAGACGACGTGTCTCCCTCGCCGGAGAATGGTCGGAAACACGAACCCATACCGTCCGTGCGCTCGCACGGCCGGTATGGTGGGCTACAACGACCAGGGGGGTGTCCCTGCGACGGCTGACGACGCAGGGCACCCCCGGTTTACTTGCCAGGTCTCCCACCTCACCCTGCGCGGCGCCATGCTCCGCGCAAGGTCGCCGGAGCATGGTGCTGGCAGGTTTTTGCAGGAGGGACCTGATTGCAAAGAACGAAGGAGAGTTAGGGGCCAAAATGCGAGGGTTCAAAAGTTGAGGGCCAAAGAGTAAATATATGAGGACCAAAGTGTAAAGTCGGTCAAGGAGGTTTCTTCTTAGGCTCAAGTTTTTATACATGACTAATTAGGACCCAAGGAATCTGATGGTGAATTTCATTTTCATATTAAACCTTGTTTGACTGGTCAATTTGCGCAAAAACCCAAATTAAGTTATTAATTGGGCATGGTTCTCAATGTAGGTCAAAATGGGTTCTAAAGGCCAAATTGAAGGTTCTAAACCCTAGAGATTATTTTTCTATGAATTTTAGAGGGTTTATTCTATTTTTACTTTGCCTCGAGCCTTGTGAATTGAAGTGGGTTGTTTTAGGGTTACAGATTTATCATTTAGTTTCTTGGAATTGCTGTAGCCCTTGCTAGATCATTTCATCCCACTTTTATTCTTATTAAGCTGCTTTGACCTATGTTTGGGCCCTGAATTACCCTGTATGCAGATTATACTGGTGAAATTGCATTTTTACCCCTTATGACTTGTTTTCTTCTCAAACTCAGGATTCTCTGAGTTAAGCCTTTCCTTGAGATATGTAGGAGCTTTTATCCTTTATATTAGGTCAAAATGAGCTAGTTATGGCTCATGATGAGGTTCTCATCACATGTCCCCACCATTCCTTCACCTTCATAGCCTCTTTTGCCTTCATCTTCTTCCTCTCAGTGCCTTAGATCTGAAGCTCCATCAGAAGCTTCCTCAAGTATCCCTCAAGTGGCTCCACTCTCTGATTCCTTCCTCTTTTTTCTACGTTCTTATTCTCATTGTAATCTCTGATATAGATTTGATTTGCAAGACATTTTGATAATAGTAATAAAATTAGCATTTCTATGATATCTTAGTGGTCATTGCTATTATTTTGCTACTATAGTCCATAATCACTTCGAAAGGTTTTCAAATATCGATTGCCTCCCTACATTCAACCCAGACTCCTTGAAGTTCGAAAATATAAATATTAATTGATTGCTTTATTACGTGCTGATGTTAAGTTTGGAACGCTAGTTAATTAGGGTTAATTAATCGCAATTCAGACATATATCATTTATTTATCTATAATTTTTACTAGTTTTATTCCAAGTCATTCACTGGGAGATAATTATTGATATATATCACTCTCTATTATCCAAAAATCATCTTTTATTCCAAAAATGTTAAGTTTATGTATATCAGAATGAATTATGAATGAAAGAATCAAAGAATAAACTAATTTAAGTCAATTATGTACAAAAATGAATGAATTAATGCTAATGACAATGCCTTAAGAATATGTACAAGTATAAAGGCATTAAAAACTACACTAAACTAATCTGGGTTAATCACTAACATCTAAATAATGCCTTAGAATTATATACTATATAAGCATAAAAAGAATAAATCCTAATTATATCTAATTCATACTAATAATATACATCAAACATAATTACAATACCTAAGTATATATACTATTTAATCTATATATATATATAACTATAATACTTACGACATAAATATACTAACATATATACACTATATATACTAACTAATAGGTACAACACTACTTATATGTGTATATGAAAGCCTTAAAAACATATTTACACAAAATAAGGCCAAAATAATATATATATTTATATTCTATGTATTTAAAATCTATGTATATTGTATAATATACATATACATGTATATACTATACTACTATATATTGACTAACACACACATATACATAGCACCTAACACTACTTAACGCTAACACTTAATACTCAAACTAGTCCAACACTTAGCTAACTTAACCCAACAACTTAGTGTCTAATCTAAAAAATTTTGGATTTGCAGGCTCACTTTTCATAAAATCAACAACCCCTTATGGGACTGGATCGACCACTACTAGATAGGCCCGAGTATTAATTACGCACAATTTTGGGCCTATATGAGCCCACATACGCTCTCAGACGTGCCCGTAGGCCTCTCTCTCTCTCGAGAATGCCAAGTGAATATGCTCATTAGGGATCCACTGGAGGTCGGGTCACCTAATCCATTAAATACGTTGAAGGTGCAACACATGTTCTGATACGGCACCATTTTAGGCGCTAATTGTCAGCGCACAGTACATGCTTTAATGTAATGTTTAGCTCCTTGATTAGGTATTAAATAATTAATTATTTTAAAATTAAATTACATGGTTATGTATCCTATGTATAGGGCTCCCAATTGGTATAGTTTATTTATATTAATTAGTATATAAATATATTTAAAAATTAATTAAAGTTAGTGAAAAATACATGTTTAAATTAGGTTTACTTTCTTAATTAAAGTAGAAATTAATAAATTGATGATGCAATTGGTTCATAAATTAGTTAATTTACCTTATTACCTAATTAATATAGATTTTTAATTCATTTTTATTGATTTATTTCTATATTTATACATTTAATTTACATGATTTATACATATAAACATATATATATATATAGGATAAATACTATTATACAATTTAAATAAGTTATAAATATACTGAAAATACTTTAAACTATATTATATAAACATACAACATAATTTATTTCATTAGTTCATTAATTTACTAATTTAAATTTCATTAACTTAACAATATACCTAATTAACTTATAAATATAAACATGTACAATATTTAAGTAACTAAATAAATATATGGATATATTGTTGTACATTATAATTACTTTAAGTTATATATATTGTTATAAATATGATTATAAGTACATACATATCTATTTATATTTACATATATATTATATGCATATAATATAAATAAATATACACATAATTACATTATTATAATATATACTATGTAACTTAATATAAATATCTGTCTACATAAATAAAATAAACATCTAAGTTATTTACATACTTTACATATATGTGACATATTGTAACGACCCGATTCCCAAGTCCCTACGAGACACGAGAACCGGACCGACTCGACTAATCCCAAGACCTAGTCGCCCAACGAGGAAGTAACCAAAAGAGCAGTAAAATAAATCACATTCAACATGAATATAACTAACAGTAAGGAAATACAGCAGTAAGGAAAGAAACCACTACAGTATATATACCACCACAACAGTAGAACAACATTCATAACATAATATGAACTGCAGGTAAAGAAAAGTACATCGGAAACAAGAACTACTCACTATAACGGAACAAAAAGAGGTACAAGAGAACAGTGGTAACTCTACTGGACCCTACTCGGCCCAGCGTCCTCTGCAGCCGCTGACCCTGGCTGCTCAACACCTGGTCCTGAAAGGTAACGAGTGTAGCACGTCAGCAAAACGCTAAGTAGAGTGGCAACTAAACTAAAGAAACAGTAAAGTGTACAGTAGTTGTTTTAAATTTTCTTTCTTCCTTTATTTACGTCTTTCTATTGTTTCACAATTTATCTATTTCTCAGATCTTTCACTTGATCTCGAATGTTCCTCGTGGGAACGATCTTGATTGCAGTCTTTTCTGAACAGTAGAAGCAGCACGTGGTGCTCTCCTGGCCGGGAGAGTCTCCCGTGGTGATCCTACTCTCAGTCAACCACCCCAAGGTCACCGACAGACGTAACGGTGACACGGCACGCGCGGTAAACGCACGGGTAGCTAACCCGCACTGGCACGCGGTCAGTCGTTTCCGTTAACGGGTGCGCCCAAAGCGCGACACGGAACCAGTACAGGGCAGAGCCCTCTCAGTAACCAAACAGGGGCCTTGCCCCTCCACAGTCCGCGCACCCTTGCCTGACTACCTTGGTTTGCCCCAGTGGGCCTAACAAGTCGGTGTGGGAGGCTAGCAGAACCCCAGGGCCCGTGGGGTAGCTAGTACCTCCCTACACTAGTAGCTCTCCTCGGTACTACGTACACAAGGGCCAGCAAGTCGGTACAGAGTGGCCAGTCCTAACCCCGGGTCCCTAGGGCGGCTCGCTCCGCTCTGCACTAAACAGGGGGACAGTCGCTCTCCTTGGTACTCCGTACTCAAGGGCCAGCTCACTTCCCCAATTCTATTCCATTCACTTTCCAGGAGTTCTACTCCTAATTCCCCATAGGGTTCCAGCTCTTTTAACTCAGAACATCCAGGTTTCACTTTCCTATTTCACGTTCTTACAATCCATATTCTCAATCACGTTTATTTATTCATAACAGGCAGCTGTTAATTCAATTCACAGGCAGCTAGTATTTTCTTTCCACATTTTCCAAGACTGCAGTATTCATACATTCCACTAGTTTTCCCATCCTAGGATTCATGTCATATCCTAGGATCTATCATACAATCTAATTTTCCAGCCCTAGGATTCATGCAACACCCTAGGATCTACCATTCAATCTATTTCTCATTCCCAGGATTCATGCAATGTCCTAGGTTCTATTTATGGTTTCATAATTTAACAGATTATACTTAAAGCCACTCTACCAGGTACAACGGGAGTAATGGGGTCGTGGTTGAGAATCCTGCGTGCCTCCGCGACCCCCGAGACTGCAACGGAACAGGGTCCTATCACAAGGATCAACACAAGGAACTTCTCAAAATAGTATACAGCTACTGTAGAAAGGTAGAGGATGTAATTCCGAAAAGAACGCAACTCGAAATGCGAAAAACGGAGCCCGAACGGGCCCGAAACGGGTCGAAAACGACGAAACAGTGTAAAATCAGACGTCTGGAACTTCTTCCAGACGTCTTAAAAAGTGGATCAGGGAATTACCTCACTCTGCGTGGGCTCTCAAACGTCCAGAAGCCTGCGGGGGCGTCTGGCCTAGTTCCCAAATGTCCGATGGTCACCCAGGACGTCTGGAAGTTGTTCCCGCCGTCTGGAACTGGAGCCAGACGTCTGATTCGCATTGGATGGCGAATCACCGAACCTGCGCGTACCCATCTCTCTCTCTCAGTACGGTCAGTCGAAGAAAAGGAAGAAGACGGAAATAACTCACAGTTCAGACGTCTGGACAGTCTTCCAGACGTCGTGCCCGTCGTCTGGCTATCAGACCAGACGTCTGATTCTGGAAAAGTTTCCAGAACCAGGGCGCCACTCGCCCTCCGCTCGCGACGTCCGGCAGCGCCGCAAGTACTCCGCCTGCTGCTCGAGCTGCAGCAGTCCTCCCACGTCGCTCCACACCCGCTGCGCCCCCCGCCGGCCGGCCCTAGCCGCCCCGGCAAGCTCGCCCTCACGGCCGAGCGCTTCCTCCCCCGTGCAGCACCTCCTCCCGCACCCGTCGCGGCTGTCGCCGCCGCCGCTACACCCTTGCGCTCGCTCTCGCTCACTGGCTGAAGGAGAAGAGGAAGGAGGCGGAGGTGACGGGAGTGAGGGAGAGGCGTGGCCCTTTTAAGGCCGCACGAGGAGGAGAGGGAGAGCTGACAGCGCTGCGCATGCGGTTGCAGGTGGAGAGAGGGAAAAAGAGAGAGGAAGACGGTTGCGGGTCTGCGCGCGCCTGCGCGCATACGTAGTCTCGCGTGCCACCGAAAATAGATCCCAGATGTCTGGAAGTGGTTCCAGACGTCTGGGACACCTCCCAGACGTCTTAAAAAAACGTCTTGAGTGCGTTCATAACACATATACAATTAATTTAAAATGATATGCAAGTATAAATACTATTTACATAGGTATTTTTATAGAATTTTTGGAGTTTTTCATATTTTTATTTTGTTTTTGTGTTTTATAGAGATAGAGGAAGAGGGGAGAAAGTTGAGAAGAGGAGAAGAACAATTCTTTTTGGCTGTTTTTGTTTTATTTCTTTATTTTAAAACCTGATAAGATCCAAACTTCTGCAAGTATGTTCTCCTAGCTAACACACTCAAAACTTAAATCTAACTCAACACACACCTAAAACACATCCTAAGCTCACTCAAGACACCCTTCTTTTATTTATTTACATTATGTTTGGATTTTTCTTGGTATTTACAATGAAGAATAAGAATGGGCTTTATAAAGGGTTAGCAAATGAATGAAAAGCCCTAAATCCATCTAAAATTCTGGAAAGTAAGATTAACGCATAGACAACCTCTAAATATCTGTAAACACTAAATTCAAACACAAAAACATTATTTGGACATTGAATTGAAGATTGAACACGGTTTGGATAGACATTAACATTTACAACTGCTGATAAAGATTTTCTACAAGTTTTAACCATGCATACAAATCAAAATTAAAGCCAAGTAAAAGAAATACACGTAGCTGAAGGCTTGTTCTAACACTACACTACTTCAAAAACTCATTCCACTTCTATTTTCATCAAAATTTGCTTCAGATCTGCAATTATATATATCCACTCAAACCAAGGAGTAGCTACTTTTGTCCAATCTGAGGTTGGTTATCTGAGTTTCAAGACTTGCTTAAGCATCTAGGAGGTAAATTTTTAAAAGATTTATACTAGTAAAACCATTCCAAACATAATATCATTCAAAATCCATTTTAAATCCACGAGTAAATCACTGAAACTCTCCAACCAGATTACAGCCACTTGATGCGTTCTCAACATAGTTAATTAAGGTTATTAGTCTTAATTAAATGCATCAAAAGTAACTTAGGTTAACTCGAATTAATGTCGTGAGTGTAGTATAGGGTTAAGTTAACCTAACATTTTTTATTTTTAAGTTCATTTACCTAGTTGAGTCCTGGTCATTCTCTGGGAGGCAATATAGTAAACTTAACTCACCATTAATTCCTAAGGCATAAGTACTAACTATTTAAACAATCAGATTAATAATTATCGTACTTTAAGCACATGAATAATTGCATAAGAGATTTAACAACTAAAACATGCAATATTCGATTTAATAGAAACAATTATACAAGAAAGATTTGTCATTAAAAACCAAGTAGAAACATGATTATTACAATTGATTTTACAAAATATAAGGCATAAAAGACAATTACAAGAGTTTAACATGCCTTTTACAACGCTAAAAGCTTGAAAATACACTAAACAGTAACTTCAGCCCTTAATTAGACGTCTGAAAAAGAAGTTAGACAACTTAAAAATATAAATTGGACTTCTGAAAGCTATATTGGATGTCTAATTTCTTTAATTTATTTCATTCATTTTATCTTCTCTTCTTCAGCACTTAATTTCTCTACCTCCTTAGGCTTCTCTTTCTTTACTTCTCTCTCTCTCTTGAGCTTAACTCTTTCTTCTTTTAATTCTCTTTTCTTTCTCTTGACCCTTAAGCTCTACGGCCTTCTTCATTAAGAATTTTCTTGTCTTCTTCCTTAGCTTCTTTTCTTTACTGTGCCTTAAACATTCACACTTAGCTGATTTAATCGCTTACTTAACCCACTTTAATCTCCTTACCTAACAAAAATTAGGTATTTAGTGCTTGGCTCAGGCCTTTCAAGGATACACAGGGCCCACTTCGGGCGGGACCAGACCCTACTAAGCCGGGCCTATTTTATACTAGGTGGATTTTAATTCACTTGAGCCCAACCATGCACAGTCTCAAGCCCATCACAGGCCCAAAAAGCTCTCGCCCACCCGGGCACACGCAGGCTTACGCCGGCGCACACACATGCACGTGCACACGCACGCGCCCTCAATGCTCAGAAGAATTGGTTTGGTTTTGTGCACCTACCATTGTCGACTGAGGTGCAAGGTTCACAAAACCAAGATATACTATGGTGTTCACTTGAAGACTCCCAAGGTGGGATTTAATTTCAGCATCCCTCTCCGCGCAAAGCTACGGCAGACTCGATCTTTAAACAAAGATTCCAGGTGAGTCTCTGAGACAAATCAAGCATGTAAAAGCTCAATCGAAAGCCCTTAAGGTCTTCTATACGATTTTAGCATCAATTTAAGCTTTGGATCAGATTTGATCTATAGATTTGATATGAGAGCATGGCTCTATCGCCATGCCCAGATGTGTTCTGCAGAAGGAAAAACTCAAGTCTTTTGACCTAGAGTGAAGTAATATCAATCATTTAAGGGTCTAGGTTGGCTTAGTAAAGCATTTCGCACGAAGTGGATGAAGAAAGAAGGTCAAGGAAGCTTCAGTAAGCTTCAGAAGAGAAGGAGTTCCATTCTGGAAGCTCAGAGCTCGATTTTAGGTTCTAATTGGGCCAGCAAAGAGTTAAAGATCTCAAGAAAAGGTTTGAACCTATTCAGGAGGTTGAATGTGACAAATCTGGATAACATTTAGGTTTAAATCTCATCAAAACCCTGAAGAATAGTGTTGGGTTCCTTTTTGAACCCAAATGTGCAGTGACTTCTAATCTCAATTAATTCACAATGAAACTCAATAAAATCAGTTTGAGTGAACTCTAAATCATTCCAGGAATCGAGTTAACCCATCAAATTAGAGTTTTAAACACTAAAACCCTCGAATTGACTCTAGGTTTTACCTACGAGCTGCAAAGTTTGACTTTCTGATTAGAAGTTCTACTGATCAAATTTGAGACCTAGATAGGTCTATTTCAACCTCAGCAAACTAATCCACATTCGAAGTGGAGTTTTAAGCACTCAAACAGTGCTCACAGGCACTGCCGCTTGGGCTGAGAAGGAGACTTGCTCGATAGAAGTATTTAGAAGTCTCCAGACTTAATTAAGACCTAGAATGGCTTCTACAAGGTCCACTAAAGCTTCTACATCTATTTAATATCTTAGAATCTCAAAGGTTAAGCCTCTCCAACTCCACCAGAGTTGGAGAAGATGAATTCTAACAGATAGGTAGAATCAATTAAACACAAGTCTAAGCATAAATTCTTGATCCTTAAGCTTTATTTAAGTGATCTGGAGTTTCTCAAGAAGTTCTGATGATTTAAGATTTAGATTGGGTTACCGGAGCTCGCCGGAGCTTCGGTGAACTCAAAAATAGGTGACTGGAGTTAAAAACTCCACAAAATAGACCATGAGTGGTCTAAACAAACTCCTGAGGTTGCAAGGAACCTCAAGAAAATGATAGATGCATCAATTGAAGAACTTGACACTGAATTCAGTGACATTAAGGCTTTGAGTTCGACATAACTCAAGAGATGATCTCCCTCTAAATTGAATGAGGAGAACCAATATCTAGAGTCAGGTGGTGATGTGTGGATGTTTAATTAAGCGATCAAACTCTTCTGAGCTCGCCATTGACAGCGAGTTCAGAAGTTGAAGGAGAATTGGGCGTTTTGAGTGTAGTTGATTATAGGTGCAATTCATTAGGTAGGAGAGGTCTTTAGGGTGTTGTGAAAGTGTTGGAGGACCTATATGGGTGTGGTAACATCTCTGTACATCTCACCATGGACATTGAGGTGTCAGGTGAAGGTGCTGGTGGTTTAGGTGATTAAGTGTTCAATTCAGTGCATTAAGAGGTAGAATGGGGCCTTGAAGTGATGGAGAAGTAGTGGAGGGCCCCTAATGGAGATGTTCTATGCTGTGCGCTTTCGCCATGGACAGTGGGGGTCGACGATTGAGGTGTATGTGAATTAGGCAAAATATGTGACAGGATGGAGTGAAAGAAGGTGAGATGAAATTGTAGAGAGGTAGGGAAGATAATCAAATGAAGGAACAGTGAAGCAAGGTCCGCCGAGGCCAGACTTGGCCTCGCCGGAGTTGGAGACGAAGAAGTGAAAAGTTGAGCTAATTACACCTACTGTAACCTACCTACTTACCTAGCTTAACCTACTCCTAAGTGTTAGATCTACTTACCTGACAAAGGAGGTGAGGGAATCCGCCATTGGCAGGGCAAAAACGAGATGAAAATCAAGAATTGGTGAGGGAAGAAGCTCCAACTGATTGAAACGGAGGAGATCAGAGAAGTTGGGCGCTCCAACGCCGGTGGTAGGGCGGAGGAGAGGAAGAGGAGGTGAAAGAGGCAGCGCTTCCTTGGCGACAGTGCTCGAGAACAGAGAGCGAAGACGTCGAAGTTGTAGAAGAAACCTACTGACCGACCTCAGTGTGGAGTAGAAGGAGAGGGGGTCGATCCCTGGCATCAGAGGGGAAGGGTACTATTTATAGGTATCGGTGGTGAAGAAGGGGGATGAACCTGGACATATAGGTGTCTAGGTTCAGAGCAACAATCGGCGTCGTCTACGATGCTGGTGAGCTCATCCGCTAGTCTTAAATAGGATTTGGGAGCCATCCATACCGTTGGATGGAGAGAAGGTGGTGAGTTGAAGCTCCAGAACAATGGCAAATGAGTTCGGACGTGAGATGGAAGGTGATCGGAGGGTGCGGTGACCGACTGTTGTGAGCCATCCAGTGTGATGAAGAAGAAGAGGAAGAAGATGGTGTACATAGGGACTAAAGTGCAAGAAAACTAGGGACCTATAATTAATAAAGGGACTCAATTGAATAAAAACCTGAGGACCTAAATGAGACAGAGGCATTTAAAGCTTATTTTAATTTATTTCTTTTTCAACTTTTTATATGTTATTGTAAATTAAGTAAATATTATATTCATTCCTTGAACTTACATTTTTACCCTCTTTAGCTTTATTTAATTAAATGATTAAGTTAATTAGGTTAATTACATACTTAGTGTTAAATATTACTAATGTTAATTTAGATATTAATTAACTTGCTAAATGTTGATTATTTGAGTCCAAATTATTAATTAAATTATAATTATGAATAATGGATATTTAATTTAGTATTTTTATGTTATTTTAATGGTCCTTAGTATTTTATCCCCTTTATTATAATTATCCCTTAATAATATATATTTTTAGCTAATTAACTAAGGAAACTTGTTAATTAGGATTATTTAAGAGCCATGATGAGTCTCTCATCACCGCTGCTACTGACAAATGATCTCAGATTAAATTCAACTCTAAGATTGCCTTGAACTCAATCCAACTTATTGTATACACATTTACAATCATATGGAAGCCTCTTCAAAACATCAAGAACTGACTAGGACTCTCCAGATTCCCAGATAGACCTAGGAACTAGGAGTTGACACTCAATAATCCAGATCGCATGCCAAACACTAAAACCTCACTCTAAATCTTTGCAAATACTCATTGAAGGTTTTGAAACTCACTAAAAATCATATTGGGGCTCAAAAACACATCAAAAACCCTAATCAATCCTCCCTACATCACTATAGACAGAGAAAAGGGGAGAATCAATTAAGGCCTTGAAACTACTTAAAAACAAGTCTTAGACCTTCCTTAGCGTCCTTCAAACCTACTCAAACTCTCACATATCATATTAAAACAAGTTAGCATTAGATAAAGCTATCGCCTAGGTGGGCTTTTAATCTTGAAGCACTATGAAGATATACTCATCAAAAACACCTGCACACTATTAATTAGTGTTCAAGTGTCCTAAACGATCCTCTGAAACTAGTGGGTCATTGCTATGGCCTCCAATCCATGTATTGGATTGTCCTTGGCCATAGCTACCTAGCAGAGGATAAAAATAGTAACTGAGACAAAAATTGGGCATAGTTGAATTAGGCAATTGAAAACCAAACAAAGGAACTTAATCCAATCGCATTTGATTCAATTAGGTGTTTATAACATTGATTCCATCAATTAGACTGAATTAAAGTTCAATTGCTCTTAAAATTCACTAATCCACTGGGAGACTCAAATCCAATCAATCGACAAAATTCGTTCAATTCAAATTGACAAGAGGGTCCTTGTGATTGTATGAAGAGTATGAAAGAACCCTCAAGTGAATTTAACGCATGAGGAGATCTGACAGCCATTAGACTGCAAGACTCCTAATTGCTCTGGTGGATGGAATGTTCATGTGATTAAAATGTCAAGGGGATCAGAAGAAGGTGACCATGAAGTGTAGAGGAAGATTGTGGATTAAAATGGATGGGTGGAATTGCCACTCTGATCTGAATTGATAAGAGAAACGTATTCGAGGAAAAACTAAATATAACTCTGGTATACTCCGAATCAAATGCAATTGACTAATGAACTACGATCTATTCTATCTAAATTACACTAGAAAATGATAAATCTATTCTATAAAAGCATAAATTCTGTCTAAGCAGATGAATGGGATTTGAGGGAAAACTGTAGCTGGTGGCTAACGACGAAGAAGGGGAGGGAGATCTCCAGCTAAGGAAAGCTTGCTAGTGAAGCTTAGGGTCTCCATCAGGTGTTATGTAATCCTTAGTAGCGAGGATCGAATTGAGAGAGGACAATGTCGGCTCTGTCATAGGTGACGAATGGCAGGGAAAGGGGAAGCTAGAGAGGAGGAACTGATCAACTCAAGAGATGTAGGAGGGGAGTCGATAGACATGCAAGGCACCTGTGAGTGTCCTTATATAGGTGTAAGGTGGATTAGATGACCAGGTATAGTGTTAGGCTTGAACAACTGGGATGGGTTTGGATGAGCGTAGGAATGTTTTGTGATGAAGGGCAACCATTGGATGTGATCTAAGTTGAGGTCCGATGCTAGGCTTACCGGTGTCAAGCAAGAGGATGGGGATCCACTGTCAAATCGGTGGAGAGAGGAATGGACGACAGCTGTGCATTGTGTTCTTCGCTGATGAACAGTGTCAGGTGGGCACAGTCCCACATGTGTTGGTGTTTTTACATCCAAGCCCAAGTGGCTGAAGCGGTAGAACAATCATGCAAGAGCCCATAAGTGGCAGTAAGTGTTACAAACAAGTCCCTGAATGCTTGTAGATGCGTTCCTGACCTCTTTTAAGTATATAAAATGTAAAAGCTTGAGGACCTACATGTAAACCACAAAATGTAAGGTCCAAATGAGGTCAAAATTCAATGATATTTTTATAATATAGTAATTGAACATATTGGAAGTTAATACCACAATTGATTTGTAATTTCAATGTCAAATTTGTGTTGCATTCAGGTCATCCATATACATAGTTAGGTATAGAATATCTCAAAATTGACCTAATTATTCATTTTTAATACAAATTGAGTGTTTTAGGTCTTTTTCCATAAATCCCACACTTAACCCATTTCTTGTGTTAATTGATAGTGTTTTAACCTTATTTCTAGCTTAACTTAGGCATTTTAGCTATGGTGAGCCACACCTCATCATGCTCTACAATGATTCCACATTTTTAAATCGTATAAGTTTAGTGAATCACACTGAGAGCTTTATTTAGGAATGAGTGAGAGAGAGAGAATTGGCTTGAGGCATGTAGTTTGTAGATGTGTTGTTGAAGCTGTTGCTGCTGTTCAAGCAACGATGGCGAGCAAATGAAATCAAGTTGATTCATGAACTTAATCAAGCTAATTGAAGAATTCAATTGATGGACCTAGTAATGCTTGGGATGTTGAAGAAGATTTGGTGATTAATTGAACAAGAATTGAAGAGCTGAAGCCTTTGCTGGAGTGCATGAAGAGAGGGGGATAGTATAATACCACCTCGATGGTGGCAAAGTAGTTGAAGGCAAATAAATTGATTTGTGCCTGTAGCCTCTCAAGTGACTACGACGTCTTCGAGTGTATTGACCATTGATCTCTTGAGCATATTATACATGATATAATCCTACAGCCTAGAGTGGGCAACCTACGGGTGTGTGATGCATTCTTGTGGTGATGTGTGGCACCTGCTGATGTAACTGTGGTCGGTCTAGTTGATCTGGATCGTTGATTCAGTTTGGAGCAATTGTGCCACGTGTTACCAACTTTTTAGAGTAAAAAGAGTTAAGTGTATGTTGTGCCTTGAGCTAACAAGAAATTTCTAAGTGTTGTGAATACTTAGTTAAAACTATAAAGGCAATGGATGTGCTTAAGTGTTGAGATTAAATGAGAAAAATCAAGAGCATATGTAGTTGTTTCAAAATAATTTTTTTGGTGATTAACTCTTTATGATTAGTTCTTTTAATGCTTAAGCATGTCTATCATTTTAATGCATGCTCTTTATCCAAATGGAATTGATTGCTATGTATATTGATTAATTCTTCCAATTAATACATGTTCCTAATGTGTTGTAATTATGTAATTAATCAAATAAGTATTCTATTAGTAATCAATTAAGTTAAGTATTATATAACTTATGTAGTAGTTAGAGTAAGTTAAGTAATTATGTATCTAAATTAAGTAACAAATTATAGGTTAACTTATAAGTAGTTTAATTAATAAGCTAAGTAGATAATTTATAATAGTATTAACTAAATTATTAGTAAACAGTACTAAGTATAGATAGCAATTTAACTAAGTAGTTAAGCTTAAGTTAATTATGTATTGTAAGTATAATTAATATAACTTATTAAAAGATCTTTACTAATAACTTAATTAAAGAAAAAAAGAATAAATTCGAGAATAAATGGTGAAATTTTGCTAAATTAGCCTCCTAGTGAATGACCTAGACTCAAAACCTGTAGAAATTATAAAATATGTTAGTTTTCTTGCTCATTATACTACGACATAATAACAAATTCTTATAAATGCGGGAAAACTTAACATCGGTGAGCTAGGATCTAGGGATGCCTAGTACCGACACTAGCCATCAACCTAGGTTAGGTTGGAAGTTCGGTTGTGGTTTTGGGGTGTGGTATTGCGCACTAATACTGATATTGGCACCTTGGAATCTAATGACAAAAACTCTAAACATAGCCATAATCCAAGGGGGAAAAACTTAATCTAGTTGGGGTACCAAGAACATGAAGACTTAAATGGCAGTTGTATCAATGAGGGCTCAATGCATTATGAGAATTGAAACCCCTAAGGTTACAAATTTAAAAGCTGGAGTGAAATCTCCTAAACATAAGGTGAAATCTAGAGTATTGAATCCTAATGATCTTCGTACAAGTCTAAAATTAAATTTTGGATCCTAAGGTCTAAAGTTAGACCCCAAGTGCTCCAGTAGGTCCCTAGGATTTCATTCCAAGTATATGAACTAAAATGGACTAAAAGATGAGTAAGTCTACTAGGTGAGCTTGTAGGGTTGCACTTTGACCTTGTGAACCGAGGGTGCACTATTTCGAATTGGAGACCTAAAGAGTTGAACTAGCTAATGGCCACTTGCAATTGACCTTAGGATCTAAAGGATTCCCGATCATAAGGACATGCCAAGGGGCTACCGTCGAATTTAGGTACCAGTGGGTACTCAAATCTAATAGGTGTCTCATGACTTGTGTGGGATGCGGGGTGTGGTCATAGCCTTAGTACCAATGGTAGGCTGAGAGGGTGCACTCAGAAGATCGTGTTCCACGAGGGAATAATGGTGTAGGCCATTAAACATCTGACCAACCTTGCCTGAGATGGGTAAGATTTGTAGCCTCAGTCAGATGAATGGCTAAGAGGGCACACCCTGAGTACATGCTCCTAGCAAGAGGCATCAGTGTGGCCCATTAAACATCCAACCTACCCCACCACAACTAAATACAAATAATAGTGTCCGTACCTCAATGGATATGAGCTAAGTTGCTCTGTATAATCTTGAGGATTTTGGCCTATGTAGTTCCCAAGAGGCTTAACTCTTTTGACTAAGATCAGCAACGTTCTCAACGTGTCGAGAATGGGTATGCCTTTCGCGAGGGTCCTCAACTACAATAGTTTCTCCCCTGTCTAGGGAGAGACTATTAGGCTAGGATTTGAGGGAGGGCTACGTCACAATCTCCTCTAGTAGAGAGGGATGATCCCCAAAATCTAACTTCTAAGGTAGGTGAGTAAATAAATCATGTGTTGATAAAATTTAATAAATCATGTAAAGGAGCCTATGTAAAAAGAAGGGCCCATTGCCCCTTGGAGTATTGGTAATAAAACATGAGTTAGCTATGAGAATTAAGTAAAGGCTTGAGGTCGGCCTGCTCCATGCTTAAGACATGAGTGAATGGAAGAAAATGGTTAGGTAGTTAGCCTTCGTACATAAACATGTACACTACCCCTTTCGACTTAAGTGTTACACGTGGTTTTGTCTCTACTGAGCCGTTTGGCTTATCCCTGCATTAGTGACCCATTTTCAGGTATAGCGATTGTGGCATAAGTGACATGTTATACGAGGTACTAGCCCATGGAAGGCATGCACAGGTGACACAATTGTCAATTTTCGTTCTCCTTTTTGGGGAGGAATCCAACGAAAAAGGATTTGTATAGCGTGGTTGATTTTTTTTTCTTGATCTTGTGGCAATATAGTTTGTTTCTGTTGTACGAAAGGGCTCATGTAAAGGCTTGTATTTAAAGCATGGACTTTTGTAAATGACTTTGGCACTCTTACTTCATCATTTTTCTTTTTTTGTCATTGCTTTTGGATGTGGGGTGTGGCCGCTTGTATGTTCACATTTCTTGGTTTTGTGGTTTGGTTGTGGGGTATACCCACATATTTATATTGTTGTATGCATGCTTAGTTATAGGTTTCAGGTACAAGTTTTTCGGAAAATATCAAATAAACAGGGGGGATTCTACTAGATTTTCGATAGATTTAAACCCTACATTTAATTTTAAAATTATTATCCTTGATCTACCAAATTGTTAAGGACTACGATTTATAACTTGAGCCAATCGGTAGCTAGGACCTAGGTGTGTGCACACTCGATGATCTACTCCCATTATGTCGGGAGGATTATCAATGCGTGACACCTAGCCTAATTAACCTACCTACTTTGGACGACCAAGAACATACTTTTTCTACCTATATGGTCGTCCAAATAGTGGTTTAATCCCAACTATAGATCCTAAGTCTAAAGGCCACCAACCTACTACCATTTCCCAACTCAACAAACCCACCTAAGTTGGTCGTCCCCTTTTCTCCATACTACACTATTTAGGATGACCAAATTTGCGTCTATGATCCACCATCAAATCTGAATCCTAGGGCCATAATTTATCTACCTAAACCCTATCCAAAAATCCCTATAACCAACCTATGCTAGTCGTGCCCTTATCCCTTCCCTTCCCTTCCATATCAAGACTGACCACTTGATCTTATGGCCTTGATTCTCCCTACCAAATCTTATCCTAAGCCCTACTTAAAATGGCCTTGGATGGCCACCTGAGTTGCCTACATCTTAGCCACACTAACAACATCTAAGGGCTCTCCACTTTCCACATGTTGGTTGGCCATATGGACTCAAAACCACCTATAGTTGGTTGGCCATCTAGGTCAAATCTCCACCCTCCAACCTTTCTTTGATTGCATCTAAGGCATTCATTTAATTCCAACAAAAACCAACCCTTATTATCTACATCAACTCTTAATTCTAACCCTTGATTTCTAGACATCATATCCTAGCCCTCCATCTTCATGATCCAAGGCCACCTGGATCCACCAACTACATTTACGACAAGCCTCTATATAAGGACCCCCATGGCCAGCCCTTTATACTTGACACTCCTCCCATCTCTCTCCATCTTCTTCTAGTTGTAGACTCCATTTCCATCTCTGCATCTCTGCTCTTGTTGGATCTCTGCATCCTCCACATCCAGGGTAAGAGGACTAGAAGGGCCTCTCCACCACCTTCTCAGAGCCATTGCACCTGCCGTCTTCGCATTTCTTTTTTCTTTTTAATTCTAGTCTCTACTTCTAGTAGTAGTATTTGATTTCAATTCCAAGCACTTGTTGTAGTTGTTTTTATTTCAACCATTCCACTACTTGTAATCAACTTTTTCAATTAATAAAAGTTCTAGTTCTTGTTTCATCTATCCCTTACCACTTTTATTTCCTTACATTTGTTTGCTTTCAATTTATTTGTTTTGTGGTTAGGTTTCAATTTTCATTACTTTCACATCTCATAGCTAGTTGACAATCATATCACCTCATATTCATATTCATATTCATATTCAAAAACACCAAAAAAATGCAAAACCCAAAAATACAAAAATATTTCCTTTGAGCTCTTTGATTTCGATAGTTAACTCTGATTTGCCTCCCTACAGGTGACCCAAACTCCTATTTCTATTTTGAAATCCATTGAGTTCGATCTTTTGCAAATATTAAAACCTTTGCAATTTCTCACGCTATAATGGCAAATTTATCTACATGGGGTTTTTGCAGAAGACTTTTTGGTGTCGTTACCATGGAGGCATGACTTAGTTTCTATCATTTTCATCCCACTCTTTTCTGATTTGATTCTAACTCATTTGTCTTTTCTTATTGTTGGTGTGCAGGTACTTGAAGCAAATTTGCAACAAGAGGCACATCAATGCAGGTGAAGACTTGAGGTAGTCTCCAAATCCCCTCTTTTCTTCCTTTAGTTAGTATATAAAATATATATATATATAAAGAAATAAAAAATACAAAAAAAAAGATCTTAGGGTGTGGTCCTTTGCATTACAAAAGATCACATCCTCATTGCTCTAAACTCAGTTCACACTTCTGGAACCAATTTCAAAAATCATTTTTGAGTAATTTAGGCATTATCGAATTATGAAATTTGGTTTGAGGGTGCCCCAATAAGTCAGAAATTACTGACCCATCTGAGGGTTCCTGCGGATCTTATTGGACACTAGAGGGAAGGGGTGAATAGTATCGTCTTTTATAAACTTAAATATCATAGTTGCAAAGATAAATTCAACCAAAAAAATTCATGCACAGAAGACACCTAGATTTAAAGTGGAAACCCTTCCTGGGTGAAAACCACTACCTAAGCCTCTCAGCTTAAGATTTTCCTGACTAGTCGAGGCTAGACAATCCATTAACACACCAGTTGAAACGAGGGTGGCATAACTTCTTACAATGATCTCTTCTCTTACTAACTTGAAGAGAAGCACAACAACAACAACGGATTTCTCCCAACAGCTTGCGATCCGTAATCAAACGTAACATGTAATATAAAAATAGTATAAACCTGTGGAACCTCAAGGAAAGTCAAACCAAATTTCAGCAGACATTTGAATCATTGTGCTTTGAGAGTCTTGAAAGCAGAAGCGCAGAAGCACTTAGAGGGAAGCACGAAAAGCTTTTTCTTTTAGATGGATTTCTTCTTGAGAGTGTGTTTTGAAAAGGCTGCGTACGACTTCTATTTATTCTAGCAAATCGACCAGAAAAGGAAATCAAATTGGTCAATCAATTAAGGCAGTTTAGCCGATCAAAATGAGTTTGGTCGATCAAACTAGTTATTTGATTAATCAATGATTGATCGATTAATTAACATAAATGGTGAAACAAGGGTGCATTTATCAACTTCCTAAAATGGGCTGATTTGATCAATTAATTAAGTTGGTTGGTTGATCAATCCATTTGATCGATCAATTTTATTATTTAGTCAATCAATAACCCTAAAAACTTGATTTTTTATGTGAAGTGCAAAAATATGTTTGAAACTTATTTTGAGGTTCCTTATAAAATAATCTAAACTCAATAAAGATAAAAAGACATTGAGACAAAGTTAGCAATCTTCTAGCTTTAATCCATGAGAGAGTCTTGGAAGATTAATTTTGCAGATAGCATAATTTTGGTGCATTAAAACAGAGGTACTTACATTCTCCTCCTTTTCGATGACAACAAAATTATAATTATGTAGAGAGATAGAAATATATGCATAATATCTCCCCTTTTTTATTTCAGCAAAAAGTAAAATATGTAGCTATCAATTTGAATTATCTCTCCCTTAAACAAGTAATTGAAGCAGTAATATTTATAACATGCAATTTAAATAGAGAAAAATTCTATTGAGAGAGATATAACCATGCATATAACTATAATGCAATATAAACGAGTCCAGATAAGCATAGCATGATAAATGTGTCCAAACTAAAGTACTACAAAACATAATGCTAGAAATGAAAAGTAATAAAAATAATAAAACTACTCCAAAGAGGCCATAAAGGCATCCATCATGCTCTGAAGATCGGTATCTAACTCGAGGTCCATCGAGTAAGATCTCTCTGATGAAGCAGGGTAGCCAAAACAAAGGCATCTTTGAGCTGATGATCTGGGTGTCGGTTGCCTAGATGTCCGGCGAGGAGGTGTCACCTACTGGTTTGTCGCTACTGTAGGAGGAGGTGGTGCTGCTGATGAGGGAGATACTGTAGTAGATCGGTGAGGATGAGGAGGCCTGTAAAGCTACTGCTGAATCCCATGAATAAACTCTCCAAGTTTGTCCAAAAGCTGGCCTTGAGCATTAATCCGAAAAATACGCGGTTTGTTAATTATACGAAATTGTGTCGTTGAGATGCGTAAATCCGCAATCAACTCTTAAATTTATAATACTAGATAGTGAGGTATCTAGGGTCTAGGATTGGAACCTAACTAATGGAAGGGATGATATTTTGGTGGTGATTATGGTGGGTATTTATAGAGGTAGATGAGGGGTGGTTGGCATGGGCTTAGGTGTAGGTCTAGGATTAGGTTTGGTGGGTAGTTAGTGGTGGTTATGGGGATCCTAGTGTTAAGGATTGATGGTGCCAACTTAAGGGTGTGAAGGGGGGTAGTTGTAGGTGGTGTTGGTGGCTTTTGGTGGTGAAGAGACACCACAAGTTGGCACCAAAAGGGTGGGCATTCTAGAAGGTTTTTGTTGGCGCCAAAAGCAAGGGTTAGGATGGGTTGGATGGTGATGTGTAGGGTGGAGATGAGGAGTTGGGTTGGCACCATTTTGATGGTGATTATGGAGGGAGTTTTGGCGCCAAAATGTGGTGCCCCTTGGTGGTGGTTGAGGGGTGAAGAGGTGGCTTGGGTTGGTGCCAAGTTGAGGTGGAGTAGGGTAGCTTAGGTGGAAGCTTAGGCGGTCTACTAGTTAGATGGGAATTAGGGTTAGGTAGGGTTGCCAAGGAGATGACTCACTAAGGTAAGCCAGCTTAGCCAGCTTAACTAGTAAGGAGTAGAGTTGGAGGCATTTAAAGCTAGGGTTTCGAGGGAGAAGAGCTAGAGGTAGTCATCTTGAGCTGCACTAGAGCTGGTGGCTGCTAAAGAGAGTTACAAGGAGCTACCGTAGCTGGCTTAGCTTGCTTGTTCTTTGCTAGCTGCTAAGCCAAGCTAAGATGAGCTGGCTTCTGCTTGATGTGAGCTGAGGTTAGCTGGGTCTGATATTCCTAGGGAGGACCTAGTTAGCTGGAGTAGCTAAGGTAGCTTAGCTCAGCTAAGATGAGCTAAGTGGAGTCCCTAGGAACTGGATTTGAGCTGGCCTGAGCTAGTTAAGGTCATCTTCAGCTGACCAGGTCTAGCTAGTTGATAGTAGTAGCTAGTCCTAGTTAGGTTGAACTTCTAGTGAACTCTTCTATGCTGGAAGAGTTGGAATGGAGGTGGGATCAACTGCCTTTAGCTAGTTTGAGTTGTCATCCTGCTGAGATGAGCTGAATGGAGCTAAAGTGAACTAGCTAGAGCTACCATTTAGCTTACATGAGCTAAATGAAGCTAAGGGTGAGTTGATCCAGCTAGAAGGAGCTGGGATCCAGCTAGGATGAGATGGATCTAGCTGAGATTCAGCTGAAATGAGCCAAATCTAGCTGGGATTCAGCTGATAGGAGCTTCTTCTTCATCTTTTGCCTTCCTGAGTGCCAAGATATGTGCGATCCGACATTATGCATAATCTGGACACTCAAATAAATGCATAAAAAATATATTAAAATGCAATGCATGCCTATCCTAGGTAAATGCCTAAATACAACCCAAAAACTCGTTTGCAGAGTTAACCTTAAGAGCTAGGTTAGTTTTGGGGCATAAGAATGATGATAAACTAGCATTTATCAAGCATTCAGGTATTCAGATACCAGATGCCCATGTCTCATCATCACCAAATCTGTCTCATGCTATCGGTGCATCATCAAAGAAATACCATCAGTAATGCCCTGAATACTGACGTAGTCCCTGCCTGTAAGCGGTTTGTCAAGAAGGCCCCACTTCTGGTCGTAGAAGGACAGAACAGGTCGCACTAGAGGAGGATAGGTCGCTATGAAATGCTCATACGGTGGGAAAGCAGGCGGTACTGCAGAAGAGGGTCTGTCTGGTTCATATGGTTGCTACTGCTGCTGGTTAGGGAGCTCCATCATGGTATAAGTGAGCTTATCAAAAATGGAGACTCTTGTAAGGAACTGTTTATGGTTAATATCCGTTGGAACACTAAAATGTAGGAAGATGTGAGAGAGGAGTGTCCCAAACTGGAAGGAGCTGGTGGGTTGCTTGCTCATCAAATAAAGAATCAAGTGATTCTAGTTGAACTGGTTATTCTTAAGAAATGCATAGAGGATGATGAACATGATAGCAAGGAAGTTCTCAAAGGAGGTAGACTTAGACAAAAAATTCTACAGAAAAACTCCAGTAAGAAAACGTGGAAGATGATGAAAATAAGGTGACTTGGCAGGATGACTCAAGTCATAATGATTGGGGGTGAGCAGGGTCTCCTGAATAGACTCCGTTTGTGTCTGCTGGTGAAGCTCAAGAAAGGTAGGTCCAATAGACGGACAACCAATAATTTCGGAGATGACATCCGCATTAACCAAAACCTCAATGCCGTAGACATTCAAGGTAAGCTCAATGTTGAACCCCTCACCTATATTCATGAGATTGGCATAAAATAGGTGACAAGCCATAGGTCAACATCGAGTTTGTGGCTGTTCTTGGAACCCATATAAAAATTTCGCTCAAAAAGACGTAGAATTTTGTGATATGCAAATTTCTTGCGGATTCCGGGAAAGATAGACTCAAAATAAAGGAAATCAACAGGACAACCAACGTGGGGGGAAAGCTTGGCAAGTATGGAGAAATGCTCACAGGTGGCCTCAGTAATGAAAATGTGATCAAATGTGTCATCACGAGAACCAAAAGAGGAGTCACGTGCGCGTTTTGGAGCCATTTGTAGTTCTGAAGAATCACGTTGGTCGATCAAACAAGGATTTTTGGTCGATCAAAAGGGTTTGATTTTGGTTTTGGAAAAATCACTTTAGGTCGATCAGCTAGGTTAATTGGTCGACCAAAACCGCTCAGACTCGAAAAAAAGGAGAGTTCCACGGATGATTCGCTCACAAATACTACCAAATAGCGCAAGCATTCGCAAGATCAACACATGTAACATCTAAACTTGAGAAAAATCCACACAAGAATGAATTTAAAATAAGTTTTGATCGTTACCATGATCGATCAAAAAGCGAATCAAAGGGAGTCGTCGTGGTCGTCGACGATGGTGAGTGCGACCGGTGAGGGAGGATGCACAGCAGGGAGGTCACATGGTGAGGATGACGCACAGCGAGGTTGAGTACGGCCGGCGACGGGGAGGATGGCATCGTCGGTCGATGTCATCAGTTGATGACTAGGTCGAGCGTGGTGTCAACGAGGGCAACGTGGCTTTCTTTTGCAACGAGCAGTGGTGGTCCATGTCACCAGAGGTTGTTGATCGACCACGGTGGTCGGAGGAGGAGAGGTGTGGGATCGGGTTTGTGTTTTGGTCGACGGTGGAGAGATGTGGGACCAAAATGGGGCATAGGTGTAGTAAAAAAATAGGTTAAGTGGTAAAAATGATGGTTTTTATATAAAGTTGGGTTGACAAATAAGGTAAATACATTTAGGGTAGGTAATCGAGTAGATTAGGCTCGGTTTAGGTGTCTAGGGGTAGATTAGAGACTATTTGAATCGCAAACACGAAAAGGAAATCCGCCTAGTTTTGGTCGACAAAACAACTTTTTGGTTCATCAAAATAATTGATAGATCAATTAAGCTCATTGGCCGATCAGGGTTCAAAGGTTTGGAGGGAAAATTCCTAGCCAACTGAATTTGTCGATCAAATAACAAAGTTGGTCGATCAAACTTCAAATTTTTGGAGGGAGGATTCCCGCCAAAGATTTTGGCCGATCAATCAAGGAATATTGATCAATCAAACAATTTGGTCTATCAATTCGAAAATTTTGATCGATCAAAGGTTGAAAACAATGCAATCAAAATTATCAAGTAATCTATTTCAACCTAGATAGTCCTAGTGCATGGAAAATATGGTTAAATCAATCTTTTGGTAAAGGTTTTATAAAGATATCAGTTAACTGATCTTCAGTTTTAACAAATTCTAAGTTGATTTCAACTTTTAGGACATAATCCCTTATGAAGTGGTGCCTAACATCAATGTGTTTAGTCCTAGAATGTTGAATAGGGTTTTTAGATAGATTGATGGCATTGATGTTATCACAAAGTATTTTGTTATTTCTATAAGATAGGCCAAAAACTTCTAGTGTTTGTTTCATCCATAAAAGTTGTAAACAAGCTAAAGATGCAGCTACATATTCGGCTTCTGTTGTAGACAATGAAACAGTGTGTTGTTTTCTAGAGAACTAAGATAGTAGGGAATTTCCAAGAAATTGACACATTCCAGTAGTACTCTTTCAGTCAGCAAAGCTACCCACATAATCAGTTTCACAAAAGGAATAAAGATCTAACTTTGGATAGAAAAGTCCTAAATCTGGTGTGTGGTTTAGGCATTTAAGTATTCTTTTAACTGCATTTAGGTGTTACTCTTTAGGGTCAACTTGAAAGCGAGCACACAAGCATGTGCTAAAGAGAATATCAGGTCAACTAGCAGTTAAAAACAATAAAGAACCTATCATGCTTTTGTAGAACTTCTGATCTATTGACCTAACTATTTAATCAGTTTTGTGTTGTGTAGAAGCTGCCATAGGTGTTTCTTTTCCTTTTACCTTGTCCATGGAGAATTTCTTCAATATCTCTATGGTGTACTTTGTTTGAGATATGAATATCCTGGAGGAAAATTGGTCAATTTGAAGTCCGAGAAAGAACCGGTGTTCTCCCATCATACTCATCTCAAATTGATCCTGCATTAGTTTTGCGAATTCTTAGCATAAAAGATCATTAGTAGCACCAAAAATGTTGTCGTCTATATAAAATTGTATTATTAAGAGATCATTTTCATTTCTTTTTGTAAATAAAGTTGGATCTATTTTGCCAATTTCAAAATCATTTTCAATTAGGTAAGTTTTCAGTATGTCATACCAAGCTAATGGAGCTTGTTTTAAACCATACAATGCTTTGTTTAGTTTATATACGTATTCTGGATGTTGTGCTTCTTCAAAACTTGGGGGTTTGTTCACAAACTTCCTCCTTGGTAAACCCATTTAGAAAGGTGCTTTTGATGTCCATCTGAAAGAGTGTAAACTCCATGTGGGCAGCAAAGGCTAACAACATTCTAATGGATTCTAGGTGAGCTACAGGTGCATTGGTTTCATCAAAATACATTCCTTCTTCGTGATTATACCATTGGGAAACAAGACTAGCCTTGTTCCTAACTATTGATTCATTCAGTTTATTCCTAAAACCCATTTGGTTCCTATGATGGTATGAGAGTTAGGTTTTGGAACACTTTCCCATACATGATTACTTTCAGATAGGTTCAATTCATCTTCCATTACAATAATCCAACAAATTATCAGAAAAGGCATCCTTAACATTTTGATGTAAACACGTTTATATCACATAAACCGTCTAACTTTACACGTTCTCAGACATAGAATTGCATCATATATTATAAATATTACATAACATGCATCATCTTGCATTTAGGTTAGGTTGTATAAAGTTTAGGTTAATTTTCCCTTTTTGTGGTCAGGTAACAGGGCAACATTTAATTGGGACCTCAAATTGAAGATCCAACCGTACGGATCTGATCAGGGCAACGATCGGAGTTCAATGACTCCAAGATCACCCCAATCGGACTTCCGTAGCATTAGATGTAGTCCGAGAAAGATTATAGGTCAAGGGGCTAGGATAGTGTAAATCGGTACATCAGATGACAAATCCAACGACATGAATGTGTTCGCAACGATGATCGCAACCCAATGGCGTGAAAATTGGTCGAATCCAACATCCGTGGCACCATCTACAACTCACAGAAGATGTAAGACCATGATGGTGCCACGTGGTGCCATCACTACCACCCAAACCGACCGCAGCACCTCCTCTCAACCTCTGAAGGCGTGGGTGAGGCAAGATCTCAGCCGTTGGATCGTGATCCAACGGCCATGGATGCCGAGCCCTTAAAACGGAAACGTGACCATCAACCGCGATATCGCAGCAGTTACACACCTGTGGGAGAACCACAGGTTGTCAGTTCAAGCCCCCGCGAGCCTCAAATTCGAGTGTGGGGTGTGGGCGGATTCAATTCAGCCGTCAGATGGCGATTGTGTGGGTGAGGAGCAGAGACGTGGCGTGCAGAGGTGCTTTGGATCACGCAAGCGCATGATGACGCGCTTGTGCACACGCCATCGCACGTACAGGCGCGCGACGAAGCGCGGGTGCGGTGCATTTAAGCCATTTGATCTCGCGATCGGACGGCTGAGATTGGGAGATCGTGGCTTATGCGTTGAGGCACACGGAAGGAGAGAAGTCGCGGGCACGTGCGCACGTCGCCCACGATTTGGGCTTTAGTGATTGTTTTATTCGTCATGAAAGACCCCTGATTTAATGTTTTAAAGTGTTATGACCTATTTTCCCCCTCCAATTTACACCTATATATAGCCCTACGACCCCCACACTTTCTTCATCCCTTCCTCCCTTCTCTCAACCCCTCCAAAGTTCTAAGAGCTTGTCCCAAACCCGAGATGCTTCATTCGAGTTAAAAATACAATTTTTCCACCTTCTCACCTCCTTCCTGGAGCATCCCGCAGTGGTCCTCTCACCACCATTCGGGAAACGGATCCCGCTACGACATCGTCCTACCCCATTCTCCGCCATCTCTCATCGTTCTCTTTCATCCCGCATTTCACCACTTTCGTCCGAGCGCTCCATCGTTGCGGCTCATCCTCCAAGCAATCGTCGAGGATGATAACTTCTCTCCACCTTCTCTTTTACTACCTTCTAGTGTAGATTTCCCGCTTTCTAGTGTAGATTTCCGGCTTTCTAGTATACTGAGTAGTTGTAATTGTAATGAACACAACTTGTGGTTATGAGATCCATGTTTATTATTTCTCTGTTTTTTCTTTATTTGTAATATTCTCTCTTTGTCTTTTATTCTTTATTCTTTAAGTAGATAGCTAGTTTAGATTCAATCCGACTAGCTAATTTACTTCGTGAAATAAAACAAATGCGATTTTTAATCAAACGCCTGCCTCCTTATGTTCGACCCAGAATTCCTTTTGAGTTTCGATAAAATTTATTTGTTGACGGTTTTTCTCGCAAATTAAACTACGACGGGTTTTTTAGAACTCAATCCCATTTGCGCATGTTTTCTGCTTCAACAATTTTGAGCCGTTGCCGGGGATTATCCGATACAACAATTTGGCACCGTTGCCGGGTGACGTGCTCATGCACATTGTTGGAAGTGTCGTTATAGTTTGCACTTGCGATGTCGATTTTAAAGTAAAGAAATAGATGAGTCCGAGTGTCGGTCTCAGGGAGGCGTAAAAATCGGATTCCTCTTGTCACTTATTATCACGAAAATCGTAGGATTTTGCTTGAGAAAAGGCGTGGGTGAAAAGTGAGAGAGAGAGAGAGAGAGATTAGGGCTAGAATTGTTTCAATCGCAACATGCAACTTGAATAGAAAATAGAGCAAGCAATTAAATAGAAAACAACTTCATTAATCATGCAACTTTAGTTCATAATTACAACACTAGATAAATGCTTGAACATGAGTAAAGTAAAGCTTAAAAGAAGGGAGAGAGAGAGGGGGGACGGCGAGGCAGCCATGGCGGTGGAGAGGGCTCCGTCGGCGGCTCATCGACTCCGGCGATTACAAAAGGGCTTAAAGGTAGCTAGGAGGGGGGTAGAACACTTGCAAGTGGAGTGAATCCTTGAATGGGTGGTTGGAAGGGGTTTAAATAGGGAGAAAAGCTTTCTAAATGAAGAAGGGATTTTAGCGACGTCCAGGACATCACTAAAACCCTTCCCAAAACGCCGGTGAAGACCCCTGCCTACCAGTCGCTCGCCCGCGGCTATGCTTCCTCGCGCCTGATCCGTGTGCGCACCTCGTAAGCCGTCCGATCTTTATCCCGCGCGGGGTGCACGCCTGGATCGCACCCTCACGCCTGTGTCATCCCACGCATCTGATCAGGGTGCACCTGTGGGCACCACGTCTCACCATCGGACAATGTCCTCATTGGCAAATACATGGATGCAACAGGAGTTCAAAAAGATATTACCTGAGTGACGTAGAATACCAGATCAATCTGAATCCACTGAGTTGCCTCCCAAGAAGCACTGAGTTTAACGCCTCCAGCTGGGTGGTGCTTCGTGTCATCCCTTTTGCGGGTTTCTTGGGAATCAAAAATGCGGATTCATATTTTTCCCACACCCGGAAGTCGTAGGCCTGCAACCACATAGTCATACGATTTTTCCAATAAATGAAATCTATACCTGCAAAGTATGGTGGTTGCGAGGTATCGTGTCCTTCAGTGCACACGAATGCTTTTCCCTCCATGTCTAGATCATCGCCGGTTTGTAACGCCGATAACGCGAGACCTGCTCTGATACCAATTGAAGGTTCTTCCCTACGAGGAGGGGTGACGTAATAATTGCGGAAATAAAATATATAAAGCAATCTCACAAAATAAGCAATCACAAAATGTACACAAGTAATTTTTAGGTGGAAACCCAAACCGGGTGAAAACCACCACCTAACCCTCTCGAGTTAGGATTTTCTGATCAACCTAGTTGATCAAATCCACTAACCGAATCACTTTAAAACGAGGGTGATTCAACCTCAGTACAACCACGCTACAAGTACGAGGGTAGCGTTCCTCAACCCCTTCTCTCCACGAGAAGGATTTTGTCCCACGAAGGAGACGGGAATTCGCAAAGCAAATACCCAACCAAAAGACAAAGATAAAATAAACAAACCTATAGAGCCAAGAAAGTAATAAACCTAAGCTTCTATAGGAATTAGGAAACTCCCCTTTGTAAGGAGTGCATCGACGATGACGCGGGTGCGTGAGCCACGCAACGGCGCAATGTCGCTCTCGTGAACAACGGCGGGAGAGCGAGTGCGCGAAGGTTTGATGCTCTCAAGGGAATGGAGCTTAATCTTGGAGAGCAAGATCTTTTCTGGACACAAAAGAGTGTGAAAGTGTGTAGCTAAGTGTATCTTGTGTCTTTCTTAGTGTGTCTTGTGTATCAAAGGCTCCCCTCTATTTATAGAGGCCTTAGGAAGGCTTTGGAAGGCTTAGGAAAGGTTCTATAGCCGTTGGGAACAAAGCCCAAGAGAATCAGGCCGAAATCAGGACAATGATTACATTTGACAGGGTGATCAGACGTCTAATTCTGGCATCAGACGTCTGGAAGGCCACTTTAAGACGTCTGATTTAAAGGTCAGACATCTGATTCTATGCGGGTTTCCTCCTGACTTGAATCAGATCTAAAAAGGGTTTTTGCACAAGTCCATCAGACGACATACAGGACGTCTGGCACTATGTCTGGACGTCTGGAAACCTACTTTTACTGTGGGAATTGATTTCCAAACGTTGCAACGGCTAGAAAATCTCTGAGAAGAGATTTTGGGTCAGCCGAGGCAAAACGGTCAATTATCAGACGTCTGGAAATGCCTAAGGACGTCTGATAAGGCTCTAACGGTCATATTCTGTAGTGTCTGCTAAGCTAGCCAACGGTCCACTATCTGGACGTCTGGCAAGTCCATCAGACGTGTTCTAAGACGTCTGGAATAAGGTCTGGACGTCTGATTTCATCAGACAGAACCAACTATGTCCAGCCTAACAGTTATCAGACGTCTGAAAAAACAGTCAGACGTCTTAAATTACTTTATCAGACGTCTGATTTTGGAATTAGACGTCTGGAAACTCTGTTTGAACCCTATATTGGTTTTCTAAGTGTTATACAGAAAACCTAAGTATCCTAGGGTTGTGCAGGTGTTCCTAGGACTACTGTTAGGGTATTTTGAGGCTCTTTAACAAAATTTTCTAAGGAAAATAAAAAGTGCAAGAAAATAAAGACAAGAGATACAAGAAAGGATTAAAAAGAATCTATCATATTCTTCTTGTCTTCTATCTTCAATCTGTCGCTCCACGCGAACCTCCTCTGTTTTCCGTCAAGCTCCTCCAATCCGTCCTGGATGCGAGCTCGAACTCCGTCTAAACACGTCCACATTTGCAATTGACCTGAAATCTAGGACTCAAATTGCAAATGTTAAATAACACGTGTTTTGTTATCATCAAAACAAATGATCGTGGTGCTCTAGCACCAACAGAGACCTCGGTTTGCCCATTTGTTTGCGGATGATACGGGGTAGCAATGTGGTGGTTAGCCCTGCATTTTTTAAGTAGGGCACGGAATTGGGAGTGAATAAAATGACTTCCACCATCACTGATCAAGGCCTTTGGTATTCCAAACCGGGAAAAGATGTTCTGCTTAACAAAGTCCATGACAGTCTTATGATTGCATTGGCGAGTGGCGATGGCTTCAATCCATTTAGAAACATTGTCTACCGAGACTAGGATGTACTCAAAGCCGTTGGATGGTGGAAAGGGGCCCATAAAATCGATACCCCAAACGTCAAAGATTTTGACAATCAAAATGGGTTGGAGGGGCATCATATCTTTTTTGGTCAAGGTCCCTAGTGTTTGGTAGCGCGAGCAAGTCTTGGAAAAGTGTTGTGCATCCTTAAATAGGGAAGGCCAGAAAAATCCAGACTATAGAACCTTCGCAGCCGTTTTTTTTCCAGAGAAGTGGCCACCACAAGCTAGGTCATGACAGAAAGATAGCACACTCTGAACTTCGCTCTCGGGGATACTGATGTAAACATGTTTACACTGCTTAAGATGTCTATTTATGCATGTTCTTAAGCATAGGATTGCATTGCATGATATAAATATTACATAACATGCATCATCTTGCATTTAGAGTAGTTTGAATAAAATGGAGGTTAATTATCTCCTTTTATGATCATGAACAAGGCAAACTTTTTATCGGGGCCTCGGATCGAAGATCCAACCGTACAGATGTGATCAGGGCGACGATTGGAGTTCAACAACTCCAAGATCGCCTTAACCAGACATCCAAGATCGGGGAACCCTAGAAGAACAAGGGCCAAGATGGTGTGAATCCACACTTCAAATGATAAATCCGACTGCACGGATGGATTCGGATCGACGATCGCAGCCTAACGGTGTGAAAATCGACTCAATCCGACACTCGTGGCACCATCTACATCATCCAGAAGATGGACGGCCAAGATGGCACCATCTAGATCGACGTAGCCTCCCTGTGTTCGACCCGTGATTTTTATTTCGGTATGAATTTTATTTGTTGAACTCGAGTTCTTTGCTTTCATACTACGACGACAGGTTTTCAAAACCAAACACGTTAGCGTAGCAACTCTGACATTCAACATTTTGGCGCCGTTGCCGAGGAGGCAACGATTTCCGATCTTCTTTTCGCATTTCTTGCACTTTATTGTTTTCTAACTTGCTTTCTCGTGTGTCTATTGTTTTGCAGAGACCTCCATTAGGGAATCATCAAGCGGTAGACTGGAGTAAAGTGCTGTTGAAGATAACTGTAAGTGCTCTCCATTCTTCCCCCCTCCATAGATTTCATTCGCCACATTAAATCCAAATTCCAATTAACCTAGGTGTTTGCATAAATCCTAGGAATAGTTTGGTTGTTTGGATTCTCACTCACATTCATTCCACCTTCATTTATAAAAAAAAACAAAAACAAAAAGATAATCTTGTGGGTCAATTTTCAACAAACACACAACATACACCCACATTCAAGGTACCTAACCGAATTGATTTGTTTATACTCAATCGGGTTCTGATCTGTGGAACCGGTACACACAAAGCAACACATAAAAGAGTAGAAATCATTCTAGGTTAACCATTTTTGTGTGCCCAACTTAGTGGTGCATTTGTGGCCAATTGTTTGAGTTATTTGGGCCGCACCACTCTACTTAAAATCAACTCATCAAGTAGCTCCTCCTTAGGGTTTTCAATCTAGGTCTATTCCATGCACTCCACTTTCTTTCTGGTTTTAAAAGAAAACAGTCTTCACCCGTGTTTGACAACTTGGTTTGCCTAGAAACTTGATTGCAATCCACCTAATTTGAAACCCTAAAAGCTACTTAAGCAAGATTTGAACATTAAAATCCACGCATCACAAATAATCTTGCTTGAAAACCCTAGTTGTGCACACACTTACACAAATCTCAATCAATCATTAAGGGCACAACCCATTTTAAGGGCCCATCACATTCCATAAGCACCACAATCCCAGGCCTTAATAAAATTGAGTAGACGTTGGCCTTAAGGTCTAATTCGCTCTTCAGGGCCTACTCTGAGATTGTCTTTGATTAACCTACTTGTACTGATTAATCCGATGTCTAGCAAGGGGAGTAGCGTCAAACGACCGCGGCTGGGGGGTACACTAGGAACCGAAGGCGAAAGCCAAAGGAAGAACCTTCTCCCCAGTCCCTCCTTCTAACTGGTTGGATTGAACAGACGCAAGTGGAGTAAATCATTTACAGTCTTAAGGCAGGTATTGCGAGTCAGTAGATCCTTAGGCTACCCCAATTAAGGACAGCCTTGTTTTGTTGTACTGCAGGGTCACTATCCCAAGTCCTTCCGACCTTCTCCTAGTTTATGCTGGGAAGACGGTCATTGAATCCCCGATTGGAAGGACCATTAGAGTATTCTAGGAGGCGCAACTTGGATTTTGGTCAAATTGATCCCATGGCTGACCAACAGCCTCCTCTGCTTGGAAATCCACAGGAAGAATTTCAAAGGCAGCTGGTACAAATGCAAAGAATGTAGGAATAGTTCTAGAGAATGCAGGGCGCTCAACCCTTGAAGGATTTTTTTGATCCTTTAAATTACGGGGAACGTCCCGGTGTACAGATTTCAGCCGGTGACGTAGAAATCAAGCCCCAGGTGTGAAGCCTGATCAAACATTATCATGGGCTTGGCTCCAAAGATTTGTTTCAGCACTTGGAGGACTTGACTACTTTGGTCCAGACCACCAAGGCATGAAACATAAAAGAGGAGCAAATGATCATGGGGCTCTTCCCCCACTCTCTTAGGGATAAGGCCGCGCATTGGTATAGGACAATAGGAAGACCAATTGCAACTTGGAATGAGTTGAAATCGACCTTTCTGAAGAAATTCTTCTCAGTCGGACGTACCAATGCTTTGAGACGGGAAATCACTACCTTTACACAGCAGCCAGGGGAGCAGTTTCATGTGGCCTGGGAGCGATTCCAGGACCTATTGCGGGGGTGTCCACACCACGAGGTGCCGAAATGGCAACTCGTGCAGATATTCTATCATGGGTTGACTGAGCAACTCGGAAATCATGTGGATGCTTCTTGCGGAGGCAATTTCCTCAATAAAGATGCAGATAGTGCACATGATTTATTTGAGGAAATGAGTGACAATTCAATCAATCATGACTCCATAGATACATTTAACTATTCCCAGCAGCCCAGATCAAATGTTAATGAAGTCCATGACTCTCATTCATTTGATAAGGAATTGATTTGTAACAAACTTGATAAGGTGGACTTGGTTGCTAAGAGAATGGAAGAGTGGATGGCTGGGAATTCTATGTACAACTCTCGATCCACTCAATCCCAAAATTCAGGATTCCATTCTTCACGAGCTCCTTCTGGACGGGAGTTCGTGAATCAACTCGATGCGGCTCAACCTGTGAGTCAGCATTTTTCGAAACCCCACGGGTTCCAAACTGGGGCCTTTGATCCCAGTTTTTCTGATCATTCCCTTTCTTTTTCTCCATCCTCACCTTATGAGGATGTCTGTGAGGTACAAGAGAATGTTAGATCCAACCCCTACTCTAATGCTTATAATCCGAGTTGGAGAAACCACTCTAACTTCTCTTGGAAAAACCCGGGGCAACAGACCCAATTCCGACCCGGGAACTATGCTCCGCAACGACCAATGGGTCTGGGTCATGTGTATACTCAGTTGCCTCCAAATCAAGTCAATTAGCTAGCTTGGAATGCCCGTCAACCCGCAGGGCATGCTGATTAGAACCAACAAATGGTAGAAATGCAAGGATCCATGCTCCAGCTCATGCAGCAAATGCAAACCTCGCCGGACAACTTGCAGTCCGGGCTAATTGCTAACTCTCATCAACCCGGATCTCTACCATCCCGACCCGTACCCAACCCACAAAATATTATGAATTCGGACAACCAAGCCCATGGGTATGGAAATCAAATGGACCCACACGCAAATGCTCAGGTGGTTGAGCAGGGTTCCACGTCCTCTTCTTCTTCTTCTGCAAACCAGCAACTCATGGCTAATCAAGCCCCGCCAATCTTTCCTAACCCTTCCCAAGACCCAAATTCTTATGCATATAGAAATTCTGTCACTTTGAGGAGTGGTAAACAGACTCAGGATCCACAACCACACTATCCTGAAGAACCTGAGGAGAGAGAGAAGAATTCTGGAGGAGAAATCAAGGCTCAGGAATCTAATTCCAAAGATCTGATCATGTTCCTTTTCCTGAAGCCATGATTAAATCAAAGAAGAAGGAGCCTGTTGATAGCAATGAGGAGCTTCTGAATCTATTTAAGAATGTTGAGATCAATATCCCGCTCCTTAATACTTTCAAGCACATACTGGCTTACGCAAGATTTTTAAAGGAATTATGTACACAAAAGCGTAAGTCGAGAGAATCTATTTCGAGGAAGGTGGTACTCTCCGAGCCAGCTAGTTCTGTTATCCTGCACCACCTCCCTCAGAAAAAGAGAGATCCAGGTGCTCCGTTGATTTCTTGCGTCATCAAAGATTACACATTTGATAGAGTACTTTTGGATCTGGGTGCATTCATCAACCTAACTCCGACTTCTCTTTACGAGAAGTTTGGATTAGGTGAACTTCGGCCAACTTCAGTAACACTACAATTAGCGGATCGCTCGGTCACAAATCTGCGAGGCATTATTGAAGATGTTATAGTTAAGGTCAAGGATTTCTATTTTCCTGTAGATTTCCTTATCCTTGACAATGATGTACCTGATAATCTGAGGAACACGCCCATCAATCTGGGGCGTCCGTTCCTGGCTACCGCTAAGGCCAACATTAATTGTGAAAGCGGTAGCATGGAAATTGCCTTTGGGGATCAACGAATGAAATTGGATATTTTTAAGGCGATCAACAAATTTGAGGATTGTGGATTTATTGAGGAACTTAAGGAGGACAATGGAAACATTGAAACTTGTTTGATGGTTTCTTCAATCAAAAGTTCCACCTTTGATAACAAATTCGGCCCACAACCCTCTATGGCTGACCTGCCATCTTCTGAAGAGGTTATTGATTTTGTTCACTCACAACCTCTTCCTCTTGTTGAATCTTCAGCATCTACCCTACCATCAATCATCAACCCGCCCCAGCTTGAACTGAAACCATTGCCTGAGAATTTGAAATATCAATTTTTAGGACCTCGGAAGATGCTCCCTGTGATTATCAGTGATAAATAGACAAAGGAGCAAGAAATTAAATTGATCAATGTCCTAAAGGAACAAAAGGAGGTAATTGGTTGGACCATTCATGACCTCAGGGGGATCGAGCCATCTTACTGTAATCATAGAATATTCTTGGAAGATGGATCCCGCCCTTCTCGCCAGATGCAGAGGAGATTAAATCCAAATATGCGAGAAGTGGTAAAAAAGGAAATCATCAAGTGGCTCGATGCCGGAATTATTTATCCAATCTCTAATAGTCCTTGGGTAAGTCCCGTGCAGATTGTTCCGAAGAAAGCCGGGATTACCGTTGTGACTAACGATGGAGGAGAATCTGTCACAACTCGTTCAGCTTCCTCTTGGAGGGTTTGTATTGATTATAGGAAGTTGAACACAGCCACTAAAAAGGATCATTTTCCCCTGCCCTTCATTGATCAAATCTTGGAAAGATTAGTAGAGCAGAAGTACTTCTGTTTTCTTGATAGCTACTCGAGATACAACCAAGTTCCTATCCATCACGAGGATCAGGAAAAAACTACTTTCACCTGTCCCTACGGAACCTTTGCTTTCCGTAGGATGCCTTTCGGGTTATGCAATGTAGCTGCGACTTTTCAAAGGTGTATGCTAGCCAGATTTTCTGACTTGGCAGGAGAGTTTATGGAAGTCTTCATGGATGATTTCTCTATTTTCAGAGAATCATTTGACTCTTGTTTGGCTAATATGAAAATAATTCTTAAGCGATGTATCAAAACACGATTGGTCCTTAGCTGGGAAAAGAGTCATTTCATGACCCAAGAAGTCATTGTTTTGGGTCATGTAATCTCTGAACGGGGAATTTAACTGGATAAAGCTAAGGTTGATGCTATCGCTAAACTTCCTCCTTCCACATCTGTTAAACAAATCTGATCATTTCTTGGCCATGTGGGATTCTATCGAAGATTCATCAAGGATTTCTCAAAGGTTGCTCATCCCTTGAGCAATTTTCTTGCCAAAGAAACGCCGTTTGTTTTTGACGAATCATGCTGAAAGGCATTTGATTTCCTGAAAATGCCAGTCACCTGTGCTCTAGTTTTGCAACCACCAATTTGGACAACCCCTTTTGAGATCATGACCGACGCTTCTGATTGTCGGGGTTGTCTTGGGTCAAAAAATTGATAGAAAGCCTTCTGTCATCTACTACGCTAGTAAAACTCTAGATGAAGCCCAGCGGAATTACACTGTTACTGAAAAGGAATTACTAGCTGTAGTGTTCGCTTTGGAAAAATTCGGGGCTTATCTCTTAGGGTCTCATGTTATCATATATACCGACCACTCGGCCTTGAGACATCTCTTGGCCAAAAAGGATGCTAAACCCCGGCTTATTCGTTGGATTCTTCTGCTTCAAGAATTTGATCTTGAAATCAAGGATAAAACCATGGTACAAAATGTGCTAGCGGATCATTTGTCGAGACTCCTAAGTGATTCCTCTGGTCCGGACATCCCGATTACTGACACTTTCCCGGACGAAACTATTCTTACAGTTTTAGGTGTCCACACCCCATGGTTTGCTGACATTGTTAACTATTTGGCCGTTGGTCAAATCTCCCAGGATTGGACCAAGCAACAACGGAATAGACTCAAATCTGTGGCCAAATACTACTTCTGGGAGGACCTTGAGTTGTACCGCATCGGCTCTGATCAGATTATTCGCCGATGTATACCGGAGAATGAATTCAACAGTATACTCGAGTTCTGCCATGCATCTGGGTGTGGTGGACATTTCTCCAGGAAAATGACAGCCGCAAAAATCTTACAATATGGCTTCTATTGGCCGTCTTTATTTAAGGATGCCCAGGATTTCTCAAGGTCATGTCTCGATGTCAGGCACTCAGGAGCATAACTAAGAGAGATATGATGCCCCTAAACCCAATTCTTCCTGTCGAAATTTTTGATGTTTGGGGCATCGATTTCATAGGACCCTTTATCCCTTCATTTGGACATCAGTACATTCTTGTTGCTATTGATTATGTGTCTAAATGGATTGAGGCGATTCCCACCCGAACCAATGACCATAAGGTGGTTATTGATTTTGTCAAGAAAAATATCTTCATTAGGTTCGGGATTCCAAGGGCCATCATCAGTGGTGGTGGCACTCATTTTACGAATGCCCAATTCCAGAATTTGTTGGCCAAATACGAGGTTAATCACCGAATTTCCACACCTTACCATCCCCAGACAAATGGACAATCCGAGATCTCCAATCGAGAGATCAAGAATATTATACAGAAAACGGTTAGGCCTGATCGCAAGGACCGGACTCAAAAGCTTGAGGACGCTCTTTGGGCCTACCGTACGGTGTATAAAACGCTCATCGGTATGTCTCTATTTCGTTTGGTGTATGGAAAGGCATGCCATCTACCCGTAGAGATTGAACACGGGGCATTCTGGGCGATCAAATAATGCAATTTAGATCTGAATTTAGCTGGGAAGACCAGGAAACTCCAACTATCTGAGTTGGAGGAGCTTAGAAATGATGCATATGAGAATGCCAAGATCTACATGGCTCGGACCAAAGCTAGACATGATCAACTGATTTCCTGCAAGAGCTTTGAGCAGAACCAGAAGGTCTGGTTATTCGATTCTAAACTTAAGCTCTTTCCTGGCAAACTTAGATCTAAATGGAATGGCCCATTCATATTTGACCAGATTTTTCCAAATGAAGCCGTTCAGATTTCTGACTCAAAGACGGGTAACACATTTAAAGTTAACGGTCAATGTCTGAAGCCTGTTATTGACCGTATTCTTCCAGAACTCGTCTCAGACATGGTTGCCCTAGCCATTCTGTGACTTCATTGGCTGGACATCGCCTAGATGATGGCATTAAACTCAGTAGTTGTACATATGACATAAAGCTGATACGAGCTTCATATTCAGGTGACATCTTTCATATTCTACCCTTTCTTTCATGTCTCTTTTTCAATGAGGAGATTGCATCAGCAAGGCATAGGGGGTGGATTCATTTTTGAATCATTTGGTCAGCTTTGTGAAATTCATGAAAATTATTTTTCTCTTCTTATTTATACATAAAAAAAAAGGAAGAGTTGGACATTAGGACTTTTCAATCTTAGGAAATACTACATTATGATCTGAACACAAAGACCCTTCAGGTCTTTGGACTTAATCAGCACGTGTATCCACTGAAATGTAGATTTGTTTTTCGAGTCCTCACCAACCTAAATTCTATTTTAATTGGAGTGAATAAGTTTGGGTGATAAGTACACGACTTATTAACCCACCCTCTGATTTGAGGGAATTTTGAGTTTTAACCATCGACACACTATCTTATCACTGACTCATTGTTCGACGATTTTAACGGAAATTGGGTAGCTAATGAGCCTTCTAGGGTGATATGGCTGGCAAGTTATCGTGAGTAATAGCCCATAGGTAGGTTGTCCAGAGCCCAGTCACTGGATCTTTCTCTTTTTGCTGCCTTTAGGTAAATCTTGGATCAGGGAAGCCACCTACTTAAAAAAAAAAAGGAGAAAAGAAAAAAAGAAATAAGCCACACTTCACCGCACGAGTATGGCTGGCAAGTTTCGGTGGTAACAGCTCATCGACCGGTTGTCCAGAACCCAGCTCAATAAATGCACTGAAAATTCCCAAAATACTTAGGAGGAAGAGGAGAAGTAGAATAAACTGGAGAGATATACACTGGATTCACCATTGTGTTGACCCCGTAAAAAAATAAAAGTAGGGAGAAAGCTACCGGTTGTAAAGATACACCTTTACGCAGAATTCTTTTTTTTTAGGTCACCTAGAGGCATAGAAATCTGAAGTTCGTTTTAACTGTCGATCAACGAGTCTATCACATTCACAATAAGATGCTTAGAATTTAGGGTTCTCATCAAATCTTGGGTGAGTTGAATGGCCGTAGAAAGCCACTCTTAAATCCTAAAACTTGAAAATCCAAAAAAATAAGAAAAGAGGAAAAAAGAGAAAAAGAAAATTTTCTTTGAATAAGGCGAGGGCTTCAGGCGGTCTGCATTTTGGTAGATACTCGGGCACTGTTGTGTCTTTGAAAGTTCAGATCCTAAGTAGCCATTTTCTTAGTGATTGAAAATAACTCAAGCCCAAATAATCCAACCTGATTCTTTTATAAATAGCATATAGTTTTTGCTAGGGACTAGCGAAAGATAGGTATGGGGGTATGATGTAAACATGTTTACACTACTTAAGATGTCTATTTATGCATGTTCTTAAGCATAGGATTGCATTGCATGCTATAAATATTGCATAACATGCATCATCTTGCATTTAGAGTAGTTTGAATAAAATGGAGGTTAATTGTCTCCTTTTATGATCATGACTGGGAAAACTTTTGATCAGGGCCTCGGATCGAAAATCCAACCGTACAGATGTGATCAGGGCGACGATTGGAGTTCAATGACTCCAAGATCACCTTAATCAGACATCTGTAGCATGAGATAGAGACTGGGGAACCCTAGAAGATCAAGGGCCAAGATGGTGTGAATCCACACTTCAAACGATAAATCCAACCGCACGGATGGATTCAGATCGACCATCGCAGCCTAACGGATGGATCCACCTATGCTTAAGTTAGGCGCTCGACACAAACACGCCCATAGCGCGTTGGTCGAGCACTCTAACATGAAGCGCAGGCGCTCGTTCGATCCGCGCCACGCTGCAATTGGAGCTGAAGCGCTCGCCCAATCGACCACACGATCGCGATCCAACGGCCATGCGCGCTCAATCAAGATGACGTGCCCACGCACGCCAGCACGTCATGCGGAGTCGCATGCGGGCGGGCGTGCTGAAGAGGCGGGCGAAGGTGTGATTTAAGTTGTCCGATCTCGCGATCGGATGGCTGAGATCAGCTGGACGTGCGTGTGCGTTATGCGCGAGAAGGTGAGCGGGCGCGCGTGCGCCTCCCACGCAGGCCACGTTCGGACCTTTAGCAACGGTTTTATCCATCACTAAAGGTCCTGAATTAATGTTTTTAGAGTTGTAATAACCAAATTGCCCCCACTCCATGCAACTATAAACGGAGACCCCCTCCATACGAAATTCTTATCCCTTCCTTCTCTTCTCTACCTCTCCAAAGCTCAAGAGTAGCTTGTCCCACACCCGGGATGCTCCTCGCGAGATAAAGTCAAATTTTCGTCCCCCTTTTGAAAGCGGATCCCGCGACAACGACGACGTGCTAGTCCGTTCTCGGTCCTCCTGCCTCAATCCCGTTCTTCTGCTCCGTCCTCCTTCGTCCAGGCGGCGTCTCATCCGGCTCGTCCTCCAAGCAATCGTCGAGGAGGATAACTTCTCTCCCCCATTCTTCTTTACAGCTTTCTAGTGTAGAATTTTCCTGCTTTCTAGTGTAGCTGATTTCCCGCTTTCTAGTGTAATTCTTATTTGGTTTTACTGTATAAATATTTTGAATTATTGAATGCATGTTTCCTCTCTCTCTCTCTCTCTCTCTCGCCCTTTGTTTAGTCTAATTGTTGTTATGGCTTCATTGTAATTACATCACCTCACTTTTCAAGAAAAATTCTAAAAAAATATAATTGCGAATATAGATCGACATAGCCTCCCTGTGTTCGACCTGGGATTTTTATTCCGGTATAAATTTTATTTGTTGAACACGAGTTCTTCGCTTTCATACTACGACGACAGGTTTTCAAAACCAAACATGTTAGCGTAGAAACTCCGACCTTCAACAGATACACCTCCTGATTATCTGGTCGGCACAGAGTCGAAACAGTATGGAATCATCCCAGAAATAGTGCTTGACCTCGGCCAAGAACCTGTCCTGTTGCTGTCTGGACCAGCTGTGGTGGGTTTGTCCTACAACTAGGTAGTTGACATAGTCAACATACCAAGGCAGTTTCTTGTCTTGCACAACCATAATGTGTTCATCAGGGAAGGTGTCAGATAAAGGCAGGGAGGGTCCAATGTGGTCTGGGTGTAGTCTAGACAAGTGGTCAGCCACCACATTCTTTGATTCGGCTTTGTCACGGATTTCAAGGTCAAATTCTTGCAAGAGTAGGATACATCTGATGAGAAAGGGTTTCGCGTCCTTTTTAGCCAACAGGTGCTGGATGGCTAAATGGTCAGTATAGATGGTCACGTGGGATCCCAACCGGTAAGGTTGGAACTTCTCAAGTTCGAAAACTACAGCGAGCAATTTTTTTTCTGTGACCGTATAATTTCGTTGGGCCTCATCCAACGTTTTGCTCGCATAGTAGATCACCACGGGTTTCTTGTTTTGTCTTTGTCCCAGGACAGCGCCTATGGCAAAATCTGATGCATCACACATAATCTCAAAGTCCTGGGACCAAACCGAGGGCTGGAGTACAGGTGTCGTGGAAACTAAGTCCCGGAGGGTGTGATAAGCCTGGATGCAATCAGAGGTCATGTGGAATATGGCGTCGTTGGCCAGAAGGTTGATTAACGGTTTGGAAAGCTTGGAGAAGTCTTTGATGAACCTTCGGTAGAAGCCAACTTGTCCCAGAAGTGAGCAAATCTGCCAGACCGAGCTAGGCGGAGGAAGTTTGGAAATCAAATCAACCTTAGCCCGATCCACCTCAATGCCCCTATGCGATACAATGTGACCGAGGATGATTCCTAATTGAACCGTAAAATGGCTCTTTTCCCAACTTAACACCAAATTAACCTCGATACATCATTTTTGGATTTTCTCCAAGTTGCTCAGACAGTGGTTGAATGAATTCCCAAATACAGAGAAATCATCCATAAAGACCTCTAAGTTTTCACCCACCATTTCTGGAAAAATGGCTAGCATGCAACGCCGAAAGGTAGCTGGTGCGTTGCATAACCCGAATATCATTCGATGGAATGCAAACGTGTCGTATGGGCAAGTGAATGTGATCTTTTCTTGATCTTCCGGCGCAATTGCGACTTGGTTATATCCTGAATATCCATCCAGGAAGTAAAAATACTTTTGCCCTGCCAATCTTTCAAGGATCTGGTCAATGAATGGAAAGGGGAAATGATCCTTCTTAGTGGCTTCATTGAGCTTCCTGTAGTCAATACACACCCGCCGTGCGGTGGTGGTGCGGGTGGGGATGGATTCGCCATGCTCATTGGTGAAAACGGTGAGCCCGGCTTTCTTTGGAACCACTTGAGTGGGGCTCACCCAGGGGCTATCAGAGATAGGATAGATGATGTCGGCGTCAAGCCACTTGATAATTTCTTTCTTAACGACCTCCCGCAAGTTTGGGTTTAATCGTCTCTGCATCTGGCGGGAGGGTTGTGCCCCGTCTTCCAGGTAAATCTTATGAGTGCAATAGGTGGGACTAATTCCTCTCAAGTCCAAAATGGTCCATCAAATGGCAGCCCGATGTTCCGAAAGGGTTGCGGTCAACCTGAGTTCCTGATCCTCGGTTAGATGAGAGTTAATAATCACAGGAAGGTCTGGTCAAGTCCCAGGAAGACATACTTGAGATTCTCTGGTAGTGGCTTAAGTTCGAGTGCGGGTGGAACAACAGTCGACGGGAAAGGGAAAGGCAGGAGTTGATCAACATCGATCTCCTTAAATGATGTATTTTGATGGTAATCAGCCTTACAGAGGTCCACTGGTAGTGATGGTGACGGGTCAGAACAATTGTTACAGGATTGGTGGTCTGAGACAGAATTAAGGGTGAGGCATTCCTCGACCAAAGTTTCCACGGGATCATGTTCCTCAACACAATCGCAATCAAAAGACTTTGTCGCCCGGAAGATATCCAACTGCATTTTCTTGTCTCCGATGGCGATTTCCATACATCTTGTGTCACAATCAATGTTTGCCGTAGCCGTAGCTAAGAAAGGTCTGCCTAAGATTATAGGTGCGTTCTGTAATTTTTCAGGGACTTCCATGTTGAGCACCAAGAAGTCGACCGAGAAATAGAAGTCCCTGACTCGCACAATCATGTCCTCGACGACCCCCTTCGGGGTCTTCATAGATCTATCAGCCAGCTAGATGGTGACAGGTGTGGGTGTCAACTCTCCGAAACCAAATTGGTGGTACAGGGTTGTTGGAATCAGATTGATAGAAGCACCTAAGTCCAGGAGCGCTCTATCAAATGTCATGTCCCCGATATTGCAAGAAATCAGGGGTGCTCCTGGGTTAGTTCGCTTGAGTGGAAGGTTGCTTGATATTACGGAACTTGCTTGCTCGAAGAGCACAACCTTCCTAGGTGCTTGAGGTCTTGGCTTACGTTTGGGTGTACAGGCATCCTTTGAAAACTTGGCGTAAGCTGGGATGTGCTTAACGGCTTCGATGAGCGGAATATTAATCCAAACCTGCTTAAAGATCTTTAAAATCTCCTCAATTTCCACAACACTTTTCTTCTTCTTAATTGTCTCCAAGGCCTCAGTGTAGGGTATCTGAACATGGATATTATCTATTTCTGGGTCCTTGAGTTTTTCTAGTGCCTCTTCTGAGCCGGATATTTCGGCTAGTGAAGTCTTGGGGAGAGTCGGTCATTCGGGATCCTGGGTTTTGGTGCCGCTTCTCAAGGTTACCGCATTCGCAGAGGCATTGGGACCATGGGTTGATCCTTGAGAAGACGAGGACGAAGAAGCACCAAACCCAGGGGGTGTTTGTGGGGCTGGCTGAGCCATGTGAGCCTGCTCGGGATTGCCCTAGAACCCTTGTGAATTAGGGCCTCTATTAATTATGTTTCGCAGGTTCGGTTGTGGCTGGGAAGGTAGAGATCCTTGTTGTTTACAATCCAAAAGTTGGCTTAACTATCCCTTTACTAAGGCCATTTCTTCTTGATGTTTCTGGTTCATTTCAGCCATCATCTTTATCAGGGTGTCCATTTGGTTTTGTGGGGGAGGGACCGCCATATTTGAATTATATGAGGATCTAATTGGTGGTCCTTGCTGATAGGGGGGCAAGTTTGGCTACTAGTTTGGCCTGGGCTAGTTCAGGAATTGAGGTGGTTTCTAGTTTGTCTGACCAAACTTGGCGTGATTACGCCAGCCAGTGTTGTGAGTGTTGGAGAAGGGTCAGGTTTAGCATAACCTTGGACAGCATGTACATCTTCAAGGATAGTAGATGTCGATGGGGAGGGAAGAGAGTAATCAAGGGTTGAGGGAGTAAAGGTCCCTCCCTGGAACGTGGTCAGGGGTTGTTCCAAGTTCAGTTGGCTTAAGGGCTGGACCAGGTCAACATTAGGAGCTCCCTTTGCTAGGGAGAAGGTCTGTAACGGATTCCTGGTCAGGTTCACTAGTTCGTCAATCTTTTTATCCACCAATTCCACTCGATCTAGTTTCTTGGCAATGATGTCCATGTCAACCATTCCAGAATTTGCTTATACCCCATAAATTCCACCACGGGGTTGACTGGATCGGTTAAACTGGGTCATGGAGGCATTGTTGTGCGAATTTTCGCTCATAGACTCAAAGAGCACAAACACGCTCTCCTCGTCCTTGTTCAGGGAGTTCCCCCCGCATGAGGCATCAACGAAGTTTCGTAGGTTGCTGTCCAGATCGTGGTAGAAAATCTGGGCCAATTGCCAAATTGGTACTTCGTGGTGTGGGCATTTCCTCAAGAGTTCATTAAATCTCTCCCACGCCTCATGGAATTGTTCCTCACCCTGGAGTGTAAAGGTAGTAATGGCTCTTCTAAGGGCGTTGGTTTTTCCTATGGGGAAGAATTTCTTCAAGAATGCATGCCTCAGTTCTTCCCAGGTGGTGATGGGTCTACCTAGGGTTCTAAGCCAGTGAGAAGCCTTGTCTCTCAATGAGAAGGGGAACATCCTAATCAAAACAATGTCAAGGCTAATATTCCTAAGTTTCACAGTTCGGGCTATCCGGTCAAGATCCTCTAAGTGCTGGAAGGGGTCCCCATTTGAGCTTCCATGGAAGTGGCTCTGGATCATATTTAAGACATTTGGTTTTAGCTCAAAATCATCTCCCTGTTCGGGGATCCTAAGGTGTGGCTCGACTCTCATAGCAGAAGGATTGTAGAAATCGCGGAGGGGCCTCGCTTGATCCTGGAATGGTGGTAGATCAAGTGGCGGTTGCCCTTGTGGGCCATGGAAAGGTGGTGGTGGTTGCCCTTGTGGGTTTTGTAACCGGTGTATGGCTTACATGATAGTGTGGATCTGTTGTTGCTGATGCCGGTGGCTTGCGTTAATCTGGGCTTGGATGATGGCCATTGTGTTTGGTGGGGGTTGGTCCTCAACCTCATCTACCCTAGGTTCAGCCATGTTTCTAACAGAATCAAGTTGCCTAGATTCCTGTCCCAAAACAAACAACTCGGGATGCAGTGAGCGTCACCCGTGCATACACTAGAGAAGAACAGGAGGGGATGCGAAGAGCAACAGATGCGAGAAGTGTGTGTTCAATCAAGCAAACAAGCCTAGTCCTTACGGTATATTCCTTAGGAGACCTAGAAATCTCAAAAAGGGTGATTAAGTCCGTGAGCAATGGACTCCCCTTCCCAAAGCTAATCTGGCCAGGTTGATTACGAGGGGATTGCAGGAAAGGTTCTTCCTTTGGCTTGCGCCGTCGGTTCCATAGACACCACAACCGCAGTCGTTTGACATTGCCCCGCAGCCTAGTCACCAAATTATACCAAGGGAATAAAAGCCAAGTGCCCAGCGAACAAAACCTCGCCTCTCGAGACTTAACTCAGTCCTGCCTAGGGCACGTCTATTCAATTTTAAAAGGGCTAGGATAGTGCTTGTGCTAGGGTTATGTGATGAGGCGTTGATTGGGGTAGTACCTCTTAGTTTTCCACTTTCAGTGTGTGTGCTTTTATCAAAACATGGTTTTCAAGCAAGGATTTTTAAGATGTGGTGTCTTTTAATGTTTCATCCTTACTTTAGTGTCTTTTAGAATTGTTTGAATCGCAACATGCAACTTGAATAGAAAATAGAGCAAGCAATTGGATAGAAAACAACTTCATTAATAATGCAACTTTAGTTCATAATTACAACATTAGATAAATGCTTGAACATAAGTAAAGTAAAGCTTAAAAGAAGGGAAGAGAGAGAGGGAGGGGGACGGCGAGGCAGCCACGGTGGTGGAGAGGGCTCCGTCGGCGGCTCGTTGTCTCCGGTGATTACAAAGGGGCTTAAAGGTAGCTAGGAGGGGGGTAAAACACTTGCAAGTGGAGTGAATCCATGAATGGGTGGTTGGAAGGGGTTTAAATAGGGAGAAGGGCTTTCCAAATGAAGAAGGGATTTTAGCGACGTCCGGGACGTCGCTAAAACCCTTTTCAAAACGTCGATGAAGACCCCTGCCCACCGGTTGCTCCCTCGCGGCTGTGCTTCCTCGCGCCTAGTCCATGTGCACGCCTCGTAAGCCTCCCGATCTTCATCCCGCACGGGGCGCACGCCTGGATTGCGTTCTTGCGCCCTCGTGATTGTGCGCGTCTGATCAGAGCACATCTACAGGCACCACATCTCGCGATCGCGCCCGTCCGCTGCTGATTGGGCGGTCCAATTTCGCCCGCGCGAGCCTTCGCCTTCGATTTGGTGCACGGGGCGTGTCGAACCCACGCCCCCTGGTTGCGCGGATGAGGCGCCAACCGCTGCATTACCCTGCGTGGATGGTCGCGGTTGTGCGTCGGTGCTCAGCCGCAACCGACCGTTGGATGGAGATCCAACAGTCGTGATCTGCTCGGGAGAGGAGTGCAGCAATGGCGCAGGCGGTTGGTGAGGTGTTCTCAGTGGTTCGATCGAAGATCGGAGGGCTCAAATCATTCTGCGGTTGATGGAGGGGACTGGGCGGGGCGTGCGGGCGTCGAGTGGCGCACTGTGGGCCATTGATCATCAGATCAACGGTCAGAATTTCTTGGGCCCATTGCAGAAGCTCCGGATGTCGGATTTGGCAGATTTTGAGTCCGTTGGACTCCGTTCGTTGCTCTGAATCCATCCGTGCGGTCCGATTGCTCATCTAAGACCTGTTTTGACAAGTGCTCATACAAATAGTCATTAATACTGTTCTATAAGTAATCTTAATATGTGATGCATGCAATGCTCCCATTCCTATTTAGGATGTGTTATTTATGCATTTTGTTCTTAAGATAGACCCCATTTGACAATGTTATCACCCCGAGATGCAATGTTATCACCGGGGAGGCAACACTATTTGATTTTTCTCCCTTTCCTGCCTTACTTATCATTTACCTCACTTCTCTCCTTTCTTATTGTGATTGTAGGTATTCTCTCGAGACAGGCAAAAGCTATAGATTAGAGTAAAGTGCTGTTGAAGGGCCTATAAGTTTAGCCCCACCTCCCCACCCACTAGATTTCATTCCATCACTTAATAACACAAACCCTAACTAACCTAGGAGCTAGCACAAACTCTAAGGGTAGTGCTGATTGTTTGTTTGTCACCTCCTCTCGCCTCACCCTCCTCATATAAAGAAAAAAATTTAAAAAAATCTCACAAAGGTACACAACCTCTTCTGATTTTCAAACTCAGCTGGTAAACTGATCTTTGGAACCGGTACACACACCCAAACACATAATTGAGTAGAAATTAGATTAGGTAACCACTTGTGTGCCTAACTAAGTGGTGCATCAGGCTAATTGTTTGAGTTGTTTAGGTCGCACCATTTCAATTAAAATCAACTCATCAAGTAGCTGCAAAATAGGTTCAACTTCTAGGGATTTACCAGGCACTCCACATTCTTTTAAGTTTTAAAGGAAAATATCTTCACCTATGCTTTCAAAACTTGGTGTGCCAATTGAACTTGATTGAACACACCTAAAGTTGAATCCTAAAAGCTACTAAGCAAGATTTAAACCCTAAAATTCACCGCATCCAAAAATAATCTTGCTTGAAAATCATTGGTTGTACACGCACACATAATTCAATCAATCATTAATGGTACAACCCAGATAAAGGGCCCATCACATTCCAAAGCACATTCAAACCTAACCCTAATTAAAATAGAGTAGACATTGGCCTTAAGGATTGGACTCGCTCTTCGGAGCCCAGACCGAGATTATTTTCGATTAGTCTGTTTCTACCATTCAATCTGATGTCTAGCTAGGAGAGCAGAATCAAACAATCACGGCGGGGGGGTACACTAGAAACCGAAGGCGCAAGCCAAAGGAAGAACCTTCTCCCCAGCCCCTCCCTCTAACTGGTTGGATTAAACGGAAAGAAGTAGATCAAATCGTTTCTTTGTCTCAAGACGGATTCTAGGAGTCTATAGGTCTTTAGGCTAGCCCACTTAAGGACAAGTTTGATTATTTGTATTGCAGGGCGCCTTTCTTCCTCCCATCTGTCATGAATCCTTCCACATTCTACATGAATTCCCGTTCTTATCCTCCTAATACATCTTATCCCCAACATGATGATTATTATCCCGACTCGTGTTGTAATCAACCATCTACTAGTTTGGATAATTTCGATTGGCAATATAGTTCCGGACCTCCATGTTCGGGGGCTAACCCTGGACACCATGATTGCAATTTCTATCCTTCTCCAAGCTACATCGATTATAGACCACCGCCCTTATTTGGACAACCTAATACGATCTACAATCAAGAAGGATATTCTGATCCTTACCCCTCCCCAGAATACACTGCCTTTATATCATCACCACCTTATGAACAACCTGAAATGACCTATTATCAAAGAGGGTATCAAGATCCTCAATTCGTTGACTCCCCTACACTGAACCCAAACCCTCCCAACCCTGAACCAAACCATTTGGTTCAGGTTAACCAAGTCCAAGAGAAGGTGTTGGCTAACTTAAGGAATACCATACAATCTTTAGAAGCTCAGCCAACACCTTGCCCTAAAGAATTGGAGCTCCTGATTGAAATGATTGACAATCTTAAATAGTACCTATTGGTTTGGCTCCAGGATATTAAGGATAAGGGCCCAGGTGAGTTTTTACTTGGGAAGATATTTAAATTGAGGATGAGATTTGTGATTGCTTTAGTCCAATCTTCGGAGGACTCTCAGGATGAACCCCTAACAGGAGAGCCAATGTCAGAACCCGCTCAGGCACCTGTTGGGGGGGACATGTGTTACGAGATCGGGATTGTCTAGATTGGTCTAGAGTAACCAATTAAGGATAAACTAATTTCTTCTCCAGAGAACCCTGAGTCGGGGTATGAGGAAATGTATGTCTCCTTGGATCAGAAAGTGATTGATGATTTTGAGACATACATTAATGCAGATTTAGATTTCTTTCATTCTGTAGGTGAAGAATCATTATACGAAGTCTCATGTGAGTTTACAGAACACAATTTCTGTGAGACAACTGGGCCTGAGGAATTCGACGAATCATATGATGGCCCAATAACTGAGGAATTTGATCCTATTGGGGCTCACATGGCATATTCATATCCTTACTTTCTAAAGGATTCAATTCAAAGGCCCGATCCTCAATCACACCCCAGTGAGCTCACTAACGAATTTGATTTTGAGATCACTAAACCCAAGTCAATTCTAATTCAGTCTCATCATTCAGACTTGGAAATTTGAGATGGGGTGATTAACATGCATGAGGTTCCGGAATTTGAAATCCTGAATGAGGAGGATAGGAATTGGGAAATGATGACTTGGGAAGCCAATTCCAGAGGAAGTAAAAGAATGAGTCTAAGGGTGCCTATTTGTCTGAAACCACCAACCTTCCACCAGGACCCTTATGACATCTTTGACTCAGAGGATGTCCAACCCAAGCAAACATTCATTGATTATCCTTTTGAGCTTGATTTCTCTGTAACCTGACTTTTTAATCTTGGGTTGCATCCTCACAAATTGAAGGCTTGACCCCGCTTACATATTGATTTCAGGTTTTCGATAATTTTTATTCAAAACCTTAGATATACTCAACCATGGGGCATGGGTCAACATCACAATCTGGTCCACATCTGTGGACATCTACTGGCAGGTCTTGAGGTGAATCTTTTTATTATGATTCAGACCTGCACCTGTGAATTCTTTATTTCTTCTTCTTTGTATAGTATGCCTAGCTGAAGGCACTAAATTCAACACGTATACAGTTTCTTTTCATCTCGGAGTGGACCTATTATTCATGCAATTCAGGTGCTTTCTACACTACTCCAATGAGGACAATGCATTAGATAGACATGAGGGGGTGGATATTCATCACTAAATTATTTCGTCAGCTCCGTAAATTCTTTTGTTTTCTTTTTATTTATAAAAAAAAGGTTGAATTAGGAAAGAGAATTTAGGCTTTAGAAAATTTTCAATCTTAGAGAATAAAATTATATAATTTGAACACTAAGACCCTTCAGGTCTTCGGGCTTAATCAGCCCGGGTGTCCACTAAAATGTGGACTTGTTTCTTGAGTCCTCGCCATTTTAAATTCACATTTCAATTTGTTAAATAAGTTGGGGTGATAAGCACACGACTTATCAACCCATTCTTTGATTTGAGGGGATTTTAGGTCTAAGCATCTATATACTATTGACACTGACTCGCTTTTCAACGGTTTTAATGGAAATTGAGTAGCTAATGAACCTTCTAGGGTAGTATGGTTGGCAAGTTATCGTGGGTAATAGCCCATTGGTAGGTTGTCTAGAGTCCAGTCACATGACCATTCTTTTCCTATTGCCTTTAGGTAAATCTTAGATCATGGAAGCCACCTACTTAAAAAAAAAATTTCAAAAAGAAAAAAAAATAGAAAATGAGAAAAGAAAAAGAAAAGAAAAGAAAAAGAAACAAGCCACACTTCACCGCACGAGTATGGCTAGCAAGTTATCGTGGGTAATTGCCCATTAGTAGGTTGTCCAGAACTCAGCTCAAGAAATGCACGTATGATTCAAAAACACTTACGAAGAAGCGGAGAAGTAGAATAAGCCGGGGAGATATACACTAGGTTCGCCCTTATGATGACCCCATAAAAATAAAAGTAGAGAGAAAGCTACCGATCGAATAAATACACCTTTAGACAGAATTTCTTTTCAAGGTCACCTAGGAGTGTAGAAACCCGAAGTCTGTTCTAATCGCCGATCAGTGAGGCTATCACATTTCTCACAAAGATGCTTAGAACCTAGGGTTCTCTTCAAGTCTTAGGTGGGTTGAGTGGCCATAGAAGGCTGCTTCGAAACCCTAAACTCAAAAATCCAAAAAAATTAGAAAAGAAGAAAAAGATCCTTCTTTGAATAAGGCGAGGGCTTAAGGTGGTCTGCATTTTGGCAGACACCCGGGTGTTGTTGTGTCTCTGTAGTTCAGGTCGTAGTTGAAATTCATAAGTGTTAAAAAATAACTATTGCCCAATAAATCCAACCTAATTCTTTTATAAATAGCATGTAGTTTTGCTAGGGACTAGGAAAAGGTAGGCATGGGGGTGTGATGTAAACACATTTATATCACATAAATCTTCTACTTTTGCTCATTCTTAGACATAAAATTGCATCATATATTATAAATATTGCATAACATGCATCATCTTGCATTTAGGTTAGGTTGTATAAAGCGTAGGTTAATTTTCCCTTTTTTTGGTCAAGTAATAGGGCAACATTTAATCAGGGCCTCGGATTGAAGATCCAACTCTATAGATCTGATCAGAGCAACGATCGGAGTTCAACGACTCCAAGATTGCCCCGATCGAACTTCCGTAGCATTAGATGCAGTCTGAGAAAGATTAGAGGTCAAGGGGCTAGGATGGCGCAAATCCATACATCAGATGACAAATCCGACCGCACAGATGGGTTCGGATCGACGATTGCAGCCTAATGACATAAAAATCGATCCAATCCGACATCCGTGGCACCATCTACAACTCACAGAAGATGGACGACCATGATGGAACCACGTGGCGCCATTAAAGCCACCCAAACTAGCTGCAGCACCTCTTCTCAACCTCTAAAGGCGCGGGCAAGGCGAGATCTCAACCGTTGGATCTTGATCCAACGTCCATGGATGACTGGCCCTTAAAACGTAAACGCGACCATCCACCGCGATAGCGCAGCGGTCACGCGCCTATGGGCGAACCATAGCCTGCAAGTTCGAGCCCCCGCAAGCCTCAAATTCGAGCGTGCGGAGATGTGTCATGGAGGTGCTTTGGATCACGTAAGCACGTGATGACGTGCTTCTGCACGTGCCATCGCATGCACAGGTGTGCGATGTAGCACGGGCATGGTGTGTTTAAGCCATCTGATCTCGCAATCGAACGGCTGAGATTGGGAGATTGTGGCTTATGCGTTGAGGCGTGTGGAAGGAGAGAAGGCGTGGGCGCGTGCGCCTGTCGCCCATGATCTGGGAGCTATTTGCCCCCACCAATCTACACCTATATATAGCCCTACAACCCCCACACTTTCTTCATCCCTTCCTCTCCTCTCACCACCTCCAAAGCTCTAAGAGCATGTCCCAAACCCGGGATGCTCCATTAGAGTTAAAAATATAATTTTTCCATCTTCTCACCTCCTTCGTGGACATCTTGCGGTGGTCCTCTCACCACCACTCAGGAAGCAGATCCCGCTACGACATCGTCCTGCCTTGTTCTTCGTCGTCCCTCATTGTTCTCCTTCGTCCCGCATCTCGCCACCGTCGTCTGGGTGTTCCGTCGTTGCAACTTATCCTCCAAGCAGCCGTCGAGGAGGATAACTTCTCTCTGCTTTCTCTTTTACCACTTTCTAGTGTAGATTTCCCGCTTTCTAGTGTAGGTTTTCTGCTTTCTAGTATAGTGAGTAGTTGTAATTGTAATGAACATCAGCTTGTGGTTATGAGATCAATGTTTATTCTATCTCTATTTTCTCTTTATTTGTAATATTCTATCTCTATCTTCTATTCTTTATTCTTTAAGTAGATAGCTAGTTTAGGTTCAATCTGACCAGCTAATCTGCTTCATGACAATAAAACAATGCAGTTTTTAATCAAACGCCTGCCTCCTTGTGTTCGACCCGGAATTCCTTTCGAGTTTCGGTAAAATTTATTCGTTGACGGTTTTTCTCGTAAATCAAACTACAACGACAGGTTTTTTAAAAGTCAATCCCGTTTGTGTACATTTTCCACCTCAACACATTTTTAGGTTATAACTGAGAAACAAAAGCTGTGAGAGCTAAGGTGTTGACAGAAGATCCGATCTGGACTCTTTTGGATAGTTTTCCTATCACCAATTCTTTTGGATGATCCTTCATGTAAGTTATATCTTGCAGTAATTCATCCGAAATATTTTCCTCTGGAATGTTTGAAGGATCTCCTACTTCGTCATCATCATCATTTAATGAAGATTGAGGTTGAACTAGTGTCACATCAAATGATACATGCATAGGTTCCTTAACGACATAATTCTTCTTGTTGAATACTCTGTAGGCTTTACTTCTGATTGAATAACCTAAGAAGATTCCTCCTAAACTCTTAGCATCAAATTTATCAAGATTATCCTTAGTGTTAAGTATAAATCATCTACAACCAAATATTTTGAATTTGGAAATTCTACGTGTTCTTCCATGATAGAGTTCAAAGGGTGTTTTGTTTAGGATTGGTCTAATCAAGGATCTATTTTGGACATAGCAAGTAGAGTTTGCAGCCTCAACCTAAAAATATCGAGGCAGCTTTGACTCGCACAGCATCGTGCGGGCACACTCTTGCAAGGTCCTATTTTTCCTTTCAACTACTTCATTTTGAGGTGCGGCTCTAGGAAAAGCAAACTCATGTTTTATCTCATATTGATCACAAAAATCAGAAAATGATTGATTTTCAAATTCTCCACTGTGATCAATTCTAATCCTAATGACTTCAGATCCTTTCTCATTCTGTAGTCTTCTTACTAGTTTACTAAAACATCGATAGTCAGATCTTTACTTTTTTTTTTTTTTGAAAAAGCATATCTTTACTTTTTAATAAGGATACCCAGGTAAATCTCAATAAATCAATGATTATGACTAAACAATATCTGCACCAACTTAAGCTTTCAGATTTGGTTGGTCCGAACAAGTCTAAGTGAAGTAACTCCAGGGGTCAAGAGGTGCTAACCATCATTTTTGGTTTAAAGGAATTTTTGGTTTGTTTACCAACTTGACAAGAATTGCAGACTTTGCTCTTCTTGAAGTTGATCTTTGTCAAGCCTTTGACAAGCTCATGTTTCACAAGTCTACTGATGTTCTTCATGTGAACATAACCTAGTCGTTTATGCCAAAGTATTGCCTTTTCGTCAAATGCGACAAGACATTCAAAGCTGTTGCATTTGTCGAAGTTAACAGTATAAATATCTTTATGTTTGTTTCCTTTTAGAAGAATTTGTTTGGTTTCCTTATCTCTTATCTTAAAACCATTTGCGGTGAAAGTAATTTTGCATCCTTTATCACAGATTTGACTTACACTAAGTATATTATGTTTTAATCCACTAACTAAATGCACATTATCAAAAGAAGTAGAAGAATTACCAACTTGGCCAATACCAATAATACAACCCTTGTGGATGTTCCCAAACGTGACTGTACCACCTTCTTGGTTGTGGAGTTTCAGGAACAGGCCTTCCATTCCTGTCATATGCTTGGAACACCCGCTATCCATGATCCACCTTCTTTCTTCTCGATCATGTCATTTGTTTACATTTGAGAGGTCTTGGATCATTGGATCTATAAATTAGCTTCAAGTTTCCAATTATTTCTCGATATGTCCACCTCTTATAATCTACTCGACCTACAAAATAGGATTTCAAGAGTGCTTTTGGTACCCATTTTTGCTTAGGTCCATGGTGATTAGCTAGTGCTGCCTATTTGGGCAAGCTACCTTTCTCTTTCCTTTGACTAGAACTAGAAGCTTCATCATCATTTTTAGGTATGTATCCTAATCCAAATTTTGTTGTGCTCTGGGTTTATCTTCCTAAGAGCTTATGCAGATTTTGACTACCTTTAGTGAATTTAGCTAGATCACTTAAGAGAATAACAAAGTTCTCTTTTAGTTTGTCTATATCTATTTTTAGGTTATCTATATGTGATCTTAGTGAAGAAATTTCAATAGATAACTCCTTATTTTGTGAAGTGTATCTTTTTGTGCTTTCTCTTCTTTATTTTCTATTTTTAGTGATTTAGCTATGTCATGCATTTCAAAGAAAGCTTCTAATAATTCATCTTGCGAAAAAGATGTTACCTCATCTTCTAGGGCCATGAGTCCTAGAAGAGCTTATTCTCCGAAGGTCTCTTCTTCCTCTAAGCTTGAGTCTGACTCATCCCAGCTAGCTTGAAGAGCTTTCTTCCTCCCATCCCTTCTTGGGAATTTCTTCTTCTTCTCTGATTCCTTCCTAAGAAGTGGACAATCCTTTTTTATGTGTCCCTTCCATTTGCAGTTGTAGCAGATGATGGTATCTACCTTAGTTTCTTCTTTCTTCTTTCTACAACTCCTCTTGCTTTTGAGGAACTTCCCAAACTTCCTTAAGAGAAGAGAAATACTTTCCTCTTCATCTTTGCTTGAAGAATCTTCAGATCGATTGTTGGCTTCGAGTGCCACAGTCTTCTTCTTCACTCCTTCATGTGTTTATGCTGGACCTCATAAGCCATTAGACTTCTAACAAGATCAACTAGTTTCAATGTAGACAGATCCTTTGATTCCTGTATGGTTGCTGTCTTCATCCCCCTGTCGCTAGTGAGTGACTGGAGGACCTTCTTTACCAAGACTTCATTCCTCATGTCTTGATCTAGATTTCATAGAGAGTTTACAATATCCGTAAATCATCTAAACATTTCCATTATGGATTCACTCTTCTTCATTCTGAAAAGCTCGTATTTCTGAGTTGGTAATTTTATACGAGTTTCTTTTACCTTTGAAGTTCCCTCATGGGTGACTTTTAGGATGCTCCAAATCTCTTGAGCTATCTTGCATGCAGATATGCAGTTGAACTCTTCCTTGGAGAGTTGTTGCATTCATGGCTTTTGCATTGTGCGTTGCCAGTTTCTTTTGAACTGGGGTTGCTGCTACTTCTTCCTTGATCTGTGGTCTTGTGTATTTGGACGTGATGGCGTCCTTGGTTGTGTCGTAAATCGCATTTTTGATAGGAAAACGTCGTAGTATAGTTGCAAAATATGACTCAACAAAAAATAAGTAACGAAATGGTGAGTCTTAGTCGATCTCAGGGAGGAGTTTAGCAAGTGAAATTGATTCTGATTTTGATTTCCTTACTTAAAACTGTACCCCGGTCTCTAAGGTGCGAGTTAAAGATGTGCTAGTCGCATTATTTAAGCGAAAAACGTGTGCATGCATTAGATATATCACGAATGTGAAAATGTGAGTTGGCGTGTGCACGATCTTGATAATGCAATGACGACTAGCGGAAAACATATTGATCTCTAATTCATTTATATCTTCGAGGACAAACATTTTGTTGCAATATAATATGAGATTAAATCAGGCAACTGATGATAACAAGAGAGATAATGCAAATGGAGATTTTATTTCATCAAGTATTGCCATCATTACAAGTAGAGACATGCTTGTACACGAAAGCTTAAACACAATATTTCTAGCTAATAGAATATGGATGCATGCATGGATCTAGTGAAAGATTATGATGCATCATTCAGATAGAGGATGACTACTCTACTAAGCAGGAAATTAATGCAGGAATTAGCTATGAAGAACTAGCCTAGCTAATTAGAACTTAGGGCATTGGAGGTGGTCTCCAATGGCTTGTGTGGCTTGAGGTGGTAGGAGGGAAAAGAGGGATGGCCAATGGTAGGTAGGCCAGCCTCTTGAGAGGTGGAGGAGGTGGTGCTCTTGGGCCACCAAAAGTGCTTGGAGGTGGAGGGAGCTCATGGAGATGAAGATGGAGGAAGAATCCACCAATGGAGAGTCCAAGATTGATTTCTAGATGCGGGTGCATGGCCATCTAATGGTGGCCTTAAATAGAATGAGGGAGAGACCCTCTAGAGAAGTGTGAAATTCTCTAGAGAATCCTCTCTTGTGGTCGGCCAACCCATTTGAAATGGGTCTTCATAGATCCACATTTCATGGGTTGGTTGGTGGACTCCTTTGGTTTCTATTTTTGGCAACTCAAAGTGGCGCCACCTTTGGAAGACTCTAGAGAACTCTAGAGTGGGTGGCTATGTGTGTGTGTGCATGACTAGGTGGGTGTGGTTAGATGGTCTAGGTCGAGTCCTACAGGTCTAGGTGATTGGGTTTTGGTAGGCTCCTAGAATTAGGGTTATAAACCCAAATACTAAAGTGAATGTGCAATTAAACTTATCACAAGTTTAATTGAGTGGATGTGTATCTAATTGGGAGAGAAGATACCCAATTAGGTCAGGCTTGAGTCAATTGGACTCAGAATTGGACTCTTACTAAGTCCAATTAGACCTGTGTTGGTTGAAATCTAAGCTCAATTGGACTCTATGAGTCCAATTGACTAGGTGAGTGTGATTGACCTAAATTCAAGTCAATTGGGCTTAGTGAGAACCTAATTAGGTTCTTTGGAGAGTCTTGGGGTAGTGTACTAAGCTTAGGGCACCTTAATTTAGGTTCCCTAGGGTGTAGAATTGGGTTTAGGGGCTTAGGAAATCAAGATCCAAGCTTGATTTCAAAAACAGGGATTGGAGAAGGGTTCAAGACGTTTGATTTTATAATTAGACGAACTATACTTCAAAATCAGAAGTCCAAAACTTTGGTTTGGATGTCCAATGTTGAGTCAGGGAGGAGTTTAGGTTCTGTCTTGGCATTCTGCAGAAATTGGACTTCTGACACCTTGTCTGGACGTCCAATTTTCCAGCAGAATTGGGTTCTAGGTCTGCAATTGGTGTCTAAGGGTTTTGGACATCCAGCAGCCTACCTGGACGTCTAGATATGGGCTGGAATGAGGGTTTTGAGGTATCCTAGGATAAGGTGACCTAATCTAAGGGTGGCTAGAGTTTACGAGAGTCTCTAGGGCTATCCTAAGGCTGGGAAAGGTCTTATGTTCTTCATAATTAAACTCTTACATTAAAATTCTACTTGGAAGAGTAGTATACCTCTCCTACATTATTTCTTCCTCATTCTAGGGCTTCTGCTCTAGCTCTATTGCAGCTCTTTCTTCTTCCCTACTTCAAATCCAGCTTTAGGCCATCTTCTGAGCTTCTTATTGTCTACAATCCAAATAATGCACTAATAAGTACATTATAACATTATTTTATGCATTTCTAAACAAAATAGGAAAGATGCAATGTATCTTGTTTATGCATGCATCACCCTACAATTATGCTAAGTTCTAACTTAATTCAGGTCATTTAAGTCCTATGATTACTGCGCAATCAATCTCATACTTCATAGTCCATAGATTTCAAGAATATCCGCATCTGAGTCTTCCAGTAGCCATAGTTTATTCCATCAAAGAGTGGAGACCAAACTGTTGATTGCCCCTCAACGTATGTGTCAAACAGATGACTTTGACATCATCTAGTCGCTCTCGCTCAGAAACCAAATGAGGGTTCCTGCGGATCTTAATGGATAGTAGAGGGGAGGGGTGAATAGTATTGCCTTTTATAAACTTAAATATCGTAGTTGCGAAGACAAATCAAATCACAAAAATTCTACACAGAAGACACCTGGATTTATAGTGGCAACCCTTCACGGGTGAAAACTACTACCTAGCCTCTTAACTTAGGATTTTCCTGATTAGCTCAGGATAGTCAACGCACTAACGCACCAATTAAAATGAGGGTGGCACAACCTTTTACAATGATCCCATCTCTTACTAACTGGAAGAGGAGCACGACAACAACAGATTTCTCCCAATAGCTTGGGATCCGTAATCAAAAGTAACAAGTAATATAAAAATAGATAAACCTATGGAACCTCAAGGAAGGTCAAACCAGATTTCAGTAGAGGTTTGAATCGTCGTGCTTTGAAAGTTGTGAAAGCAGAAGCGCAAAAGCACTTGGAGGGAAGCATGAAAAGCTTTTTTCTTTTAGATGGATTTCTTCTTGAGAGTGTGTTTTGAAAAGGTTGTGTACGACCTCTATTTATACTAGTAAATCGACCGGAAAAGGAAATCAAATTGGTCGATCAATTAAGGTAGTTTGGTCGATCAAAATGAGTTTTGGTCAATCAAACTAGTTATTTGATCGATCAATGATTGGTCGATTAATTAGCCTTAATGGTCGATCAAAGGTGTATTTATCAACTTCCTAAAATGGGCTGATTTGATTGATTAATTAAGTTGGTTGGTCGATCAATCTATTTGGTCGATCAATTTTATTATTTACTCAATCAATAACCCTAAAAACTTTATTTTTTATGTGAAGTGTGAAAATCTATTTGAAACTTATTTTAAGGTTCCTTGGAAACTAATCTATACTCAATAAAGATAAAAAGACACTGAGACAAAGTTAGCAATCTTCTAGCTTTAATCCATGAGTGAGTCTTGAAAGATTAGTTTCGCATATAGCACAATTTTGGTGCATCAAAATAGGGGTACTTACACCATCAAATTCCGCTTGAATTTTGCTATATTTAATTTTTAAAGATTTGTTGATTGTTGATGGGTTACATCAAAAGCAAAACATAAAAAATTCAAGTTTCTAGATTTTTCCTTATTTCTGTCGTGTTCCAAATCTCATGAAATTTATGGCATTATTTTCTTTGATAGATTAGGAGTCTCTAAAAAAAATTTTGAAAATTTTCTAAATACTAGATATTACTTGTTGGGTCGTTTCTCTGACTAGGGTTTGTTTATATCTATTTGACCTAATTGCAATATAAAATCAATTTTAATTATCCAAACCCCCTAGCAAATTTTGAAAAAATAATTTTTTGATCCAGCCTTAGTGGTGTAACATAACCTAGAATTAATTGCTTGATTGAGTTGGGTTTCACCACTTGGGATTCAAATTGGTTAAGCCTTGATTTGAAATCCGGTTAGGAGTTGCATGCCTGGGTAACCAACTTAGGGTTTTTGCATCTAATGGACACATATACTTTGACTTGCTTTTTAAAGGAAAATATCTATACTCGTGTTTGCGAAACTTCTTGTGCCCACTGAACTTGATTTGAGACGATAATAAGTGGAAACCTAAAATATACTTAACAAGGTTGAATCAGAAAACAAGCTCATAACTCAATTAAAGGCCTTCTTTGCATGGTTGTTGCACTGTGCTACACTGTTAAACTAGTAATTAAGGGTAACCACCCCCTCATGCCCATCATCTCCAAAGAACGAATTTCCTAAGAAATGGAGTGGATGTTCCCTAGGATGGAATAATTGAGTATCTTGGAGTCTTAAAGTTAGGTTGGGTTAAATCAAGGCCTTATTTACTTGGACCAACTAGTGACAAGATGAGTCGATGCATAAACCATGCTAACCTCTAGGGGGCATTTCCATCAAGAGTTTCTTAGGGGGTCCCACTCATCTGGCCAACTAATTGATTCAAGGTTTGGTGTGACTCAATTTGGCTTTAGGGCTCTAGGATTAGGTCTATTAGGGCTAACCTTTAGAGCTAGAATTGGTTGCTTGATTAGGTACACACTTCTCTCATATGTTCGGCTCTCATCTACTGAATTTCTTCTATTTGTGTATGCACAAGAGGAGATCATTGAATCCTGATTTGTGGGGACCTTATAAGGAGATTCGTAGAAGAAGGTTGGTCTTTGACTTTAAATCTGACCTGACGGCTGAACCTTCTAGCTCAAACACACCACCACCCCCACCACCTGAGAATGAAATGAACCCATTGAAATTGATGCACTTGCAAATGGATAAGCAAAATTAACATTTTCAAAATCAAATCTAAAGCTTAATGGCTATGATTCTTGAGTAGCAACCTCTCCATTAGCCCAGGCCACATAGGGGTTTCCATAATCCCTCTAATTATGCACTTGAACCTTTGATTCACATTCCTGATGATGGGGATGATTTTAAGTTGAAACGTACCCTCCCTAACCTCATTCTAGAATTTAACAGAAATAATATTGAGAACTTAGTTTAGAACTTGTCTCTATTCTTCTAGTTGCTTTCAATGATTGCCTTCATTCTAGTCACTTTTGTACTTCCTTTCGTAGTTAGTAGTTCATTTTCAAGTGTGAGTGTGAGCGGAGCCTGTAGGATCTAATGTATACACTAGAAGGGGATGAATAGTGTACTTAATAAAAAATGTAGAATTTAAAAGAATATTCACCACATATCAAAAGCAAGTATAAGCCAATCACAATAATAAAAAAGATGACACTTGTATTTAGAGTGGAAACCCTAATGGGTAAAAACCACTACCCAAGCCTCCAAGCTTAGGATTTTCCTGATTAGCTAACGATAGTCAAATCCACTATCACACCACTTGAACGAGGGTGGCACAACAGCTTTACAAAACTTCTTCACTTTTACACCTAACTAAGATAAGAATAACGGGACACCCAAAATAATTTTTGTCCGAAATAAAAAATAATAGGAATAAAATATAATAATGAATCCTATGGAATCTTAGAAAATAAACAACCAAGCTTTTCAAGATCGTAGAGAGGTGTGCTTTAGAATGCAATAATCGCAAGTGTAGAGGTGTGAAAGCACTAGAAAGAATAAGAGAGATTTGCTTTTTGAAAGCTCTTGATATGTGTTTTGAGATAGGGGGTTGAGGGTCCTACTTATAAGTAATTTTCGAACTAATTTAGAAAGTTTGTAAGGACGACTTTGGTTGATCAAAATTAAGCGTTGGTCAATCAAAATGAACTTTGGTTGATTAAGATAAAGTTTTTATTGGTTTCATGTTAATTGATTAAATTAGCAAATTGATCGACTTGTAGCAAAAAATTTGGATTTGAGTGTTAGAGGCCTTTGATGATTAAACAAGAAGATTTGATCGATCAAAGAGGTTTGGTCAATCAAAGTGAAAAAGTTGGTCAATTAATAGTACTAAAAACCTAGGGGTTAGACTAATTTTGTAATCTATCAAAGTTTTAAAGTGAATCGATTGATATTTTTGACGTTCCTTACAAAGTTTTAGACTAAATAAAAGTAAAAAGAGACAATTAAAGTGTATTCAGAAACTTCTCTTGAGGTAGATCAACATCTCTTGGTAATTTGACTTTAAGCAACCTGAAATGATTAGTCAACAATAAAACATAAGTTTGTCACATCAAAATGAGGGTATTAACATTCTCCCCACTTAGATGATAACAAAATTTTAATTATATATGCATGAACATTAAAATGCATGATATGTTGCTCTTTTTTAATTATATGCATATAGAAATTTTTCTCTCCCTTTGTTATTAATAAAAAGCTTATAAAAAGATGAAGTTAAAATATAAGCTCCCCATTAATATATTTCTTATGCAATTCATGACATGTTGCTGGTATGAAGATATGAACAGAATAGATAAAACAACATTCTATAAAGATAAAGGATGTTCATTATAAATAAATTACCACAAACATAAATAGAAATAAAAGATAGCAAATTAAGTGCTGCAATAGAGAGGAATAAAAGATACCAATAAAGACAATAGAGTACTACAACCTACGATACTACAAAGAAAAGAAAAACTAAAAGAAACTAAGAAAAGCCTCTAAGTTTGAGGGAAACTTTGCATCCATATCGAAGTCGTCGAGGGATTAGTTGCTTATGCTAGGTCTGGTGGAGGAAGTCATGTGGAAACACAGTCATCATCCCAAAACAGGTGGCAACTGTGTCATCTATGGTTTTCTGGGAGACAAGGTGACTAGGGTGACGATTTGCTGCTGTCGAGGAGGTGCTAAGGATGTAGCCTAGTCACAAGGAGGAGGTGCTGCTGTTGTTGGTTGTGGTAGGGCTCGTCTAGCTTTGGGAGGCCACTAGTTACAGAACTAAAGTGCGTGAATTTTCTCTCCTAACTGGTTTAAGAAATACCCCTGCCTACTTAGGTAGTCGGATACCTAAGTTCTATGCACCATCATCATTGTGGCGGTCTCTTGTTGTCGATGCATCATGAGAGAGATGCCATCGGTGATGTCCAGAACACCCAAGGAGTCGTGCCTATTAAAATGCCTGTAAAGGTAGGGCCACTAGTGGTTGAGGAAAGGCAGAGTAGGTCTAACTAGAGGAGGAAAGTAGGCCTGGAAGTGTTGGTAGGGTGTGTAGGAGGGTGGAGCAGTAGACGGTCCAGCTTGAGAAGGTGGGGGCTGGGAAGAGGTAGAAGTAGCACCTACCTGAGGGGGAGGGTGATCCTGTCGTCTTGGACACTTCTGCTCCATCTTGGTGTACGTGAGCTCTCCAAAGATACTAACTCTGGTAATGAATTATTTGTGGTTGATGTCCATTGGCACACTGAAATGACATAAAACATGAGAGAAAAGGATGCCAAAGGGAAAGAAGCTTGTGGGTTTCCTCTCCATAAAGGTGAGGATGAAGTGGTTCCAATTAAACGCCTTATTAGTCATGAAGGTGAAAAAAGCCATTAGCATGGGACCGGGAAAGATCTAAAAAGAAATGGATTTGGACATGAAGTTCCAAAGAAAAATGCAGTTGAGGTAGAGGATGGTAATAAGGAGACTTGGTTGGCTTGCCCAAGTCATAATATTTGGGGGTTATCAATCTCTCCCTAATGGTCTCAATAGAGGTGTCATGATGGAGCTCAAGGTAGGTGGCGTCGGAGGAAGGACAACCAAGGATTTGCATAAGCACATCGACATTGACCAAGACTTTAATGCCATAGACGTTCGACATCAACTAAATATCAAAGCCCTCTCCAATGTTACAAAGGTTCAAGTAGAAGAGATGGCAAGCCATGGGATCAACTCCCTTAATCCTACTACCTTTAGCATCCGCATAGAAGTTCCTATCAAAGAGACGACCTATTTTGTGGAAAACATGTCTCTCCCTAAGATCCAAAAAGGCACGCTCAAAGTAGTCTAGGCCGACAGTGCAACCCACATGTGGAGATAATTTGGAGTAAAGAGAGAAGTTATGCCACGTGTCATCATTAATGAAATAGCGATCAAATGTATCGTCGCGAGGGATGGAGGAAGAGGTGTGTCTAGAGCATGTAGGAGCCATCAGGAGCTTACTATCTTGTTTTGGTCGATCAAAAAAGTTAGGTTAATTGATAAAAAGAGGAAGTAGGTCAATCAAATCAAAAGGGTTGATCGATTAAAAAACAACAAAACAAAATGTAAAGATGAGATTTTTTGGTTGATCATGTTGAATTTTTGGTCAATCAATAAAGCAATTTTGGTCGATCACAAATGAATAATTTGGTCAATAAAAAACAACACAGAGGAAATTTGAAGTCGATGTTTTTGGTTGATTAGAGGTGAGATTTTGGTTAATAAAAAAAAAACAGTGACAAAAAAAAAAGTTTAGCGGATCAAACGAGGTTGAAAATCAAGAACGGGAGAAAAACGAGGGGCAAAAAGATGAACAATAACACATCCATATCAAACAACATCAAAACAAGATAATAATTCAAGATGGATTAAACAAGATAAAAAGAGTGGAGAGGAGCTATACCGGGATGGACAAAGATCAATCCAACAAGTGGCAGCACTAGGGAGGTGGAGGGAGGCTCGACTAATCTAAGGGGAGGTCGGCAAGGCGAGCGACGGGTTTGGAGTTTGGTTGATGGGAGGGAGGATAGGAGGGTTTGGTTAGTAGAGAAGGCAGTGGGGATCGGTGTGGGGTGTTTTGAAATGAAGTGGGAATGGTGGTGAAGATGATCGTGATGTTTTGTGAGAGAGAGGTAAGGAAAAAGTAATTTTGATAGAGTGAAAGAGGTTAGAAAATTTGTGTTTTTATAGAGAATGGCTTGACCAAATAAGGTAGGAGCTAATTAGGATGGAAATCAAAGATTAGAGGTGGATAGGCAATCAAATCAAGTTGATTTGATTCAGAAAACATGAATCTTGGGGAGGTGATTTCGTCGAAATTTGATCGATCAAAACATATGTTTGGTCAACCAAATTCAAATTTGATCGATCAAACAAGAAGATTGATCGATAAATTTGAATTTTCAGTGGAGGGGGATTTCCTGTCTAGAAATTAATCGACCAATATTAGAGTTGGTTGATAACCTTTGAAAGTTTTGGAGGGAATTTTCTTGCTTAAAACTTAATCGATCAAAACTATGTTTTGGACAATCAACTAGTTGATTGATCAAAAAAAAACTTTTGATCGACCAACAACCAACATGACAAAGAATTAAAAAGAAATCAAAGTTCATTAAGTCTTGTTAGTTTTAATTCTCTTCTAATTGTTAGAAACCTATTTTTTGCTAGGGGTTTAATGAAAATATTTGCCAATTATTTTTCTGTTTGAATGAACCCTAAGGTTATTTCCTTTTTCAATGAATAATGCCTTATAAAGTGATGTCAGATATCTATATGTTTAATTTTAAAGTGTTGGATAGGATTTTTGGACAGGTTTATGGCACTATTGTTATCACAAAGAATCCTAGTGTTTTCGAAACTAAGTCCAAAATCTCCAAGTGTATGCTTCATCCATAAAATTTACGAACACACTAAGGAAGCAGCAATGTATTCGACTTCAATTGTGGGCAGCGAAACGTAGTTTTGTTTCTTGCTGATTCAAGAGACTAGTGAATTTCCAAGAAACTGACACATTCCACTAGTACTCTTGTGGTCTGTTTGGCTACCTACATAGTCAACATCACAGTAGGAGAGCAAGTCAAGTGTGTCTAACTTGGGATAGAACAGACCAAGATATACGATGTTTTGAAGGTACTTGAGTATCCATTTTAAGGCATTATGGTGTGATTCCTTAGGGTTCACTTGAAACCTAGCACATAGGCAGGTTCTAAAAAAAAATGTCTAGCCTACTGGCAATTAGATAAAGACCCTATCATACTTCTATACAGTTTCTGATCTACACACTTACCTGATTCGTTTTCTTTGAGTTGTGTAGTTGTTTCCATTGGTGTTTCTTTTCCTTTTGTGTGATCCATCCTGAATTTCTTCGAGATCTCCTTCATGTACTTAGTTTGCGAGATGAAGATGCCATCTTTTAGTTGATCAATCTGCAACCCTAGGAAGAACTTCAATTCTCCCATCTGGCTCATCTCAAATTGATCCTGCATAACCTTCACAAACTCAGCATAGTAGATTGTTTATAGTATTACAGATTATGTCATCAAGATAAATTTGAATTAAATTAGTTCATTGTCTTTTCTTTTAGTGAAAAAGGTTGGATCAACTTGTCCAATTTTAAATTCATTATCTAGTGGATAATTTCTCAACCTTTCATACCAAGCTCTAGGAGCTTATTTTAGTCCATATAAGGCTTTGTTCAATTTGAACACATGATCAAGTTTGTCTGAGTTTTCCAAACTAGGTGGTTGTTTACATAGATTTCTTTAATAAATTCATTTAGAAATGCACTCTTGACATCAATTTAGAATAACTTGAATCCCATATGGGTTACAAAAGCTAGCAACATTCAAATGGATTCTAATGTAGCCACAGGTGCATAGGTCTCATCAAAATCAATTCCTTCTTCCTGATTACAACCTTGGGCCGCAAGTCTAGCTTTATTTCTTACAACATTACCTAATTCATCAAGCTTATTTCTTAAAACCCACATTGTTCTAATCACGGATTGTGATTCTGATCTAAGAACTAATTCCTACACATTGTTTCTTTGAAATTAGTTCAATTCTTCTTGCATTGCTACAATCCAATAGTCATCAGTGAAAGCTTCTTTTACAGTTTTAGGCTCTAATTGGGATATAAATCACTAAGTGCAAGATTCTTTAGGAAAGACCTGGTTTAAACTCCTTTTGTCACTTCACCAATTACAAGATCCTTGGGATGGTCTTTAGTATAGGTTATATCTTTAGGTAAGTCATTAACAATGGTTTCCTCAAGGATGTTTGAGCGATCTTCTCTAATATGATCATCATCTCTGGTTGATGCTTTTTCTTATTGATTCGATTCATCAAAGGAGACGTGCAACGTCTCTCCAACCGTCAAGTTTTTCTTATTATAAACTCTGTAGGCTTTACTTCTACAAGAGTATCATCAGAAAATTCCTTCATCACTTTTAGCACAAAACTTATACAGGTTTTCTTTTATATTCAAGTTATAGCATTTGCATCTAAATACCTTGAAATAGGAAATTTTAGGTGTCCTATCATAATAAAGCTCAACAGGAACTTTCATAAGGATTAGTCTGATGGAGGCTCTATTTTGTATGTAACAAGCAGTGTTTATTGCCTCAACACAAAAATACCAAGATAGCTTTGACTCACACAACATTGTGCGAGCACACTCTTGTAGGATTATATTCTTTCTCTCAACTACGTCATTTTGAGAAGCTGCTCTAGGAAGGGAAAATTCATGTTTTATCCCATAAGTTGAGTAGAAATCAAGTTTTGATTCTCAAATTCTCTTCCATGATCACTACTTATTCTAGTAATTGAATAGCCTATCTTAATCTAGATTCTTTTGGCTAATTTTCTAAATCCTCAAAAGTAGAATATTTAGATCTTACAAACAATACCTAAGTAAATCAGGAGACGTCATCAATAATGACAAGACAATATCTACACCCCCATAGGCTTTTTGATTTGGTTGGTCCAAAGAGGTCTAGTTGAATCAACTCAAGTGGCTTTAAGGTGTTGACCATGTTTTTGGGTTTGAAAGAGGTTTCATGAAGTTTACCTAATTCACAGCAATTACAAAGATTCTTCTTTTTAAAGGATATCTTGGGCAATCCTCATACTAAGTCATGTTTCACAAGCTTATTTATATTTTGCATGTGAACATGGATTAGTCGACGTGCCATAATATTGACTCATCATTCGATGCAACTAAGCAATTTAGGTTGTTGCAGTTGTTAAAGTCAATAGTATAGATATCTTTTGATCTATTTCCAGTCAGAAGAATTTCCTTAGTTTTCTTGTCCTTAAAACCTTTTGAGGTGAAATTTAGTTTATAACCCTTATCACAGATCTGACTTACGCTAAGCAAATTGTGTTTCAAACCTTTGACAAGATGAACATTATCAAAAGAGATTTTAGAGTTACCAATTTGGCTAGTACCAATAATATGACTCTTGCGGTTGTTCCCAAATGTGACTAAACCACCTTCCTTGTAGTCTAGCTTAAGGAAAAGTTCTTCTCCTATCATGTGCTTTGAGCATCCGTTGTCTATGATCTATATTCTGTTGCTTTGGACCTGCCATTGTTTATGCCTGTGAGGTCTAGAGTTTTGTCTAACAGCTACAAGATATCCATCTTTTTCCTGAAAGATCCAATCCTAACACTTTATCATTCCTCTGTTTGGGTGTCCTACAAAACAGGATTGCAAGTTTTTCTTTGGTACCTATTTTCTTTTGAGTCCATATTTGTTAGTTGGTGCCTGTTTAGGCATGGACCTATTCTTGAACTTAGGGCTAGAATGACTATGTGTGTTGGTTTGTGAACTAGATGCTCCATGACCATTAATGGGAGTATATCCTAACCCAAATTTAGTTGTGGTTTGGGTATGTGTGCCTAGTAGTTTTTCCATATTTGCTCTATCTTTGGTGAATTTAGCTAAGTCATTTACAAGAGTAACAGACTTTTATTTAAGTTTTTCTAATTGGAAGTGAATCTACTTGTGCTTTTAATGAAGTAATCTCTTGTGAGAGTTACTGATTGTGTGAGGCAAATCTGTGTTTCAACTCTATCTCTTCATCTAGATTCTTAGTTATCTTTTTGTTGACTACTTTTAATGCTTTAGTATATCATGAAACTCATAGAAAGCATATAAAAATTCATCAACGAAAAATGGAGATACCTCATCTTCAATTGCCATGAGTTCTCAAAGAGCATCCTCACTCAACATGTCTTCTTCTGATGATGATGAGCTTGATTCATTATCATCCCAGGTGACTTGCAGGGCTTTCTTCTTTCCTTCTTGCCTAGGTTATTCTTAACCTTCTTCTTTTCAGCTTCCATCTTCAGTTGAGGGCATTTTTTTCTCATGTGCCACTTCTTCTTGCAATTGTGATAGATAACTTGATTATCCTAGGGTTCTTCCTTCTTCTTTTGCTAGCTCTTCTTTTTTTCAAAAATTTTCTCAAGTTTCTCGAGAGTAGAGCTATGTCATCTTCCTCTTCTTTATCAAATTCCTTCGAATCTATATTGACCTTTAAATCTATGTCCTTATTTTTCTTCCCTTCACCTTCATGATTTTTCATGTGTTCCAGCTGAACTTCATAGGCCATTAGACTACTTATGAGATCATCCAATTGTAGCACGGAAAGATCCTTGGATTCCTAGATTTCTGTTGTCCTTGTCTCTCAATCACTAGTGAGAGACTGAAGAATCTTCCGAACCAGGGATTCATTAGCAATCTTCTGATCCAGATTTCTTAAGGAATTTATGATGTCAGTGAATCTTGTGTACATCTCCTTAATAGTTTCCCCTTTCTTCATGCGGAAGAGCTCATACTTCTGCGTCAGAAGGTTGATTCGGGTTTCCTTTACCTTTGAAGTCCCTTCATGGGTTACTTCAAGAGCATTTCAGATCTCATAAGTAGTTTTATAGGCAGATGCTTAGTTGAATTCTTCCTTAGATAAACCACAGAAGCTCGCATTCATGGCTTTGGTATTATGAGCAACCATCTTCTTTTGGTCTAAGGTGTTAGCAACACATTTCTTTTCTAGCTGTGTGTACTTGGAGGCTATCACATCCCAAAGTTCATAGTCCATATATTCAAGAAATATTTGCATTTTGGTCTTCTAATATCCATAGTTAGTGCCATCGAAAAGTAGTGGTTTTACCGCTAATTGCCCCTCAGCATATACTCCAGAGGACATTGACATCCTTGCTGAAAAATAATGAGACTCTGATACCATATGTGAGTGCGAGCAAAACCTATAGGATCTAATGTATACATCAGAGGGTGGATGAATAGTATACTTAATGAAAAATGCAGAATTTTAAGAAATATTCACCACAGATCAAAAGCAAGTATAGAACAATCACATAATCAAAAATATGACACTTGTATTTCGTGTGGAAACCCTTCATGGTAAAAACCACTACCTAGGCCTCCCAGCTTAGGATTTTCCCAACTAGCTGATGCTAGTCAAATCTATTATCGCATCACTTGAACGAGGGTGACACAACCTTTTTACAGAACTTCTCTGTTACACCTAATGAAGAGAAGAATAACGGGACTCCCAAAATAACTTGAGTCCCAAATAAAAAATAATAGGAATAAAATATATCGATGAATACTATAGAACCTCCGAAAATAAACAAACTGAGCTTTTCAAAATCATAGAGATGTGTGCTTTAGAACGTAATAATCGTAGGGGCAGAGGCATGAAAGTATTAGAAAGAATAAAAGAGATTTACTTTTTGAAAGCTCTTGAGATGTGTTTTGAGATGGGGGGTTGATGGTGTAAGGGTCTTAAAAAATAGAAAAAAATATCCATAGTTATTCTAATAGTCGAACAAACCTAATTTTTATATTTATGGCTAAAGAAATTGAAATCCCTTTTTTTATTAGATCCCATACATTAGTCTAAAAAAAATTGGTTAAGGGGTGTTTAGTGGGACCGTTTGGTTAGTGGATCCTTTTTAAAAGAGAGTTTGGGTGGAAGGTTCCCCAATGAAAATATTCCAATTAATGGTGAGGGAACTCATCTCCCTCTCTCTTTATTTTCTCTCCCCATTTCTTCTCCTGCCTGCGATGCCCTCCCCTTTTCATTTCTTGCGCGAGAAGACACTTTTCCCTTGGTTGTCATCGCAAGGTCCTCTCCTCCCCTCTCCTGCTCAACCGAATCCACTTCCTCCTCCCTTCCTCTCTTCAACCTGCCGCCACCTACATGCAAGCCGTCGGCCACCCTTGCGTCCGCTAATGTTGGTATTGCCACGGCTGCTCGCCTGGAGAGCAGCCATGGTTGTGGCAACTTCAGCTTGCAATAGCAGCAGGTGCAGTTGTTTCCATTGTTGCTGTTGTGACACGCGAGCCTCGCCGATTGCCACCCCTCTGCGTCGCATACCTCCCTGTGCATGGCTTGCCCACCGCCGCAGCTGCCCGCTGCCGTAGTTGCTGTTGTGCTGGTCGTAGCGGCTACCGTTGCTGCTTGTTGCCGTGGCTGCGGCTGCTGTAAGTGCGATTGTTGAAGCCACTGGTCGATGAAGATTTAGGGCTCCATCAAAGCCAGGATTCATGTTGGTGTCCCTTTCCCCCTTCCTTAAGAATCCTTAACCCTAGGTTGTGTAAACCTTACGTCTTTGGTAGAGCTTATCTGTGTTGTTATTGATTGTTTTGATACGAGGAAATCTGGTGGAGAAGTTTCTTGGTGTCGAGGAAGCCGAGATGCCCGAGGTAAGGTAGGGATTCTTTTTTTCTTCCCTCTCTTTTAGTTCTACTTCTTGAATGCCTAACAGGGTTGGAATCGTGGCATCTTAGATCTGAAAATTAGATTTAATGTGTTCGATTTCAAGTCTCTTAAGGAGGTGGGATATGAAGGTTTTGAAGGCGCGCTAGGGTTAGAGCGTGCATCCATGGTTGTGGAGCTCCTAGGGTGGTGAATGTCATAATTATATAGTGTTTTTGTGGTTACATGTATATGATTTTGCAAGTGCATGTTGAAATCCGAGATGAAATGGGGATTTTATTGATTTACGATACCTCATAGATATACCTTGATGACGACCTAAGTTGGGCCTAAGGTTAATAGATTGAATGAGGTTATGGCTATGAAATGCCCTTAATGTGAATATTAAACTGTTACGATGGATTGAAGAATACTTGGGATGGGTTTTGAAACATTGTAGAATAGTGTCATGCTTATTGCATTACTAGGATTTACTTTTATGGTTAAGAATGGTAGGTTTACTTATACCTTATAATGGGTGAACGATGAATCTGATTCATTAAGGGGTTAAAGAGAAAGGGTTATGCGAGGATGTGACTCGGTTGTCATTTAGATGTGGGTACTGGAAACACTTTGCATCGGTACTAATTGATTAGTGCCGGTATTGCCCGTATGTCCAAGCCTGAACGGTATACAATGGGAATTTAAGGGTACCCAACATCAGTCTCAAGAATTGATACCGATACTGACACCACTTGATAGCTAGTAGGCAGTGGGCCCCCAAAACAAGTATTGATCGATAGTATCGGTACTGGTGCCTTCAAAATTGAACCTTTCCCTAGTCTACAAAGAGAAATGGGGAAAAATAAGACGAAAAAGGTCTAACCTAATAAGAGAACTAAGAACATAAAAATGGCAATGCTGAAAGGAGGAGGATGGCTTGGGATGGGAGGAGCTCTGGCGTTTGGCCAATGTTTCCTGGTGACTGGAGAGGGGACGAGGGGTGGACCACTTGGAGATCAAAGTCGTCGAGGAGATGGGTTTGGAGGAGTGCTTATCAGGGTGGGTTTTTTGGGGGCGGGAGAGGTGTGTCACGAAGTGAGTGGAGGACAAATGGGGAGATCCTTTGCTTCTATTGTCGAAGGAGGGGGCACATGGTGACTTCCTGCTAATACCTACTCATCTGTCTGGCGTGTGGAGGAGAAAGGCATAAACGTGCATCTTGTGGTCCATCTTGGAAGCAACTTGACGGTGGTGCTGCTAGGCGACTTAGGGAGGGGCGACTTGAACATCGACCGCTGCTGTCGTCGCCTAGCATTAGTCATACTGTGGAGGTGGAAGTCCCAATCTTAGAGGAGGTTAAGATGACGAAACTCATGCTCCAAGGTGCTCTGATCACGGAGGTGATGCCCAGTTCTCCAACTTATGACCGCCTTCATCTTTTGGTGAGTTCCTTGTCCCTTTCATCGTCGAGTTGGAAGATTACGACGCTCTGCCCATCATGATTTGTGGTTTTTGGTCTGGGGATCTTGGATGTTGAATGTCTTCATTTTTGCTTGAGTGCTTTTGATAACTTGAAGGTGATTTAGAGGTTGGTTTCTCCGTTTGATGGTGCATTATCAAACCATCCTCCCCAAAGAGCTAGGGCTAGGCTTGGCCGGCTTGATATCACTGGTTTGCCACTCCATCTGAGGTCACGAGATGTGGTTGCGACTATGGTTCAGAGTTTTGCCACTTTAGCGGAGGAAGTTGAGGTTGGGATCTGGGAAGGAGATGGGAGATGTTTGGGGGTGGATGTGGAGGTTTTCAGTGGAAGTTCGATTCTAGAGAGGGTTGTCCTTAGATGTGGAGGTATTTCTTGGCTCATCAGGCTGAGCTTTGCTTTTGGTCACCTTGCTAAGGAGTAGCAAGGCAAGGAGAAGATGTTTGTAGATGTTGTCAGAGAAGAACCAACTCTGATGCAAAGGGGCCATGAGACACCGGAAGTACCTGAGAGAAAGAAGTGGAAAGATCATCACCATATGGAGTTGAAAGTTGATATGAGGGTGGATCAGGCGGAGGAACCTGATACTGCTCTTGAGGGGGCTATGATTGTGTCCTCAAATAACGTTATTATGGAAGTCTGTAATGAGGGCTCTTCATTCCATGCTCCTGAAGGTCTGAAATATGGTGTAGGGTGTTCTAGCAAAAGGGGCATTGGTCATTCCCCTTACAAACTTTGAAAGAGGAAGATTGATAATAAAGTGAATGTTGATGAGAAGTTTGTAGCATCTGAGATTGGCGTGGAACATGTGCAAGCAATTTTGAAGGGGAGTTTATAGGAGAGAAAATGAGGGTTCTCTCTTGGAATGTGCGTAGGATGTGTGATGGTGTGCGTAGTTCTTCTCTTGTAAGATATCTGAAGAAATGGGAGATTGATGTTGCGTTGCTACAAGAATCGCACATTGAAGATGAATGTGGTCATGTATGGAACCCTTTCCTGCAGGGGGGACTACGGATGTTGTTGTGTTGGTGGCACAAGGGAGGGCAGGGGGACTAGTGGTTTGGTGGAAGAAGAGCAGGGTGTGTGCGGTTGCGATCCACAAAGAAAGACATGTTATTTCTTGCAGGTTGTGTTCTACGTTTAGTGGAGAGGATGTTTTGATGTCTTGTGTCTATGGTCCATCTGCGGATAATCGTAGGGGGGAATTGTGGGATGATTTGGCTACTACGGTAGTGCATGCACAGCATTTGCCTTGGCTTGTTAGAGGTGACTTCAACTATGTATTAACAGGTCAAGTTAGAGGAAGTGGTGTTGTTGTTAGAGCCTCCTTGGGTTTTCAATTGGTAGTGCAAGAGTTGAGGTTGAATGAATTCCCATCCTTTAGGATTGAGTTCACTTGGAGGAATGGTAGCAAGCAGGCGTCCAGGTTGGATAGATTCTTTGGTAACAATGAGTTGCTTACAGGTTTTCAGCTATATTCAGTTGCGGCTCTGGATCAACCATTTTCAGACTGCACTCCTTTGGCTTGGGATAATGGCGAGGGGGTAGTGGTCGGATCCTATTTTAAATTTAAGAGATCTTGGCTGGGGGAACTTGGTTATGTGGAGATGATTGAGGATTGGTGGTCGGGGAAGCATGTGGAGGGCTCTGCTACTGCTAGATTGGCGTCCAAGTTGAAGGATTTGCGTTATGTCTTAAAAGAATATGGAGTGGTTGTGGCCTCTTTGAGGGAACAAAGGAGATCGAAGGCTCTTGCAACAGTTGGGGACTTGAATCTACTGGAGGGAGAGCATCCATTAACTGAAGAGGAGCAATCCTTTTGCGAAAAAGCTGGCAAGAGGTTGTAGTGGAGGACTTAAAGCGTAAAATTGATTGGCCCGAGAGGTCAAGGCAGCTATGGCTCGCTGAATGTGATGCGAACACGAAATACTTCCACATAGCTGCCAACTTGAGGAGATTTAACCTTAGTTCAACAATCAACATTGGTGAGCAGCGGTTGCCTTCAGTTCAGGATATCAAAGCTGCTGCTGTGCGATATTTTAAGGCCATGTCCAGGGCTGCAAACAGGGGGTGTTGGAGATGGGATGCGTCATCTTTCCCATGTGTCAGTGATGCTTAGGCTAGGCTTCCGATTGCGCCTATTGCTGAAAAGGAGTTCACTGAGGCTATTAATGATCTGAATGCTCAAGGATCTCCCAACCCTGACAACTTCCAAATTTTCTTTTATAAAGAGTTGTGGAGGGTTGTTGGGAAGAATGTGATGGAAGTTGTTGCTAAATTCGAAAGAGGTAACACTGGTTTTGAAAGGATTAATAGATCCTTCTTGTTTCTATTGCCTAAGAAACAAGGGGCTGAATGCTTTCTTGACTTTTAGCCTATTGCCCTTTCCAACTCAATCTACTTGATTGTGAGCAAGGTACTTGCTAACAGATTGAAAGTGGTGCTGAATGATCTGATTCTGCATGTTCACTTTGCCTTCCTAATAGGTCGTTGCAAGAGTCATTCGTGGTTACCCAAGAAATGGTGGCAGGGTGGCATAGGAGGAAATGCAAAGCCTTTATGTGGAAGGTTGACTTTAGGAAAGCTTACGACACAATGTCTTGGCTGTATCTTTGGGAGTGTTTCAGGAGACATCATTCCCCCCCTCCGACTGCAGTGGATGAAGAGATGGATTGATGAGATGCTTATAATGGTTTCTAATTACCCCTAATTAACTAATTTCCTTAGTTAATTAGCTAGGAATATGTATATGTAAGGGTTAATTATGAAATAAGAGACAAATCATTAAAGGCCTTTAAAATAAGTTTAAAATGATAAATGATAAGCCAATTAATATTATTAATAACTTAATTAATAAATGGACTCAAAATACTATTAATTAATTACTTAATTAATATCTTACTTAACTTAAGTATAACTTAAGACCTAAGTTTTAAATAACTTAAGTTAATAAGTAAATAAATATAAATAAATGGGTCGAAAATGTGAATACAAGGCTTTAATATAATATTTAGCTAAATTATAAATATATATAAAAGGTTGGAAAAGAAAATAATTTAAATTAACTTTAAAAGCCTCTGTTTGCATTTCGATCCCTATAATTTATTGCATTTGAGTCCTTTCCTTTCACCTGGATCCTCATCTTTTCTTGCATACAGGTCCTTACGAACATCTTCTTCATTTCTTCTTCGGCCGTTCAACGGCTATTGATTGGCAGTGCATTTACCACCTGATCACCTCATATCTGACGCCATTCCTTCTGTGCCAAGCTCCTGGAGTTTGCGCTCACCATCATCTTTTCATCCTACGGTTTGGATGCACCTGAAATCCTAATTAGGACTCAAGGTTAACTTCACTGGCGTCGAAGAAGACGTCGGTGGTTATCTTGAACCTAGACACATTTTCGTCCGAATTCGAGCTTCTTCACAGTCGCCAAACCTTATAAATACCCCTTGAACCCTTGGATTTCGGTGGTTAGCTCCCTTCCCCCTTCCCCTAACTGACGCTAACCGATAAGCTATTCCCTCTTACTCCGGCTACCTACCTCCACTACCATGCACTTCCTCAGATCATTTCCACCATTTGTCGAGCTCCGCCATCCTCCGCCACACCTCTGATCAAGGTGACGACTCCGGACTACGCTTCCACTCCGTGAATTCGCCCGTCGGACTTCTTCCTTCTTCCCTCTGATTTCCTCCTTCGTTACGATCGTCGACGGAGATATCTCTGCCTCCTTCGTCTAGGTAATTATAGGATAGGTAAGATAGAGTAGTTAGTTTAGTTAATTAGGTAGTTTAGTTAGGTTAAATGTTAATTTCTTCTGTCATCTTCTTCAGCTTCGGCGAGTTCTTTGAGCTCGTCTGGAGCATCTTTTTGTCTTTTTAATTCATTGATCACACTCCACAATCTTCCACGATCATTTCTAACTCATTGATTTCATGATTGTATCACCTACATGCCTAATCCATCTTCACACTTATTGGCAACCTTCGCTGTCCATGGTGGAGGTTTCTGAGACTAGAACACACTCACTAGGGCCCTTAATCATTTCTTCATTAACTAAGGGCCCCGATCGTATATTTAATTAGTATAGTTAACTCATATAAAGTAAATGCCAAAATTCCTCCTCATTTTTGAGCTCGTTGTCAATGGTGGCTCAGAGATGAGTCAATCATCTAATTATCTAATCCACTAGCATCGCTTCATCCCTCAGAACTCTTTTCCTCACTCAATTGAATAAGGGGATACTCTCTGAGTTCCACTGAACTCAGAATTTACACTTTTTAAATTCGTTGCATATCTTTTGTTATGTTAATCAATGGAGTAAATTGATGAGCTCCTGAGGTTCCTTGTGACCTCAGGAAGCTTTCCAGACCTTCAATGACTTGTTTCATTGAGATTTATACTCTATTAGTCATTTTCTGGACTCACCGGAGCTCCGGTAAGTCGAAATTAATCTTCAGCCCATAGAACTCTGTGCAGAGCTCCAGACTGATTACTAAGGACCTAAGGATTATGTATCGATTGTCAATTTGATGTTTTGATGCCTGGAGCTTGTAGATGACCTCTGTCTTCTCCAACTCCGATGGAGTTGGTGAGTCATTTCTATTAGGGTTTAGGCTACTGAAAGAGGTGCAAAAGCAAGAGTAAGAATTGTTTAATTCATCCTTGACCTTCTATTGATCTAAAAACCTCTAGGATTCTCCACCGAACAGACCACTTTGGTGCTCAGGCGATGAAGCTTGAGACCTTAACGAACTTAATCAAGCCCTATTTTTGAGACTCAGGATCAATTCCTAAGGTTAAGTAGAATTGAACTAGGGTCTTAATTAGGTTAGAGAAGCTCTAATTCAGAAAGTCAACTTCTGGAGCTTTATAGTCAAACTCAGGTCTGATTTAGAGAATTCTTGAGTAAAGTCAATGTTTATTGAGTTGAATCTAATGTCAGGGTGATTATGAGGTTGTTAGCATAAATTTTAAGTTGTTTTATTGAGGATTTAGGCCAAATTATATCACTGTCCAGTTCGGGTCATTTTTGAACCCAAATTATTTTCAGTGCATTCTTGGTGAGATTTAGATGCCAAACCTGCCCAATTAGAATCTTTGCAACCTTCAAAGATTCTTTGATCTTATGCTGTTAGTCTTTAGCTTTCTGTCGAGTTGTTCAGAGCTTAAAATGAAGCTTTGAAGCTCCTGTAAGAAGCTCATAAGCTTCTTCCTCTTCCAGAAGCCTAACAGAACTCCTATCTCCATTAATTTGATTCGAAATCACCTACTGAATAGAGCCTAGACCTCACCTGGAGGTCAGAAGCTTCTCTGCAGGTCAAAAGATCTGATTCATTCACTGCAGGCCATTAGGGCCGTGTGAACCTTCCACCTTCACCCTTCAAATCGAAGGGCCAGAATAGACTCGAACACCAAATTGGTATTACAATTAAATAGAACTTCTCAAGAGCTTTCGATCGAGCTTTAGAATGCTCAATTTGGTCCAGCCAATCGGTCGGAATCGTTGGTCGAAGTTTGGCTTGGAATGGACTAAGATAGTCTCACCTCGGGAGTTTAGAGACGTACGCCTTAGTATATTATGAAAAAGTGTTGATGACGTTTTGGTCGTTAGCACAGGGCGCAAAGAGAAATTTAACTTATGTGCGGGTGCGTGCATGTGCATGTGCCTGTGCGGGTGTGTGTGCGTGCGCAGGCGTATGCCTGTGTGCGTGGGCCTGAGAGTGGGCGTGGATGTGGATGTGGGCCTGGGAGGCTGAGACTGTGCATGAGATGAAAATATGAGAAATTCACTTAATAAAAGAATTAGGTTCGGCTAAGTAGGGTTTGGTCCTACCCCTTGTGGGTGTTGTGTATCCTTGAAAGGTCAGGCTGCCCATTAAATAAATATAATTTTGGAATAAACGCAAGTTAATGGGCTTAGTTAGGTGAGCTAAATTTGGTTAAGTGTGACATAAGTAAATGCACAGTAAAGAAGAAAGAATTAAGGGAATAAAAGGAGAGAGTTAAGCAAAGAGAATAGAGATGGCTTAGAGGAAGAAGAAGAAGAAGAATAATAAAGGAGAGAAAGAGAGAATTACGACAGAGATTAAAAAGAAGAAAGAGTTGAAGAGATGAAGAAATGAGACTCTTGTAATTTCTAATCTTTACTTTTGTATTTTCATTGTAGTAATGCCTCCTTTTAATATTTTGAGCTTAATTGATATAATGAGGCATTGTATTTACTTGTATGAATTTTCTTGCCTTAAACTTTTGTAATAAATTGTAATTAGTGAATAAACATATTTACTTGATTTTTAATGAGAAATCATATGTGTAAATATGTTCTTGCTTAATGAAATATTGCATGCTTTTAAGTGAATATCTTTTATGCAAGATTCATGTACTTAAAGTAATCTAATTATAATCTTGATTGATTAAATGATTAATTTATGTTTATGAATTAATGGTGAATTAAGATAAGTTATGCCTCCCAGTGAACGACCTGGACTCAACCAGTTAAAAAGAATTTAAAATCTAAAATGTTAGGTTAACTTGACCCTATACCACACAACTGACATTAATTCAAGTTAACCTAAGTTACTTTCTCATGCGATTAATTAAGTCTAAATAATTTAATTAACTGTGTTGAGGAATTAAAAGAACATGCATCACGACGTCGACTTTGTCTCCTTTGATCAATGGCAAATTGTGTGGCACATGGATTCAGCCTCAGTGTGGGGTTAGGCAAGGCCGATCGCTTGCTCCTTTGATTTTTAATCTAGCTGTGCATACCTTGGCCTGATTTCCTTGTAGAATGTTGAAATTTGGCTTGATTAAGGGATATTCTATATCCAATAGAAGGGCCATGGCCCCAGTGTTACAATATCCAGATGACATGGTATTCTTTGTGGAAGGTGGTTCTAGACAGGCGTTGGCTCTATTCCATATGGTCAGTATCTTTGGGGAACTTTCAGGTTTGAAGCTAAATGGGGAAAAGTTGTTAATAGTCTGTTTTGGTATGAGTGGAGGGGAATAAGAGGCTATTTCGGAGACTTTGCATTCTCCTATCGTCTCTTTACCTATAAAACACGTGGGGCTTCTGTTGAAAGATAGTAAGCAGAAGAAGAGCGATTGGAAGGTGCTCTTTGATAAAACTACATCAAAGCTTGAAAGTTGGAGCAACAAATTTCTCTCGAAGGGTGGCAGATTGATTTTGTTGAATTCTGTTATTGCGACAATTCCGGTGTTCTACAATTTCAGGGCTCTGAAATTCGTTTGGAACCGGCTTGATGTAATGAGAAAGCGATTCTTCTGGAAGGGGCTTCGCATGAAGGTCGCTTCTTGTAGTTGTTGAAGTGGGAGAGGCCTTGTTTGCCGAAGGACAAAGGTGGTTTAGGAATTTGGTCCCTTAAAGAGTTCAATGATGCATTGCTTCTAAAATGGGCAATTAAGTTATTGGAAGGGGAGGATGAGCTTTGGACTGAGTTGGTGATGTGATAAATGTCAGTTTATCATAATTCTTATGCTCCAAAATAGATCTAATTCATAGAATTTTAACTCCACAAATAGTAGTTATCTTCGCTTATCATTGCCCGATATTTCTAAAACATAAAAACAACAAAAATCAAAATTACAAAGAGAAGTACGGATTTGAGAGGCGAGAGAGAGAACCATCTTGTTGACTAACAAATTGGATTTCTTAGACAATCTTAGATACTCTACTGTTTAGATATTATAAATGTTAAGAGTTGATTGCAAAATACGTGTCTCAAATAAAAAAATTACTTTTTACAAAATTACATATTATCATATCATGACGTCAGCCTGTGGTTCCTCACATGCTGCTGCCAACAGATTGCAGCCGGTGAAGCCATCACCATTCTGGAGGTCAGTTATTAAAGCCCTTTCTGAAAATTGGTCTTTGTTGGAGCTGGTTTTGGGAGGTGGGAAAGATTTTAGCTTTTGGCAGGAGGCTTGGTCAGCATCTGTAATATTAAAAGATAAATATTCGAGAGTGTATGGTGGTGTTTCTAATAAGTGGGCTTGTGTGGTTGATAAGTGGGATGACGTTAACGGCAATCGGCAGGTTTGGAGTTTTGTGGGGAAGGCTCTTGGACATGGGAGAAGCTGCGGCTACAGCAGGATTTACTTGTGTTCAAGCCTGTGGTGGGAGTGGATCATTATGCATGGTGGAGAAATTTTTCCCCAGCGTCGGCATATGAGAAATTGGTGCTGATGGGTAGGACAGGAGAGGCGAACCTAATATGCTTGAACTTGTGGAAGTTGAGAATTTTATTGAAGGTACAAATATTTCTCTGCTTCTGCGGGAAAGATGGCCTGATTACTAGTGATTTACGCCATAGAAGGATGGGTACTTTGACCCAGATGTGTCACCTTGAGGCATATTTTTTCTTCTTGCATTGTGATGGATTGTGTTTGGAAAGAGATTTGTGGTGAATCTGTGCCTGTGTGGGATGTATTGTGGAATAATTTGTCTTATGAGGTAGGTCGTGTGTGTCTTTGGTGGCTGTTTGGTGGTGTGTTAGTAGAGCTTGAAATGAGCGGCTTTTCTAGGAGAGGCCCGTATGTGTAAGGAGAATTGTAAATGAGTTTAAGGCCCTCATACGAGTTTGGAAGAACTCACTATAAGTAGCATGATTTGATTCATTAATAAAGATTTTTTCAGATTGCTATCGTCCTCGATAGCAGTTTCAAAAAAATAAAAATGTAAATGCTAATCTTGTAAATGATGGCGAAGTATGCTATGTGTATGGAAACCCTTAAAGAAAGGGATTAAATGCCATAGAGTAACAAGTTAAACTCAAAGGGAAACTCGAAATATTGAATCATTGTGACTCTATCACGAGTTTAAAAAGGAATCTTGGATCTTAAGGTCAGGGGTCAGACCTCAAATGATCCACTAGGTCTCTAGAGTTCCTTAATTATTGCATGGTCAAAAACAAATTAGAAAGCTGAGTAGGTCGACTAGGTGAGCTCATAGAGCTACACCTACTGACTTCATGAACCACGAGTTCACTGTTTGGGTTAAAGGCTTGTTGGTCGCGAGAGTCGTCGTTTTAAGCAAATGCACGTCGTAGTATAGTCGATGAAAATCACTTTACAACATTTAAACTTATAGAATTTGGGAAACAAAATTGAGTCCGAGGTTGTTTGTAGGGAGCAAATGTGGAATTCACATACTAATCGCAATTAGAAGTAATCTGCACAATTAATTAAGCACAGAAAAGATATTCAATGAATATTAGTAATCAAAATATATTCGATAATAAGTCAAATTGTATCTCATAAAACACTAAGATAAAAAGGAATATAAAGAGCTATAACAATGGTGATTTAGATTGCCAATTAATCTCCCGCATTAAGCACATATCCCAAGGAAATCAAATTACTCAATTTTGATACTGTGGTGTCAACCACTTATTCCTCAAATATCCACGTTAAATAAGCATCTCAATATTTCAATAGTGACCAAGATCAGGCGTCAGCCACAAGGGGCAGACGCCTTAAACTCTCAAGGCCTCAGAACAAGGCACAAGGCCTTAGCAGAGCCGCAACACAGAGCAAGAGCACCAAGCCTCAGAGATGCTAAGTGTGTGCACACATCCCAAGGCATTGGGCATGAATCCCGAAGCAAAACCTCCCCCCACCCTCCTCTAATTCTCTTTCTTTCCTCTATTCAGAACTGGGTAAGTGTGTAATCGGGTAAATGGGTCATGAGCATAGGGGACCGAACCCGCCAATGTGGTGTAGCGGGTGAGGTGTGAGAGGCACGTGAGTAAGAGAGACCTCACCCCTTTGTGTACAAGGCGACAAGGCTGATGCACATTTCCACCTTATACGCTGTAGGCAGCTCGTCTACTCACGAGGTTGGACTAAATGTCCCACCTTTCTCCTTTGCGCAGCAGTTAGGACTCTTAAGCAATTGGAGCTGCCGTTGTCATGCTTTGTTCAATTGATGCTCTAGACAGGTTCCTAAGGCAAGCCCACAGCCTTGCAAAGTGATGCGAGGTCAGTTGATGGCGTGACGGCGGCAGACGGTGGTGGTGATTCAACGACAAGAACAGAGGTCCAACGAGCACCTGAAAAGATAAATACAGGCTAAGAGCCCCAGTTAGAAAGTTCAGAAGACTCATTGTGGTACGAGCAGTTCGTTGGTGGTGGTAGCGAGGTGATTAAAGCACCAGAGCGACCGGACGGTTTGGGGATGAACGGTGATGATGGGTTCGTCCGGCCGAATGAATGAGCAATCGAGAGCCCTAATTATGTTAGGGATTTTGGTGAGTGAGGGGCGAGGAGCGTTTTGAGAGTGGCAGCATGGCAATTGGTGGTCGGAGGTGGCATAGCGGCTTCGTCAGAGACGAAGAAGATGGAGAGGGTGATGGTGATGTAGCAGTCGAATCGAGGTTCTAAGGGGTGGAATCTAACCTAAAGAAAGAGGGGGAGAGAATAGACCAAAATTAGGGATGAAAGGGAGAGAGTTGGTGTCGACTTTGATTGATCGACGTCGGAGAAGGGGAATACTCCGGTAAGGGGGCGATGGCGATAAAGCGGTTGGATGCGACGGGGCTTTGGCCGGCCACCGTTGGAAGAAGGTTAGGAAGATTGTTGTGCTTCCAATTTAACCATTGGAGGCACGGATGAGGGAGATTGAGAGGGCCGCCAGAGTTGCAGTTGGAAATGGCCAGAGGAAGAAGAGAAGAAGCTTTTTGGGCCTTAACCGGACTCACGATGACGGTCGTGACAAGAAGGCTCTTTATATGTCTTCAAGACGAGCTCTGAAAGAGGAGAGAGGCCTGATTGAGCCTCTGTTCTCAGAGAAAAATATCTCTGAAATCATAGAGCTCGCTTGAGCTCTAGGATGCGATTCAAGGACTAACATTTGGTTCAAGAGATTGGGAATCTCCTTTAGGTCCTTCCCTCTAAATTTGGAGGTAGTTGGCTTTGATTTGAGGGAGAAAATCACCTTCAAATCTCGCTGAAGGTGCGTTGCCACAGCCAATGGCGATAAAGACCTAAATGAATAAAATGAAGAGAAGCTAGGGGGCTATTTGCAGGAATCTTGAAAGTTAGGGCTTTGATTGAAAGACACAGAGATTTAAGGGACTGAAATGCAAACTAGGTTAAGATGAACTCTAATTGAGCCCAAATTTTGGCCTTAACCTAATTTGGACCCAAGGAATCTGATGATGAAGTTGGATTTGAGTTTTGACCATGTTTGATAGGGCAACTTGCATAGATGCCCAAATAAGGGCAAAGTCCCGTTTGAGACTCTGTTCAAGGTTGAAATGAGTTTAGAAGGTCAAACTAATGACTTTACAAATAATAACGTTAATTAGGTCAATTAGAGTCAATCTTGAGGGCACATGCGCATTTATATCACGGTATAGTGGAATTGGGAGCATTGCATGCATTCTGCATTACGTTAGGTTAAGATTGCTTAGAATTAATGTTCAATGGCCTACTGTACAAGTTCCTATTGAAATAGGTCTCAGAAGAGCAATCAGACCAAATAGATGGATCCGAATCGACGAATAAAATCCAACGGACTCAAAATCACCTCCATCTGACCTCTGTAGCTCCCACAACAAGTCCGGGAAGTTCTAACCATTGATCTATTGATCAACGATCCAAAAGGCGACATGTAGCAGTCACCCAAGGCTCTATCGTGCCCAACGTCGATCGCAACCATTGGATGTCTATCCAATGGTTGGAAAACGGCCACGTAGCCCCTCACCCTGAGCCTTATGATCTGAAGAGAGGCCCACGTAAGATCCTGACCATTGGATCTCAATTTGACGGTCGACGTCGCAAGGGCCCAAAGGCATCCACACGACAATCCGCGTGGATGGCACAGCGGTTTGCGCTCCAACTCATGCACGCCAGACGCAAGATTGATGCCCCGCGCATGGATTTGACCCACTCTCATGCGCACAGGTGAAATTCAGCTGTTGATGCGGAAGTAGACGGTGAGGATAGCGGCTACGTGGAGCCCCCAGAAGCGCACGATTCATTCACGCGCGGTTCGACGCTCGCTCTGAGGCTCGATCGTATGTGCACCAAAGGTGCGATCCGAAGCGCGATCTCAACCCTCCACGTGCAATCCGACGATTGAGATTTCTTCCCGCACGATGAGTGCGATGGGCGCGAGGGATAAGTCGTCTGACGCATCCTCAGTCGTCTAATTGCGATCGGCGGAGCTAATCCAATGGCCAATAGTTCTCCTTGCGGACACCAGTTGTGCTCGCACTGGACAGCTGGCGCGTGATCTAGGATACAACGAAAGTTATAGATGGGCTACAACGACATCCTTACTGTCGCTGAAGGTTCGATGCCTATTTTAACTCTCTCTCTTCCACTATAAAGAGAGCTATGGACCTCCATTGCAAGGGCATCTTTCGCCATCTACTACAAAGCACATCCCCCACCTCCATAGAGCTTCAAAATAAGGCTCCGGAGCTGTCGAGCCATCGACGGAAGCCTCTCCACCGCTGTGGCTGCCTCGACACTCTCCTTTTAGCAATTAGTTTCTAGTTTTTTTTAGCTTATATTTTTCACTTCATTCAAGCATATCTCTATGATGTTTGCAAAACAATTCTTATAATTCTTAGTAGTGATCATCTCCCTTATGTGGTATTCGTTTCATCCCGAATTTGGCTTATATTCTATATGCTTATGTTGCAATAGTTTTGCTTAGATACTCATCTTCTTAGATATTAAATTGGAACTCGTATTCCACCACGGATTTTGACTCTCTCTCTCCCTTTCGCTCTCTCCCTCTCTCTATTTTCACAAGCAAACAGAATAAAGTAACTTGTGACATTAAGTGACTAATGGATCCGATTTCACGCCTCCTCGTGTTTTACACTCGTACTCACGTGCGATTATTCTTATTAAAATTGATGTTGTAAATGCACGCTACAACGAATGAATTATTTAAATGCGTTTTCCGACGGCAGTTTTTGGCACCGTTGCTGGGGAGGCAATGGATCTTTTAGTCACTTTCATCCTTGCATTCGTACTCACATTTTTTGACTCGCTTTTCTCTCTCTATTCATTGGTTGCAGGAACTCAATGCCTAGGCTACGGGAGGAGCGTGATCCAAGACGATAGATTGGGAGTACAGTACGGTGAAGACTCTTGTAAGTCACTCCACCTTAGTGTAGTCTCATCCTTGTTTTATTTTCGAAAAAAAAATTGCATTTAGGCTCATGCAAGAACCCTAGGATAGGTTGATTGTTTGATTGCTTAAAAATAAAAAAAAAATCTAAAAGATTCAAAAAATTGGCTTGGTGAATGATTACTTGACCCACATCTAAAATCTATCACCTAAAAAAAAAAAAGAATACACTCTAATATTCTTAAAGAAAAACATCTTTTTAAAGTGTTATTTTCCTTTTGAGTGGTGTTTGTGAAATCACCCGTGCTTTGTATTTAGCCGCACCACTTCAATTAAAATCAATTCACTAATTAGAACGGCATGAACTTTAGGGGTGAATATATTAGGGTTGCTTATTTCTAGGGCCACATTGATCTTAAAGGAAATTGATCATCACCTATTTTGTGCAAAAATCTTATGTACCCACTTAAACATTGTTTGAAAACATTAAGAAATTTTAACCATAAAAAGTACTAAAGCAAGGATGAATCATTAAAACACACCACATTCTAAAAAACCTTGCTTGAAAACCATGATTTTTTGAGTGTACACACACGCTTAATCGGATTAATTAAGAGGCACAACCCCCAATAATGCCTCATCATATACCTTGAGCACAAGCACTAACCTAACCCTTAATAAAATTGAGTAGATGTTGGCCCTAGAATTCATTGAGTCCGTTTCAGAGTACTCTCTTGAACGCATTATGAATTAGTAACATCTGCTTACTTCAAAACGTGCTAAGTTGGGAGGCCTAATTGTCAAATGACTTCAAGTAGGGTTTGGCATAATTAACGACTCTCGGGACACTCTCCCCCTGCTTGGCCTGCCCAACTTTACCACCTTTAGGAGTAAGGACAACACTGAATTCGTCGTGTGGTCGGAGTGTATTTTTGAAGCATAGGTTACTCAGGGCTACACTATAGGGCTTAGAATTGTTTGCTTGGTTGTGCACACTATTCTCGCACCTGTTTCCCTTCGCATCTCCTCCTGTTCTTCTCTAGTGCATGCACGGAAGATGGTCACTTCATTCTGAGTTGGTCGCCTTAGAGAGAGAGATTAGGAGGAGAATTGATTCTTCAAGGGATAGGACTAAGGAAATGGCCGACTCAAGAGTTGAGGAGATTGAGGACCAACCTTAGCCTAATGCTATGGCCATTATCCCAGGTCAAATCACCACCAACCACCAATTCCAATAACAGCAGATCCAAACCATCATGCAAGTTATACACCGACTATAAAACCTTCAAGGGCAACCCCCACCTAATCCACCACAACCCCTTAAGGGCCAACCAAGGCCTCTCCGTGATTTCTACGATCCGTCTGTAATCCAGATCAAGCCACATCTTAGGGTCCCCGAAGGGGGAGATAATTTTTAACTAAAACCCAATGTTTTGAGTTTAATTCAAAGCCACTTTCATGGGAGCTCAAATGAGGACCTTTTCCAACACCTAAAGGACCTAGACCGGATGGCCCGAACTATGAAACCGAGGAACATTAGCTTGGATATTGTTTTGATTAAGATGTTCCAATTCTTCCTGAGGGACAAAGCTTCTCATTGGCTTAGAACATTAGGGAGACCCATCTCCACTTGGGCAGAATTGAGGCATGCATTCCTTAAGAAGTTTTTCCTCATAGGAAAGACTAATGCCCTTAGAAGAGCCATCACTACATTTACCTTACAAAGTGGAGAGCAATTCCATGAGGCATGGGAACGATTTAATGAGTTATTGAGGAAATGCCCACACCACGAGGTTTTAAGGTGACAATTGGCCAAGATTTTCTACCATGGTATGGATAGCAACCTTAGGAATTTCGTCGATGCCTCATCTGGAGGCAATTGTCTGAACAATGACGAAGAAAGCGTGTTCGAGCTCTTTAAGTCAATGAGTGAGAACTCATTTAATAACGCCTCCATGACCCAATTTAATCGGTCTAGTCAACCCCGTGATGGGATTTATGAGGTGCAAACTAATTCGGGGATGGTTGACATGGGCATTATAGCAAAGAAATTGGATCGGGTTGAGTTAGTGGACAAGAAAATTGATGAGCTCTTGAACCAATCTCGAACCCCATTGCAGGTCTTCTCCCTCGCGAAGGAAGCTCAGAATGTTGACCTGGTTCAGTCTATAAACCAAGTGCACTTGTAACAACCCTTGACCATGTTCCAGGGAGGAACCTTTGCTCCCTCAAACCCTGATTATTCTTTCACCTCCCCTTCAGCATCTTCTACCTTTGGAGATGCCCATGTCATTTAGGGATACTCTAAGCATGACCCATTCTCCAACATTTACAACCTTGGATGGCGCAACCACCCTAATTTTGCCTGGTCTAACCAAAAGCCAAATCAATTCTAAAGCCAAACTAGGCCAAACCCTCCCTCCTATCAGTAAGGTCCACCTGCTAGACCACCTTATAACCAGAATAGGGTAGCTCCTACACAACAAAATCAAATGGACACCCTGATCATGATGATGGCTGATATGAATCAGAAACATCAAGAGGAGATGGCTTTAGTGAAGGGACAATTGAGCCAGCTGTTAGATAACAAACAACAGGGGTCCCTTCCATCTCAGCCACAACCGAACCCAAAGAATGTAATGAATAGATGCCACAATCCTCAAGGGTTCCAACAAAATCAGGGGCAAGACCATATGATTTCACAAGCCCCATAGACACCCCCTGAGTTTGTTGCTTCTTCTTCTTCTCAAGGACGTAACCTTAGTTCCAACGCCTCAGCCAATGCGGTTACCTTGAGAAGTGGCACTCAAATCGAGGATCTCAAATGGCCGATCCCTCCCATGACCTCACTACTCGAGATAATTAATTCTGAGGATGAGCGGGAGGAACCCAAGGATTAGGAACCTGACTCAGTTTAAACCCAAATCTCATACCCTGAAGCATTGGATAAGGTTAAGAAGAAGAGAAATGTGGCTGAGAACGAGTTGTTAGAAATTTTCAAACAAGTACAAATTAATATACCCCTCCTCAAAGCAATCAAGCATATCTCGACTTACGTGAAAATTTTGAAGGATGTCTGCACACTAAGCGTAAGCCAGGAACCCAAACACCTAGGAGGTAGTGTTATCTGAGCAAGCTAGTTTAGTGATATTGAGTAGCCTACCTCCTAAAAGAACTGACCCTGGAGCGCCTTTAATCTCATGTAATATTGGTGACTTTACTTTTGACAGAGTGTTCATGAACTTAGGTGCTTCAATTAACTTAATCTCAACTACCCTTTATCATCAGTTTGGATTTGGAGAATTAAAGCCTACACCTGTGACCATCAACTGGATGACCGATTTGTGAAAACCCTAAAAGGGTAGTTGAGGATGTAATTATTCAGGTTAAAGATTTCTACTTCCCAACTGACTTCTAAGTCCTTGTTAGTCACTCTGAATCGGATTTTAAAATCGTTGCGTTGCAGTATAGATTGAATCAGCGCGAAAAAACAAATAGAATTTATATTCGAATGGAAGTCCGAGGTTGAACACAGGGAGCAATTAGCAAAATAGTTTTCAAGATTGTAATTCAAGCGTAATATAAGCAATGTATAAGAGAACTCCAAGCAATAATGATATATAAATGAAAGCAAATGTCAATAGTGCAAAAAGAATGTGGTAAAATAGTGATTTGAATTACCAATTACCCCTCACAATAATTATCAAATATCTTAATAGTATTAATCAATTTAAATCTACATAGGATAAGTGCACAATGCACTTCTGTAGAATCTCAAACTTCTGCTCAGAGGTATTGCTTCTTCTTTCTCCTTCTTCAGCTACTCTTCTCTTCTTTCTCTTCTCTGGCTGCTCTTCTTCACACACAAGGGGAAGGATTTCTTCTTCAAACGGCTAAGTGTCAGCTGTTGGTCTTCAGAGCAAAACCTCCTGCCCCCGCGTGCTCTCTCTCTTTCTCTTTCTGGGATCCGCTCTCCCAGAGCCTCGGTTAATCGGATTCAGATCTAAGCGTACTCAGGACTAGGGCTACAGGCGTGATATCGCAGTCGAGGAGTGAAGACGGGTTAGGCAGGTCGGGTTAGTGCCAGGCCCGCGGGGGACAGGTCACAGGTGAGGCGATCTTGGGTGAGAGGGGACCTCACCCCCGTGTGTTGAGGCGATATGCCTACAACACAAAATCAACTTATGCGGTGCCGTGTCCTCACAGATTTCCAAGGTGGGACTAAATGTCCCATCTTCCTCGCGCACACTGTTGCAGTGGATGATGCATCCAATTGAGGGAGCTACAGCTGTAGAGATCCTCAATTGATTACTTGGAGACCTCCCTGGAGAAGTTCCGCGTCACCTGGAGGCTTCACCTGGAACTTGCAACAACTGGAGAAGGCTTCCAGCTTTGCTCGAAGCTACGTCCATGGCGACGAAGGAGCGAACACTTGAAATCCAAAATACGGCCTTTCGTCCCTGTTAAATAGGTTCAGGAGCTTCGTTGTAGGGAGTGGAGTGTGTTGGTGGTGGTTGTGTGGTGGATGGTCGTGTTTGGTGGCTGGACGGTGACAAAGTCGGTCGTGCGAAGGTGGGGTGTTCGGGGGTGTGTTTGAAGGAGCAAACGATGAAATAGGTAGAGGGCTTTTGCTCCTTGGGTCGAGGCGGAGGTGTAGGGATGAACGGCGGCCAATTTGGTAGAGTGTAGTGGCCGTGCAAACTCACCAAAGGTACGCCAGCGAGGTGGAAGACGGAGGGCGTTAGGGCGAGTCGGCAGTTGAATTGGAGTGTGGTTGGTGGGTGAATGAAGTAGAGGAGTTAGGGAACTTATCTAGGTGGTTGGAAGACGATGGGGAGCAATGGTGACGCCGGTTGCGATGTGGTTGTCACCGAGGAAGAAGGTGCTCTGGTGAGGGTAGGACGGCGAGGATGAAGGAGATAGAGGCGCCACTGGTATGGCTCGATGCGGAGGAAGGCAAGGAAGGAGGATTTGCCGCCGGTATTGCAGTCAAACGAAGGAGGGAGTCGTAGGAGCTTGCTGGGCATCGAGGAGCTTCGGCCGAACGAGGAGAGATGAAATCAGAGAATCCGGCCGAATTCGAGTGTGGGGAACTCGGCCTGATCTGGGGATTCTTTTATCGGCCTCTGGAGGGTGTTCTGAGCTTGGGAAGCAAGCTTCTCAAGAGTGGAATGTCCACCGGATATGGAAGTTGAAATATACCCGAATCTCTCATGCGTTCGCATGAGAGATTGGGAAGGTTGTAGGGCTCAGGATCTGGCTCAAAAGGAAGGGGATTCCTTGACAAACTTCTCTTTCAAATCTGAGTGGGATTTGTCAAAGAATCAAGGAGAACATGCCAACACAAGCTCGCCAGAGTTGTAGGATTAAGCTTTCATGGTGGTAGGGACCTATATGAAGAAAATGAGGATAAAGATAGGGACCTTTTTGTAATAAATTCAAAAGCTAAGGGTCCATGTGAAATAAAGAAAATTAGACTTGGACCAAAGTGCAAACTAGGTCGAAATAATCTCAGATTGAGACCAAATTTTGGTACAAACCTAATTTGGACCTAAAGAATCCAATGGTGATGTTGAATTTTGGTTTTAACCTAATTTGACTGGGTAATTTGCACCATTACCCAAATTAGGGCAAATGTCTGTCTGAGACTCTGTTTTAGGTCAAGATGGATTCCAATGGTCTAATTGAAGGTACCAAACCCTAGAGAATATTTTTCTATGATCTTTTAGTGGGTTTAAGTGAATTTTATCCTAACCAGAATCTCAGTAGATTAAGCGGATCTGTTTTTAGGGTTTCAGATGTCCATTAATTCCTGTAACACATGAAAACCCTTTTCTGTTTGTTCTAACCTACTTATTAAACTCTTAAGACCGTTTGACCTTTGTTCCACCCTTGAGAGAAACCGTGGTTAATTTGTTTTTGTGATAGAACGGTAAATTTGCAGAAATAACCCTATATTCTTGTCTTCTTCTCAAATTAATGTTCTGTGCCGTTAAGACCTTCTAAAGGATATGTAGGAGATTTTATTGACTTGATCAAATCAAACTGAGCTAGTTATGGCTCATGATGGTGTTCCCATCAGTCGTTGACATGGAAGTCTTCGAACAATTATAAAGCACGCTCATCATCCTAGGCAGATCCTTTTTAGCTATGGCCAAGGCTAACATTGACTGTGACACGGGATGTATGGAAATTGCCTTTGGAGATAAGAAGATGCAATTGGATATCTTCAAGGCAACTAAGTCTTTTGATTACGGTTGGGTCAAGGAATGCGATCCCTTGGAAACCCTGGTTAAAGAATGCTTGATGGTAATTTCTTTAGAGGACCATCTGATTCAACCAGCTATAGACTACCTTGACCCATCCCAATCTTTGAAGGTTGCAGAACTTTGCAGAACTAATTATCATCGGCAACCTCCATTTGAGGAGATTGATGTTACTCAACTCCCTCCTCTTCCCTTACCTGTCAAACATTGTACCACCTGCACCTGAACTGAAACCTCTACCCAATAACCTCAGGTATCTCTTCCCAGGACCTGATCATACTTTCCCTATGATTATCAATGCACACCTGACCAGGGGTCGAGAACTTAGGTTGGCTACAACTCTTTCTGAGCTTCAGCAAGTAATTGGGTGGACAATTTCTAATTTAAGGAGAATTAGCTATATCTATTGTACTCACAAGATCTATTTGGAAGATGGGGCTCGACCTTCTCGCCAGATGCAAAAACGACTGAACCCGAACATGCGAGAGGTTGTTAAAAAAGAAATAATTAAATGGCTCGATGCGGAAATCATCTATCCAATTTCCGACAGCCCTTGGGTGAGCCCTACTCAAGTAGTACCAAAGAAGGTCGGGCTCACCGTGGTCACAAATGACTAAGGAGAATCCATCCCCGCCTGCACCACCACTGCATGGCGAGTGTGTATTGACTATGGAAAGCTTATTGAAGCTACTAAGAAGGATCATTTTCCCCTACCAATCACTGACTAGATTCTCGAACGATTGGCAGGGCGGAAATATTTTTGCTTCCTAGATGGATATTCGGGATATAACCAAGTTGCTATTGCACCCGATGGCCAAGAGGAAACCACGTTCACTTGCCTGTATGGCACGTTGCATTTCGTTGTTTGCCATTTGGGTTATGCAAGACACTCGCTATTTTTCAGCGTTGCATGTTAGCCATCTTCTTGGGGATGGTAGGTGAATACTTAGAGGTCTTTATGGTTGATTTCTTCATTTTTGGAGACTCATTCGACCATTGCTTTAGAAACCTGGAGAAAATCCTGAAACGATGTAACGAGGTCAACCTTGTTTTAAGCTAGGAAAAGAGCCATTTTACGGTTCAAGAAAGGATTGTCCTCGATCACAAGCCCTAGCTCCTAAAGTGACTTAATCTCCAAACTTCCACCTCCTAGCTCGGTCAAACAAATCAGGTCTTTCCTAGGGCATGTTGGCTTCTATAGAAGGTTCATAAAAGACTTCTCTAAGATATCCAAGGCCTTAACTGACCTTCTAGCCAATGATACGCATTTTGACATGACACCTGAGTGCATCAAAGCCTACACCATTCTACAGGACACCATCTCGACTGCAACTATTTTACAACCCCCAGACTGGTCCTAAGCCTTTGAAATAATGTGTGATGCATCAGACTTTGCTATTGGAGTAGCCCTAGGGCAAAGACGAGAGAAGAAACCGTGGTGATCTACTATGCGAGTAAAACTTTGGATAAGGCTCAACAGAATTACACTGTCACAGAAAAGGAGCTGCTCCTAGTAGTTTTCGAATTAGAAAAGTTCATATCATACCTTGTAGGATCCCACATGATCATTTACACTAACCACTCGGCTATCCAGCATTTGTTAGCCAAAAAGGATGCTAAACCCAAGCTAATCAGATGGATCCTACTCCTGTAGGATTTTGACTTGGAAATATGTGACAAAGCCAGATCTAGGAATTTGTAGCTGACCACCTATCTAGATTTCACCCGAAACACATTGGACCTTCACTGTCCTTAACTGACACATTTCCTGATGAACAAATTCTAGCTGTGCATGGAAAGAGTCTCCCCTTGTATGCAGACATAGTTAATTATTTAGTGGCAGGGCAAATTCTGCATTGCTGGTCTAGATAGCAGCAAGATAAGTTCTTGGTTGAAGCCAAACATTATTTCTGGGATGATCCTATGCTATTTAGACTTTGTGCTGATCAAATTATTAGGAGGTGTATCCCTGAAGAGGAGGTTCAAAGTGTGTTGTCCTTTTGTCATGATCAAGCATGTTGTGGCCACTTATCTGGGAAGCAGACGGCTGCAAAAGTTTTGCAGTCCGATTTTTATTGGCCATCACTATTCAAGGACGCACACAACTTTTCTAAACATGCACTAGATGCCAGACCCTGGGGACCATGACCAAGAAAAATATGATGCCTCTCCAACCCATTCTCATCATCGAAATATTCGATGTTTGGGACATTGATTTCATGGGTCCCTTCCCACCATCAAACGGCTTCGAATATATACTAGTCTTAGTGGACTACGTCTTGAAATGGATCGAAGCCATGCCTACCCGGAAATGTGATCATAAGGCCGTCATGGACTTTGTGAAGAACATCTTTTCCTAGTTTGGGATACCCAAGGCCAAGATCAGTGATGGTGGGAGTCACTTCATCAATGCCCAGTTTCGTGCTTTACTCAAGAAATACGGGGTTACTCACCGCATTGCCACCCTGTATCACCCACAAACGAACAGGCAAACTGAGGTCTCAAATAGGCAGATTAAGAATATTCCGCAGAAGATTGTAAGACCTGACTGTAAGGATTGTTCCACAAGATTGGATGATGCTCTATGGGCATACAGGATCGCTTATAAGACCTTGATAGGCATGTCACCATATCAATTGGTCTTTGGAAAAGCTTGCCACCTTCCGGTCGAGTTGGAGCACCAAGCATACTGGCCCGTCAGGCAATGTAATAAGGATTCCCATTTGGTCGGAACTCGAAGGAAGCTCCAAGTCTCCGAGCTTGAAGAAATTTGTTGGGACGCTTATGAGAATAGACTTTATAAGGAGAAAATGAAAGTTATCCACAATCTACGTATCAATAGAAAGACCTTCGAGCCAAATCAGCAAGTCTGGCTCTTTGATGCGAGACTTATAGTCTTTACTAAGAAGTTGAGATCCATGTGGACGAGACCTTACCGAGTGATCAAACTCAAATGGGGCGGGAGAAATTGTTGATCCAAAGACTGGGCAAACCTTTACAGTTAATGGTAAAAGATTAAAATACTTTCTTGCCCAAGTTCCCCCAAAGGAAGTTGTAACCCTTATTGAGAGTTAATCTGGAGCTTCGCCCAGTTAGAGGCAATAAACTCAGTGCTTCCTGGGAGGCAACCTAGAGGATTTAGGTTAGCCGGATACAGAGCTGAAACTCAGGTGATTTCTTTCCTTACTCCCTTGCATATATTTATCTTCTAATGAGGACATTATCCAACTTAGGCATGGGGGGTGGTAATTCGTATGTTCTGAGTATATACTGTTAGATTGAATTAAAAAAAAAGTAGAAGAAAAAAGAGAATTAGGAAAAGAAAACCTAAGCATTAGGAGCTAGTCAACTTTAGGAAATGATACCTTAAGGACGTGAATGCTTACACTCTTTAGGTCTTTGGGCTTAATCAATCCGAGTGTCTACTAAAATGTAGACTTGTTCTCGAGTCCTTGCCACCTTAATTTATATCAATCTGGTCAATAAAGTAGGATGATAAGTATACGACTTATCAACCCGCCCTCTGATTTGAGAGGACCTTTAGTCTAAGCATCTCCACACATTTTGCACTGACTCAATTCTCGACGGTTCTAATAGAAATTGGGTAGCTAATGAACCTTCTAGGGTGATATGGTTGGTAAGTTATCGTGGGAAACAACCTATTAGTCGGTTGTTTAGAGCCCAGCCATAAGATCATTCTCTTTTATTATTGCTTTTAGGGAAATCTTAGATCAGGGAAGCTACCTTTTTAAAAAAAAAATAGAAAAAGAAGAAAAAGGAAAAAAAGAAATAAGCCACACTTTATTGCATGAGTATGGTTGGCAAGTTATCGTCGCTAATAGCCCATTGGTCGGTTGCCCAAACCTCAGCTCATAAAATGCACAAGAATTCCAAAACACTTAAGGAAGAAGCGGGGAAGTAGAATAATCTAGGGAGATATACACTGATAAATAGGTATAAAGGCATAAAAAATTAATCTAAACTAATATAAGTCAATTATATACACTAACATCTAAACAATACCTTAATATAGGCACAAAAAGAATATATATATACACTATATTACATATTATACTAACATATATCTACTATATACACTAACATATCTAAACATCACTAAAGAACCTTAAAAACACTTATTTACAAAATAAAGCAAAACTAACATATATAGTATCTAATACATATACTCTTTACTTACGTATATACATATATACTAACTATATATTATACTTACATACATATAACACACACATATATACACTCAACACTACACTCTACACGTAGCTAACACTTAACACACGTTTAACACTTACCCATGCACACACATAACTCTACACTTAGACATTTATAGTTTAACCATAGTTAGTTTCTTACCTAAATATTTTAGATTGGCAAGTCCAGTGGTTCGCAAGATCAACGACCCACTGGGAGTTGGATCGATATTGTTACTGAATCGAGCCCTAGTTTATTAATTGTGTGTTTTAGTATAGTTTTAGGTCGATACCAACCTAACCAGGCCACGAGCTCCCAGCCCTTCCACTCTCTTATCTCTAATAGTATAAGTTTGCTATAAGTTGAACAACTTGTGAAAGGTGGGTTCAATAAGAAAAAGATCACATCCAACTTTCCAACCCAGATAACCTACAGTGGCCTAACAAGAAGTGGAAAAATCAAGATGGGAATAGCCAGCCACCAGCAATGAGCATTGAGCTGGGTTTTCTTGTAGTTTGAGCATGACTTGACCCAAGCTCATTTATATATAATAAATGAGTTGAAAAGATGACTCAAAGTCTAACTTAATAACAACAACAACCAAACCTTTTTCCACACTAAGTAGGGTCGGCTATATGGATTCTTTACTTCCAGTCAGATCTATTTTAAATTATTTCTGGATTTAAATTAAAGTAATTGAAGTCATACTTTATAGTTTCCTTCCAACACTTCTTTGATCTTCCTTTCCCTCTCTTAGCAGCTTCAACCTCCAACTCCTTGCATCTCCTGATAAGGCATTTTGTGGCCTTCTTTACAAATGTCCAAACCACATTATACGTGTCTCTCTTATTTTATCCTCTATTGGTACCACCCTAACTTTTTCTTGAATAAGTTCATTTGAAATCTGGTTCTTCCTTGTATGACTACACATCCATCTTAACATCTTTATTTCTACTACAGACATCTTTTGCATATGCCTATAGTTGATCACTCAACAATCATAACCATATAGCATGACAAGTCTTATAGCAGCTCGATAGTTCTTTCCTTTAACTTTTAAAGATATCCACTTATCATAAAGAACACTAGATGCGCTCCCCTCCATTTCAACCACCTTGCATTAATTTTATGTCTAACATCTACATCAATTTCACTATCCTTTTGAAAAATGGACCTCAAGTATTTAAAAACATTTTTCATTAGAATGCATTCTTCAATTTTTACTTTCATTCCTTCATTGTTCCCTCACTACTAAACTTGCATTCCATATACTCAGTTTTTGTCTTGCTTAGGCATAGGCCTTTAGCTTTTAAGGCATCTCTCCAAAGCTCAAGTTTTTTGTTTACTCCATCTCTTGTCTCATCAACTAATACAATATCATCAGCAAAAAGCATACACCATGGCACCTCAACTTGGATACACTTCGTCAATTCATTCATGATTAAGGTGAAGAGGAAAGGGTTTAATGCTAATCCTTGATGTAGACCAATGGTGATATCAAAGTAGTCTATTAATCCATCCTTAATCCTTACGCAAGCTGCACCTTTATAGTACATGTCCTTTATAAGGTTGATATATAAAACCAGTACCTATCTCTTCAAAATTCTCCACAATATATCTCTTGGGACAGAGTCATAGGCCTTCTCCAAATCAATAAAAATCATATGTAAATCCTTTTTCCCGGCTCTGTAGATTTCCATCAAACATCTAAGGAAATGTATTGTCTCAATATCATACCGACTTGGCATAAAATCAAATTGATTTTCAATTATTACAGAGACTTTCCTCAGCCTTCTTTCAATTATTCTCTCCCAAAGCTCCATTGTATGACTCATCAATTTAATACCTCTATAGTTGAAACAATTTTGTATATCTCCTTTGTTCTTGTATAAATGTATTGCAAAACTTTTCCTCCATTCCTCTGGCATCTTCTTGTCTCTTCAAATAGTATTAAATAATTTTGTGAGCCAAGTTATACCCTCTTCTCCCATTACTCTCCAAACGTCTATAGGAATATCATCATACCCAACAACTCTCCCAATTTTCATCATCTTCAAAGCATCCACTACTTCTTTCTTTAGTATCTTTCGATAGGTTGCCTGGTTGATTCAAGCTGACCTGAACATGGCCCAAGGTTTTTGACCACCTCTTCGTAATAATCCTTATTCAAATACCTATAATCCGGGGTGGCGAAACCATCCAAACTTTTCATAGAAGCAAGGTGATGCTTCTAACTCAGGGAATGCAAAACCCCAACCTCCCCAATCCATATACTAGCCATCCTATACTAACCCTCCTCAGAATAAACCTTCTGAGATGGATGAACTGAAAGCCATGATGAAAGTGATACAAGGGCATCCGAATATGGTCATCCAATCTTAGAATAAGATGATCACTGATATGCAATCCCAAATTGGTCATCTTACTGAGGCAGTTAGGTAGCGAGATCCGGGGAAGCTGGCTAGCTCTTCTGAGGAGAACCCAAAGGGTAAGGGGGTCATGTTTAGGGAGCACGCTCAAGCTGTGACCGTTCTGAGGAGTTGAAAGAAAATCGACAAACCTGATAGCACTCCTACGGTCACCTCTCAGAATTCCCCTCCTACACCAAACCTGACTTGCACCCTCACCGAGGAAGAGTCGCACTGCTCTCCCTCTCTTGAAATCACCCACCCAAAGGACGTTGTCATTCTGCTTCCCCTTTCTCGACATGACGACCCCTCTACCCAAGAGTCGAGGGTGCCCTATCCTGAGCACCTATCCGCTCCTGGGGAATCTTCTGTTGGCTCATTTGGAGCCAAGGATAGGACGGATGAGATTATGGACACTTTCAGGCAAGTCCACATGAACTTGCCTTTATTGGATGCTATTAAATAGATTCCGTCCTATGCCAAGTTTCTAAAGGACCTGTGCACCCAAGAGCGTCGATCTAGGAGACAGGTCCAAGCTAAGGTCATCTTGCTTGACCATGTTAGCTTGGTGCTTCAACATGGAACACCTCCCAAGATGAAAGACCCAGGGGCCTCGTATATTTCAATGGTTATAGGTAGCCAACACATTGACAAGGCTCTGCTCGATCTGGGCGCAGGGGTGAACATTTTACTAAACTCTATCTACGACATCTTGGGAGGAGGCAATTTAAAGCCTAGTCCAGTCATCCTCCAAGTTGCAGACAGATTGCTTAAGACAACATGGGGATTGTTGGAAGATGTCCTGGTGAGAGTGGACTTCTTCCCTGTTGACTTTCTCGTACTAGATACTGACCCATCTAATAAGCCCACTAAGTCGTCCATTATCCTGGGACGCCCCTTCTTAGTCACAGCCAACGCCTCTATCAATTGTAGATCAAGGGCACTAAAAATGGGCTTTGGGAACAAGAAGATCCGGTTGAATGTTTTTGATAACTACAAGCAATCTAGATTTGAAGACTATTCTTAGATTGAGGTTGTTGATGAAATCATTGAGGAGATTACTCCAGCACTCTTATGTAGAGATCCTCTTCAAATGGTCATATCTAAGGGCCATCCTCTGAGTATTGAAGAGAATGAAGGGGATATGCCCGAATTGGAAGAGTTGCTGGGAGTAAACACAGGGTCTCTGTCCCCACCTTGGACCCTAAAGGTAGATCCGCTACCTGAGGTGGGACATCTCAACTTATACCTTCAATCCATAAAGCTCATGAGTTGGAACATAAACTCCTTCCGAGCACATTGAAGTATGCTTTCCTTGGCCCTAACCACACGCTCCGCATTATTATCTCGTCTGCATTATCTGAATAGTAGGAGGGAGCGTTGCTCGAGTGTTTACAAAGGCACAAGGGAGCTATTGCTTAGTCGATAGCTGATATTAAGGGTGTTGATCCCTTCCTCTACATGCATCATATATACACGGATGAGTCCGTTAAATCCTTTCGAGACATGCAGAGAAGGCTCAACCCCAATATGCAGGAGGTTATCAAAAAGGAGATTCTGAAATGGTTCGATGTAGGAATTATCTATCCCATTTCAGATAGTAAATGGGTCAGTACAATACATGTGGTACCCAAAAGGGCAAGAATCATTGTGAAAGAAAATGACCACGGAGAGTTGGTGACCACGAGACCCTCAACTGGCTAAAGGGTTTGCATTGATTATCGTCGTTTGAATACAGCTACCCAGAAAGACCATTTTCCCTTGCTGTTTATCGATCAGATTTTGGAACGACTGGCGGGGAACAAGTACTTCTATTTCCTTAACGGGTACCCTGGGTATAATCAGATAGCTGTCTTCCTTGACGATCAGGAATGTACCACCTTCATGAGTCTGTATGGCACATTTGCGTTCCATCTAATGCCATTCGGGTTATGTAATGCTCCTGCCACATTCCAACGATGTATGATGACTATCTTTTCTGACATGATTGATGAGCTTGTAGAGATCTTTATGGATGATTTCTTTATTTATGGCTTGTCATTTGACCTATGTCTTTTGCACCTTGATAAAGTCTTTACCTATTGCGAAGAGGTAAAGCTGGTGCTTAGCTGGGAGAAGAGCCACTTTATGATCCAGCAAGGTATTGTTTTGCGGCATGTAGTTTCCGAGAGAGGATTTGAGGTGGATACCGTCAAAATCGATTCCATCTTTAAACTCTCATTGCCCATCAATGTTCGCCAAGTTAGATCTTTTCTTGGCCATGCTGGATTCTATAGGTGCTTCATTAGAGATTTTAGTAAAATCTCTAAGCCACTCTGCGACCTGTTAACGAAGGATGTTTCCTTTGATTTTGATGACATATGTGGCAAGGCTTTCCAAGTCTTGAAGAAAGCCCTTATTACCGCATCGATTCTCCAAGCACCAGATTGGGCCCTCCTGTTTGAGCTGATGTGCGATGCTTCTGATTTCGTAGTGGGAGCGGTCTTAGGTCAAAGGGTTGATGGCAAGCCTCATGTTTTGCATTATGCTAGCAAGATCCTTACAGGTCCTCAGCAAAACTACATGGTCACTGAAAAGGAACTCTTTGCTGTAGTATTTGCTTTGGAAAAGTTTCGATCTTATGTATTGAGATTTAAGGTTGTGGTGTTCACCAATCATTCTGCTTTAAAGCACCTTCTTGCAAAGAAGGACACCAAATCTCGTTTGATTCATTGGATTCTGCTACTTTAGGAGTTTGACCTGGAAATTAAAGATAAGAAAGGAATTGAAAATGTGGTAGCAAATCATCTGTCTAGGATCCCTATTGAGGCATCAACCCCTGCTGGCGATATCCAAGAGACTTTTCCTGATGAGTCTCTAATGACTGTGGAAGCCAAAACTCCTTGGTTCGTTGATATAGTAAACTATCTGGTCACGGGCATAGCCCCAGTACTTGGGACAAGCAGAAGCAAGACAGGTTTCTTATCGACGCTAAATTTAATCATTGGGAGGAACCCGAGCTTTTTAGAATAGGCCCTGACCAGTTATTCCACCATTTTGTCCCTGACGAAGAATAAAGTGTTCTGAGTTTCTGTCATGACCTCCACTGTGGAGGGCATTTTAGTGGGAAAAAGACTGCCCATAAGGTTCTTCAATTTGGCTTTTGGTGGCCCACATTATTCAGAGATGCACATACATATGTGGGTGCATGTCTACGTTGCCAGTGGACATGAACCATCGGAAAAAGGGATGAGATGCCCCAGCAACCAACTCTCCATGTTGAGATTTTTGATATTTGGGGTATCGACTTCATGGGTTCCTTTCCTATGTCCTTCGCATATGAGTACATCTTTGTAGTCGTGGACTATGTATCGAAATGGATAAAAGCCATACTCACGTGAACCAATGACCACTCTGTGGCCTTGGATTTTGTTAGGGCTAATATCATTTCTCGGTATGCGTGCCTAAGGACTATCATAAGTGATGGAGGTGTTGGCGCAAGGGCACCAAAATCGTTAATTTTGATGATAACAAAATACTTGTATTTAACATTTGCATTTGATGTCTAAGATTTCAAGTTATTTGCAAATGGATAGAAGTTTAAAGGAGAAATGTGAAGGACTTTAGAGCTCGCGTCCATTGTGGATTGGAGGAGCTCGTTGGAGGAGGAGTTTCGCTTGGAGCGAGAGCTTGAAGATAGATAAGAAGAATATGATAGATTTCTTTTTGTTTTGTTTTATGTATTTAGTCCCTGTATCTTTGTTGGTTGCTCTTTATTGTGTCTAGATATATGTTAAAGAGCCTCAAAGTAACAAAACTATAGTCCTACGAACACCTACTCAAACCTAGGTTACTTAGATATTTCGTAGAGAACTTAGAAAACCAATATAGGTTTTAGACAACCTGATCAGACATCTAATCTGGACATCAGACGTCTGATCCTTGGCTTTAAGATGTTTGACTGTTTGATCAGATGTCCAAAAACACTTAGGTTAGAAACTACTCTCTGTCTGCCTTGTTTAGATGTCCAGCGTTTAGTTTAGACGTCCAGATGTCTTAGCAGACGTCTGATGACTTTACCAAACGTCCAATTAGTGGAATGTTGGCTTAGAAATATAATCGTTAAGGATTGATCCTTAATCTTCTATTTGATGTCCGTAGAAGACCTTAGACGTCTGATATATAGACGTTAGCCCTCGATTAAGCCAAAATCACTTCTCATTAGAGATATAGCCGTTTGTGCCCCAAGAAATACATTCTCGCAGTTATATAGGTTTCCAAACGTCCAGACCTAATGCTAGACATTCAAGATGTCATCTGATTGACTTTCACTAAACCCTGTTTAGGTCTGACTCAAGTCAGTAAGGAAGCCCGTCTAAGATTAAACGTCTGTTTCACTTTCTAGACGTCTTAAAAGTAGTTTCCAGACGTCTGAAATCTTTCCCAAACTTCTGATAACATTGTCAGAATCATTAATGATCCTGATTCTGGCCAAATCTGCCTTGAGCTTGTTCCGAACGGCTATAGAAGCCTTTCAAGACCTTCCAAAGCCTTCTTAGGCCAGCTATAAATAGAGGGGGAGCCCTCCTTTGTTAGACACACTCAAGACACCTAAGAACATTACTTTCACTCATATTGTATCCAAGAGAAGAAAGGAATCACTTAAAAGTGCTCTTGCTATTAGTTTACGTCTTGAGAGCACCATCCTAGCTATGCATCCGCTCTCCCGCTGTTGCATATGAGAGCGATGTCATGCCATTGCGTGGATCACGCACCCGCGTCACTTGCATACGCACTTCCATCAAGGGGTAGTCTTCTTTGCCTATAGTAGCTAGTTTCATTTACATACTTTGTGGCTTTATAGGATATTTATTTATTGTCTTTGGTTGGGTATTCGCCTTGTGAATTCCTGTCTTCATCGAGAGACTAAATACTCCTCGTGGAGAGGAGGGGTTTGAGGCACGTTACCCTCATTCAAAGTAGCATTGGTTGTAAGAGGTTGAGCTACCCTTGTTCAAGTAGTTCGGTTAGTGATTTTAATCGACTCGGTCGATTGGGAAATCCTAAGTCGAGAAGCTTAGGGGGTGGTTTTTACCCGGGTTTGGGTTTCCACCTAGAAGTCTGTTGTGTACTTGTGATTGTAACTTTTCGTGAAATTGTTTAGTATATTTCCGCATTATCTATCTTTCCGCAATTCTCACCCCCTCCCGTATGGAATTACATTTGGTATCAGAGTAGGTCTCGCATCATCGGCTTTACACACTGGCAAGGATCCGATGGAGGGAATGACGTTCGTATACACCGAATGACACATGTAACGACCCGGTTCCCGAGTCCCTACGAGACACGAGAACCGGACCGACTCAACTAATCCCAAGACCTAGTCGTCCAACGAGGAAGTAACCAAAAGAGCAGTAAAATAAACCACATTCAGCATGAATATAACTAACAGTAAGAAAGTACAGCAGTAAAGAAAGAAACTACCACAGTATGTACCACCACAACAGTAGAACAACATTCATAATATAATTTGAACTGCAGGTAAAGAAAGTACAACGGAAACAAGAACTACTCTCTACAACGTAACAAAAAGAGGTACAAGAGACAGTGGTAACTCTACTGGACCCTACTCGGCCCAGCGTCCTCTGCAGCCGCTGACCCTGGATGCTCAACACCTGGTCCTGAAAAAGGTAACTCTTCTGTCTGCTCCTGACAGTGCGGAGTCGTCTATGGATCTGCTCAACTACCTCCTGACTCTGCCGGATCAACCTGGGGCCAACCTCCCACTTGGTCCCCACCTCAACCCAACTCAAGGGTGCCGTACACTTCCGTCCGTACAGAGCCTCGTAGGGAGCCATGCCGATGCTCGAGTGATAACTGTTGTTGCATGCAAACTCTGCCAGGGGCAGGTGCTCCTCCCAAGAGCCCCTCCAGTCCAGTACACATGCACGCAAAAGGTCCTCAAGTGTCTGTATCATGCGCTCAGACTGTCCGTCCGTCTGGGGGTGGTAAGCCGTGCTAAACCTCAACCTCGTCCCCAAGGCCTGCTGAAACTCAGCCCAAAACTGGGACGTAAAGCGGGTATCCCGGTCGGATACGATCTCTCGCGGAACTCCGTGTAGTCGTACCACATCACGGATATACCTCTCTGCCAACTGTGCTGGTCCCAAAGTAACTCGGATCGGCAAGAAACACTCCATCTTCGTCAGTCTATCCACTATTAGCCAGTTGCCGCGAAGCGTAAGCGACAACGTGACCCCTCTGCATGAGTACACCTCCTAACCCCTGCAAGGAGGCATCCGTGTACACAACGAACCCGCCACTACTGTCAGGGATGGTGAGCACGGGAGCCGAGGCCAACCTCTCCTTCAGCTCCAGAAAACACGCCTCACAGGCATCTGCCCAAGCGAAAGGCACGTCCTTCCGAGTCAACTGTGTCATAGGACGCGCAATCTGCGAAAATCCTCTGATGAATCGTCTGTAGTAGCCTGCCAGTCCCAGAAAACTGCGAATCTCAGTGACTGAACGCGGTCTCTCCCACCTGAGCACTGCCTCGACCTTGGCTGGGTCCACCGCCAAGCCGTCTCCAGAGATCACATGACCTAGGAAGGTCACCTCCCTCAAGCAGAACTCGCACTTGCTGTATTTGACGTACAGCCGGCGTCGTCTCAGCGTGTCCAGAACCATCCGCAAGTGCTGTCCGTGCTGCGTCCGATCTCTAGAATAGATGAGTACATCATCTATGAAAACCACCACGAACTGGTCCAAGTACGGTCTAAACACCCGGTTCATCAGGTCCATGAAAGTAGCGGGGGCATTGGTCAACCCAAACGGCATGACCAAAAACTCGTAGTGTCCGTACCGGGTGCGGAAAGCTGTCTTGGAGACGTCGGTCTCCCTGATCCTCAACTGGTGGTATCCAGACCTCAAGTCTATCTTGGAAAACACCGTGGCACCCCGCAACTGGTCAAACAAATCGTCGATCCTCGGCAGCGGATATCTGTTCTTGATGGTGACCCTGTTCAGCTGTTGGTAGTCCACACAAAGACGTAGGGTCCCATCCTTCTTCACAAACAGTACCGGGGCTCCCCAGGGGGATGCACTGGGCCTCACGAAGCCTTTCTCCAAAAGGTCCTCCAACTGGGACTTGAGCTCTCGCAGCTCAAGCGGTGCCATTTTGTATGGCGCGGTGGAGATGGGGCTGGTCCTTGGTACTAGTGATATCTCAAATTCAATCTCACGCTCGGGCGGTAGTCTTGGTAACTTGTCTGGAAACACGTCGGGGTACTCTCTGACCACCGGGATGCTCTGGAAGTCTGCCACAGGGCTGGGCTCTACCACCACACAAGCTAGGAAGCCCTCACACCCCTGGCTCAAAAGTCTCGCCGCCCGAAGTGCCGAAATGCACTTGAAACCTCCGTCCACTGGCTGTCCGTGAAACTCGAAAGAAGGCAACTCTGGAATGGAGAAGACAATCTTCCTCTCAAAACAGTCCACCAAGGCGTGGTAAGCGGACAACCAATCCATCCCCAGAATCACTCCAAAGTCCTCCATCTGAATCATAATCAGGTCAGCTGGCAGGCTATGTTCTCCGACGCTGACCTCGCAATCCGTGTACACCTCCTCAGCTACAAACAGCTGGCCACTCGGACCTCTGATTACGAACGTATTCTCTAACAGTGTATAATCCTGGTCCAAATTAACTGCAAAACTGGCTGCGACAAACGAGTGCGTAGCGCCGGAATCGAAAAGCGTGTAAACGAGTCTGCCAGAAACTGAAACCATACCTGCTACCACCGATCCCGAAGCTCTGGCATCCCTGTGTGTGAGGGCGTTGACACGCCCCTCAGCTCTAGGTGCGGACGAAGCAGCCACACTCTGCGTCGGATGGGTAGGTGCTGGCCGGTACCCTCCTCACGACTGCTGTCCTCCTCCTCGCGCCTGGGAACCGCGGCCTCCTGCGCGCCCTCCAGTGCTCTGCGTGGGGAGTATCTGCTGACCCCCTGCCCTAGATGGGCAGTCTCTCCTGACGTGGCCCGGCTGGCCACACTGGTAGCAGAGGGGAACCCGACTCCCGCCCTCAGTGGGTCCCTGCTGTCGGCTAGGCGGGGGTCTGGTGCTGGCGACTGGCCCCTGTCGAGGGCCCCCAAAGGCCACTGATGGCCCTGCACAACGTGACGGCTCTCCTGCGGACGCCACGTGTCTCCGTTCTCGCCGACCCTGTGAAAAGTCTGGCTGGAAGGGCCTCTTCCGCCCGCCGTCGGTGTCTCGTGCGCACGGGTTGGTCTCCTCGTAAGTCATAGCTGCCTCTACCACCCTCGAAAACGTAGGCAGGTTCAGGGGTTTGACATACCCCCGGATCGCAGGCTGGAGCCCCTCGGTGAACCTCCAAAGGCGCTCCTCCTCAGTGGCTACCGCTGTCGCTGCAAAGCGGGACAGCTCCAAGAAACGCGTGCGGTACGCGCTCACAGTCATCGTCCCTTGGCGGAGAGTGTGGAACTCCCGCCTCCTCTGGTCCTGCCACGTCTGGGGAAAGTACTGCTCGCAGAAGAGGGTGACGAACTGGTCCCACGTCGGCTCGTCCCTCTCCTGTCCTCGGACCGCCCTCCACCACCGGTGTGCCGCACTCTCCAGCTGGTACGTGGCAAAGGCCACGCGGCACTCCACCGGGGGGCGAAGGGTGTCGAAGATCTTCTCCAGCTGCTCAAGCTAGTCCTCTACCTCGGTCGGGTCCTCATCCCCCTTGAAGGAGGGGGGCTTCAGCTTCCGGAACTGTCCGAAATGCTCGAAGTGGCGCTGTAGGGGAGGTGCTGGTGCACCTCCAGGCGAAGGTGCCTCGTGTACAGAAGTGTCGGAGGAAGGTGGGGGCGGCAGCGGCCCATCCCCTCCCTCGTGTCTAGCGCCGTGTCCGTCGCGTGGTCCCACAGAGGACTCCCCCTCTGCAGCCCCAAGAGGTGCTCGGGGCGGTGGGTGGAGCTCCTCTCGTACAATGTCCCGTATCAGTCTGGCGAGGTCCTGGGCCTGGATGCTCGGGAGTGGTCGCTGGTCCACCGAGACGTCAACAGCAGCATGTCCACCTCGCCGACCTCGTCCTCAGCCGCGCCCGCGGCCAGCCTCACTAGTCTCGCGACGAGGCATCTCCTGTAAGGAGACGCGAAACAAAACGGAACACGTCACTACGGAACGATACCGAACGGAAACGTCTAAGAACTCATGTCAAGAGGTAGGTTGTGGTGGCTCCTCTAGTTATAAACATGTGAATTGGTTATTTTCCAGTTAATTGATTTACTTCTCGGGACGACCTTGCTCTGATACCATCTTGTAACGACCCGGTTCCTGAGTCCCTACGAGACACGAGAACCGGACCGACTCAACTAATCCCAAGACCTAGTCATCCAACGAGGAAGTAACCAAAAGAGCAGTAAAATAAACCACATTCAGCATGAATATAACTAACAGTAAGAAAGTACGGCAGTAAGGAAAGAAACTACCACAGTATATACCACCACAACAGTAGAACAACATTCATAATATAATTTGAACTGCAGGTAAAGAAAGTACAACGGAAATAAGAATTACTCACTACAACATAACAAAAAGAGGTACAAGAGACAGTGGTAACTCTACTGGACCCTACTTGGCCCAGCGTCCTCTGCAGCCGCTGACCCTGGATGCTCAACACCTGGTCCTGAAAAAGGTAACGAGTGTAACACGTCAGCAAAACGCTAAATAGAGTGGCAACTAAACTAAAGACAACAGTAGAGTGTACAGTAGCTGTTATGTTCGATTACTTTCTTTATTCACATCTTTCAATTGTCTCACTATTTCATTTATTCCTCAGATCTTTTTCTTGATCTCGAATGTTCCTCGTGGGAACGATCTTGATTGCAGTCTTTTCCAAAAAGTAGAAGTAGCACGTGGTGCTCTCCTGGCTGGGAGAGTCCCCCGTGGTGATCCTACCCTCAGTCAACCACCCCAAGGTCACTGACAGACGTAACGGTGACTATGGCACGTGCGATAAACGCACAGGTAGCTAACCCGTACTGGCACGCGGTCAGTCGTTTCCGTTAACGGGTGCGCCCAAAGCACAGCACGGAACCAGTCCAGGGTAGAGCCCTCTCAGTAACAGGGGTCCAACCCCTCCACAGTAACCAAACTGGGGCCTTGCCCCTCCACAGTCCACGCACCCTCGCCTGACTACCCTGGTTTGCCCCAGCGGGCCTAACAAGTCGGTGTGGGTGGCTAGCAGAACCCCGGGGCCCGTGGGGTAGCTAGTACCTTCCTACACTAGTAGCTCTCCTCGGTACTACGTACGCGAGGGCAAGCAAGTCGGTACAGAGTGATCAGTCCTAACCCCGGGTCCCTGGGGCGGCTGGCTCCGCTCTGCACTAAACAGGGGGACAGTCGCTCTCTTTGAGTACGGAGTACTCAAGGGCCAGCTCACTTCCCCAATACTATTCTATTCACTTTCCAGGAGTTCTACTCCTACTTCCCCGTAGGGTTCCATCCTTTTTACTCAAACATCCAGGTTTCACTTTCCAGTTTCACATTCTTACAATCCATGCTCTCAACCACGTTATTTATTCACAACAGGCAGCTGTTAATTCAAATTACAGGCAGCTTTATATCTCTTTCCATTTTCCAAGACTGCAGTATTATACATTCCACTAGTTTTCCCATCTTAGGATTCATGCCATATCCTAGGATCTATCATACAATCTAGTTTTCCAGCCCTAGGATTCATGCAACACCTAGGAGCTATCATTCCATCTATTTCTCATTCCTAGGATTCATGCAGTGTCCTAGGTTCTATTTATGGTTCCATAATTTAACAGATTTTATTAATAACTTAAAGCCACTCTACCAGGTACAACGGGAGAAATGGGGGCGTGGTCGGGAATCCCGCGTGCCTTCGCGACCCCGAGACTGCAACAGAACGGGGTCCTATCACAAGGATCAAACACAAGGAGTATCTGAAAATAGTGTATAGCTACTGTAGACGGGTAGAGGAATTAATTCCGAAAAGAACGCAACTCGAATCGCGGAAAACGGAACCCGAACGAGCCCTAAACGGATCGAAAACGACGACACTGTGCAAAATTAGACGTCTGGAACTTCTTCCAGACGTCTTAAAAAGTGGATCAGAGAATTACCTTGTTCAGCGTGGTTTCCCAGACGTCCAGAAGTCTGCGGGGACGTCTGGCCTAGCTCCCAGACGTCCGATGGTCACCCCGGACGTCTGGAGGTCGCTTCCGCCGTTTGGTACTACTGCCAGGCGTCTGATTCGCGATAGATGGCGAATCACCGAGCCTGCGCACACCCATCTCCCTCCCTCAGTACGGTCAGTCGACAGGAAGGAAGGAGTCGGAAAACTCACCTTTCAGACGTCTGGATGGTCTTCAAGACGTCGCCCTCGCCGTCTGGCTATCAACCCAGACGTCTGATTCTGGAAATTTTTCCAGAATCAGGGCGCCACTCGGCCTCTGCTCGCGACGCCGCCCGCGTCGCACCTCGCGCGCCTGCTGCTCAGACCGCAGCAGTACCCCCTCCGCGTCGCTCCGCGCCCCCTGCGCCCTTCGCCGGCCGGCCCTAGTAGCCCCGGCGAGCTCGCCCTCACGGCAGAGCTCCGCTCTCGCACGCAGCACCTCCTCCGCGCTCACTGCGGCTGCCGCTGTCGCCCTCGCGCTCACGCTCACTGGCTGTAGGAGAAGAGGGAGGAGACGGTGGTGACGGAAGTGAGGGGAGGCGTTGCCTTTTAAGGCCGTGCGAGGAGGAGAGAGGACGCGGCAGGGCGTCTGCATCCGCAGGGAATAAACCAATATGCGGGTCTGCGCGCTCAGGCGCACAGACGACCCGCGCGTGTGGAAGATAACGGATTTCCAGACGTCTGGAAACGATCCCAGACGTCTGGTCCGACGTCTGGGCCACCTCCCAGACGTCTTAAAAGACGTCTGGGGCACGCGTTCGTTGCAACACAACACCTTGCGACCACCTTATTTTGCAAGTATAGATTGTTTTCATTGGAAAACTCGTATGCCCTTGTGGTTGCAGGTCTACGACTTCCGGATTTGGGAAAAATGTGAATTCGCATTTATCATTCCTAAGAAACCCGCGCTTGGTTACTCGGAAGATCAGGTTCGGGATCTCAACCTCAACGCAAAGGCTATGAATGCCTTGTATTGCACGTTAAGTTCGAAGAAATTCGAGTGAATCCAAGAGTGCACCACTGCCCACGAGATATGGAGGAAGTTAGATGACACTCATGAAGAATCATGCTTGGAGGATGGAGAAGAATCCGAAAAGGAGACCACGTGCCTTGGTTTCATGGCATAGCGATGAGGTAAATTCTGTTTTACAAGATGCCTTTGATGAACTTTATGAAACTAGTAAGTCATTAAAGGTAGAAAACAAAAGCATGAAAAAGAAACTTAGCTTTCTTAAATCTAAAAATAAAAGGTTAGAAATTCAACTTAAGAATCTAGAAACTAGTTTTAGTCCTAACATTTCTTAAAATGATAATTTATTGCTAGAAAATCATAACCTAATAAATGAAAATAGTAGATTGACTAAGGAGAATACTAGCTTAAAAACTAAAATTTCTAGTCTAAAAACTAAGATGTATGTTGTAGAAAAGGAACTTGCATGTCTTAAGGGAGAATCTAATAAATTGATGAACAAATTAGATGACTTTTCTAATGATAAAGTTAACCCTAGTCATAAGGATGAGAAAGAATCTCCCTCAAGGAGACCCACTAACAGATCTGGATCCAAATTGACTTGGATACCGAGGAAAGAATTAGAATCTTGTTTTTCTGGTTGCAAAGATTTCAACATCAAGGATTTGAATTACAAGATGAAGAATGGTCAACTCGAATTGAGAGGACCAAGGAGTAGACCAAAAAGGAAGACGAGAAGATCGACGAGAGGACCGGCGGATGATTGAATCGCCGCACGTCAACCGCCTGATTGGAGACTGGCGTCGATGCTTGGACCTCCAAGCTTCGGATGGGAGCCCCATCCATTTTGGCAACCTCCATTTGGGCCATGCTATTGGCCTTGGTAAGCGAGGTACACTCTTAACCCTATCCTTTTAATCAATAGCACTAGGGAGTTAAAAACTGATAAGCTAATTGCCCATCATTAAGGGGGAGGATTTAAAAGTTAGCTATATTTCCTTTAGATAGGGGGAGGTAATTATATAGGTTACTATCACTTCATATTTGTCTGGATCTCTAAATTTTTGGAATGAGAAGAGAAGAAATTTTTGGTCACTTCCACGTATTTTTCACTTTTGCTCAGGATTAGTAAAACTTAGGCATGGGATATTTGATCCGTCCACTTTAGTGGCGTGTTAATTAGCCTAAGTAATTGTTAATTACATGTTCTTAATTTTTAATTATTCATGATTTAAATGATAATTTATCTTAACCTGCAACCATTTTTATGTGTCAAAGTTAAGATTTAATAAGATATTTTTATGATAACGTAATTAGTGTATGCAGGCGAGACACGAGGAGTAAATTTGTTGAGCACACGCACCGTACCGCCAACCAACTCCACCGCCAACACTGTCGATGCTAAGCCTCGCTGCATTCCTCTCAATCGCTTGTTATATCCTCCAAGCGGTTGGAGATCTTGGTGGAAGAAAACGCACGAAGAAACTTTTAAAAGCAGGATCATCTTCTTCCTCGACGTTCACTATGCACAAATCTTCACCGTGGAACCTGCTTTCCCTGTGGACCTTAGCATGCACGGTGGCTAGAGCGTACTCCTTTCAACGCCACATCCGTCCTGGTGGTGCTTGATGACAGCAAGTACCATCACCATTGGCTACACCACCCAACCATCACCATCTTCCTCTTCTCTTCCACCTTCACCTTCTCTACCGAAACCGCGCCCTGTTCATCTTCTTCTTCATTTTCTCCTTTCTCTGCTACTCGTTCAATGAACCCATAACCTCCACCACCCAACAGCCACGACCAACCACCGTCGTCCACCTGTTGAGATCTGGCTGACTCCTCTGCATAACCGCGAGCCGCCGTCGACGTCCTCGTGAGCGCCTCCTACACTGCACCACCGACTTCTTCGCCGATCACCACCACCCGCAGCCATTGACTCTGGCCACCTCTGGTCACCACACCACTTTTGACGCGAAGCTCCCTCGCCGATGCATCACCACCAGCAGACAAGCCACCCGCGGCGCCTACTGTCGTGCGCATGCGTCCTTGAAGCAAATCTCCTATTTTGCTACAACATCAATTAAAATTTACGAATAATGCCATTGCCAACTACCATTCATTTTTTTAAATACTATATATATTGAGGTAGATTTGCTGACAGGCCCTCGCATTCTTGTTTTTTCTTTTTAGCTTCTCAATGGGACTTAGAGAATACTCTTATGATTAATAATTGAGTTATCATTTTATGTGAACATTCTTCGTAAAAGTATTTGCGAGTTCTATTGGCTTAAGCTTACCTATGGATACGACACTTTACATCAATGTGGTTTATTATGTTAATTATTATTTTTAATTGAGAGATATTTCAGCACATAAAATACATCAACGACATCTTTTTATTGTAATCATCTTAATTAAGTGAAAATCCTTTTGTCATAAGGTCCTTTATTTTTCGCTTTCTTGCTTTAGCTAGCTTGAGGATATCTTTTTCACCTTCTTTAGAATCAAGTTTCTTATAAAAAAGTCCCTAGCTTTCTCTTTTGCTTTACTAACTACTTTCTTTGCTCTTTTGTAAATTTTCATGTTTTCATCGGTTTTATCTCGATATAAGACTTTAAAGAAAGCTCTTTTAATTGTAAACTTCTCCTGCACTTCCTCACTCTACCGCCAAGACTCCTTTTGTCTTAGAACTCCTCCTCTAGACATAGCTAATATCTCTTTTGCCACCTTCCTAATACAACCATATTTAACCACAAGTCATCGACACTTCCATCAAAATCCCAAGTCCTTTGTTGCATCTTCTCTTTGAATCTCTCTTGCTCTTTCTTGAGATTTCACCATTTAATTCTCAAATTCTTAAACACCAAATTTCTCCTTTGATTTCTTAAGATGTACATTCAACACCAAATGACGATGTTGAGTGGTTAAACTCTCCCTTAGAATAATCTTGCAATCTTTATAGCATAAACAAACTCTTCTTCTTAAAGCAAAATAATTAATCTGTGTTTTTGTTAAACCACTTTTCAAGGTGATCAAATGCTTTTCTCGTTTTTTTGAAGAAGGTAGTTGCTATAAAAAGATTATAAGCTACTATAAAATCAAGGACAATCTTCTCTTGTTCATTCCTAACACCAAAACCATAATTTTCATGCACCTCTGCATACTCTAAAGCATCTTTTCCCACATGTCCATTTAAATCTTCACCCAAGAAAATTATTTCTCTCTGTGAGATTCCTTGAATTATCATATGAAGAAGCTCCCCCCAAAATTCTTTCTTTGTCTTTTCTTCCATACCAACTTGAGGTGTATAAACTGAAATGACATTTAAGATCTTTTCTTCTAAGGCTAATTTTATCAGAATAATTTGATTGCCAATCCTCTTTACCTCAACTACACTCTCCTTCAAATTCTTATGAATAATAATATATGCCCACTTCATTTCTACCTTTATCCATTCCTGAGTACCATAATTTTAAACATATTCTCTCAATTTCTTTTGCTCTTTCTCCTACCCACTTAGTCTCTTGAAGGTAAAAAGAATTAAGTCTTTCTTCTTATCATTGTATTTATAATCTCCATGAGCTTGTCAGTTAAAGTACTAATATTCCAACTACCAAATCTCAATTTCTTTTGTGACACAATTCGATTGCGAAGCAGTGGAACTAGCTTCTTTACTCACATGCATTCCTCATGCGAAAACCCTTGCTCATTTTGGACTATATTCATGCGGCAATGTAGTGTAACTAACTTCTTTGCTTGTATGTGTTCCTCATGCGAGGATCCTTGCCCATTTTTTATTACACCTGGGTGCCAATGTAGCATGTCACAAGTAGGGAATGTCGTAACGAAATCTGAGTGTTTGCTTGAATCCATATTTGAAGATCTGACAAGTTTTACGTTGGCCGTCGACTACCTAACACAGCCCTCCTTTACTCGGGCTTGAGACTGGTAATGAAAAGTCACAAAAACCTCAAAATAGGTGGAGTTATTCAAAGTCTAACCTAAAATAATTTTTTTTATCCAAGTTTAGCTCGATTAAAAAAAAAAGGACTAAGGTCGACCGATTGGGTTTGCCCATTTATTTATGATCTCATTAGTTATTTCATCGATGTTTGCAAAATAATATGTAAATATGAGATTCACATAAATAATTATTTTAAAAGTACAATGCGATGTGGTGCAAGTAAAAAAAAGACTTATAAATAATAATTATTATTTTCAGTTATGTAAATAATAATATTATTAAATTTGTCTTTTGTATATATTAAAAGATCTTTAAGTTTTCATAGTTACGTATGTAATTAAAATGATTCAGTTACCTTCGGTGCAAATATTTGTGTTGAATATTTTACATATAAAGTACATGACAAATAAACTAAATATAATTAAGTAGGGAAAAATTATAATAAAAATTAAAAATACTCATCGTATATGATCGTATTTAATTTGAGCTCGGATTTCACACTTTTCTATGACAAGAAGCCAATGATTCATGTATAGTTCAAACGGAACTATAGGATTGCATAACTTGTAGCTGCCTGGAGCACATTTGTTTAAGATTTTATTGATGAAAAAATAACAAGATCATTTTATATTTATTTAATATTTAATATATGATGCATATATGGTATGTATTTTGATGTACAATATTTATATATATATATTGATATGATTAGGTTAATAGATTAAGTTTTAAGATAGTCTCGTAAATGGATCACATGGATTGAGATAAATTTAAGTCATTTTGATTCATATCCATGCTCGATCTAACGTAATTTCAAACTTAAATTTGGGTCGGTGCAATCTGACTGAATTTTATATCAGACTAGTTCGACCTGACTCAATGCCCATCCTAGGCGCCACTCCGACGGGTTGAGGACCACAACACTGGCAATGCATCAATTTCGGAAACGGAGGCTTGCACACAACCCAACTTTAAGCGTCTGGAATGAATTCGTAACCGATGCCATAACTGAAGGGCTAGTTTCACATTTTCTCCCGATCCCGAAGAAAAGAAAGGGAACGAACGACCGAAAGAACGAGCAACTCTCTCGCTCCCTCCCTTCCTCTCTCTCTCTCTCTCACTCTCATTCCTCCTTTCTTTTTCCTCCGGAACATTCATCATCATCGTCATTTCCATCGTATCTCTGCTCTTCTACTACGGACGGGGCGGCGACGACGACGACGACGACGAGGAGCTCTGTCTCTGGTTGAGAGATGAAGAAGGGCAACAATCTTCCTCCTGCCCTAATGGCGAATCTCCAGAGCGTGCTGATTGGGAAGAAGGCGAACGATGATGATGTTGATAACAATAATAATGAGGAGACAAGCTCGAAGCCCAATGAGGAGGAGGAGGTCGACGATGCGATCGAGGAGGAGAAAAGGCCCGTCGTTCTCCTGACCAATGGGGATAGGATCAGCTCCCCTGGCCTCCTCGCCCTCGTCGACGCTCTCGTTCGCCTCTCCCGCTACGATGTCTATGTCTGCGCCCCGGAATCGTAAGCCTTTGAGCCTTCTCTTTGTTGTGCTGTTGTTGATTGTTCTTATCCATTTTCCTTTTCAAAATGATTTGATTTGGTCGTTGTTGTCCGTTGGGTTTTGGTGAAAAGGGATAAATCCATGTCCGGCCATTCAGTTACCGTTCGTGAAACGTTAGTGGCGACCTCAGTGGAGATGTCTGGTGCGAAGAAGGCTTTTGAGCTTTCAGGTAGATCGATCAAAAACCATCCTGGTTGATGCTGCTGCTGCTTTAGTTCTGTACTGTTATCTAACGGTTGGCTAAATGGATTGGGGCATGTTAATTACTGTTCTGGATGAACGTAGTCATGGACGCTGTGCTTGAAGTTCAACTCCTGCGCTTCTTTCTGATCTTTTTTTTTGCTGCTTCTGTTCCTGTCTTACACATCAGGTGTATGCTGTCTATTGTGTGTCACTTATAATGTGCAGGGACCCCGGTGGATTGTGTTTCATTAGCTTTATCTGGATCACTATTTTCTCGGTCAAGGCCTGTCTTGGTGCGTTCCAATTCTGAGAGCGAGAAAGTTTGCACTGCATTTGTTGGTGGAAACTGATTTTCTTTTCTTTTCTTCTTTTTATCCTTCAATTGAGAAAAATCACTAGGTTATAAGTGGAATCAACAAGGGACTGACTTGTGGTCAAGACATGTAAGAATTTTTCTTTTCTATTCTAATTATTTGAGTACCATTTTGAATGAGGTTGTTTTTCAAGAAAAAAAGGTTGCGGTACTCCACCTTATAACTTTCTTTTAATGGGGCTTATTGTTGTGGTGGAATCTGTATGCAGCTTCTATTCGGGTGCCATCGCAGGAGCTAGGGAGGCTGTTATGTGCGGAGTGCCGTCATTTTCGATTTCTTTGGATTGGTAAATCCATCTTCTTGCTATGGTGTTCATGACTGAAAAATTTAAATCCTGCATGTACATATGCATCATTTGTTGCAACATTGTTTTCGAGAAAGACGACGCTTCTACCACAGTAACTATATTGGTAATGACAACCCATGTGAAAAATAGTGCTATAAATCCCTTTTTACTTTGACAATTGTTGGATTTGCATTACCTAGAAGGACTTGAAAAGATTTTGAATTTTATGATCATTGGACATTTCTATTCCATCTCTCCTGTGGAGATTCTAATATTGTGTGACGATCTTAATATATTAAAAAGTAGACCTCCTGCCCTTTTGGTTGTAGAGCCTCTCGTAGTCTTTTGTTTATTTTTATCTTTCTATGTGGACCTCCTTGTTGTTTTCCCTTCCACCTCCTCTATAAAAGAGGTATTAGGACTTCCTAATGGAATTTAGCTCATTTGGTTTCTTAACTTGGTATCAGAGTTACAACCTTAGGTTGTTGCTCTGGTACCCCACCCCCTACAGCAGTCGAACCCCTCCACCCATGCCCTTCTGCTTGTCTCCTCGTCGCCGATGACTGCAAGTGGTCTACACCTCGCCGTCGGCAGTGTTTGTAGATCGGCCAATTGCCAGATCACACCAGAGGCCACTTGCAGAGTAGGGGCGCTTGCCTAGCGCTCTTCCAGGGGTTCGTCGACCTTGCTGCAGGTCCTAGCAGCTCACGTGTCGCTGTGGGAGGTTGATCCAGTAGCCCGCGTCGTCGTGGTGGGAGGCTGATCGTCGGTCTACCGGCGAGTAGAGGGGCCTAGCACCCTTGGGTGGAGCGCTAGGGGCACCCCTTTGCCCTAGTGCATGCCTACGCCCATCCTAAGGGGCTATGGATTGTTCTCACGAGATCTGAAATGTATTTATCTCCGATCAAGCATGAGAAAAATGTTAGTTCAACCTCTCATAAATAATATTTTGATGATTTTACAAAAAAAAAGAAAAAGAAATAAAACATAGAAATAACATATTTTTTTGTCATGATATAATTGCAGGTCTCATGGATTTTCCAAGACAGATGATTAAGAGCATGAAGGCACATCATGTTATAGGTCTTAGGCTTTATTATGTATGCATTCAAAAGGTTGTAATTTTCTTTTTTTTGAGTCTAGAAATAGTGTAAAGAATCCCCAAAAGATAACATACTCTTAGCTTATTTAGGCTCTCTACACTTAAGAAAAATTAGGAACAAAAACCTAACTCAAAACACATATTAGACATTCAATACCTGTCATACGTTTGATATTCAACTTTAAGACGTCTGATCATAGTTTCAGACGTCTAATTACTTCTAGCATTGTCTGCACATTTAGCCTCCAGTTGATGCAACCTCCAATCAGACGTCCATAGGAGTATACATACGTCCAATACATACCTCAGGCATCTTTAAACCAACTATTAGACCCTGCTTGCTATTGCCTTCATTAATTTGCAAGAGTAACGGTTAGATACACTTTTAGATGTCTGGACATGTCTCCAGACGTTTAATAATGGATCGTTACCCTTTTACTTTGCGAAGACTTGTTGGAAACCAAATTTTGCTTTTTTCATTGCCTAAGCAAGTTATTAATCACTTTCCAGATGTCTAGGACACTGGGCAGATGTCTACACTGATGTCTGATCCTTAAAATCTAGAACTCTGTTTGGATCTGATCAAAACAGGAACAAATCCGCCTATAATTAAACGTCCAATTTTATTACCAGACGTCTTATTATAGCATATCAGACGTCTACCTAGAACCCTGTTTCTATCCAATGAAAACAGTAAGCCTAACTCATAAAATCAGACGTCTGATCCTATTGTCAGAATCATAATTACATTGATTTGAGTTGGATTTCGTCCCAATTTCTTGGAAATTGTCTCCAACGGCTAGGAGCCCTCTCCTAAGCTTTCTTGAAGGTTCTAACTTGCCTATAAATATACTATAACCTCTCTTAGGCAAGACACTCTCTTGAGATATAATTAACTTAGATTATCAGTTGCTCATTACTCCCTTTGCTCTTGTGTTGTGCAATCACTCTGTTTGGGGTAAACCAACACTCCTATTGTGCTACATATTGTCATCTTCAGGGAGTTCCCTTCACCCTTAGTAGATAAGTAAAATTATTCATATTTTGGGTGCTCTATAGGGTGTATTTTACATTTCATTTTACTTGATTGTTTTAGTTGGGTATCTAGCCTGTTGGATCCCCGTCTCTTTACTTTGAAGGGAGAAATCTTCGTTTAGGGATCGAAGGTAGGATTTGTAATTGAGGTACACTACCTTCGTTGAAGTAGTGTGGTTAGTGGATTGATCACTTTGTGATTGTAAATCCTAAGTTAAGAGATTAACTTAGGTGGTGGTTTTCACCTTGTTTGGGTTTCCACCAAAAAAATTTTATGCTTTTTTTGTAATTGTATTTCATCTTGTAATTATTTTTTAAATTCACTATTCACCCCCCTCTAGCGCAATTTCATTTGGTATTAGTGCTGGTTTCCATTTTTTGGAGTAACATCCACAAAAGTATATATGGAGGGAAGAGTAGTATTCATCGGCAGATCGTAGGGGCAATCCACTACCCGACCACCTCTCTTTGAAGGAACCAACTACACGTATTGTAAGTTGAGAATGAAGATGTGACTTTAAACCAATGATTTTTCTGTTTAGAGCAATGTGAATCCGCATACGACATTTTCGACAAACCAGAGACGGGATTGGCGGTGGAGTAGATTCATCACCTTTGGCTGAATGCAAAGGCGATGAACCCTATTGTACACTTAGCTCGGAGGAGTTCAATTGCATTAGCCAATGCACAACTGCCCATGAAATATGGAAAACCTTAGAGGTAGCTCATGAATGTATGTCTCGAGTTAAATCTTCTAAGATTAATTTTTTATTGCAGGAATTTGAAGCCTTCACTATAAAGGAAAATGAGAGACTTGGGGACATGTACGCCCAATTCAGTTAATCGTGAATAACCTCAAGTCTTTAGGGAAGACATTCATAAAGGAGGAGCTTCAAGCCAAGCTCCTTCGCTCCCTTGGACCTGAATGGGAGCAAAAGGTTACGATGATAGAAGAAGCCAATCAAGTAAAGGATCTAGACATGGAGAATCTATTTGGGAATTTAATGTCTTATGAGGCAAAGATGGACCAAAAGAAGAAGTCGATCACATCGGAGCCAAAGAAGAAGACCTTAGCTTTTAAGGCAATATCAGACGATTAGGTAAGTACCGATGACGAAGAATTTGTTTTATTAGCTAAAAAATTTAAAAAGTTTCTCAAAAATAGAAAGGAGATCAAGGGAAAGAAAAGGGAAGAAGGACCTTTAGTTTGCTATAATTGCAAGAAAAGAGGTCACATAAGGAAGGAGTGCCGCTTGCTCAAAAGGGATGATAGGAAGAAGTGCAAGAAGCTTTCCCACTACAAGAAATTTTTAAAGCCCAAGACTTTCAAGAAGAAAGCATTCCAAGCAACTTGGGATGACTCCACCTCCAAAGAAGAAGAGGAAACAAATGAAGAAACGGCGTGTTTGGGACTCATGGCAACCAACAACACATCCGGATCTGAGTTCGAGGAACCTGAGGTAAATTCATATTCCTTGGATGAGTTGCAAGAAACATTTGATTTATTATATATAGATCTAAAAGAAACACACACTAAAAGTAAAGCATTAAAAGTAAAAAACTTTGAATATAAGGAATTAATAAATGACCTTAAGGAAAAGAACTTAATTCTCACTAAAGAAACCACAACTTTAAATATGCAAATAGGAAATCTAATGATTGAAAAAGAATCATTAACAAAGGATTTATATATAACTATGAGTGAACAAAAATTTCTAGATAGAGAAGAGCTTCTTGACAAGATTCATGTTTTTGAAAAATCAAACTCTTTTAAAAAGATGATAATGCCCTACTTAGATTAGAAATTAGAGGACTAGAAGATAAATTAGACATAATGAAAATATAAATAAATCACCTCAAAGGAAAATCAAATCAGTTGCTTGAGGACTTAGCCAAATTTACAAAAGGAAAGCATAACTTGGACAAGCTTATTGCCCATCAAAACCTTCCTCAAGTAAATTTGGATTAGGCTATTATGAAACTAGTCAAAATGAATCGAAAAAGAATCCTCCTCCAAAGAGAATCACTAACAAATATGGATTCACATTACAGTGAATATCGAAAAGGCAACTTTCACTTTATTTTGTAGGTTTCAAAGGACATTATAATGTCAAAAACTAGACATACAAAATGAAGGATGGGAAACTCAAATTAGAAAGACCTAAAAAAATATTGAGTCACTAAAGGAGGCCTTTTGTAGGAACAAAGGGACCTACAAGAAAGAAGACAAGGAGATCACCGCCATCAAGGAGGCCGATGGGTGATGGACTCCGGGTGTTCCAAAAACATGACGAGAGACAAGCACCTGTTTTTTGGACCTCCAACCTTTGTATGGAGGAATGGTTACATTTGGTAACAACTACAAGGGCCATATTATTGGTCCCCATCTCAAATGTTTCTTTAGTAAAAGAACTAAAACACAACTTATTAAGTGTTAGTCAGATTTGTGATAAGGGATATAAGTTAATTTTTACTTCAAAAATATTTAAAATTATGCATGCATCAATAAATGAAACCCTTTTTAAGGGAACGAGATTTAAAGACATTTATATTGTAGAATTTGATAAAAATAGCACTTATGAATGTTTTATAGGTAAAAATGAATTGAATGTATGACATAGAAGACTAGGACATGTTTATATGAGACTAGTTCAGAAGCTAGCCAAACTTGAACTAGTTCAAAGTCTTCCTAAAGGAAAATTTGTAGATGACCTTATGTGTTATTCTTGTAAATTAGGCAAAATCATGAAATCTAGCTTTAAAACCAGAGAAGTTATATCCATGTTAAGACCACTAGAATTACTTCACCTAGATTTGTTTGGACCAACAAAATATGAGTCTTAGTGGATGCAAATATTGCCTTGTAATTGTAGACGATTTTTCAAGATTTTCATATCTCTCCTTCTTGAGATCCAAAGATGGAGTGGTTTCCTTTTCTATTTTTTATAGGAAGGTTCAAACTGAAAAGGCTACCAAATCACTTGAATTCGTAGTGATTATGGTGGCGAGTTTGAAAACTCCTTGTTTGATGATTTTTGTCATGAGCATGATATTGTTCACGAGTTTTCTTTCCCCGAACACCTCAACAAAATGGGGTAGTTGAGAAAAAAGAACCGCATTCTTCAAGAGTGTGCTCGAATATTGCTCATAAACTCCGGATTACCGAAGTACTTCTGGGCCGAGGCGGTTAACATAGCTTGTTACGTGTTAAAGCGCATCCTAATTCGATCCGAGTTGCGAAAAACTTGCTTTGAACTATACTATGGGAAAATGCCCAAGATTAGTTATTTAAAAGTTTTTAGATGTTGATCCTTTATTTTGAATGCCCGTTCTAATTTAGATAAATTTTATGCCAAAGGTGAAGAGGCCATGTTCATTGGTTATTCTTTACGTAGTAAGGCATATCGGATTTTTAACAAGACTGCATCAATACTGGAGGAAACCCTTCATGTTTCCTTCGATGAATCACTTTACTCTTCCTCTATTGACTGGGTCAATATGGAAGATGAAGATGATTCTCCTATTAATGTGTTTGACATCCCAAATTCCAATATCCATAATCTTCCAAAAGATTGGATATATCAAAGGGATCATCCCGAAGGTCAACTCATTGGAAGTGTTTTCGATGGCGTTAAAACTCGATCTCGTTTTAGTTGCTCTTTCGGTCTCTCCGCCTTTGTATCTCAAGTTGAACCGAAGAGTGTCGAGGAAGCATGCTCCGAAGAACCGTGGATGATGGCCATGCAGGAGGAACTCAACCAATTTCAAAGGAATGAAGTTTGGGATCTAGTACCTAAGTTGAAGGGCAAATGGTAATAGGAACCAAATGGGTATTTTGAAACAAGTTGAATGAATTTGGTGTGGTCATTTGGAACAAGGCTTGTTTGGTAGCACAGGGGTACAACCAAGAAGAATGAATTGATTTTGACGAGACCTATGCTCCCGTAGCTCGACTCGAATCAATTCACATGCTTTTTTGCGTATGTTGCCTTGGCTTTAAACTCTTCAAATGGACGTTAAGAGTGCTTTTCTTAACGGATTCATTAAAGAGGAAGTTTTTGTAAAACTTCTCGATTTTGAGTCTCATGATACCTTGTCTATAAATTAAAAAGGGTATTATATAATCTAAAGCAAGCTCCTTGAGCTTGGTATGAGAGACATAAAGATTATTTGTTGAGTGCAAACTTCTTTATAGGAGAAGCTGATTCTACATTATTTATTAAAAGAAAAGGAAAAGACATTTTATTCGTTTCAATATATGTAGATTTCTTTTTGGTGCTATTAATGAATCTATGCGTAGAAAGTTCTCCAAGATTATGCAGGAAGAATTCAAAATGAATTTGATGGGTGAACTCAAGTTTTTTTTGGCTTTACAAATCACTTAACTCGAATTTGGGACCTTTGTTTGTCAAATCACTTTACAAAGGAGATGCTGAAAAGATTTGAGATGGAGAAAAGTAAAGGGAAAAATACTCCTATGAGTGTCACAACCTCCCTAGACTTGGACGAATCAGGTACGTCCATAGATCAAAAGCTCTATTGTAGCATGATTGGTTTCTTGTTGTATTTAACCTCTAGTAGACCTGACATTTTATTCAGTTCTTGCTTATGTGCTAGGTTTCAATCAAATCCCAAATAATCACACTTAAATTTAGTTAAACGAATATTTAGATACCTAGTTGACACATCTGAATATGATATATTTTACCCTAGAAGTCCACAATTCAACTTAGTCACATATAACTATGCGGGCTACGAAGGTAGCTGCATCGATAGGAAGAGTACCGGTGGAATGTGCCAATTCTTAGGTGAATCACTAGTCTCTTGGTTCTCAAAGAAACAATCTAATGTATCCCTATCAACCACGGAGGCTGAATATATAGCTGCCGCTCTAGTATGTTCCCAAGTATTATGGATGAAAAATACTTTGAAAGATTTTAATTTGATATTTAATAAGATAAAAATATTATGCGATAATACTAGTGCTATCAACCTTTCTAAGAATCCCGTACATTACTCCCGTATAAAACATATTGATGTTTGACATCATTTTTTGAGGGATAATGTACTTAAGGGAGAAATTAAGGTTGAATTTATTTGTATTGAATTGTAATTGGCTGATATTTGTACTAAACCTTTGAATTATGATTGTTTTAATTTCATACGTAGGAAACTAGGCATATGTAAGTTAAGTGATATTTGAAGAATTTATTGACTTGGTGAAATTTTGTTTGTCACGAACATTGAATGAGTTTTGACTACATCAAGTCAGAGAACATTCAAACATAGTTCAAAAATCAAAATGCACATTTTGTGCAATAGTAGACGTCTGAGAAAACTACCAGACGTCTTATACTTAAAAATTCGACGTCTAAAAATACTAAACAGGCGTCGATCTCATTAAGTCATATTCCATTTAAAATATTTTGAAAAGTGATTTTCTGGACGTTTAGAAACATCCAAAGACGTCTGATATGTCATTGAATATCTTTTGGCAAACTTTTATTTAGCATCAAGGTCAGAAGTTAGGAGGCTCTGGATTCAGGTTTCAGACATTTGATATTGACAGATGTTGTATAAGTCGTCTGGTTACAAAATTAGATGATAACCTGTAGCTTTGGCTGATATCCAAGGAGTACTGATTTCAGAGATTAGACGTCTAATTTTATTTTTCGACGTCCAGCCTGATGTCTGATACAAAAATCAGACAATAACCTATAGCTTGAATCATTTTCCAGGGAAGTCTATATGCAGAAATCATACGTCTAAATATCTTGTAGTTCGTCTGATGCGAGAATCAAACGATGAGATGGAAAGGGTTAAAATCCCAAATGGTTAATCCCAACGTCTGACAATATCACCAGATGCTTGATTTTCGCAAAAAACTGCCCTTTCGGATCTGATTTCTCGGGGGTTTGAGATGTAATTCTCCCCAACTTCAGGGGGAGACGAACTCAACCCCTTGGGGTATATGACTCGTACCTCCAAGGTCTGGCTCGACCTAAAAAAAACTAAAGCCCCATCTCTCCAAACCCTTCGTCGGCCACAACTACTGCCGTTGCCCTTGCTACCAAACGTCTGCACAGCCTCCCTGTCGATCGATGACTCAGTAGCCCACCTTCGTGCGTGTCCTTACGTCTTTTAGAGCTCCATCGTGGGTATAACCTCATTACCCCTTCTCCTCCCACGGTTTTGTGAGGCATTGATCTTGGTTTTTGAAATGCCCAACTTGTTTTGTTCAATGTACTACACTTCATGTGGTTTCAATCTTGAACCTAGTCTCTTTTGCCCTACGGGCTCAAACCCTAGGATCAAGACCTAGGGCGTGGGATGTTTTTTCGAAGGTATATATGTTTGTATCTTGGTTGTAATGGCAAGAGTATTACCTTAAATGACTCAAGCCGTCATCTAACTGGCTTGGGTCCAAAGGTATATTGCCACATGAATATGGCAGGTTGTATTGCCAAAGGCATACTGCCACACAATGTTTTTTTGTGATGTGTGCATATGGCAAATATATTGTCCTTTGGAATGGACATTTTTTATGCAAATTGGTTGAATGGTTTGGCCTTTGTGTTTGTAGGTGTCTTATCTCAACAAAAACCAACCCCACCTTCCAAAACCAACCCACCCAACCTACCCACAATGGCTCCCCGTAGGAAGCAAGTTGAAGGTTCTTCCACTTCCTCTTCCACTTATTTGGTTGACCAATTGTGTAGCGACATCACTAGATAGCAGTTTCATCGCTTAGCAAATGCCAAAGTCAAGAGTCATCGCTTCGTTGTATGGAATGATTTTGCACGTCTAAACCTTTGGGAACCTTTTGAAACCCTTCATCTCTTCCACTATTTTGATCGACAGTTCCACTCTGGCATTGGAACTGTTGGTGTGTTCCCTGACATGGTCCGCTTTTTCTATGCTAACATCGTTGAGGACTACAACAACGATGAATTTGAGTTACCCGTCTGTTTGGTCGTGTAATTCATATTACCTCTGAATCTATTTCTGCTATTCTTGACATCCCTAACGAGGGAAACGATTTTAATGACATTCTGAGGCTGTATGACTCAGAAGTTAGTAACTAAGAATTAATACTGCCGGATAAATATGAAGAAAATCTTTGTACTCTACCATGCAAGAATCTCAAATCCCTTTCCCGACTACTTTCTCATATTTTTGGTTGGGTCCTCAATAAATCGGGTGGTTTTGATTATATCTCGCGCCAACACAAGGCGCTTCTTTTTGCTGCCGTGCATCACATACCCTTCAACGTTTGCCATCTCATTGTTCGTGTCATGAATGGGGACCATGGGGTTTCTCTATCTTTTGGGTCCATACTATCCAAGATATTTGCAAGTCATTGGATTCTCCTAGATGATCAGGTGGTGGATGAAAAGGTCAAGCCCTATAACCGGGCCACAGTAGCCAAGATGCACATTCTTATGGAGCATCTCGAGCTAGAAGAAGAGTCAGCTGATGAGGAATCACTCCCACCTTTTCTGGATTTCCATGCTGAGCGTCCTCTTCAGATAGAAGCTCCTAGATCGAGCTTTGATGAGGCCTGGGATCCTGCCACGGATTCCACCTCTGCGGGCATCTCTCTTTTGATGCGGCGAATCGGAGAAATGTACACTTTCATGGGTGACATGCGCTGAGACATCAATGAACTTCGCATCGATGTTCATAATCTGCTGATGGGACAAGGACCCGCTTGCCGCTGCCGCCGCCACGATCAAGAAGACTAGACTACTTTTAGTTGCAGCTGATGTATTTTCCTTTATTTCTTTCTTTCCATGTTGGGATATATTAAGGGGCTTTGACCCCATACTTATATTTTTCTTTGGGAACAATAGCTAGTTCGTGCTTAGGGCACATATATTTTCCCTAGTTAGTTTTTCTTTCATGCTTTGGCAAAACACTTTAATTATATATTTAGCATGTAGTTTTTCTATATTCATATTGTCCTCATGATCTCTGTCCTGCTTTAACATATGTCTAGCTAAAATATGTTTACTTAATGTATGACAGTTGTAGTTTAGTGCAATCCCTTTAGGAACCCTTCTTGATGACATTCAAAAAGGGGGAGAACATAGGATTATGAAAATAAACTAAAAACTTGATCATGTTTAGCATAGATCACTAAGTATAACATTCAAGGGGAGAAAATAAGATTCTAAAGATATATTTTGAAAATTATAAAAAACGGGGAGATTGTTAGTTCAACCTCTTATAAATAATATTTTGATGATTTTACAAAAAAAAGAAAAAGAAATAAAACATAGAAATAACATATTTTTCTATTATGATATAATTGCAGGTCTTGTGGATTTTCCAAGACAGATATTATGAGCGTGAAGACGCATCATGTTATAGGTCTTAGGCTTTTTTATGTACACATTCAAAATGTTGTAATTTTCTTTTTCTTGAGTCTAGAAATATTGTAAAAAGCCTCGAAAAGATAATGTACTCTTAGTTTATTTAGTCTTTCTACACTTAGGAAAAATTTGGAACAAAAACTTAACTCAAAACACATTTCAGACGTCCAACACACCTGTCAAATGTTTGATATTCAACTTTAAGATGTCTAATTGCCTATAACATTGTCTGCACATTTAGCCTCTAGTCCATGCAACCTCCAATCAGACGTCCATAGGATTGTACAGACGTTCAATACATACCTCAGACGTCTTTAAACCAATTGTTAGACTCTGGTTGCTATTTCCTTCATTAATTTGCAAGAGTAACAGTTAGATACACTTTTAGACGTCTGGACATGTCTCTAGACGTCTAATAATGGACCGTTACTCTTTTACTTTGCGGAGACTTGTCAGAAACCAAATCTCACTTTTTTCATTACCTAAGCAAGTTATTAGTCACTTTTCAGATGTCTAGGACACTGGGCAGACGCCACACTGACATTTGATCCTTAAAATCTAGAAACTTGTTTGGATCTGATCAAAACAGGAACAAATCCGCCTATAATTAAATGTCCAATTTTATTACCAGATGTCTTATAATAGCATATCAGACATCCACCTAGAACCCTGTTTCGATCTAATGAAAATAGTAAGCTTGACTCATAAAATCAGACGTCTGACCCAAAAATTAGACGTTTGATCCTGCAGTCAGAATCATAATTACCCTGATTTGAGTTGGATTTCATCCCAATCTCTTGGGACTTGTCTCCAACGGCTAGGAGCCCTCTCCCAGGCCTTCTTGAAGGTTCTTAACTTGCCTATAAATACACTATAACCCCTCTTAGGCAAGACACACCCTCTTGAGATATAATTCACTTAGATTATCACTTGCTCATTGCTTCCTTTGCCTTTGTGTTGTGCAATCACTTTGTTTGGGGCAAACCAACACTCCCACTATGCTACATATTGTCATCTTTAGGGAGTTTCCTTAACCCTTAGTAGATAAGTAAAATTATTCATATTTTGGGGTGCTCTATAGGGTGTATTTTACATTTCATTTTACTTGATTGTTGTAGTTGGGTATCTGGTCTGTCGGATCCCCGTCTCTTCACTTTGAAGGGAGAAATCTCTGTTTAGGGATCGGAAGTAGGATTTGTAATTGAGGTACACTATCCTAGTTGAAGTAGTGTGGTTAGTGGATTGATCACTTTGTGATCGTCAATTTTATGTTAAGAGATTGGCTTAGGCGGAGGTTTTCACTCGGTTTGGTTTTCCACCTAAAAAATCTTGTGCCTTTTTTTGTGATTGTATTTCATCTTGCAATTAGTTTTTAAGTTCACTATTTACCTCCCTTTAGTGCAATTTCAAAGAACCCCTTGTTTGCTTGATTCTTGGATGTAGCAGGTCTGATTTTTCTGATTACTGATCTGTTGGCATTGTTTCTAATCTTCATTGGGCATGATGAGTGAATTTGAAATCTCATCAGTTACTGCAGGAGATTCCGGGTCATATAAGAACCCATTCTTTGTGCCAATTGTCAAGTTGGACGAGACCAACTTTGCACAGTGGCCTCAAACTTTCTTCATGACCGTGGATGTTCATGATAAGGAGTACTTGCTGCTCGAACCTAAGCCAGAGAACAAGACTGGCAAGAACGCATCATGGAAGAAAGATAACGCGATGGTTAGATCTTGGATCATGCATACTGTCTCTCTTTGTATTGGTGATGGCGTTATGTATCACAAGATCTCAAAGGAGATGTGGGATCTCCTCTACACTACCTACTCGCACGAGAAGAATTTCAGTTGGGTGTTTCGGATCCATTATGACTTGAGGAGTCTCAGTCAGGAGGGTTGGACTCTTGCGCAGTATTATACTGATCTCAAGGGATTACTTGAGAAGTATATTGTTACATGGCTTGTTTGCACTTGTGCTAGTCAGAGGGAGTATAGGAAGAAGTACGAAGTTCTGCAGTTTCTCAGTGGTCTTGAACCTAAATATGAGGGCTCCTCTACCCAGATTCTTGTACTCCCAGATTTACATTCCTTGGAGAAAGTGTATGGTAGGCTGAGTAGAATTGTGATAAAATCACTGCCTACTACTGTTGCATCTCTTGGTTAAATGATGGCCTTGTTTACTTCTGGTGGACGTGGAGGCCGGGGTGCGCCTTTCACTCGTGGACGTGGACAAACTGGTCGACCACGTGTCACATCCACATTTTGTGGCAAGACTGGTCATGTGGAGGACAAATCTAGGTCAAGTATGGATGTCCTCCCATGGTTAATCAGGCCACTACTTTGCTTGATGAGTTGCCTTAGTTGGTCACGAGAGCTGAGTTTTATGCCATGATTCAGTGGTTCTCTCAGATTATCCAAGACACTACTCTTGATGCTGCTACTTTAGCATCCTTTTTAGGTAGTATTTTTGTTTTTGCTATTCAGGATTCAAATGTTGGTATGAATTCATGGTTGGTTGACTCTGGTGCATTTAGGCACTTGAGTGGCAATGAATGTGCTTTTCAGAGAATGTAGTTAGTCCCATTAGGTAGAACTGTTCATGTGGCTGATGGGTGCCATTCCAGAGTTGACGGCAGAGAGGATGTGGCTATGACCCCCACACTTTGGTTGCCAGATATTTTATTTGTTCCTAATTTTTCCATTAGCTGCGTACTAAATATCTAAATTGGTGGGCTATATTTGATGCTATAAGATGTGTATTTTAGGACAAACTCACGGAAAGGATGATTGGTGGCGGACATGAGGAGGGGGAGTTTATTGCCTACTCCAGAGTCCATTTGCTGGTTCATGTCAGGGGGAGGTTGCTCTGGTTGCTGGTATTGCTGCTCAGTGGCACAGATGACTTGGACATCTTTCTTTGGATAGGCTACGATGCATGATCCCCCATATATGACTTGCTGCTCAGTTTACCTGTGAGGAGTGCCAGCTGGGCAAATATCACAAGAATAGTTTTTCGGCCAGTTATTACTTCTTCCACTAGTTCATCTGCGTGTTTTGATTTGGTTCATATTGACATATGGGGGCCTAGTCATGTATTTAACTAGTCGGGTCATAGATATTACTCAGTCATTGTTGACGATTTCCTCCGAATGTCTTGGTTATTTTTGTTGAAAAATAAGGTAGAAGTTGGTAGTGTGATTGAATCTTTTATGATTCAAATCAAGAATCAGTTTTCTACCATGATTAAAATGATCCAATCTGATAATGCAAAAGAATTCCTTACGGTGCGTTTGCAATATTTTTATCGTATGCATGGAATATTCATCAAACTAGTTGCCCCCATACTTCTCCGCAAAATGGGGCGGCTAAAAAGAGACAGATATTTGTTGGATGTGGCATGCACTCTTCTCATTCATCATAATGTTTCTTCTAGATTTTTGGGTGATACTATACTTACAGCTTGCCATTTAATCGATCAACTGGCTAATTTTATGGTTCGGGATCAGCTGCCATGGCAAATTCTTTTTCCTGACAAAGAATTTTTTATGTGCCACCCAAAATTTTTGGGTGTGTTGCTTTTATTCACATATATGGTCCAGGACTTGATAAGCTTGCATCTCGTGTTGTGAAATTTGTCTTTTTGGGCTACAGTTCCACTCAAAAAGGATATAAATGCTATGATGCTCGCACTAGCATTTTAAATGTCGTCGGCATGTCATTAGCTTGACCATTTTTGGAAAAGGGTTATGTCGACAAGAGTAAGGTATCAAAACACAGGCGACACACACAAACACAATTAAATAATCTGTCATTTTTGTCGGCATGCCCTCGGTATTTCTACGGCATGCCCTCAGCATGCCTATTGAAAAACAAGCATTTCCACGGCATGCCCTCAGCATGCCAATGAAATGCATACTTAGAATTTCATCGATACAGCGTTGAAATTGGCATTTTGAACCTTGCCTTACATCAGACGTAATTTTATTAGTGCGGATATGACTTTCCATGAGGAGATTCCCTATTTCTCCACTACAGGGCATGACATCATTGCTGATACTGAATGTGTGCCTATGCCTGTTTCTCCAGTCTAGCTAGAAGAAATACCGGTCACTTCTACTCCAGTTGGTACAGGTGCAACGCCTCTCAGATACAGTTAGCCAGCTCATGTGTACTGTTGGTAGAGTACGTATTAGTTTTGTTTGGAGTTTGTCTTGCTTCTTGTCCTATTGGACTTATGATGTAATTTTCCCAACACTTCTTTCTATATAAAGAGGTGTAGGGTTTCATTTGAGAATAAGACAAGTTATTTTCTCCGACTTGGTATCAAAGCGGTGATCCTAGATCGGCGGTCTGGTATCCTACCTCTCAGAGCCTCCGTACCCCTCAACCAAAACCCTAATCTCCTGTTTCACACTCGCGGAAGTCTCTGCAGGTGAGCCACCAACCGCTGTCGGCTCTCGGAGGTCGCTGCCGCGGTCGCAGCGGCTGTCGGTGCTCATCGCAAGCTGCTGCTGGCCCTAGCGGGCCCCTCCAAGCACCACAGGGCACCGCTGCTCCTCTGTAGGCGGTGGTTCCTGCTCCGAGAGGCCCTATAACGTCGCCTCTTGCGCTGCTCTTATCGTCTGGACGTCATAGCGTTGCCCAATGGTTGCTGCACCACCCGGAGATTTGCCCAGCACCTCGAGGCATTGCCCTTACGCCACCCCTGATCTCGGGACAGCGTCGCCCAATGCCGGAGCACCTTCTTTGACCGTTGAGGCGTCGCCATTGCCGTCGCTCATCACCTGCAGGTCGTGGTGGTGGTTCTCGGGGTCGATTGTGCCCGCCCAAGCACTGTTAGGATTCTTTCTAACATCCTAACATGCGTTAAAACCTGATCTACAGGGTCTCTGTGATTCTTGAGATATAATCTAGGGTTTCTTCGCCTCAGATCTCATGTTCAAGATCACTTTTCTCTGATTGTGAAATTTTCACATTTGAATATTGATTTCAGATCACATCTGTGGCATCTTGTGGCAGTCCTAAGGCACGATGGCCTCCTTAGATTCTTCGGAAATGTCATTGGTTATAGCTATGGACAACGGCGGTTATAAATCTCCTCTCTTTGTTCCTATCGCCAAGTTGAACGGGACCAATTATGCTAGATGGTCTCAGACGTTCCTCATGACCGTCGAGGGGCATGATAAGGAACACCCACTGTTGGAGATGGAGCCACAAGATAAAATATGGAAGAATGTCACTTGGAAGAAGGATAATTTCATGGTTCGTGCATGGATCATGAATTCTGTTGAGCCTTAGATTGGTGATGGGATCATGTACTACATGACCGCCAAGGAGATGTAAGATTCTTTACATGATACATATTCTCATGAAAGGAATTCCAGCAAAGTGCTTGAGATTCACCATGCTCTTGGTAGTCTCAAACAGGAGGGTTCGTCACTGTTGCAGTACTATGTCACCCTAAAGGGGCTCCTTGAGAAATAAAATGTCTGTTGACTTGTCTGCACTTGTGTCACTCAGAAGGCACATACGGAGTATGTTGTTTTTCAGTTTCTTGATGGACTTGGACCAGACTATGAGGCTGCTAGGTCCTAGATCCTTACTCTGGCTGAGCTTCCATCTCTGAAGGAGGCTTATAGCCGCATGAGCAGAGTGGTTATTAGGCCACTCGTGTCAGAGAGTGGACTGACCCCTGTGCTTGTTGCGGCTGCATGTGGAGGATGTGGTGCTCCATCCACCAGGGGGAGAGAGCGTGGTGGTCGGGGTATGAGTGGTAGACCTCGCACCATTTGCTCGCATTGTGGAAAGGTTGGCCATATAGAGGCTTCTTGCTGGACAAAGCATTGTCGACCTCTCATGGCCAACCAGGCTGTCTCTCTAGAGGAGGGGAGCAACATGGTGTCTCGTGCAGATTATGATGCTGTGATCCAACATCTCTCTCAGCTGACCCAGGAGACTACTACTATCATTGCAGATACTGCTGCCTTGGCTACTTCAGGTATGACTTCCGTTTATAGGTCTGGTAATGCTGACTGTACCTTGTGGTTGGTGGATTTTGGCGCATCTCAACATCTCAGTGAGGATGAGACGTGTTGAATAGGTTCATAATATTCCTTCAAGGAAATTTGTGCAGGTAGCAGATGATAGGCAGTGTAGGATTCATGGCAGAGGAGATGTAGCAGTGACTCCTACTCTGACGTTGCCTAACGTTCTTTATGTTCCAGAATTTCCTATTAGTCTATTGTCTGTTAGTAGAATTACAAAAGACTTGCACTGTTGTGCAATATTTGATGAGCTAAGTTGTATTTTTCATGACAAACTCGCGGGGAAGACAATTGGTGGTAGACATGAGGAAGGGGGTGTGTAAAGCCTGGTCTAGAATCCAGTTGCTGCTATGTGTCAGGAAGAGGTTGCATTTAATACTGGTACAGCTCTTCAGTGGCATCGTCGTCTTGAGCACCTATCATTGGACAGGCTTCGACGTGTCATTCCTCATATTTCACCGGCTACGGAGATTTTGTGTGATGCATGCTAGCTGGGAAAGCATCACATGATCAGTTTTCCTCTTAGTTTGTTTCACAGTTCTAATGCTATCTTTGATTTACTGTATATGGATGTATGGGGACCGAGTCGTATCCCTGACAGACTAGGTCATAGGTTTTATCTTGTTGTGGACGATTTTTCTAGGATATCATGGTTATTCCTTTTGCAAAATAAATTTGATGTTGGATTAGTAATTGAAACATTTATCTTACAAATAAAGACTCAGTTTCCTACTATTGTGAAGATTGTGTGGTCTGATAATGCTTTACAGTTCTGTACATCTAAGTCGGCAGTCTTTTATAGATCTCTTGGAATTGCTCATTAGACATCTTGTCCACATACGTCATAACAGAAATGGTGTAGTAGAAAGAAAGTTCCGTTACGTGCTTGATTTGGCTAGAACATTCTTGATCCAACACAATGTGTTACAGGTGTATTGGGGAGATGCAGTATTAAGTGCATGTTATTTGATCAGTAGATTGCCCAACTCAGCCATATAAGAGCAAGTTCTATGGATGGTTCTCTTTCCTGAGAAGGATCTGTTCACTGTTCCGCCTTGAGTGTTTGGCTGTGTTGCCTTTGTTCACATTCTTGGACCTGGCAAAGATAAGTTGGCTCCAAGAGCAGTGAAGTGTGTGCTTCTGGGATATAGTAGCAGCCAGAAAGGATACAGATGTTATGACCCCTATGGTAAGAAATATTATGTGACTGCAGATGTCACATTTCATGAGTCCATTCCTTATTTCTTTATAGATGGTCATCAGGTGACATTTGAGAGAGATTTGGCTCCTATGCTTGTTCCACCAGTTTCCTTGGAACAAATTCCCATTACACATCATGAGGATATATCTACCACAGAGACTTCTATGAGGCAGAAAGTAGAGACTACTTAGGTATATAAGCTACTTGTGACATACAGACAGCATGCATGGCGACAAAAATACACCCCTACTACACCTCAGCCACCTGTCCCCTTTCCTAGTCAGGTATGCATTGATACTGACGTGAGTTTTCCTAGTGGTGCTTGTGTAGGTTCCTTTGATGAGTCTCATACTCCGATTGCTACTGAGCATAGTGAGGAGGATCTTGATCTTCCAATTGCTATTCGAAAGGCTCCACGTAGTTGTACCCAGTATCATAATGTATAGACAGTCTCCAGTGCCAGCCCTGGTAGTTCCTTTGCTATTTTCACAGTGGCTCTATCTACAACTCATGTTCCTACCCCCCATTAGCAGGCCATGCTAGATCCAAATTGGTATTAGGCTACGGAAGATGAGATGGCTGCTCTACAGTCTAGAGGGACGTGAGATTTGACTGCTTTGCCTCCTCATGCTAGAACAGTTGGGTGCCGTTGGGTCTTTGCAGTTAAATATAACCCAGACGGCACAATATCTCGCTACAAGGCGAAATTGGTGGTAAAGGGATTTACCTAAACGTACAGGGTAGATTTCTTTGATACCTTCTCTCGAGTTGCTCGACTGTTTACTGTTCGGATTTTGATGTTTGTAGCAGCTCACTGTGACTTGGCTTTTCATCAGTTGGATGTCAAGAACGCATTCTTGTATGGAGATCGTCAGGAGGAGATCTATATGCAACGACTCCCTGGGTTTGAGGCTCAGAGGGAGTGTGTATGCAGATAGAAGAAAGTCATCTATGGGTTGAAGTAGAGACTCTCGGAGGAGGTACATGTAATGGGACTTATAAAGTCCTCTGCTGATCACTCTTTGTTTGTAAGGAATAGTAGAAGGGGAGTGGTTGTACTCCTTGTCTTTGTGGATGACCTGATCCTCACTGGAGATGATTTTGTTGGGATAGTTAAGGTAAAAAGGAAGTTGGTTAATGCCTTCGTGATGAAGGATCTGAGTGAGCTCAGATACTTTCTTGGGATTGAAGTGACACGCAGCAGAAAGGGCATCGTTCTTAGCCAGCGGAAGTATGCCCTTGATATCTTGCAGGAAACAAGAATGATGGTGTCCAAACCTGTTAATATACTTGTGGATCCCAAAGGACACCTCTATGATATTGAGTCTCCGCCTATAAATTGCTGTATCTTACTATTACACGTTCGGATCTTTCCCTTGCAGTAGGAAAGCTCAGCCAGTTCATGGACAAACCGACCAGGTAGCATTAGGATGCTGCTATACAGGTGCTTAGGTATGTGAAGAAAGCACCTGGCAGAGGTGTTTTATTTCAGAGGTGCACATCTACGAGTGTTGGCTATTCTGATGCTAACTATGTAGGGTGTATGACAGACAAGAAGTCAACAACTGGATTCTGTACTTATGTGGCAAGCAACTTAGTGGCATGGAGAAGCAAGAAGCAGTAGGTGGTATCTAGGTCCAGCGCAGAATCAGAATACAGGGCTATGGCTCAGATAACTACAGAGATGGTTTGGGTCAAATCTGTTATACATGATCTCCATATTCAGGAAGAGGGACCAATGGAGATGAGATGTAATAATTGTGTTGCTACCTATATTGCAAACAACCCAATGTTTCATAAGCGGATAAAGCTTGTTGAGGTCGATTGCCACTATACTAGAGACTTGATACAACGTGGAATTATTTACATTTCATCTGTATCGTTTGAAGATCAGATTGCAGACATGTTCACGAAGCTCCTTGCCAGATCTGCTTTCGATAAGTGTTGTTCCAAGTTGAGCATCATTGATATATATGCTCCAACTTGAGGGGTAGTGTTAGTTGAGCACGTATTAGTTTTGTTTGGAGTTATTTGTCTTGTTTCTTGTCCTATTGGACTTATGATGTAATTTTTCCAACACCTCTCTCTATATAAAGAGGTGTAGGGTTTCATTTGAGAATAAGACAAGTTATTTTCTCCAACTTGTACACTTTGCCTGCTTCTTACAGATAGAGACCCCCCTCTCCTCCCCCTCCAGTGCCACCTCCTTCCCCGTGTATACAGGTACATATTGATGATACTGATCCCTCTTCTTCCCATGATGATCTTGCAGGTCTATATGATGATTTTGGCCCTGATGATTTGGCTGTTGATCCTCATGTGGATCTTCCTATTGCTATTAGGAAGGCTCGATGCTCGTGTTCATCTAGATATTGAGTTCCTGATGATCCTCCTACTACTAATCTTGGACGATCGTTTGCTATGTTTACTACAACATTGATGGCTACTACTGTCCCTACCAGTTACCAGCAGGCCATGCTTCATCCCAAATGGTTGCAGGCCATGGAGGATGAGATGGCTGCTCTTCGATCCCGAGACACTTGGGATCTTACTTCCTTACTTGCAGGTGCTCATGTTGTTGGATGCTGATAGGTATTCACCGTCAAATACCATTTAGACGGCTCTATGTCACGATGTAGAGCATGTTTGGTTGGCAAAGGATTTACTCAAACTTCTGGAGTAGATTTCTTTGACACCTTTTCTCCAGTGGCCAGACTACCTACAGTCCATATTCTTCTTTCTGTTGTAGCACATTATGATTGGAGTTTGTATCAGTTGAATGTCAAAAATGTATTTATATATGGAGATTTGAAGGAGGGAGTTTATATGCAGCAACCCCTTAGTTTTGAGACTAAGGGAGAGTGTGCATGCAACTTAGAAAGGTCATTTATAGTCTTAAACAAGGCCCCCGAGCTTGGTTCCAAAAATTGTCTGAGGTGGTGTAGGATATTGGACTCAAGCGGTCTTTTGCTAATTACTCTCTATTTGTTAGAAAGAGTTATAAGGGAGTCGTGGTATCACTTGTATATGTCGGTGATATTATTATTTTTGGAGATGATACTACATGGATAGAGGAGGTGAAACAAACTTTGGCCAACAAGTTTGTTATGACTGATTTGGGCACTTTGAGATAATTCCTTGGCATCGAGGTGGCTCGCGGCAAGGATGGGATTACGATTTTCCAATGGAAGTATGCTATTGATCTTCTTAAGGACATAGGAATGTTGGGTGCCATAAGGGTTGTCTTCGGTAGATATAGCTATAAGGGTCTCATCAGGGAAGTAATTGAAAATTGGTGGGGTGGGTCTTATGTGGGTCCGATCAAGTCTTGAGAGGTGGTTGATGAGGTGTGGCTCATCATAGCTAAAATGCCAAAGTTAAGCTAGAAACTAGGTTAAACACTATATTATTTCTGGTGTAACTTTTTTTGATGGAATGAATTGAATGTGGGTGGTTATTATTTGGATAACCACCCTTTCACTTTTTTTTATAAAAAAAGGGTTAAGGGTGGAAGTTAAGGAAAAAGACCTAAAGCATCAAATTTAGGTTAAAAATGTATAATTAGGTCAATTAATGAGATGTTCTATTCACAAATGTAAAATGATGATCCAATTGTAAATTAAACACATTTCTGAGTTCAAAGGTTCAAATCAAGAGCGAAATCATGTTCTAATATGTTTAATTAAGTCCCAATAAAAATCTTATTGCATTTGGACATCAGTAGGACCTTAAAATCATCACATTACATTTAGCTCCTCATTCATTCACATTTTATTCACGTGTAAACCAGCCAGGGACCAGTTTGCAAGTCTTTAAGGGTTGGTTGGTAATTATTTTCACCACTAATGGGTTTAGTCTACAATTGTTCTACCCCTTCGACTCACTTGGGCCTGGATGCAAAAGCACCAATACACCTGCATATCTCTCCTCGCACACTGTTCACGCACGAGGAACTTGAGCTACAACAGCCGTTGATTTGTTGGGCCTCTTATCCAACGATGGATCCTTTACCATCCTTCTCGCACCTTTGCACGGAGAATCGTAGCCTCACCTAGATCCCATCTGATGGTGGGCATTTGGTTTTGAGCTTCCCGCATTCCTCTCGATCTCTCATCCACCATTTTCCCTAATTGAGCCTAATCTTACCTTGCGGTGTCTTCACTTGCGCAGCTACCTAAGCACCCTTCAGGGCTTGCATGCAAAGGACCAGCTTGTCTCCCACATCTCTTGAGCCGAGCATTCTCTCCCTCTGATTTCCTCTTCACAACCTGCCCTGGTTCCATTGCTATGGCGATGAACTCCATCTTCCTTCGACTCTTCTCGCCACTAGGGATCGCGTAACACCTGAGGGCGACCCAGAGTTCCACTAGTGAGCTTTCCCTCCGTTGGAGTGCCTCCCTCCTTTCTCGTTGTAGTCACCAGCTGCAAATTGTCTCAAAGGTCCCATTTTTTCAATTAGTTTAAGAATTTAATGGTTTCTAGGATTAGAAGCTTTCTAGGTTAATTAGGAATAGAATTAGTTAGGTAAATTATTGATGGATTGATTAGATAGGAGTAGAATAGCTCAGGTAGGTTTTTGCCGATCCGCCTCCTCTGGTAAATTTCGATCAGAGGAGATGAGTTCATTGAAATCCACTTGATCACTCATCTTCCTCTCCATCTCACAATCACGTTCACTCCCTTTACTCGAAGTTTTTATTCACAAATCATCCCACTCACTGAAACATCAATTAGATCTGATGGTCCATAGCACAAGATCTGATTGAGCGGTAAATCCATTGGAGGGTGATTCCATTCATGTCGTTAGATTACAATCACCCTCCCTAGAGCAAAAGTGGACTTTATTTGATCGTTTGAATCTAATTTGATTTGATCAGCAGATTAATGAATTTAGTGAGAAATTTGACTTTTATTTGATTTATGACTGATTTGGGTACTTTGAGATACTTCATTGGCATCGAGGTGGCTCATGGCAAGGATGGGATTACGATTTCCCAATTGAAGTATGCTATTGATCTTCTCAATGACATAGGAATGTTGGGTGCCAAGCCTGCTAATATTCCGATGGATCCTAAAGGACATCTATATGATGAGAGGTCTCCTCATGTAGATAGCAGATCATATTGATAGCTTATTGGTGAATTGCTAGATATTTCATTAGCTATTGAAAAATTGGGTCAATTTATGAGCAAGCCTACAAGGCAACAATGGGAGGCAGCAATGCTAATTCTCAGGTACCTTAAAAAGGCACCTTGTAGAGGCTTATTATTCAGGAGTGGATTGCCTATGCAGGTTGTTGGCTATTCTGATGCCAACTGTGCGGGATGCCTTGCAGATAGAAAATCCATGACTAGTTTCTGCACTTATGTAGCTGGAAATCTTGTGATGTGGAGGAGCAAGAAACAGGTTGTGGTTTCCAGATCAAGTACAGGATCCGAGTATTGAGCTATGGCTCAAACAACAGCAGAGATGGTGTGGCTACTAGTTGTGGTACATGACTTGTATATTCAGGCTCAGCTACCTATGGAAATGCGATGTGACAGCAGGGCTGTGGCATATATCACAAATAATCCTATGTTTCACTGGAGGACAAAACACGTAGAGGTGGATTGTCATTACACTCGTGATTTGATTCAGAGGGGCATCATCTATACTATAGTCGTCACTTATGAGGAATAGACTGCAGATGTGTTCACTAAGTCATTGGTTAGAGCTTCTTTTGACACATGTTGTAATTAAGTTGAACATGATTGATATTTATGTTCTAGCTTGAGCGAGAGTATTGTAGAGCCTCTTGTAGTCTGTTGTTTATTTTTATCTTTCTATGTGAACCTCCTTGTTGTTTTCCCTTTCACCTTTTCTATAAAAGAGGTGTCAGGGCTTTCTAGTATAATTTAGCTCATTTGGTTTCCTAACTCTTTAAAAAACAAAAATCTCCTTGATTCTGGGTGCTAAATGTAATTCTCATAAGGAAAGTGGTCCAATATAGTGAGAATCTAAGCCCTTGCCAAACCTGTCCGGTTGTACAATTTGCGAAACCATACAAGTATGAAAATGATCAAGCCAAGATAAGATTTTCAGTGCTTGACTCACACCTTGTTTGGAACCAATTGGCTGCTGACATTGCGGCATATGCAAGCTTTCAAGCTAAGATAAGATTTTAGTGCTTGACTCATCCTTTGCTTGTGACCAAATGGATAGTTACTGTTAGATATTATGTAACTATTTTATGTTGGTCATATTTCCTCAGTTGTAATTTTTATTTTTTTATTATATTCTTCATGTAATTTTCCCATAACCCTTTTGTATATAAGAGAGATTAGGGTTTTTTTTTGAGAATTAAAATCATTTATTTCATCCAATATGATATTAGGGTAGCGGTCTTAGACCGGTGCTTTGATATCCTTCCAGATACCACTGAATCTCTCTGCAAAAATTGTATAATCCTCGATCGAGAGAGGGTTCATCATGAAGGGAATCTCTTAACCGTCACCAACCCCTGATGAGCCTCCTATTGCTGCCGCCGACGGCGGCCGTAGGAGGGTTTTCGCCGTTGTTCACGGCTGCCAGACAGCCCTTGGCTGCTGTTGTGGTCGCCTGCAACTTCTGTGCAAGCCTTGTGGTTGCTGTGGGGAAGTCTGAAAGACCCTGCAGTGCCAGTAGGTGCAGTCCTCCCCCACTGCAGGGGACTGTTGTTCCTGAAAACAGGGATTTAACTCCATCTGTTGGGTGTTCTATGGCTGTTTTGATTGGGGGCAGTCATAGCCCAAACATCGTGAGGGGGTGCACTGCTTCAACTTGGGTCACAAGTCGTTGTGCGACCCTCTCTATTAGTGCGTGTATGTTCTGGGTACTCTTGTGCCTGTCTTGCGCATGTTTCTACATGCTTCTTGATATGTTTTTGTGCATATCTCTACATGATCAGCAGGCAGTGATTGTGAATTTTGATTCTTCTCCCCATGGTTAACATGGAAACCTCGATGCTTACCTGGTTTTGTTCCCACGATAAAGCTTTTAGGGTCCTAGAATTATGTACTTTGGTTGAGAGTATTCTGCATTTTTGTTGGAGGACATGAGTGCCTACATGTGTGCACTGATGCTGCATTGGATACTAAAAATGAGAAGTTTCAGAAGTGGGAGGATAATTATCTAGTTATGAACTGGATAATGCATAGTGTTGAGCCAAAGATTGCAGTGAATATGCTATATAAGAAGATGGCTATTCTATGTAGACTAGCAATTCATGACAGGTAGAAATCTACAGGAGGATCTAAATCACTAACCAGGGTGATATGACTTTGGCAAACTACTTTACCATGCTTGAGGGCCTCATTGAGGAGCTTTCTGTATTCCAACCTACTTGCTGTGATAAGCAGGTAAATGAGAGGGCAGAATGGTAGATGTACAGGTTCCTTGATGGGCTATTTGCTCGCCATCAGTTAGCAAGGATTAGATCTTGGCAATTGATTTGATTCCTAGTCTGGAGACGGTTTATGGTTACCTTTAGAAATTAGATGCTGATTCTACCCCAATCACCACAATTACTATGCCTGAGCTTGCTGTTCTTGCAGCCTCAGGGGGGAGTGGGGGTAGGTTTGGTGGCTGTGGACATGGTCGTGGCCAGGATGGAGGTTGTGGATGTCGCACTTATCCTCTTTATGTCCATTTCTAGAAGACCAACCAGCCCTTAAATCGATGTTGGGATAAGTTTGGGAGGCCTACCTGGGCCAATTAGACTTCCATTGTCAATGTGCCTGCTCCTGACAATGGATCACTTACGACATTTGTTGAGGTTTGATTAGAGTTCCTCTATTGCTGCCTTGCTACAAGTACTACAGGTCATGTTGCTTACATAAGTATGGCTGACTGGATTATTGATTTTGGGGCTTTTACTCATCTGATAAGTAAAGCCACCGGTCTGTCTTCGTCTAGAGACTCTGATATTGTTACATCTGTTTGATTAGCTAATGGGAGTATGTCTCCTGTTACTTCTATGGGCACAATGTAGTTCTCTCCCTGTTTCAGTTATCAGATGCTTATTGTGCTCTTGATTTTTCTCATATTACTAACTATTAGTCAAGTTTTTAAGTAGCTAAAATGTTGCACTATATTTGATGAGTATCATTGTTATTTTCAAGACATCCAGATGAAATAGACAATTGGTGGGGGCTATGAGCATTGTGGACTTTACTACTTGAACCTGCCTTCTGTCTTTACCAGAGCTACCTCTACCTCATCCAATCCCCTGCTATGGTATATCAAACTTGGTCATCCTTCTTTGTACAAGTTTCGTCAAATGTTCCCTAATATTCCTCATTCCACGACCTTTGAGTGTGACACCTACCAGCTAGAAAAACATCATTGCGGTTCCTTCACTCTTTCGTTGAGAGGCAGTCTTAGTGTTCTTGATTTAACTCATTGTGATGTATGAGGTCCTTGTCCTATTAATTCCATGTCTAGGCATAAGTATTTTGCTGTTTCTGCGAATGACTTTAGTCATCCATCGTGGATATTTTTATTGGAAGATAGATCGATGTTATTTTCAATAATAAAGTTCTTTTTTGAGGTGCAAAATCCTTTTTCCATCAAGATTAAATGTTTCAGGTCTGACAATGCCCTTGATTTTGTTCAGCACCCACTTCAGGCTTTTCTTGAGGACAATTGTACTGCCCATCAAACTTGTCCACATACGTCACAGCAGAATGAGATTTCTAAGCGGAAGTTACGTCATTTGCTTGATATTGCTAGGATATTTTTATTCTCTACGAGTGTTCCTAAATCCTTTTGGGGTGATGCTGTCCTTATTGCTACACACCTTATTAATAGACTTCCCTTTTCTATGCTCGGAGGTGACTCCTTTATCCAGACAGGGAATTGTTTCCTTTGCCTTTGTGCACCTTTGGGTGTGTGTGTTTTGTTCCTAATTTTAATAATCCAGACAAATTATACCCAATGCCACCAAGTATGTCTTCCTTGGTTACTCTTGTGTCCAAAAGGGTTATAGATGTTTTGACCAAGTTGGTAGATGATATTGCATTTGTGTCGTTGTTACCTTCTTGAGAGTGTCCTACTTCTCTTTTGAGGGTTGTGATGCTCAATTCTAGCCCCATGTGTCCCACAGACGGGATCCACCACCACATATATTTGCACCCCTTCCTGTTAATCCAGATGTTGATGCAGGTACTGGTCCATTGGGTACTTCGTCCCCCACCAGTGTTGTTCTGTATGTTCCTTCCCTCTTGAGGGAGGGCTACAGTAGGGTTGATGATAATTGGTCTATTGCTTCAAGGAAATCGGTTTGCTCTTGTCTTTGCATTTTATGTTTCATTATACTTCTACTATCCACTTGGATTCTTCTGTGTAGCAGTTTTCAAAGGCATTTAGTAGTTAGTAGTACCATTATGCATAGATCCTATAATGGGTGGCTAAAGATCCAGAATAGGTTGCTACTATGGATGCAAAGATAGAGGCTTTTATGACCAGAGGCACATGGGATATTGTTCATATTTTTAAGGGGGCAAATGTGGTGATTTGCAAATGGGTCTATACCGTCAAGAATCATGCTGATGGGGCTATTGACAGGTTCAAGGCTAGGTTGGCTGCCAAAGGGTTCACCAAAATCTACGTGGTGGACTTCTTTGAGACCTTTTCTCTTGTGGCAAGAGTTAGTTCATCAGGGTTATTTTGTCAATTGCAGTGAATTTGGATTGACCTTTTTATCAACTTGACATTAAAAATGACTTTCTTTATGGTGATCTTCATAAAAGGTTTATATGTGTCAACCTCCAAGTTACAAGGTTGAGGGGGAGTATGTTTGCAGATTGAAGATGACTATATATGGCCTCAAATAGAGCCCATGAGCATGGTTTGAAAGACTCAGCACTGAGGTTATGAAGATTGATTTTCACAGATCCACATCCGATCACTCTATATTTATTGAGAAAATGGCATTTGGCATTGTGATAGTTGTCGTTTATGTTAATGACATGATCCTTACAAGAGATGATGCTATTGGTGTTTAGGAGGCTAAGAACTATCTACAACAATCCTTTGTGATCAAAGATTTAGGTAAGCTGCATTATTTTCTAGGGATTGAGGTGGTTAAAGGGCAGATCTGGTATGGCATTATCTCAAAGGAAATATACCCTGGAGATTCTGGAGGATGCAAGCCTACTTGGTATTAAGCCTTTTGCTTTTCTTGTAGAGTAGTAAGTATGACCATTCTAAAGATACTATGTTTGAGGATGTGCACACGTATAGGAGTATTGTGGGGAAGCTATTGTATTTGACCATCACCCGTCTAGATATTAGCTTTGCTGTGAGTTGAGCCATCTAGTACGTGGACAAACCTTAATGTGGCCGTTGGAATGATGTATGCCTAATTCTGAAATATCTAAAGGGCTCTCCTAGTAAAGGCCTCTACTAGAAGAAAAATGGTCATCTTGAGTTATCTTCGTAGTCAGATGCAAACTATGTTGGATCTTATGATGATAGGAAATACACCATTGGTTTTGCTGTCTTTCTTAGAGGGAATATTGTTTCTTGGTGCAACAAGAAATAAATTATTGTCGCGTGCTCCAGAGGCTGAGTATAGACCAATTGCTTGTACGACTTGTGAGGTGTTATGGATTACTACCTTCCTTAGTGATCTGGGTATTTAACTGAAGAGTTCTACTCCTGTGTACTGTGATAACAAATTAGTCACGTATATTGCCTCAAATCCTGTTTTCCATGAGATGATAAAGTATATTGAGGTAAATTGTTATTTCATACGCAATGTGGTGATGGAAGGCAAGATAGCCACACCTTACTTCTCATATGAGCTTCAGCTGGCTGATATTTTCACTAAGATATTTATCAGAAAGTGACATTCCTTCCTATGTGACAAGTTGGGCTTAAAAGATTTTTATACTCCAACTTGAGGGAGAGTGTTAGATATTATGTTACTACTTTATGTTTGTTATATTACCTTAATTGCAACTTTTATTTCTCTGTTGGACTCTACATGTAATTTGACAATAGCCTTTCTCTATATTAGAAAGGCTAGGATTTTCTTTTAAAAATTAGAATTATTCTTTTTATCCAACACTTACCATGTGGCATATGCACATTACAAGCCAAGATAAGATATTTAGCATGTGGTTTCAAACTATGGTTACATTGCAATGGCTCATCTCTCTCTCTTTATTTTTTTATACAGTACTGCATCATAGAAAGCTCTTTATATATATATATGTTGGTAGAGCACTCTAGTTATGTTTTATTACTGTTTTTGAGTTATTTGTTATTATTTTTGTCCTATTGGACTTATGATGTAATTTTCCCAACACCTCTCTCTATATAAAGAGGTGTATGGTTTCATTTGAGAATAAGACTTTTCATTCTCTCTGACTTGGTATCCCACCCCTCATAAGCCTCTGAAACCTTCCACCAAAACCTTAATCTCCTCGGCTGACATCTTTAGGAGCCCACACCGGCGAGCCTCCTTCCTTTACCAGCTTTAGTAGGCTATTGCGGGCTTCTCCAACCGGAGCTGCGATGGCAGCAGCCGCTGGCGATCGTCGCTGGTGACTGCTGACCACAGTAGGCTGCCTCCGTCGGTTGTTTGGGGGTTGCTGCGGGCTTGCAGAGCGTCGCCACCGGCAGATCTCGTCGCTAGCAGTGTCACCTCAGCCTCTCCAGTAGACCGCGCCGCCTCTTGCGGCTCTGATCCTCCTTCTGCTTGCCGTGTGCAGTAGATAGAAGGGCTGGTGGTGTGATCTTGTCGGAAAAGAGGTGCATCACCCTGTAGAAGCGTTGTTAGGGTATTTCCCATACCCTAACATGCACTAAGTCGTGATCCAAAGGGTGTGCACGACTCTTGGGGTGTTATCTAGGGTCTTTTGATTTCAGATCTCATGATCAAGAGATTGCATCTCTCTAGTTGTGTGATTTTTTTAGATATGAATATTAGTTTCAGATCGTATCTGTGGCATCTTGTGGTAGTCCTAAGGCATGTTGGCCTCAAATTCTTTGGAAGTGTCGTCGGTTATCACCATGGACAAAGGGTTACAAATCTCCTTTCTTTGTCGTATCGCCAAGTTGAACGGGGCCAATTATGCTAAATGGTTTCAGACATTCGTCATGACTGCTGAGGGGCATGATAAGGAACATCTATTGTTGGAGTTGGAGCCACAAGATAAATCGGGGAAGAATGCCACGTGGAAGAAAGATAATTCAATGGTTCATGCTTGGATCATGAATTTTGTTGATCCTCAGATTGGTGATGGGATTATGTACTACAAGACTGCCAAGGAGATGTGAGATTCTCTACATGACACATATTCTTGTGAGAAGATTCTAGCGAAGTGTTTAAGATTCACCATGCTGTTGGTAGTCTTAAACAGGAGGGTCAGTCACTTTCGCAATACTATGCCACTCTAAAGGAGCTCCTTGAGAAGTACAATGTTTGTTGACCTTTTTGCACTTGTGCCACTTAGAGGGCACATAGGAAGGAGTATGTTCTATAGTTTTTTGATGGACTTGGACCGAATTATGAGGCCGCTAGGACCTAGATCCTTACTCTGGTTGAGCTTCCATCTTTAAAGGAGACTTATAGCTGTGTGAGCAGGGTGGTTGTTAGGCCATCCATTTTAGAGATTGGACAGACACTTACGCTTGTTGCTGCTGCACGTGGAGGACGTGGTGCTCCATCCACTAGGGGGAGAGGGCGTGGTGGTCGGGGTACTAGCGGTAGACCTTGCATCATTTGCTTGCATTGTGGGAAGATTGGCCATACAGAGGTCTCTTGCTGGACGAAGCATGGTCGACCTCCCATGGCCAACCAGGCTGTCTCTTCAGAGGAAGTGAGCGACATGGTGTCTTGTGCAACTATGATGTTGTGGTCCAGTGCCTCACCCAGTTGACCTAGGAGACCACTATTGCTGTCGATACTGCCACCTTGACCACTTCAAGTATGACTTCTGTTTACAGGTCTGGTAGCATTAACAATGCCTTGTGGTTGGTGGATTTAGGTGCATCTCAGCATCTAAATGGGGATGAGACATGTTTTAGACAGGTTCATGATGTTCCCTTAGGGAGATCTGTGCAGGGTGTTGGGTGGAGATGTGGCAGCGACTCTTGCATTGACGCCTCCTAATGTTCTTTATGTTCCAGAATTTCCGATTAATCTTTTGTCTGTTAGTAGAATTACAAAAGACTTGTACTATTGTGCAATATTTGATGAGTTGGGCTGTATTTTTCAGGACAAATTCACAGGGAGGACGATTAGTAGCGGACATGAGGAGGGAGGTATTGCCTGATCTAGACTATTTGCTTTTGTGTCAGGGCGATGTTGCATTTAGTGATGGTACAACTCTTCAATGGCATCGTTGTCTTGGTCACCTCTCACTGGATAGGCTTTGACGTGTCATTCCTCATATTTCACTAGTTACAGAGATTTTGTATGATGCGTGCCAGTTGGGAATGCATCACAGCCAATTTTCCTCCTAGTTTGTCTCAGAGTTCCACTTCTATCTTTGATTTACTGCACATGAATGTATGGGGACTGAGTCGATTTTTCCAGGATGTCATGGTTATTTCTTTTGAAAAATAAATCTGATGTTGGATTAGTGATTGAAACATTTATTTTACAAATAAAGACTCAATTTTGTACTATTGTAAAGATTGTATGGTCTAATAATGTTCTAGAGTTATGTACATCTAAGTTGGTGGCCTTTTACAGAACTCTTGGGATTGTTCACTAGACATCCTGTTCCCATACGTCGCAACAAAATGTAGTGGAAAGAAAGCACTGTTATGTGCTTGATGTGGTTAGAACACTATTGATACAGCATAATGTGCGACAGGTGTATTGGGGAGATGTAGTGTTAATTGCATGTTATTTAATCAACAGGTTGCCCAACTCAGCTATATAAGAACAAGTTCCTTGGTAGGTTCTCTATCTGGAGAAGGATTTATTCACTCTCCCACCTTGGGTGTTTGGTTATGTTGCCTTTGTTTACATTTTTGGACTTGGTAGGGACAAGTTGGCTCCAAGAGCAGTGAAGTGTGTCTTTCTGGATTACAGTAGCACCCAAAAAGGATTTAGATGCTATGACTCCTGTGGTAAGAAGCATTATGTGATTGCAGATGTCATATTTCACGAGCTTTTCCTTATTTCTCTATAGATGGTCATTAGGTGACATTTGAGGGAGGCTTGGCTCTTATGCTTGTTCCACCAGTTCCCTTGGAACAGATCCTTGTTACACATAGTGAGGATATCACTACCACAGACAACGTGCATGGCGAGAACACCCCCTCCGCCCCCCCCACTACGTCAGCCACCTGTCTTCTCCCTTGGTCAGGTATGGGTTGATACTAACGTGAGTTGTCCTAGTGGTGCTTGTGCAGGTCCCTTTGATGGGTCTCTTGCTGCTACTGAGCATATTGAGGAGGATTTTGATCTTCCAATTGCTATTTAGACGGCTCCTCGGAGTTGTGCCTAATATCATACTGTATAGACGGTTTCTACTCTGTAGGGTGCATGGCAGACAGGAAGTTAACAACTGGATTCTGTACTTATGTAACAGGTAAAGTAGCAGGTGGTATCCAGGTCTAGTGTAGAGTTAGAATACAGGGCTATGACTCAGACAGCTACAGAAATGATCTGGGTCAGATCAGTGCGACATGATCTTCATGTTCAGGTAGAGGGATCAATGGAGATGAGGTGTGATAATCGCGCTGCTGCATATATTGCAAACAACCCAATGTTTCATGAGCAGACAAAGTATGTTGAGGTTGATTACCACTACACTAGAGATCTAATATAGCGTAGAATCATTTACACTTCATCTGTATTTTCTAAAGATCAGATAGCGGACATATTTATAAAGCCCCTTGCGAGATCTGATTTTGATAAGTGTTGTTCCAAGCTGAGCATTATTGATATATATGCTCCAGCTTGAGGGGGAGTGTTAATAGAGCACTCTAGGTATATTTTATTATTGTTATGGAGTTGTTTGTTATTGTTTTTGTCCTATTAGACTTATGATATAATTTTCTCAACACCTCTCTATATAAAGAGATATAGGATTTCATTTGAAAATAAGACTTTTCGTCCGCTCCGGCTATATATATATATATATATATATATATATATATATATATATATATCATGAAAGGCTTCCATATGTTTGGAATACAAACCAGGATAGCTCAATGCTCTATCGATTGCCATGAGGTCATGGGTTGAAAATCCCTCCTGTACATCTGATTGGAAAAGAAGTGCCTGACCGTTAAGGCTTGTTGCTCAGTCAGCCTCTTCTCCTGTCATGGTTCATCCATTCTTTTCATAGTCCTTGCACACATCATCTTTTTCTTTTTCTCTTCAATTTGCGTTTCGGAGAATTCAGGTACTTGGAGAAAGCTAGTTGTTACCAACGAAAAGTTTTATTGCTGTCGATATATCGTAAATAGCATGCCTTCACCTTAAGAAAAAAGCGTGCTTTATTTGCATACCTTTTAACTAGCACATTTAATCTTCAGGAAGGAGGACAAGAGCCAAGAAAGTGATTTCAAGGATGCAGCCAATGTCTGCTTACCGTTGATAAGTGCAGCTATTGCTGATATTGAGAAGGGTGTTTTTCCAAGTCATTGCTTGCTGAGATTAGACATCCCAACCTCCCCCATGGACAACAAGGTTCAGAATTTTCCAAGATAGAAATTCATACTGTTTTTCCGTCTGGGATCCCCATCACAAAGTTTCCCTCTGTGATATATTTTATTCTTTATACCTTTTCTTTCAGTGTACATGTTGATGGTTCTATTTTCGTAGTATTGGTTTCCTAATTGATGTTTCTATATTGTTGAAGTTAGTGTTTTAGTTTTTTGAGAGATTTGCATGCTCTTTGTTACTTTAACAGGGATAAATAGAAAAATGTTACTAACCTAATTAAATGGCTATCATTGCTGGAGATACCCTATTTTATTTGGAATGTTGAAAGTGTTCTGATCGACTATTGTATTTTTCCCCATAGATAGTGTTCTTATAAGAAATTTGAAATATTTGAGTCTCAGGATAAGCATTCTTTCACCGATGACCAAGTTTATCTATTTATAGATCATCATCATTTACTATACTCGCTTAGTTCTTATGTCAATGCGTCTTTTTGTTTACATCTTTTATTTCCACTCTTGTAAGAGTAATCTTGTATTTTTCCTTTCTAGGGTTCCGTTCCTATATAAGGGACTTAGGTTACGTGAACTAATGAGAACACTCATTTTCTTTCTACATAGTATCAGAGCGGTGATCTTATGTAGGTGTCTGATACCTCCTTGCTCCCCTTCTCTCCTTCTCCACAAAAAATACCAAGAGAATTCACTTCTCTTCTTGCCGGAGCACCGTCGTGGCTCTGCTCCACCGGTGAAGGGGTCGACTGATCATTGCCGACTATACTGATCCCCTTCAGTGGCCCTTTGTTGGTGTAGCGGCTATCCCAACACCGCCCCCTTCAGTCCGGTTCGAATCCCCTTTTAGGGCCTTGAATTAGGTTGTTTAGGGATCCCTTCGGCATTTACTAATCGCATCCTACCTGAGGTGGTCATACCTTATCGCCATCTTGCCGGAGCACTGCTGTGTTGTCGGAAAGTGCGATTTCAGCCATTGATGTTAGGTTGTAGCCGTTTAGTTCACATTTGTTGAGTTATGTTCATGAGTCGTGTTGACTTTATTTTATTTATTGTGAAAGGGTGTAAGGGTATTCTTGTAATTTTTCTCTTGTGTGTTTTTCTATATAAAGGCACCAGGGCCTCTCTGGAATAAACTGACATTACAACCCAACATGGTATCAGAGCAACGATCCTAGATTGGGTCATCGCTGCCAGTCGATCTACTTTGGAAGGTCATCGCCTGACCGACAGGGCCTCGCAGCCTTGTCGTAGATCACCACCATCGTTGTGTCGGGCCTTGCCAGCGCCGCCAGTGCCTCCTAGGACCTCGCTAGTGCCGCCTCGAGGTTCCCCAACGCCGCCAGCGACTCTTAGGGCTCCGCCAGTGCCACCTCAGGCCTTGCTAGTGCCGCTAGCGTCGCCTAAGGCACCGCCAATGTCGCCTGCGGTTGATAAGGAGGGGTCTACAACCCCTGATCTAGGGGCTGCATCCCTCGTAGATGCAATGTGAAGCTCTTCGTTTCCTTGGGGCTATCTCGAGTGGTTTCCCCCACACCCGGGTTAGGCCAACGCTCGTCCAAGGGGGCTTTCCAATGAAGATGTAGATTTGAACCGGATTTCTTCTAGATCTACCAGTGTTTCCTTGACGTGAATATGGATTTCTTCTGTGATTGATGGATGCCTTTGGATCAGATCGTTTCATTGATTGATGAGGAGCTGTTTAGCTCCCTTTGGACATGATGAACTCATCGGGAATTGTTGAGTTCATGATGGAGGCTGCTATGGAAGCAGGATAAATCAGTCTTGATAGAGACCATCGTGTCAGACGATGTTGTCTGAATAGATGAGGAGGCCCTTTTACACGAGGTACGGGGCATCTAGGCATCTTAGTGGAGACCAAGAGTATTTCTGCATGGTGCGTGATGTTCCTCTTGGCAAGACAGTTTAGGTGGCTGATGGACATCTTTCTCAGGTTCAGGGTGAGGGGGAGGTTACTATATCTTCCACCTTGAGATTGCCCAATGTTCTATTTGTTCCTGATTTTCCAATAAGTTTGTTGTTAGTTAGCAAGATTACCAAAGAGCTCAACTGCAGAGTAATCTTTGATGATGTGGGGTGTGTTTTCCAAGACATTCACAGGGAAAACTATTGATTTTGAACACGAGGAATGAGGTGTATATCGCTTAACTTAGTCTCCATTGGCAGTTGTTGGACAAGCAGATTTAGCATACAAGGTAGTGACAACACTTTAGTGGCATCGTCGGCTAGGACATCCTTCTCTAGATTAACTGAGATGGGTTATTCCTCGTTTATCACCTGCTATTGATCTTCTTTGTGACGCTTGCTAACTAGGCAAGCATCACCATTCTAGTTATTTTCCTAGCACTACAGTTGCGTCATCTGCATGTCTTGACTTACTCTACATGGGCATATGGGGCCTGAGTCATACTCCAGACAGGCACGGATTCCGCTTCTACTTGGTAGTCGATGATTTCTCCAGACTATTATGAACCTTTTTGCTTCGAAGTAAGTCAGATGCAAGAAACACGATTGAGATGTTAATTAATCAGATCAAGATTCAATTTTCTATAGTTGTAAAGATTGTTAGAACTGACAATGCACTTGAGTTTTGCACCAGGAAACTGGCCCAGTTCTGCAGCTCCCTAGGCATCATACATCAGACCTCCTGCCCCCATATGTCCCAACAGAATGGCGTGGCAGAAAGGAAACACAGACATCTCTTAGATGTGGCCCGGACATTATTGATACATCACAATGTTTCATCTTCCTACTGGGGAGACGCCGTTCTGATTGCTTGCTACTTGATCAACAAGATGCCTAGTTCAGTCATTCATGAGCAGATTCTGTATTAGATATTGTATCCAAATAGAGATTTGTTTGTGGTGCCTCCTCGAGTTTTTGGCTGTGTTTCATTTGTTTGCATTCTTGGTCCTAGCAGAGACAATCTTGCATCCCGTGCGGTCAAGTGTGTTTTTTTGGGTTACAGTGCCACTCAGAAGGGCTACAAATGTTATAATCCCATTGGTATGTGACACTATGTTAGTATGGATGTCACTTTTCATGAGGTGCCTTATTTTTCTATGAGGAGCTAGCAGGTGTCTACTTTAGATGCACCTGCATTGATGCCCTTTCCTCCTATCCAGTTTGAGGATATTCCTGCTTCTACTCCCTCGCCTCCCACTTCAGATTCCAGGGAGTCCGTGGATGATTTTGAGAAGCTACATGGCCCGATGCGCTTGTATAACAGGCCTCACTTGACTCTATAGAGGCCATCCCCGTCTACACCATAGGTTGTTAGACCACGGTCACCACCTGAAACATGTACTACATCTTTCTCTACGCCACAAGACTCTCTTGCATAGGTGCATGTTGACTCTATTGAGATGCTTGTTGATGATAGTCCCACAAGTCACTCTACGGTGCCTGATGCTATTGAGGATCTTCCTATTGCTATTAGGAAGGCTCCATGCTCCCGTGCTCGCTACCATGTTGCAGGTGATCTTCCCAGTGCTCATCTTGGGAAGTCGTTTGTCCAATTTTCTCTTGCCTTGTCAGCTGCAGAGATCCCTACTACCTACCAGCAAGCCATGCTTCATCCAAAATGGCGGGTTGCCATGGAGGACGAGATGGTTACACTTGGGGTCGCGGGACCTGGGAGCTCACTCCAATTCCTGAGGGAGCTATTGTTGTTGGCTGTAGATGGGTATTCACAGTGAAATTCAATCTAGAAGGGGGCATTGCCAGGTACAAGGCACGTCTAGTGGCAAAGGAGTTCACCCAGACTTATGGAGTGGATTTCTTTGACACCTTCTCACCAGTTGCCAGACTTTCCACAGTATAGATATTGGTAGTAGCTACGGTACAACTTGATTGGCCCTTACACCAGCTAGATGTGAAGAATGCATTCCTCTGTGGTGATCTCTAAGAGGAAGTCTACATCCAACAACCACCAGGTTCATGGGGAGAGTGTTTGCAGACTGCGGAAGGCCATCGATGGCCTTAAGCAGAGCCCTAAAGCTTGGTTCCAGAGGTTGTCACAGGTTGTAGAGGCAGTCGGATTCAGGAGATCGACAACCGACTTTTCTCTTTTTGTCAGGACTGGACGAGGTATTGTGGTATTTCTTGTTTATGTTGATGATTTGATTGTCACAGGTAATGATGAGTATGGTGGTGCTGAAATTAAGCGCATCTTAACAGAGCAGTTTGTCATGAAGGACTTGGGAACTTTACAGTACTTTCTTGGCATTGAGGTGGCTCGCAGTAAAAAGGGTGTAGTATTATCCCAGAGGAAGTATGCATTAGACATCTTACAGGAGGTTGGTATGCTTGGGGCTAAGGAGGCCAATATTCTTATGAACCTCAAGATGCCACTCTATGATGAGGATGCACAGTTGGTGGACAACAGGCAGTACAGGTAACTTGTGGGCAAGTTGCCATACCTCACTATCTCGAGTCGAATATCTCCTTTGCGGTGGGGAGACTAGGCTAGTTCATGGCCAAGCCAACACGCCAGCATTAGGATGCAGCATTGATGGTACTCAAATACATCAAGAAGGCTCCTGGGAAGAGTCTCCTCTTCTCTAAGGGATCTTCTATGACCTTGGTTGGCTACTCTAACGCGGACTATGCTGGATATCATGTGGACTGTAAATCCACTACTGGGTTTTGCACCTTTTTGGCAGTGAGTCTGATCACTTGGAGGAGTAAGAAACATGGCACAGTTGCGAGATCCAGTGCTGAGTTTGAGCATAGAGTCATGGCTTAGACGACTGCAAAGATGATGTTGATTAGGTCTTTGTTTGTTGACTTGCAGATACAGTTTTCTAGCCCAATGGAGATGAGATGTAATAACAGGTAGCCACCTTCATTGTCAACAACCCAACATTTCACGAGAGGACGAAATATGTTGAGGTTGATTGCCACTATACCAGGGACATCATTCAAAAGGGGTTGCGATATACCCCTCCAGTCACATCTGAGGAGCAGATTGTAGATATTTTCACAAAGCTTCTAGCCAGATCTTTATTTGATTCATGTGTATCCAAGCTGAGCATGATGGATATCTATCATCCAGCTTGAGGGAGAGTGTTAGCTTATGTTTTTATTCTATTTCTTTATTGTAGGGTTGTGGGGTTTGCTCCTCAGGAGCATTTATGTACTTTAACCCTGTTTTGGTCTCTCTTTATATAAAAGACCCTTAGGGTTTCAATAAGAGATTGAATTATTTCATCCAATTGAAATAATGAAAAAATCACATTTCCTTCAATTTTGGTAGCCTGTACGCATCTTGGGTCATGGTGGAGTTGAAAACACACAACCTAAAATGTTGTAAATAAAGATTACAACCAATAGGAGTCTCCTACACCATCACCAGGGCCAGACAGTAGCCTTAGGCAGTGGTGAAGGCACCCACTAGTAGCAAACAATGTTGCTGGGGGTTCAAGTTGGGCTGTAAGGCCCTTTGGCGATGCTGGATGTGCCCGAGTGTCCCCTTCCCTACCAATAGGGTGTAGCGAGTGTAAGAGAGGGCTAGGGACATTGACGGCATGATGCAAAAAATACGCGATTTGTAAAAATGCGGATTAAGTCATTGAGACGCGTAAAATTTGATCAACTTTTAAATTTATAAACCTAGAAAATAGGGATATCTAAGGCCATCCAAGTTGTCAAATTTTAGTTATGAAAGTAATGATCTCTCTCTCACTCTCTAAAATCCTTTTTTTCTTTTTCTAGTATTTTATGTTTTGGAATTTTTAGGGTTTTGGAAATTGGGTAATGAAAGGTAGAAGTACGTCTAAGTAAATACACAAAATAAAGAAATTCTACATTCCTAAACTCACCTTAGGCAAGTGCGCCTAAGATAATTAGGAAGGTGGTGTGTGCGAAAAAAACCACGGCAATTTATAAAAGAGTACAAAGATTGAAAAGCAAATTTCTTTCTTTATAAGGAAGTAATGTCTACAAAATACGTAGAGAGCTCACTTATATGGAAACATTCAACACAAGTAATCCTCAAGTACAGGAATGCTTTTCCACTATAAAAATAAAGATAGAAAAAGAGAGTAGAAAATCTCCCGAAATGCTTGAAGTTGCCCTCGTTACAACCTTGGTAGCTCCCAGGCTTGAAGAAAACTCCTCCTTACTCCTTGAAATGCTCTCTCTTCTAGCTACTCCCAGGGTGGACGTCCACCTTAATTTTCTCTCTTAGCCATCCTCCACAAAGGTGGACCTCCTTGGCGTGGCTACTAAAAGAAAGGGAGGCAATTGGATACTAGAGGGGGGTGGTGATGATCTATCCAATTCCAATGCCTTCCTTCTTTCAAGTGATTGTAGGTAGAACTAAGGTAGAAATAAATGAAGCCAAGGATTGGGATTAGGTGGTGGTTACATGGGTATTATATAGGCGTAGGCAGATGGGTGGTTGGCGCCAACCATGATGGAAGTAGGGTTAGGTGGCGTGGGCTTTTGGAGGGCTAGGATAGGGTTACTTGGTGGTGGTTATGAGATGGAGGGTAGAGAATCATTGGCGACAATTGAAGGGCTATGAAGGGAGTAGGTTAGGGTTGAGTTGGTGCTAAAATAGGGTTCTAGAAGGTGAAGGTTTTGGCACCAAAAGATGGATGGTGGAGATGGGATTTTAAGGTGGATGAAGAGTGAATGTTGGCCTAGATTTTGCCGCCAATTATGGCGGGATGTGAAGGTGGTGGTGGTTATATGGTTGATGCCAAGTAGGTGGTGGTTAGGGTAGTGTTTTGGTGCCAAATAGTGCAAAGGAGCCGAGGAAGGTGGTGGTTACAAGGTGTTGGCGCCAACTTGAAAGGAAGTGAAGATGATGGTGGTTATGCCTATTTTTGGTGCCAACTAAGTGTTGTTTAGGGTTGGAGTTGGAGCTAAGGTGGAGGAGAGTAGGAGGAGGACTTTGGAGCTAGCTTAGCTAGCCAAGGTTAGCTAGTAGCCAGTAGGAACTAGGAGGAGCTTCCTTGAGTTGACTTGAGCCTGCCTAGAGCTGAGGAGAGTTGAAGTAGAGCAGCTTGTCTACTCATCAACTAGCTCTGCTAGCTAGCTCAGGATAGTAGCCAAGTTGAGTTGGGTTGAGTTGGAAAGAGCTGACTTAAGCTTGCTTGAAGTTGAGATGAGTTGGTATTAAGCTGCCTGAAGTCTCTTCAGCTAGTTGGTTCTCAACTAGTAGCCAAGCTTGATGGAGTTGAGCTGCTAGGAGCTAGGGGAGTTGAAAATGAGTTGATGTGAGCTTTATGAGCTGAAGAGGAGCTGAGATGAGCTGACATGTAGCTGACAGGAGCTTCTATCTTCTTCTTGAGTTTTTGCCTTTCAATGTGCCAAGGTTTAGCCGATCTCCAATGTTTCCTCATTCTCTAACAAGCAAAATGTGTACATAAACACTAGGATTAAGTGTAGAATTTGCCTAAGAATGATGATAAACTAGAGTTTATCACGATGAGACAAGATTGGCGAGAGAGGTTGGTGGCGCTAAGTGGCCATCGAAGGGGGCCAGTGGCAGTGCTGTGCTCTTGCAGGGGTGGAGGTGGCATTGGTGGTGGCTAGTATGGTGGTGGTGAGGAGAGGGAGAGGTTGAGAAAGAGACTTAAGGTTTGTTTTTTGGAGGATATTGGAGCATGAAGAGTTTAGAACCACCCTGCTTTGATATCATGTTGGAAAAATGAAGCATCTTATTGAAAAAGAGAGCCTTAGGCCTCTTTATATAGAGAGAGGCTTTAGGAAGATTAGATAAGTGACCCACACGAAATAATAAAATAACAAATGACTCCCTTTTACATAAATAACTCCAACATGAGTAGTTTTGGCTTACTATATATTTCATATTCAAAGGCCCTTGGGATCTTTTATACCGTTTTTGATTAGTTTGTTGGGTACTCGAGTCATGTGTTTCCTGTTCTCTCTTAAAGAGGGGGAAACTCTCTAGGAGAAGGGTTTTGTAAGTTTGATTATAGTGATTCCCATTGATTTTTAGGGTAAAATCCTAGATTGAAAGATCTAGGTAAAGATTTTTTTTGGAGGAGTTTCCTCTATAAATTCTGGTGTTATTTTGTGCGATTGTTTATGTTGGAGTTACTTATGTGTGGGGGTATCTTATTATATTGTTATTTCTTGAGGGCCTCTTATGTAATCTTCCTAAAGTATCTCTCTATATAAAGAGGCCTAGGATTCTTTTCTTAATAGGACATTTCATTCTCTTATCTCTCAACATAGTATTAGAGCAGGGTGGTTCCTAGACTCTTTGTGCTTGGGTATGCTTTTCCACAAAAAAAAATCGCTAAAGGGAGAAAATCTTCTCTCTCACCATTGTCGTCGCCCTTTCACCCTAACTAGTTTGCTGCAAAAGCCCTTATAGCGCTGCCGCAAGCCTTATAGCGAGCCCTAGCGTTGCTATGGGGCCCTTTGCGGCCCTCTCTTCATCACCGTGGGCATTGCCATGGGGGGCACACCACTGTCATAGTAGCCACTCCCTATTGCCCTCACCAGGGGTTCCATTGTCTTCATGGGATCTCTGGTGACCTTCTAAAGGGATTTCTAAGATTCTTTATTGGTTGATCCTTGTTCCTTGGGTTGTATGCTTCTCCTGATGTGGCTTTAGGCTCTTGTGGCTGTCTCTATTGACTACTGTTCTTGCTAATTTGGGTGATTATCTGAGATTCACGATCTGAGTTTTGGTCGTATTATTGCTCGTGGCCCTAACACGGTTACATCTAGACACTTTGCTCCTTTTGAAGTCAAACCATTGACTTCCTCGGCCTCTTTGGTGGTTCAAGGCACCTCTATGAAGTTCAATGGTATCCAAAATTGGTTACTATGGTTGATGGCATTTATCTTTGGATTTGGTCTTCTCCTTAGGGTGATTGCATGTTAGTAGACTACTATACTAAGATAGAGGTTCTCTTTGAAGATTGAATATCTTCCAGCTCTCTTGTTGTGAGACATAGATCGGACAGAGATAGATTTGGTAGGTGTACAAGTTTTTGGATGGTCTGCGTGCTCGGTATTCGATTGTTCGGGATCAGATTTTGTCTTTAGGGGATATTCCTGATCTGGAGGTTGTTTATAGGTGACTCCAGAAGATTTCTTCTGACACTGGGTTGCCTACACCCTCTCCTGTTGTTTCATTGCCACCTACTACAAGGACGTCTGCCTCCGTAGTCTCTTGGGGGCATGGTACTATTGGCTCTAACACTGAACGTGGATGAGGCCAAGGATGAGTTTAGATGTATGATCCGTGCATTCACTGCTAGAGGATCAATCATCCTTTTGAGAAATGTTGGATCAAGTTTGGCTGCCTCGATTGGGAAACTATTGCTGTGGTTTAGGGACACTTATTGTTGCTCCTCTTGGCCTGTCTACTCTGATAGAGGATGATTGCGCTCGCCTTGTGCAGCTTCTTTGATAGGTTGCTCCTTCAGATACTACTTCTCTGGTCATGATTTGTAGTCCTGCAAACCTGGATACTACTACTTTTAACTCATCTTGGGTGGTTGATGTAGGCACCTCTAGCCAGCTTATTGGTTGGAAGGATGCCCTCTTGTCTATGCACTAGGCTTCCATTATTACTTTAGTCCGCCTGGGAAACGGATCTTATTCTTTTGTCACTGTAGTAGGAGATGCTCATTTTTCTTACTCGTTGAGATTGTCAGACATTTACTCTGCTCCTGAATTCTCCTTGAGTTTATTATATGTCTATGGATTGTGTAAAGAGCTTGCCTGTCGAGTAATTTTTGATGAGCAAATGACACTTTTCGTTAGACTTCTTGTACTTACACATCCCAACAGAATGGGGTTGTTGAGCGCAAACTGTGCCATCTCCTTGATGTGGCCCGAACCTTGATGCTTGCAATGAATGTGCCTAAATATTTATGGGGAGTTGTGCTTACTACCACTTACTTGATTAATTAGGTCCCCTTACCTATGTTCAATAGTGATACACCTTTTCTTTTGTTGCAGCTTGATGCCTCTCTTTCTGCATTGCCATTGCAGATATTCGGATGCACATGTTTTGTTGATTTGTTTGGAGTTGCTGATAAGTTGCCCTCAAGTTCTGTCAAGTGTGTTTTTCTGGACTATTTTAGATCTCAAAAGGGGTACCGATTTTTTGACCCAGTGGGTAAACCCTACTATGTATTTGTTAATGTCTTTGTTTGAGAGGGTTTATTTCTTTGAGGAGGGTTCTTTTTGTTTGGCTTACCAATACCTATGAGTGTCTTCAAAAGGATCTGATGTTTGTCCCCGTATCTTCTATGTAGGTTGAGCTTACTGAGGAGAGTCAAGTTGATCAATCCTCTTCCCCATCATTTGATTTGGATGTCCTACCTCAGTAGCTGGCGACTTGCTCATTACTCTCAGGAAAGCTGTAAGTACTTGTCTTTGCATCAAATGTCTCTCTATACTACTATTGATCATCTCAGTCGAATGTTATAGCAGTTCTCCACAGCTCTCTTTGCTATGGTTGTTCCTAGACGTCACCATAAGGTAGGATCCTGGTTGGCGATAAGCTATGAAGGGTGAAATGGTGGTACTTATCTCGCATGGTACCTAGGAGCTGACAGACCTCCTGGATGGTGCTAAGGTGGTTGATTGCAGATGGGTGTACACTGTAAAGTACAACCCTGATGGGACTATTGAATGTTTGAAAGCCAGACTTGTGGCGAAGGGCTACACTCAGACTCATGGTGTAGAGTACTTCAATACCTTCTCTCCCGTGGTGTGCCTTAGCTCTATTGGAGTTATTCTTTCATTTGCAATCAATTTAGTCTAGCCACTATATTAGTTCGATGTCAAGAACGCTTTCTTGTATGGGGATCTCTAGGTGGAGATTTACATGGCCCAACCTCTAGGATTTGTGGTTGAGGGGGAGAAAGTATGTAGACTCTGGAAGGCTATTTATGGCTTGAAGTAAAGTCCACAGGCCTGGTTTAAGAGACTCAGTTTAGAGATCCAGAAGATTAGGTTTCATAGGAATACTTTTGACCATTTTGTTTTTGAGAGGCATAAGGAATCTAAGGAATCTGGTGTTGTGATCCTTGTAAATGTGGATGATAATGGTCCTTATTGGTGATTGTGCCCCGTGGATATAGGAGACGAAGAACTTTTTGTAGACGACATTTGTTACTAAGGACCTGGGCACATTGAGGTACTTCCTAGGCATTGAGGTGGCTAGAAATTCACGTGGGATGGCTCTATTACAGAGGAAGTATGTGCAGTAACTTTTGGAAGAGGCAGGACTACTTGGAGTAAAACCATTCATTCCTGTTGAGTTGTAGGGGAGACTTAGCGAGAAAGATGATCCATTATTTGAAGACAAGGGGACGTACAGGAGCATTGTCGGCAAACTGTTATATGTGACTATTACTAGATTAGATATTAGCTTTGCCATGAACAGGGTAAGGCAATTTTTGGAGAACCCATGCTATAGCCATTGGTAGGTAGTGTGTCTCATCGTCAGATATCTCAAGGGCAGTCTACGAAAAGGGCTTTACATGAAGAATAATAGGTACGTTGAATTGCATGCTTATTCTTATATAGATTATGCGGGCTCCATGGAGGATGGGAGATTTACCACTAGGTACTCCACCGTTCTTGGTGGAAATTTGGTTACTTGGAGGAGCAAGAAGCAGAGTAGGGTCTTTAGGTCTAGTGCAGAGGTCGAATGCAAGGCCATGGTCCATGTGACCTATGAGATTATGTGGTTGGTTTACTTTCTTGAGGATTTGGGTGTTTAAGTCAAGCTTTCGGTGCTAATGTTTTGTGGTAATCGGTCAACCACGTTTATTGCATCCAATCCTATCTTACATGAGTGCACTAGACATATTGAGGTGGACTGCCACTTTGTTTGGGACATGGTCTCTATAGGGAAAATATGCACCCCTAGTACATTAGAATAATAGGTTGTAGTTATCTTCACTAAGTCTCTCTCCAGGAAGCACCATGATTTCCTATGTTCTAAGCTAGGCATGTTAGGCATATATGCTCTAACTTGAGGGGGAGTGTTTCAGTTATGTTAGGGGTGGGGGGGTATCTTTTTATCTTGTTATTTCTTTAGGGTTTTTTATGTAATCTTTTCGAAGTTTCTCTCTCTATATAAATAGGTATAGGGTTCTTTTCTTAATGAGACGTTTCATTCTCTTCTCTCTCAATAGTTTATATTTAATTTTTGTTGTATAATTCAACCTCCCTTCTTGTGCTATTAATCGGTATTGTCTACTCTATGGATGTAGCTAGTAGCCTAGTACTAGTAGCACTTTAATTACTAGCTTCTTTTTTCCTAAATAATGTTAAAACAAAAGTGTGGTGATTATTGTTGGTTAACAAGTTTTAATATATGAACAGGTGCTATGATGTTTCGAACTAAGTTCCTAAGTCTTACATTTCTATTGGTTATTTCTATTGTCCTACATTCTGAATTGTATTTTTATAACGTGCCATTCATGTAATTCCTGACGGGTGAGATGTATGTGGTAAACAAATATAATGTTGAAATAAATCAACAATCACACAAAACTGCAGTCTCACAAGCATACAAGGATTTTTAGGTGAAAATCCAAACTCGGGCAAAAACTACCACATAAACTTCTTAGTTTAGGATTTCCCGATCGACTTAGTCGATCAAGTCCACTAATCGAGTCACTTAAACGAGGGTGACTCAACTTCTTACGACCTCGCTACTTTAAACGAGGGTAGCATACCTTAAATCCTCTTTTCATGAGTATTGTCTCTTGAAGGAGACGGTAATTCGTAAAGTGAATACCCAATCACAAAAGAAAAGAGAAAAATAACAACCTATAGAGCCCAAATAGGTAAATAAACTTAGCTACTATAGGCGAAAGGATCTTTCCTAAATTAGAAGTGATATGACGTGAATTTGGCAGAGTATCGGTGCTTTCAGATTTGTTGAATAGGACTTGGAGTGCAAGAACTCCTCTCTATCTCTTCTTTGACACAAATATGGTGGAAAGTATTCTATCAAGGTGTGTTGAACAAAAGAAGGGTCCTCTATTTATAGAGGCCTTAAGAAGGGTTTAGAAGCCCATGGAAGGCTTCAATAGCCGTTGGGAATAAATCACAAGAGATCAAGCCAAAATCCTAACGAAATCAGGGTCATTTATGATTCTGACAGGGTTATCAGACATCTGGATTTAAGGTCAGATGTTTGGGTCTTTGTTTGATCTAAAGGTTGGTCGTCTGATTTAGAAGGATTGATCGTCTGGATGGTGTTGGATCAAGGCAGACATCTAAGAAGGTGTTTTAAGTCGTCTGGGAATTAAATCAGACGTCTAATTCTAAAGAGATCAAGCTAAAATCCCAACGAAATCAGGGTCATTGATGATTTTGATAGGGTTATCAGACATCTAGATTTAAGGTTAGATGTTTGGGTTTTCGTCTGATTTAAATGTCGGTCGTCTGATCTAGAAGGGTTGATCATCTGGATGGTGTTGGATTAAGACGGACGTCTAAGAAGGTGTTTTAAGTCGTATGGGAATTAAATCAGACGTCTAATTCTAAGATGGATTAGTTCCTATTTTGACAAGATTGAAACAGGGTTCTAGGTAATTTAGGTCAGATGATAGGTAGTTGTTGGCAAAGTCTCTAGACGTTTGGAAAGAGAATTCTCTGCGGGAATTGATTTCCTGAGGCTCAAACGACTATTAAATCTGACAAAAGTAGATTTGGGTTAGATCTTAGCCTAATGTCTATTTATCAGATGTTTGGGAGACTCTACGAATGTCTGAAAAGTATTATAAATATGATTAAAAGGAAATCGTCAAATATTATGTTCTAATAGTTCAATGGTTCTATTATTGGACGTCTGCCAAGGTCATTAGATGTCTTCTAAGACGTTTGGACTATGGGTTGGTCGTCTGAAGGTAATAAATCGAGAGTACAGTGTTTAGATGTCTGTACAAACTATCAGACGTCTTAAAGTCCAAGATTAAATGTTTGAAGTCCAGATTGGACATCTGATCAGGCTGTCTGCTTACTGTTTTGGTTTTCTAAGTGATTTTCAAGATTGTCTATGATTGTCTAAGTATCCTAGGGTAGTGTAAATGTTCCTAGGACTATTGGTATGTTACTTTGGGTTCTTTAACATGTATTCTAGGAAAATAAAAAGTAAAGAACATAAACAAGTACAAAGAATAAGACAACAAGACATCTATCCTATTCTTCTTGTCTTCAAGCTCTCGATCCATGTGAAGCTTCATCTCTACTTCTTCCTCTATCATGCTCCTCCAATCCACCATGGATGCGAGCTTGAGCTTCTTCACATTTGATTCTATTTGCATTTATCCTGAAATCTTAAACTCAATGCAAAGGTTAAATACCAAGTATTTTGTTATCATTAAAATCAATGATTGTGGTGCCTTTGCACCAACAATTCGAACTTTATGATTTCTACTTTTATAGATTTTTTTTTTTGAAAATTGAAAGGGTGGTAATAAAAAGTACCTAACGACAAGGTCATATTATAAGCTCGAAGCCAAAACAGAAGCAACAAAATTCTCAACATAAGGATGTTGCCCCTTGAAGACAACTGCATTTCTCCCTAGCCAAATGTCCCAGAGTATTGTCAAAGGCTTTCCCCTCTCCTTTTTCGATCTGAATACATTTTGGCCACCTCTCTGGTTACCACTCCTAGAAGATCTCCAAAAATAAGCAATTTTAGAATATACCAACCACCTAGTATTCAAGTGGTTCCAAGTCTGTGCAGTGAAAGAACAACGGAAAAATAGGTGGTTGACATATGCTTTTATACATTTTTAGTCATTTTGAATCAATTCTAGGATATCAATGATGTGCCAGCGACGTGTTTTCACATGCCTTCCTTTTGAGTTATTGATACAACATCGATAATCGACATCTGAAACCTTGTACACATCACGGGAACACACAAGGGAGGGTAGGGGCTTTTCCTCCTGTACTAGTGATTCCATGTTTGATTTAGAGGATTGACTGGGATAACAATTGAAGGGCAATGGTTGTCTAGACGAAGAACCTGATGTTCGGATCATTGTGTGCGTGGCCTTTTAGTGCCTTCTAGTACTAAGTTGCACAACGAACTATGACATGACTTTGGAGCACCCATACACTTCTTTGCTAGCTTGCTTATTTTGGTGGGAGGTGAGTTTAACGTGACATTGTATGCATATGATAGACCAGAGAGTGGTGGTGGCTTTAATGTTGGGGTCTTAAGAGTTTTCTGAATTTGTGACAGAGTTCTGCTTGCAAGATCTTAGCCCAGTCAATTGTTGCTACATTTTGAGGAGTGCAGGTACACCTACATCCATGCTGAAGATTGACAGGTTATATGGATTGATGGAGCTCCTTGAAGCCTTCCTCCTTTGTGCTGTTAGTGAGGATCCTAGGCCGTTCTTGGATCACACACCTCTTGTTCGGAGCTCTAATGTGGACCTAAGGCCTTCTTCTTACTTAAGTTTGAATGAGTTCTTGAGGAGATGGATTCTAAAGGAATGGTGGAAGAGTGGTGGATGGAGGTGCCTAACTTCAGTTTAGCCACAATTACCTTGGCTATGAGGCTGCAAGTCTTGTAAAGATTTCTGATATCTCATAAGAGGTGGTTGAAGGAAGTGTCAAGGTTGAGCGATGATTGAGGGTACGCAACGAGATAAATGCTATTAAAGCACCTTCATAATAAATGTTAAATTAGAACTGGAAGCCCTTCCAGATAGAATAAGGGTTAATTTCTGAGTGGGGCAAAATAATGGAGACCATCTAAATAGTGGATTCCTTTTTGCAACTGAAAGAGTATCATTCTTTCCTTAAGCGTGCACAAAATCACCTTCTTTTTCCAACCTAAAGAAGGTACACTTGGAATCCAAGGCTTAGTTTACTTGGGGGGTTAGAAATTGATGTTAGGAAATGTGAAAGTAGTGTTAACTTTCATTTCTGTTTACTTTCATAGTGGTGTTAACACCGGTTTCTAGTTACTTGAACTGGTGTTAAGTTGTGGTACTAACCCCTTTGGTGTTTACTTGGTGGTGCTAGGAATATGAAGATGACTCTTTTATCTCCCTTGAACTAAATTGCATCGATGATATTTAGGCATGAATAGGAAATAATTGAGTTTTGAACTAAATTACATAGGTGATATTTTAGTTCCGTATCAAATATCATCGGAATATCATTAGTGATGTTTGAATATTTCAATTATGAACCAAATTCACTGGTCATATTTAAGCCCATCGACAGATTAGGTGTAGGGTTGGAGGGAAAGGGCGTGAAGATGAAGGGTATTCGTACTAGGATGGAGCATTGAGCCTTTTTGTCGTCCATGGCGAGGGCAATTTTGGCAAGCGTAAAGGTCGATTTGGCCTTGGGGTGGGGAGGGGTAATTGGGGGTGTGTGCTAGATGTGAGAGGTGGGGACGGGAGTTGGTGTTAACCTGTGTTTGCTTAACACTGGTGCAAATTGTAGTTGGCAAAATATGGGTTTTCACACCTTAAACCTGGGTTTTGCAAATGGTGGCTAAGCAAAGAGGTAAATAGGGGTTAACTTGGGAAGTAAACTAGTCTTAAAGGATTCAATGAGGATGCCCATACTGATTTCTGTATTATTCCACATCATGTCCTTATTAACCAATGTGTCATTCAAAAAGGCTTCTTCGTCTTATCAACCTTCTCCTTGTTAAATAAGTTCAGGTAGAGCAACTTTTTTGAGGGAAAAAAATCACTACGAGCAACTCCCTTTTCGAGGTGAAAGAGTTGGTATTGAAAATGTTGTAAGGGAGGCTTGCATTTTCTTTTATTTCTGGAGCCAACGTAAGTTTACTTTTTGGAGGAGGGAATGTAGTGGATGGCTGCTGGAGGTTGTTAAGGGAGAAGAGAAAACATGGAATTGAATTTATTAAAAAACCCTAGATCTCTTTATATAGGGAGAGTTTCGGGGTAAATTACATGAGTAGCCCTCAACTAGACAAAAAATAACACATGTACCATTATAATAATACTAATACTCTTCCTCAAGTTAGAGTATATATATCTAACATGTTTAGCATGGAACAAAGGAAATCATGATGCTTCCAAGGTAGTGCCTTAGTGAAAATATTTGCCACTTGCTGCTCTGATGTAGTAGTAGGGGTGCATATCTTTGCCGAAGTTACCATATCACGCATAAAGTGCAAAAATCCACTTCAATGTGTTTAGTGCGTTCATGAAACATCAGATTGGAGGCAATAAATATAGCAGACCTGTTGTTACAGAACATCGGAACAAGTGTCTTGACCTTAACTCCCGGGTCCTTCAGAAAGTTAATAAGCCACATAATCTCGCAACTCGCATGTGCCATTGCCTGATATTCTGCCTCCGCACTGTCTGGACACTATAGTTTGCTTTTTATTCTTTCACATGACTAGGCTTCCTCCAAGAAAGGTAGCATAACCTGTGGTAGACTGTCTGTCTTTTGGACTCCCTACGTAGTCGGTATCAGAATATGCATGTACATCATAATGTCTATTGTTCTTTATGTAAAGTCCTTTTTCAGGACTTTCTTTGAGATACCTGAGGATAAGACATACAGCATTCTAGTGACTATTACCTTGGGTTGTCCATATGCTGGTTGGCCCTGTTAATAATATAACTAATATCAGGTCTTGTAAATGTGACATACAAGAGCTTCCCAATAATACTTTATACCAAGGTTTTAAATATCGATATTGATGTCGTATCGACAAGTCGAAAAATGGATATATCAGGGATATATCGCTGATATCAGTGAATTTTGGGGAAATTGCTCAAAAAGGCCCAAAAAGGTCAAAAATGTCACAAATTTGATTGAAATTAACATTTTAATAACTAATACATCATAAAGAAATGCCTAGAAAATGAAAATTATAAATTTTGAATGAAAGCATAATAGAAATGCACTAGTTAATATATCGACAAAGTCATATATTGAAAAGAAAGTATACATAACAAGATAATAATTGAAAAATGTTCATAGTAATATTACTCACCAGAATAAATGAAATATCAATAGTATCAAAGTATCAGTAGACCACACCAAGCACGGAAGCACCAACCAATGCTACCAAATCAATACCAAGTTGAGCTTTGACCTGGCTCGATATCTGTCCTCCGATTATCTTCCTTTATTTGTAGCACTCTAACATATTCACAGTATGACTCCCACTCCATGTAGTTGTATCGAGCATTGTATTCATTGATGTATCGTTGATAGTCTTCATCACTGCAATACATAAGTATTCCAAGATGTGGATATTAACTGTGATTGTCGGATGAGCTGCTCCTGCTTCTAGTTCTAGATATACCCTGAGTAGACTCAATGTCGATGTCCTCTTGAATCTGTGGACTCAGTAGAACCACCTCGTTTCAGTGTAGAACTTGACAATTCACAAGTTCACAAGGTTCACGCTGTCTCATCGATGAACTTCATGGTGTTCGAGGAGGAAATAGTGCAGCAAAGTGGAAAGGCTGATAAGAAAATGGTTGATGACCTTGAGATGTAAAATACTCAGGGAATATCTCATGGCCATAACTTGCAGATGCAGCATCACTTTGGGTACAATCACTTTGGTGGCGACCATCATACTCATAGGAGGAATCATAATAAGATGGAGGGTTGGTGTGACTAGGGAAGTAATTAGATGAACTTTGTACCTTATCTTGGGGTTGGTACAAAGGGCTGGTGTAATGAGATTCATAGCTACCATAGTAACTCGATGATGATCCTAGGCCACATCTAAAGTTTGATTCCGCCACCATATTAAGGGATCCCATCGATGAACTTAAATCATCGTTGGACATCATAGAATGGCCTAAGGCATGCCCATACCCTGTCCCTGTGTCATAGTCACGAGGTGGATTTGGCATGGGGTCTCCATGTATATTTGTATACCTTTGCGTGTATTTTTGTTGGGCATCATCTTTACTAGGACCTTAATGATGATATCCTTCATCTCCACCACTACTTTCTACCTATGGCTCGTCAACCATCATCATCGTCATCGTCATTATCATGTGTCCGTTGGCATGATAATTTAGTTTGTCGGTAAATCATGCATCCATGTGAGTCGCACAGGGCGGGGGAGAAGAAAAGAAATGAAAAGAATGCGTATCCATGTGAGTTGCACAAGCAGACAAAGATATGTGACCAACATATCTCCCATATCGGTCACATATCACCAATTTAATTGAAAAACTCAACTGTACTTCGATATCGACGATATATTGTCGATATCATGGAAAAAAGATATGTCATGTGATATTGATATGAAGATGCCTGTCGATATTGATATATCGGCGATATATTGTCGATATGTCAAACCTTGCTCTATACCTTTATCCTCAAATAACGGATCATCATCCTCTAGTAATTGATAAAGTGACTCTGCAGGTACCATAGATGGTCATGCATGTAACAATTCAGTTTCACCAAAAAGCTCAAGTACATAATTCCTCTGGGATAGAGACATCCCTTCGGAGTTTCTAGCAACCTCATTGCTCAAGAAATGACGTAGTTTGCCTAAATCCTTGGTTACAGACGTGCTTTGCAATTATGTTTTAGTATCTTGAATTCCCTGAATGTCATCTCTTGTGAGTCGCATGTCACCAACATATACAACAAGAATAGTAGTTCCAGATTCCTTTTGTCTAATGAAGATAGAATGATAGAATCCAATCTCTTGTATTGCAACACTGAGTGTCTCAAACCAAGCTCGGGGGCTTTGCTTCAGGCCACAGATAGCCTTTCTAAGCCTACATTCCTGCCCCTCCTTAACCATAAAGCTTGGTGGTTGGACATATAAACTTTCTCCTGCAAATCACCATACGAGAAAACATTTTTTACATCCAATTGATGTACTGATTAGTTTTTAATTACCACAAGGGATAGAATGACCCTGATAGAGCATATATGTGCCATTGGGGAGAATGTATCAAAGTAGTCAACCTCATAAGTTTGGGTATATCCCTTCATTACAAGTTTGGCCTTCAACCTCTCAATAGTACCATTTGGTTGATACTTCATAGTAAACACCCATCTGTAGTCCACCACCTTGCCTCCTGGTGGAAGATATGTTAAGTCCCACATATACCCTGAGACATAAGAGCATCCATCTCATCTTGTATTGCCTGTCTTTAACCAGGATCTTGAAGAGTCTCATCATGATGTTTAGGAACCACCATAGTTGCAAGAGCTGTAGTAAATCTCTGCAAATCTAGACTAAGGTGATCAATAGCTGTATAATGGGTTATAGGGTGTAAGGTACAAGATCTCACCAGCTTTCTCAAAGCAATAGGAAGCTCATCAAACTGCTGTAGTGGATCATTCAGATCTGATGATGGTGTGGGGACGCGAGGCTCCTCTTGATCTTCTACTTGCATGATAGGTATAGGGACAAGAACAGACGAAGTATGTCGACGTTCATAAGTCTGTGAAAACCACTCGAGATTACACCCCTCATGAGAAAAGTAGGGAGTCTTCTCAATAAATGAGACATCTGCAGACACATAATGTTGTCTCCCAACAGTATCAAAACATTGATACTCCTTCTGAGTTCTGGAATAACCGAAGAAAACATATTTAACAGACCGGGGAGATAATTTATCAAGGGTCCCAAAGAGGTGAACAAAACAAGTGCACTCAAAAATACGCAGTGGCAATGCAAAGGGTGTGGTATCTGGTTACGACAAAAGTAACGGTGTGGCTTTGTTAAGCACCGGGGAACGAAGCCTATTTATCAAGTATGTGGATGTTAGGATAGTATCCCTCAAAATTCTTAGGCATATTTATGGCAAGCATTATGGTTTTAGCAATATCAAGCAAATGGTGTAATTTCCGTTCTGTAACCCCGTTTTGTTGTGAAGTGTGAGCACAAGAGGTTTGATGAAGGGTACCATTGCTAGAAAGAAAATCAGCCACATCTTTTTGCATAAATTCCAAAGCATTGTCACTATGAAAAAATTTGATGCGAGTAGAATAAAAATTTTGCACTTCATTGAAAAAGTTTGGAATAATAAAGATAATTTCAGACCTATTATGCATAAAAAATGTCTAAGACAGACGATTGAAGTCATCCACAAAGTCCACAAAATACCGGTAAACATTCTAGTGAGTTATTGGACACAGACCTCAAACATCACAATGGAGCAACTCAAAAGGTATTGAGCGCTGTTTATTCTATCTAGACGGAAAAGAAGCATGATGATGCTTGCCAAGATGACAAACTTCACACTATATTTGGTGGTATAGTAGACTCTTGAAACATTTTTTTAAGATGTGAAGCAGAAGGATGACTCAGTCAACGATGCAAAGAACTGGATCCATAGAAACAGAGGCAACAGCAATAAACAAAGTAAAAGCATCAATGTAGTAAAGTCCATCACGTTCAATCCCCCACCAATCATTGTCTCTGTTCGAACATCCTGCTCGTCAAATATAACACGACATTTAAGCTCCTTACATAATTTGTAGACAAATAATAAGTTTAATGGAAATTTTAGAGCACAGTAAACAGTAGAAAGCCTCAGCTTATTGGAAAATGTATCCCTCTTACTCCAATAACAGGAGAATATTTATCATTTGCTAGATGAACAGAAGTGATATTGTTAGCTTATGCATAGAGACAATAGCATCTTCCTTACTAGTGAGATGACTCGAAGCACCTGAGTCGACAATCCATGATGAAGAGGATGAAGTAGTGACAAGGTTTGTAGAGCTGCTAGTGGCAACTAAAGAAGTTATAGTGTCTGAGGCAACATGTTGATGCAGAAAGGCCATAAGATGATTATAGTCATCCATTATCAGAGTAGGGGCAGGAGATGACATCAAAGCAAAAAAGGAGTCAGTAGAGGGAGACAGCTCCCCCTCAGCCACTGCAGCAGTGATGAAGTGATTTCTTGGATAACGAAATTTAGTCCAACATTCCTTTGAGGCATGATTAGTCCTTTAACAATGAATACAAGGTTCATAGGCGCGACCTTATCCACATCCACGATCCCCTCAGAATCCGCCTCTGCCTTTAGATGCAGCAAAAATCGATTCCTCAGTGTTAGGTGTCATAGAGACAACTGGTGGATGACTTGCATCCATAGATATTTTCTGCAGACGACCATTCATAGTCTCCAAATTAGACAACCTCAAGGGCTAAAATATTCTCACGAATAGATGAGAACTTAGCATTCAACTCATCCAAAAATTTGTAGACTTGCCAAGTCTATCTCTGGTTGGTCTGAGCCTCACAACAAGAATGCTGAAACACATTTAGCTCTTCAAAGAGCCCTTCCATCTCTGTATAATAATCAATTAGCATCCTTTCTCCTTGAGACATGGATCATATACGGCGATATATGTCTGAAAGACGAGCATGATTGGATTTTTGAGAATATTTCTTGGAGAGGCTCTCCCACATATCCTTCGCCATCTTCTTGTACAACAGATTTGATGCTATCTGTCGCTCCACACAATTCATTATCCTGGCAATTATCCTGATTTCATTCTTCAAAATCTTTATGAGTTGACTTAGGAGGACTAGTAGTGATGATCGAAAGCTTCTTGTGGCCACCCACAAATATCTTGAAAGCCTATGCCCATAGGAGATAATTTGAGGTCCATTAAGTTTGATAATTGTCCCTTGAACCATCATGGAAGCCTAGGTAGTCATCGGCTTTGCTTCAATTATTTCACTCGAGGTAGATGCCATGACTGTGACCACATAAAGTGATTAAAATCAGGAGGAAGAACTCAGATCTAATTTTCAGTATCCAGATCTAAAAATAAGAGCAGTAGAATACGCACTACGAGTTATGGGAAGTAGAAACCATAACCCAAGCCACCTAAGGAGGTATTTTAGCACATTGTCCTCTGATCAGAGATGTGCAACACCAACTGGAGGAAGATTGTCCCCCCTGGTGCCACCCAGCGGCGCTCCTGGGCTACTGGCAGTGCTTGGCGACACTGCTGGGTAGCAGAGAAGGCCCGGTGACGTTGCTGGGTCGCAGAGAAGGCTCGGCGGCGTTGGTGATTATGGCAAAGACCCTACGATGGCATTGGGTTGGTAGGAGCTCGCCTTGGCGACGTTGCTGGTTGGAGCGGCACGTTAGGATTTCAGTGTGTCAGAGCGACGTTGGTGGTCGTCACCGGCGCATGGGCGACGTTGTTGGTTGTTGCCTGCACCGGTGGTGTCCCCTAGTGACGCTAGTGGAGGTCTTTAAAGGTGTGCTAGAGACCACAGAGAGAGAGAGAGAGTAGGACTATTTGGTGGGAAGAGCACTAGAGCATGAAGGATCTAGGATCCACCCATGTTGATGGAGAAAAGAAATAATGAAATTAATTTTATTAGAAACCTTAGCTCTTCTTATATAAGGAGAACCTCTAGGTAAATTACATGAGTAGCCCTCAACTGGACAAAAAATAACATATGCACCCTTATAATAATACTGACAGAGGTAAAATGGCTATTGCCCTTCAGTAGCCGTACTTTACCTTTTACAAAAGAAAAAAAAAATCATTGGGGGCAACTCCTTGAGAATGGGTGACCTCAGACATACATCATGCACCAAATCAGGGCAGAAGATTAAGATTAACCAACATCAACCACTATTTTTCTTGTTGGAGATTGACGTGATCGTTATGTTGGAGATTGTGTAGATCTTTTAAGATCCTCTATGTTGAATAGTGGAGAAGAGAACTCCTCTTTCCTATTATCCACTTTCCATGTTTTATCATTTTTTTTTATAGGATTATCTGTTAGACGATAATTCGATTATGTTAGAGATATGTTTTACTATTTTTAGAAGATTGTGTGAGATTTGTAAAGTAGGATTGATCTCTATATATAAAGAGATCAAATCCCTTCATTTGTCTTTGAGTTTTAATAGTAAAGAGCTAGTTTCTTCCACATTTTTCTTGAAAAAAAGTAAGCCTTTATCCATTAAAATCCTTAATCAGCCCCAAATCCAATTGACACACAAGAAAATTATGACTCAGTTACCTCAATGATCTAGTCTTACCTTGAGGCTGTTGCTATCTTCGGCCAACCGCTGCTGCCCCGATCTTCGACTTTTCTTGTCAAAACTGTTTGTCATCCAATTATACCCTGCCACATCCATAAACGCTTGCTACCTCTGCATATCTCCCAGCCTTTTATGCACACAATTCTAGACTTCAGACTGCACCACAGCTTTCGCCACTGCTCTTCACCTGCACTACAATTGGAGAACAGAATACACCCTCCTCTTATTGGATCTAAACCAAACTCTCTGTTCCAGAAATTCTTCCTGCCCAATAATCCCTTCTCCACCTCATTCTTCCTTGAAGCAAAGTCTTTAAAAGAGATGTACTTATTACAATAAGAAAATGGATCTCCTCCGGAGCAAATCTCCACCAAATAAGGCTTCGATTGGCTACAGACATCTCCATTTTCCCTTCAGTCCTCTGACCTGGAGGTCCAGTACGAGCTTTCTAAAACAGAATGTGCAATCAGCTCACAGAGGCCTGCCTTCAATTGGCACCTTCCCCACTCTGTTCCCAAAGTCTCCATAACTTCCTCAGTGGCTGTCAGGCAGGTGGTGGGCTCAACAAATCTGGAAATGAAGGAACTCAAGAAACATCCAAAAATCCAAACTTCTGATGTGGGGTGGGGTGCATGTGTTTGGTGGAGGGGGTAGGGTGTTCTCCATACATAGTTTAGGATCATAAATTCCTCAAATTATTGTAATCGATTCTGCAATTCTAATGTTCTTGCATGGAAAACATATTTCTGATCATTTTCAACCAGAAATAAAATCTATCCATTTGGTTGGCGAACTCTTCCATGGATGTGGTGGAGTGTTTAAAAGTTTTCTTCCTTTTTTTTTAGAAAAGAACATTTAAAAATTATTGGGTAAGGTAGAGAAATCCACAGAAGTAGATTTTTTTTTATTTGTTGGTAGTAAGCCAAAGTCAAAACAGGATGGCAACGTGAAGCATTACCTTATTTGATTCAACACCTAAGAGATTAATGGTTCTACATAAGCTTCTCACGTTTTTCTGCAAATTTCATTTGACATAGATGCAGTTTGTTCTGATGAGTCATGTGGTATATATTTTCCTTTCATTTGAGCTTTCTGGAATCTATAATTTTGGATACTTGTTCTTCATATGTGATAATGTTCAGATTAATACCTTTGCTTTTTTTTCTTTTATGCAATCTTCTGTATTTCTTCTTTATTATGGGTATGCTTATAGTATGGGTATTTTATCATTTTGCTCATGGTTTTGCTCTTTTGATCCCAAAGTTGTCTAAAAAATTAAGTTCTCATATACCTTCTATTTCTTGCATGAATATAGGAAAAACTTACCTGCTTATGCAGTTTGCTGTGCTTCATTAGGGCTTCAGGACTAGCAGATCTAGCCAATGGAGATCTCAGTTAAGCTGGCATGCTGTATCTGGGAACAGGCATCCCTCTGCTGGTCAATATATGTCCAAGCATCAAAGCTTGGGAATTCAGCTTGCTCAGCTCAGTCGAGATGCCTCTGCTGCGGTTAGCACTCTTGAGTTGCTCCAGTTAATTTGGATGATAGATCTAGCATTTTTGTGTTTTCATCCCTTTGAGATTCTCTTGTCAGGGTGCAGCTCGTAGAATTACTGCCCAGAGGAAGACTGTGGAAATAGAATCTGTTGCTTCAGTTGGAAAGTCTGAGAGCCAGAATGGCATGGTTAAGTACTTCCGACTGGAGGTAGCAACTCTCTAAAAGAAATTTGTTGTGTTTATGTCAAAGGAAGAATATTCTAACTAATGGTGGTATGTATGTTTCCTGAACCCTAAACTTGAAATAGTGAAATACTAGCCAGGGAGGGTATATTTTGGCTTAATAGTAATAACTAATAACTAATCAGGCAATGCATCAAACAATAATAATATATTAAGATGGCAATTCAGCTAATGCTGACTAAGGATTTTGCCCAGCTGGGTCACAATTTTTCTTTTTTTTAGAAGTTGAGTTTTCTCTCTTGGGAAAAGGAATGAGCCACCAATAGTACAACTCTTAAGAATATCACAAACAGAAGCTTACAACCTAAGGTTGTACCTGGCTGTAACATTAGGAATGGGCTAAGTTGAGAAAGAGTGTCTGATAAGGTAGTGGGAAATAATGAAGAGTCTTATTCATCACAGAAATCTTACACTTCTTTATATAGAGAGGTGTTGGGAAAATTGCACAAGAGAACTAGACAAAAAAGAAACTAAATAGTCCCTACTCAACATAAAATAAAAATAACTAGGAATGCTCAACACTCTCCCTTAAGCTGGAGAGGGATATCTATCATGTTCAACTTGTCACAGCAAGCTTCGAAACCAGATCTGGCAAGGGACTTGGTAAACATGTTTGCAGTCTGGTTCTCTAAAGCAATAGATATAGTGAAAAGAAGTCCTCTTTGGATCAAGTCTTTGGTATAGTGATAGTCAATCTCTACATGTTTCGTATGCTCATGAAACATGGGATTGTTGGCTATGTAGGTAGCCGCCAAGGTTTAGGAAGTCGGTATGTGGTCGATTGGGTCACCGCATAGTGAGTATGCGGTATTCAGACGAGTATGTGGACAAGTATGCTGTTTTGCATTTTTTATTTAAAAAATATAAAATAATTAGTTAATTCATTAAATTTTGTGTTATATGCAATGTAATAATTATGCAAATGTCTCATGTAGTATAATAAAAAAATATAGTTTAGAATAATATAATTTGACATCTTTAATTACTATACAACCTAGAATATAAAAGATTTGACATCTTGAAAAAGGAAAATGTAGAGATTAGAATCCAGATGTTCATTTAAACAAACATAAAAGAATTGACAATAGTGTTGAACACAAAATGACATTTAACATAAATAATTGATGTAAAAACTAAGATCCTAAAAATAAAAAACCTAAAACAAAAGTCAGACCTAGAAATTGATGTAAAAATCAGACTCAACAATTGATTTATTTAATATTAGGAATAATTTATACACATGTCACATACGTACCCTAAAAAACAGACATAAACAAATACAACATTAGGAATATATACAACATTTGAGACACATGTACGATGTCACAAATAAATCAAAACCCAATAAAAATCTGACCTTAAAAATAAAAAACCTAAAACTTAAATTAGACCGTAAGAGATATACCTCTAGTGATGGTCGATGCAACCTCCAATGTTGGTGGGTGATGGTCGGTGGGTGATAGCAGCGTCGTGCGAGAGGCGGTGCAGCAACGGTAGCACCTAACAGTGGTGCACCCGACGTTGGTAGGCGATGACTAGTGGGTGATGGCAATGTTGTGTTAGAGGCAGTAGAGAGGGCGACGCGCCGACGACAGAGAGGGCGATGAGGGTTTAGGGCGATGGCAAAGAGGGGTTTAGGCATTCTCAATGGGTTTGGGTTGGGATATTAGGCATTTTCGATGGCAGAGGGGTTTAGAATATCCAAGAAGTTTTATTTTTAAGTGGGTCTTTTTTATGTGAGGCCCGGAAGTTTTTTTTTTAGAAGATCCCATTGGTGGATCTATCTCAAAAGTGGGCGACTACTTGACCGAGTAAACGCCTACTCGGTCCGACTGATTGCCCAAACTCACTTATAGCACCACATTGCATTACACGGTTCGGGGAGGGGTTCGCCTACTCGGCCTAGGCAGCCAACTTCCTGAACACTGGTAGCTGCTCTTGTCACATCTCATCTCCATGGGCTTCTCAATATTGACATGTAAGTCAAGTAGCACAGATTTGACCTACACGAGCTTAGTAGCCGTCTGTGCCATGGCTTTGTACTCTAACTCTACACTAGAGCGAGACACTACACTCTGTTTCTTACTTCTCCATGTTACCAGATTATTAGAAGTACAAAATCTGGTAGTGGATTTCCTGTTAGAGAGATCCAACATAGTCAGCATCAGAGTATCTCATTATACTTAGCCCCATCTCTCCTGAATAGTAGTCCACATTCTGGTGCTTGTTTCAAGTACCTGAGCACCTACATAGCAACATCCCAGTGTTGCTTAATCGGTCTATCCATAAACTGGCTAAGCTTGCTAATTGCAAGCGAGATATCTAGACGTGTGATAGTAAGGTAAAGAAGCTTCCCAACCAACTACCAGTATCCTCTTCTCTCAACAACCTTGGACTCAAAATCATACAGATGCATCTTAGGATCCATGAGTTTGTTGGCAGACTTTGATCCTAACATCCCAGTCTCCTGCAGTAAATCAAGAATGTATTTCCTTTGGTTAAGGACAATTCCACGCTTTCCTCTTTTTACTTCTATGCCCAAGAAGTATCTCAATGAGTTCAGATCCTTCATCACAAATTTCTCTGCTAGCTTCTACTTGACCTCAACTATCCCAGTGGTATCATCACTAGTGATGATGAGGTTATCTACATGGACAAGGAGAGCCACAATCCCCTTATCCATCTTTTTCATAAATAAGGAATGATTAACAGTAGAGCAAATGAGTCCCATGTCTTCAACAACCTCTGACAGCTTGTGGAACTAAGCTCATAGACTCTGCTTAAGGTCATATATTGCCTTCTTCAGCATGCACACACACTCCCCTTGAGCCTCAAATCCCGGGGGCTGTTGCATGTACACTTCTTGTAAATTGCCATATAAGAAGGTGTTCTTCATATCTAGCTGAAAGAAAGGCCAGTCAAAATGAGTAGTTAAGAATCAAAACTGTAGGAAGTCGAGCCACAGGAGAGAAGATGTTAAAGAAATTCACCCCATATGTCTGGGTAAATCCCTTTGCCACAAGTTGAGCTTTATACCGAGAAACTGACTCGTCTGGATTGTATTTCATAGCAAAAACCTAACGATATCCAACTGTGCGTACACCAGGTGACAAGGGAGTAAGCTCTCAAGTCTAGTGAGAATGAAGTGCAGCCATCTCTTCCTCCATAACATGATGCCATTTCGGATCGAGCATGGCCTGCTAATATGTAGTTGATATTTGTGTAGAAGTGAGGGCATCTGTAAACAAGGCAAATGGCTGACTCAAGCCATCAGAAGACACAACTCCTATCATTTGATAATGTCCTTGCTAAGGAGGGGGTGTGCGCTTCTGGGGGCTTTTCGAATAGCAATCGGAAGATCCATGTCATTAGAGGTAGACTCTGGCTCAGATGATACTGCTCCATCACCAGATATAGCCTTAGAAGTGATCGATATAGCACTTGCATAAATATCAGTAAAGACACAGAGGTTAGTCGTCTCAACACATAATTGTTGTGGGGGGAATGATGGTGCTGAAGAGGGGGGTATGTTTTCGATATGTGTCTGGTTTACTAAAAATTATTGGTGGATCTCTAAACCAATTCTTATCAGTAACTATAGTATCTGATGATCCTATCGGAGTAGCTGGAAAATCACCAAACTGAACTGAAGGAATGGGCATGGGAGCCTGCTCAGTCTCAAGTACTGCCTCCTAGTAACAGAAAAATACGGAACTGGCTCATGAAAAGTGACATCGGCACTAACAAAGTGTCTCTTCTGCAGGGATTATAACATCTATATCTCTTCTAGGTGTGATTGTAACATAGAAAAACACATTTGACTGCCCTTGGGGCCAATTTATCTCTATTTGGTTGAGTAACATTCACGAAGGCTACATAGCCAAAAATCTGGGGTGACAACTGAAACAACTCTCTATCTGGATGTAATATCTGCCGAGGCACTTGCTCAGATATAACAGAACTAAGCATTCTGTTAATCAAGTAGCATGCGGTCAACACTGCATCTCCCCAGTAATGTGAAGGCACTTTATGATGTATCAAAAAGGGTCCGTGCTACATCCAGAATATGTTGGTGTTTCTGCTCTGCTACTCCATTTTGTTGCGATGTATGGGGACATGTTGTGTGGTGAACCACATCATGAGATCTGTAAAAATTCTTCATGGGAGTTGTGCAGAATTCTAATGCATTATCAATATGCACAATCTTGACAGTGGAAGAAAATCGATTCTTTATTTTTATGATAAAATTTTCAATTACAGATCTAACGTCTGACTTATTCTTTAACAAAAACAGGCAAGTAACTTTGGAACAGTCATCCATTATCACCAAATAGTACATGTCCCAGTCGATCTGGAATTCGACTGGAACCCCATACATCTTAGTGCATCAAAGCAAATAAAGACTTAGAAGCCGTAGAACTAGCAGGATAAGTAGCTCTGTAATGCTTTCTCATCTGACAAGCATTATAGTGAATCTCGGTGGCTGATGAAATATGAGGCATGATCCGGCATAGCCTGTCCAGAGAAGGATGACTAAGGCGATTGTGCCACTGCAAGGCACTCTCAGTAGCAAAGCACACATCTCCTTGGCATTGTGCAACAAATGATGTCTGAGATAGGTGATACATACCCCCCTCTTCATGTTCACCACTAATCATCTGCCTTGTGAACTTGTCTTGAAACACACAACCAATATCATCAAATATCACACTGCAATTGAGATCTTTGGTAATCCTCCTAACAGATAATAGGCTCATTGGGAAATCAGGGACAAGCAAAACATTTGGCAACTTCATACTGGGAGTGACTGGCACCTCTCCCTGACTATCCACCCTGGCATGTCTTCCATCTGGTACTTGAATTGTCCTACTAGGTACATGCTGAAGGTGTTGAAAGTCTCTATGATTACCACTCAAGTGCTGGGATGCACCTGGATCTACTAGCAAAGTAGACCTATTAGACATAGTAAACACAGATTCTATGCCTGAGGCGGCAATAGTAGCATTATCTGAAGAAAATGAGGTCTCCTAAGTAACCTAAGCCACCCTCTGGACCATAGCATCATACTCAACACATGACACTGTGTCAGAGTCGATCTCAGAAGAACTAGCCACCTGATTGGCTACGGGAGGTCTCCCATGCTTAGACCAGCAGGAAGCCTCCACATGACCAATCCTACCACAGAAAGTGCATGTGGGCCATGGTTTGCCTGTTTGCGCTTTGCCTCGACCCCATCCACCAATAGAAGATCCCCCTCTTATGCCTCGACCTCTACCCACAACTAATGCAGAGGTTTGTTCAGTCATCTCAATAGCAGGAGCCGCCATAGGAATCCAGCTCAGTCTGCTGTACGTCTCCTTAAGGGTCGGTAACTCCAACAATGTTAGAATCTGAGATCGTGCAGCATCATACTCTGGGCCTAGTCTAGAGAGAAAGTGAAGCATTGTCGTCTCCTTGCGTACTTCAGATGAGTATTGCATGTGCATACTGGTCTGTAGGCATTATATTTCTCCAGAACTCCTTTTAGAGTGACGTAATACTGAGTTAGGGACTGTCCCTCTTATCTGAGGGAGAACATGTAATTGTAGATCTGATAGACCTTGCTTGGATTCTTTTCATGAGAATATGTATCATGAAGCGTATCCTACATCTTCGTAGTCTTGTAGTACATGATGCCATCTCCAATTTGAGGTGACACGACATTCATGATCCAGGCTCGCACTAAGGCATTGTCCTTTCAAGACGAATACTTCCTAGTTTTGTTTTGAGGCTTTGGCTTAAGTAGAAGGTGTTCCTTGTCCTAACCCTCCACGATCATCGGGAATGTTTGAGACCAACGAGCATAGTTGGTCCCATCTAGCTTCACGATAGGCACGAAGAATGGATTCTTGTAATTTCTGCTCATCGGAGGAGTCTCCGAAGACACTTTGCATGATGAGGAAGTGGCCATGGCTCTCAAAAATGCTGGCAATCCACATAAATCAAATATGAAATATCTCCTTTAGATTTGTGGAACCACGATCATATCACGTAAGCATAAGATTCGGGTGATTTGATCCTCAGAAATCATGTCAAATGATCATAAGATCCTCCAAATGATAGGAAGGACACGCTAGGGCTAAGAGGGACTAGCGGCTCTCAAGGACCAACGGTGGCATTGTGGACGAGAAGGATCTAGCCTAGAACCATTGGCGGTGCTCCTTTCGGTTGCGGATTGTGCTCAAGGTTTTAAATATCGATATCGATATCGTATCGACAAGTCAAAAAAGGAATATATCTTGGATGTATCGCTGATATCGGTGAATTTTGGGGAAATCGCTCAGAAAAATAAAAAATGTAAGAAAATGTCACAAATTTTATGGAAATTACTATTTTAATAACTAATGCATCTTAAAGAAATACCTAGGAGACGAAAATCAATAAATTAAAGGCCTGTGTGTACCTAGGAGACGACAATCAATAAATTAAAGGCCTGTGTGTGCGTGTGCTTGTGTGTGTGTGTGTGAACTGCCGCCTAAATTAGGAATTGCTTTCCTACCCAGTTATTCAAGTTTCAGCCTTTCTCGTTCCCAACAGTTTCGCACCTAGTTACTATTCAAGTTTCAACCTTTCCCGCCCAACGGCGCGAGTGAGTTATTCAAGTTTCAACCTTTCCCGCCCAACAATGCGATATTATCGTCGATATTTTGGGGATATCGCTCGATATCAGCGATTTATCGTGATATCGGTGATATATCATCGATATCATGGAAAAATGATACTGCATGTGATATTGATATGTCCAGACCCAGCGATACCGATATATTAGTGATATATCGGCAATATATCAAACCTTGACTGCGTTACACGCACTGGTTGTTGCTTTTACCGACGAGAACTTCGCTTCCTGCCGCGTTACAGGCTTGTGCTATAGGGAAGCGTTGCCTCTATGAATAGTCGCCGCCGTGCGTTGTTGTTGCTGCTGCACGTGTGTTGCTTCCGCTGTGCGTGCGCTGTTGCCGCCGAGAATGGTTGCTGCACACTACTGCTGCGAAGAACAAAGATTAGGGTTTTGGTGGTTTTGGTTTGGAGGCTTGTTTTGGTGGGATACCCGAGCGTTGATCTAAGATCGCTGCTCTGATACCAAATGGGAAATAATGAAGACTCTTATTCATCACAGAAACCCTATACCTCTTTATATGGAAAGAGGTGTTGGGAAAATTACAAGAGAACTAGACAGAAAAGACACAAACAAAGCAGTCCCTACTCAACATAAAATAAAAATAACTATGGAAGATCAACAAAGGTGGTTGGATAAATAGTGTGTTGGAATAGGTAAATTGATTGTTGTAACATTAGGAATGAGCTAAGTTGAGAAAGAGTGTCTAATAAAGTGGTTGGATAAATAGTTGGTTGGAATAGGTAAATTATTGTGTTGCAAGTAGAAAATTTGGAGTTGAAAGTTTATTTGTTTCCTGTTTGATATTGAGTTGGTTTTTATTGTGTCACCTCCTTATATAGTGTCAAGAGAAAATATGAAAGGAGTCCAAAAGGAAAATAAAATAGAGAAATAGCCCAATAATATAATGTAACACTCCCTATCAACCTGGAGCATACTTGTCGGCAATGCTCAGCTTGTTCCTGCAGTTCTCAAACATTGGGCGTGAAAGAAGCTTATTGAACATGTTTATAGTCTGTTTTAAAGAGGCTAAGCAAGCAGTACGAAGCAAACCCTGCTGGATTAGACTTCTAGTGCAGTGACAATCCACTTTCATGTGCTTGGTGCTTTCATGGAACACGGGGTTGTTAGTAATGTAAATAGTTGCCTTGTTATCACAATACATCTCCATAGGATCTTCAAGAGTGACATGAAGATCTCTCAACAAGGAATGTATCTGGATTATCTCAACAGTTGTGTGTGCCATGGCATGGTGTTATGACTCGGCATTATAATGTGACAACACTTTGCTTCTTGCTCCTCTAAGTCACCAAATTTCCCGTGACAAATGTACAGAAACTGGTAGTGGATCTCCTGTCCCCAACATCACCAACATCACCCTGGAGCCTCCTTGATGTATCTCAATACCTACATCACAGCCTGCTAATGAGCATCAGTGGGTTTGTCCAAAAAACTGATTCAACTTACCAACTGTAAGACTAATATTTGGCCTAGTAATGGTCAGATAAAGTAGCTTCTCTACCTAAGCTTTTTTCTTCATTAATTTTGTTGAGTCATCAAATAAGTGAACCTTTGGATCCATAGGGATATTCACACTCTTAGATCCAAGCAAACTTGCCTCCTGAAGGATGTCCAAGGCATACTTCCTATGGGACATAATAATACCTTGTTTACTTGTGGCAATTTCAATGCCCAAGAAGTATCTGAGTTTTCTAATGTCCTTCATAACAAACTGCCGTGCCAAATATTCTTTCACCTAAAGATATACCAGCTACATTATCCCCTGTGAGTGTAAGATCATCAATATACACAACTAGAGCCATGACACCATTGCTGGTCCTCACAAATAAGGAATGATCAGATGAAAACCTCTGCAACCCAACAACTAATAATGCCTCTGATAAGCGTTGAAACCACGCTCTGGAGATCTGTTTAAGGCCATAGATAGCCTTATGTAGCTTGCAAATGCATTTCCCCTAAATCTCAAAACTAGGAGGCTACTGCATATATATTTTTTCCTATAGGTCACTATAGAGAAATGTATTTTTGACGTCCAGCTGATGCAGTGACCATTCATAGTGTGCTGCAGCAGAGATGAGAATGTGGATGGTAGAGAGCTAGTCAACATGAGAGAAAATGTCAAAGAAATCCACCTTATAGGTCTAGGTGAATCATTTGGCCACAAGCAAGGTTCGAAATGTCGATTTCAATGATATGCCGATGAAATTCTAAATGTGCATTTCATGGTCTTGCCGATGCATGCCGATAAGAATGCCAACGACGAACCAGCAACAGCCACGGCATGCCCATTGATTTTGCCAGCATGTCGACCATATCGGCGGCATATTGGTGATATCTCAGCATTTCGATAACTTTACAATGTCGGCATGGGCTTTTCCCAAAAAAGGCCTTGCCGATGGCATGCCGGCGGCATTTAAATCATTGTTCACAAGTCTTGCCTTATGTCGAGAAATAAACCCATTTGGGTTGTATTTCAGGGTAGACCCATCTAGCACCAACAAGATGTGCTTTGGGAGGTAACTGAGTAAGCTCCCATGTTCCTTTGTTATGCAAGACAGACATCTCCTCCTTCATGGTAGCCCTCCACTGCTGGTTCAGAAGAGCCTGCTGATATGAAACAGGTATCTTAGAGTTAGAACGACTATGAAGGCATGAAACTCAGCACCAAGAGAATTAGTTGAGACTGCACCCCTAGCTACACAATATTGGACACATGAGTAAGGAGCCTTTCTAACAGCAATAGGAACATCATCATTAATGCTCACAGAAGTAGGACTTGAGGAAACATCAACATGAGAAACACTGTCAGTGGCCTCAACACATACCTGATTGGGGAGGACAGTGGTAGCTCATTAGGGACAAAGGAAGAGGAGGGGGGTTTCTCCCTGTAACTGACAGGTAGTTGATAAGTAGTACCCTTGAAGGTGTTTTCATTTGCTGGTATCACTCTGAATGTGCTCATAGGCGGCTCTAAAGATGTAGGAGTCACTGCTAGGAAAGTTATCCATGGGTATAGGAGGTACATGCATAGGCATAGCTGGCTCCACATCATGTAACTGATGAGATGACGCGGAGAAATATGGAATGGACTCGTGGAATGTGACATCAGCACTCACATAGTGCTTCTGATGTATATGGTCAAAGTATCTATATCCCTTGAGTCTGAGATTAGCTAAGAAACACACTTGACTACTCTGGGGGCAAGTTTGTCATGACCAGGTTCGAGCAGATGCACAAAAGCTACATAGTCAAATGTCCTCAGAGGCACTAAGAAAAGATCTGCATCAGGATATAAAATTGTCCATGGTACCTGCTCATGAAGTATTGAGGGAAGCCTGTTGATGAGATAACTGACTGTAAGTGCTACATCTCCTAGTAGATGTGTGGTACACTATTCTAAATAAGTAATGCCCTAGCGATATCCAGAATGTGTTGGTGCTTCCGTTCTGCAATCCCATTCTGTTGTGACATATGGGGATAAGTTTGATGCATAATACCAAGAGAGCCACAAAACACCTCCAATTGCTTGGAGTAAAAGTCCAATGTATTATCTGTATGGATAGTTTTGACACACACACACCAAATTGAGTATTGACAAATGCCACAAAATGTTGAGTAATAGGGGTAACATCTAATTTTTTATGCATAAAAAATAACCATGACAGACAAGAAAAGTCATCAAGTAGCAAGTAGTAATGATGACCCTGTCAGCTTGCCACATGGCTAGGACCCCAAACATCACAATGGACTAGATCAAAGCAAGCAGAACTACTAGGCTGCAGAGAAGTAGGAAAACTGGCTCTATGGTGCTTCCCCAACTGACATGCATCACACTGAATCTTTGTAGCAGGCGAGAGATGTGGGATGATCCGGTGTAGTTTGTCTAGAGATTGATGGCCTAGACGTTTGTGCCACTGCAAAGCACTCCTTGTAGGACTTATTTGACATGCCGTAGCAACTGGACTTGCATTAGTCGATATACACCCCCTTCTCATGTCCACCATCAATCATCCTCTCGTCAAGGTTCGAAATGTCGATTTCAACGTTATGCCGATGAAATTGTAAGTATGCATTTCGTCGGCATGTCGAAGGCACGCTGTGGAAATGCCCATTTTTCGATGGGCATGCCGAGGGCACATTGTGGAAATGTCGAGGGCACGTTATGGAAATGCCTATTTTTATGATTACATCCGCCAGTGACGTAATCATTTCATTCAATACATTTTATTCTTTATTGAAGTTTTATAACCGACGATACGCGAATGAATTCATTGCTTATTATTTTATGGGTTTTTTATGGTTACGTTCGTTGGCGATGATGTGACGTATTGTGTGAATGTATAACTCGTACATTGTACAACTCAATGATTGTTCAATGATGCATTGAATGATTGAAGGATATTTTCGGGGATTAAAAATGCTGTGATTTAGTCTTACAGGGATACAAAAGGATATTTTTGCCCACCTTGAAAACGTTATTGCTCTTAGTTTGGTGTAAAAAGAGTGGGTGACATTAGTTATAGAGGACCAGATGGACATATTTTGAACTTTAGGATAACATGAAAGTTTAGTGTAAATTTGAAGGGAAAGGACTGGTGCTGCAGTGCAGTGGCATCAGGTCCAGGTAGCAGCGTGCAGTAGGCCCAGGCAGAGTAGCATCGGTATCGGCATGTTGTTAATATGGTCGGTATGCCGGTGGCATTCTTGCTTCTCAACAGGTATTCCATGTCGACATGGCCATTCCCACAAAAATGCCACTTCATCGGCATGTTGGCGGCATTTAAAACCCTAATCCCCATCATGCGGTCCTGAAAGATACATTCAACAATATTAAAAATAGCACGGCAATTCAGTTGCTTTGTAATTTTGCTAATTGAAAGCAACTGAATGGACATGTTAGGTACATAATACACATTTGAAAGATACAAAGCAGGAGAAATAGAAACCTCCCCCTTACCATAAATGGGGGCATGCTTACCATTTGCTAGTTGAATGGAGCGACCCTGTGGAACGCTTTGCATATCCCCAAAACACTGGGAATTTCCAGAAAGATGATCTGAAGCACCATAATCTATCAACCAAGAAGTATCCGTACATGAAGCTGAGGCAAAAGCTGTTGTGTCAGAAGACTGGACCTGATCATGTGTCAATTATGCCATACGCTGCACCACTGCATCATAGTCTGCATCTGCAAGAGTAACTGACTCAGTGACCGTCGCAAGGGTAGAGGTCACAGTAACTTGGTTGGCAATAGTAGGCCCTTCAAGTTTATTCCAGCACTCGGCCTCAACATGGCCAATCCTCCTACAGTAGGTTCATGTGGGCTTGCCACGTGCATCATCACCACATCCCTTACCTCTATCACGGAAAGATCCACCTCATCCACCGTGGGTACTCACAGCTGCATGGGTAGTACTATTGGAGACGACCTTGTGAGTAGGTTGAGTATGTAGCCTGCTAAGCCTCCTGTATATCTCCTCACTAGTGGGTAGCTCAGATAAAGTGAGAATTTGAGAGCAAGTAGCAGCATAATCATCATTTAAACTTACTAGAAGCATGTGGGTTGCAGATTCCTTCCTGTGATCTCTGTGCGTGGTAGATGTGTAAATGGGCCTGCAAGCATCATGCTTTTCCTAGAGTCCATCGTAGAATCGTACAGGGATAGACTCTTGGTCTCCTACTTTAAGTGACATAGATCATAATGTATTTGTAAGACTTAAGTAGAATTTAACTCATGAGAGTAGGCATCCTTCAAATTGTCCCACATCTGCTTGGCCGACTTGTAGTACATGATTTCATCTTGAATACGGGGAATCACACAGTTCAATATCCAGGCCCTCACCATTGCGTCATCCCTATTCCTAGTGGCATACTTTCTTGTCCTTTGCTCTAGCGGTGTCTCTGTGAGGACCTGTTTCTCATGCCCTTCTACAATAACCAGTAAAGTTTTAGACCAACAGGTGTAATTAGTCTCATCCAGCTTAACAATTGGTGCAAAAGATGGATTTTTGTATGCAACACTCTCTCCACCTTGTCTTGAAGTAACCTCAACTTCTAATGATGAGGCCATCATAAACCCACAACAATAGCAACTTCACAAAATAACACTGGAGACATATCTGATTTTAATCAACAGAAAAGATAACCAGGGAATACACACCCTTTAATCTGCATACATGCGGTTCGGTACTTCGTTAACACACCAAAGGGAATACATATCCCAAAGATTCATCCAAAAATAGGGGAATATACACCCCAAATAGAATCAAAGATTCGAATTTTCATACCATAGTACTAGAAGATCTTCAACACATCATTGGCAAGGTCTTTGGCTTCAAAATCACATCATGGGAACACCAAGAACCTCCTTAAAGCCTGCAACAAACGGTGCTGCCCCTCCTCTTGTCGCTTAACAAGGTGAGGTAGCGAGAAGAGGTGGAGAGAAGCAGCGGCGCCAGCCCTGTTGGCTGGTGGTGATGCTGGCTGCCACCATGCTGCTGGCCGGCAGGGAATGTCGGTGGCGACGACAAGGGGGGCTTGGTGATAGGGTCAGGGTTTTTGTTTGGTGGTGTCCTCAACTTGGTTCTGATGCCAGGTTAAAGAAAATGAGGTTCTTATTTCACTAAGCTGCCCTACACCTCCTTATAGAAAGAGAGGTGAGGGAAAATATAAAAAGAGTTCAACAGGAGAATAAAATAGAGAAATAGCTCAACAATATAATGTAATAATGATTGGTATTTGGATAAGTAGTAGGTTATATGTGATAGGAGCGATGACAATTGGGAGTTGATATACTTCAAAAAAAAAAAGAAAAAAGAAAAAGGAAGATTATCGAAGGTTGGTAATCATCCTAGTGAATTATATTAAAAAAGAGAATGTCTTTTAAGGCCTGTAAGGGGGGGATTATTTATAGGCTTCAGGCTGCACGGTGATTTATAGGCTTCAGGCTGCACGGTGATGGATCTATGCTCTCACCACTTTTGCAATATGCAGATGACACCACATTTTTTATTAAAGGGGGGGAGTGATGACTCCATTCATGTGTCTTCCTTGGTGAGAATTTTTACAGAAATTACCGGTCTGAAGATTAACAGGAGGAAATCTTTGTTCGTTCCGGTCAATCTGTCTACTGGCTCTACTGATAGTATCTCAGGTGCACTTGAGTCACCGGTCGCCCACCTACCCAAAAAATATTTAGGTCTTCCTCTTGGAGCAAAGAGGCTCGTAGCATCTGATTGGAACATGCTCGTGTAACACATTACAAATAGGTTGTCTTCCTGGAGTGGAAAGTTGCTATCTAGGACATTTGGTATTTCTCAAATCAATCTTGTCAGCCATACCAACATTTTACTTCTCAGTGTTTAGACCACCAAGGAAGGTGACCAGGAAATTGGAGGTTGCTATGAAAAGATTTTTCTTGAAGGGTTTGGATTCGGAGGGGGGATTTATTCAATTGGTTGTGTGGAGTGATCTATGTAGACCAAGGAAGGAGGGGTGTTTGGGTATATGCAATTTGGAAGGCTTTTACAACCCCCTGTTGCTCAAATGGGTGGCCAAACTTTTGTTGGGAGAAAGCTCCATGTCGATGGCCCTTTTGAAAGATTCCGATGGGGACTGCTTGAGCTTGGAAGAGAGGTTGGCTACTACATGTGGAGGTTCAGTGGTGTGGGCATCATTCTGGTCGATCATGCAGGAGTACGGTCCTTATTTTGCACCGGTTTTGGGTAGTGGAGATTGCTTTAGATTCTGGTTGGATGATTGGAGTGGTGCAGGTGTATTCTGTGCTCTCTTTCCATGTATTTTTCAGCTTGTTAGTGACAGAAACTCTACGGTCTCAAGTCTTTGGGATGAAAATGCAAGAGCTTGGAACATCCTTCTTCCCCTTGGACTGTCAGAAATATCATTTTTGGAATTCCAACAACTAGTGGAAATAATTTCTGATTTCAAACCTATCATAAATGAGCCTGATAAAGCTTTGCCTGGAGGGATGGAAATTTTTCTGTCAGTAGAACCTATAAGAAAATAACGTCATCAGCTCTGGGGTCTGATGATATGAACTCTGACTGTGCCAAGTTATGGTCCCTCAAGCTGCCGATGAAAGTCAGATTATTTCTTTGGCTGCTCCATAGGGGAAAGTTGATAACGAAGACTTTTAGAAGTAAATGGGTGGCAGCTGGAGATGTGGCTTGCCCCATGTGTCGGAGGATATCTCACATCTCTTTTTTCCTGCTGGTTTGCCAAGGAGGTGTGGTAGCAGTTCAACATTTCGCCAGTTGATCACTCAGTGGCGGAGACCTTTTGGGAGGCATTCAGATCACAAGTGGGAGCTGATACTACTGGATGGGTTAAAGCCTTCGCTATCCTTTGGTGTATTTGGCAGCTGGGTGGAGCGGAACGGTGTCATTTTTTGAAATGAGAGGTCCCAGGTGGAAAATGTAGTGAGGGAGAGTTCCTTTTTATCTGAGTTTTGGATCTCCAATCTGTCAGTCTGTTCCTTTTGCATTGATACAATCTTTTGGATGATTACTGACCTCAGTAATCATCCTTCTCTTAAAAAAAAAAATTCTGAAAGGAAACTACTCTCCCTGACAATGTTCTCACCCCAAGCCTTCTTCCTTCTGAAGTTCACAACATTTTGCTGCTGTTAGATACACCAAAAGTGGAAAAAATTTTAACTCAACCACTTGTATAAGCGTGCATTGATCTTCAGAATGAATCCCAACAGACATCAAAGGTGGAAAAGCCAATGCCCGTAGTTTGCACCTTTCTAAACCTCTATTGATAGGGGGCAAGAGAAGAACAAGTGGTGCAAGTCCTTATTCGCACTTACAACCCTAGTGACCAATTTCTCTCTTCTCAAAGGCCAACCAAAGATTTTCACCTTCAATAGCATAGGCATCTTCCAAAGTAGGGCATAATCTGCCCAGACCTGTTGGGACTCTTCACCCCTAGTAGTCGACTTCTTGTATGCTTTCCCAATTGAAAAATCACCCTCTTTCCACAAAAATGTCCCTTACTCCTAGGACCGGCCACAAATCATCCAACAGGCCTATCAAGCATTGAATTCTAACAAAGAAGCATCTGACAACCCTAGTTGCAAGGCAGGAGTGCACAACCTAGAAAAGCTATCCTAGATATTGGAAACGAAGGCATCCTTATCATCCACCAAGCCAACCAACCATAGAAAGACCTCAAAGAAAGAGCCTTCCCCTGTCCAATCATCTCTTCAAAAATGAAATGATCTACCATCACCCAACTCCGGATGAAAGAAGAACCAACAGCCTGTTGAATGATTGAGCTAAAAGAATGCCAAAAACCAAATGGTCGGGTAACCACCAAATGCCTTAAAGCTACTTTGATCATTGAACCATAGGAATCACTATCACACAGGATTCTCTCCATAGGACCATCCCCAGCACGAAGGAATCTTATCGCCCACATTAGAAGCAAAGTGACATTTACCTCGACTAAAGATCTAACCCCCAACCCACCTTCACTCTCAGGTTAACAAATTTCCTTCCATGGCACCAACTGCAAGAAGTGGCCTTCATGATCTGGACCTTTCCAAAAGAACCTCTTCCGAGCTACATTAAACTTTGACACAACCTTTTTTGGTGACCTAAACATGAAAAAGTAGAAAATCACGTAATAGAAATTACCTTCTTAATCAAAATTAGCTTTCCCACTCTAGACAATAGCCTATCGCTCCTACCGCTGAACTTCTTGTTCACCGTCTCTACAACGGGAACCCAATCCGTTGCCTACCAACCTCCTTCCTTTTAATGGGAGGCCTAAATAAACAATTGGCAAGTGGACAATCAGTGTGCCAAGAGTACAAGAGATAACCTCCTCCATGCTCCCTTCGAAGTGAAAAGGCACCAAAGCAGACTTTCCCCCATTAATGCATAAACGTGAAATCTCATCAAAGATCTTGACTACGGATGCCACATTCTCTACCTGAGTAATGCTCCCCTAGATGAAGATCGTGTTATCAGCATACTGAAGTATAAGATTAAATAGTTCTCCATTCTCCTTCAAAGTAAAGCCAGAAAAAAGCCTACCTCTACATGCCTTAAAAGCCAAGCATGCTATAGTGTTTGCTGCGATATCAAATAAAAGAGGCATCAAAGGACAATCCTACCTCGACTGCATCCAAGATCCATAAGGTCATCCATTCACCAGCACCAAAAAAGACGTCGTCGTAATACACCTCTTCATTAGGTGGACCCAATCCTCCAGGAACCCCTCCTTAAGATCTCCATAAATAGCTCCAAGCTACAGAAGCAGACGCCTTGGAAAAGTCCACCTTTCACAAGAAGGATGGGACCATAGTTGTCGAGGTGAGCGCCTTGGGCGAAGAGGCGACTAGGTAAGGCGAGCTTGGCCATTGTTGCCTTGGAGAAGTTGCATGTGATGGCACTGAATTGGGAGACACCTTGTCGCCTCAATTTAATGAGTTGCTTCGATGGCGTTTAGCCGACGCTGGGACTCATTGCTTCCCCCTAGTGCTTGCACTACTTTTTCATCGCCTTCGGACTTCTTCTCCAAAAACAAAAACCCTTCATTTATTTATTTTTTTAGTCTCAACATATTTGAAGTTATTTAGGGTTAGCTATTGATAATATGATATATCATGCGTTACTATCATATAAATTACATAATATATGTAATTTATATAGAAAATATGTTTATAAACCAGAATATAAATAATATTATCAAAATAAGTACTTGTTTATCTATATATATATAGTATGCATAAATATAAATCAGAATAAAAATAAAGTAATATAATTATAACATAAATAAAAATTAGAATATAATTATTCTGATTAAATAATATAATTAGAACAAGTACTTGTTAATAAATATTTTGTGTTATTGTTTTGTACAATATATTGTGTTCTGTTCACTTCAATGATAATTTTGTTTTTTTCTATCTTGATTAGTAGAGAATTTTTTTTCTTTACCATTTGGAATTATGTAAAATGATTTTTTGCTATACAATTTTTATGCTTTTATTTTACTTAGGGTCTAAAATATTGTTATTAGAATTGTTTTTTTTTACTTATTGCAATTACTAAGAGTTAATAAGGCATATATATGCAAAAAAATAAGAATAAAAAATGGTTGCCTCAATGTACTCGGGTTGTCGCTTTTTTGTCGCCTCTTGCCTTGGGTGAGTATGGGTCTTGTCGCCTTGGTATCGCCTTTCACATTGACAGCATTGGATGAGACCCCAGATCTCCTCTAGGTAGTGACCATTTCCTCAGCAAGGTCATAGGAGTCATACGACCTCCTCGAAATGAAAACTAACTATATTTTGGAAATCTACCATGGAAGGACCATGCATAATCTATTTGCAAACACCTTCGCCACAATCAAATACACTGCGTTAGACAGAGCAATAGGCCTATAATCATCCACTGCTTCTGCATTAAGACTTCTTTAGGAGAAGAAAGAAAAAGAAGCGGTTTAGTCTCTCAAAGCCATTGTTGGCCACAAACACCTCCTGGATCATGTCCAAGATATCCCTTTCAACCCCATCTCACATCTCCCTATAAAAAAGGATCTGCAACTCATTCGGTCCCGATGACCCCTTAGCCTTCAAGCTACGCACTGTCGAAATGACCTCCTTGGAAATGTCATGGGACAGCTCCTCCTCCGCCTAATCACTTAGCACCAATATGTCTGAGGAACCTAACCTCCACTCCCCTACATCCTCCTCTCAGTGAACTTCGAAAATGCATCCTAATTTGATATGCTATTGAGGCTAAAGTGAAAATGGTAGCATGTGTGATTTAAATTTCTTGTCTAAATGATTTTTATTGGGACTTGTACACTGCAATCCACCATGACTCATTAATTGGTATGTTAGTGAATAGCAAACCTAGATAATCCATAGAAATGGAAAATGTTTTCACCACAAATAGGATAGCTTTCTCAAGATTTTAAGTGCATAATTCTTTTATGACACATGGCCCTTAGGATTTACTTGCATCTTCAATCCCATGAAAACATAATAGCTTCACAAGATTTTTAGTTACAAAGATCTTATTTAGTTGGGCGCATACATGGAACATTAAGCCAAGTGCTTAGATTGGTGAAGGGACTAACTTGGATTACTTGGCCGAGTTTTGTAACCTTAGGTCCTTCACATGCCATCACCATGAACAAATAAAATAAAACTACCAATCTCTCCATGTCTAACAAATAAAGAACTGTTGAAGCCTATCTTCCTAACCACAAACAAAATATGCTCTTGGACATTGTTTTAAACCACAAGTTGTCACTTCTATCTTGTACATACTCTCCATCACCAATTAGCCATAAGGTTAGGACATTTGCACATCTTCAACAAAGTCTTCATAGAGGAAGGCATTTTCATTGCCTAGTACAATCTTATTAATGATAATAGTTAAAAATGAAAAATAATGAGGATGGAGATAACTTGAGCAATAGGGGAAGGCCTTGAAGTAGTTTGTCCTTTAGGCTTGGATGAAGCCTTAGGCCACAAATCTGGCCTTCAATTTATCAACTATTCCCTTTAAGGCACATATTCAATTGTACATAACCATTTACAATCACATATATACTTTTTGGATGTAGATATAATTCTCAAGTACCATGAGAAACAAGTATGTCCATCTCTTTATTCCCAAAGACATCTTTTAAATATGGAACTAATTCTTAGGAATTGCAAGGGACAAGTGCATCCATCTTTGCATCCATAGCTTTTTGCCACCTGATACATGGCCTCAACATAATTTTGTTGAAGAATTGTTGGAAAAATGAAGTTTTATTCTTGTTATTGAAATCTAGAACCCTAACCTCTTTTTATATAGAGTTGGGTTGGAAAATTTACATAAGAGACTCATCAAGAATAAGAAATAACTAACACAAATAGGAAAAGAATTAGGAATCTCAAACCTGCTAAAAATAGACTCAATCCTAATTCTAAAGACTAACTTTCTTAATACTCTAACACTCCTCTCCAAATTAGAGCGTGGATAATAATCACGCTCAACTTGTTGTAGTAGACAAATTTTGACTCTCCTCGAAGATAGATATCTTCTAGCCAAAGGAGCACGTGAGTAATACGAGATGATTATGTTAAGAAATAAATAAAGTGGAATAATAATGACCGATAACATCAAAGCATAATCAATCAAGAACACTTATGTTTACGTCGAAACCTCGTTCACAAAGAGAATGGAGAAAACCACGGGAGAAATACCTCTATTGGTGTAGTATCCCTGTATCCTTCTCATGGATAAACTGAGAGATATATGAGCCTTTTATAGATAACCCAACACACATAAACTTACATTACACAACGTGGAACTAAATAGCCCATAACTCTTCATCTCTTAACACTTCCCTTCAAGTTGGAGTATGGAATGCTCAGTTTGTACAAAAGAAATCTTTACCCTACAAAGTAAAAAACACAACACTCAAAGAGACTTCAAGCTTGGTCACCAGCTTCCTTGCATCCTTGTTCTTGCTTGTAAGTAGGTGTCGGTCGGAGTTTGGAGATGAATCATTGAAGTTGGCTTTGTTGCCTATGTCGTCCATTTTGAAAACTCTAAAGAGGATCTCTCATGAAAACCAAGAGATGGGTTTCTCCTACATGGAAACTCAAAGAAAGGGATTTGTTCTTTGGAGATCAACATAGTAGTCCTCTTATTTAGGGAGCAAAAGACAAAGTGAGTCTCTCATGTGGGGACCTCAAAGAAAAGAGTCTCGTATGGGGTACATAAAGAAGGCTCGCACACTTCCCCTTTCTCCCATACTCATATGGGAGAAGAAACAGGATAGAGAAGAGCCTCTCCTCTCTTCTCATCATCATCAAATTCTCTTTTTTTCTCTTTATTTTTTTCCTTACCCTTTCTTTCTCCTCCTCTTTATGCATTTTCTTTTTTTGATTTCATTCCCGCCCCTTCCTTTTTTTTTTGCAATGTTAAGAAGTGTCAAGATATGAAAGGAAACTAAGGGTAAAAAGATGTAAATAACCAAAACTCTCTTTAAGGTTCAAAAGAACCTAAAACTCATGTTTGGTGTTGTTGGCTTCGCTATAACACCTTTGCCACCACTTTCACTCTAGCCGATCTTGCACGATCCCATGTAAGGTTGACATTACCTTCATCGTCGAGCTCGGCACTGCCTCAATCAACACCGGTGTGCCTCCATTGTTGCTGTCATTGTTGCCAGTTCTTGGGGTGATGCAGGAGGTCAGTTCTGATGGGAATCATTTAAAATGATCCCAAGGCATTGCAGAAGCATGAACAATGAGAATGTGTACAGGCATTTCAAAAAATTTTTGCAAACTCAATTGATGCCATAAAATGATCAAGTAATCGAAATATAAATGCCTAAAAGTTTCAGAACCACATAGGAGGAGCTAATTTTCTCTCGTTCTGGGATCCAATGAGAGGGATTACCTTGAGGTGTAGAACACATCTCATGTGGTGGTGCCTCCTTAAATAAGTCCTGATAGACCCTTTTGGCTCCTATTCAATGGATGGATGAAGCCCTCGTGTAGCGGAAGATCAACTCCATCACAAGATCCATGAATACCTTCGCGAATGTGAGAAGGTAAAGAAATGCACGTTGCAACGTGCAACTCCCACTCAACAAAACACAGGTATATTTTGATTTTCAGTTGGTGTGCTTTAGTTTTCCATTGGTTGAAAATCAGAAGACATCAATTGAAAATAAAAACACATCGGTTGGGGTTATGAAAAGTGATTTTTCAAGTTTGGACTTAGGATTTAAGGTTTAGGGAACCTAAACCCTAAACTTAAAGATGAAAAATCACTTTTCAAGTGTAAAATCACTTTTCATAGGTGAAGAACCACTTTGCATAGGTAAAAAATCATTTGAAAATTAAAATACATGGGTGTATTTTGATTTTCAATCCGTGGAAATTCAAAACACCGACTGAAAATCAAAATACATCGATGTGTTTTGTTGAGTGGGAGTCATACATTGTAAAATGCGTTACAACGCATGCTTTTGTACTTGTGTCCTTTACGAATCGAGGTGACGATCGCTTCCAAGAACAACCAATAAATCTTAGAAGTGAGTTCTGAAATTTGCTGCAGTCACTTCAGTAGCAGCCAGTCGACGTTTGGTTGATCGGCACTAAGGGCAATGGGGGGTCAGAAAGATCAGGAAGGGTGCTGCAGCACACCCTTCAGAAGGTAGGAGATCGGTTCAACCACCAATTGTATGGCATGAGTAGAGGGCATCGACTAATAATTTTATTAGTTGGTTGGCTTGTACTGTGGTAGGGGGTTGTCGCCTCGTCTTGTTGCTGATTGTGGGTGATTTGGGTGGATTTGGTTTTCAATCAACTTGATTGAATTGGAATTCAACAATTAGGGTTTCCCTTTGGGAGATATTTATAGGGATTTCATCACTATTCCTAAATTGATGGGATCCATTGGATTTCCATCTAATGGATAAGATGTATTCCTATTTGATTTTCACCCTGGGCTCAAAACAAAGTTTGGAATGTTTGGATCTAGTATCCAAACTTAAACTACGTGGAATTCAGCACTTCAATTTTGAATTTTATACCAAATAAAATTAGGTACAATTAATTGCCAAATTAAATGTAACATAAACTCTTTAGGCTACGTTTAATTTACTCTTCAAATAGGAACCCATTAATATTATTATTGGTTTCATCACTCCAACAATGACCCAAGAGATGAAATTTTAGCATTATGCCCTTCAAGTATTTCAAATACTTGTGAATCCTTTACACTTGGAGAAGAATATTATTGCAAGGTCTAATTTGACTAGACATCTGACATTCCTCCATAGATATATTATTCTTGATATCTCCATGTATCATTGAAATAAGAACGAAGATCAGAACCTTTCAAAAAGGTCTATTTTCTTCTCTACATATCTTGAGTCTGATCAGGATTCTGCAACCACATGTGGAATTTGTCATTCTCAATATACATAAAGAGCTTATGCTTTCAATCTGTTTCATATGCCTATGCAACATGTTTATGTGATTCTTTAGAGATTATGTGCCTCTTGTCTCTTCTGACACACTAGCTTTTCAATATCAATATCAAGGCAGGTGCATCAACTTATTAGTTTGTCAAATATGTGTTCGTGAACAGAGACATACATCTGTCTTATGCCTACGGATACGCCTTCTCCATAATAGTATCGAAGGACTTCCGTTATCTCCTTTTTATCAGGTTAGCGCCTTAACTCGACCTGTATGGTAATTCTCGAAACTCTGTTCGAAAACATTAATTAGGCAATGACCTCTAGAGAAGGTTATCTCAACTCAGGTTAGAAGTATATGATTGAATTAGATGATTTTTTGATGTGCTATTTGGATCATCAAAATTATTTAGATATCAGAATCAACACACATCGTGTTATTTGATCTGGTCATATATGTAACCCTAATTGTACTAAGGGACCCAAGCCATTTTACTGGAAAATGATTGAATTCTTTCATTTTAATAAAATATAATCATATTACAAAAACTCGGATGGCTTTTCAGGGCATATAAAATCCAATAGACTCACTTGCCCTTGGAGACCCATTCTGGAACATTTTTTAGCCCTATATTGCTAATATGCTGATCAAAAGACTCTCTAGTCAAGGCCTTGGTCAACGGATCAACAACATTATTTGTAGAGGTCACCTTCGTGATGATCACATCTCCACATTTGGCAATCTCCTGGATGATGTAGTACTTCCTCTCAATATATTTGCTCTTCTGATAAGAGCGAGACTTCTTCACTTGCGTAATGGCACCATGTTGTTTTACAATAGTGGGATTGGCGATTGTATCGAGGGAACTTTTCCAAGTTCCTCTGTGAACTTGTGTATCCACACCGCCTCCTTCGTAGCATTTGATGCAGCGATGTATTTGGCTTCAATTGTTGAATTAGCTGTGGCATCCTACTTCTTGCTTCTTTAACTTACATAACCACCTTTTAACAGGAAAACGAACCGTGACATAGACTTTCTATCGTCAATATTCGACTAGAAGTCGGAGTCGATGTATCCTAACACCTAAAGATCCTTATCTCCAAAGACTAGGTAATAATTTTTAGTCCTCGGGTACTTGAGCATGTTCTTTACAGTAGTCTAGCATTCCTGTCTCGGGTTGGATTAGAAATGGCTTATCACTCCCATTGCGTGACAGATATCTAGTCGTGTACAACATGGCATGCATTAGGTTGTACACTACAAAAGCATATGGACATCCACCCATAGCTTTCTTCTCCTCAACTCTTTGGGATGACATTTCCTTTGATAGGTAAACACCATGTCTAATAGGGAGAAAGCCCTTCTTGGAGTTATCCAAATAGAACCTCTCCAAGACTTTGGTTATGTATCTTTGCTGTGACAATCTCAGTATCCTCTTTTCTCTGTTTCTGAACATTTTCAAATCCAAGATGTAAGAGGCATTCTTAAGATCTTTTATTTCGAAGTTCTAGGATAACAAGAGTGTTGGAGAATGTGGGTTGGTTTAGTGCCATATCTTGAGATATGAACTTTGTGTTGTGTGTGGTGGCTTATAAATAGGCTGTACTCCCATATTTCTTTGAGAAGAAACAATACAAATTTGAGTCTTATCGGGGACTTCTCCCGTGATTTTCTCTCCGCTCTTCGTAAGTGGGGTTTCCTGTAAACCCAAGTTTTATTGTATTGTTTATGTTGAAGCAAATGATTTCGTTATCTTCAAAATAGAAACCTTAGCTGTCTTTTATATAAAGAGGACTAGGTTAATTACATAACTACCCTCTCAAGATAAAGAAAAATACAAATACCCCCTTACAACTCAACACTCCCCCTCAAGTTGGGGCGTATGTGTCAGTAAGCCCTAACTTGTTGCTCAAGAACTTAAGTCACTTCTTCTTAAGGGGCTTGGCAAAAATGTCAGCTAGTTATAGGTCAAAAGAAATATACGAGGTACTTATCCTGCCCTCCAAAACGGCATCCCGTATGAAATGACAATCAACTTCTATATAAAAAGGGGATTGGAGTCAATATACGGGGCATATTTATTATCATAGTAAAGAGGCATTGGAGTATCAGTTGGTACTCTCAGATCCTGTAGAAAATCAACCATCCACATGATCTCACATGCGGCCTATGTCATGGATCTGTGCTTTACCTCCGCACTAGATCGAGCAACAATGCTTTGCTTTTTGCTTCTCCATGAAATAAGATTGCCCCCAAAATAGACAGTAAAACCTGACGTAGATCTCCTGTTCTCTATATATCCAGCATAGTGTGTATCAGAATAGGCCACAAGATCCAGAATGTCACTCGCACAATAGTATAAGCCTCATCCTGGGGTGCCCTTCAAATTTCTCAAAATGAGACATACATCATGCCAATAACTGTACTTGGGATTCTGCATAAACTGGCTGGCCCGACTGACTGCAAAGCTAATGTCTAGACATGTAATAGTCAGGTATAATAGACGACCAACAGTGCTGTGGTACCTAGTAACATCGTCAAACAAAGGATCTGTATCATTTGAATGGTGACTAAGGAGTGTCTCCACTGGTATCCCGGATGTCTTGGATCCAAGAAATCCAACCTTCTATAAGATCTGCAAAGTATACTATCTCTGAGATAGACAAATCTCATTCTCCACGAACATCCTCTATCTCGAGGAAGTAGCGAAGATCACCTAAATCTTTGCTGACAAAGGTAGACTGAGGAAAGGCTTTCGTCTCTGCTATACCATCAGCATCATCACCTGCGAGGATCATATCGACATAGATTGTCAAAACCACAACTCTCCATGTCTGACCATGCGCAGTCCGTCTGATGAATATAGAATGGTCTTTGGTAGACCTCTGAAACCCTAGTTTGTTGATTTCTAGATTAAGCCTCTCAAACCAGGCTTGTGGACTCTGCTTTAGGCCATAAATAACCTTCCGCAAACGGCAGACAAGCTCCCTCGACTGTCATAACCTGGTGGCTGTCTTATATATATACTTCCTCTGGCAATCCCCATATAGAAAGACATTCCTTTTATCAAGTTGGTGCAACAGTCAATCTCTGATCACAGCAAGTGACAAAATAATCTTGATGGAGGTAATACGTTCAACAAGAAAAGGTCTCAAGGTAATCTACCCCATATGTCTGAGTAAATCCCTTGGCCACAAGTTTGGCTTTGTATCTTTCTATTGTCCCGTCAGACTTGTATTTGATGGTGTACACCCATCTGCAACCAATAGTGGCACCTTCAGGACAGGGAATAAGATACCATGTTCCTCTGGTTTGAAGAGCCTCCATCTCCTTATCCATGGCAGCTTTCTATATCTGATCGTGAAGTACCTACACAAAATCTCTGGGAATCACTGTAGTAGTAATAGCGGATGCAAACTGCTTGGCCTCTCCTTGAAGATGAGAAACTGTAGTATAGCGAGAAATATGGTGAAGAGTAATGTCAGATATCCTCTGTATAGTCTCCTCTCTATCTGATTCACCTCTGTCTGAAGAAATAACAAGTTGGGCTGGCTCCTCACATGCAAAGTCTTGTGTCTGTGGCCTCTTGTGGTACACCTCTCCTAAATGGCAGCCTCTATGAATGATCCTTCTTCTGAGAAATAAGGAATCTTCTCAAAGAAGGTTACATTTGTGGAAACAAGGTATCTCCTATGTGTTAGATCGTAACACCTGTATAGCCTTTTTGAGTCCTGGAGTAGCCCAAAATGATACTTCATGTCACGGGAGGCAAACTTATCTTGAATAGCATGATTCTGAATAAAACATACACATCCAAATACTCGTAGTGGCATAGGAAAAACCTTACTACAATCAGGATGTATGATTTGATATGGAATCTGAGACTGAAGAACAGAGTTTGGCTGCCTGTTAATTAAATATGCCACTGAGAGTATGGCATCACCCCAGAACTGTCATATGAGATATCAAGGTCCTGGTGATATCAAGTAAATGTCGCAAGTTGCGCTCTGCAACTCAATTCTGCTGGGAAGTACGAGCATAAGATGTCTGATGAATAATCCCCTTAGCTCTGAAGGCTTCTTGCAAGTCACTATACATAAATTCTAATGCATTATCACTGTGAATGATCTGAACAGTAGTACCATACTGTGTCTATACCTCGGACAGAAAATGTTGTATAATAGTAGGAGTCTCGCTACGAGCCTTCATCAGAAACACCCATGTACTATCATAAAAAAAGTCTACTACTGTCATCCACTATGGCAGCAAAGTACCTGCATTCACCAGTAGAGGCTACTTTAGAAGGTCCCCAAACATGACAATGTATTATGGAAAAAGGAACTGAATCGCACCGGTGTCTCTTAGGATAGCTACTCTTGTGATGTTTCCCTAGTTAACAATCTTCATAGTCCAAAGTCAAGGAGTCTGGTAACTCTGGATACATTTGGCGCATCTTCATCACAGAAGTATGCCTAAGTCTCCTATGCCAAAGCAGAGGGTTACGAGAAATAGATGAAGATTCCCACTAGGAGGGGGTGAGATCAGTGTGACGTAAAAAATGCGGAATTGAAATATAAACAATCTCACAAATAAGCAATTACACAAGTATTTTTAGGTGGAAACCCAAACCGGGTGAAAACCACCACCTAACCCTCTCGAGTTAGAATTTTCCGATCAACCAAGTTGATCAAAATCCACTAAACTGAATCACTTTAAACGAGGGTGATTCAACCTCAATACAACCACGCTACAAGTGCGAAGGTAGCGTTCCTCAACCCCTTCTCTCCACGAGAAGGATTTTGTCCCACGAAGGAGACGGGAATTCGCAAAGCGAATACCCAACCAAATAACAAAGATAAAACAAAAATCTTATAGAGCCAACAAAGTAATTTTGAACCTAAGCTTCTATAGGAATTAGGATGCTTCCCTTTGAAAGGAGTGCGTCGACGACGCGGATGCGTGAGCCATGCGACGGCGCAACGTCGCTCTCGTGAACAACGGCGAAAGAGCGGGTGCGCAAAGCTTGATGCTCTCTAGAGAATGGAACTAGAGCTTGGAGAGCAAGGGCTTCTCTTGGACACAAAAGAGTGGAACTAAGTTGCTTAGGTGTGTCTTGTGTTTCTAGGTGTGTTTTTGTGTTGCAAAGGCTCCCCTCTATTTATAGAGGCCTTAGGAAAGCTTTGGAAGGCTTGAAAAAGCTTCCATAGCCGTTGGGTGCAAAGCCCAAAACAATTAGGCTGAAATCAGGACAGTGATTACACTTGACAGGGTAATCAGACGTCTAATTCTGGCATCAGACGTCTGAAAGACCACTTTAAGACGTCTGATTTAAAGGTCAGACGTCTGATTTCGGGCGGGTTCCTTCCTGACTTGAATCAGATCTAAACAGGGTTTTTGTGCAAGTCCATCAGACGACATATAAGACGTCTGACACTATATCTGGACGTCTGGAAACCTACTTTTTCTGTGGGAATGGATTTCCAAACGTTGCAACGGCTAGAAAATCTCTGAGAAGAGATTTTGGGTCAGCTGAGGCAAAACGGTCAATTATCAGACGTCTGGAAAGTCCTATGGACGTCTGATAAGACTCTAACGGTCACATTCTTGACTGTTCGCTAAGCCAGCCAGCGGTCCACTAATTGGACGTCTGGCAAAGTCATCAGATGCCTCCTAAGACGTCTGGTCTAAGGTATGAACATATGATTTCATCAGACAGAACTAACTATGTCCAGCCTAGTAGTTATTAGACGTCTGAATCAACAGTCAGACGTCTTAAAACACTTTATCATACGTCTGATTTGGGAATTAGACGTCTGGAAACTCTGTTTGAACCCTATATTGATTTTCTAAGTTATCTACAGAAAACCTAAGTATCCTAGGGTTGTGCCGGTGTTCCTAGGATTACTGTTAGGGTACTTTGAGGCTTTTTAACATGAATCTAAGTAACAAAAATAAAGGTTAACAGAAGAAACGAAAAATACAAGGAGTACAAGAGAATGAAATCTATCCTATTCTTCATCTCCTTCAATATATCGCTCCTCGCGAATCTCATCTGTTTTCCATCGAGCTCCTCCAATCCGTCCTGGATGCGAGCTCGAACTTCGTCTAATCACGTATCCATTTGCGATTGACCTGAAATCTAGGACTCAAAGTGCAAATGTTAAATGACACGTGTTTTGTTATCATCAAAACAAATGATCGTAGTGCTCTAGCACCAACAATCTCCCCCTTTTTGATGATGACAAAATCATAAATAATAATGAAAAAAATCCTCCCCCCTTTTGACATTATCAAAAAGGTTTAATTGATTTTACATTTCCTATAACTCCCCCTTAAAACATGCTCTTCTATAAATTTCTTTTAACAAAGGTCATGTCTTCCCCCTTTTTTTTTATAAGAAGATAGCTATTATTTTTCTCTCCCTTTCTAAAGGAAATTTAGCTACCTTATATCTCCCCCTTAAAAATTGACAATTAGCTTATAATTTTTTGCTCCCCCTATCTAAATACTTATGATAAAAGGATAGGGTAAAGAATTTTTACCTCACCTACCATGGCCAATAAAATGGCCCGAATGGTGGTGGATGCCACATCGGATGGGGCTCCCATCCGTAGCTTGGAGAACCGGGCATTGGCGCCGGTCTCCAATCCGGTGGTCGACGTGCGGCGGGTCAATCGTTTGTCCGCCATCTCGTCGGTCTTCTTGTTCTCCTCCTTGGTCTACTCCTTGGTTCTCCTAACTCGAGTTGACCAGCCTTGAGTTTGTAAGTCCAGTCCTTTGTGTTGTAGTCATCCCTGAAACCTAAAAAACAAGATTTCAAATCTTCCTTCGGTATCCAAGTGAGCTTGGATCCGGATCTGTTAGCGGGTCTCCTTGACGGAGATCCTTTCTCAATCTTAGGGCTATAAAAATTATCTACTTTATTGATTAATTTGTTGGAGTTTTCCCTAAGACATGCGATTTCTTTTTCTATAATATCGTAGTCTTTAAATCAGAAATTTCTATTTTTGGACTAACATTTTCCTCAATCAATTTATTATTTTCATTTATGAGGTTATGATTTTCTAATAATAAGTTATCATTTTTAGGACTAGCTTCTAGATCCTTAAGTTTTATTTCTAACCTATCATTTTCACTTCTAAGAAAACTAAGATTCTTTTTCATGCTTTTATTTTCTATCTTAAGTGCTTTACTAACTTCAAAAAGTTCATTAAAAGCTTCTTGTAAGTCGTAACTTACCTCGTTGTCTGAGTCGCTTCCGCTTTCGCTGTTGCTTCCTCTGGCCATCAAACCAAAGCAAGCGGTTTCTTCTTTTTCTTCTTCTTCCTCTGAGCTTGAATCGTCCCAAGTGGCTTGGAACGCCTTCTTCTTAGATTTCTTCTCCTTTTCCTTCTCCTTTTTGAGAAGAGGGCACTCTGGTCGTAGGTGCCCTTTCTCGTTGCAGTGGTAGCAACGTCTCGGGCTCTCCTTCTTCTCCTTCTTCTCTTTCTTTAATTCCCTACAAAACTTGGAAAATTTTTTAAGTACAATTTTAAAGTCTTCGTCGTCGGAACTTACCTCGCTATCCGGCGCGGCTCTGAAGGCAAGTCTTCTTCGGTTTAGGCTCCGGTGTATCCTTCTTCTGCTTCAACTTTGTCTCGTAGGACATTAGATTGCCTAGGAGATCTTCCATGTTGAGCTCCACTTCGTTTGCCTCCTCGATGGTGGTGATTTTCTGTTCCCACTCCAGTCCGAGGGAACGAAGAAGCTTCCCTTGAAGCTCCCCCATGATGAAAGTCTTCTCTAATGCTTTCAAATTATTTACGATGAGAGTGAACCTAGTGTTCATTTTACTCAAAGATTCGTTAGGCTTCATAGAAAAAGATTCAAATTCTTGAGAAAGTAAATTAATTTTAAAAGTTTTTACCTTAGAGGTACCTTCGTGAGTTACCTCAAGTGTGTGCCAAATCTCGTATGCGGCGGCGCATTGCGAGATTCTGTTGAACTCCTCCGAGCTGAGCGCGCAATACAACGCATTCATTGTTTTCGCGTTGAGCGAGAGTTCCCGAATCTGCTGTTGCGAGTATCCTGCGTCGGGTTGCTCCGGGATCTCGTATGGGGCTTCGCAACGTCCCTATAGAGTGAAGTTCGTGACTTGAAGCCACATCCTCATCCTCAGCTTCCAGTAGCTGTAGTTGTTCCCGTCGAAGTAGGGTGGTTGGACGGTGGATTGCCCCTCGGATATTTTGATCGCTGATGTGCTTCCCTCCATTTGATCTTTTGCCGGTGTTACTCCGATCTCGCAAGAACTTGCTCTGATATCAATTGAAGATTCCCACTAGGAGGGGGTGAGATCAGTGTGACGTAAAAAATGCGGAATTGAAATATAAACAATCTCACAAATAAGCAATTACACAAGTATTTTTAGGTGGAAACCCAAACCGGGTGAAAACCACCACCTAACCCTTTCGAGTTAGGATTTTCCGATCAACCAAGTTGATCAAAATCCACTAAACCGAATTACTTTAAACGAGGGTGATTCAACCTTAATAAAACCACGCTACAAGTGCGAGGGTAGCGTTCCTCAACCCCTTCTCTCCATGAGAAGGATTTTGTCCCACGAAGGAGACGGGAATTCGCAAAGCGAATACCCAACCAAATAACAAAAATAAAACAAAAATCCTATAGAGCCAACAAAGTAATTTTGAACCTAAGCTTCTATAGGAATTAGGATGCTTCCCTTTGAAAGGAGTGCGTCGACGACGCGGATGCGTGAGCCACGCGATGGCGCAACGTCGCTCTCGTGAACAACGGCGGGAGAGCGGGTGCGCAAAGCTTGATGCTCTCTAGAGAATGAAACTAGAGCTTGGAGAGCAAGGGCTTCTCTTGGACACAAAAGAGTGGAACTAAGTTGCTTAGGTGTGTCTTGTGTTTCTAGGTGTGTTTTTGTGTTGCAAAGGCTCCCCTCTATTTATAGAGGCCTTAGGAAGGCTTTGGAAGGCTTGGAAAAGCTTCCATAGCCGTTGGGTGCAAAGCCCAAAACAATCAGGCTGAAATCAGGACAGTGATTACACTTGACAGGGTAATCAGACGTCTAATTCTGGCATCAGACGTCTGGAAGACCACTTTAAGACGTCTGATTTAAAGGTCAGATGTCTGATTTCGGGCGGGTTCCTTCCTGACTTGAATCAGATCTATACAGGGTTCTTGTGCAAGTCCATCAGACGACATATAGGACGTCTGACACTATATCTGGACGTCTGGAAACCTACTTTTTCTGTGGGAATGGATTTCCAAACGTTGCAACGGCTAGAAAATCTGTGAGAAGAGATTTTGGGTCAGCTGAGGCAAAACGGTCAATTATCAGACGTCTGGAAAGTCCTATGGACGTCTGATAAGGCTCTAACGGTCACATTCTTGACTGTTCGCTGAGCCAGCCAACGGTCCACTAATTGGACGTCTGGCAAAGTCATTAGATGTCTCCTAAGACGTCTGGTCTAAGGTATGAACATCTGATTTCATCAGACAGAACTAACTATGTCCAGCCTAATAGTTATCAGACGTCTGAATCAACAGTCAGACGTCTTAAAACACTTTATCAGATGTCTGATTTGGAAATTAGACGTCTGGAAACTCTGTTTGAACCCTATATTGGTTTTCTAAGTTCTCTACAGAAAACCTAAGTATCCTAGGGTTGTGCCGGTGTTCCTAGGACTACTGTTAGGGTACTTTGAGGCTCTTTAACATGAATCTATGTAACAAAAATAAAGAGTAACAGAAGAAACGAAAAATACAAGGAGTAGAAGAGAAGGAAATCTATCCTATTCTTCATCTCCTTCTTCAATATATCGCTCCTCGCGAATCTCCTCTGTTTTCCATCGAGCTCCTCAAATCCGTCCTGGATGTGAGCTCGAACTCCGTCTAATCACGTATCCATTTGCGATTGACCTGAAATCTAGGACTCAAAGTGAAAATGTTAAATGACATGTGTTTTGTTATCATCAAAACAAATGATCGTGGTACTCTAGCACCAACAATAGACACTGCCCTAGTAAACAACGTGGGCACATTCAAATAGTGGAGACCATCTCTCTCTATGCCACTCCAACAATCTCATCTGTATTTCGATCTTGGAAATAACATTACTTTTCATAAAAAATAACACATCTGAGTTCTCTACAAAATCTGCTTACTGACAAGGCATTCATTGGGAATTTAGGGGCATTATATAAGTTGAAAATGAATCTTCTTAGTTTACCAAGTAATCCCTATACCTTTATATAGGTGAGGAAAAAGTTACATCATAAGCCCATTGCTAAAATAAAAATAACAAAATACCCCTTACAACAGAAACATAACTTAACACTCCCTCTCAAGCTGGAGGATATATATCCATCATGCTCAGCTTGTTTCTACATTTCTCAAACTGAGGGCGAGATAACGGCTTGCTAAATATGTCAGCAGTCTGGTCTCAGGAGGCAAGACAAGTAGTATGAAGCAGACCCTATTAAATCAAACTCCTGGTGTAATGACAATCTACATCCACATGTTTTGTTCTCTCATGGAACATAGGATTGTTTGCAATATAGGTAACAGGACGGTTGTCACAATGCATCTCCATAGGTTCTTGAACATTAATATGAAGATCTCGTAACGGAGATTTGATCCATATCATCTCAGCTGCAGTATGTGCCATGGCCCTGCACTCAAACTCAGCACTAGAGCGTGAAACAACACTTTGTTTCTTGCTCCTCCAGGTTACCAAGTTCCCAGCAACAAAAGTACAGAAACCAATAATAGATCGCATATCACCAACATTACTTGCATAATTTGCATCTGAGCATGCAACAACAGACATAGGTGTCTTTCTCTGAAAAAGAATGCCTCTACCTGGACATCCCTTGATGTACCTCAACACCTGCATCACAGCTTGCCAATGAACTTCAGTGGGCTTATCTAAGACCTGACTTAGCTTACCCACGGCAAGGCTAATATCTGGCCTATTGATAGATATAACACTTTCCCTACCAGCTGTCGATATGCTTTTTTATCTTTTAGCTTTACGTTATTCTCAAAAAATAAATTTTATGATCCATAGGAATATTTGCATCTTTGGATCCTAGCATGCCTGTCTCCTGAAGAATATCAAGGTCATATTTACGCTACGACATAATTGTCCCTTGCTTGTAGCAAACTCAATGCCTAAAGAATATCTTAGCTTGCCAAGATCTTTCATGACAAACTGGTGTGCCAAGTACTCCATTTGAGATATACCCTCTGCATCATCACCTGTAAGAATAAAATCGTCCACATACATAAGTAAAGCCATTGTACCTCTATTGGTCTTCCTCACAAATAGTGAATGATTCGATGAAGATCTCTGTATTCCAATAGCAGACAATGCCTCGGACATGCGCTGGAACCAGGCTTGGGGGCTCTGCTTAAGACCATAAATGGCCTTACAAAGCCTGCATACACACTCCTTCTGAACCTCAAAGTCAGGTGATTGCTGCGTATATATCTCCTCCAAGTCTCTATATAGAAATGTATTTTTGACATCTAACTGATGTAATTGCCATCCATAATGAGTTGTAACAGAGATAAAGATGCAAACAGTCGAGAGTTGTGCAACAGGGGAGAACGTGTCAAAGAAATCCACCTTATAGGTCTGGGTGAACCCTTTGGCCACTAGGCGGGCCTTATACCTTGAAATCGACCCATCCGGGTTGTATTTCAAGGCAAAGGTCCATTTGGCTCCAACAAGGTGCACGTTAGACGGTAAAGGTGACAGCTCTCAGGTACCTCTGGTAGTAAGTGCAGATATCTCCATAGCTACCTTCCAGTGTGGATGTAGTAAAGCCTGTTGGTACGAGGTAGGTAACTCCGCACTGGATATAGCAGTTGTGAATGCATGAAACTTCGAACTTAGAGAATCAGCAGAAACAACACTTTCAGCAACATGATATTGGGCACAAGATTGTTGAGGCTTTATGATAGCAATAGGAATATCCTCATCAGTACTCATGGAATTAGGACCTGGAGAACCATCCACAGATGATAAACTCTCCCCCTTTACATCTCCTGACACTGTATCTGAAGAAGCCTTCCGAGTAGAAACCGCCTCTAGGTTATTAACACTAACTTGAGGAGTCTGTGGAATAGATGGAAGGGGCTTTACCTTATACACAATTGGAAACTGATAAGTGTGACCCTTGAAGGTCCCTTCATTTGCTGGTACTGGCCTGGATGTGCTGGTAGGTGGCTTAGTAGTCTGAGAAGGACTACTAGTATCCGTGAATATACCAAATGGTATAGGAGCAATTGGTATAAGCGCACACTTCAGCACACTCTGCACCTGCCTAGCAGTAACAGAAAAATAAGGCACAGCTTCATGAAAGGTGACATCTGCACTGATATAATGTCTTTGGTGTAGGGGATCAAAATACCAATACCCCTTCTGAGTACGAGAGTAGCCAAGAAACATACACTTGTCTGCTCTAGATGCTAATTTATCGCGCCCAGGTCCAAGGAGATGTACAAAAGCCATGCGCAGCCAAATGTCTTGGGTTGAAGATCAAACAACTCATCATTTAGATAAAGCACCTGCCACAATATCTGCTCATGAATTATCGAGGGTAATCTATTAATAAGGTAACAAGCTGTGAGAATTGCATCTCCCTAGTAGTTCTGTGGTACACTGTTATGGATAAGAAGTGCTTTAGCCATATCAAGGATATGTCTATGCTTCCTTTCTGCGACTCCGTTTTGCTGAGGTGTGAGGACAGGTCTGATAAATTATGCCATTGTAAGCCATAGAATTCTGCCAGCCGACGAGTACAAAACTCTAGTGCATTATCAAATCTGAGAGTCTTGATGCAAATATCAAACTAATTTTTTATCAACACAAACTTTTCAATCAGTGGACCCACTTCAGACTTATTTTTCATGAGAAATAGCCAGGATAATATAAAAAAATCATTAACCTCAATCAAATAGTACCCATGTCCTGCTTTATCAGGAGTCATACTAGGACCCCAAACATCAAGATACACTAAGTGAAAACACGAAGTTGAATGTGGTCCTGTAATAGCTGGAAAGGAAGATCTATGGTGCTTCCCAAGTTGACATGCATCATAGGAAACTTGTCGTTGGGGATAGATGAGGAATAAGCCTGCGTAATTTTTCCAAAGAAAGATGGCCCAACAGTCTATGCCACTGTAAAGCACTCCCAGATGTGGTATTAACCCGATATGCTGTAGCCATGGGATCCTGCTGAAGTTGGTAAACTCCTTCATATCCACTACCAATAGTCTTCCTTGCCATTCTATCCTGGAAAATAGATCCATGCTCATCAAAGATGACACGACAATTCATCTGCTTAATGATCTCATTAACAGAGAGCAAGTTCATGGATAAATCTGAAACAAACTGGACATGATTAAGCTGTATAGAAGGGGTAACATTAATTTCCCCCTGACTACTGATAGGAGCAAGTTGCCCATCAGCCACCTGTACTGTACGACCTCGAGAGACAGGTTGAATATGTCCAAAACACTACAGATTTCCGGATAAATGATTGGAAGCGCCTGAATCAATCAACCACATCACACTAGTAGTTGGAGTATCACCCACGGCGGTTCCTAGCGCAATATCTGACTGACACTGCATAGTCACTGAAACACATTGCCACAAACTAAGTTCAATGTGCCGCAGAAAAGGATACACCCCTGAATTTCTTCACACTTCAAATATGAAAATTGACAGAAAATGGGGAACACACCCCAACAAATATACCAACTGGGGAATACACACCCCAAAAATCTCCGTTCACACGTGGTCAATACTTAAAGGGAATACACACCCCAAAAACATGCATCAAAGGGGAATGCACACCCCAAAACAAATGGACACAAAGATCTGATTTGATTTTACCATCCAGGAAGACCTTTCAAACTCCTTTTCGGAAGATCCTCGCTCTAGAACTTCATCATCAACACGTGGAGGATCTTCCTAGTCCCCGAAACAAAAGGAGGATAGGGATCTACAACCCTCTCCTTACTGCCGGAAGATGTCCAATAGCAAGAGGAGGGCGGTGGAGAAGGGTAGGAGAGACGGTGCTGCCCCCTTTACCCTCCTCCTGTCGCTACCAGTGGCAACGGTGGCGGTGGAAGGTGGCAGTGTTGCTGCTGTCGGCGGTGCCACTGTTGCTGGCAGTGGCGACGTTGGCTAGCAGTGGCGGTGTTGCTGTTGGAGGTGGCAGTGGCGGTGACGGCGGGCTTGGTGGTAGGGTTAGGGTATTCTTGGTGGAGTCCTCAACTTGGCTCTGATACCAAGTTGAAGAAAATGAATTTTCTTAGTTTATCAAGTAGTCCCTACACCTCTATATAGGTAAGGGAAAAGTTACGTCATAAGCCCACTACTAAAATAAAAATAACAAAACACCCCTTACAACAGAGATATACCTCAACAATATACCTCCTCCATCTTCATCTTGAGCGTAGCATCTACATATCTAATCGCAGTCATAGGAGAGGTCTTCCCATTGGCCACCCGCACTTCCTGCAATCCTTGTAGGATTACTGGGTTCTTTAAATGGTCTCGATCTCTGGTGAGATGCACTGAGGCTCATGAATTTATCACCCATGCACCTTTGTATCTTCTCTTTCCAACTTCTTGGATTGCACGCGCTAGTCCAATAGATTTGGAAGTTGATTTTATTGAATCAACTTTCTTCCATGTTGGCGACAGAAGACTCATCGCCATCAATATGAAACGTGAGAGAAGACTCATCACGTAATAGATTGGACCACTGCAATGGTGAGGAAGGCTTGCACCCTGTAGGCTGGTGGTGTGCGACAGTGGGTGGTGTTGGTTGGCGACATTGGCGGCACGTTGCCGTAGGGGCACTGCTAGGCTGGTGCAGACCAATAGAGGGGCTGGGGGCTCCCTGTAGACTGGCGCTCACCACCATTGAAGCTTGTAATGGCAGACAGGTCGGCGGTGGGGATTGGGTGGCCGACTGAAGGGGTGGCGGCGCTCTATGACTTGGCCACAAAGGCATTGCTGTGGTAGTGCAGGCCTGGGCGGGCTTGATGGGAAGGAGATCCTCGCGATCTCCCATTGGATCACCTTCAAGTGGGTGATCATATCATAATCTTGGTGGATTTTTCGATGGGATATTGGAGCACAAGCTTAGGACTGCTGCTCTGATATCATGTTGAAGCAAATGATTTCGTTATTTTCAAAATAGAAACCCTAACCCTCTTTTATGTAAAAAGAGGACTAGGTTAATTACATAAGTACTTCCTCAAGATAAAGAAAAATACAAATACCCCGTATAACTCAACAATTTTTTGATATTATGCTTCGCTTATTACGAAATTCAACTTGGAATCAGAGCAAGTTAGTTCTTGGGTTATCTTTTTATGATCATGTTTATCTTTCTTGTTCTTGGGAGTATTGTTTGTTCCATGATTGTCTAAAGAGAAACGAAGATCTGTGAAGCTAGTGTTGAAGACTTTCTCGAGGAAGAGAGGAAGAGTGTGTGTGGTGCTCTAAAAACCCTAGCGTTGCTGGTGGTGTTGCTGCTCCATGTCAACACCGGAGGAAGGACGAGGGCGGTGCAGCTGAGAAGAGCCGGTGAGTGTCTTGGCTGGTAGCAATCACCTTGGTGGCCCCACTGCGCTTAATAGTGCCGGTCCACCATGCGAAGACGAACCCCATGATGGCGGTGACGTACGTGTTGAATGACAAGGTGAAGTTCCCGGTGGCGAAGTGTGTGAACCTTTTCCTCTTGTCGATCAGGAAAAAGGGCGACGATTGTCGCATGGCTGAGAGATGAAGTGAAGAAGACAAGGGCGTTGATGGCAGTGAAGATTGCGGTGATGATCTCGCATTCACGATTATCAGCGAAGAAGAGGAAGATTAACGACGAGGAGCATCGTCGAAGGTGCGACCTTGGCGATGGAGATCGAGTCGGTGATGCCAATGGTCTCCCGCATGATTTGGAAGAAGAGAGTGGCAACATCAGTAGCATGGTTTTTATGAACCCTAATGAAGAGTAGAAGTGTGGGTTTTTACAGCTTTAGCCCTCACCTCTGTGAGTTCTTTTTTATCGCGACTTTTCTCTTTAATATTGGGTTATCTTAAAAAGGGGGAGAGATAAGAAAAAAATGAAGGAATAAGAAGAAAAAAAGGGGGAAGAAAAGGAAGAAAAAAATGGAGAGGAAAAATAAAAAAAGAAAAAAATAATAAAAAAATAAAAATTGAAAAAAAAGGAAGGAAAGAGTTAATAATTTTTTTCACAAAAAAAGGAAGGATGATGAAAGAAAAGAAGTTTGAATTAAAAAAAAAGAGGGGGAGAATCTCTTTCCTTTCATGATATATGGGAGAAAGAGGGAGTGTGGATGCCATTATAGTCACCATCGTTTGGGAGTCTCTTTGTTGTAGTCCTAAGGCATGATGGCATCCTTGTCATTTGAGGAGCCACCAACACCAGTTGAAGACTCCAGAGGAGAGGCTCTTGTTATAACCAGCTACAACAGTTCGTCTGGGAGCTCCAGAACTCGCTGATGTATCGTCATCAGCACACCCATCTAGAAGCTAGAACCAGTTCATAAAGTTGTGTTTTGTTGTGTAGAGTGGGTTTCGTTGTTGTATAAGCTGAGCATTCCATGCTGTAGCTTAAGGGAAAGTGTTTGAGAATGCGTGTTGGTTTAGTGCCACATCTTGAGATGTGGACTTTGTGTTGTGTGTGGTGACCTATAAATTGACGTGTACTATATTTCTTTAAGAAGAAACAATATGTAGATTCGAGCCCTATCGGACACTTTCGTGATATTCTTCCCGCTCTTCGTGAGTGGAGTTTCCACGTAAATCTAAGTCTTATTTTATTGATTATGCTTATGATATTATGCTTTCACTTATTATGAAATTCAACTTAGATCTTAACATTGGATAACATTCCTACATCATTCCCAAAGAGATGTACACGTTAAGGCAAGGCAAGCAAACTTAGCATTGAGGTGCTTGTCTCAACCTATCTTTTTGGGGCATAAGCCTTTGGTTTGCAAGGTAGCCTTGAGGTAGTAAGGCAGCAACGATACTAAGGTGCCATGTCACTTGTGGATCATGAATTGATTGCACCCTCTTTTTTTAAAAAAAATGATTGCACCCTCTCTTGGAAGATGAGATTCCTTGACAATTAAAATTTCCCTATGGCTCTTGGAAAGAGGATGACTAGTAAGCAAAGTTAGTAGGGATTTCAGATGTAGACACTTCGTGTTCCTGATATGGGGAGGACGAAGAAGACATCAGGCATTTCTCCATGCGGTGTGCTTTGGTCAAGGATCTTTTTGGGTAGATTGGGCAAATGAAACTATGGAGGATTTTTAGAGCTCTTTTTGTTTGGGATCTAGGGTAGTTCCTTAAGTTTGTGTGAAGGTGGTTGCGAGTCTTTGGTTTATATGGTTGTAGAGGAACATGGCTATGCTCAAGGACAAGGTCTGGTTGGGACATGTTGTAAGGGAAGCACTTTCTCTTTTATTTTTTTTTGAAAAGCCGAAGGGCAGTTATCCAAATGATAATTACCCAAAATCATTTCACTCCAAAAAATCGGATTACATTAGATATTACAAAATAGATCCCCAGAACACCACTTGGGAGGAAATCGAAGAAACAAAATTCTCGACATAGGACCTCTCTCCCCTGAAAAGCACCCCATTCCTCCCTAGCCAAACACCCTACATGGCCTCCAAAACCTTGGCTCTATCCTTCTTGGATCTAAAGGTGATCCCTCCGTCACAGGTATTTCCTCTGCAGAACACCAGAAGGTAATCGCATCCCGATGTGCGATCCAGTCGATCCCCATCCTTTGCCAAACTTGAATCACAGATGGACATTGGAAGAAGGGGTGCTAGATGTCTTCATCGGCACCGCCACAAAGAGGACAAGTCAGGTCATCCATCTGGCTCCATCTCGCTTTCCATCGCTTTGTCATAATTCTCTCCCTTTTCACCAACTAGGTGAATATTTTCACTTTCAAAGGGCATTCCGCCATCCAGAGCAATCTGCAGTCCCACAATAAATTGATGTCCGAGTTGATTGTGCCACCCCCAATTTGCGGAAGACCTTTGTCACTGAAAGATTTCCTTCCTAGGAGAAAGCATTAGAACCGTCCTCCGGTGCCCAACCTTCCAGCTCCTGTAATAACCACTATAACTCCTCACACCTTTGGTCGGAGAGGCCCCCTCGAAAAGTTAGACACCAAGCTTCATCCCAACAACTTTCCACCATAGCCGACAGGTCCACAACACTCCCAAAACGGCGGGGGAACCTGTCGCCAAGGGTATAGCCAGCCCCCTGCCAGTCGTCCTGCCAAAAACAAAAAGCATTCTCCTCCCCCAACGTAGGGGAGAAGAAATCACGCACCTTCCCTGCCGTCGTCGCCAAGCCCTTGAGAAAGTGGGAGGCTCCTGAAGGAGGGGAGACTAGCAGCCCCTATGACAGGAAAGGGTCATAGCATCGTCGCATAACATCGCCAAAAAGCCCCTACTGCCCCCATCAACCTGGCAATGGACTTCGTAAGGAGGCTGATGTTTACCTTACCAACACCCTAACCCTCAGACCCGCTTCCTGAACTGGTCTACACACCTCCTCTCAGGCCACCAACCTCACCCCCTACCTGCCGACCCCACATTAGCTCTGAAGAAATCCCTTATCAATCCCGAGATCTTCTCAATCGAGCACGTTAATCTGAAGATTGAGAGGAAATATGACGGTATGGATGCCAGAATCACCTTCACCAGGGTCAGTCTTCCACCTCTAGATAAAAGTCTAGAAGACCACCCCCCCAACCTCCCCTCTATCCTTTCCTGCAGAGGAATCCAATCTTGTACCCTGAGACATCGATATGATAAAGGAAGTCCCAGATACACCAACAGCAAGGAGCCCAACTCTATCCTCAAAGTATCGCCTACCCTCTCTATCTTTGCGTCTGACAAGTTAAATGGGACAAAAGTTGACTTCTGATAATTAATCTATAGCCTCGACGCCTCGCCAAAAAGCTCTAGGACTCATCCTTCTGGCCTTCAGATCTATACCCTCGACTAGCAATAGTGTATAATCGGCATATTGTAGGATCGCTGTCTCCTTGTCCTCACCAACCATAAAGCCTCTGATCAGACCCCTAGCACAGGCCCTATGTGCTGCCCGCGCTAGAGCATCCGCCGCAAGTACAAATAACATAGGTGCTAGAGGGCAACCCTGTCTGACCCCCCTCCTAGGCTGTATCCATCCTCTTGCCAGGTTTCCATTGATCAGGATTGAAAAAGATGTCGTTACACACCTCTTCATCCAATCGATCCAAACTGTAGGAAAACCTCTCCTTAACAAGGAAGCCCATAGAAAATCCCACTGTACTGAGTCGTACGCCTTGCTGAAGTTAACCTTCCACAGAAGGACCTGCTTCTTCTCCCTTCTCCAAGTGGTCAATGCCTTCAAGGCAACCGTAAACCCATCTAAGATTCCTCTCCCTGGAATGAAGGCAAGAAGATCCTTGAGCCTGTTGGCTAAGACCTCAATAACAATAAGGTAAACAGCATTTGACAACGCAATCGGTTTGAAATCTTGGATCGCTTCCACCCCTTCCTTCTTAGGCAGCAAAAATAAGTGGTATCTATTTAGTTTATCGAAACCTTTGTTCCTAGCCGCGAACTCCTCCATCATCTGCATCACATCCGCCCCCATAAGGGGCCAGAATTCTCTGAAAAAGAAGACAGGGAACCATCTGAGCCAGGACACCCTTCTACATTCAGGCTACAAACTGCCTATCTCACCTCGTCCTCCAAGAAGCCAACAGTGAGTCTCTCTACCTGAGACTCCATGACACTGTACATTCTCCCATCTCCACTTCCAACACCACCTGACATGCTTCCCAGTGAAATCTCTGAAGTAATCTGCTGTTGCTCGTCCCATCTCCTCCCTACCTGAGAAGGTTTCCCTATGTATCATCTTTTCTATCCAGTTTCTCCTTCTCTTGGCAGAAGCCATTTGGTGGAAGAACCTAGTATTAGAGTCGCCTTCTTTCAACCATCTCTGTCTCGACTTTGTCTTCCACTCTACCTTTGCCTTCCTGTCCTCCTCCTGCACCATTCGCGTCATTCTCGTCCTGACCTCCCTATCTTCTGACGAGATAGGGGCTAGATCCTTCTGCCTATCAATCCTAGTACGCTGTCAAAACCTCCTCCCTACCCCTTCTGGATGCCTTGATCTCACTCTTGTATACTTTCAAGTGGTCTTGCAGTGTACTCAGTTTCTTCGCCAGGCAACACGCTACCAATCCTTCCACCTCTATGGACTTCCATTTCTCCACCATACCCTTGAATCCCTCCTCCATCAGCCAGGATCTGTCAAATTTGAAGTATGTGCCAAACTGTATCCCCACATTTGGCCGCCATATAAGTGATGTATGGTTCGAGAAAGGTCTCTCCAAAGCAGACACATCCGCCACAAGGAAAGCCTCTGCTAACTCCATGCTGAAGAGGAATCTGTTAATTCTAGACATTTGGCCGTTGTTATTCCTCCAAGTGTAAGCACAGGATGCCAGAGTCCAATCCACGAGACTATGAGTACAAACAAGGTCCACAAAAAGATTGACTCGGGATCCTGCCTTCCTCGCCCTCCAAGCCTGTCCTCCATCTGTAAGGTGATGTTGAAGTCCCCTCCAAGCAACTGACTTCCATGGCATACCGCAGCCACGGTTGTGAGCTCCTCCTGCATGACTCCTTTCGCCTGTGTATCTAACGGCCCATACACCCCTGTGACAGTCATCTTGGCTCCTTCCACCATAACCAACCTCACAGAGATTACATGCTCTTCGCAATAGTAGTCCTATAGGGAAAAAAAATCTTCCTGTCATCCAAGGATTTGTCCACCTAAGCAGCCAGATGCACCAAGGGACCGAAATCCTTCCATCTAAGAACCCTCAATCTCCTTCCATAGCTGAACGTCATAATTAGTCAGCTTTGTTTCCTGCAACAACACGACATCTGCTCTCCACCTCTTAATATACTACCCTAAAGATGCCCTCCTCGAAGGATCATTGAGACCCTGCACATTCCATGTAAGCACACCATTCATTTACAAACATTGGGAGCCTCCTTCATAGCCTGTCGGAAGCTATATGCCTCCGCCATCCTACGCACCTCCACATCATCATGAACCAACATCGTTTTTTGCTGTGAACCCTGTGATGTCTTTCCACGACCATCCACCACCACCCTCGGTCCCTGACCTCCACGAAATCTCCACTTCCTCCTATAGTGGAGGGTTCCACCTCGGCCACCACGCACCATATGTGGCCTCCACCCGATCAGAGGGACCTCTGCTCGGTCGCAAGACGTTGAGGTGACTCCATTTGATTGCTGCAGCTGCGAGGATTCATTGGGTTGAACCTTGGGAATCTCGCTCTCTTCATGTGGGGGCACCACCCCTTCCTTGCTAGTAGGAGGGTAACCGGAGAACCCTCCCGAAGTCGCTGGAGTCGTGTCCATCTTCGTCGCCACCTCTCTCCCACCCTCCCCTAGCAAGGGAGCTACTGCAGAGGTCTTCATGCCATTCGCGTCGAGGAAAACCGGGGGTCACTCTCCTTACATACCTCCATCACACTCTAGTCTTCCCTCTGTCAACCTCGAAGGCGAGGTTGAAAGGGTAGAGGAACCCCTCTTCTTAGGCAAAACCCCAAGAGGGAGCCGGGTCTCAGGACTTGCTCTGCCTGAGTCCACCCGAAGAGGAAGTTCGGGTCTCACAGTTGGGTCGGCAATCGCTTCATCACAATGAGCCATTGCACGTGCCTCGCACACGAGTGGGTTTAAAACCACCATCACCTCCTCCTCGGGACAACGTATCCCACTAAATGCACCGCCTTCCTCTTCTGCTCCCGAGATCATCGGGAGCGCTTCCATCTTGGGAGGCATCTTTGGCTCCTCGTGCGAGATCTGCGTGGATCTCTCGGTGATCCGGGCCACATCATCGTTCGATCGTCTCCCTCACACGCTTGTCGACCGTCACCTCACCTTCCACCGCGTCGGATCGGTCGCTTTGACCATTGTCGAGGCACCATGACCTTCTCTACTAGGTAATCAGGATACCACCCACGAGGAGCCTCCGAGCCGCAATACAACCCTGACCATCATCGTCGCACTGACCTTTAGCTTGAGCATCACCACCACCGGTCCTTCGGACAGGCCAATGACCTCGCAGCTCTTGAGTCAAGCAAACGGGGACACGACCGCCTCAACCTCCACCGACCTCAACCACCACAGGATCCCCATGACGGCCACCTTGAGTGACGGTTGCTTCGGTGGGCGCTTTGAGGAAGCCCCATCGTGCAGGGAAGGACGACGCCATCTCCATCTTCCTCTCTCGGTAGCGACCTCCAAGAAAAGGAGTTCCTCCTCGAGGTGGGGTGGTCAAGGACGAAGAACCTCCCTCCATCCAACAACAAAATCCTAACCCCCTCCACCATATCCCCACCCAAAGCCTTCTCCACCATCGCCCGCGTCACCCACCCCTCCAGAACTTCAACCACCAATTCGCCCTCAACCTTCCTCCTTAGGCTCCGGACCTCCTCTGACTAAGGTGCCTCCACCTTCGCCTATGGCACCCCCTTCGGTGGTGGTGGCGGAAGGACCCCATCACCATTAAAACGACCACCGTGACACCACCCACTCCTATGTCCGAGGCCCCTACACCTCCAGCAGTGTCAGGGCTCGCGGCAGTCCCATGCCCAGTGGTCCCGGTCGAGGCGCTTGAAGCATCTCCCCCTCCATTCCGTACCACCTCCCCCACGAGCAGACCTCCGAGGTGTAGTTGTTCGAAAAGCCCTCCGGCTTGCTACCGCCGAACACCTTAGATCTTCCACTGCCCTCTCGTCTGCTTGGCGCCGCTTGTCACCTTCCTCCACACCTACCAGACGAGACCCCTCGGCCTTCTCCTTCCCTAGGTACTTTCTCTCCTCTCTGCCCTCTCTCTATCGCCTTCCCTCTCGCCCACTCTCTCACTCTCCATCTTTCAGTTCTCTATTGAGACTCCCACTTAATACCCGCTCTTTTTTATTTTTGGATACAATATTTGTAATGACTCATGTCAAGATTGGTGTAATTCGGAGCGTGGAGGCTCCTTATGCGTGGGAAAAAGTCCCATGGGGGGGCTGTTCACATGTTGAATAGGGAGAGAGGAGTGCAGCTCGTGGAGGCTGGCGTGGCTGACTGCTCTTGGTGATGGCGGGCGGTGGTAATGTTGGAAGTGGGAGAGGAGAGGAGCCTTAGAATAGGACATATTATTATTGCTCAAAATAAATTACAAGGGAATTCTCTCTTTTGTAGAGAGAACATAACCCAAAAATGGGAAACAAATCCTATCTCTAAAATAAGAAAGATCTTATATCTAAATACAAATCAAATCTCAAACTATTTTTCCTAAATCAATTCAACTAAAAATATCAAACTTAGCATCTAAAACAACACCCAAAATTAGTTCCTTGGACCCTTTAGCTGTCGACCCTGCTAGGCCCTCTAGAAGCTACCATGTGGACTGCCATGTGGCCTGTTGGTTGCCACGTGGACAGTCTACATGGTCCTTATTCCTAACACTCCCCTTCAAGTCAAAGGTCGGGTAGCCGACGACTTGGTCTTCCACTTGTGAGGTTAGATGCCCCACCTTCGAGAGCCAAACTCTCGATCTTTTTCTTTGATGAGTCAACGGTGAAGCCTCTTGCGATCTTCGGAGTCGCTTCTGTGGTAACTTGAGTAGTCGTTGTGACGGTTGTCGTTGACTTGTCTTCATGAACTCGCAGCTTCTCAAGATCTTCTTGAGTTAGGGAGTCCACATGCGAGGTGTTAGTAGCCCCATGTGGTGGCCTCCTGAACTTGTCCCAACATTTGTCTTGTGGATGATTATTGCATTTACAGTGTTGGCACTTCGGGTACACATGGCTAGGTCCACGTCTACGTCCTCGTCCATGCTCCACACTTGCTTTTGGAATAGCAAGTGCGGAGTTCTTACCTTTCGTCATGTCTTCACCCTTGAGGATCTCCATTTTGGTGAGATAGCAGAAGATGTCAAGGTCCATCTTCCCGTCGGAAGCCAAGATTTGATTGTGGGCAACTTGATAATGGGAATGTAATCCCGATAAAACTTGGAGGATTGGCAAATCGCCCATGTATCCCCCTGCTTGTCGCAACATAATGGCTCGTAAATGTCCAACTCCTCGAACAAGCTCTCCATCTTCTCATAATATTTAGTCAAGGAGAGGTCTTCTTGACTAGCTGTCTATATGCGAGTGTAGAGGTTAGTAATACGTGCGTTACTTGAGGTTCGGGCATACCTTTTCTTAAGGATTATTCGAATCTCGTATGCGCTCTTTTTGTAGAGCATGTTTGAGGCGATCGACGGATCTATTGAGTTCATGAGCTAGTTCATGACCACATAATTCTCCTTCTCGAACTTCTTATCGTCCTTAATCTCCGGTGGCTCCTTAAGGAGAATGCTAAGTTTCTCTCGGCCTTTAACAAATATTTTGAAGGCGCAAGCCTACAAGACATAGTTGGACGTGCCATTAAGCTTGATGGTGGTCCCATAGATGACCACCTCGCTTTCTCCTGGACCAAGCTTGTTGTCTCCGATTGTCGTGGTTGATTTCCACCTTCTCTAGTCATGGTTGTCTCGGAGATGGTTTTTCATTTTTTTTTAAAAGACTTTTAAGGGTTTTAATTTCTTTTTACTTTTAAGAATTTTAATTTCTTTTTACCTAATTATTGAGTACTCTCTCTTGGTTAAACACATACATGTATGTATAGGCACATGCATAAATAAATACATATGCATGTGCTTAAATAGAGATATACATATAGTTGATACAGATATACATACAAATATGCTCATTTATTTGGTATGTATGTATGTACATGTCAACTTATACATATAAATATATATGTACATACATATGTGTGCATAAACATGAAAGTATATAAAGATAATGTGTACGAAATTGTACACACACCTAGCATATGTATCAATGCGCATATGTATTTGTATTGCGCTTGTTTGTCTAATCATTTACATATCATGTATATTATATATATGCATGCATAACATACAATCTTTTGGTCACTATGTGTATATGTATGTATATATGTATGTCTGCATATATATATATGCATATGTATCTATATATCCTATGGCACCTCATTTTTCTCAAGCGAGCACTTAGGCCAGCGCCTAGCACCTTAGGCATTTTTGATCCCTCTCACCTTTTAGTGCCTCTCACCTTTGATAGCATTGTTCTCAAGAGGTAGCTCGGAGTGCAAGTGGGAATATGTTGGGGTTTTCTACCCTTTGATGAGTCAACTTGATCAAATGTCACACGCTCGTTGATTTGCATCTGTCACATTGAATGACCACAACATTATGTTGGTTTATTTTTAAAGAAATAAAGGAGGGACACTCAAGAAATAGTGATCCTGTGGACATTGTTATAATTGGTGGGATTCCTTTATGTGGTTAGCATTATGTATGTACCATGACCTTCAAAAAAAAGATGAAAATCTTCTCAAGATATTGTTGCATGATGTACCATGAACTAGAATACACTAGTTCACTCTTAAGTATATTGGAATGAAATAATTTCATGGATGGTCAAAAGGGTCTTTATCAGACCCATTACATGTGTTGGAAGAAAGGATAGAATTGTTTATTCCTTGAAACCCTATCCTCTTTATATAAAGAGAGGTAGGAGGAAAAATTAAAAAGTACTCCAAGGAAAATAAGAAAATAACAAAACAAGGAACAAACTAGAAGGACATATTCCAACACCTCGTCAAGCTAAAGCTAAAGCATATTTATCAATCATGCCTAGCTTGTTTCGTAGGTAGGCATAACATTTGCTTGGGAGAGCCTTCATGAAAATATCCGCCACCTACCACTTAGAAGAAGTGGTAGGAGTGCAAATATTTCCTTTAGCAATCATATTCCAAATAAAGTGGCAGTCTACTTCAATATGTTTGGTGCTCATGGAACACTGGATTAGAAGTAATAAAAATAGTAGACTGGTTATCACAAAATATAGGAAATGCATTTTTATTTCCAATCCCAGATCAACCAAAAAATTAACAATCCACAAGATCTCTTATGTTGCACGAGCCATGGCTCTATACTCTACTTCTGCACTAAAGTAGGCTACTATACTTTGTTTCTTACTTCACGTGATTAGGCTCCCTCCAAGAAAAGTGACATAGTCAACGGTTGACTTTCTATCATTAAGGAATCTAGCGTAATCTACATCTAAATAGGCATATAAATCCGGGTGTCCATTATTTTTCATATATAACTCTTTTCTTGAAGAGCCTTTGAGATACTTAAGAATCAAGTAGATTGCATGCTAGTGACTAAAGTGTGGATTCTCTATAAATTGGCTTGCTCTACCCACTGCATAGCTAATATCTGATTTAGTGATTATCAGATATAGGAGTTTGCTAATAAAGAAATACATGTTGCAACATATCGGCGATATATTGCTGATTTGTTGGTATTGCTGAGCTACTTGATATTGACATCGAGAAAATGTCATTTTTCCAATATATTGGTCGATATGTTGCTGATTTGTTGGTATTGCTGAGCTACTTGATATTGACATCGAGAAAATGTCATTTTTCCAATATATTGGTCGATATGTTGCTGATATTAAGGACTATACGTGAAGTATACCCTGTCTCCCCTTCTTCCAACTAACAATCCAGAAAGCGATGAACTTATCACTGCCTGTTGCCTAGTTTGATCAAACATGATGGTTGGAAGACAATGCTCCTCATTGAAGAACTCCATAGTGATGTAAGTCTACTAGAGACATCTCCTCTTGATTGGTTGTCCTGAAATGTCTATCGATTTCTGTCAGACTGGAGTCATTAGACTTGTGAGGGGTTCTTGACTAGACTCTCCTAGGTTTCCTTTGTGATCCTATATATATGTTAGCTGCAATCTTTGGGTCCTTGTTGTTCATGAAGCAATTCATGACCATACAACTGTCTTATTCTCAAGAAATAATTGTTTTGGTTTCATTTTTCATTTATCTGCACTTTGAATTAGGGACATCCTTAAGAAGGATGTAGAGCTTCTTCCGGCCTTCAAGAAAAATCTTGAATGCATGGAATCAAAGATGTAATTTTGGTCACCGTTAAGTTTGACAATGTCCCTTGAACTGCCACAACAGTAGAAGAGGACAAAAGTGTGGCCTCAACAAAGAAAATCTTAACACAAACCAAGAAGATGAAGCAATAGTATCCTTAGAAGACGGGTCATGTCTCGGTTGGAAGAGCAACATATCCCTAATGATGCATAGAATTCACAGTGATCATGGTTGTACTGGATGAGCAGTGGAACAATTCACCCCATATGCATCCTATGGATAAACAATGTGGCTTTAGTGAAGAGTTCGCATCAATCTACTACACCGATTCCGTGAATCACAAATATTGTGATTAGAATCAAATGGACCCTGAATTATTTAAGAATGCTCAAATTGGACCAACGGTAAAAAAGGTCTCAAATTCGGTCTGCCAAGCCTTTTGACAACTAAACCACATACTTGATTGGACTGTTATATGAGAAATACCACCTATTGCACTGGCAATTATGAGAAAGGCCTTTTAACAGGGCTGTTGGCAAGGAGAATAACTCCTTAATTGAAAGGATGATGGTGGAAAGAAGGGTCTCCAACTGGGCTGGCAGTGACTAGAATGAACCCCCACCAGGTTGGCAGTGGCAAGAGGGGCCTGAGTTTGGGTTTCCTGGGCCTTGATATTGTAAAACACCCAAATCTTGGTTGCAAACCGATTTTGACTCGTTAATGTTCTGGCAACTATCGTTGACAGCATTGGTGGCTGACATCAAGCAATGCCATCAGACTTCTGTGGCTTCAGTTCAGATGAAATCTATTGATCCAGGCTTTCAAGAGGTGAAAGCTTGATTGAAAAGGAAAAAAAAAATGGAGAGTAAGAGGACAAATGAGAAGGATGCTTCGGCTTAGGATCGTCATTCTGATGTCATGTGGCAGAATAAAGCAACTTATTCCACTATGAAACCCTAGTCTCACTCATATATAGAGACTAGTGGGAAAATTGTGTGAGACATCCATAGAATAAAGAATACTAAATAAACCAACATTGATTGGGTCGTATGTTTCAGAAAAACATTGATTGAATCTTATTGCTAATTGGTGAGAAAAACAAAATACCAAAAGGCTACTTTGCTTCTTCAAACACCCCATGAGATTACTCCTGGAGGTGAAAGAGACGGCTGGATATGGAGGTATGGTCACCTTTAAAAAGGCAGACCTGCGATTCTCGGAGAGTATCTCCAACCCTGACCGGCAGCTGGCTTTTGTAGGAAAATCTGGAAGGTTCATAGGACACTGAATGTAAAGATCGTCATGTGGTTGCTAGGAAGAGATTGATCACCTGCACCTGCAGTTGCCAGTGGGCTCCAGATTTGGACAACTCTTGTGTTTTTTGTGGTGGCATGTGGTATCTGGACAGAGGACACCGACCACTTGTTTCTCTCTTGCCCTTTCTCGCAGGAGTGCTGGTTCTCCATCCTGGATAATTCCCTAGACTACTGCTTACATAAAATTGGCTTTCTGGTTCAGCATTCACACCCCTCTTGCTAATGAGGGGATCTTGGGAGGGCCTTTAGTTTCCTTTGATGCTTGTGGGTGGTGCGTACTGGTGTTATTTTTAGAGGAGAGTGAACCTCTATAGAGGTTGTCAAACACTTGTTTACCTCCCTCTGTAACACTTAGGAGTATTTAGTTCTTTAAATGAAATTTGGGCGTTAACGACCCGTGTTAATTCCCCCTTTTCCTTTTCCAAAAACAGGGAAAACTTTGCAGTTGGCCTTTGAGAGGCCTACCAGTAGGATATGTACTACTGGGTATATATAGTAGACTACTTGAAAGTTTTCTTTCCCAACTGAAGGATAATTTTTTCTTTTAATATCGAGAAATATTTTCCTCTCAGGGGGCTTTGATCCTTAAAACTTTTATGGAAATTTCTAGGGGTTCAGCAGTTGGTCTCTCTGTTGACAAATTTGTCATGCTTGATGGGTATAGTTTATTGATCACAATTAATTGGTCACATTCTTTGAATGATTTCTTTAGATCAACAAGCTTCTAAGCATCATTAAGATTTGATTCTTATTTTTGGTTTTCACTCATAAAGGCTTGGATCAATGACTAATTGGACAACTTATAAACTGAAATGGGCCTTTTTATCCCTTTTTTGGAAGGCAAAAGAATGACTGCAGGAGAGTAATATTTCGCTTTCTATTAATAATAAGGTGCATTTCAAAAAAAATACCATTAAGGAACCATGCCCCAAAAATCTATACATCCTAAGGTCAACATGCCATCCAAGAAATTTGATTAGAGATGTGAGCTTGAAGGCTGCCATGACTAAGATTGATGCACAGTTGCATGGACTCCATGGTAGAATTTGTAATTTAAACTTGCATGATTATGCTTTTGAATCTAGTGACTACCATACTGGTACTGATGGCTGCATGCACACCTAGACAAGTTATCCACAAGATATACTGGTAGTGTACATGGAGTCCCAACTGTCAGCCTCACTTCCGAGCATCACTTTCTCATACTTTATTTCAATTTCTTATTTGTTACTTTAGCATAATTATGCTTTAAATTCTTTTCTTTTGTGCAATGAGTTATGGTAGGAACTGAGTGTGCTTTCTTGGGATCTTATTTTCTTAGGTTTTTGAACTGTCAGATGCTTTCTTACTCTTTTGATGTTTCACATGTACCGACATAACTTTGAGATCTGTGGGATTTATAAGTACTAGAAACAGTCTGGACCATCCGTTTCATCTTTCTTTAGTTTGTTCTATCTTCATATGTCTATTATTTAAGGCATCTGCAAAATACAAACTGTGTTGCAACTGATGTGGCTCTCGTGTACTAAGTTTGGCCGGTCATCGTATGATCTCATCTTTTGCAGCTTGTTGACAAAGAACAAGAAGAGGCTAGTGACGATCTTGACTTCAAAGTGACTGCAAATGGCTTTGTAAGCTTGTTGCTTTCTTCTTTATTTGTCCATGCATGATGCTTTCTTGGTATATATGACTGTTCATACTTTTGATAGGTTGCTGTTACTCCTCTATGCTCGCCATTCCATGATGAGTCGGAGATACATACATCGGCATCCAATTGGATTGCATCAGCTGCTAGCAAGTGCAAGGAAGATTTGGAAAAGTGAAACTGTTTGTTGTTTTTGTGTACATGAATAGGCGAGCCATTTGTTTTTGCTGTAATTCGTCCAAATATTCCAAATTCTTTTGGCGTATATTCATCCTGTTATGCATCATTTGTCAGCCATTTCGCCCAACTAAAGTTAAAAGTCATGCTAGCATCCCTTTTTTAATTAGTGGTCACCCACCCAGTGATATTGTCCAATTTGGCGTGCTTGGCTTTTGGAGAATCATTGTGTATAGTGAAAATTTTCACAGAAATGAGGCTTTGGTTTTGGATATTTCGTGGGGTAACATTTTCATTTTGGTTGATGGCAATCTTGATAGCCGCTGCATGTTTGATAATATGTTCTGTCATCTATTCAATTTCTTTATTTATAGTCATAATCTATTCGGTGATTAGGTGCACTACAAAATTTTGTATTCTTTTGAGTAGAAATACAAAAAATATATATGTTTGTAAACTATTAATGGAAGGATCCTTGGGAAAGCATTTATCACATGACGAATGGGTAGAATGTAGGAAGAGCCATCGTGCAAAGGTATTGGATGTTAACATCTCTCTCTATCTATGTGTATCAGACATGTAATGCAACTCTTGTATATAATATCCTAGTTTCTAATTTAAACCACGTTCTGGGTTGGGTCTTTCTTCGGTTAATTTATGCTTTATTGGGTGGAGATTCTTAGATTCTCAAATATGATTTGCTATCCTCTACAGTATAATCTAATGGTGGGATTCTGGACTTTTGTAGGAGAAATCTTTACATTTACTTGGAGAATTGGTGTTTGGATTCAGTTTGTCCAAGCGGATTTCTACATCATAAAAAAAAATGGGAAAACGATTTCCTAGATTCTGATGCTACTAGGTATCCTCCCCCTCTCCTCGTCGACTTTTATCTGTTGTATACTGCTACAGAGACCTGACCTCCATTATGTCTGGATTGTGCTTTTATTTAAGCTCCTTGGAAGTGCTTTCTCGTACTCCCATAAATTTAGATTTTCCTGTAATTAGTGCTCCGTCATAATAATCCTTCCGTCATGATTACCATTATGCCTTTACATGGCTTCTTTTAATGGGACTTGATTAAGGAAGGAAAGTCCTTCCGTCAATTCAGCACAATAGGCCCAATGGTAAGTGACAAAAAGTCTTGGCAAGGTCCAATAAGTAATGCAAACAAAACTTTATTTGGGTAAAATATCAAAATATAAAGAGTCGTCCATAGTCTTGTATCCACTAGTAAGTGGTAGGGAAATATAGTCATTCAGACAGGTTAGCTGGTAGGTATGAGTCAAGTCCACTTGGTGAGCCAGACGAACTCCCAAGTGCTTACTCAGCAAGCTAGGTGGACTCCTAAGTTCCTACCTGACGAGTCAGAAGAACTCCTAAGCGGTGCGGCCTTAAGTTTGCCTTGAAGATTATGTGGACTACACTCTCATTTTGCCTCACCAGTAGGTAGGGTGTGTCCTCCAGTTACTTGGCAAGGTAACGGTTATTGCTACACCTACGGTTTTGAAATTTCAGGAAACGTGGCTTCATAACGATTATTCATATAACCATCCACTCGTGTTTCTGCGAGCGTCACTTCCCGAGGGCCCTATGACAGGCCACGTGCGACACAAGAGGGGTAACCCATAAATATGAGGAACATGGGAGAAAAAAGAATACCCACTTAGAGAGTGAAAAGAGAAAGAAATAATGTTGTAACTTGTACTTGAGTACACACTTAGTGATATTTGAGAGTACTACCACTCTCCCAAAAAATACATTAATTTTGATGAAATTGGGTAACCAATTCTTTTGTTCATTGAGCGTGTGATTGCTTGCTTGAATGAACCTACCTTTATTTTAAACCTGAATAGGGTCTATTTAAGTAGCCTTTGATCATTTGGCATCGTATGTAGGAAAAGTTATTGTAGTAAACTTTCCCTTTCATTGTTCTCCACTGACTTGATGGCCCCATCAACTCGTCATTCTTGATGGGTGAACCTTGAGAAGCCTGGTCCTGTTGAATCTAGTGTGGTTGGGTCCAAGTGCTGCTGCTAGCCTAGCGAATCTAGTTAGGCGAAGAGTGTTCATGAGGGCGAATAGCCTCGCTTCGAGTAGAGTTGTGACAACCTCTTGCTAGAGGCCCAAGCGAAGGAGCAGGAATGCATTGCCTAGCTTTTGCCCTTTAGGCAAAGCAAAAGTTGCTTATGGACCAACTTAAAGAGTTTTGACAGCAGAAGAAGGCTTGGTCCTAGTAGGACTAGCCTCAAGAGTCCAGCCATGCGGACGATTAGGTGCACTGGCATTGTGTAGTTGAGGAGGAGAATACTCGTCTACATGAGCAGCTTGGACAACTTAAGTGGGAGCTTAGCGGTCATAAGGGTGAAATCCCTTGTGGCTTACTCCCCCCTCCTTCATCCTTGCACAACTCTGACGAGCAGTCTGGTGCCTTGCTAACACAAGGTGGTGGGGACTCCATTCCATAGATCATACGATAGGTCATTGGGTTATGAGGGGCATCCTCCCCTAGGAGTACGTTACAACGTATCCCTTTACATAGGAGATGATGAATGCTCTTCTACCAGAGAAGTTCAAGATTCAACCTCGCCCCAGTGCGACGACATGTTCAACCCAAATAGCTTCGTAGGGAGCTATTGGCAGATGATGCTGGTTCACAGGTACCTTTATGGGGTCCTTTGTTAGGTGCTTCTATCATTTCTTGTCAGCATAGCTTAATAGTGGTTCAATGTCAGGTGCTTCTGTCATATCTTGTCAGCATAGCTTAATAGTGGTTCAATGAACTACAGACAGGCTAGATTTTTTGTTTCCAAGAACTGGTTGATAAACTTGAAAGATTATCTGAGGTAAGGTAGTGGAAAAATGAGCCCTTCTGCTCCTACTTGGACAAGTTTAAGCCAGTACTTCTAAGTGCAAGAGGCCTTACAATGCCATTTCCATCCGATACTTCAAGTCAGGTCTCTTGATTCGAAAGTTCTGGTATGACATTGACGATTTTGCACCTAGAGATATGGTGGAACTCTAGGATAGGGCCACAAGGTTTGCGAAGCAAAATGATTCCTTTTACTCTCGTGGTCAACTGACAGACAACTATGGGGAGGATCAGCTTAACTCCCTTAAAGAGAAGGGGACGGCTGGTGAGGCACCTAATAACCATGGCGACACTCACTTCAATAAGTGGAAAGGAAATTTTTTGGACCAAAAGGGTGACTGTCGGAATTATGAATGCGATGATGGTCCTCGATAGCCTAAGCGAGACTTCTACCAGGAGTACACCCCCTTAGTCGTCAACCAGGCCGATATTTTAGCTGAGGTCTCATCGACTAATAAAGATGCCCTTTCACCTCATCCAATGAGGAAATAGGTGGATATTGGGCCTTTCTGTAAATATCATAAGGCCCAAGGTCATTCCACCGATAATTGTCAGGATCTCTACGATCAGATAGAATAGCAAATCCATTATGGTAATTTGACCCAGTTTGTAAAATGCAACGAGGGCCAAGATAAAGAAAAATGGCCCCTTGAGGGCCCCGAGGGGTATCACAGGAAAAAGATCCACCAACTTCTGTAAGTACCTCTGTTTTTGATCGACCAAAACTTCTTAATTGATCGACCAACGTGCTTTTTCTGATCTGAAATGGCTCCTAAACGCGCACGTGCCTCCTCTTCTGCTCCTCGTGATGACACATTTGACTGTTTTTTCATCACTGAGGCCGCTCGTGAGCATTTTTCCATTCTAGCCAAACTTTCCCCACACGTCGGTTGTCCAGTTGATTATGGTTATTTTGAGTCTATCTTTTCAGGGATCCGCAAAAAATTTGCATATCACTAGGTTTTACATATTTTTGAACGAAACTTTTACACGGGTTCCAAGAACAGCTGCATACCTGGTGTTGATCCAATGGCCTATCACTTATTTTTTACCAATCTCAAGAAAGTAGGTGAGGACTTCAACATCGAGTTGACCTCAAATGTCTATGGCATAGAGGTCTTATTTAATGCAGATGTCATTTCCGAGAATCTCGGGTGTCCGTCTATTGGTCCTACATTTTTGGAACTTCACCAACAGACATAAACATATTCTATTAGGGAGACCCTGCTCACTTCCTCACACTATGACTTGGGTCGTCCTGCCAAGTCTCCTTATTTCCGTCGTCTTCCATAGTTTTTTAATCGTGTCTTTCTTTGGAATTTCATGTCTAAGTCCACATCTTTGAGAACTTCCCTAGTATCATGCTCATTACCCTTTATGCATTTCTTAAGAACAAGCGGTTCAACTGGAACCACATAATTTTATATTTGATGAGTAAGCAACCCACTAGCTCCTTCTAGTTTGGGACACTTCTCTCTCATATCTTCTTACATTTTAGTGTTCCAATGGATATAAACCTTAAACAATTCATTACGAGAGTCTCCATATTTGATAAGCTCACTTATACAAAGATGGAGCAAGCTCAGGAAGCCCATGGTGAGGATGCAGAATAGTAGCAGCAGTAGTCCTCTACCATACCTCCTCCTTGTCCACCATATGAGCACTTTACAGCGACCTATCCTCCTCCATGATGACCTACTCCGTCCTTCTACGACTAGGAGTGGGGCTTTCTAGACAACCGCTTATAGGCAAAGATTTTGTTAGAATTCAGGATGTGATTGATGATATTTCCTTGATGATGCATCGACAGAGAGAGACAAATATGGTGATGATGAGACATGGGCATCAGGTATCCGAATACCTAAATGCTCAAGGCAAGTTTTTGGATAAACTTTGAGAGTCTATTCACGAGATTTAGTAGTAGCTTCACCGGCCTCCTCATCCTCGTTGATCTACTACAGTGCCTTCATCATCAACAGCACCTCCTCCTACAGCAGTAGCAGATCAGCAGGTGACACCTCCTTGCCGGACATCTAGGCAGTTGACCCCCAGATGATTAGCTTAGAGATGCCTATGTCTTGACCCCCATTTCCCTAGCAGGAGCGATTGTGTGACTCGACAATTTTGACCAATCTTGCGATGTGATTTGAAATGAATTATGACTAGGCCTTACTAGAGGCGAATGGAGCTTGCTCTTTGCCGATGCAAGGAACTGGCTTGGGTAGTTCCTAAGAGGCCCAACTTTGTTGATTAAGGTTAGTAGCGTTCTTGATATGTTGAGAACGGGCATGCCTTTTGCGAAGATTGCTTGACCTGTTAGCCTGTCCCTTGATCAAGGAGAGACTACCAGGCGAGGATCTAAGGGAATGATACATCTAGATTTTCTCTAGTATTGAGGGATGATTTACCAAATCTGACTTGTGAGGCGAGTGGGAGAATGAATTTCATAATAACAAATTATGAGATAAACACGGATAAATGGAGAATTTAGATTAGTGATTGGCTTGTAGCCTAGAAACCCCTATATCACATCTTTTGCTTGGCCTCGCACATAGTTTGGTCCCTATTGAGCTGCTTAGCTCACTCTCCTTTCGTTTGTAACCTAATTTCAGGTAACGATTCCATGGAGAGGCACCCTTCAAATGAGCAGAGCGGAGCGAGCGTTTTTTTTAGAGGTGGTGAGACATCGTTTTTATGTGGCCTTGTGGGGCATGAAGGCCAGGATGGGGGAACCTCAAGCCCTGGTCTAGTCCTAGGATGTTATCACTGAGTAGTGGTGGGAAGCCCTACATGAGCTGATGATTGCGACCTGCCTCCTACACTGGATCATATGCAAGGTGGGATACACGCATGGCTAGTGGATGCCTGCAGCTTGTTGGTTTCCGTTCTCTTTTTTTTGGGTTTTTGTTGGGAAGGTTATAGATATGCCTCTTTTGTAAAGCTTGATGTATGTTAGTTCTAATGTAAAGAAGTCTTATGTATATGTCTACATGTAAGTAAATGGTGGGCATCGGTATCTTTGGGTGGTGGTGGATGTCATACTTGGGTGATGTGGTTTTGAGGTAAAGTTGGACTCCTACTTATATATATGTGTGTGTGTATGTATCTCTGTGACAATGACAGTATAGTAGAAATGCTTATCGTGTAAATGGTTTGATATTAGTTTTTGCCTGTTGCGTTGTCCTACGTGTGGCTGCGGGGTGTACCCGCTCATTTTTATTGCTTTTTGATTTTGCTCCGTTGAGTAGTTGGTGGGGTGTGCCACCCTATATTATTATGGTAAGCATACATAGCTTCCTGTTGCAAGTACAGGAATTAGGAAAAAGTCCATAAAATGGGGGAAACTTTGCCAAATTTTTAGCAGAATTAAACTCTACGATTTTTTTGGGGGGCAACTAGCTGCTCCTTAATGTACCTATTTGAACAAAACTACACTTTAACCCTAATTGTCTTGCCCTGGGCCCAAATTTCCACTTGCACCCTCGCTAGTCCATTCTCAGCTCAATGAGAATGACTATCTGGGCATGACATTTATGTTAATAGGAGACCTTAGGCCTTGGGAATAGACTTTGGGTGCTTTAGGAGGCTTCCTGAGCTCTAGGATAGGTGGAGGTGTACGTAGAGATGGTAGGCTAAGGGAGGGGTGGTAGGGTATATATATGTGAGAAAAGAGGGTGAAACTAGCCTTTTGTGCGCGAGAGGCATGCATTACACGCGTGAGGAGCATGCGGGCATGTTTCTCGTGCATAGAGCACGCTCCAGTTGTGGGTGAGGCGAAGGTAAACGTGGATCACCTGATCATTAAGTGGATGAGAGAAAGCGTTGATCGCGCACTCGCGATCGTGTGCATTTGCTGGCGAGAAGCGGGAGCTGTTGGATCTCAGTCGTGTGGCTGATATTATGCGCTGATCGCGTGAGTGCACTCTCTCATCCTTCGCTGGCGACACGTGATCAAATCTCTGCCAGTCATCGCGAGATCACATCGCACCTCATCCGCGCTTCGGCTGATGTGGCTCCTTCGCCGCTGTTTGATTGTGATCGGGTGACTATTTTGTTGCGAATGAGTCGTGAGGTGCTGTACATCGTGCCTTGATCGTGCATCTTGTATTTACGAGTGTGCTTTGCTGCTGCTGCACACGAGCGGGAGCTGTTGCGGTAGCCTTTAATTGTGATCGTTGATCTCGGATCATATTGTGGTCATTGCGTGAGGAATATGCATTGAAATTGCGAAGGGTGTGCTCAGTGTTGATGTGTGGGCGACGTGGCACAATCCATGTCGTTCGTCTTGTAGGCTCTCCCTTCGAAGAGGGGTGACGTAATAAATGCGGAAATAAAATATAAAGTAATCTCACAAAAAATCAATCGCATAAGTTCACAAAGATTTTTTAGGTGGAAACCCAAACCGGGTGAAAACCACCACCTAACCCTCTCGAGTTAGGATTTTCCGATCAACCTAGTTGATCAAATCCACTAACCAAATCACTTTAAAACGAGGGTGATTCAACCTCAGTACAACCACGCTACAAGTACGAGGGTAGCGTTCCTCAACCCCTTCTCTCCACGAGAAGGATTTTGTCCCACGAAGGAGACGGGAATTCGCAAAGCGAATACCCAACTAAATAACAAAGATAAAAATAAACAACAAGTCCTATAGAGCCAACAAAGAAATTAAGAACCTAGCTTCTATAGGAATAAGGAAACTCCCCTTTGCAAGGAGTGCGTCGAGTTGGTGACGCGGTGCGTGTGCCACGCAACGGCGCAATGTCGCTCTCGTGAACAACGGCGGGAGAGCGGGTGCACGAAGGCTTGATGCTCTCAAGGGAATGGAGCTTAAACTTGGAGAGCAAGATCTTTTGTTTTTTTACAAAAGAGTGTGAAAGTGTGTAGCGACGTGTATCCAAGTGTCTCTAAGTGTATACCTGTGTTGCAAAGGTTCCCCTCTATTTATAGAGGCCTTAGGAAGGCTTTGGAAGGCTTAGGAAGGGTTCTATAGCCGTTGGGTGCAAAGCCCAAGAGAATCAGGCCGAAATCAGGACAATGATTACATTTGATAGGGTTATCAGACGTCTAACTCTGGCATCAGACGTCTGGAAGGCCACTTTAAGACGTCTGATTTCAAGGTCAGACGTCTGATTCTATGCGGGTTTCTCCCTGACTTGAATCAGATCTAAACAGGGTTTTTGTGCAAGTCCATCTGACGACATGCAGGACGTCTGGCACTAAGTATGGATGTCTGGAAACCTACTTTTACTGTGGGAATTGATTTCCAAACGTTGCAACGGCTAGAAAATCTCTGAGAAGAGATTTTGGGTCAGCCGAGGCAAAACGGTCAATTATCAGACGTCTGGTAAGTCCTATGGACGTCTGATAAGGCTCTAACGGTCATATTCTTGAGTGTATGCTAAGCCAGCCAACGGTCCACTATCTGGACGTCTGGCAAGTCCATCAGACGTCTTCTAAGACGTCTGGTCTAAGGTCTGGACGTTTGATTTCATCAGACAGAACTAACTATGTCCAGCCTAACAGTTATCAGACATCTGAAACAACAGTCAGACGTCTTAAAATACTTTATCAGACGTCTGATTTGGGAATTAGACGTCTGGAAGTGCTGTTTGAACCCTATATTGGTTTTCTAAGTATTCTACAGGAAACCTAAGTATCCTAGGGTTGTACCGGTGTTCCTAGGACTACTGTTAGGGTTCTTTGAGGCTCTTTAACATGAAATATCTAAGGAAAATAAAGAGCAAGAAAAGAAACGAAAAATACAAGTACAAAAGAAGGAAATCTATCCTATTCTTCATTTCCTTCCATCTTCAATCTTTCGCTCCACGCGAACCTCCTCTGTTTTCCGTCAAGCTCCTCCAATCCGTCCTGGATGCGAGCTCGAACTCCGTCTAAACACGTCTACATTTGCAATTGACTTGAAATCTAGGACTCAAATTGCAAATGTTAAATAACACGTGTTTTGTTATCATCAAAACAAATGATTGTGGTGTGCTAGCACCAACACGTCTTTGATCCAATGGTGGAATTAAGGCGGGTGCACAGTGAAGAAAATAGGCAGATCGGGGCTCGAACATGCGTCGTGCTCTTGAGAATGAGTGGTCGTGACCGCTGAGCTGCGGTTGGTGAGGCGTGATCTCAATTGTTGGATGACGATCCAACGGTTGATATCGCACGTGGAGGTGCCTTTGATAGAGCTAGGCAGCATTGGGGAGTCACATACGTGGCGAGCTTTATGACGTTGGATGAGGATCCAACGGCTGATGATGCATACGAGATCTCCCCTTTGGGAATATGAGGCATGGGTTGAGGGGTGACATGGCCTCTCCTTTGCCGTTAGATGAGAATCTAATGACTGGGATCAGTGAGCATGGGTGAAAAGAGGGCTACAGGCGGCTATGAGCAGCTGTGATGGCGCTACATGGCATCATTTGAGTCATCCATCTTCTTTTCCTCGTAGGGAGTGCTACAGGGGTCCGATTGATACGATTTTTGAGGCGTTGGTCTCCGATCATCGCCTTGATTTCATCCGTACTATTGGATTTGTCATTTAAGGTCCAATTGAGTGTCGCCCTATCCTAATTATTAAAAGAGAAGTAAATTAATAAACATTTTCTAAAATTACTCTTAATGCATGAATGCCCTGTAATGTGTTATTTACAATGCTAAATGCATCTAACTAACCTAGGAATATGCATAAATAACCATTTTATACTAAATAAATGTATGTCTATCACCTTCTAATAACCTTGCTTGTAGCAAGGTAGATCCAGTCGCACCTTCTTGTTGACGAGGGAATTATGGTTGGTGTCCTCTTTCTAAATACCATCATCCAATTGGGGTTCAAGGAAGCAGACCTCACCCCCTTGGCATACCCACTAGTGGTTGACTTCGGCAATCACAAGGTTATGCCTAAGGGTGAGATAGAGTTGCCGGTGTCAATGTGTGACAATGACTAGAACCTTAATAGAATGGCTACATTCATAGTAGCCAATCTAATGACCACCTTTAATGGCATCATTGGTTGTCCAACTACTCATGGTTTCTGGGCTATCCCTTCTTCGTATTTTTAGCTAGTTCTATTCCATTGTCCAAATGGATTAGGTATTGAGCATAAGGATCAGTTGGCTAGACAAGAACTCTGTATTGAGCTTGAGCACTCAATGGAGAGAAGGTCTCCGAAACCACAAAAGTAGGGGAAGAAAAGGGCTCAAGTTAACACTGTGCAAGGTGATGACTCAATGCCCTCCACTCAATAACCCGTTGTTAAACCTAGCACATCCAACATGTCTATTCAACTCTTCCTGAATGTGGTTGGAAAGAAAGTTTAAGTGGGGCGGACCTAGCCCCCAATATTCAAGAGCTACTCCTACTGCTTCGGACCAATGTAGATATTTTCACTTGGTTCGCCAAATATTTGTCGAGGGTAGACCTGTTAATAATCGAGCACTAGCTTAACATTTAGTCGAGTGCTCAACCATTTAAATAGGTGTGTCAGCATAAATTCGTTAAACAGTAGCAGGCGGTCGTTGATTAAGTGAATAAGCTATTGGAGGTAGGATTCATAGAAACATCCCTTTATCCTAGCCATTGTTTTAAAAATTGTGCCTCGAGTCACGTGAGGCATACGGCTCGAGGCGAGGTGACTTGGTTTCGCCTCAAGGTTATAGCCTCAGGTTTGTTCTGTGAGGCGTGTGCCTCAACTCTTCGAGGCACTGTTGAGGTGATACCTCGGTTGGAAGCTCCAGCGCCATCGCCAGTAGCAGCACAAGCTCCAGCGCCGTCGCTAGCAGCAAGGCGAGCTTCATAAGCAGCGCGAGCTGCAGCGCCATCCCTAGCAGCAGTGCGAGCTCCATCGCCATCGCTAGCAGCAGCGCAAGCTCCAGCCCAGTCTCCAACACCATCGCCAGCAACAATGCGAACTCCATCGGCAGTGTGAGCTCCAGTGCCATCACTAGTAGCAGCGTGAGCTCTATCGATAGCTTGAGCTCCAGTGCCATCGCCAGCAGCAGCGCAAGCTCCAAGATGGAGCAGCTCGGTCGCCACCAAGCTTCACCTGAAACCCTAGGTCGACCTTCGGCGGAGCAACTCGAGCTTCGGCGAAGTCGATCTTGAGTCTCAGCTTCGAAAGTAGTGTAGAGTCTTGAGCTCGAGCTTCGGTGAAGTCTTGAGCTCGACCAAGCGTTATTTATGCACTAAATCTACTGATATATATAATAGTATATATAGAAGTATGTATATAATATATAGTGTTATATATGTATCTATATATAGAAATATGTATATAATAGATTCTGTTATATATAATAGTACATATAGAAGTATGTATATAATATATAGTGTTATATATGTATATAGATATAGAAGTATGTATATAATAGATACTGTTATATATGTATGTATACATAGAAGTATGTGTATGCATATATATATACTTAACAAGATATATACCATGTCAATTTTCTATGTCTTTTATGTAAATCTTGAGGCTTACGCCTCGACCGCCTTACCTTGATGAAGGCAAACTGCCTCAAACCGCCTTGCGTTTTTTAAAACCTTGATCCTACCTGGTTATCTAATATTGTCATGGTGAGGAAGTCCAATGGCAAATGGTGCATGTGCGTCGATTTCACCAATTTGAATGACGCTTACCCCAAGGATGACTTTCCACTCCCAAAGATTGATGCTTTTGTCAACTCTTGCTTAGAACAGTCTCACATGTCCTTGGACGCATACAACAATTACCATCAAATAAGCCTGGTATCGACGGATAGACCTTAGACATCCTTTGTAATGGACTGAGGGCTCTTTGGTACCGTGTAATGCCTTTTGGCTCGAAGAATGCCGACACCACTTATCAACTCCTTGTACATATAATTTTTTTCAAAATTAATTAGATAGTCTTTTGAAGTGTACACAAATGACGTGCTTGTGAAAGGTCTTAGTTTCAAGGATCATCTAGCAAATCTAGTCTGGGTATTACAAGTATTAAGGGATACTCGACCAAAGCTCAACCTTGAGAAATGCATTTTTGGTGTCTCCTCAGGAAAAATTTTATGCTTCCTTATTTCCAACTAAGGAATTGAAGCCAACTCAGACAAGATTCAAGTAGTCATGAGTTTGTCCCCACCGACTTATCTTAAGGGTGTCTAGTCATTAGTCGGCAAAATTGCAACTCTTGGTTGCTTCTTGTCTCAATCTTCTGACAAATGTCTCCCCTTCTTCGAGTGTATCAAGAAGGGGAAAGGTTACAATCTCTCTCATTGGAACCCTTAGTGCCAAGAGGTGCTTGAGGCAGTAAAAAAGGTTCTACAACAGCCCCCTATTTTGTCTGCTCCAAGTCTAAGTGAGTTGCTTTATCTGTACATGGCGACATCAATGTCAGTTGGTAGTGCCGTCCTTGTTCGAGATTAGGAGGGGACATTGTGACTGGTATACTTTGTTAGCACGACATATGAGGAAGTTGAAGAAGGGCACCTACCTATTGAGATACTTGGCTTGGCTTTGGTTGTGGTTGCCAAAAAACTCTGCCCCTATTTTCTAGCTCATACTATCCACAAATTGTCAAACTATCCCCTGAGGAGAATGTTACATAAGCCTGCTAGGTGCAGTTGGCAGATGAAATGGGCTTTAGAGCTAGTGGTGTTTAATATCAAGTACTAGTCCCGCATGTCCATTAAGAGGCAAGTCTTGTTTGATTTTGTTGCCAAATTTACCCCCATGGATCTATGACCCAATAAAACTTGGAGATTGTTTGAAGATGACTTCTCTGTCTATAGGCTCGAGGGTAGGCATAGCTATAACAACCCCTGAAAGTTATACTCACAAATATGCCATCAAATTGGCATTTCATGCTTATAATAACGTAGCAGAGTATGAAGCCCTCCTAGCTGATCTATGTATTGCAAGGTCTACAGGGGTCCAAGTCCTAGAAATATTCACAGATTCTCAATTGGTGGTGAGCCAAATTAATGGGGATTTTCAAGCTAGGGACTCTAATATGAGCTGTTACTCTGAAAAGGCTTGCGAAGAGTTGACGGTGCTCAAGTCCATGACTGCTAGCTGGATCCCTAGATCTGACAACCATTTGGCAGATGCTTTGGCTAGACTAGCGTCAACCATCCTATCAGGTGAAGATGATGATATTTGCCTCGAAAACTTGTTGAAACCAATGGTCTTACATACCAGGGCATTGACCCTTGCGGTTTGTAACTCTTGGATGTTGCCTTTTATACGATATTTAAGCACAGGGAATGTCCTGCTTGAGGTAACGCAGCTTAAGTCATTTCGATGAAAGGCTTTTCATTATGTTCTCATAGATGAACAACTCTACAAGCAGGGATATTCGATCCCCATGCTTAAATGCCTCACTGAGGTCGAAGCTTCACAAGCTCTTGATGAGGTACTCGATGGCATATGTAGTAATCATGAAGGTTACTGAGCTCTTGTTGCCTGCCTACTCTGCTATGTCTATTTCTATCCTTGAATGAGATGACACTGCGAAGATTTTGTTTGGAACTGTGACAAATTTCAATACTTAGGCAACATTCCCACCAGGTGAGATGGTTCTAATATTTTCATTGATCCCATTCACCAAGTGGGGAATGGATTTTGTAGGCCCATTCTTGTGTATTCCCACCCAAAAGAAATGTCTTGGCCATTGTGGACTATTTCTCAAAGTAGGTTGAATTGAGGCAATGGCAAGCTTGAATATCGATCGGGTAATAGGTTTTGTTCGCAAAAGCATTATTACACGGTATGGTATACCACAGGCCATTGACAATGGCACTCAATTTGCCTCAAAGAAGCTTGAAGATTTTTTGTGCCAGTTGGGGCATTTGACTACATTTTACTTCAGTAGCTTCCCTACAGGAAAATGGACAGGTAGAAGTCACCAATCACAACATGATAGTCTCTTTAAAATGATAGCTAGATTTTGCTAAAGGTTGATGGGCTGAAGAGTTTCCAGATGTTTTGTGGGGATATAGAACTAGCCAAAAGAGACACCCATCGGACATAGCCTCTTCAGCCTTGTTTATGGGATGGAGGCAAAGCTCCCATTAGAAATTCTCCTCATTAATTATCGTACCCAGTTATATGATCCTACCCGGCATGAAGACCAAGTTTTGCTAGTCTTAGGTGTAGTCGATTAAACGAGGGAAGAGGCTTTAGCCTCCACCTCAAAATACAAAGAGGCGGTTACTGCCAGATATAACAACAGGTTAATAAGTGCAAATTCATAGAAGGAGGCCTCACTCTACGTCGGGTAGAGGGCTCAGACCTTGTTGATCCAGGTGGTAAATTGGTCCAAGTATGGGAGGGCCCTCACAAAGTCTTCAAGTCTAGTGATCATGACTATTACAAGCTACAGATCATGGAAGGTCAATTGATCCCCCGAACTTGGCATGCAATAAATTTGTGATTGTATAAGTTAAAGGGACCTCGCCTTCTGGTGAATGTTTTGTTAGGCCAACCTCCCCTATTGCCCCTTCTATTGGTTCTTCAACTGTTGCCTCTTCACTTTCAGGTGGACTCAAGTAATGATCTGCTAGGGTCGGGGAGATATTTTTTTATCAGGAATTAACCCTTCTTTCACTTGTCGTTCTTGCTTAAGATTGAGACAAGGTTTTAAATATTGATATTGATATCGTATCAAGTCAAAAAAGGATATATCGGGGATATATCGTTGATATCGATGAATTTTTGGGAAATCACTCAGAAAGGAGCAAAATGTCCCAAAATGTCACAAATTTTATGAAAATTAACATTTTAATAACTAATACATCATGAAGAAATGTCTAGAGGAAGAAAATAATAAATTTTGAATGAAAACATAATATAAATGCACTAATCGTATATCGACAAAGTCATACATTGAAAAGAAAGTATACTAAATATGATAATAATTGAAAAATGTTCATAGTAATTTTCGTTGCATATTGTTGACAATTGAAATCATGCCTTAGTTGCACTGATTTTCCTATCAGTTTCAACATGCTCTCTATTTCAATACTCTTCTTTCTCTCATTGACTTGCCCCAGATTTTGTGAACCACCCTATTACTCTTCTCATTACGATCTTAAGACATAAAATCACAAATATTATCACCAAAGATGCACTTGGTGATAGAAGATACGATTTAGATTACACAGGAGTATGTAATGAACAGATATAAATTGTCAAATAACTAGATATCTGATTTCTTATCAGTTCCAACTGGTTCTTCATTCCAATACTCTTCTCCTTTTCATTGATTTGTTTCACATTTTGTGAACCACCTTATTACTCTTCTCATTATGAGCTCAACACATGAAATCATATCTCTTACTAACAAAGATGTACTTGGTGAAAGAAGACATGGTTTAGATAATATAAGTATATATAATGGACAAATATAAACGTTCAAATAACTAGCGAGAAATTATGCCCATCATGCCATAAAACACAGTTTGTAAGATTAGTGAAGATCAACAAAGCACCAGTGTATAAGTACTTAGATAAACCATGCTGAAACAAGTGAGCTTGTCAACCCTAGATTGTTGTGGGGGAAAGAAAGAACCATCATGGATGACATTCTTTAATCAAAAGAAGATGACAAGATAGCCCTTTTAATACCCCCATGGATTATCAAAATACTTGATTTTATGTATCTTTTTATGGAGGTTTGAAGCCATGTTTTAGAATCTTTTTCCTATTTTTCAATAAGTAAAATCAAGTGTAATGATTGAATTGTCGACAGAGGATGTACAGCTTTAAAGTTGATATATTTGATGGATTACAAAGGAGCAAGAATACTAGCATGTACAACTCTAAAGTTCAACAAAAGTTCATGATATCGGCAATATATCTCCGATATATTGGCCATATATCTCTGATATATTGGCGATATCATAGAAAAAAGATACTTCATGTGATATCGATATGCCAGACTCATTGAGACTGATATATCGACATTATATTAAACCCTGGATTGAGCCTCTCAAACAACCAAGCAAGAAAGTCATCTAATTTCATGAGATTGCCTCTAAGAATTGTTTGTGTGGTCATCAAGGTGTGTTTGTCAATCTCATTTGTCATAGCCTTTTGTATCGGTTCCATTAAGGGATCATCTATGAAGAACTTCATCACATACTCGAGATCCATATCCTATCATCTTTGTTCTTTTAGATTGCAAACCTTTATCGATTCCTCTTCTACGATTTTGGCAAAGATTTCTAGTTGATAGCTTAAGCGATTCACCTCCCACCTCTGCTTTCTCCCTTGCGGAGCGATCTTTCCCATCTCCTCGACAATAGACACTAGTCAGTTATGATTAGCTCTAAGCAAGGTTCGAAATTCCGATTTCGATGTCGTGTCGATGAAATTCTAAGTATGCATTTCGTGGGCATGCTGAGGGCATGTCGTGGAAATGCCCATTTTTTGATGGCTATGCCGATGGGCATGTCGTGGAAATGCCGAGGGCACGCCAACAAAAAATCACATAAATATTAAAAATGATGTAAAAAAAATACTCAAATTGTGACAAAAAATCACAAAAATACTAAAAATGATGTAAAAAATACTTAAATTTTGTGTGTGTGTGTCCCCAAACAAACCTCTCGTCCTGGACCTCCCTAAATAGACCTCAGCAACAGCACTCGCACCCAGCTGCGTCAAAATCTGCCTGCATGCCGCTAATATCGTCGGCATGCCGATGATATGAGCGGTATGCTGGTAGCATCCTTGCATTTTGGTAACTTATTCGTGTCGGCAAGCCCCCCTTCCGAAAATGGCCTTGCCGACGACATTTAAAATGCTGGCTCTAAATGCCTCCTTATAACCCTCACAAGTTAGTGGCTTTGAGGCTTTATATGCTTGTAGCTTCGCCTCATGTCAGCGATAACCTTGACAACATTTTTTTGTAGTCTGTCAAGTTTTCGTTGACAATTACCAAAAACTGAATACATTTGCCTCATCACCTCACTGTGACCTTTGGTAAGGTTCCGCACGTTTGACATGGCAACTCAGGAACTCGATTTAGCTCTCTTGGCTGATGTAAACTGCCTAGTAAAGCTCTTCATTTGGGTGGACAATTCTACCTTTGCTACTGTTGCTTTCTCCTTTACCTCCTTTCTAGCCTCTATGGACTCTTCTAACTTCTAGCCCATTTCCTTCATTTCTACTAGCACCTTTTTAGCCTAGAGTGTGGTTAGCTAGGCTGAGCGACAGTAGGGGCTCTAGCTAGAATTAAGGGGTCTAGGTATGGGTAACCCCCACAAAGTACATGTGTACCTATGGTCTTTATCTGCACCAAATAACATGCAAGCTAGTGCATCATCAATCGCCAACTAACATAATTAACAATGTGCTTACCACTTGGAGGCAGCACCAATAGATGTTTTTGAGATTTGCCTGCCCTCTGTATGGTGTTGTCTAGTCTATGGCTGCACTTAGGTAGCAGAGCACCCTTTGTTCAAGTGCTACTTGGGGGTCACTTAAGTCTTTGAGCCTAGTTTTTGCTGCAACCTCTTCTCCACCTTTTCCTTTAGTTGCTGGCACTTTTTCTGCTGGTTATTTCATCTTAGTTGGCATCTTAGTTGTCTCTGAGATCTGCTCTTTCTGAGGGGGTGCACTAATTCCACCACCTCCTTTGCTAGCGGGTCCTCCAAGACAGAGCCCTTAACTGACCCCACCATCTTCCTTATCATTCCAAACCCATTGCAACGGGTAGGATTGATTGGGATCTGGTGGTTGGTGGTGCATCTCCGTGATGCCTCTTGCATTGGCATACTTTCAAATGGAATGTATAAAGAGGTACCACCTCCTGATGGGCTAGTCTCGATAAACCTTTTTTGGCTCTCTTCACCCCTGGCCAGACCTTTCTCGCTTTGGGATACTATTTTGATAGGGGATTTTGAAAGCATGTGCTATGTGGTTTTTCCCGTCTCTCCACCCATTTGTAAATTCCCTTTAGGAACGCTTTGCAATCGAGCACTCGTGCTCCCTAAGGAACTTGATTCCCTAATTGTTGCGATGCGTAGCAGCCTCGAGGCTTTAGCCTTCTTCGGTTGTTTGGCGGAACTAGACACCTCCCTTTTTCAGTCTTCAGGCAGCTCTTTCTGCTTCTCTTCTCCCCTTGCCATGAGGGCATTTCTCCCTTTCCTTGTGGGAAGAACGCGATGGATGCAGCTCCTCCTTGCCAGCCATCTCTTTCATTCCTTCCTCAGTTAAACTTCGGTTCATCCTACTGTGGGGTGTCATGATCTGGCCCAGCTCCTGCTTAACCTTGTTTGTTCAGCGGGTCTGGCCTTGAAAACTTTTTGAAAGCTGTTGTTGACAAAAAAATTATTACAAAAAATGCTCAACAAATACATGCTCAACTAACTGCTGATACCTCTTAACTTGGTGTGGGATATGGATTTGCTACATGACAACACCTTCAAAGCTGCCGGTTGCCATACGTTCGTGCATGAGGTAGCTCCAAAACTTACTATCTTTTTTGCATTTGCTTGAGTTATAGAATCAAGCTCGTGTGACGTAGGCAGGATGCCTTTCTCAGGTGGACCTTGCCAAGAGTTGGGGACTTCTAATTTTTTTCCATTGTCAATAAGGAAAAAGTGGTGATCCTAGCCTTTTACGGTATTTGGAAAATCTATAATCCGATACTTCGTCCTCCAGCTATACAAGGTATAAATTCCAGATGGAGGTCTTTCGTTTTTCAATTTAAGGGACATTAGGCCGAAATCAATTGAAAAAGTCCCATACAAAGACAGATATTAAGGTGGAAACATAACACAATGAATGCGTGTAGCACCAGCCAACAATTCATACTCAATTGGGATGGTGCCAGTTGACAATACGAAAGAAAGGACATTATAAATGGGTTTAAGTCCATGCTCTATGACATATTTACAAATAACAAAGAAGTTCCCCTCCTCGGGTGAGCATAAGCGGCCTTCCTTCCTGGTAGGTTGGAATCGTGCTACTCCTAAGTCATGCTCTTCTAAAAATGATCTAATACTAAACTGTCTGCGAAAATAAGAGCGAAAAGTGTACAACCCTAGCATTTCAAGAGATAAAATCGATGATGAGGAGGTAGACCTACCTTTTCCTACATCTTCCTTACATGGTGACAAACAATTTACATGAGAGGATCTCCCTTCAGCTGGATGAACTTTTCGAAAGGGCTCAAAATAGAGGGTTGATGAGCATTTACTCCCTCCACTAGTCGATGTTAATAACCGTGCCTACCACCCAAATTGCGCCAACCAAAAGTTTCGAATCTTCTTGTGTCAAGCATTTAATGCTCGCAACGGCCGATTCAATTTAGTGCAGGGATGCCTAGTTTCCCAGGTCATTACCCCTCATTTTTTGTGCTCTGCCTGCATTGCTGAGGAACCCAATCATAAAAATGCATTATGACTATGACATCATTTTAGCATTTTTGTAAATGAAAAAAATTACAAACGGCGGTGACTGGCCGTCACCTGCTATGACCACTCGATTCAAATTATTAAGAATTAGTTTTTCTTATCAAACCCCAAGTAAGCGGTACTTAAATACACCAGAGGATTCAGGCAATGAAATGTTTGTTAATCCTTCTTTTTAGGCAACGATGTGCCTGTTAATCCTTCTTTTCAGGCAATGATATGCCTACTATTCTACACTCAAACTCTTGCCCTTTTAAAACCAATCACCCTTTCCGTCTTGACAAACTAGCCTCCGATTACTGGGGCTAAGATGGGGAAGAAATTTCTTACATAATAAACAAAAAAATCACACTACTACACTCTAGGTTAGCATACTAACTAAGGAGAGGGGGACAATTGATGAGGAAAGGAAAATACTTTTATCAAACCTGACCCAATAGGTCCAAAATAAATGATAAAAAGCCTAGCAAGGACCAATAAGTCATGCAAACAAAACTTTATATGGGCAAAATATCAAAACACATAGACCTGTTTAGGCATAGGCGAGCCGATAAGGCTCCTCCGGTTATAGTCTTGTATTCGCTAGTAAGAGATAAGTGGATATATTCACTTGGATGGGTTAGTTTACAGGTACAAGCCAAGTTCGCTCGACAAGCCAGACAAACTTTTAAGTAGTTACTTGGCAAGCTAGACGGACTCCTAAGTCCCCGCTTGACGAGTTAGATGAACTCTTAAGCGGTGCGACCTCAAGTCATCTTGAAGATTTCATGGACTGCTCTGTCCACCGGTGGGGCATGTCCTTGAGTTACTTGTCAACAAAGTAACGATTATCACTGCACCCACGATTTTGAAACTTTAGGAAACATGGCTTCATAACGGTTATCCCAGACTGTCCACTCCACTTCTCAAGGGCCCTATAATAGGCCATGTGCAACACAACAGGGGTAACCCATAAATATGAGGAACTTGGGAGAAAAAGGGATACGCACATTGAGGGTGAAATCTTACAAGAGAACCCGAAGTTCCTTCAACAGAAAATCTCATGTCTCAGATTCAATATGGCAATATTTGATTCATGGTAATTATGTACTACCTGGAGGTTTGCAAGTGATTGCATTTGCCACTTTCACGGTGGAAATTTTCATTTTCGATGATTCCATTTAGAGTTTTCTACATAAATATTATTATAAAAGTTTGATATTACATAATAATTACCATAACAATTTTTGCATTTACATTAATGCCACAGTAAAAAGTCGATTGCCTTTACAAATATGTCAATAAAATCAAGTTCTATCAAGAGAACCTATTTTCAACTAAAAATGTCAAGAAGTGATTACCTTAATTTGCCCATAAATTATATTAAAAACAGCAAGATATCATTTTATACCTTCATTTATTTGTTCACTGCCTAATTTTACTGCATCACTTGCTCTTGTTGTTTCACCCTTTATTTGAGCAGTGCTGAATAAAGACCCTTCCACACCATATTCTCTCCAGTCTTCTTTTTCACTTTTTCAGCCACCTAAGCAGCGTGGCTAATGTTAGATTAACTTTAAGGGATTATTACTAAGAAAGGCAATGTTTCTACCAATAGGAATTTAATTAAATATGACTTACAGGCATTTATATATGTGATGAATAGTTCCGAATGCCATTTATGGTTGGACCCTTTTTCATTTCTTTCTGTGTCTTCCCGCTCTTAATCTTGTGGCTTCTTCTTGTTGTTTTTAATTAATTAACTAATTAATTAATTAATTAATGTTTTTTATGTAAACTGGTAAATAGTATAACTCAAAATGCCGATTGTCCTGAAAATCTCAAGGTCATCCATCCTCCCATTAGAAAGATACAACAACAAGAGGTCAAAAAGAACATCTGGATTTCTCATCCACAATACATACTGTAGAGCAGAAATGGGCAATTAATGGTGGGACACATCCTCTGCCATGCATGCATGGTGTACTTGAGAGAATTTCTCTCTCGCCAAATATGCCACATGCGCGCACGCACTCTGGCCCCCTTTTGCACTCGTCCGTCCATGCCTCTAAGGGTGAAAGTTAGGAGATTGAGATCCAGATGAATATATTTTTTCCCATGTGGAACGCCAGTTGATAGCCATGGAAAAAGTGCAATGGAAGAAGAGAGAGAGAGAGAGAGAGAGAAAGATGAGTGGTTGTTTCCACCCCCACATTGTCACATAGCTATCGGTCATTCATGCTCAATCCCCATTCCAGCAAGCTGATCATATGGTCCCCAGAACTACTGCAACGAATAACAAATAAGAGGGCCCAAAGTGCAATTGTTGGATGAAGAGAGATATTCTTTATTATTCTTTTCTATAAATAGCAAGACAAGATAGCATTCAGAGGCACTGGAGATTAATTTTCATTCTTCCAAGTAATGCTCTACCCTCTCCTTTCCTCTTGTTGTCTCTATTTCCATTAATATCTTCCAACAACTTATGTTTCCTCTCTTTTCAGATTTCTTCACATTATTTTTTTCCTATGTTTGATCTCTCCAACCACAATAAGTTGCTGATTACACGCTCCCAGAGCAAATCATCTTCCTTAAGGTCTTTTGTAAGTCCTTGTCAACATGTCACCTAAGGAAATCGAGGCAATGTGCTCAGTGCTAGGGGAAATGATCGATCAAGGTATGGTAGCCTATCGTATAGAGTTTGATGCCAAGATTTCATGAAAACTTACCTCTCGAAAGGATTCATCTTCTACTAAAGATTCCTCTTTAGGGTGCAAAATAATCCCCCCTTTGACCCATCCTTGTTGAAAGGCAACAAGTTGGAATTTCCGAAGTTTCATGGTAACACTGATCCAACTTCTTGGAAATATAAGGTTAAACAATAGTTTAGTTTTATTCTATTCCAGAAGCACAAAAAGTTCCATTAGCTTTTTTTTCATTTGCATGATGATGTGTTGCAATGGTATTGTTGGAATTCTAATAGTGGTGTAGATATGAGCTGGGATTCTTTTATTACGGCAATGGAAGCCTGATTTAACATATACCTATTTGAAGGTCCCTGTGGTGCCATTAGTAAGCTTAAACAAGATAGGCCCTTGCTAGATTATATTAAAAACTTTGAATGCTTGTCTAACAAGATTAAAGGAGTTTTAGAAGATCATTTGTTGGGAACATTCTTAAGTGGACTTGCATGAAGACCTTTCCTATGAGGTAAGGTCTTTTAGGACTAAAATCTTGTTTGAAGCTATTAAACTTGGAAGGCTTCATGAAACTAGAATTCAAACAATCAAGAGACCACTTCGACTCTCGAGGTCCAATCAAAGGGGTCTCATTCCCACCTCTCCAACAAACACTACACTTATTAAGCAACATTTTGCACCAATCATCAAGAAATTGACACCTACTGCATATGCAGAAAGAGTAAGGAAGGGCCTTTGGTTTCAATGTGGGGATAAATGGGCTAAAGGCCATAAATGTACAAAACTTTATATTATTCAGTTAATTCCTAATCCTAACAATGATGATAGTGAACCCTTTCAGCACCTTCAGAAGTTCATATTCGAGAGATTTCTTCTCCTGCCATTAATGGGACAGGTAAGGACAGATAGTGATACTGCCATCAAAGAAACTGTTACAACTATTCTAATTGACTCTGGTAACTCTAATGATTTTATTGATCCATGCTTACTTCAGAAGTTGGGTCTTGAACTTTTTGATTCATCCCCATTCAATGTGATGATAGCCAATGCGCAAACAGGTAAAGGTACGAGCAGATGTTTGGGGGTGAAAGTTGAATTGGATAAGCTGATTATGAACATTAACTTTTATGTTCTATTAGGGGGTTGTGACGTTCTTGGCACCCAGTGGCTTAAGAAGTTGGGTACAATTGAATCAAACTTCGATTAATTATTTATGAGATTTTATGTGGAAGGTAAGCAATATTCCTTACAAGGCATACTCCCCTCTAAATTGGAAGTTGTTACTGAAAAATCCATTCAAAAAGATTTAGTCTATTCAAAACAATCTTTCTTGTTGCAAATATTGTTTATTCAACACTGGTCATCAGATCCTTAGCAACCTGACAATTTAAAGCAATTGCTCACTACTAATTATGATGGGCTCTTTCAAGTTCCTACATCATTGTCACCCTCACAGTTTTGTGATCATAAAATTCCATTTGTCAATAAATCCTTTGCTATTTTGAAGGCACCTTAGAGACATTCCCCTTACAAAAAAAAACTGTGACCGAAGGCTTAGTCAAAGAATTATTGCATAATGGTTTGATCAGGCCTAGCAATAGTGCTTTTGCAGCCTTTATCCTTGTCAAAAAATCTAATGGGACTTGGAGAATGTGTATGGATTATAGAGCACTAAATGAGAAAACTATCAAAGATAAGCACCCTATTCCATTGGTTGATGAGTTGTTAGATGAATTAGTTACTGCAGTTATTGAAAAATCTAAAATAGTTGAAAAATTTTGAAAAATTTGAAAAAAATCTTTCAAAACAAAAATACACAAAAAATGTGAAAAAATAAAAAATTTCAAAAATACATTCTGTATTCACTGTTATGGGAGAAACTCCAGAATTCTAAAGGAGAAAAACAAGAAACAAAATCTTATAAGTGTTTAATTATGATCTTAAAGCTGAATCAAAAATAGAATAAGTGTTTATGGACATTCAACATTCACTGGTTAGACTTTTCGGGTCACATATGCTTGATTTGCTTAGGCTTAGGCTTAATACACTTCGGACATATTATTGTACTTGAGTCACTAGTACAGGATTCGTTGGTTTGCCTTTGTTTAAGAGTTTAAGTAACCTTGGTTTAGACTACATAGATTTAGGAAAGATCAGATGAACTTAAGTCTCAAATCTAGTGCTCATTAGGAGAAGCTCTTTTCACCAAAATACTCACTTATCAAATAAGTGTGCTCCACCAAATAAAGTTGAAGGAGACATTGACATTTGCTTTTAGAAAATGAGGAAAAATAAAAAAAATCAGAAAAATGAGAAAAAAAAGAAAAAGTCAAAAAGAAAAAGAAGATATCCTTTTGAATAAGTTAGTATGTTCTTTAATTCCAATTGTATATATCTGTATTTCAACCAAAAAAATGGTTGTTGTCAGGGTGCATTACATATACCTTATGTTTCCACTAAATATTCTGAGTTATAAACGTAATGAGTGTTGGGTTTGAGTGTTCAGTTATTTTGAGAGTCAATCTGAAAATATGAGCTGAAGCTGAGATCAACCTGGACTTAAAAGAAATGAAACCTTGGATTTGAGTCTTAATGTTCATCTGGCTAGTCCTGATTATACACCGAGCACAACCATAATCTCTTGGTTCTTGAGCTTGGTAAAACTTTCTGAATCCTGGAAATCGCACTTAAGGTTTAGATATCAAGAGTCTTTGTTGGTGGAGATATGTTATATAAGAGTTGAGTTATGGTAGCCTTCCTAAGCAACTAGTTCTCAAAATGTCCACTATATAAACACAGTTGGTTTGCTACAGAAAATCTTCTAAACACTTAACATTTGAAAATGAGTAAAAAGAAATCTCTTCACACTTTCTAGCTGATGCTATATTGCTTTGTATTTAATGAGTTGTTTGCTAAGGGACTAGCTAAACGTAAGCATTGGGGTATGATGAGGTGTGTCTCACTATAGCTAAATGCCTAAGTTAAGCTAGAATTGAGGTTAAAACACTATCTATTAACACAAGGAATGAGTTAAGTGTGAGAATTATGGAAAAAGACTTAAAAGATTCAATTTGTGCTAAAAACGCATAATTAAGTCAATTTTGAGATTGCTATACCTAAAATACATTTGGATGTTTTGAATGTCAATTGAACACCAATTTGAGCTTAAAAGTACAAATAAATGGTTGAATTATGTTCTAATATGTTCAATTCATATGCCATAAAAATTAAATTGCATTTGGACATTGAAATCATTGCATTACACTTAGGTCCTTATTCTAGCTCAAAATCTTCACATTCTATACATTTAAAGTTGTCAGGCACCTATTTGCATACAGCCAGGGACCATTTGGTTACATTTCTTATCACTTATGGGTCTCCAAGTTCTTTTCCTATCGTTTCACACTTAAAGGCCTCTTTGCGAATTGCCCAACACACTTGCAGTAGCGTTCCTCGACATTGTTCATAGCTGAAGAACATTGCTCTTCTGAGCCGTTCGTTCTTTGATTCATTGATCTTCTCCACCAACCTCTAATCCTTGGTTTCACAAGCTTCCCGCCACTTGTTAGATCTGATTCGATGGCTTGTTTTCATCTTAAACCCTAGCGTGCCCTCATTGCTCCATCGCCGTCGTTCCTTGCCTAACGGCCTACCACCTCTGATTGCCGGTGAATTGAGGTCGCAAAGCCTATATAAACACCTTCTTAAACCCTTGTGCGAGCCTATTGACTCCCCTCCTACTCCCTTGGGTCGGTCATTCTTCCCTCTTGAGCTCCTCACTTCGCTCGTGCTACCAGTGACAGGGGTGCCATTGCCCTTCCTCAAGCCCCTCGTCGCTAGGGATGACATATACCTGAGGGTGACCTAGAAGCTCCATTAGCGAGCTTTTCATTTGCTGGAGATTCTCTCCTTTCGTCCTTTTTAGCCGTCGGCTGTTGATCCTAGAGAGTCACCTTCATCATTTAGAGTAGCTTTAATCGCTTTCTTAGTGTATATTTACAACTTTCTAGATTAGTTTTATTGCTTTCTAGTGTAGTTTAGGTAGTATAGATTGTGATTCATTGATTGATTGCGTTAGATTAGGTGTAGAATAGCTTAGTTGATAGTTCTCCTCGACTAGTCCTCTTTGATTGATTCAGATCAGAGAGGCAATTCTATGCATTCACTTCTATCCATTAGTCTCCCCTATCATCTCATGGTTCACGTTCACTTGATTTCTTGCTGATTAAATCACAAACCACCTCCTTCGCCATTGCCACCATAAAGCCTGAAGCTCACTAGCTTCCAGACCTCTTGGTGTACTAGAATCATCTTGAGCGCTTTCCATTCAAGTCATCGAGTCACAAAAGCCCTCCCCGTGTGTTGAATTGTGTTTGATTTGATTGATTAGAATCGATTTGATTCTTGGGGCTTATTAAAGACTTGTGTGAACAATGTTGTTTTAATTGGTTTTAATCAATCGAATTGAACTTATTTTTGTTTAATTGAATTGAATGCGACGAGTGTGAATTCATTGAATTGGATTTTTATGGATTTATTATCTCGCGCCTAATTTTCATGGTTGACACTGTTGGTGTTCATTGCTTGGAGAGCAGGGTCAAGGAGAGTCCGATGCACAGATTTGAGACCCATGCAATGATCCAATGGGTTCATGAGTGTTGCCTAGCCTTGCTGAATGCCAATCAATGATGTGCAGGAAGTCTAGGTGATTATATCATCTTGGCGACCACTGATCAAAAGGTCATTTGGGCAATAGTTGATTTCAATCCCCAATCGTTTTAATCTTATATTCACAGATCGAGAGAGGTTCTTTAGATTTCAATGAAGGTCTGGGATGTGATTTTAATTGGTTCTAATACCTAGTTTGATTTCTTCTCTTCATGTTGTCTATGGTGCAAGAGAGTAATCAATTATGGTTTCTAGAGCTTTGGAGAGTTTAGATCTGATTTTGTATAGTTTCATACCATTCAAGGAACAAGTGCGACATTTAAGATTGGTCTTTAAACGATTGGAATTCAATCTGAGATTTTTGGGTTTAGTTTGGATAACTTGAGCTTTGAATTAACTTTAGTGGTTTTGAATGATCTCTGAGATGGGTTTTAATGATTTATAATCATAATTAAATATCTGAAGTTTAAACATTGATTTGGGATTTTCCTATCAGTACATTAATAGCTGCACAGCAGCTACTTTAGCCGAGTTTAATCTAGAAATTTCAATGCTTTAACCGTAGCTTTGAGCTGATTTGAATGAATTAAGGCTTAATAATCTTCCTGGGAAGGAATGCTGACAAAAATACTTCTTTAATCTATCTGAATAGAGTTTTGAGTGCAGAGCTGGGTGGAAGATTTTTCTAAACTTTGTGACAATAGTAACAGCTCAATATTTGTTGGAATTGGACTAGATTCTAAAGTAATGAAGTTTATGAAATTGATTTTTAGTTTCAATCAAGTTTCTTAGATGTTTTGATGTTAGAACAAGCATTCATCTACATGTATAGATTTTATCTGATTCTGAAATGATTTGTGCAACATGTAATCACTAGTAGAGTTTCTTTGTCATCAAAGTAACTGGTGCAATTTGTCATAAAGGTATTTCAAGGTCAATTCAAGTGTTAAAGCATGTTCTTATGATTGATTTTGATTTTAAATGATATATGGAAGCTTTAAAGTTCATATTCTACATTTCCAGACCTTTTGACTGAGTTTTAGGCTTTGAGCTTATGATTAAACATTCATTGAAGCCTTGTTTTTTCCTAAATTGTAAATATAAAAATAAATAAATAAATAAAATAAATGTGTCTTGAGTGAGATTATATTTAATTTTAGGTGTGTGTCATTAGTTGTAGGGTTTGAGAATGTTTGTACATAGAACATACTAGTAGAGCTCCTAGATTTCTTTAGTTGTGAAATAAAAGAAAAACATACAAAAATATCAAAAAGAGTGTCTCTTTTTCTCTTCTCATCTTTCCCTCCTCTTCCTTTATCTCTATAAAACACAAAAAGAAAATAAAAATCTGAAAATACCAAAAATCCCATAAAAATACCTTTGCATATAGTATTTATACTTGTATATAAGCTTAAATTAATTATATATAGTATCTTATATGTATATGAAGTATATAAATAACTTCTATATCTATTTTATTTATTTAGATAGGTATTTATATTAAGTTGTACCGTATATATTATAATAATATCATTATGTATTTATTTATTTATATCATATGTACATAATCCCTATGTATTTATAAATAGCTATGTATATATTTATGAACATAATTATTATTGTAGATATAATTTAAAGTAATTATAATGTACAATAATATATCTTTATATTTACTTATTTACCTATATATTGTACATATTTATGTTTATAAGTTAATTAGTTATATTAGTAAGTTAATATAATTTAAATTAGTAAATGAATAAAGTAATGAGATAAATTATGTTGTATACTTGTATATTGTAGTTTAAAGTATTTTCAGTATATTTATAACTTATTTATACTGTAGAATAGTATTTAAATAAATAAATAAATAAATAAATATGTATATATATATATTGTGTAATTAAATGTGTATAAATAGAAATAAATGAATAAAAATAAATTAAAAATATGTAATAATTAGTTAATAATGTAAATCAACTAATTTATAAGTCAATTGTACCATTAATTTACTAATTTATACTTTAATTAACAAATTAAACCTGAAATCAATATGTATTTTTCACTAACTTTAATAAAATTTTAAATATATTTATATATTTAATTAAGTTAAAATAACTATACCAATAAGAAGACCCATGCTTAAGCTAGATGGATATATAATTAAATTTTAAATCAATTAATTATTAAACATCTTAATCAAGCCTTAAAATCAACTATAAATCATGGTCTAGCATTGCAATTTGGCACTAGCATTAAGTCCCACCTCGAAGGTGGGAGGGGAGCCGCAGTGCTATATAAGGTTTCTTGTGGGATGAACTCCTATCTAGTATGGGGGTCGGATCCCTATGAGCATATTAACGATCCCATTCTTGAGAGAGAGAAAGAGAGAGAGAGGAAGGGTTAGGAGTCCGTGGTTCGGCTGGGCCGAGCGGTTCATGTGGGTTAATATTGGCTCGAAACTATGCTAAAACACTTTAAATAAAAACTAGGGCCTAACTTAGTAGTGGTTGATTCGGCCCCTAGTGTGCTGTTGATCTTGCGAAGGGTTGGGCCCACCAATCCAAAATTTTTAGTTAAGTTAGACTTAGGCTTTAAGTTAAGTTGTAAATTATATTAAGTGTTGTGTATTGTTGAGTTTGTATATGTGTGTTAGTGTGTGTGTGTATGTTGTATTAGGTGTTGTGTTATGAGTATATATGTATTAGTATAGTATATTCGTGTGTGCGTGTGTATAAAAGCTACTAAATACATTCGTTTTGCCTTATTTTGAATGGAAGTATTTTTCTTCTTTTTTACCTTATCTAAGGTTTCAGGGTATGGGATTTGGGTTTGAATCGGGTCAAGTTCGTGATCTTTGGGTTCCTTTCGCTCATCCTTAGAATCAAGTATCTTAGGTAGTGAGGTCACAGGAGGGGTTGGCCATTTGGGGTCCTGGGTTTGAGTGCCGCTTCTTAAGGTAACTGCATTGGCTGAGGCATTGGAACCAGTGTTAGGTCCTTGAGAAGAAGTGGAAAACCCAGGGGGTGTCTGAGGGGCTTGTAGAATCATATGGGCTTGCCCCTGATTTGGTTGAAACCCTTGAGGATTGTGGCCTCTGTTCATTACATTCCTAGGGTTCGGTTGCGGTTGAGAAGGAAGGGACCCCTGTTGTTTGTTATCCAATAGCTTGCTCAATTGTCCCTTCACTAAAGCCATCTCCTCTTGATGTTTTTGATTTAGATCAACCATCATTTTGATCAGAGTGTCCATTTAGTTTTGTTGTGCTGGAGTCGCCCTATTTTGGTTATAGGATGGTTTAGCAGGTGGACCTTGCTGATAGGAGGGAGGGTTTGGCCTGGGTTGGTTTTGAAATTGGTTTGGTCTTTGGTTCGACCAGGCAAAATTAGGGTGGTTGCACCATCTAGGGTTGTAAGTGTTGGAGAAAGGGTCAGGCTTAGAATATCCTTGGATGGCATGGGCATCTTCAAAGGTAGAAGATGTCGAAGGGGAGGGGAAAGAATAATCAGTGTTTGCGGGAGCAAAGGTCCTTCCTTGGAACATGGTTAGGGGCTGTTCCAGGTGCACTTGGTTCATAGACTGAACCAAGTCGACATTGTGTGCTCCCTTCGCTAGGGAGAAGTTTTGCAATGGGGGTTGGGATTGGTTCAATAGCTCGTCAATTTTCTTATTCACCAACTCAACCCGATCCAATTTCTTTGCTATATAGTCCATGTCAACCATCCCAGAATTAGTTTACACCTCATAAATCCCACCATAGGATTGACTGGACCGATTAAATTGGGTCATGGAGGCATTATTAAGTGAGTTCTCACTCATTGACTTAAAGAGCTCGAACGCTCCTTATCCTTATTTAGAAAATTGCCTGCACATGAGGCATCCACGAAATTCCTAAGGTTGTTGTCCAGACCATGGTAGAAAATCTGAGCCAATTGCCACCTCAGAACCTTGTGGTGTGGGCATTTCCTTAGTAATTAGTTGAATTGTTCCTACGCCTCATGGAATTGTTGTCCACTTTGTAGGGTGAATGTGGTAATAGCTCTTCTAAGGGCATTAGTCTTTCCTACGAGGAAAAACTTGTTAAGAAGGGCATGCCTTAATTCCTCTCAAGTGGAGATGGGTCTCCCTAAGGTTCAAAACTAATGAGATGCTTTATTTCTCAGGGAGAACGGAAACATCTTGATTAAAACAATGTCCAAACGAATGTTCCTTGGTTTTACGGTTCGTGCAATCTGATCTAAGTCTTTCAGGTGTTGGAAAGGGTCTTCATTTGAGTTCTCATGGAAATGACTTTGAATCAAGTTAAGGACATTGGGTTTTAGCTTAAAATCATCTCCCCCTTCGGGGACACTAAGGTATGGTTCAACACGGATGGTAGACAGATTGCAGAAATCATGGAGAGGCCTTGGTTGGCCCTCAAGGGGTTGTGGTGGGTTAGGTGGGTTCAGTGGGGGTTGCCCTTGAGGGTTCTGTAGTCGGTGTATGACTTGCATGATGGTATGGATCTGTTGTTGTTGAAGTTGGTGGTTGGCTGTAATCTGAGCCTGAATCATAGCCATGGCATCAGGTTGAGGTTGGTCCTCAACCTCCTCAACTCTTGGGTTGGCCATTTCCTCAGTCCTATTCCTTGAAAAATCAAGTCTCCTCCTAGTCTCTCTATCTAAAGCAACCAATTTAAGATGAAGTGATTGTCTTTTGTGAATACATTAGAGAAGAACAAGGAGGGATGCGAAGGGAAATAGATGAGAGAATGGTGTGTGCACAACCAAGTAAACAAATCTAGGCCCTATAGTGTAGACGTAGGTAACCTACGCTTCCGAAGTAAATTCCGATCACACGACGAATTCGGTGTTGTCCTTACTCCCAAAGTTGGTAAAGTTGGGAAGGCGAAGCTGGGGGAGCATGTCCCAAAGGTCACTAATTATGCCAAGCCCCTGCTTAAGTTGTTTGACAATTGGGCCTCCCAACTTAGCATCTTTTGGAGCAAGCAGACGTCACTAATTCGCAATGCGTTTAGGAAAAGTACCCTAAAATGTACTCAATGAATCCTAGGGCCAACGTCTACTCAATTTTAATTTAGGGCTAGGTCAGTGCTTGTACTTAGGGATTAAGTGAAGGGTGTTAGAGGGGGTTGATATCATTAAAAATTTCAATTAAGTTGTGTGCACATTCGGGTGCAAGGACCCAATGCCAAAACAAGTGTTCTTTATCAAGCAAGATTGTGATGAACGACTTTTAGAGTTTGAACTTTACTTTACTGGATTTTAGGATTCCACTTGTTTACAGATTTAATCAAGGCACAAAGGTGTAATCACACGGTTGGTTACGATTGATTTTCTTTAGGGCCTTTTGTGTGACTATGAAGTTAAAAACACCCTAGTGTGGAAGATCCTAGGGTGTGCAACTTCTAATGAATCTTTTTTTACACTTTATCAAGAAGGGTCCAATTAAAGCAAGAAATGACTCTATCCTGACCAAAATCGAACGAGCTTTTCAACAAAATCAATTTCATAATTTTAGAGGATGATAGACCACCTAAATTCTCATTTTTCCAAGAGGGAGTCAATCTGTCCAGAACCTCTAGATCAGTGCATGAGTTTAGGAATTGAATCAGAAAAAGCACTAATCTCTTTCAAATGTGGAAATAGTTTTCATAAGAAATGTAGAGCATTTCAAGATCTTTCTAGAAATATAAATCTCTTACAAATCCAAGCTACGTGGAGTTTGCAACAACAGAAACAACCTACAGGTCTCCAGAAATCAGGGCACCCTGGCGCACTTCTAGTAGAGAATTTTTCACGGACAAACCATAAAGAGTTTGGTTATGAAATTTTAAGTAGAGTTCGCCCAGTGGAAGGAGCACCTCTGAGATTTTTTAAGAATTTTTAGAGGTGTTAAGGGTCCTCTACTTGTATGCTCAACCCAAGTTCAGAAAATAGTGTTGAGAAATTAATGGGTTGAGAACTTAGTGGTGGTGTTTCCTTCGACAAACACAAGAGAACGTTTTTTTTAGAGCACCACCACTTAGATATTTTCCTTAGTCCAGAGATGAAGGGTTATTTTTGGATCGTGGGAAGACAAGATATCAAACCTTCGGGTTAATGACGGTCTTCTCTTGCGCTTCCTTTAATCCAATCCGATCCACTCTCCTTCCGTTGCCGATGTACGAGATTCCTGCAACAAATAAGAAGATATAAAGGTAAGTTAGATAACACAAGTATGAATAATGCTCAAGGAAATGAAAATGAATAAAAGATCCGTTGCCTCCCTGGCAACGATGCCAAAAACTGACGTTGGGAAGCATGTTAGGTTAATTCGTTTGTTGTAGCATGCATTTGCGACATCAATTTTAAATGAAGATAATCAAAATAAGTCCAAGTATCAATCTCAGGGAGGCATGAAATTGAATAATGTTATCACTTTAATGTGTCACAAAAATATGTTGTTTGATTCGCTTGCGAAAATAAAGAGAAGGAGAGAGAGATAGGGAGAGGGAGAGGGAGAGAAAGAGAGAGAGAAGGAGAAAGTGAGAGATAGGGTTAGAGATTTTTGATGACGATGCGATTATGGCAAGCTATGAAACCAAGCAAAGTAACTCATTGTAAAAGGTAGAATCATTTTACAATTATAACATGAGGAAAGCTTAAAAATAACAAGTATTAAACTAAAGAAACTAGCTAAATGGAGAGGCGAGGTAGCCATGGTGGTGGAGGGGTTTCCGTCGGCGGGTCGACGTTTTTGGGACCTTGCTTGGATTCTCTATGGAGTGGGGGAGTTGTTTGGTAGAAGATACCCCAAAAGTGGAGGATGATGGGTCCTTTTTTAATGGAGAAAAGGGGCTAAAAATCATTTTCGGGTCAACAGTGACATTCAATTCATTGCTGAAGCTCCGCCGTAGGTGTTGCTAAGGCCCTAGCTCACATGCGCTCTCCTCCGCATGCACACGGCTGCCATCGCATGCGATCTGTGTGCGTGCGCTCGTAGCCACTCGATCGCAAATTGACGGTCTAGATCTCGCTTCGCGTGCTTCTTCATATCGTGCCCCATGTGCGTATGATGGCACATGCTCGGGGGTGTGATCACGCGTGTGTTGCGCGAATGGTTGGATGGTGCGCCATGCAGCCTCTCCTCGACTGCAGGATATGATCAAACGACCCAATTTTGATTGAGCGCGATGTGGAGGGCGGGACGCGACTCGAATGCTCGTCGTGTGCGTGCGAGTGCCTCGCCCGACCATTGTGCTGTCCTCGCGGATGGTCGCGGTGACGACGCAGCGCTTGAGCATTGGTGTGAGTTGGATGGGGATTGTGCGGTGGCAGGCGTGGCGCGATGTGGAGCGCTGGCGTGCGTCCGATGAAGATCAGACGATGGTGAGCGCATGACGGAGGATTGATCGGTGGATCTTGGTGCGCAATGGAGAGTGTGGGCGGTCGCCATGTGTCACGTCATGAGCCGTTGATCATCAGATCAGTGGTCAGCACTTCTCGGGTTTGCTATGGGAGCTACGGAGGTCGGATTGAGATGATTTTGAATCCGTTGGACTCTGTTTGTTGATCCAAATCCATCCGTATAGTCCGATTACTCATTTGAGACCTGTTTAAATACACACTTGTGTACATAATTGTTAAACATTAATTATAAGCAATTTTAATGCAAGAATAACACAACATGCATGCAATGCTCCCAAGTCCACTATAATATGACATTAATTCACGTGTATCCTCGAAATTGACTCTAATTGATAATATAAATGCCAATAATTGTAGAGTCATCACTTAGTCCTAATTCTGAGCTGACAAAGAAGGTCTTGCATATGTTTTACACAAATCCTGACGGGGGACATTCAAGTTATCATAAAACACTGCAACGACTTAAGTGCACGTTCCACTAGAAGCATGTTAACAAAGATCTTTGAACATATATTCAAGAATGTGACACTTGTCAATGTTATAAGTGTGATACTCAATCCCTGGCAAGGCTGTTACAAACATTACCAATTCCTTACACTGTTTGGACTAATTTGTCCATGGATTTTATTGAAAGCCTTCCTCCTTTGAACCATTATACAATCTTTATGGTTGCCATTGATTGTTTATCTAAATATGTCGATTTTATTCCCTTGAAACATTGATATACTGCTAAAATAGTTTTGAAGGCCTTTATCAATAATATAGCAAAGCTCCATGAGTTTTCGCAGTCAATTGTCTCTGATTGAGATGGTATATATTTTTAGGAGTCATCTTTGGCAAGACCTGTTGAAAAGACATGGCACACAAATGAAATTTAGTTCTTCATACCACCAAGAAACTAATGGTCAAACTGAGGTACTAAATAGATGTTTAAAGGCCTATTTGCATTGCTACGGTTACTAGCATCAAAATGCTTGGATATCATGGTTGACATGGGCAAAATTTTGGTTCAATACATCATTCCATATAACCACGAATTATATGCCATTTGAGGTATTTTATGGCAGCCCACCACCAACACTTCCATCTTATGTGAGTTCCCCAAGGGGTGTTCATGATGTGGATATAAGTTTGAGGAGTGTGACCATGTATTACAAGATCTCAAGCTCCATTTGTCAAGGGCCTAACAACGAATGAAGCACCAAGTCGGTAAACATAGCCATGAGAAGAGTTATGCTGTAGGTGATGGGGTTTATCTCAAGCTTTAGCCATATCGTCAAAATTCTTTGGCTACTCGCCTCAATTATAAACTCAGTGCTCAATATCACAACCCTTATCAAATTGAAAAATGAGTCGGTGAAGTTGCTTACAAAATCTGTTTCGCATAAGGTGCTAAGATTCACCATACCTTTCACATTTGGTAACTTAAAAAGAAATTAGGCACTCACCAAGTACAACAATCACCTTTGCCTCAACCTGACATTCCTGAATTACGACCCTATCCATTGTTGGGATGACGTATGGTGAAGCAGAACAATCAAGCCATCACATAACTTCTCATTCACTGGAATGGTCATGATGTCGAAGAAGCTTCTTGGGTGGACTATGTGGAATTTGTGCAACGCTTTCCAGACTTTAGCCTTGAGGACAAGACATACTTTATGTGCGGGGAAATTGATATGGTCCTTGGAACTACTACAACAAATAACAAATAAGAGGTGCCGAAGTGTAGTTGTTGGATCTATCACAACGGAGAGATATTCTTTATTATCCTTTTCTATAAATAGCAAGATAGCATTTAGTGGCACTACAGATTGGTTTTCATTCTCCCAAGTAAATCTCTACCTTCTTTCCTTCTGCTATCTCTATATCCACTGATATGTTCCAACCACTTCTGTTTCCTCTCTTTTTAGATTTCTCCATGTTATTTTTTTCCTGTGTTTGATCTCTCCAACTACAATGAGCTGGTGATTACACTCTCCTAGAGCAAATCATCTTCCTTGAGTTCTTTTGTTAGTCCCATCACAAGCGAGCCTTTGTGATAAGGAAGAGTTGTCTCTATTTCAAGTGCATGCATGCGGACCACTTGGGCACTTGGAGAGGAGTCTGTACACCCTTTCTACTCTATGTAGTAGGGCTAGATCTTTTAGGGATTGAAGACTAAGGCCTCCTTCACAAGGGGTACAAATACTATCCTAAGCAACTAGAAGGCTACCCCCATCCCATAAGAAGTTGCCTACTAGTTTTGATGCCTGCCACAAAATAAGAGATGATATCCTTGAAAGCCTATTTCAACCATTGAATCCTACTTGTGAGAGTAATTTGCCTCACCAAAGATGTAAGCATCCTAATTTTTCCTCGAGGACCAATAAAGCTCTCCTTCTTGCTTGTGAATAGGGGGTTGCCAAGGTATATAGAAGGAAGGCGACCTGTATGCATTCCCAATTACAAACAACATCTCCATTTGTCTCTGGTGGCACGATTGAGATAAACTTGACTTTTGCTAGCGTTGAGTTGGAGTCTTGATAGGGAGGCAATCACGTCAAGTACCTTCCTTAGCCCCATCGTAGATGCAGAGTTCCCCCTACCAAATTAAAGATAAGCACATTGTTTGTGAATAAAAGGTAGGAGGGCAAGGGGGCACCCCCTAGTTTTGCTAAGTTGATCTCCCCTCTTTGAACTTGTAGCTCAAGGAGGGTGAAAAGGACATTCATGACAAGGGTTAATAAGTGGGGAGATAGGGGATCTTTTTGACATAGACCATGGGAGGTTTTGCAAAAACCCATTGGAATGCCATTGACATGGTGAGATGGTGCTTCAGTGTATCCACCATATCCAAGTGCAATCAAATCCAAGCTCCTCCAAGATGAAGTAAATAAAATCCTTCCTAAATGTGGCAAAAGCTTTAGATATATCAAGCTTGATACACATTCCACCCTACTCCGATTAAATTTGTTCATAAATTCATGTGGCAAGAGAGAACAATGTGAAATTAAGCACCTCTTAACAAATGCCCCTTGATTGGGTAATGTTAAATAATTTGGGCAACACCTTCTCAACCTGTTTAGAAGAATCTTGGTAATTATTTTATATAGTAGTGTATCGAAACAAGCAATCTAATGGTAGTCTCTTATTGAGCTTATGTTAGTCTTTTGGTACATGAGTAAGAAAAGTGTGGTTGAGTTCTACTCCTATCATGCCCCTTTGCTGTGAGAAAACTATTGCACCCCTTTGATGATATCACCACTCACAATGTGCCACGCATGCCTAAAAAAAGTTGCATTAAATCCATCAGGGGCTTTAGGTGGTCCAATCAACCAGAGTGCTTCCTTTATTTCCTCTGTTGAAGAAGGTTGTGCTTGTAATAATCACCAAATTATCTTCTGTGACTCTATCTATCTAGCTAGCTAGGAAAGGCTTTGTTTTTGTTTGAGTTATTATTGCCTCTTGGGACAAATCCCCTTCCCTATCCACAATAGACCCACTATCTTCACATATTATTAGCTTACTGAGGGCATTATTATTTTGGCAAACCTTGGTTGTCACTAAGAAAATTTGATGCCTCTCTATCAATATCCTTAAGCCAACCAATCCTACTACTACTACTACTACTACTACTACTACTACTCCTTTGCTGCCAGGCAATAGGAGACATCCTCATACTTCTTTGTAAGACAAGACAAGTAGGCTCTTCTCTTTATTGATCATGCCTTGAACAAACATGACCATATTATGATCCGATACACATAGATTAAATGGATCTTGGTGACCTAATAAGTTTTAGATCTGATTAAGGATCCATTTAATGTAACCCATATATATATATGTGTGTCAGGGTTTTATGAAGGTGTGTCTCTCATTTCTTCTTGCTTTTCCGAGTGGGCATTGTCAAGAGGTCTCTCTTAGGGTTCTAGAGCGTGGGATTTGTACTCCATCTTTCTCCTTATAGTGGATTATTTCTCTCTTTGCTCATGATTTTTCCCCTCTACAATAGGAGGGGTTTCAATGTAAACCCTTGTGTCTTGTGAATTAATTGTTTGTGTTGATGCATCGCACGATTTCTAACAATTCTTGTATTAGAGCATTTTTTGTGTGGATCGACATCACCATGAAGATGACGACCATGCTTGAGATCGAGAAGTTCAATTGTAGTGTCAACTTCGACCTCTGGAAGGTCAAGATGGAGCTGATTCTTATCCAACAAGGCATAGAAAAGGTGTTGAAGGGGAAGGAGAAGATGCTCAAGATGATGTTCGATGAGACGAGGAGATGGATGCAAAGGTAAAGGCAAGCATACAATTATGCTTGTTAAACAATGTGCTTCACGAAGTCATGAAGAAGTCAGCCGTCGCTATGTGAATGAAGTTAGAAAGCCTCTACATGACCAAGACCCTCCTAAATCGTCTTCATCTTAAGCATCGGCTATTCATGCTTTGCATGGCTGAAGGTACTTCCATTAAGTCTCACATTGATGTTTTAGTTCTATTATTATGGAATTAGAAAATATGGATGAAGACATAAAAGATGAAGATCAAGTTCTTTTGTTATGCTCGTTGCCTCTCTCATACAAGCACTTTAGGGAGACCTTACTCTATGGTAAGGATGAAATAACCTTGGATGATGTGAAGACATCCCTATTCTTGAAGGAGCTAATGGACTACGCGTTGACATCCTGTACTGATGGGAAAGAGGATGTTCTAAATGTTAAGGGTAAAAACATTAAACAAAGATTGATAGACAAGTCAAGAGAAAATAAGAAGAAACTGAAAGGACAAAGCATGTTTTGTAGGTACTCCAAGAAGAAGGGGAATGTACAAAATAAGGATAAGGAGAAGGAGAAGAAGGGGCAACATGGAAAATACAAGGATGATCCTGTCAAGGCAAATTATGTGGAGGTTGAATGTTTTGATTGAGGCTCCACAAGATCAAAGGATGAGTGGATTCTTGATTCTGGGTGCACTTACCATGTCACACCCAGCAAGAATTGGTTCTCTAATTATAGATCAGTTGAAGGTGAAGTTGTGATGGGCAATGACACCCAATCCAAAATTGTTGGGATAGGCACCATTGAATTGACAATGCATACAGGAATAATGGTCATGCTCACTGATCTTTGTCACATCCCAGAGATGATGAAGAACCTTATCTCTTTAGGCACCTTAGAGGATAAGGGGTGTGAATACATGATAGAGAATGGTGAGCTTACAATCACCAAGAATGGTCATCTGATTATGTCTACAAAGGGATTTGGAAATCTCTAGGTCTTGCTCGGAGATATAGTTATAGGTGATGTAGCTATTTGATTACGTTAGTTTGTTTGACCGGTTTCGGTGTTATATCGTTGTAGTAAAGCCGGTTGTTACCAACGTTTCATATAAAATTTTTTACTCGGAAAAATAAAAGAGTTCCCGAGGTCGAACTCAGGGAGCAAGTTGTATTCTAGAGTTATACAAGTTCTATTACAAAAATAAAGAGAGAGAGAGAGATGAAAATTTGGCTTCTTCTTCTTTTCTTCTTTCTTCCTCTTTGTCTTTGGTTCTTCCTGTTCTTCTTCTTCTTCTTCTTCTTCTTCTTTTTCTTCTGCTTTCTTCAGATTTTCCCCTCGTGCTCTTCTTCTGTTCTTCCTTGTTTCCTTTCTTTCTTTTTCGTCAGATCGTCTTCTTCTTTTCTTGCTTCTTGCTTCTCTTCATTCCTTCTTCTTCTTTGTCTTCACCTGCCTTGACCTCTCTTTTTCTTCTTTCGCGATGGCCGTTGCTCTTCCTTTTTCTTCAGCGGGTCTTCTTCTTCTTCCGTCGTCTGCGCCAGTGCTGAGACGACTTAACAATGCCTTCGCTACAGTGCAGCAGCTCCTTCTTCTTCAGCGGGTCTGCTTCTTCTTCTTTGGCCTGCACACTTCAGAGTTTATTCGTCAAGGCAAAAACCTACTCTACCCCCCTCCCCCGCGTATCTCTCTCTCTGAAATCACTCATCGGAAGCTCTCCCAGAGCGCTACCGGGTAATCGGGTTCGGATCAGGCCCGGGTCCAGGCCCACCGGCGTGCGTGGTGGGCGAGGAGTGCAGGTCAGTCTAATCGGGTCGGGCCAGGTCCGCGGAGCGTGGTCACGGACGAGGCCGAGTCGGGTCGGGTCGGGTGAGAGGGACCTCACCCCGTGGTAACTGAGGCAAACAGCATAAGGCAGTTTTTGCCTTTATGCGTCCGCGCGCCTTCGAGAGGTTCCGAGGTGGGACTAAATGTCCCACCCCAATTCTCTCACGCCTGCAGCAGGGATGAAGCTTCCAATTGCAACAGCTGTTGAGGCGCGCAACTCCAATTGAGGGCCGGGGTGTATGCACAAGACTCTTCCGCGCTGGCCGTGGCTCTTCAACCTGGGATATCTCGGCTTGGAGCAACCTCGAGCAGGCTTCGAGCTACCTCGCCAATGGCGGTCAAGGCCTGGAACCTGAAACCAATAGCACGGCCTCTCGGCCAAATCAGACAGGCGGGGGACCTTCGCCGTGGCACGGCGAAGGTGGTCAGGGGGTCTGCAGGGGGCGAGATGGAGCTGTTAGGTCGTCCTAGGTCAAACTGTGAGCGAGGGAGTGGGTGTGTTCGGTGGGTCTGCAGAGGGTGTTTGGTGGGAAGTGGAGGGGCGGAAGAGGATCAGGGTGAGGAGGCGGAGGTTCTGCGGTGGTCGGCGAGCCGTGTGGGTCGCTGAGGTGATGGGAGCGGCTCGCCGGAGGGTGGTCGGAGGCGGAGAGGATGAGGGTGAACAGGGTCGGTAGAGGGCTTAATTGACTAAATCGAAAGCGGGGAAAGAAAGAGGAGGAGAAGGGGAGTAAGTCTAACTTAACTGCAGGGACGAAGGGGGAGGAATAGGGCGACAGTCGTATCGACTGTCGCCGGAGAAGATGATGCTCAGAGAGAGGGGCGGCGGCGAGCAGAGGGCTGGAGAGGCGCCAGCTGGGTGCGGCGTGGCGCGGGAAGAGCAGGGGAGGAGGTCTCTGCTGCTGGTATTGCGGCAGAGCGAAGAGGTGGAGGGGGAGGAAGTCGCCGGAGCTGGTGAGCGTCTGCCGGAGAAAGAAGAGAAGAAAGCTGGGGGTTTTCTCCGTCAGATCCAGGCTGCCTTCGTCGGTGGAGCGGCGGGGGGTATTTATAGGGTTGAAGCAGGGAGGAAGGCGGAGGGAGACGACGTGTCTCCCTCGCCGGAGAATGGTCGGAATACGAACCCATACCGTCCGTGCGTTCGCACGGCCGGTATGGGGGGCTACAGTGACCATGGGGGTGCTCCTGCGACGGCTGACGACGCAGGGCACCCCCGGTACACTTGCCAGGTCCCCCACCTCACCCTGCGCGGCGCCATGCTCCGCGCAAGGTCGCCGGAGCATGGTGCTGGCAGGGTTTTGCAGGAGGGACCTGTTTGCAAAGAACGAAGGAGAGTTAGGGGCCAAAATGCGAGGGTTCAAAAGTTGAGGGCCAAAGAGTAAATATATGAGGACCAAAGTGTGAAGTCGGTCAAGGAGGTTTCTTCTTAGGCTCAAGTTTTTATACATGACTAATTAGGACCTAAGGAATCTGATGGTGAATTTTATTTTCATATTAAACCTTGTTTGACCGGTCAATTTGCGCAAAAACCCAAATTAAGTTATTAATTGGGCATGGTTCTCAATGTAGGTCAAAATGGGTTCTAAAGGCCAAATTGATGGTTCTAAACCCCAGAGATTATTTTTCTATGAATTTTAGAGGGTTTATTCTATTTTTACTTTGCCTCGAACCTTGTGAATTGAAGTGGGTTGTTTTAGGGTTACAGATTATCATTTGGTTCCTTGGAAGTGCTGTAGCCCTTGCTAGATCATCTCATCCCACTTTTATTCTTATTAAGCTGTTTTGACCTATGTTTGGGCCCTGAATTACCCTGTATGCAGATTATACTGGTAAAATTGCACTTTTACCCCTTATGACTTGTTTTCTTCTCAAACTCAGAATTCTCTGAGTTAAGCTTTTCCTTGAGATATGTAGGAGCTTTTATCCTTTGTATTGGGTCAAAATGAGCTAGTTATGGCTCATGATGAGGTTCTCATCATACCCCCATGCCTAGCTTTTGCTAGTCCCTTAGCAAAAAAAAACTTAAGGTTTCAACCCTTGTTCTAGACCATGAAGTTTTCAATGGTTTTAGATAAGTGCCTTTTTATTTGAGCATAGATTAGGTTAGAATGCTGACCATAGGCCTAAAAGATACTCTAGTACCAATCAAGATCCAAATCTGTCTAGCCTTAGCCTCAGTCTTTTAGCAAAGGTTTTTAAGGCCCACAAGAACTAACCTAAGGTTTATTGGACTTCGTGGTTAAAGCACCCGTGCTTGAAATGATTTTAGCCCTGGCTCAGTTCGCAGTGCGTTTTGTAAGAGAGAGATAGAAAGTTTTTTCTGTTTGGAGAGTTTTCTCTCTCTTTTTCTTTTTAGTTCTAGTCTAGGATTGGCTTTTCAACACGGTCTGTATCAGATTCCTTGCTCCCATCATCAATCCTCAAGGGTTCCTGGCGATCGATGCTTCGAGATAGCACCGCCCATTGCAACCCCCGGAACCCTGGCTATTGAGATTTCGAGATAATCCCATCCATGGTGTTCCGTGGCCGAATCCAGACCCTGGCAATTGACACTTCGAGATAATGCCATCCATGGAATCTGAACCAGCAGAGTGCTTACATGCCCCCCGTAGGATATGTAAATATCCTAAGAGACAAGCACCGAGGAGATGATATTTTGTTACGCATCTTCGAGGGGATTTCCCGCCTCTCCGCGCTGGGAACTCGTCCAAATCAACTTGTGTTGATCGGCCATTCCTATTCTAGGTGTTCTTTTCAGATTTTTGCGACGCTTCTGCGTGATTCTGATTTTTATGCTTACTGAACCAGGCTGTGTGTGAGATTAGGGTGCTTAGGTTACTGAGTCCCGTAAACCAAAAATTAGTTAACGAGGCCGAATACTCCCTAAGCCTTAGACCTAATACTTCAGCTTTTCATTTTCCTCAACCTCTTGAGGAGTGTCCAGATCTTAATGAGTACTAAGAGTCTATTCAAGAATGCCTAAGGTTTGCATTCTTACTAATCTCATTGTGCACTTTTCAGTTATTTTCTTGAATGAGGTCTAGAACTTAGGTTAATTCCTTAGTTCCTTACTAATGACTATCAACTTTTCTTATAATTTTGTGCTCCTTTTTCATTTTGTTTCTTCTCTCCTTCACGAAATTTTTCTTCTCCTCTTTTCCTCTTATTCTTTTTCGAAAATTTTTTTAATTTTTATGGTATTTTTGGCATATGTGAATTTTTTTGTTTGAAACCTTTTCTTACAAGTTTTTGCACTTTCCTACCCCCCCATGCCTAAGATTTGCAATGTCCTCATTGTAACCTAGGGGGTCTTAGTTCAGGGTGAACTTCGAGTGCTGAAAGGTGTCAGAACAAGTTTCAGGTTTTCAAAGAGAATGACGGGCTGCCTCCCGTTAAGCGCTGAGTTTTACGCCATCGGCTGGGCGCAATAAGCTCAAGGGGAAAGGAGGATATGAGATGCCTCAGCCAAATCAGTAGAAGTTACATCAATGAACGGCTTGAGTCTTTGACCATTCACGATGAAAGGTTCAGAATCGTGGCTGAGTGGACTGATTTCGATTGCTCCATTTCCAAAAACCTGTCGGACCAAATATGGTCCGACCCACTTAGATCTCAGTTTTCCTGGGAAGAGTTTGAGTCGGGCATCAAAGAGTAGGACCTTTTGACCAGGATGAAAGATTTTTCTCGAGATGTGTTTGTCGTGGAAGGCTTTAACCCGCTCCTTGTAGATTTGCGAGTTCTCGTACGCGTCTGTGCGTAATTCATCGATCTCGCTGATTTGGAGTTTTCTGTGGGTCCCAGCCTTGGAAAGATCTAGATTACAGTTCCGTACTGCCCAATAGGCTTTATGCTCCAGTTCGACGGGAAGGTGGCATGCCTTTCCGTACACCAATCTAAAGGGAGACATGCCCAATTGGGTCTTGTGGGCGGTCCTATAGGCCCACAATGCTTCCGGAAGTCGGGACGACCAGTCCTTCCTGTCAGGTCGAACAGTGACCTGTAGGATTTTCTTGATCTCCCGATTCGACAGCTCAGCTAGACCATTAGTTTGGGGGTGGTAAGGAGTAGAGATTCGGTGAGACACCCTGTATTTGGTCATCAGTGACCTAAACTGAGCATTTGTGAAATGGGTCCCCCCATCAGAGATTATTGCACGAGGAATCCCGAACCTTGAGAAAATGTGTTGATGAATGAATTTGAGAACGATTTTGTGATCACAGGTTCGGGTCGGTATGGCTTCGATCCATTTGGACACGTAGTCCACAGCCAACAGAATGTATTCGAAACCATCCGAAGCAGGAAAGGGGCCCATAAAATCAATCCCCCAAACATCAAAGATTTCGCATACTAGAATCGGTTGCATAGGCATCATGTCGCGATGGCTCATGTTGCCCAAAGTCTGGCAACGACTGCATGCCCTGCAATGACTGTATGCGTCTTTGAACAGTGTGGGCCAGTAAAAGCCGCACTGGAGGACTTTTGATGCGGTTTTATGCCCGGCAAAATGGCCACCGCATGCCTGGTCATGGCAGAAAGAGAGGATATTGTTGACTTCCCCTTCCGGGATACATCTCCGGATGATCTGATCGGCACCTATGCGGAAGAGGTACGGGTCTTCCCAAATGTAATACTTGGCATCGGAGCGTAATTTGTCTTTCTTGGCCTTCGGCCAATCGGACGGGGTCTGATGAGATGCCAAGTAATTTACAATATTAGCAAACCATGGAAGGCTAGTACCAATAGTCAGCAGGTGCTCATCGGGAAAATGCTCAGTGATGGGTCCGGAAGGGTCTATCATTTCAGAAGGAAGACGGGACAAGTGATCAGCTACCACATTTTGTTTTCCCGCTTTATCGCGAATCTCGAGGTCAAATTCTTGCAACAGCAAGATCCATCGGATCAATCGAGGTTTCGCGTCCTTCTTTGCAAGGAGATGCCTCACAGCCGTGTGATCCGAGTATATGATGACATGGGAACCCAGAAGGTATGATCTGAATTTCTCTAGGGCAAATACTACAGCTAGCAGCTCTTTCTCAGTAACTGTATAGTTACGCTGAGCCTCATCGAGTGTTTTGCTGGCGTAGTAAATGACCACAGGTTTCTTGTCATTTTTTTGCCCCAAAACCGCTCCTATAGCGAAGTCGGATGCATCACACATGATCTCAAAGGGTTGAGACCAATCAGGGGACTGTAGGATCGGGGCTTGGGTGACTCGGTCACGCAGGATTTCAAATGCTTGAGTGCATTCCTTGGAGATTTCGAAGGGAACATCCTTGGAGAGAAGAGTGGTCAGGGGGCGTGCGATTTTTGAAAAATCAGGGATAAATCGTCGATAAAAACCGACATGCCCTAAAAAGGATCGGATGTCCCTGATCGAGCTAGGCATAGGAAGGCGAGAAATCAGATTAACCTTAGCTCGATCCACTTGGATACCTTTCTCCGAAACTGAGTGTCCCAGGACAATTCCCTCAGGCACCATGAAATGGCTCTTTTCCCAGGAAAGAACCAAATTCACGTCGATGCACCGCCTGAGTATCTGGACCAAGTGCTGGAGGCAATCGTCGAATGATGCTCCGAAAACTGAAAAGTCATCCATGAAGACTTCCAGATAATCACCTACCATATCTGAGAATATGGCAAGCATGCATCGCTGAAAAGTAGCGGGTGCATTGCAAAGACCAAAAGGCATCCTTCGGAAAGCGTATGTTCCGAAGGGGCAGGTGAATGTGGTCTTTTCTTGGTCCTCAGGATGGATTGCCACCTGGTTATAACCGGAGTACCCGTCAAGAAAGCAGAAGAACCTATTTCCCGCTAGTTTTTCGAGAATTTGATCAATGAAGGGTAGTGGGAAATGATCCTTCTTCGTGGAGGAATTGAGTCGACGGTAATCTATACAGACTCTCCACGAGTTGGCTAATCGGGTAGGAATGATTTCTCCGGTCTCAGTCGTTATAGTGGTGAGTCCTGCCTTTTTAGGCACGACCTGAATCGGGCTCACCCAACGACTATCGGAGATCGGGTAGATGATCCCGGCATCTAACCACTTGATGATCTCCTTTTTCACGACCTCCTGCAGATTGGGGTTTAAGCGTCTCTGCATTTCACGAGAAGGTCGTGTGCCCTCTTCTGAATAGATATGATGAGTACAATAAGAGGGACTTATTCCAGTCAAATCATCGAGGGTCCATCCGATGGCTCTGCGATGTTGCTGGAGGACAACAATCAGACGGTATTCCTGTTCAGGATTGAGGTTGGAATTGATGATCACAGGAAGGGTCTGATTAGAACCCAAAAAGATGTATTTCAAATGAGCAGGAAGGGGTTTCAGTTCAAGGATGGGGTTTTCAGCAGCAGCGGGTGGTTCAGTATAGATGTGAGGTTCAAGGGTGGGAGTTACTGGGTTGTTCACATCCGGAATGGACTCCTCTATTTGCGGGTCAAGATCCTTCTGTGGTTGATGAGGAATACTCAAGTCATTCTGGAGGTGTGATTCATCAACCAAAGTCTTGATGTCACAAATTTGTTCGATGACGCCGCAATTAATTCCTTGTTGGGCCTTAAATATATCAATTTTCAGTGTTTGATCTCCAAACTTAAGCTCTATTTGGCCCTCCTCACAGCTGATGTTGGCTCTAGCAGTAGCCAAGAAAGGTCTCCCTAGAATGATTGGTGTATCCCTAGGGTTCTCAGGTGCATCCATGTCTAAGATTATAAAGTCCACTGGAAAATAGAAATCCCGTACTCTTACGATAACATCCTCGAGAATCCCTTTTGGTGACTTTATAGATCGATCTGCTAATTGTAATGTCACCTCAGTTGGTTTCAGCTCAGATTCTTCCAGATGGTCAAGTAAGGATGTGGGTATCAGATTTATAGATGCACCTAAGTCTAACAATGCTCTGTCCAATTGGGTACCACCTATCTTACAGGAGATCAGGGGAGTTCCAGGATCTTTTGCCTTGGGTGGGAGTCTACTAAGGATTACAGAGCTGGCTTGCTCTGACAGAACAATTGGGCTCCCTCCCTTGGTTCGCGGCTTACGCTGGGGTGTACATATATTCTTTAGAAATCGTGAGTAAGCTGGTACGTGGCGGATTGCATCCATCAAGGGGATGTTTATGTGGACCTGCTCAAAGAGCTTGACCAGGTCCTCCTCAGGGGCCACGGGTTTGGTGGTCTTCTTTCCCTTGGTCAGGGCTTCGGGAAACGGGATCTTGGTTGGTTCCTCTAGGATAGGTCCTGGTTGTGGGTCTGGAACAGCGGTACCTTGGATAACTATCCTAGGGTCATGATTATCAGGCTGGGCGTGGTTTGGATAATGCTGGTTCTGAGTTGTCTTACCACTACGTGTTGTTACAGAATTTAATCCGGCCTGATTTTGGTTTGGATTTGGTAGGAGGGGTGGCTGCTGCTGAAATCCCGTACGAGAAGTAGAGGCTTCCATCTCGTCTGGAGATGGAGCAGTGGGGGCCTGATAAATCCATTGAGCTTGGCCTAAATTTGGATTCATAACGCGCTTCTGGGTTGGCACGTTATTTGGGTTAGGAAGGGGTTGGGAAGGGAGTGTGCCTGGCTGGCGAGAATTTGCCAACTGGGCCAGCTGAGTTTTAACTTCAGTAAGCTCGTCCTTGTGCTGTTTTTGAATGGCCGCATTCGATTTTTGAATGTCAGCCAGAGTCTGAAGGATTAAGGACATTTGATCTTGATTTGGCCCTGATGGATAAGTAGGGTTGGGCCGAGGCTGAGGCGGCTGGTAGTGGTGAGAGGGCTGTGGGCGGGAATGAAAAGGTGGTCTTTGGGTTTGAGAATTTCCCGCCCACTGAAAATTTGGATGGTTTCACCATCCAGGGTTGTAAGTGTTGGAGAATGGGTCGTTCTGGATGGCGTTGAGGTCCTCGCAGGTCTGAGGAACCTCCTGAGAATCAGGGAAAGGGGGAATGGAGTTCCCCCGGCTGGTGAAGAAAGGATCGGATGATCTTCCAGTCCAAGAATCAGATGGGGATGGATATGGATCCATCCCAGGGGAGGATCGGTGTAGGATGTTTTGCACAGTCTCCTGTGTGGAAGGAGGTTGTGCAAAGGAGTTACGCGCAGAGGTGGCTCGCTGCAAGTGCTGAGTCAGCTCATCGACCTTCTTTTCAATAATTGAGACCTTGTCCAATCGACTGGCCATTAATTCCAGGTCGACTGATGCGGACAGGCCCTGCGTCTCATGTGCTCCCTTAAGATTCGTCGCTGCGCGGGTATTCGTCCTGTCGAATAATCCCATGGAGTCATTGTTGATGGAGTTCTCGCACATGTTTTCGAGAATCTCCCATACGGTGTCTTCATGTTGACCCATGATGTTTCCTCCGCAGGTTGCATTGACGAAAAGGCGGATGTCCTCACGGAGTCCCTGGTAAAAAGATTGGACTTGTTCCCATTTAGGAACTCCGTGATGGGGGCACTTCCTCATGAGATCCTGAAAACGATCCCATGCCTCATGGAGAGGTTCTCCTGATTGTTGAGTGAAGTGTGTAATCTGATGGCGCAAGGCGTTGGTCCGACCAACGGGAAAGAACTTTTTCAAAAACTCGGATTGAAGTTCTTCCCAAGTGTTGATCGGCCGGGTCTGAGTTTGATACCAATGGGCGGCCTTGTCCATAAGAGAAAAGGAGAACATCTTCATGAGAAGAATATCCCGATTTTGCGCATCTGATCCAAAAGTGTGGGCCAGATGCTTAAGCTGTTTGATGTGCTGGAAGGGATCTTCAGAATTAAGCCCATGGAATTTAGGTATAGCGTGAATCATGTTGGGCTTTAGTTCGGAATCAGGTCCTCCAATCGGGATTCTAACTCGAGGCTCAATTGCCACCGCAGCAGGATTGTAGTGGTCCCGCATCATAGGACGCTGTGGTGGGTGCACGAAGTTTTGGAAGAGGTCATTGAGTCGCTGGAGCTGGTGTTCCAGATTATTTTCTTCCTCAACTGGCTGAGCCATGATGGGGGAAGAAGAAGAACTTGGTTCTGAATCAGAAGAGAGAATAATGTGAGGGTGTTGCTGCACAAACACGGGCGTCGAGGCTTGGCCTTGACGAGAGTGAATTTCTAAAGGAGGTCTTAAGGGTGGTCTTAGAGACCTCCTTCCGTACATGCACAGTTGGGAGAGGTAAGTTTAGAAGGTGATGGACCCAATCAAGACACCCAAAAATGTGTTGGGTGACTATAGAGGTGCGGGGCAGATGGACCCCTTGATCAGAAAGATCGTCCACCTGAGAATTACCTGGGCAGCCAGAGAGGGAGAGTCCCGCGAAGACCCCTACACGGTAGAGCGTCCCCACGGGTTACAGGGTTTCCCCCACCCGACCTCTCTTGTCACTGCGGTTCCAGGTAGACCAGAATGGGGATCTTGACCTCTTAAGTCTACCAATTTTAAGATCAGGGTGCTTAAGGTTTCACTTGAACTTTAGTCTTTTTAAGTGCAAAGAGTGACCTAATTTAAGGTTGGTTAACCCAAGGGGTCAACTTTACCTATTGTTTTCTTTAAGAGCTTTTAGGTCCTGTCTTTTAGGGTTCAAGTGTTTAGAGAGAGCCAATTGTTTAGGATTTTTCTTGTTAATTATTTTCAATCAATGGCTTGGGCACACCTCTTTAGGATTTCCTCAATTCTTGATTAAGGGGTGTGTCTCTACTGAAATCCTAATGTTTGACCTTATGTTGGCTCTACTTGGTCCATTTAACTCTTTGTTGGGCAATTAGGGCTCAAGCAAGAATGTGTTAGCCCTTAAATACCCTTAATAGTGTGCAGGAGTGATGAGTTGAAAACATGCAACTTTTTATGGTTACTAAGTATGGAAGACAGGTTAGCCCTATATTGCTTTGTTCTTTTCTTTTCTTTCTCTTTAGAGTGTAGGGGTTAATAGTGAGAGAAAAGATTTACCTGTCTTCGGAGTGGTTGTCGTGTGGTTGCTTGTCTTCTTGAGTTCCTGTAGCTGCACAAAAGAGAGGAGATTATCAGAAATTAAAAGATACAGGAATGTTTACCTCTAGAATAGCCGTTGCTCCCCGGCAGCGGCGCCAAAATGATTACGTTAGTTTGTTTGACCGGTTTCGGTGTTATATCGTTGTAGTAAAGCCGGTTGTTACCAACGTTTCATATAAAATTTTTTACTCGGAAAAATAAAAGAGTTCCCGAGGTCGAACTCAGGGAGCAAGTTGTATTCTAGAGTTATACAAGTTCTATTACAAAAATAAAGAGAGAGAGAGAGATGAAAATTTGGCTTCTTCTTCTTTTCTTCTTTCTTCCTCTTTGTCTTTGGTTCTTCCTGTTCTTCTTCTTCTTCTTCTTCTTCTTCTTTTTCTTCTGCTTTCTTCAGATTTTCCCCTCGTGCTCTTCTTCTGTTCTTCCTTGTTTCCTTTCTTTCTTTTTCGTCAGATCGTCTTCTTCTTTTCTTGCTTCTTGCTTCTCTTCATTCCTTCTTCTTCTTTGTCTTCACCTGCCTTGACCTCTCTTTTTCTTCTTTCGCGATGGCCGTTGCTCTTCCTTTTTCTTCAGCGGGTCTTCTTCTTCTTCCGTCGTCTGCGCCAGTGCTGAGACGACTTAACAATGCCTTCGCTACAGTGCAGCAGCTCCTTCTTCTTCAGCGGGTCTGCTTCTTCTTCTTTGGCCTGCACACTTCAGAGTTTATTCGTCAAGGCAAAAACCTACTCTACCCCCCTCCCCCGCGTATCTCTCTCTCTGAAATCACTCATCGGAAGCTCTCCCAGAGCGCTACCGGGTAATCGGGTTCGGATCAGGCCCGGGTCCAGGCCCACCGGCGTGCGTGGTGGGCGAGGAGTGCAGGTCAGTCTAATCGGGTCGGGCCAGGTCCGCGGAGCGTGGTCACGGACGAGGCCGAGTCGGGTCGGGTCGGGTGAGAGGGACCTCACCCCGTGGTAACTGAGGCAAACAGCATAAGGCAGTTTTTGCCTTTATGCGTCCGCGCGCCTTCGAGAGGTTCCGAGGTGGGACTAAATGTCCCACCCCAATTCTCTCACGCCTGCAGCAGGGATGAAGCTTCCAATTGCAACAGCTGTTGAGGCGCGCAACTCCAATTGAGGGCCGGGGTGTATGCACAAGACTCTTCCGCGCTGGCCGTGGCTCTTCAACCTGGGATATCTCGGCTTGGAGCAACCTCGAGCAGGCTTCGAGCTACCTCGCCAATGGCGGTCAAGGCCTGGAACCTGAAACCAATAGCACGGCCTCTCGGCCAAATCAGACAGGCGGGGGACCTTCGCCGTGGCACGGCGAAGGTGGTCAGGGGGTCTGCAGGGGGCGAGATGGAGCTGTTAGGTCGTCCTAGGTCAAACTGTGAGCGAGGGAGTGGGTGTGTTCGGTGGGTCTGCAGAGGGTGTTTGGTGGGAAGTGGAGGGGCGGAAGAGGATCAGGGTGAGGAGGCGGAGGTTCTGCGGTGGTCGGCGAGCCGTGTGGGTCGCTGAGGTGATGGGAGCGGCTCGCCGGAGGGTGGTCGGAGGCGGAGAGGATGAGGGTGAACAGGGTCGGTAGAGGGCTTAATTGACTAAATCGAAAGCGGGGAAAGAAAGAGGAGGAGAAGGGGAGTAAGTCTAACTTAACTGCAGGGACGAAGGGGGAGGAATAGGGCGACAGTCGTATCGACTGTCGCCGGAGAAGATGATGCTCAGAGAGAGGGGCGGCGGCGAGCAGAGGGCTGGAGAGGCGCCAGCTGGGTGCGGCGTGGCGCGGGAAGAGCAGGGGAGGAGGTCTCTGCTGCTGGTATTGCGGCAGAGCGAAGAGGTGGAGGGGGAGGAAGTCGCCGGAGCTGGTGAGCGTCTGCCGGAGAAAGAAGAGAAGAAAGCTGGGGGTTTTCTCCGTCAGATCCAGGCTGCCTTCGTCGGTGGAGCGGCGGGGGGTATTTATAGGGTTGAAGCAGGGAGGAAGGCGGAGGGAGACGACGTGTCTCCCTCGCCGGAGAATGGTCGGAATACGAACCCATACCGTCCGTGCGTTCGCACGGCCGGTATGGGGGGCTACAGTGACCATGGGGGTGCTCCTGCGACGGCTGACGACGCAGGGCACCCCCGGTACACTTGCCAGGTCCCCCACCTCACCCTGCGCGGCGCCATGCTCCGCGCAAGGTCGCCGGAGCATGGTGCTGGCAGGGTTTTGCAGGAGGGACCTGTTTGCAAAGAACGAAGGAGAGTTAGGGGCCAAAATGCGAGGGTTCAAAAGTTGAGGGCCAAAGAGTAAATATATGAGGACCAAAGTGTGAAGTCGGTCAAGGAGGTTTCTTCTTAGGCTCAAGTTTTTATACATGACTAATTAGGACCTAAGGAATCTGATGGTGAATTTTATTTTCATATTAAACCTTGTTTGACCGGTCAATTTGCGCAAAAACCCAAATTAAGTTATTAATTGGGCATGGTTCTCAATGTAGGTCAAAATGGGTTCTAAAGGCCAAATTGATGGTTCTAAACCCCAGAGATTATTTTTCTATGAATTTTAGAGGGTTTATTCTATTTTTACTTTGCCTCGAACCTTGTGAATTGAAGTGGGTTGTTTTAGGGTTACAGATTATCATTTGGTTCCTTGGAAGTGCTGTAGCCCTTGCTAGATCATCTCATCCCACTTTTATTCTTATTAAGCTGTTTTGACCTATGTTTGGGCCCTGAATTACCCTGTATGCAGATTATACTGGTAAAATTGCACTTTTACCCCTTATGACTTGTTTTCTTCTCAAACTCAGAATTCTCTGAGTTAAGCTTTTCCTTGAGATATGTAGGAGCTTTTATCCTTTGTATTGGGTCAAAATGAGCTAGTTATGGCTCATGATGAGGTTCTCATCACTATTATAATTGATCCATCCTCTGAGATAGATCGCACCAAATTGTGGCATCTTAGATTGGGGCACTTGGGAGAAAAAGGCATGAGTACTCTTAGCAGAACAAGATTACTTGATGGTCAGAGTATTGGCAAGTTAGGTTTCTGTGAGCATTGCATCCTTGGCAAGCAAACACGTAAGAGTTTTGGTGTTGGAGAACCCAGGACCAAGGGCACTTTAGACTACATTCACTCTGATTTGTGGGGGCCTTCTCAAGTTCCTTCAAAGGGTGGTGCGAGACACATGTTGACTTTCATTGATGACTATTCAAGGAAGGTCTGGATTTATGTGATCAAAGGCAAGGATGAGGTGTTCAAACATTTCAGACAGTGGAAGACATTTACTAGAGAAGTAGATAGGCAAAGAGATTAAGAGGCTTTGGACTGATAATGGGCTTTAGTTTCGTTCTTCAGAGTTTAATGAATTCTGCAAGAATGTGGGTATTGTTAGGCGTCACACAATCAGGCATACATCACAGTAGAATGGTGTGGCAGAGTGCATGAATAGGACACCGTTGGAGCAAGCCTAATGCATGTTGCTAAATGTGGGATTGTCTAAAGACTTTTGTGTTGAAGCAGTTGCTATAGTGGTTTATCTGATCAACCATTCTCCTTCCTAGGATTTAGATGGGAGGGCTCCAGAAGAGGTATGGTCTGGGTACCCAACTAATTATTCTGATTTGAGAATTTTTGGATGTTCGGTAAATGCTCGTATAGATAAGAGAAAATTAGATCCTAGACCTATAAAATATATTTTTGTTGGTTATGCCTCTAGGGTGAAAGGATATAGATTGTGGTGTCTTGATCCTATATTACCCAAGTTGATTATTTAGAAAAATGTCATTTTTTGTGAGTCTGCTATGTTGTCTCCCAAGAAAGATTCTATTGTTCGTTCTTTTGGTATACATACAGATGTGAGTGTTGACAAGTTGGTGGAGCATGAGGTTTGTCCAACCTAACCACATCATGACCACTTATCCAACACAGATGAAGAGGAAGCCACTATAGTAGAAGATTGCCTTGTACACAAGTGTAGGTGCAAAGAGATTAGGTTGCTCTTAAGATATGCTAAGTTAGCATTTGTGTATGCAATGGGAAAAAAATGATTGATTTTATTTTTCAGAAAAGCCTAATACCTTTTTATATAGAGAGAGGTTTAGGTAAATAACAATGCATGCAAGAAAAAATAAGAAATGGCAAAACACAACAAAAATAGGTAAAATAGCCAAGGATAAATAGGAGTTTCAACACTCCCTCAAGTTGGAGCGTAGATGTCAGTCATGCTCAGCTTGGAACAACAATAGTTAAACGCCGATCGAGGTAAAGGCTTCATGAACACATTAGCAGTCTGATCCTCAGATACAACATAAGTAGTACGTAACAAACCATGCTGTATAAGATATCTAGTGTAGTGGCAGTCAATCTCAATGTGTTTGGTGCGCTCATGGAGCATTGGGTTGTTGGCTATGTATGTAGTTGCTCGATTGTCGCATCGCATCTCCATAGGTTCCTTAATCTGGACATGCATATTATGCAGTAGAGACTGTATCTAGACCATCACTGTAGTAGTTTAGGCCATCGTCCTATACTCTGATCCTGTACTGGAGAGAGAAACTGCCACTTGCTTGTTACTCCTTTAAGTAACCAGATTACTGATTGCACAGCAAAAATACACCAGCAATTGTGTCGTCTTGTGCTATTTCCTAACATTGCCAGTGCATATTAGGTAATCATAGTCGCATTTGTAAAAATACACGCATGCATGCATTTATTTGAGAGGGGAGGAGAGTGAAATAAATGGCCTTGAAATTTACGTTTTCTTCAAGTGTTGCCTCGCAAAATTTTCATTGTTTTTATTTCTATTTGATTTTGAATTTCTTCTCCACGGCTGCAAAGCATGGCCTCTTCTTCCTCACGCCATTCTCTGCAGCAAGCCACTCCCTGCAGCTGCATGCACAGCCATGCATAGCCAGGGCATGGCTGTGCATGCCTTCTTCCTCTTTAAAAGGGCACGGCTTGCTTCTTTGCAAGTGAGCCTGGTCCACACAAAAAAACCCCAACACACAGCAGCTTCCCTCCTTCCAGGCCATCTCCTCACCTCTCCCCTCCATACGCAGCCTCTCCTCCTTTTGAGGAGCCACCCTGCGGGCAGGAGCAGCTCACAGTGGTGCACAACCACCACTGTGAGTCCCACCACCGCCCAGCTCATCAAAGAGCCGGT